>JARUPY010000606.1:7682040-8962381 GCA_029817715.1 Melastoma dodecandrum
TTAATTTTGTTGGATGCTTAACTGATCTATTTAAGGATATTGTGTTGGCAATTGAGGAGAATGATGAGATATTGCGTGGACTGTGTGGGGATGATGGAGTTGCTTATGCCGTCTGTGAGCTTCAAGAAGAGAGTGATTCACGAGGGTCTGCTATTGTTAAGAAGTACATGGAGTATAGAAAGTTAGGCAAGGTCTCGTCGGAGATAAATGCACAGAATTCAAACTTGATCGGCATTGGATCAGTTTCTCAGGGTCCAGATCCACGAGAGATTGAGGTGTACTTGGAGGAGATTTTGTCATTGATGCAGTTGGGGCAGGACTACACGGAGTTCATGATTTCAAAGATTAAAGGATTGAGTTCTGTGAAACCCGAGGTGCTGCAACAAGCCACCAAGTCGTTCAGGAGTAGTAGCTTTAGTAAGGCAGTGCAGGAGATCACTGGCTACTATGTGATTCTTGAAGGTTTCTTCATGGTAGAGAATGTGAGGAAGGCTATCAGGATTGATGAGCATGTTCCTGATAGTCTCACATCATCAATGGTGGACGACGTATTTTATGTACTTCAGAGCTGTCTCCGGAGGGCGATTTCCACGTCAAACATTAGCTCTGTTATCGCCATTTTGAGCGGTGCAGGTAGTTTGTTGGGCAACGAATATCATGAGGCATTGCAGTTTAAGATGAGGGAGCCTAACTTGGGAGCTCGGCTTTTCTTGGGCGGTGTTGGGGTGCAGAAAACTGGTACAGAGATCGCGACGGCCTTGAACAATATGGATGTAAGTAGTGAGTATGTGCTCAAACTCAAACACGAGATCGAGGAGCAGTGTGCCGAGGTAATTACTCTGCAATTATGCTTATGTCTCTTCGGATAATATGCAGGGCCTAGAAATTGCCTGGTATTGTGGCCTTGGATGATAATAGTATTAGAGGAGCCGAGAAAGAGAAATACTAGCCAAATTTACCTGGGTTAGTGCATTGGTACAGCAAACTAGGCCAGATTTAAGAATTTTCTCTGAGTAATTGGTTCTATCTATCATTTCCTTGATGAAGGTGAGGTGCCTTTTTATCAAAATGCAGAAGCCTGAAAGGGGTTTCTGTGATGCCATTGTTAAATTCTTTTATTGATAGAACATGCTTCATGCAGGTCTTTCCTGTTCCAGCTGATAGAGAGAGAGTGAAATCTTGTTTATCTGAATTGGTTGACATGAGTAACTCCTTTAAGCAAGCTCTGGAAGCTGGATTGGAGCAACTTGTGGCCACTATAGCACCACGAATCCGTCCTGTGTTAGATGGGGTGGCAACCATCAGTTACGAATTGTCTGAGGCAGAATATGCAGATAATGAAATAAATGATCCATGGGTGCAGAGGCTGCTCCATGCTGTTGAGATGAATGTGGCATGGCTGCAGCCATTGATGACAGCAAACAATTATGACTCCTTCGTGCATTTGACTATCGATTTCATCGTCAGGAGACTGGAAGTGATCATGATGCAGAAAAGGTTTAGTCAGCTGGGAGGACTTCAACTCGACAGAGACGTGAGGGCACTTGTGAGTCATTTCTCAAGTATGACCCAAAGAACTGTAAGGGATAAGTTCGCTCGCATCACACAGATGGCAACAATCCTCAATCTGGAGAAGGTCTCTGAAATTCTGGACTTCTGGGGTGAGAATTCTGGCCCAATGACTTGGAGACTAACTCCTGCTGAGGTCAGGAGAGTTCTGGGTCTGAGGGTGGATTTCAAGCTAGAAGCAATTTCTGCTCTCAAGTTGTAACTCCGGCTGTCAATGATACGTGTTATCTCGATGCCAATTCTCTGAAAATACATGTTCTGTTTTGATTCATCTGTACATCCACATAGGATTTTGTCAATTTGCTGAACTGGAGCATGGCAACTCTTTTGCTTAGATTGGCTGAGGCTGTTAATTCATTACAGGATCTTCACTCCCTGTTATATAATGATTACGATGATGGTTCTCAAAGATTATTGAGTAGAGCAGATCTTAAGTTTTCATAGCCATATTGTTTTCACGCTGGTGGTCATGTTAAGGTGTTCCTTTTGTGGAGGCAATCATTTGAATCACTTGAGGTGATGATTCAGTTTATTCATTAAGCAATTTGTGTCGGTGGGCTATCGATGCGTTCGTAACTGTACTTATATTCCTTTCTTCCCGATGTTTGAGCATGCCTTTGTCCCACTGTCTTATATTGCAGCATTTGTTACTGGGTACTGTCAGAAGTTTGGGGAACCATACAGGTGGTTTTATTCATCAAGTTTGTATCTTGCTCTTGGTTGTTTATTCTGCTAAAGCTAAGTCTGGATCTAGAGTCGATGGCTAAATCCTTAGCATGCTAGAAAGCAACAAAATGAGGAATGTTGTACTTATCCTTTCCTCTCTTACTACTTCAAAGCTCAAATTATGCTGGGTTGTGCTGTACGCTATATGTGTATTGCAGGTGTGCTGCATCGGAAATCGATCTAGCAGGACCAGGCACCAGCCTAATCTATTGCTTCGTCATGTTGCTTTTAACAATCGATGGCCGGGCGACCCCTTCGTCATCCCAGGTTCCAAACTCTCTACTTCCTTAAAATCATCGGGGTCAAAGAGTCTATTCGGGTAGTTCGACGTTGTGATATAAATCCCTAATGGTGGGTCAGATCCTTCAGTTGTCGGCATGGTGTTGCCATGTGAGCTAGTCGGTGCCGCATCTCTCTGAACTGTCGGATCTCCCTTGAAATAGCCACCAGTTTGTCTTTTCTTTTTAACTCCACCCATTTTTTATCCATGTTATAATAATATCCAGGTACTTGAAATGTAGTTAGTTATTCGTTCATGGTAGAACTGTCGATTGTCTCACAGGACAGGAATCTCTCCGTCGGTGGATCCGTTGGATGGGGACTCGCCTGCCTGGCCCATTCATTCATGTCACGTCGGTAGGAAAAAAAAGGTACCATTACCAGGCCATTATTTAGTGTCGGCAAGACTTTGAGAATAGCACTCACTTGCTGGCCTTGAATGCTCTCTTACTCGTGAAAGGAAATTAAATATCCTGTGACTGGATATCTTCCTGGCCGTACCACAGGGGAGGGAGATCTGCCGCGTTACGCGTACACCCTCATTTCCTATGTGACTGGGAACGCGTAATCCCAAAGATAAAGAAAAAGAGGGGAAAAGAAAAGATTCTGTGGATAAGGCTGGTCGGCTGGAGACTACTTTCTCCCCTGGCCTATAAATGAGGTTAGTCTCCTCAATCTTAACTCAAACCCAACACCCATTTCACAGATATAGTAACCGAAGAAGAAGGACATCAACCTAAAGAGGAACTGAGGATGTCGGGGATCATCCACAAGATCGAGGAGACCCTACACATGGGAGGAGGCCACAAGAAGGAGGAAGGGGAGCACCACCAGAAGGAGGAGGGGAAGCACCACAAGGAGGAAGGGGAGCATCACAAAAAGGAGGAGGGGAAGCATCACAAGGAGGAAGGGGAGCACCATAAGGAGAAGATCCACGGCGAGGAGAAGAAGAAGAAGGAGGAGAAGAAGAAGAAGAAACACGGCGGCCACCACGACGGACATAGCAGCAGCAGCGACAGCGACAGCGACTGATGATCATTGGCAAGTGAACGGAACCCCATCCCTCCTTATGTCTATCTAAGTAATGCAATAAAGACTAGGCCCTTGGTCGGATCTGATCAGATGCTGCGGCTCGGTGATGAACCGACGATGGTTGATGGGTCATTGACTCTGTCCTTGTTTGTCTTAAAAGGGACTCTCTTAATCGTAATTTTTTGTTTTTGGGTAAATGTTACTTTAGATCTGGAGCCCCTCCCTTTTAACCCTAAACTTGTAGGGAAAGTCGGGATAGCGTAGGATGACGATGATCACCCCTAATCAAACCCCCACATTTTCAGTACGATCACACAGTCCTCTTCTGACGCCCTCTTTGACGAGCTTAAGACATCCAATCCTTGGGACATACACCTGTCCGAAAGCCCCGTCCCCGGATTTAAAACACTACTACGCTTCCATTGGGTTCAAGATTTAAAAAACTCCCATTGTCTCGTAAATTTTTTTCAAAACCAAAAGCATAATACTAACCTCAGTCGATGATGCGATTATCCATGAGATTTTCACGAAGGGGTCATTGTCACCGTGTTATATCATTTTGTGGGGTGGGGGTTGGGGGGACAACTTGCCAAACTTTAACCAACCACCCAAAACCAAATTCGGGCAAAGCCCCCAATCGCCGGCCTTGACCTCCTTTGTAGTAAGTACACATGCAAAAACCTCATTGGTCCTCCACCCCGAGATCAAATGTCACACGAGTTAAGAAGGCTGATTAATTAATCTTTCGTGTTACGTGACAATTACGCTATCAATTTCCCTGAGTGTCAAACCCGTTGTTGTTGAAGTAGACAATTTTCTGCTACCCTTTTAATTTTATTATAACATTGAAAGACGAAAGGACAACATGCTTTTGTCCCCCATCTCACCTACTTCGCCCCCCAGCCGGAGCCGAGAAAATAATTCAATTAATTCAATTCATCACGTGATCATGTCTCATAATAAAATCAAGCGAAAAACATTTACAAGTATCGGGAAAACATTTTATTATAACAATTATTAATGTATGCTAAAGTTCATATGTAGGGTTTGTTGATATCGGAGCTCAACTCAACATAAACCCCCCCACAAATGACAAATCCTGTTTTGATCGAATGAATAATCAAAAGGGGGGGGGGGGCGGTTTCGTAATCTTACCTACTCCCCCAATGCCAAGTCGTGAATTCAACGTTACTTGAGATCCCCCACGAGATGACTTAGTTTAAAGTAGTAGGAAGTTGCCCCACCCCCACCAACTCTCTTGTCTCCCCCCACCCAAGACTTGAGATCCAACCCCCACCACGACATTTTACTTCCACCTATCGTTTAGGTCGTGTATATATTTTTTATTTTTGCTTTGATGATGAGGAGCTGGGGGAGCCTGGAATGTGTACCTCACGCGCCGGTGGTTGCGTGGGAATGGAAGGGCATAACCGTCAGGGGATAAATGTGGAAGCATTCTCTCAAGTACAAAATAAATTTCCCTGCCTTCATCAATACCGTTTTTTGACACCAAAAAAATTCCCGTATCATTAATGTCTGTTGAGTAAGAACGAGAGATTCCCGGGGCTTGAAATTACGTATACGCCCCGCACCAACCCCCCCGCATCCAGTAATGCAGAAGACCCCCATTTCTCTCCTCTCTCTCTCTCTCTATAAATGGAGAGTCCCCTCCTCTTACATCCCCTGCGCCGTTCCCCCCTTCCCCTTCGTAGGTTGCCTTTCTTTGTTGATAAGAGCGGGAACCAACTCTCCCCCTTTCTTCTATCTTCTCCCTCGACCGAGGTCCGTCCCCCTTCTCCTTCTCCCGCCTCTGTCGTGTTTCTCCTCTTCAGTACTCCATGGTCCCGACCGACTGCCTCCTGATTCCGCTTAACCCTAATAATCTATGAGATTTTTTAGTTGGACTTGTCTCGGACCGTGTCTCAGATCTACTTGACTTTATTAGTCTTTTGACTCTATTTTTTTTTTGGACTGTTGGTTCTGGTGGAGTGGATCTTCCTCTCCCACAAACATAGATCTGATTCCCCCATCGAATCCCTTTTTCTCGTTCGTGGTTGATTTGATGTTGACCGCCCCCCGTTTGAGTGTTGGGAATTAGTTCGTCCTATCGGATCTGCTTCCATTCTTTACCTGAGAGCCGGATCTGATTGTTGATTTCTGAGGGTATCCTGTTGGGTCTGTCGGTTGATTCTTATCGTTGTCTGTGAAGAATGTGTGGGGTTTTGTGGTAGTGGGTTTTTTTTTTAAGTTAGACGACTGAGCGTTGTTTGATGGTGGGTGCAGAGCAATGGCGTCCCACATCGTTGGATACCCCCGTATGGGCCCCAAGAGAGAGCTCAAGTTCGCCCTCGAGTCCTTCTGGGACGGCAAGAGCACCGCTGCGGACCTGCAGAAGGTGGCCGCCGAGCTTAGGTCATCCATCTGGAAGCAGATGGCCTCCGCCGGGATCAAGTACATCCCCAGCAACACTTTCTCGTACTACGACCAGGTGCTCGACACCACCGCCATGCTCGGCGCAGTTCCCCCCAGGTACAACTGGAACGGCGGTGAGATCGGGTTCGATGTTTACTTCTCCATGGCCAGAGGAAATGCCTCTGTCCCTGCTATGGAGATGACCAAGTGGTTCGACACCAACTAGTGAGTGATCTGCTCTATCTTTGCCAATTCTCTCGGAGGACGTGCCGTTCAAAATTTCCCTTGCTAATGTATGCCCGTGTCTGTTTTTGCAGCCACTTCATTGTGCCCGAGTTGGGTCCTGATGTCAAGTTCAGCTATGCTTCTCACAAGGCTGTCACCGAGTACAAGGAGGCTAAGGCGGTATGCACTTTATTCGTGATTTATCCTTATGAATCCTGACTTGATCCAGATTAATGGGTCATTTTCACTGTTATATATTTAGTTTATATCAATATTTGGATAATTATGCAGATCTAATGTTTATACGAGAAATTGATAATTGATTAGTTTTGAAGAATTGAATTATGAGCAGTTGGCTATTTTTTCAATAACATTTTACTTCATTTTGACTTAAGAAAAATATAGCGTGCCGGCTTTTAAGGATGCCACATTCTCGAATGATTTATTAGATAGCAAGTCGCCAGCAAGTAAGAGTATGGTATTGTGTTACTCTGTGCGATAGTTCGAGGACTTACTGAAATTCGTTGGTGTATTCCAGCTCGGAGTCGACACCGTCCCCGTCCTTATCGGCCCGGTCTCCTACTTGCTTCTGTCAAAGCCTGCCAAGGGTGTTGAGAAGACCTTTTCTCTTCTCTCCCTCCTCGGAAAGATTCTTCCAATCTACAAGTAAACCTTGAATATGTTATGCTCCTGTATTTATGTGAGCACTCTTCTTCGATTGGTTATAACCATCTTGTTCTGCATTGTTGCTCCAGGGAAGTCATTGCTGAATTGAAGGCAGCTGGTGCGACTTGGATCCAGATCGATGAGCCCACTCTTGTGATGGATCTCGAGGCCTACAAATTGCAGGCTTTCACCGAAGCTTATGCCGAGCTGGAATCATCCCTTTCTGGCTTGAATGTCCTGATTGAGACCTACTTTGCGGATATTCCTGCGGAGGCATTCAAGGTCCTCACCTCCTTGAAAGGTGTTACTGGCTTTGGGTTCGATTTGGTTCGTGGTACTCAAACCATTGAGCTGATCAAGAGTGGATTCCCTGCTGGGAAGTATCTTTTTGCTGGTGTTGTTGATGGAAGGAACATCTGGGCCAATGACCTCGCTTCTTCTGTCGCTACCCTCACGACCCTTGAGGCCATCGTGGGCAAAGGTAACAAACTCTCCGCAATTCCAGGTCTCTTCATTTAATCTCAAATCATACAATGCTAATGTTAGTGTTCCAAAATGTTTCTGCAGACAAACTCGTTGTATCCACTTCCTGCTCCCTTTTGCACACTGCGGTTGACCTCGTCAACGAGACCAAGTTGGACAAGGAGCTGAAATCATGGCTTGCGTTTGCTGCTCAGAAGATTGTTGAAGTTGATGCCTTGGCAAAGGCTCTGGACGGAAAGAAGGATGAGGTATAAATCCCACTCCTTCTAGTTCCATTGCTAGGACGAACATTGACTCGAACAACTCCTCCCAACAAGAATGATGCAATCCATTCCTGTCCTTTCTTCACATTAATGATTGTTTGCTCCTTTTTGCGCATGTCCACTGATTCGATCTCCTCTACAGGCGTTCTTTGCTGCTAATGCAGCTGCTCAGGCTTCCAGGAAGAGCTCGCCGAGGGTGACAAATGAAGCTGTTCAGAAGGCTGTATGTTCCTTCATTTCCCTCCCCAGTTGCGACTGCTAATTCAGCGAGTGTTCAGTGGTGGCTGACTCCTTTTCCATTATCTTTTCTCTGCAGGCTGCCGCCTTGAGGGGCTCCGATCATCGCCGTGCGACCAATGTGAGCGCTAGGCTGGATGCTCAGCAGAAGAAGCTCAACCTCCCTGTTCTCCCAACCACCACCATCGGTTCCTTCCCTCAGACATTGGAGCTCAGGCGTGTGCGTCGTGAGGTCAAGGCCAAGAAGTATGTTTCCGCTCGGGCCATTTCTCAATTCGAGTTATTTTATGCTCTCTCTGTCCCTCATAAATAAACAAATGCTCTCTGCAGGATCTCTGAGGAGGAATACACCAACGCGATCAAGGAGGAGATCAGGAAGGTTGTTAAGCTGCAAGAAGACCTTGACATTGATGTCTTGGTACATGGAGAGCCCGAGGTATGATTTGAACAAGAAAATCCAAGAACTCGGGTTTTCCTATTTCCGAATCTTTTAGGAGGAGGGTTATGTGTTTTGTATTTGATCGCAGAGGAACGACATGGTTGAGTACTTTGGGGAGCAGTTGTCGGGATTCGCTTTCACCGTTAATGGTTGGGTTCAATCTTATGGATCTCGATGCGTGAAGCCGCCGATCATCTTCGGTGACGTGAGCCGCCCAACGCCGATGACCGTTTTCTGGTCTACCACTGCTCAGACCATGACATCTCGCCCGATGAAGGGAATGCTCACTGGCCCTGTGACCATCCTCAACTGGTCGTTCGTCCGCAATGACCAGCCCAGGTATGTAAAAGGTCGAATCCCTGAAGTTTTGATCGTTTTTTATTTCCTATAGTTTGTGGTAATAAAGCCTGGCTCTCTTTGTTTCTGAAGGTTCGAGACGTGCTACCAAATCGCCTTGGCCATCAAGGACGAGGTCGAAGACCTCGAGAAGTCCGGCATCAACGTGATCCAGATTGATGAGGCTGCTCTGAGAGAGGGGCTGCCGCTGAGGAAATCCGAGCAGGCTTTCTACCTCGACTGGGCTGTCCACTCCTTCAGAATCACCAACTGCGGCGTCCAGGACACCACCCAGGTTCCATACACATGCTCTAATCCACTTACCCTCGCAATGAGATTCCGCTATATCCGTTTAAGTTTTAACCCTCGTCATTTTTGGCAGATCCACACCCACATGTGCTACTCCAACTTCAACGACATCATCCACTCCATCATCGACATGGACGCGGACGTGATCACCATTGAAAACTCCCGCTCAGATGAGAAGCTCCTGTCGGTTTTCCGTGAGGGAGTGAAGTACGGTGCCGGAATCGGCCCCGGGGTTTACGACATCCACTCCCCCAGGATCCCATCGACGGAGGAGATCGCCGACAGGGTGAACAAGATGCTCGCAGTCCTGGAGACCAACATCTTGTGGGTGAACCCCGACTGCGGTCTCAAGACCAGGAAGTACTCCGAGGTGAAACCCGCCCTGAAGAACATGGTGGCAGCCGCCAAGCTCCTCCGCACCCAGCTTGCCAGCGCCAAGTGAAGAGAAGAAGGAACATTACTGTTGATCCGGTGATCGCATTTTGCGGTCGATGGGAGGTTGTAGTAATGTTCTTATTGGATTTTTGTCGATTGTGATTCTGAATAACTGGTCTGGTCACGATGATGATGTTCTGGTCTTTTCTATAGGAGGTTTTAAGGAATTATTACATGTTGCTCCTCCTCTTCTTTGTCTGAAGGAAGAGCATTTTTTATTATCACGATGTCATTCATCAATATTATATTTTCTTCTTAAACGTTACTTTTTTCTTTAAAGTTGTGTCTCGATCACATGTCCCTATTCCTCACCACCGTCGCCGTCAACGGCGAGTCCTTCGTTTCCCCTGCCGACACCGTCATGGCCGACAGTAACCGCTCTTTCTTCCGGGTTTCTCTTTTCGTTTCTTGTGGGTTTCGTTTAGTGGGTGGAATTGGGTGAGGCGGGGTTTTCCCCCGATTTCTTGAGGGGCGATTCTGCTTGCTGATGGAGTTCCGCGTTGAAAAGATTGAGTCTTTCCTTTGGCTGAGTTTAGTAGTGAAACTGAAAGTGTGGATTCTTTGAGATGATGTTGTTCTACCCAGTGCGTTAGGAATGAGTTCTGGGTCTGAGCACGATGGGATTCTCATCTTTTGGACTAAAGAGGGCCTGTCTGTTTGGTGGTTCTCTTGTTAGGTTAAGCCTCTGTATTCGGAGGTTTGACTGTTAAACTTGCGGTCACATTTGCTCACCGTTTCCCGCCTTACGATATTTTATGGCATTTGGGTCGCCTTGATGCTCCTCTCCTTTTTTGGCTATCAGTGGTTATGATTGGAAAATTACTTGGTATTAGTTCATTTACACAGTGAGCGTGCCATTTTTGCATATCATCACAAATGTTTCGAGGTAGAAACTCGCACTAAATATTCCAGATTGCCTCCTCGATAATACATAGGTTGCAGTTTCCGATAAAGGAGATATGTTGTCCCGTAATTCTCCCTACTGACAACAATTCTTGAACGCGAAACTGTAAGTTAATGCCAGGTTGCACAAGACCACATCATAGTATTGGTCTTGTCCTGCGGCCCTTGTGTGAACATTTCTTTAATCGTTTCTTTTTATTCTGTAGGTGAATAAGTGAGATTGACGAGTTTAATTGTTTTCTTGCTGATTTGGAGAAGTAACAACCCAGTTTACAAGATAAGGGCATGATCCCTGAAGAGGATGGGACTAGGCAACAGGTGGCGGATTCAATTGTTGAAGGTTAGACCTAGTTAATAACGTTATGCACACTTTCTGAGGTTACCTGTCCCCGTTCAAAGCTGGCAATGCTCTACACTTTCAAAAGTTAGTCAATTTTCTATATTGCTGCAGATAAAAGAGGGCATGATTGTGTTTTGAATTAGAAATAACATTGTCATGCCATGACTTGTTTTCCTACTCATATTACGTCACACGATTATTCTGCAGTCTCGCCAGTCTTCTTTTGTTACTTCTGGCTTTGATCATACTAAGGGCTAACATATGCTAAAAGTAGAAATTGCAGATGTGGAACATTTTTACAACAACCAGTTGCAGATGTTTGCTCAAAGGAGAAATCCTGCTTTTCCTGTTTATACATACGAGCGAGAGGGCCCTATACATGCTAGTCGGTTCAGATGCAAAGTTGAAATGGATGGCTAATACTGTGCCTGAAAGTTACTCGAGTCAGTGGCCCTCGTCAACATCTTGCATCCAACCGAAAGGCGACGTGGTATGAAATTTCTCCTGTCCAAGTAAAGCTGTGTGAACAATGTTTTATCTTTGGCTTGCCTTTTTCCACCCCAAAAGGTTCACCAATTATGAAACTGAAGGTGGAGAGGAAAGCAGCAGGGCAGAAGGGTTGGATAATAAACAGAGAGATTTTGTCAAAGGCCGGTGATTCAAAACATCCATCTTTTTTGTCAATAAAGTAGCATAACGTGTGATCTTTCCTTTCTGCAGAACCCAATCTCAAGTATTCATTCTGGGCAATTTTTACAAAATCAAATGAAAAAGGTGTTATCAGATCCCATGAGCCTAGCGGTAAGTGGCATTCCACTCATACATGTGAAGAAAAGCAACAAAACCCAACCTTACACATCTCCATCCCATCCTTTCTCATTTCTGAAAATGGGCTTGGCAAAAAGAGTAGAAGGGATCACATATTCATCTACACAAAACTTTTTTTATATATTATTTTCTTCCTTTGTAATGTAGTAATAAAACAAACCCATTATTTGTCTTAAGCATTCGCTTCTTACATACCCAAGTTAAGAATCCTTCACTGTCACCCTCTTCACTAGTCTTCTCCTTCCTTTTGCTGTAAGATGACCCCCCCGAAGCTTGTCGTGGAGGTCTTCGATGCGCGAGACCTCCTACCTAAGGATGGACAGGGCACTTCCAGCCCTTACGTCGTCATGCATTACCATGGCCAGCGTAAACGGACGCAGACGGTGATCCGTGACCTCAACCCGAGGTGGAATGAGCTCGTTGAGTTCAACGTGAAGAGGGCTGCTGCCGAAATATTCGGGGACACGCTGGAGCTCGATGTTTTTCATGACAGGAGTTATGGGCAGACGAGGAGGAACGTGTTCCTTGGCAGGATAAGGTTGAGTCCTACCCAGTTTGTGAGGAAGGGCGAGGAGGCGCTGATATACTATGGGCTGGAGAAGAAGAGTCTATTCGTCTGGGTTCGAGGTGAGATTGGTTTGAAGATTTATTATGTTGATGAGGCCATCCCTCCGCCGCTGCCTGTTCTTCCGGTCGAAAATGTTAAGCAGCCCCCTCCTGAAAATGCACCCGTGGAGTCAAAAGAGGTGCCTGATGCACCACAGGACCCTCAGAAACCGCCTCAACTTTCTGATGTGGAACCTGCAGCAGCCACTGCTGGAGTCAACGAGAATACCCCTCCTGTTGATGCTCCTAGCATCAGCGATGCCCCAACCAAAGATGGCGATGACTCGAACCAAAAATTGCAAGATGTGGTTCCTCCAGCAGTGCCAGTGTCCGACAATATTCAGGAGAACTTACCACCACCACTGTCACCTTCGCCATCCAGACATTCCAAAGCAGAGCCAGAGATTCAGTTTGCTACCGAGCAGATTTCCCCGCCACCGCCATTTCCACCTGAAATGAGGGCATCGTCCACGTCGGCATCAGTCCCGGAGGTCAAGTTTGTGGAGGTAAATGGCTACGGTCATCATCCACAACCGATTCCTAGGACCGTGGCCATGTCCAGGACCCACACCATGGACTCACTGGACAGCACCGTGATAGAACGGCCATCCTTTGATCTCGTTGACAAAATGTATTACCTCTTTATTCGTGTGGTCAAAGCACAACATTTGCCCACGAATGGTAATCCGGTGGTGAAGATCACTGTGTCTAATGCTCGCATCGAATCAAAACCTGCTCGCAAGACCCCAGCCACATTCTTCGAGTGGGACCAGACGTTTGCATTTGCCCGTGATGCACCAGAGTCGTCCTCCATCCTTGAAGTGTCTGTCTGGGATCAACTTAATAGCCATGAGGACTCCTCTCCAGATGCGGCAGCTCGCGGATTCTTTGGCGGGATCTGCTTCGACGTGATGGAGGTTCCATTGCGCGATCCGCCTGACAGTCCTCTGGCTCCTCAGTGGTACAGGCTGGAAGGAGGTGGTGCCCATCATGGAGACCTCATGCTTGCCACATGGATCGGCACCCAAGCCGATGAGTCGTTCCCGGACGCATGGAAGACAGATACTGCTGGTACTGTGAACGCCAGGGCCAAAGTATACCAGTCCCCAAAGCTGTGGTATCTCCGGGTCACTGTGATCGAGGCCCAGGACGTGTGGCCAGTAACTGCACCACTGAAGGAGGGTTCCTTCCAAGTGAAGGCACAGCTCGGGTTTCAGTTGCAGAAGACGAGAGTGTCTGTTACCTGTGATGGAGCCCCGTCATGGAACGAGGACTTGTTATTTGTTGCAGCAGAGCCATTTGGCGATGATTTGCTGTTAACGCTGGAAAACCGGCAAACCAGGGGGCTGGTGGTGACCGGAATGGCGAGCATTCCCCTAACGGGTATCGAGAGGCGTGTGGATGACCGAAAGGTGGCTTCTCGTTGGTTCACCTTCCAGGATCCGAGCAGCGCGAAGACTTTCTATAAGGGCAGGATTCACCTTGGACTCTGCTTCGACGGTGGATACCATGTGATGGATGAGGCTGCACATGTGTGCAGTGACTACCGGCCGACTGCTCGACAGTTGTGGAAACTGCCGATTGGATCAATTGAGCTAGGAGTAATCGGTTGCAGGAACTTGTTGCCGATGAAGGCAGTAAATGGCAAGGGGTCCACTGATGCTTACTGTGTCGCAAAGTATGGTCCGAAGTGGGTGCGTACGCGAACTGTTCGTGACACGTTGGAGCCTCGGTGGAATGAGCAGTTCACATGGCGGGTCTACGATCCATGTACAGTTCTGACCATCGGGGTATTCGATAACAGAGGAGTGTGCGAACCTGACAATGCCGACGAGGCCGTACGTCCTGACTATAGGATTGGCAAGGTGAGGGTGCGTATTTCGACGCTGAGGGCGAATAAGGTGTACAGGAATAAGTACCCGGTGTGGGTTCTTTTGAATTCTGGCCTGAAGAAGATGGGTGAAGTAGAGCTTGCCGTAAGATTTGTCCGTACCACTCCGACCTTCGACTTTCTGCACGTCTACTCGCAGCCATTACTGCCCCTGATGCACCACCTGAAGCCACTCGGGATGGTCCAGCAGGAAATGTTGAGGAGCGCTGCAGCCAAAATCACAGCCGCGCACCTGTCAAGATCCGAGCCTCCAGTTGGGCGTGAGGTAGTGCTATACATGCTCGACGCAGACTCGCAGGCCTTCAGCATGAGGAAAGTGCGTGCAAACTGGTTCAGGATCATCAAGGTGATAACCGGATTGATCGACATCATCCGGTGGATAGAGAACACTCGTAGCTGGAAGAACCCGACAGCCACGATGCTCGTGCACACGCTTCTAGTGATGCTGGTATGGTTCCCGGACCTGATCGTGCCTACGCTAGCCTTTTACATGTTTGTGATCGGTGCATGGAATTACCGGTTCCGCGCACCGGAGCCCCCACCCCACTTCTGTCCGAAGATGTCGCTCGCCGACTCGGTCGACAGGGAAGAACTGGACGAGGAGTTCGACGCATTGCCAAGCACGAGACATCCCGAGATGGTCCGAGCGAGGTACGACAAGCTGCGAGCGCTCGGGATGCGTGTGCAGACCATGCTGGGGGACCTGGCAGCGCAAGGCGAGAGGGTGCAGGCACTGGTTACGTGGCGCGACCCCAGAGCCACGGGGATATTCATACTACTCTGCCTCGCGGTGGCGTCTACCCTCTACTTGGGGCCAACGAAGATGGTCGCGATGGCCTCGGGGATCCACTACTTCCGCCACCCGATCCTTCGTGACCGGATGCCGTCGCCGGTGTTGAACTTCTTCCGACGACTGCCGTCCCTCTCCGACCGGTTGATGTAGTCGCGAAAAGTCCAAGGTCCCTCTCCCATTTGGGCCTAGTGTTAATGGGCCTTAAATTTCGAGAATGAGGCCGGTCAGTGTCGGTGCATGAAAATGATGACGTGTGCATGACGACACCTTTCTCAATGTCTTGAACTGAACTGACACATCCCAATTTTAGAATTGTAAGAACCCTTTTATTATTATTATTATTATTATTATTATTATTATTATTAAAACTTGACACACCAGACCTTCTTTGCACTTCACCAAACAATGGTTTGCATACTCCCCAACTACTTTGGATCAACAAGAGAGGATTCTTAGCGTTTTTAATGCCAACAGAAGGTAAGGAAAGAATGGTAGGTTCATATTTTTTTTTATTACATGTTCACCGGTTTTGTGTTTATTTATTAAGCTAAATTATTATTGTTACTATCATTTTAAGTATGTGATGGAGCGATGTTTCCTTGAGTTGGAATGTTCGGTTTGGTTGAAACCCACCTCCCCCTCTCGCACCACCACCACCACCACCCCCACATATAGAGAGAGAGCTTTCTGGTCACCAACACCACGTGAAATCTTTGCTCTTACCCTCCCCTCCCCTCTTTGCTTATGCCCTTCTTTTTCTTTCTCTTCTCCTGCGTTCCACTCCTATTGTCTCGTCCCCTCGGGCGACACCTCCTCGGGCAATAGGAAATCTCGCCGCGTGCAGGCGGGCTGCGATGACCCGGGAAAGGGAGATCATCGTACTACTCCTTTTTTCATTCACCTCCTCCTCCTCCTCCTCAACGATCTGTTGATCACAGCACGCAGCTCCTTCCGGTATGACTTCCTCTCCGACTCCCTCCACAAACGCGCGCTTAACAGAAAGTGGCGCGCCGTTGAACGACTCTAAATTTCGCGCGACGTAAAGGGGAACATTCTCTACTTTGTTCTTCTCGCTGTTTTGTTTATGCAACACTTCATTTGGTTTTGAGTTTCATTAGAGCACGTGGGGAACTCTTCGAGGGTTTTTATTTTTTTTCACCTAAACCAAAGAAACACACTCACCCACAAGTCCTCTCTGGGCGTCTTTCATCCTCTTTTGTATCTTCTCTTCCCATTTCAAACGGGGCTGATACTTTCCAAACAAAAGAGAACATTTTCTCATGGATTACGTCACGGTCCAAATACGTTTAACTCTTTTATGTTTTACCAACAAGTGGTGGTCGGGTCTATCAAACCTAGGAAGGGTCATGTCGGTCCCACAACAGAATGAGGCCTAATAGTGGGAAAACGAGGAGAAAACATTGGTTTAATAGATCACAAAGAGTAGTAGTATTTCACATCTTTTAACAACTGCAACAATACAAAAGAACACCCTATACAACAAGCAGTGTTGAAGGCTTACAAACCTTTCCCTAACTGTATTGAAAGTTAGCTCACCGAGGAGGTTGCGAACAGCAACACAGTTATCGACTCTTCTTTCTCTCAACCCTCTTGAACCCGACTTGTGTCCTTTCGACTTTTGGATGCACGTCCTTTTGTATCACCCAAGAACTTCTTTACTTGGCTTGATTCTTCATAGGGTGTGGTGCTCATGACGGGAGTCTTAGATTGCAAAGCCAATTGTTGGGGGGAAAGAACATGTTTCGTGCAATGTGCCACTCACTATCTGTTTCTTAGGAAGGCTTTCCTGTACTCTATGCCTGCATTTAGTTGATTGAGTGATGCTATTTGTTGCTGGTTCTTTCTATATATAAAATGCCTGTTCCGTTTGCCAACTACCAGAGACCAGAGCTATTTATGCATTCTAGGAAGTAGATATTTTGCATACAGCGGAAGGTTGTCTTTTCATTCTGAAGGTGAAATTGCTACCTGACGTTGCCGATCTTGTGAGCATTATGTGGTCGTCTTCATTTTTGAAGAGTTTTTTTCGTTTCATCCCGGATTGGTTTGAAGAAATTGGTTATACTAAGAAGAAGGATAGGCGTGTTTATGCCTTGCATTTTTCTAATATCGACTTATGTTCATCTTAATGTGTACAAGTCGATTACGTCATTAAAAAGTGTGCGCGGATCACCGCAAAGTTTCTTCGAATCATCGCTGTTTGAGCTTTACCTGAGGAAGAAATGTCGGATCAAAGCACCGCGTGCGCTTGTCTTTAACTGTTGTATGTGCTCAGCCAAATCAAATCGTAATTCATAGGCGAGAAAGTTAAAAAATTACACACACTTGAAAGAGGTTCTACAAGCTCAAGAAATATACAGCATGTAGAGGGGAGAGATAATTTCTTACATAATGATCAAGCCACTTAGAGACATTGCTTGCGAGAGTACATGTACTAACGACAAGCACACTATTATGCATCATTGTCAAGGGATGAAAACATACCATGATTGTTTATGATGTTTCTATAATAGATGAAAAATAATGTAGCAGATGTTCATGGCTACATTATTTTCAATTTTCGAAAGGAAATGTGATGCTATTAGTGACAACATTGTTCTGATATTGTCATTTGCTCCTGCCAGGCGAAGCTTTTGCTCGCCATGGCGTTGCTATTAACAAATGTTGTCACGGTAGACGTGCGAAAAACTAAGTATTAGCTGTACGAAAGAAGACTTATCGTTTTATAGAATATTCATACCTGAATCGTAGTTTTCTAGTTAATATCATGCATGGCGACCATATGCGGCATTAGATGGATGGGCTGGCTTGAGCTCCCCCATGGAGGAGGATCCAATAAACCCAGGTTGCCCCCAAGTGATTCCACTATCAGTGCCCGGGTTGAAAGACGAACACATGGGGAAAGTCGGAGGCAATGGAGATGGAGGCCCGATAGCCGCTGCGTTCCTCAGTTGCCGCTGTGCGCTGGGGTCATCGTTCATCAACGAGTCCAAGAAGGATGATAGGACATCCTCGTTGTTGTTCTCGAGATAATTTTCCCAATTCTCGTGCTGAGTCTGAGAACGCAGGTCGCCGCCATAAACCATGACACCTGAGGCGGAGGCTTGGTCATGTCGAGGATCGTTCATTCCTCCAGGATTCGGGTTAGGGTTTAGGTCGTGGCTTGGGGTGATGGAAACCATCGAGACCACAGGGTCTTCATCGGGGCCAGGGTTCCAGGTCTGCAAAGGCTTGTGGGTCCTCGGATCGATCCCTTGGCTGATAAGCTTCTTGCTCAGGTGTGTGTTCCAGTAGTTTTTTATCTCGTTATCGGTCCTCCCCGGAATCCTCCCCGCTATCAAAGCCCATCTTGAAGAAAGTTCGCAGGAGAAAAAAAGAGAAAAAAATAAAACACTCTCGCTACAGTAAGAGGAAAAAGAAGAAGAAGAAGAATATTCTCGTTGCTAATACTTCTGCGTCTCCTAGGGTTTCGGAGCGGGAGAATCGGCGTTACCTGTTGCCGAGCAGGCGGTGGAGCCTCAGGATAAGATCCTCCTCATCGGGGGCGATGCGGCCCCTCTTAACCGAGGGGCGAAGGTAGTTCATCCAGCGGAGACGACAGCTCTTACCGCAGCGGAGAAGCCCAGCCTTCTTCGGCAGGGTACGCCACCTCCCTTCCCCTTCTTTCTTCACATAATTGGACAGGATCTCGTCCTCCTCGGGGGTCCAGGGCCCGCGCTTGATCCCGACCTTGCTGCAGCAAGGCGTGACTGCCTTTCCAGCCGAAGTAACGCCGCTAACGTTCGACCCCGACGGATTCCTCATGGATGCTCGATCATGCTCCTCTATCTATGCTTCCAAAGACGTCGGGACGTGACGACGAGAAGTTGGGGGATGATTTGGGGGATTAGGGTTCGAGAGAGGGGGGACGATCAGTGGGTAAAGTCGAAAGGAATGGAAAAGGCTCATAGCAAGCGAGGCAGCAACCAATATATATAATAAGGGCAATCCAGGATGAAGACAAGCGATCTACCAATGGAAAATAGACACGTGGACGGCTGTCGTTCTCGCAACTACTATATCCGGATGCGCAGAAAGGGCGGCCTTTGTTTTCTTTTGGCAGGCAGTCAAATGATGTGGCAGAAGAAAGTCGGGCCTATCTTAATCTTCATTTTTATCCTCCTGCTTTTTTTTTCACATATGAATGGATTTCCTCGCTTCATTCGTTTTCTTCTTCATTTCTGGGCATTTGAGTTGAGGCAGAGAAGCTTTAGAAAGGAAAGAAATTATTACAGCATCCACTTATGCATGTTGTGTGGTTTTTGTCCGTGTGGGGAGTATTCCCTGGTATTTGACCTGCCAACTTTTTGAGGCTTCTTTCTTCATCTGGGATACGGTTCAAACTACACGTTTTTTTTTTTCAAAATAGGGCAGATGTGATTGAATTGAATTAATTTTCTGTTGTTTTGTTGACCTCCGAATGGCGGGGATAGTCGTCGGGGGAAAAAGGAAGGAAGCCCTATTTTAGTTCATGCACGAGGAGATCAAGAACCGAACTGTTTCTGGGGACGACTTCGGAAGTCAAGGATGAAAGCGTGACTCTTGAAATAAACCCTAGAGATCTGGATGGGAATCCGTGGGATGGATGGTTTGGGATTCATCCTTGCCGTGGACGAGGAGACGTTGCTCGCAGAGAGACGTGAAGGGTTCCTCTCCCCACAAAGACTAAGAGGAGAAGCGGCTGCGGGTGTTGGTAGAAACTGTCGACTCGACGACGAGGCTTTTCCTGCAGAAGTCTGTTCTCAGCATGTACAGTTGTCTTCGTGTTCTCCCCGTGGGACCGTATCGAAATGCGAGATACGTTTTGTATGACTAGTTCAAGAGCACTGGGCGTGTTTGGTGCAGGCCGAATGGAGCCCCGGTGTTGAGTTGAGCTTAGGGTTGCTATACGAAAAACTCGCACGTACCCAACTACCCCAGTTGTGAATAATCGGATCGCACGCCTTGTTGGAATTCTTCAAAGGGACTTTTTCTTAATCGTTTCAGTGATGAAGCTCTCCACACCCAGAAACAATGGCATGGAAACCCCAGAATTAGGAAGGGCAGAGGGGGGAGGGGGGTGGGAGGGTGGTGGATAGGAGGAGGTGGGCACATGAAAGAAAGGTAGATCCTTCACCAAATTCTCTCAAAGCAGCACTTAACTTAACCCATCTTTCTTCCCCTTTTACTTTAAGAATGTCCGGTTCCCTCTACCCACGTGATATTCACTCCGAACTCATCCCTTTCCTATTTTTTTTGGCTTAACTATTTGGCCCCCTCTGCGATATTCCCAACACCGTACTTTCATGCATCATTCCATTCATTTATTTCACCGCCCTTTGCGGCAGGCCTCTTCGAAAAGGATAGGCCAGGATACCTTCTTCACTCGAATCGTATAGCTACAGCCTGCCTGACATATTATGACTCCCATAAACAGAAACATCAGACTCCGATCTCCATGATGGCGACCTAACTTCTAGGGTTTGTGCGTCTTCCATGAAAACATGCGAGTTCAAGAGACCACCTAAACCGAAAGCCACGATATGCCAGACCTTCTTTTGAGGGCACAGTCGGCTCCTCCCTCCTCGGGAGACCGATCCCTGCTGACATCGCTGCAGCATAAGAGGGGGCGTACCTCCAATCAATAACAACTCTGGACCGGAACTCGCTCCTTGATCGATCCCCTTCACGGCCATAATATCAGTTCGTTGGTGGATACATCCTCGCGGGAGTGGTTTCGGGATTTAGGGTTGCTTTGGAAGTGTAGGAAGATGAAAGAAGGAAAAATTTGACTACGTACTGTTGGAACTGGAACACAATCATAAACCAGAGGGATGCGATCCTGAGACAAACAGTGAAACCAATGGGGGCGTTTTTGGGAATTTCACCAAAAGTCTTCTATTACAACCTCGGAGGGATGCGGACAAAGTCCGACGTGGAAAAGAGAAGATTAGATATTCCTCCTGGTAAGAAAACTTGAACTCGTCTTGTGTGGAAGTCGTTAAAACTCCCTTCCTCATCTCTTTTCCCACCCTCACTTCCTCTGTACCAATCCATTGTTATCATCACATGGCTGCCCTCCTATCCTTCCCAATCCCGAAGCCGAGCTTGATTCGAGCCTCGGTAGCCGTGACCCCAACGTCTGCGCCGGCATTGTCGTCCGTCTCGGCGGAGGAGCTGAACCAGAGGTTTGGAAGGAAGGGGATAACTTTCAGGGACGATGACGGGGGAGGGGTCGCCTCCGTTGAGATGACGGTGAGGAATGGGAGCTCGGTGAAGTTCAGGATTCCGGACGCCCACGTCACTTCTTACAAGCCTAAGGTGTTCTGGAAGGACGACGGCTGCGAGGAGGTTCTGTATACCATCGGGGCTGGTGGCGAGGGGAGCACAAGGCTGAGGGGGGGGATCGGGCTAGTGTTGAATGAGGTCTCCGAGAAAGACGGGACGAGGGGGTTGCTCGATGGGTCCCAGTGGAGCGTGAAGGATGTGGATTCCGATGCCATTGATGCTCTCCAGGTGAGGAGGCCGGGTTCTTAGCAGTCTTCTTATCCTCATTCTGTCTCTCTTTTCGGCAGAAAGTCGATTAAGTAATTACATCGAGGCCATAGGATTTGATAGTCTGAAGAACGAATGGCTGATAGGTGTTTGCCTTAGGTGGAATTGAGCAGAAGCAATGGATCTCTCGACATAAAGTATGTCATCACGATATATCCGTACAGCCTGGCGACCGCGGTGATGGTGACGAATAACGGGCGTAAGGCTGTGAAGCTGACAAGCGCAATCCTCAGCCATCTCAGATCCAAATCTCGAGGAGGTACGGCGGTAAACGGGCTGCGAAGTTGCTCGTACTGCTCCCTCCCTCCTCTCTCATCACCTTTCGAGATCTTATCTCCAGTCGAGGCGATGAAGATCGAGTCGCCCGGCTGGTTCAGCTCGGAAGGGGAGGACAAACCTGGTTCTTGGACAGTGCAGGAGGTACCGTTCACCATATTAGAGAACAAGATTAGCAGGGTATATGCCACTCCGCCTGCAGAGAGGCAGAAAGAGTTCTATAACACGCCGCCTTCAAAGTACGAGACGTTAGATCAGGTAAGAGCTCCGAAGCACTTTACACATCTACTGACAACCATCCACGACGAGTTCGTGATTTGTTCTGCGTACTGGTATGTGTTTTTCAGGGTCGGGAGCTCTTCTTTAGGATGATCAAGATGGGATTTGAAGACATTTATCTGTCGAGCCCCGGCTCATTCTCTAAGAACTACGGCAAGGAATACTTTATCTGCACTGGCCCTGCGACGATGTTGGTGCCTGCAGTGGTCGAACCAGGAGAAGGTTGGAGAGGGGCACTGGTCATTGAGCACGACAATCTGTCCTAACATTTTTCCCCTACCAAATCAAGATTGGGACAAATACTGGCAGTCGATTAGGCTACCGCTGCCCTATCAAGAGACTCTGCTCTTTCCTTCGGATAGAGAAATTATATGAGGCAGATCTCGAATGAAATTGCTTTTGTAAATAGCGAAGTCGATATGGGTCGGAAGATCCTGAAGTATCTTGGTAAGACCATACAATACAAAAGGCCCCACTGTGCACACAACATCAGATGGCTATAAATGCATGCAGCAGGAGCGTCAACCCAGTTCTCTTAGTATCAGGATCAATCCTGTGATAACGAAAGACAGTAATAACACAATAACAACGACTACCTTCGAGCAAGCCTGTTGAAGAGGTGAGGATACAACATTGGCAGCCAAGTTATGGGTGATACTTCCCATGGTTTTATCTGTGTGGGGAATGACATTAGCGCCCTGGACACCAGCAAACAACCTCATACAGCGAAATCAGGGACTCCACGGGTACAGAGCCAATTCCCATTGCATCTGATATTTGGGTGAAAAGCATAGGCAAGTCGCTGGGATCCAACTGCTTCACACACGCCTTCAGGGATTCCATTGCAGATTTACGGGCATCACTGCCCTCCTCCCGACTGAAGAATTCCCCTTTCAATAATGGGCTAAGAACGCTGACACGAATGAATATCAAACTGCCCTTTTCATTAATGCCTATCGGTCAAGAAATTAGCATGAGCTGCAAAGAAACTGCACAATTTCATAACAATAACTGCAATTTGGTAGAACACTACATCCCTACATTCAAACATGTAAGATTTTCTAGTTTTTTCGTCGCCCTGTCGAGCCCCATTTGTCAGTAGCCTGTTAATTTTCTCAAACAGCAGACAAATATTCATTAAAAAGGGACTAATCTTACAAGGTCATACGCTTGTTTATCCAACGAAACCTTCTCAGTACAGGGACTCGACGCACAATCCTGGGTGTACTCTATATCCTTCCTTAGCTTCTCCATTGCTTCCACATCGTCCTCCTTCTTTCCTTCCTCCGTCAAACAGTAAGCTGTCTGTTGCGCCGTATCACTCAATCAAGCACATCAAAAGAACCAAAAATCCAAAAATAATTAACGTGATCACAAACCCTACTCGCAGCTCTAGTCATGGCGCGATCAACAATCATCCCCAAAACCACAAAACAAAAAAACAATCCAACATCCCACGTAACACGTACATCTAGAACGTCCATCGAGCTCCTGAATGTTGTTGAGGATCCTCTAGATATCAGCGGGCGATGCCCTTGCATCTTAATCACATAAAACGACCGTGATCAGAGAACTTCATCCCCATGAACAGAAAATGGAAAACGAAGAACCTGAGATGGATGGAGGAAGAGGCGGAGGCTTAATGCGATCTCACATTCGGCGAAATCATCGACGAAAACTCCGGTCCTCGCCGTTGAGAGGTGGGATTCCCGGGTTTTTCCCTCCTCCCGCGTCGGATCGCGCGTACACTGGGGAAAGATGGCATTCAAGAGCGAAAGAGTAACCGTCAATCTAGTGACCGTTGAGATCAAAGATAGACGTAGATATTGGGCCTTACTAAGGGCCGATCTCCTCAAACTTTTGGGCCTAAAATGGGCCATCACCTGGACCAGTAATTTTTATATCAATGACCATGATAATATCATGACGGAGTGGGTCATCAGGGGTACCATGTCCACCGCCGCCGCCGCGTCGTCCTCCACTCCGCGGCCGCTGCACGGCCGGGTGGCGATCGTGACGGGAGCGTCCCGCGGGATTGGACGCGCCATAGCGCTCCACCTCGCCTCCCTCGGAGCGAACCTCGTCATTAACTACTCGTCCAACGCCGCGCTGGCCGACGCGGTCGCGGCCGAGATCAACTCCTCGTCCGCTAACTCCGCCGTAACCATCCGAGCAGACGTTTCCGACCCCGCGCAGGTGAAGTCTCTGTTCGACGCAGCGGAGGAGGCTTTCCGTTCGCCGGTCCACGTCCTAGTGAACTCCGCCGGAGTGCTGGACTCGAAGTATCCGTCCATCGCCAACACCACCGTTGAAGATTTCGATCGGACTTTTAAGTAAGTTTGGTTAAAGGCTTGCTGGTCTCCAGTCAGTTATATTCAGATTATGCAAGTGATAGGCTCATCTGGGGTAGATGTTCTACTGTTGCTGAGCTTGAGCGGTAACTCACTTCTAGCTTTGAGTGCGTTTGATTACTGTTTGGTCATTACAGTTGATTTTGTGGCTTCATTTCAGATTGAATAAGGCCTCAGTTGCTATGATTAGTACCATGTAAGATTTGTAGTAGATTCTCGATTTTACCTGGTCAGTACCCGAATGCTGGATTTGCTTCCAGGAGGTGATGTTTATTTCACAGCGAAGACATCGCTGGACCGAATCAGAAGAACAGAAAGACTATAGTTATTTCTATTTAAAGATGGATATTTTGGATCGTAATGATATACCAATGGCAGCTGCTGCTTCATCTAATCCATTAGCATCACTTTAACGATCGGATTTGTTGTATTCTTCCTTTTCCTTTTTCCAGCATCAATGCAAAAGGGTCCTTCCTATGCTGCAAAGAGGCCGCCAATAGGCTCAAACGAGGCGGCGGTGGCAGAATCATAATGATAACATCGTCTCTGGTGGGTGGATTGAAACCGAATATGGCGGTGTACACCGCCTCGAAGGCAGCCATCGAGACAATGGTCAGGATACTCGCGAAGGAGCTTAGGGGAACAGGCATCACTGCAAACTGTGTCGCCCCTGGCCCGATTGCAACAGAGATGTTCTACGAGGGAAAGACCGAGGAGATGATCCGTAGATCCATTGATGAGTGCCCATTAGGCCGGCTCGGAGAGACCAAGGATGTGGCTCCCGTGGTCGGGTTCCTAGCAACGGATGCCAGTGAATGGATCAATGGACAGGTTATCCGTGCTAATGGTGGTTATGTGTAGGATTAACTTCTAGGATTACTACCATATTGAACGGATGTGAGATTAGGGGGATGTTAGAAATATCCCCATGACAAAAACTTTTCAGCTGCAAACTGATTCCAACTGTACCGCCGCATCAAAATCCATTGTCTATCATTTTACTTGCTGTTCTCTCTTTGTTTCCTGACTAATTCATAGCCCCGGCTCCCCATGAACACATCACATGTATTCTTGCAAGACGACAACGTTGGTCGTACTGAAGTTCCCTGTACACAGGACTTCCCGCGAGACCAAGGAATCGAATTTCTGCGAACTATACCCACCGATCAAAATCCCATCTTGATGCTATTTTGATGCCCTGCGGTGGGATTGCTTGATTTGTGGTTGACAGAGTGCCGGTCATATGAATGGGGCAGGAAAGGTGTTTGATGCTTTGTCTGCGAGAAGCACTTCCTATTGGAATAAGGTTATATCTGACTGTGTCTCCGACAGGGCGTTTGGTAAGGCGTTGGGTCACTTCTCCAGGATGTTGTCCGAAAGTTCATCCCCTGATGAGGGAACATACGGTTTAGTTTTGAGGGCATGTGGTGGTTTTGGCTGTTCTTTGGATGTTGCCAAGGGACTCCATTGTAGGGCAGTTTGTCATGGTTTTGGCTCGAGTGTGGTTGTTGGTAATCCACTGATCAACTTGTATTCGAAAAAAGGGTTCGTGGATCATGCCAAGAAGGTATTTCATGGGTTGTGCTATAGGGACAGTGTTTCTTGGGTGGCGATGATTTCGGGTTTTTCTTGTAATGGCTGTGAACTAGAAGCTATTCGTTTGTTTGGAGAAATACGTCGTTCGGATTCTTATCCAACGCCTTACGTTTTCTCCAGTTTGCTGAGCACTTGTGCTAAGATCGAACATTTCAAGATGGGGGAGCAGGTTCATGGGCTTGTATATAAGATGGGATTTTTCTCCCATGTTTTTGTTTGCAATGCTCTTGTTACATTATATAGCCATTCGGGCAACTGGATATTTGCTGAAGATATCTTTGCCAAGACAAAGACGAGGGACAGAGTGACCTATAATGCTCTCATCTCTGGACTTTCTCAGTTAGGGTTTTCTGGAAAGGCTCTGAAGCTGTTTGAAGCAATGCGACAGGATTTGTTGAAGCCCGATAGTATCACGATTGCCAGTCTAATCTGTGGATGCGCCTGCTCAAGCTCTCTTCATGAAGGGAAACAGCTTCATTCATTTGCACTAAAAGAAGGGATTTCTGGAGACATTACCATTGAAGGTTCTCTCTTAGATATGTACGTCAAGTGTTGTGACATAACAGCGGCAAATGATTTCTTTCTCGATACCCAGAAACAGAGTGTGGTCTTGTGGAATTTAATGCTTGTTGCTTTTGGACAGATTGGCTATCTCACAGAATCAGTCAGGATACTCAAAGAGCTACACACTAAAGATGTACCGCCAAATGAATTGACATATCCGAGCATACTGAAAACTTGCACCTCTTTGGGAGCTCGTAAAGAAGGAGAACAGATACATTCTCTCATCATCAAACACGGGTTTCATCACAGCGTGTATGTTGGCAGTGTTCTGATAGATATGTACGCCAAGAATGGAGAGCTGCCTGCTGCCAACCGTATCTTTAGAAGGGTTGCCGAAGAAGATATTGCATCTTGGACAAGCATGATTGCAGGGTATGTGCAGCATGATATGTTTGGTGAAGCTTTTGAACTTTTCAGAGAAATGCAGAACCGAGGAATTCAATTAGATAGCATCGTTTTCTCAAGTGTGATAAATGCATGTGCTGGTCTAAGAATTACAAATCAGGCACGACAGATTCAAGCACAATGCTGGGTGAGTGGCTACCAGCTGGATCTCTCTGTTAGAAATGCACTTGTTAGCCTTTATGCTAGATGTGGAAGAATAGAGGACACATTTTCTGCCTTTCGGGAGGTTGATCTGGGAGATACAGTTTCATGGAATGCTCTGATCTCTGGATTTGTGGACAGTGGTCACAATGCTGAAGCTTTGCAGGCTTTTACTCGAATGAATAAATCTGGAATTCCAGCCAACTTATATACATTCTGTTCTTCAGCCAGTGCTGCTGCTAATCTTGCAGACATAGTTTTAGGAAAGCAGATTCATTCACTGATGATAAGAACAGGAATATTCCCGCAAGTCGAGGCTTCCAATGTATTGATTGCATTGTATGCAAAATGTGGTGTCATCAAGGATGCCGAGAAGCAATTCGACGAGATGCCAGAAAAGAATGTGGTTTCGTTAAATGCCATGATAACAGGTTATTCTCATCATGGACATGGAGAAAAAGCCATAAACTTGTTCAATGAGATGATAAATCAAGGGATGAAACCTAATGACCTTACATTCTTGGGAGTATTGTCGGCCTGTAGCCATGTAGGATTAGTGGATGAAGGGCTAAAGTATTTCAAATCTTTGAAGGAGCAATTTGCTTTGGTTCCTAAACCTGAACATTACGCATGTGTTGTGGACCTTCTTGGAAGGGCGGGACATTTGAGTCATGCAAAAACGTTCATAGAAGAAATGCCTATAAAGCCGGATGCGATGGTCTGGAGGACTCTCCTGAGTGCCTGCATTGTCCATAAAGATGTTGAACTCGGGGAGTTTGCTGCTCAGCGTGTTCAAGGGATCGAACCGGAAGATTCAGCTGCTTATGTTCTCCAATCCAACATGTATGCTCATACTAACAGGTGGGATAGGGATGGGATGAGGAATATAATGAAGCAAAGAGGTTTCAGGAAACAACCTGGTCATAGCTGGATAGATGTTGGAGATTCTGTTCATCCATTTCTGGCAGGTGAGTTATTATTGTCCAAATTGGCATTGAGGTGAGTTTTCTGACATTCTTGCATGGAAAGATGATTTCGAAGGGAGAGATTTTTCCGCTTTTCTCTGGACATTTTTTAGTTCACTCTAATTGCACTGATGTAATCTCATTTTGATTATTCTTTGAAAGTTGCTAAAATTGGTCGGAATGGTGGAATTGATTCTTGCATTCTGCTCATTCTTCAGAATGTTTCTAGGCTTAAAATCTCTATCAAGGTTTTCAGAGAAACCCATCCATGGATTTGGAAGCACGCATTTTCAGCTGTTATAGAACGTTGACAAGCATGCCACCAGAGATCATCGACAACCCTCGAGATAACAATGAGAAAAGGAGATTGAAAGAGGAAGGGTGACGACAGATTAAAGGAACAGCTCAATAGACGAAAGCTACTCTGAGCTGTTGCCTTCAGTTGTAATGCATCAATCCGTAGTACGAAGGTTGTCGAAAAATTCCAGCTGTGCCTGGTCAATGTCTGCTCCTATGGTTGCCCTCTTATCCAGCTCCATAGAATGTGGATGGTCCCAGGAGTGCTATTGCAAGCTCCTCTAGCGAGCCTAGGCCTGACCCAGCACAGCACTACATTGCCGATTGCCATTGTATGTGACAGGAAATGGTCCTCATCTTCAGCTACGTGGAGGGTTCTAATTCCATACCTGTCCATTGGTGGGATAGAGAGGATTAATACCCATGTCTTCAAATTCTATTGACGAGTTAGACTTGAAGATAATGTGCAGATCATCCCACATCCACAAGATGCCTCAATTTTTTTCCCTTAGTTTTTAGAGACTCAGGCTTCCTAACCTTTGTGTCTCTTTCGATGCTTAGATGTGGCATCCACTACAAGCTGTGTACTAACTTAAGACGATGTTCTTTAAGGTCTGCCGTGATCCATTCAAAAAATGAAGAGGTTTTACAGCCCATGTGCTTGGTTGGGGGTTAGCTGCAATATGTATGATTTCTTGATGCAGGATTTTGGACTCCAGTTGGACATGGAATTGCTGCAGGACAACCTCTTCGACGGGGCGTTTTAAAACACCATCCATAGTCTGATTACAGAGACATCCACATCAGATCATAATAATAAGCCCGAGTAGTCATTGGCTACAGATCACGAAGAACAGTGATCGATCCTAGTGAAAAATGACGTGATTTTTTCTGAAATGATCACCACAGAGAACTCATCATAGCCTTCAGTCTTCATCCTCATCCTCGATTTCATCGAAATCAGAGTCATCGCTGCCTGAATCGCTCACTACGTACCTTATCTGCTTGCGATTCGCCCTCTGTGGTCTCACCTTTGTAGCAGCAGCTTCACTCACTTCTTCAACGTCGTCGGATAAATCAGATGGTGCTTCCTTCCCGACAGCAGCAATGTCATTACCACCCTTTCCCAGTAAAGAACTGCTCTTCTTGTTGAATGGGGATACCCTCATCTTCCTTACTTTCTTCTCCGGCGAAGCACCCAAACCTTCAGTCGGCTTTAACATGTCCGTCAGGACCATCTGCTTAGCATCAGGCTTCTTCTTGGCAGGGCCTCTCTTCTTGGATGCTGCAGCGGTAGCTGCAGAAGGTTTCTTTCGTGCCTCAGCTGCGGGGACATCATAGTCATCATCACTCATCACATCATCAGCCTCTTCATCCGACTTGTCTGAGATTATGACGGCAGGCTTCTTTGTAGCTGCTGCTTTCCTCGTTCCTTTCGCCTTAGATGGTACTGCAGCTTTTCCATTCTCTGGCGCTGGAAAGGTAACAGCAATTGATTGAGCACAAATTTCTTATTTCCCCATCACACACAAGTTGTTTGATTTACTCAATCTGGCTTTACCTGCTTGATTTTCCGGGGAAGATTCCAGATTATATGCGGCTAAACGCTCTTTTAGCTCAAGCACTTCGTCTTCATCGTCTTCTTCATCCAGCTGCTTTGGTTTTGTCACCGGACAATGAAAATTTCAATTTTGAAAGGAAATCAGAATGGAAACTTACTAGCTGAAGACAAGAGAAACAAAAGAAAGAAGAATGGACTCAAATTACCTCAAAGGCCGGAGCCTTCTTCTTAGTAGCCGCCCGACCAGCGGCTTTGGCAACCTTGCCTGCATTAGCTGATAATCAGCAAAAGGCGAAATATGTCAAAAGGCAAGTCTTGTTTCAACCCAAAAAATAGTTGAGCAACAAGGGTATTCTTCATAATAGACCTGCGTCGGCAGTGGTCGTTGATAATGCAGGTTGGACTACTTCTGGTTGAGCCTTACTGGCCTTGCTAGTATTTTTCCGGACATTCTTTGCCGCCTGTCTCGGAGGCTTACCCCCACCAACTCCATTGCTTACATATGACTTCTGCTTCCTTTCCTTTTCAACCTTGGCAGCCTCCTCATGTTGTGCCTGAAGTTACCAACAGAAGACGTGAATGATAACACAATTCTTCAGACATTGCTAGACGTTCAAAACGACAGCATAACATCAGAAGAAAAGCAACAGAATAATACGTCAAGTTGCTCCTCAAGTGCCTGAAGGTCCTTCAACCACAGTAGCTCTGGAGTGGCTTTTCGCAACTCTTCAACCTCGCCAATGAGCTTTTCTTTATCAGCACATAGTTGTTGAACCTTCTCCAGAGTCAGAGTGCCAATGGCCATGGAAAGGAGGTACTCGTAGTCGCTGGCCTTAACGTCCTCACTTGGAAGTGCCTCTGAAGAATCTTCAGTCTCCTCCACCTGATCAGTTGCCCCAGCAACTGCCACATCATCCGTTTTGGATTTCTTACCATTGGGAGTGAAGCCCTTTTCTTTCAATTCCATGAACAAATCTGCTCTCTTCCTGTTGTTAACGATGATTTCTCCTCTGACGACACCAAGAATGAACCTGACCTTGTTGTCAAGTATTAGCAAGTCAAACTCGAGCTTGTCCAGTTGAACTTTCTGCAGACATATATAGCGAACATTTCCCAATTATGAGAAAGAGGAGAAAGATATCAGTTGATAATCCCAACACAGCAAACTAGAGATTACTAAATTACCTTTCTTTTTATGTAATGTTCTAGCCTCAAGTGGAAGAAATCTTCGAGAACTGCATATAAAACACAAATTAAATAAATCAATATCCATTTTACTTATCAATGGGGACTATGCCACTCAAAATCATAAAACTCACTTTGTTCCGGGCAGTCATATTTCTTTATCACGCCATTTGCGTCAAAGAGGTGCATGTTGCTTGTACTGATTGAGGAAGTCAACTTAAATTTCTTCATCAAGCCTTCTTGTCTAGCTATCACCATGTTCTCCTCAGTCAAGGAAACTTCAAAGTTCACAGTAACATCATCGCTGTATTGCTTATAGTCCTGGAAGCATTGGTAGTATTCCATGAATTAAATGCTGAAAAAATAAGGTTCAATCTGGGAACTCCGGACTAATTATTACCTTCACCAGGGGTTCTTTCATCTTGTCCTTATCTCCAGCAGTCAATGCATCAAGGAACTCCCGATAATCTTGTGTCCACTTGCGTATAGGAAGTTCAGTTACTCTAAAGGTGGTTTCATCAACTTCTTCTACAATTCCAGAGACAGTGTAGCTCACGCCAGCTTCCTTGGTAGCTGTTTTCTCGATAGTACCGTTGAAACCTCTATACCAAGGATCCATTGGCTCCATCATTTCTCCATTCAGCAGACGTCTTAAATTGGCAATAATATCCCTTGGATTAAAGTTTGGGACATAAGAACTCCATCCCGTTCCAATTCCTTCACTGCCATTAACGAGAACCATAGGTATGATAGGCACATACCTGTGTAACATGATAACCGGCCATGTATTAGCCCATTTAACATCAGTAATAACCAGGCAACCAAATATCAGATGACAAGAACTTACCAGATTGGTTCAATTAACTGTCCATCTTCATTCAAGTAATCCAGAAGGCAGTCGTCATCCTTAGGGAACAGATAACGAGTGATCGGGTCGAGCTTCGTGAATAAGTATCTGGGACTAGCGTGATCTTTTCCTCCCTGCAAAAATAATGCACATCTTAGCCTCAACTTTTGCACAACAACATGCATGCAACCATGAGGCAATAGTCTCACCAAGTTGCGAGTGCCAAATTGACCTTTTGGCATGAAAAGATTGATGTTATTGCTTCCAACAAAATCTTGCGCCATGCCAATGATGGTGCTAGCAAGACTCTGCTCACCGTGGTGATAAGCAGAATGCTCAGACACATAGCCAGAAAACTGGGAAACTTTGGCCTCCTTTACAAAGTTCCTTTTGAATGAACAGAAAAGAATCTTCCTTTGACCAGGCTTCAGGCCATCAACGACAGATGGAATTGATCTCTGGAGATCTGCCATTGAAAATAGTATAAGCTCTTTGTTGACAAAATCACTGTACTTTATGAGCTTTTCCTTCTGATCAAGATAGGTCCCAGGCTGCCAAGAGAAAAAACAAACGAAACTTATATTTCGTAAGCATTTTCAGATATATCACAGAATCCAAAAGCCAAAAAGTCTCAAACCTCAAATTGTCTGAGCCAGTTCTTTCTTGCTTCAATTTTCTTCTTGCTAAATGCAAGCTCAATAGCTTCTCCATCTTGATCATCAACCCAAATAAAATCCTTCTTATGCTTTTCCAGATCTTGGAAGTATTTCTTCCCTTCCTGCGAGGTATTTGTGCCCAAACCCTACAAGGGAAAATACATTTATTTAGCATGCCCTATAAAATGAAACAAACTTTAAATTACTGCTTCACAATGTCAGCTAACCTTATAATACTTTATCGTCCACCCTTTTGCATTCCCTTTCACACTTTCCTTCCAGGTCTCATATTCCGGCATTGTGTAAAAGCAGATTTCTCCACCCCTATTACTTGTCGCCTATAGATAGAGATATTAGAACCTCTTCTCAATTAAGCACGGGGCATGTTACCAAAGCTTAGAAGATATACTTACCTTTACAATCGGGGTGATAAACTCAAGCAAAAATGATGGAACTTTCAGCAAGGATGGCCAGAAAGAATGAATGAAGTTTATCAGCAGTCCTTTGATGTGTGATCCATCATGATCCTTTGCAGAAATACAAGGAGAGAGAAAATCAGTACAAAAGCCCAGGCAGCTGACTGATGATAACACAAGAAGATGCTGTAAAGGAATGGGACCTGATCAGTCATGATCATGAGGTGGCCATATCTCAAAGACTTGACATTGTCATAGTCTTTATTCTGCTGTAACCCAAGTATCTGCTTGATGCTCTGGATTTCTTTGTTCTCCAGTATCTGAGCGTGGGTTGCTTCTCGCACATTGAGTAGTTTACCTCTAAGTGGAAAAACACCATATCGATCTCGGCCGACGACTGAAAGCCCAGCCATCTATACAAACGAAAGATTATCAAAAAATTTAAACTGAAAGGTATACAAGTGCTGCTATTCTGAAAAGAAACCAACTCACCGCAAGGGCCTTGGCAGAATCTCCTTCAGTCAAAATCAGTGTGCACTTCTCGGAGTTTTTTCCTCCGGCATCATTGGCATCTTCAAGCTTGGGAATCCCACGAATGTTCCCCTTCTTTGAACCATCAGTTTTCTTTAAGTCTCTACCCTGCTGAACATTCGCCCAGGATAGCAGTGTCTCCATAATATCAGACTTTGCCACTGCAGGCGAAAAGAGAAACAATTGTAAACCACCATATGAATGGAAATGTTGCTAACTATAAGAAACAACTTCCTCCTCCTTGACGAATGCGCACCTTTCTGAAGGAACTTTTCTGAAAGCTCGCACTTGGAACCGAAACTGGATTGGCGAAGCGTCATATTCTCCTTAGTCTGGGAGTCAAATGCAGGATTGTCAATGAGAGCATTGACAAATACCCACAAATGATTCTTGACATTAAAAGCTTTGAGGTTTGCATTCTTGGTCTTCTTTTTCAAAATATTCATTAAATGATTTGTTATCTGGTTGGCAATGTAATCCACGTGAGTGCCTCCCTTGGTTGTGGCGATGGAATTCACAAAGCTGACCTGTTGATCCACACATAACACATCAATGTCATGCGCAAAGAATTAATAGTTAGAAAGATTCATAAAAACATATGCTGATCCGCGTTACCTGTTGAAACTGTCCATCGCTTATGCTCACACAAACATCCCACCTTTCATTGACCGACTCCTCGATCCTACACAGATTAAGTGAATAAAGCATCTCAACACCAGCCGAACTTCAATCACACTGTCAAATTCAACCATCCACTGGGAACAAATGAGCCAGAAATGTAACCTTGGGAAAGTCTTATCCGGTTTGTCTTTAGATGCTGAATTTAGGTAGAGGCTGACATATTCCGAGAACGTCTTCACAGGAACTCTTGTACCATTGAGCTCGACCTTAACCGTCTTCCCAAGGCATCCGCCCATGTCAACCACACGTTTCTTCATTAAAGCAACCACGTCATCCTCAAGATGTGTCATGTTGAACTTCGCCAAGTCTGGCTTGAAGGTGACCTTGGTCCAGTTCTCGCCTTCCCTGCACTTTGTAATCACGGGATTGGTTTTCTCCCCCATGTTCTTGGAGAATACCTATAATAGAAAAACCAAAGGAAATCGATTGAGCTAAACCTTCAAGGCATCATATCATCACTAGCACTATCCATCTGTAGAACAAATGACAACCAGCACCTGCTTATACTTGCGCTGGCGCTTCCCATCAGCAGTCTCGATAACAAACTCCGTTGAGAAGATGTTGGTGAGCTTGGCACCGTACCCGTTCCGTCCACCGGTAGTCTTCTTGACCGTGTCATCGTAGTTACTGCTGGTCAGCAGATGGCCGAAGATCAACTCCGGGACGTACACGTTCTCCTCCTTGTGGATCTCCACAGGCACACCATCCCCGCTGTTGTAAACACTGATGGAGTTCCTCTCGACGTCAATCACCACCTTGAGAGAATCCATGCTCGGATCCCTCTGCTTGTTGTCGGCGGCATTGACGAGGATCTCGTCGAAGATCTTATACAAGCCAGGGACGTAGGAAACCTGGCGGTGGACCATCCGGTCATTCTCATACACCCAGAGCTTCTGGGCGTGCTTCTCGACTGACCCTATGTAGGTGTCCGGGCGGAGGAGGATGTGCTCCAGCTGAGACTTCTTCTGGTAGGTCTCCTCGATGGTCTTCCTCTTGGGAACGTTGACGTTGTTGCTCGATCTCAGGGGGACGGCGGGAGGGTTCTCCATGGTTTCCGATCGACGATGATGACACCCAGAGGGAGTCGTCGTGTCTGGGTAGATAAAAAGGGGTGGTTCAAACCCTAACGGCCGCGAATTTGAAAATTCGAATCTGGTTTTTTGACGGGCGGGAAATTACGTGGGCCTTTTAATGGGCCGAATTATGGGCCTTACCTTTAGGCCGACAAGGTTATATTATTATCTCCGGTGGCAGGACTCTGTCCATGACCATGATGCTCAATGAAGTTCTGAAACTTCTGAAGCCCGCCATTGATCTTCTGTCAAAACTTCAATTGAACTGCTGCAGGAGTTTCTCCTGGGGTTGTGCTCAGACTGTTCAATCTCGGGTGGTTTAAGTTTAAGCAGGAGTTGTAAGTAGACGTTGGGCTTTACGGAACACAGGAAGGCCTTTTATGTGCTTGGCAGGCCATGGCGGGTTATTCAGGATAATTGCGGCGAAGGAGAAGGCGATCGCGCAGTTCAAACAGGCGGTCATTTTCGATTGTCTGTTAGTTTGCAGCGTATTGATGCATTTGTCCGCGGTCACTTCAAAGAATAACATACTCGTGCGGCAAGCAGGATCCCATTGCCCTTCATTTTTACACTTCTTTCACACATCAATCCTAAGAATAACAAACTTCTAAATAATTCGGTTCGTTAATTTGTTCCTTGAGGAATGGATCCATGTATCCGTGGAGAGCAGCTCATAGAAACGCAAACGAGTTAAGCATTTGATGAGATCATAAGACGACGGGCACGCTCTTCGCACAGAGGAAGGAGCTGAAGCTTGTATCTGATCATCCCAGAGGGAGGCGTTGATTGGAAAGACATTTACTCAATCGGGCGCTCTGAATATGATAAACCGCCTGGCCTCCTCCTTCGTAAGGTTGCGCTTGTGCCTCGGACCATCACTTCCTCCTCCTCCGTCCCCTCCCCCGCCATTGACATTACAGAATTTGGGAGTTTCAGTTTCATCCCATGTCGACTTTTCTTTTCATAATTGGAACAAAATATATCAATTTTTCAATGGCATGATTAATGAATTCTAAGATGATATAGAAGACAGTCTTTTATTTTTTTTTCAAAAACTTCTGTTATACTGGAAATTCAATGTGGCAAGCTACAATACCGCTGCTGCAAATTTATTCGCGAAACACTCCCCGGCACTACCCCCTTCCGTTCAAACCTCCCTATGAGGCCGCGTTCGTTTGATCGGAATTACCAAAGTGATGTATAGGCCTTGACGTTCGTTCAGCTCCAGCTGAAGCCGTTTAAGTCGAACTGCTTGCATCTTGTGGTGATACCATTCTCCTCACATGTGTTGAGGTCCAACTTCGCCTCGAGGTAGCAAGTTCGTTTGGCGGGCGGCGGCCGGTGATCGCTTTCCAGCTTAATGGAGTCTAGTCTAGTCTCTGTCCGGTACCTAAGTATCTCGACATCATCGTGTTTCCCACTGCTTCCAACAGTAGAACCGCCACCGCTGCCACATTCGATGCTCATCGACAAGCCACCTGGTTGTAGGAAGCTCCGATCTTTATCTTTGATGACTGGCGAAGGGAACCTTTTCTCAAAGCTAGCTTCCCCTCCCCACCCGAGATTGATCTTCTCAGCCCCAATATCGTCCTTTGGGTCCAAGAAGATGCTACAACCGTAAGGCCTCAGCGTGATCCTGTTCTCGTGGATCTCCTGGTCCTTCTGAGACCCCTCACAGGAGGTCAGGCAGCTGTCCACCGAGCAATCTGTCGGTTGGATAGTCTGCAATTGCTGTTGCAACGTGCACAGACCCTGCAGTTCCTTCAGTTCCGGAAATGCGGAGTTCAAGCCCTGGGTCGATACTTTGGAGACGAGCTCTGAGAGTTGGAGTTTCGCCGCCTCGAGTCCTGCGGATCCTAAATTCTGCCTCCCGAGGGTCTCCTGAGCTTTCTCGAGGACTGTTTGTAAGTACTTCCCCTGTGCCTCTATGCGGAGTTGCAGGTGCCGCTGTACCTGGAGCGAAGTTCCAAATACATGTTTAAGGAAGTTTGTAGCATTTTTTATTTCTAAAACGGAAACAAACTCCGGACTCAACAATCACCTCGAGCTGCTCGTGAAGCCTTCTCTGGACTTCGATTTGCATCTGCAGGGCTTCGCCAAAATGTATGCCCCTGTAATCCAAAGGTCAGAACCATGAGATTCCCATGGACGATGCTTCATATTTAAGATGGTAACATCATCCATAACTTCTCTTACTTGCTCGGTTGGGGCCCAATGCTTATACTCGTCATTGGAGGAGGTCCATTGGGTTCTGGCATCCTGTCACCTCCTACCGGAGCTGAACCTGCATCTGCCCATTAGATTGGTCATTCAAACCGGAACTCCTTACGAAAAATATGCTCTTGGCAGAATGACGACGACCAGCTCTTACAATTCTTATGGTTAGTATTGTTTGCCTGGCCATGCAGGTTCTTGCTGAGTCTGTATTTCTGGAGATGACTCTTCAGATGGTACAGTGTTAGCCCCGGGATCCCCATGAGCTTCATTACTGTCTTCGGAGTCGCTTCTGCAATACCAATCAAACGAAGAATGATTAGACATCAGCCACCAAAAGAATGCTGAGGATCATTCCTTCGATGAGATTTTATCACTCACTTTCCGCTCCCCCAAGCTGATTGACCGCTTCGACGAATCTCTCGTGGAGATCTGAGGTCCATTTAAGCCGAGGCTTTGCATCAGTGGACAGAACAAGCCCAGAATCCCCCGGACCATTACCTCCTTGTAGAAACAGGTGTCTGTCGGAGAGGATCTGCATCCTGGATACACCGTGGATGCTACTCTTGCCCTGGTGCTGCTGGCTTTGGGAGTACATATCTTTTCTCTTAATCAGAACCGATCACTCTCAAGGCTTGACGAAGAAGCTGCAGGAACAGCGTCGAGTCCCGGAGTCTAATGGAATGGTACTACGGGCATATAGTGGGGGTTGTTGGCCTTTGCGATCTTCCCGCAATGATGAAAAGTTCTCGCAGGAGCAAAGGTTTATATAAAGAGCCAACCAGGGTCGGGTTGTGGAAGGAAGAAGAGGAATCTTTAGAAGTCAGGATGGACCCAATTCAATATTCACAACTCCGAATTTGTCCGAGCCCCCCGAGTGTGTTCATCGCTTTCTGTAATGGTGATTTGGTTTATTGGTTTTGTCCTCCAGGCAAAGCTAGGAATCCGATCCCTGGTATCTCGTGCGCGGAGTTTCTTCATTCCGGCTGGCTTTTCCTGGGATTCCCAGGACTAATGCTGGTTTGTCCTCAAGGCAGTTTTGTTACTTTTGGTAACCTGATAATCACAGCCAGACGTTGATTTCTATGGTAAAAAAAGGGCTCGCGCTCACTTGTATTGGTTATATCGGACGAAACGCATAAGATTCTGTTGACTGTAGTATTTCAGAAGCATTGACACAAAAGGAGAATTGGAATAAGGAATAAGTTCTTACTTTGTCTCTGTCAGAAGTTTGGTACTTATTCAGCACGATCGCTTCGGTTGTTAACTCCGAACAGCGAAGGGGCGTCGAAAATCCCTTTCATGCTCCAGTAATGGAACATAGCTGGTGGTCCATCAAGAAAGAAAATGAACTGGAGAATCTCGTCCGAGTTTTTTTGAGTTGAGGCCCCCGCGTTCGGATAATTAAAATAAAGCAGTGGAGACCGTACTCGTTCCCATAATTTGCAATTGATGAGAGGCAGGACAGTAGCTGGCCCGGATAGTACTCTTCACTAGCTTTGCGGATTCTGTTCTATTGGATGAATCCGCAAAGTTATTCCGGTCGTTCTTGGCTGGATGTAGTGTGTGGTCACTGTTGAGACTTTACCTATCAGGGGTAAAGTGCCATCCATTGCTGTTGCCCAGCTCGTTCGTGCTAATTACGCGGTTCTGTTTAGATACCACTGGGGCCATGTTATTACGTGAAAGACGCATGGGCATTTACGCAGAAAACTCTTGCGAGGATTGTGTGTAATGTTTTTCTTTGCCCTCTCTTCAAGGTCATGGCTCCTGCTGAAAGCTAGCACAGGCACAATTCTTCGATCAACTTGACCTACGACTCCCCATGAGAGCATCGAGTTAAATTGAATGAATCATATGTCACTTGGTATTTGGCCTCCTGAAATGGTCGAAGGTTTTGAACAGAAGGAGAACTCAATTCCAATAACGTGTGGAGTCTCTTTATTGCAAGGTGATGTTTTCCGCAAAGATCGACAGATTCCAATGTCCAAAGATATTTGTGCAGATTGGAAGAATCTGTGCGAAGTGAAGTGACAGCTTTTTAGTTAAAGTTGTAAAGGCAGGGAATCCACTCGAGTTCTCGCTGTTAACCTGCAACTTAAGCCCAGCTAAGTTGGAACCGCCATTACAGCTCGAGATTACTCCTATTCGTGTACCATCGCCGTAGGCCGTGGCTCCAGTTCAACACAATGCCAGCGCCTTACTCCACACATGGTGACTAAAACTAGCATGACTATGATGTCTGCAATCAGACAGATCAACTCATTACTCCATTAAAGAAAAGAAAAGGATTTTATCATCAGGTTCAAAAAAGTGGGAAATGACCAAAGGAATGTTATTCCCTTGTGGAAGAGAAAAAGAAGAGAAGGCATTTCTGGGTGAGATGAGATTCTGAGGGAATGGAATTGGATTGAAGAATCCTTGCACTCTTAAAGTTAAAAGGGCCAAGTGGGCATTCTCAAGTCAAGAATTTTTTAAGCTTATTCTTTCCCTTCATCCCAAAACCACAAGAAATGGGTTCCCTGCATAAAACTTTATGCACCCCCACCCATTAACATACCATTCATTTAAACTACTTAATTTAACAGTGGATTACTATGCTTTAATGGTGAATAAATGCTTCACTGATGTGACGGCCGCGGCCGTAATGTTTACGCATGGATGAAGACATGCTACGGAAGGAGTCCCAAACCTCACGGCTGGAGGCCATTCGTCTGTAGAGCTTACGATTGCCCTCATTCGTGCCTTGGTTACGCGAATATTTAGGAATGAACGCAGGGGACTTATTCCCATTGAGTTTCGCTCGACTCTTTCGGATTAGCTGAAAAGGGATTGGGGGAAATGTGGCCTTTATTTTAGAGAAACCAGAGGGGGAAAATGGAACAGATGCAGGAAAAAGCAAGGAGAATATTGAGAGGAGTGGGAGAAGGGAAGAATAATAATGTATTGATCAGTCTTCTAATCATTTTAAGTTGGTAAGTTGTGAGAGTGTGTATGATGGCTGTCTTTTTCCTTTCCTGTACTAGCAAAGAAAAGAACTTCTGTCAATCCAGTCTGTCTGCATATACCAATAGCCCAGGTGCAAGATGTAATCCATAATGTGAGATCCAAAGCTTCCCATCCGTTTCGTGTCATTTGGTTCACGTCAGTCGCTTTTCTGGGATTGTTGAGCAAAAACAAGAACTGGCCCTATCCCAGGCCTCGTCATATGCTGGTTTCCGGGTGCTTCTGCAGAGTCCAGGAGGAATTTTTACGCCAAAGGGCATCACCACGCACAAACCAAACCCAAACATAACATCGAGCGGTCACCGGCGACAATACCTCCGACTGGTTATTCCTCTGAGTTCAGACATCCTCTCTCTTTGCTCGACAGAAGGCATCTTCAGTCAATCTGAATCAAATCCCTGCATTTTTTTTCTTCTTTTGTTTAGAATTTTTTCAGTAAGTGGGTGGGACGCTAATGCCATGCACGTTTATTTAACGTGTTGTCCCTGTTGGTTAACCTTATTTTGATCTCTCCTAGGATATAATGAAACGAGGCTTCTTTTATTGTTCCTCCCTTTTTGTCAATCTTCTCTTTTAACATTCCCCACCAAAGTAGACAAACTGTCTGATAAGAACTGGAGAGACAGACATCAACGAAGTGTTCATTATTCTTCTTTATCACTTGATCTAATCCTCCCTCTTTCTATATAAGTCAAGGTTGTCCCCTTCATGCATATATTCCCGCCCACACTCCTCAACCCCACATTTTTAATTCCCCCCATTGCCTTTGCCTTGTTCATTTTGTTTCTGCAGTTCCTCCCAACTTGTATGGGGATAAAAAATTAGGTCCATTTGTACCAACCAACCAAGCAAATACTAGGTTGTGGTCCAAATATGCCTGCCTTTTTCCAAATCCTAAGTATTCTATTCAAACATTCATGACTCTGGTCTGATCTAATCCAACCCAAATTGGTCATAGCCCTGAATCTGTCATCCCAGGCCTTATCAGATCCAAGATGATTTGAGAGTAAATATTTACTCCTGTCCTGGAGGTAGGTGTAGATGGCAGCATTTGGTATACCTAGGGACATGATTGAGATGATCTTTTGAAGAAATCAAAGGGGACAGAAAGCCAGGGTCACCCCAAGATCCTCTCTCCAGTTCCAAGGACAGATTTCAGAACATGAGGAGGGCAAAAGCAAAATGATGAGGAACCTTATCCTGTTACAAATTCAATATTGTGGGCCATGTCAGTATTGTGATCAATTCAATGCATGATGAAGAAGGCCTATCCCTCATATCGCTTCAATGCAGCATGATAAGAATAAGATAATACACCTGATTTCTCCCACAAAAGGCAATACAATATAAACGTTCCGAAAAAAGAAACCCATGATATCTGTTTCCTGTTTTTCCTCGCCTCCTTGCTCGATTATCCTCATATAGCAGTATACCCAGATGTGTTTTGTTGCTGTGTTGTGCCCCTTGGTATCTCTTTGCTTGTCATTTTGGGAGGATTCTCAGAGGGGCAAGAAGGATGCAGCCAAGGATGACTTGCCGATTAATTTTCACATTATTACATCCCGAGACACTGTTGTATTTGTAGCATAGTTTAGTGTCTCTCTGTCTGTGGTTTATCGGCAGGTTGTCCTTGGCTACATGCTTCTCGCTGCTCCTCATGCCCAGCTAACAAATACAAAGCTAGAATGGAAACCAACTACCTGGCGTCTTCGTGCTGAACAATGTTTTGGACGGTAAAGTCATCATTTCTCCACCTTTGCGTGTGCATATACTTTGGAGCTCTGAGGAAACATTGACAATTTCATCTGCTAACTCAGTGGTCACCACTTTCACGCCATGAAGTGCCTCTTCTTGGAGGCCTTCTCTTCAGAAGAGTTTGCAGAGAGGTGCACATTGGCTGGGACTTACAAGAACATCAAGAGGAAGCAATCCAGACTGATGTAATACGCCCAGAAATGGTGCACCATGGTGACAGATCTCTGAAAGTAACACAAGATGCCATGGTCGAGCACCATCACAGGAAACTGCAACTCGTTGCAAAAAGAGCCCAAGGAAAAGGAAAAGAAGATGGTAAAGCAAGCAATGAGGAACGGCTTCCTGAATTCATCACATGAAAGTAGCATTCATCCCAAGTGGATAAACGAAGAGTGTCCAGTGCACCAGCCACCAGATAGCGACAAGACGCCTTCCGGCCTTCCACGTACGTGGCGATTCAGACGACACGAGGATCTGGGTCCACTCCTCTAGAGTCCTCTGATCGACACCTCGACACGGACACCGAACTTGTGGAGGAAGCCAGGGTAATCCCTCCCTCAGTTCTTACCTGGGCCTACCCGGGCCCTCGCAGACTGTTTTCGTTTTCCTAGGAGGCGGCGGGCGAAAGTCGGAGCATGATCCGAAAAAAGAACTTTCGTAAAAAATCGAGAGTGGCTCGTGTTGCCTTTACTGCTCCATTGAAAAATATGTTGTTGTTTAACCTAGGTAAATTATACGGAGTCGCCATTGACTTATTTATAGAAACAGTTTAAGTCGAAAAACCGTTGGTTTGGAAATTTCTATTTACTAATCCATACACACATACGACAGAGTTGTTATCAAAATGTTTCTGTTTACGGGCATTGGACCCGATCCGGGCATGATTCTGGACTCATGTTAATGTTTTACGGGTGTTGGACCCGATTCAAGCTTTTGGACCCAAACTCATATTTGTTGATTAACAAAGAGCATGCGACAATAAACCTATGATCCTAAGGCATGCAGACAAATACAGACAATTATTGAAATCAAATGAGGCGAGGAACGATGGTGACTGTGGGCCTATGCATTTGGGCCCATGACCCGTTACATGTGGAAACATCTCCCTCATATACGTGCAACCCGCCAGGATGGTATGCCATCGGCCAAGGCATCGTCGATTGGGGCCGCTTTAGTGAAACCTCCACCGTAGTCGAATCATGCACGCTGTCCGTTCTTGAATGGTCTTCGAGATTTGTCATGTCGAATACCTTGAATTTCTCGTTTAATTTTTCATGCAAAATAAACAAATAAAGTGGTCAGAAAAATATAATTTAATTCGAACTGAATAATTAAAATTAAATAAGTAAGATCGTGATAATCACATGGGGCACTGTGAGCCCATTAAAGTCATTCATCCGAGATGTCGAAGAAGAATCCTTAGTGCGTCATGCTTTAGGTAGTTGAAGGTTGTCCGAGGAGTATGTGTGATTCCCATGTTTTTCGTGCAAAACAAAGTATCAAAGTTACTTAAATATGTACCGAGAATTTAACTAAATTAAACTAAAAGATTAAACGTAGGGCATGTCTTAAATCGATTTTAATGACAATTCTCCTAATGTGTGGTGTAATTTTTATCATATTTCCATGAAAAAAAAGAAAATAAGAAAGCCACGTACACAAAAAAATATTCATTTATTAAAGAAAATCAAACTTTAGGAATAATTAACGACTTTACAAACATGAAGAAGATTTCGTTGCGTGAGGCTCGAAATTTCAGATTCTAAAAAATATATATATGCAGATTAGTGTCCGAACAACACACAATCAAACAGTAATGAATCAAATGAAATATATGCGTAATCAGATAGCGATTAAAATGGATGAGAGCAATCGGTCGTTGTAATAATGTTAAATTATTATTTCTATCCTAAATGTTAACGTGAACTGAATATCCAAATTAACGAAATTAAACGTCACGATCAAACCTCCGCAACAAAAAGTTAAAATATCCTAATGGTCGGGACTATCGTGAGGAGACCAGAAACATCACCTTGCTGCAAACCAGTCCCTCCTCTTCCGGCGCGGGTTTGTCGAGACTCGGGTTCGTCTAGTCTCCACATCCTCCTCTTTGCATCTCGAAGCTTGGAGTTGGGGTGTCTCCGTGTGGGTTAGGGCGGCGAGGGCAGCTAAGGATGGAGGCGAGCACGAGGGCATCCGGGAGAGGAGGAGATGTCGGAGCCACTGTCGAGAGTCGGGCTGTTCGGGGAAGGCTCGTTGTTTTCGGATCTGAGCTGGGGCTGTTGTGGGTGTGGGGGCAGGCGTGGCATCCTTGGCGCCTGAACTTGGAGAACGTCGGAGTTCGTTAGAGAGGGACGGGGGTAGGCGTGTTCCGCTTGCCTTAGGGAGTTCACGGAAGGCTGCTTTGGAGCTGAGGAGATCGATCGAGGTTGTCGTTGCCGTTTCCTCCGAGATCCAGACGTTGGTATTGCCATTCCACTATTCCAGGTCGAAGGAGAGCCGGGTGGCAGGAAGAGGAAACCGCGCTCCATCCTTGGTGAGCCAGGGTGCGTCCTCATCTTTTCTCGGCTTGGGGTTGCTAGGCGGTGGGACGGCACGATCGGAATGGAGGTGATCGTCTGCAGGGAGCCACGACTTGGAACTGAGGAAGAAATCTAACCGTGCATGGGAACGGCTGGAACAGAGGTTGTCGCCAATGTAAGGTGAGCTGCCGGCTGAAGCGGTCAGGAAAGCGAAATTCGGAAGCCGAATTGTTGCCGTCAGTCCCAAAGAAAAAGACTGTCCGATCTCCCCTTTCACCGGTAGTGTGACTCGGTCACGATCGTCGACGCGGGTGCCGCCAGTTTGGGGTATTACAGCAAGAAACAAGACGCAACATGTTGAACTGTATCACACCAGGTAGCATCTTTACAATGACAGGCGACCTCTCCTAACTGCAGGAGCAGTCACCCTCTCAACCTAGGGATCTGATCTAACGAACTATTTATATACATTGTAAGCAAGAAAAGGGCTCAGACAGGAAAAACATGTCCAAGGGGCCTCACAACATATACAACAACCTGACAAGAAGGTCCTGTACAACACTGACTGTTTGAGGCAGACGAGATCCGTGTAGGACAGACCCTCCACACCATCTTCATCTCCCAATTGTAGTAAGCAAGTCTGGGTTCAGATCTTGAAATGACTTTGGGGTGGCTGCAGGAGGAGGAAGGTCCAGCTTCGAGAGAGAGGGCATCGGCTCTGTAATGACTCCCGAATGTCCGCTCTGTAAAGCCGGCAATGGCTTTGGAGAGTAGGCAAAGGATAAATTTTTGTTGGAAGCCAGTGCCACCAGCTCCTTCTCTTCCAAACCTTTTGTATCGTCTAGGCTGCATCTTTCTGAGATATGCTTCACCAGTGCATCTCTGAACTTCTTAATCTGCAAAGGAAGTTTCCAAGAGGAGCAATGAGCACACAGGATGCGACTAAAAAATCAAAAGATCAGATTATCATTCGACTTCTCTAAAACGAGTGTCATGTAGCTGTAAAAGAAGATAAGGGATCTTTAAGTGTGTGCCAATCTAACAGTACTAAGCACAATCGCCGAGTTGTTAAACAGACAGCTTCATCAGATTTAAGAGAACAAACCCTGCCTCTGACTCAGATTATAGCTAAAGCATTTCACAAACTAATTTTGATTAGAACACAGATAAAAAATTATTCATGGAGCAAAGTCCATGTATTTCTGCACGTTGCAATGCCCGTGGTGACGTCAAACACAAGCACTTCAATTGGCATTCTATAAACAAGAAACTAGAACTCCTCTCGCAGTTGAACTTATAAACAACGGAGAAACTAACCGTGGCAACTGTGCAGCTGAAGCTGCATAACCGACCGTGAGCTCCCCTGTAGAAGCGAAAGAAGGGCAGCACATGAACATTGAGGCTGTAACACATCGACTTGTGCTCCTCATAGTTAACCTGGAGGAACAGCACATCCGGGTTCATCTCCGCAATTTGGCAGATCTTAGGGTGTAGTGCTTTACATCCGCCGCACCCCGGAGAAAAGAAGTCAACAAGAACCAGCCTATCCCCCGCACTCAACAAAGACTCCACGAGGTCTTCGGCACCTGAAACCTCCTTCATGTTCAGCTGCAACCCCTTTTCCCACCATTTATGTGCTTTCCCAATGCTAAGAGTTCCCTGAATCGTAAAAAACCCATGCACAAAAATCAATACCAACAATCCCTCAGAAGATCTCTAGTAATATAACCAAGCAACGCCAACTAACCTGCACATTTGTGGAGAAATCCCTGCAATCCCTCCGGACAGGAACCCCAAATTGCCAGATCCCAATCACTTCTCTGCCTAAATAAACACCATCCGACCTAGGAAACGACGAACCAATACCAAACCTCCTCACTTTGACGGAAGGGTAACACATCAACCGAAACCCCAAGAACTTCCCGCCCCTAAAACCCCCGGGGAAGACAGAAACGCCATCATCCCTAGAAAACCCACGACTCGTTGTCGACAACAGACCCGACCTGCTCGTAACGGCATCCATCCTTCCCTCCAAGAAAGTAAAGACAACACCCAGAAGAAACAAGTCCTAAAGTTCCCTCTTTTCAGTGATTTCCGAGGCAAAGCAAGCAGCTTCCGCAAGAAAACTGAGGCGCCTTTTATCAGAGCAGTTGAAAAAGCATTAAGGGTTGCTGTTCTGACCGTCGGATTCAGCCGTGGGCCATCGATCGAAGGGTCGTGGGAGGCGGAGAGGTTGTGAATTTTCGAAAGTGGATAAAGCAAAAAGCTTTCCTTCAACTACGAACAACTGAAAAGGACGAAGGCTTATGGCGTCGGAAAGAGCCACGATGAACGCCGACATGCATCCACGTGTTGCGAAGGACAAACCGGATAAGATTCCGGATCCCATCGGATGCGGATCGTCGACCCATTGACCAAGCCGATAACGTGTCTCGGCCCGTTAATTCTAAGGCCGATTCTGATAGCCCATCGCGGAACAAACCTCGGACGTTGTCGAAAATGAAGCTCCAAAGACTGCGGAGCACAATTGCAGTTCCTTGAAAGAGATTCCGATTATGCGTCTCTCTCTTTGCTGCAAGCACACTCCCGCTGGTTGCTTTGCCGCCGGAATCGTTAGTACAAGGAAATCCAGTCCTCCCAACGATGCCCACTTCCGCATTCCACCAATCTCCAAGAAAGTCAACACCTCAAATTATTGTTTGATTTTGAGGCTCGGCCAGCCGAAGTCAGCGTCCGTTCCCCTGTCTAGGGGGAATCATGGCGAAAGCTCGGGAGTATCCGCGGGTATTGATGTCAATCAGGGCGTCCACGAGAAGGGCGAAGAGAAAAGCTTCTGGGCTGCCGTCGGTTTGATAATCGGCACGGCGGTCGGCCCAGGAATGCTGGGTTTGCCCTCCCTGACGATAAAGTCGGGACCTTTTCCTTCATCCGTCATGATTCTCCTCTCGTGGGTGTACGTTATTTCGTCGATACTCCTTGTCGCGGAGCTCAGTTTCGCAGCCATGGAGGAGGACGGTGTCGGGGAGGTTAGCTTCTCAGGGCTCGCGAGTAAATCGCTAGGGAATGGCTTCGGGGCTTTAGTGGCCGTGATGTATGCTTCCTTAAGTTTTGCCTTGCTGGTGGCTTGTGTGTCTGGGATTGGTTCTCTTGTTTCACAGTGGTTTCCCGGCATGAGCCCTGCATTGGCTTGTGCCTTGTTTCCCTTGGCAGCTGGTGGTGTGATGGGGTTCTTCCCGTTTTCTGTCACAGATGCTGTGAATAGGTCGTTGTGCTTTCTAATGCTTGTCTCCATCACATCACTTGTGGGTATTGGTTTATCTGTGGCAAGGAGTAATGTGGTCAACTCATTCTCTCATGCCTCTTGGAGCATTTCAGCGACTTTGCCGGCAATACCCGTGATAGTGCTCACGTTGGGGTTTCATGTAATCACCCCTTTCATATGTAAGGTTGCCGGAAATTCCGTGGTCGAAGCACGTAAAGCTGTTCTGGTAGGTGGGGTGATTCCATTAGCTATGGTTTTGTCATGGAATTTGATAGTGTTGGGGCTTTCCTGGGGTAATAACGTGGCTCCTTCCCAGGACCCTATTTCGCTTCTGCTATCTGTGAATGCTTCTGCTCTCCCTGCAGTTCAGGGCTTTGCATTCTCCGCTCTGGCGACTAGCTTGCTAGGGTATGCAGTTAGTCTCCCCAAGCATTTCATTGATACCCTGGGCTTAATATTTAGGACTCCTGAAGAAAGCTTCATTACAAGTCAACCGTTCTTCCATGAAATTGGAGATGGAAGAGTTGGATACTTGGTTTATACGGGGGATAGTGCTCTAGGGAGTTGCGGGAGGCTTACATTTGGCAGACACACTCCCGTATTGGATAGGAAACCCTCGAGCCCTTCTGCTCTGGGGACTCTTAAAGTACTCATATCACCCGTTATACTTGCTTCTTCAGTCCTTGTGGCATCATTCTTTCAGTCAGCATTTTCTAGGGCACTCGCTTTTGCTGGTGTTTATGCTAATTGTTTCCTGTTTGGTATTCTTCCTCCACTGATGGTGTATATACAGCTGTTGAGGGGCAAACTCAGGTATAACCTCATCCTCGTTCCCGAGACTTTTTACCTATTATAAAATAGTTTGAAGGTTAGAATAGAAAGCCTACAAAGCAGTGCTATGAGTTTGCTACGATTCTCTCGAGGACAAACATTTGCTTTTTCAGAAACTGTTTTCGGCCTCTCATCTGCTTAGTTTCTGGAATTGAGGTTCACAACCTTGCTGACACTGTGGACATTTACTCTTATAACCACCGAAACAACATTTTCCTCCTGAACATTGTCTTCTTACTTAGTTAAAAGTGCTTATGCCCTCCTCTCGTTTTAAAATAAGAATTCCTGATCACACCTGGCTCCGCACATTGCAGATCAGATACCATCCCGGGGGGGTATGCCACACTGTTGTTGCTGTTTAGTATTTCTGTCGCTCTGGGAATTTACCATTAGACATTGGAAGATTGCTAGAGCCACACAAGCTAATCATCTTCTCACATCTAACCCTGAAAAGGTCCGCCTAGCATTCTGGTATTCTGGTAATTCATGCACTCATTTCTTTCTTTCTGGATCAACAGGTCACTTGCACTGACATTGTTCGTGAATTTTTTACGCAGCGAGGAATGTTCATTTATGAGTCTGAAGCCTCACAAATTGTATCCAAGGCCTCATTCCCAATGCAGCCTATACGGATGGTTACCTGATTCTTTATAGCCGGACTACCTTCGAGAAAATTGCATAAAGCAGCATACAAAAGAATGGAGAAGACAAGCCAAGCGAATCAAGTGCGTGTCTCCTCTGATTATCTATCTCTCCATGCTTTTCAGATCCTGCGGTGCCAGTTTCAGCTATTTATAAAATCACTTTCATCTACTTGCCTAAATTATGGATTAAATGGCCGTCCCATTGTTGGTTTCCTTCATACTTTTCCCTAGAGTTAACCAGGAATCTCTTTTAAGCTCCGAATTACCCGGGATGTGATGAGACGAAGCATTTATTCCCCCAAACCCAGTGGGCCGATAAAGTTACTGGGCCTTTTTGGGCCGAACCAAAATATATGGGCTTCAGCCCATTGAAAGGGGAAGGGTTCAATTATTTGGATTCTTGGGTTTACACCAAAACCGGAAGAATGGGCTGCTTGTCCAGGGAGCAAGTGGTCGCGGGTCCATGGTGGAGCCGTAGTAACAGTGTATCCGGCGTCTTCGACGACTAGGCGTTCCCGCTTTAGACCTTTTTCTGTATTCGTAACGGATAGGAGCGTCACGTGACTGTGATTGTTGGTGTTAGCTGGTCGAGTTTGAGGAAAGTTTGGAGCAGAATCTGCTATGTTTTCCTCTTGTAAGATGTCGCGGAGGAGTGATAAGTGCACGGTGTCCAACAGGTTGGAGAACGAACACTTGTTGATGGACTTCTTGAGAGCTTTGGGACGGCTGGGATCGCGGATGGGAGATTCTTCCCCGAAATTATTGGAAGACGATGCCTCGGGAGTTGCTGGCGTCATGTTGGGCTTATGGTAGATTCTACAGAGCTTATGGTAGATTCTACAGAGCACCCGCTCATCCAACTGCGGAGGACTGAGCTGGTTGCAGTGATCGAACCTGGAAACATCCATGAGACGGAACTCGTGCATGATCCACCCAGTCTTGACCCCCCTCTTAGGCTTCCCCTTGTAGACCACGAGAACCTTCCTGATCCCGATGCGCTCTTAAGGAGTTTTATTGGACCGTAATGTTTCTTCATCGCCGACAAAAAAAGAAAAGAGAAGATTCGCATTTCTAATGCTTATATCTCGATTTTTTCAATCCTATTATTCAATGTTAATTTCACATCGTCCCTGGTTTCCGTGGATCGCCGCCACTAATTGTTTAAGAAAAAGATGTGCATTTCTTTTGCAGGTAGAAAATCGAATACATGAAGAAGAAAAAAAGAAGCATCAGAAGAAGAAGAAGAAGAGTATTCCATCATCCTTTTCTTCCCTTTGAATTTCTCTCCTTGTTGGGTATCTGGACAAGATTGTGTGAAATAACACTTCACTACGAAGTTTGCCCCACACAAAGCAACGGGGAAGAAGAGAACTCCCAATGAGAAAGAGAGAAAAGCCCTTTTCATCTCTGTTTCATAGTCTGTCATCGTCAGTCCTGTATTCCCCCCTCCTCTTCTCTGCCCATCGTTTTCAAAACCAACAGTGATTTCTTTCTACTTCTCTGCATCATCGACGCCATGGAAGTCCCCCTCCCCCCTCTCGAAGATTTTGTAATAATGAATCGTGGGAAACCTTAAAAGGGACACAAAGGTGGGGAGAAACTAATGATAATAGTAATAGTAAAGGCTCATGATTATGAAGAAAAGTCTGCACGACAAGTTGATTAATTATGTTTTTCTTACCACGCACCCTCAGAAACAGTTAATTCTCCCTCTTTTTAGTTAAATCACTCTTTGTCAAAGATTCTTCGAGTAATCTTGGGTTTCATTCTTTCCCGTACTTAAAAGAATCACAGTAAACAAAAGAAAACAAAAAAACATAAAAGGACAGCAGTTAAATGAAGAAAGGAGTGAAGGGAAAGGTTCTTGGACATCACTGCTGAACTCGAAGAAGGAGATGAGGGGTGGGGGAGGGACAAGGTATGGCCTACCTAACATGCACTGGCGTTGAACCGTATTTTCAGTAGTCCCTAAAGAAAAAAAAAAGATCAAATTTTGTTTTTGCCCTTTTGCAATTTTCCCCACAAAGACATTTGTCCTTCGTTATTTTATTTTATTTTTTGCTGCTCGCCACAGTTTCTTTTCTCCACCAGGGTAAGCAAGGAAAATTTATGCAGAGGAAGTCAGTCCCCTGCATGTTTAAAAGGAATGAGGAGGAGGGAGGGGCAATTGATGGATTTCTGCATGTCTGTTTTTGAGTTAGGACATGATTGTTATCGACGTTGATGAGTAATTTGTTGTCGTGGGATTGTGATATGGCCTTCGTTGCAATAACTCAACTTTTTTTTAACCTCTTTATTTTAATTTTATCCGGAAAAAGCCCCCCGGATGCTCGAGCTAATTCCCAGCACTATTTCCAAGCACACCCACTCTGGGTTTCTTGAATCTTCCTTTGGTTTTGGGGTCTTTTGAACTTAGGGTCGGTGTAAGTTTTGATATTGGTGGCATCCGGTTGTGATTCTTGTAATGGGTTTAGATCAGAAGGCCTTGTTTCCTCGGTTCTTGTGAGCGTTCTTAAGGGCGGGGTGGGGGGGGGGGGATCTGGTTCTTCATGTGGTTTGTGGCTGTTGTGTTCTGTTTAGGAAGTTGAAGATGTTGATGAAGCCCCCGGGTATGTGTTCTGGGGGCGGTGAGGGTTGGCTGGTGTTGTCCGATAGCGTTCCCTGATTGTCAGTGTGTTTAATAGCACGTGTGATCCTGGTGGTAGTGCTGGTGAAGGGAAGTTTCTGATTTTTGTTTTCTGGGGGTAGCTTGTGCGGGTGGCTTTGGGGTTCAGAGTGAGGGTTTGAAGTATGAGACAATCTTCTCCAGGGAGCGGTAATCTGCCTCAGGAAGGTAAAGTTTAGAAATATCTGCTGAATACATGCTTTATTTCTGATGCTGTGGTTTAAGCAGCTTCTATTGATAAAATCAATCTGCGCTTTTGGATTGTTTGTAACTCACTTTTTATGTTGTAAAAGTGTGATTTGGCTGCCCCTAGTATGAGGAAATTGATTACTTTTGTTACAATAGCCAGCAAAGATGTGCCTATTCTTCTTGCTTTTTTTTTGTTGGAGCAAGGTCATTACATAAGGGTATTAGTTTACGCTGGGATTTGTTTACGCTAGATGTTGCCGAGCTATGTCTAAGCATTGCTTTTGCAAATTAGTTCGGGACTAAATATTTTATCTGTGATGCCAGACAGCTGTTTTCACTTGTTCTTACCATTGTGCAGGTGAAAAGAAATGTTTGAACTCTGAATTATGGCATGCCTGTGCGGGTCCTCTTGTCTCTCTGCCTACTCTTGGGAGCCGTGTAGTCTACTTTCCGCAGGGGCATAGCGAGCAGGTCATATAACCGAATGTTATGTCTTGTATTGCTGTAAACCAGGCATGCACACAGTTAGTAATAGGAGGGATTGGTGCATGCTATCTCCTGCCTGAACTTGAGTATTTCACAGGTGACTGCTTCCACCAATAAGGAAGTGGATGCTCATATCCCAAATTATCCGAACTTATCACCGCAACTTATCTGCCTGCTTCACAATGTCACAATGCAGGTAAGGTTCAAGATAAGCATGCCTATTTTCGATTTTCTTGTCATTTCTTCGATTTTATATATTTTAGGCTGATGAAGAGACAGATGAGGTATATGCTCAGATGACCCTGCAGCCGCTAAGCCCGGTAATTATTCATCTGGGGTCATGAAATCTACGGATTGCATATTTTTTTTAATCTTATCTCCCGGGGCTGCAACATTACCTTTTAGGAAGAACAAAAGAATATCTATCTACTTCCTTCAGAGTTGGGTGCTCCGAATAAACAGCCAACCAACTACTTTTGCAAGACGCTGACTGCTAGCGACACCAGCACACATGGAGGATTCTCTGTTCCTCGTCGGGCCGCTGAGAAAGTGTTTCCTCCTCTTGTAAGTCAGGCTTGAGCAAGACGCTGACTACTTTTCCCCTTGGTCGTAGATTGTTTGAATTTGAAATGATGAACTATATTCAGTTTTGTTCACAAATATCTTCTCCCTACCCAGAATTACTCCCTGCAGCCTCCTGCTCAAGAATTGATTGCTCGGGATCTCCATGACAACGAGTGGAAATTCCGGCACATATTTCGAGGTTTGATCTTCAAGAAGAGTACTCTTTCCACTTGTCAGTGTTTCGATAAAGATGTAGTTATTGTGTTCATCGGTTCCCTTTTCCATAAAATCAAAATGTTTACCTGGCTTTGCCACCATTTTTAACTGAATTTAGATTGCTTGATGCTTAGAGAAAATGTAACTTGCCAAATTGCCTCTAGAAAGTGATGATTAATTCTATCTTCGTAATGTTTCATTCGTGCTCACCATCGCCATCACTTTAATTTCTTGATTTAGATTTTGACGAGCTCGAGTGTTTTATTGTTATTCGACAATATTCAAATCAAACAGTTGGTGCGTGTAATCACAGGGGAATAAAATCAAGATCTTTAGACTTTTCTGTTTTAAACATAGTCGAGATTTATTTTTACTGGGGGCTTGTTTACTATAATATCAATTGTTAGTCTTTGGTAGTAGTATATTGCCTATGATGCTTTTTGGTCTTCGAGTGGATGTTGATTCAACATGTGTTAAGTAATGGAGAGAACTTCCTTTTTCGTGTCCTCTGATTATCTAAAAGACAAAGGTTAATTGTCCAAAAAAATCAGAAGTTCCTCCCAATTGAAGGTACTTATGTATACTTTATGATGCAGTTATAACGAATTCTTAGGTCGAGCTTTACAGAACTATACAAGGTCTGACTGCTGGGCATGGGCATATGTGCAGGTCAGCCCAAGAGGCATCTCCTTACCACAGGCTGGAGTGTGTTTGTAAGTGCCAAGAGACTTGTTGCTGGCGACTCTGTTCTCTTTATCTGGTAATACTGTGGCTGCTCCTTTTTCAATGTTGCTTGTACCAAAGGAAAGAATATATGAGTTGTTTATCTGCTAATTTACAAAAAAATGTCTCCTTAATTGATTCAAAACAAATTTTAGTTCAGTTGTGAACTTCACCGGGAACTTCCTTCTAGACACATCATATGAACAAAATTTTTTATACCTTTTCCTTTTGTCATCAGGAATGAGAAGAATCAACTATTGCTCGGAATTCGGAGGGCAGTTCGTCCTCAAACTGTGACGCCTTCATCTGTTCTATCTTGCGACAGTATGCATATTGGCCTTCTTGCTGCAGCAGCTCATGCAGCATCCACAAACAGCCGCTTCACCATCTTTTACAATCCAAGGTCTGTAACAGCATGACATATTTGAATTAAATTATCAATTTGGGATACGTTTTGATGATTTGCATTTGTTTATCCAGAGCAAGCCCTTGCGAGTTTGTTATACCTCTGGCAAAGTATGTTAAAGCAGTTCATCATACAAGGGTCTCTGTGGGAATGAGGTTTAGAATGCTTTTTGAGACAGAGGAGTCCAGCGTCCGAAGGTAGAACTCGGATATTATGCAATTCTAGATTAATTAGGCTTGTGTTGTCATGAAAGTCTGCTCTGCCATTTGTTGTCAGCCAGTGCAAAGGTGTTCTGACATTTTGAGAATTTTTTTTTTGTTAGAATTGTTTCTTTATCCTGTATTGTTCTTGCAGATATATGGGAACTATTACAGGCATTAGCGACTTGGATCCAGTTCGCTGGCCGAACTCCCATTGGCGCTCCGTGAAGGTTGATTTGAGAAACCTTGTACACCTTGAAGCTAGTTTTCCCCCTGATTATTCACAACAGCCATTCCTCTTGAGAGTGCCGAGCTCAGTAGACGCAGGGGTGTGGGCTTGATAAAGTTAAAATAATTTATCTCTATAAATGCAGGTAGGATGGGATGAGTCCACTGCTGGGGAACGGCAACCTAGAGTATCATTGTGGGATATCGAGCCATTGACAACATTTCCAATGTACCCTTCCCCTTTTCCACTGAGGCTGAAACGCCCTTGGACATCTGGGTTACCAAATTTCCCTGGTACTGTTTTGTCACCAATTATCAGTTTGTTGAGGTTCGTAAGTCAACTAGTTTATTCATTTGTGTGTCATGTAGTGTTGAAAGACGGGGAAATGGGTATTGCTTCTCCCCTGATGTGGCTGCAAGGAGGCCTCGGACAACCTGGTCTTCCATCTTTGAACTTTCAGGGTATGGGAAGAAATGGAGGACCATGGATTCAACAGAAGTATGATATATCTACTCCTGGTCTGCAACCTGACTTATATGAGGCGATGGCCATGGCGGCCGTCCAGGAAATCGGGACGGTTGATCCGTCAAAAAACCCCTCTCAGTCTGTCATGCAACTCCAGCTGTCTCCGAGTGCCCCTGCTGGACTTTCCTCTGTCCTTCAGAGGCAGATGATGCTGCAACCTCAATCTTCCCCAGCCTCTCTTCAGGGTTCTCCAAAAGACACTGTTCCTTCCCAAGCTCAAGCCATTCAACAAGAGTTTCTTCCCCACCAGAATGTCTCATTCATTCAACAACCACAACAGCAGCAGCATAAACTTTCTCAGTCTCTACATATCTCTCCACTTTTGGGTCATCAACAACACTCGAATGCTGTGCCCCCTCTACAACAGTTGGCTTCTTCTAGTCAATCTCAATCGGCTTCTCTGCACCAGATCTCGCAGTGCCAGCCGCTAAGCTTCTCTGGCAGTAATGGGAACATGGTGGGCTCATCCGATGCCTCTACAATGCAGAGTTTCTTAGGTTCATTGTCCCAGGATGGAGCATCGCATTTGATCACCTTGGCAGGATCTGCTAATGTAATCTGTTTCGTCCTTTTTATGGCTAAGAAATTTATATTAACAGAAGTCCGTTCAGTCACTCTTACTTCTGCAGGTGGATCAACTGGGGACATCTCACTCAAGCGGCTCTGAACTCGCAAGTTTGTTACCTCCATTTCCTGAGAGAGATTGTTCACCATTTCAAGCCGGTGCCTATCCTCATAACAACCTTTTGTTTGGGGTTAACATAGAATCTTCCTCAATTTTGATGCAAAATGGGACGCCTCAGCTTAGAAATGCCAGTAATCAAACTGATACCTTTTCTGGGTCATTTGCTACCCCAAATTACAATGGTGTTACCGGAGCAGATTTTGTATTTAACCAAGATATGAGATTATCGAGTTGTGTTGGTGAATCAGGGTTCTTGCAGTCTTTGGAAAACATTGACCAAGCAAACCCTTCTAGTGGAACCTTTGTGAAGGTACATTCTACACACATTCTTGATGTTCTGCTCATGGGTTCTGTACTTTATATCTGCTGATTGCTCCCTGCTCAGTCTGTTAAAATTGATTCCAGAAACATGAGCATGACTTTTCTGCAGAAAATGTTGAGCACCTTTATTTAAAATCTTTTGTAGCTTATGCTTCATTCTGAATTATCATGTACATTTTGGTCTCCGCTTCCTTAAAATTAGTGTATAAGAATTTTGTTAAATTCCATCTTAGTTCATCCCGCTGTTGTGCTCTTTTTGTCGCCATACCTATTTTTCATTTGGTTATATTAATGTTGTTTGTCCGTGTCTTTAGTTGATGGTTTTTATTCTCTTGGCAGGTTCACAAATCAGGGTCCTACGGTAGGTCGTTGGATATTTCCAAGTTCAGCAGCTATGATGAGTTGCGTAGTGAACTTGCTCGATTGTTTGGCCTTGAAGACCTACTAGAGGACCCTCAGAGATCAGGCTGGCAGCTTGTATTCGTTGACCGGGAGAATGACATTCTTCTCCTCGGCGACGACCCTTGGCAGTAAGTGTATATTTTTGTTCGGCAACTTCCATTAGCAAGTAAACATCACAGTTTAGATAATATTAGTGAACTGTTAGCATTGAGGGGAACATAATCGTTTGTGGGGGACTAGTGTTTCTTAGTGGCCGGCCGCAAATAGAAAGGGATGCTAGTCTCATACTTGGCGACTCATATCCACAATTACTCATCTCATGGCGAATTTCTGCCTAATCTCTTCACAGGGAATTTGTGAATAGTGTCTGGTACATCAAGATTCTCTGTCCTCTTGAAGTGCAACAACTGGGGAAGAAAGGCATCCATCCCGGGAATCCCACCTCGAGCAACAAGCCCACCGGCGGAAATTGTGATAACTATGGGAGCCGGAACGAACCGAGGAACACTGGCAGCATGGTTGCACCTATGGGGTCTCTAGAGTACTAAAACCAATGTGCTCCACCATCGAATGCTTGCCTAATCACTTCCCTAGTTCAGTAAGCAGTTCCATTTGTCGCCATTCCAATCCTACGCCCCCGTGTCATGCCCTCCTGGCAGCATTACTAGAGCATTTATCTATTCGTGATAAACTCGTTGGCATACTTGGACTTATCTCTAAGGAAAGGCTGTCATCCCCTAGTGTGTATGTTGAAAACGTTGGTGGACACTCGTTGCAATACGCCGTCGGATGAATCGATGGACACTCACACTCGAGGATAAGACAAATTGATAAATTTTAAAATAGGGCAGGCAGGGGCACTAGTCTCACAGATTCTCTCTCTCTCTCTGAAAAGAAGGGAAGGAAAACGACACACTAACTGGCTCTGATACCATAATACTGCTGAGTAGAAACAACTTTAAAAGGGGGCGGAAGCTGAGTACAAGTTGAACAGACTACAACACAAGTTGAATCTAAACAGAGAACAGGATCACAAGACATGTTTTTACAAGAAGATAGGGAGGCACATGAGGAAGGAAGTACATTAAGCACTGGACAAATACAAAAGCCATTTTAAGTACCAAGCAAGATATTTGCGGTACTGGACATGCTTATGAAGCTTAATCCATCCTGGGCAAAGCTCCCATGGGTTCAAGAAAACCCATTCTTGTCCTGGCTTCATACACTCAAAATAAGAAAGTTGGGAGTCAAAAGAACAAAGAACACACTTTCTGGCTTTATACTCGATGTAGTTGTCGAGTAAGAATAAAGTATGATGGACTCTTTTAAGCGTTTTTCTCTTCTTCCACAAGGGCTTGTGGTGTTGACGACGTATGCTAAGAAAATGGCTACGCAGGATTTCACAATCAGGAAAAGGAGGTTTAGTAAAACATTGCTTTCTTGGGGGAGGTCTCATCTTGCCTACTATCAATATCAAGCCTATGGCCGAGCAGCCCTCCTGGCTATATGGCGCTGGTGGCGAAGTAGATAGCTTTACGGCCCTGAGAGAACTCTACCAAGTTAACAATACTTAATAAACAATCTTTTCTTGATAGAAAGCCTGGAGTAAACAAGGTCGTAGCAATATCGCAAAACTTCAAGCTTTTATGGAGGAAAAGATCACACTTTGAAGGAAGACACAAGGCTCATTGAAGAAGATAAACAGTGATGGTGAACAGTAAGACATACAAACTGGAAAACTGGGAATAACACAAAGACACGATGAGAACTAAGAGAATGATTTCTCTAAGAAGTTGAAGAAGAAACATCAAAAGAAATTAAAGAGGAATTCGCTGGGATCAGCAAAACACAAGTAATATCAAAACTTGTTTTTGGAATTTTGGGGTTTTCTGGATGTTTTTGGTTTTATCGAAGGTAGAGAGATCATCGAGAGATTGGAGAACTAGATACCTTCCTGCCCTTTGTTATTGCCCAGATGAGTTTAGTTGCTCATGGATGGGAGAAAATGGAAATTGTGTATTGATCAGTTTTTTCTCCTCTGCCTATTGTGTTTACAGGATGGATCTATTTATAGATCAAACTGAAAGGAAAACTAGGTCGTGGTTGTGCCACGTTACAATTTACTATTATCTATAAGTGCTAGCTGACTCATAATCCATTAGTGCTAGTTGAGTCACTATCCATTAGTGCTGGCTGAGTCACTATCCATTAGTGCTGGCTGAGTCACTATCCATTAGTGCTGGCTGAGTCACAACCTTATCTCGTCGTCTTTTTCGCACATGGGTTCCTGTTGTTAGTCTTCATCTGTCTTGGGGCGCTTTCCGTGTGGGTCCGACCTCTTTGCCGACAGTCTTTTTTGTCGTGAGGTTCTTCGTTTTGGATTCGATGTTGTTCCTGGGCCTGGTGGTGATCTCGGGCTTGATGATGATCCTGGTGGTGATCTTGGTTGTCTGTTGCTTGGGCTTGAAAGATTGAGGTTTTGAATTATGTCTTCAGCAACAATATCCCAATCTATTTGTTCTTGTACAAAATTCTCCAGGGCTTGAGATAAATTCCATGTCTGTGCAAGGTCATCTCTAGCAATCTGCTGAATCAGCAGTTCTTCTTCTGTTAAAGGGGTTACAGCATTTAACTGGAAAAGCTTGTCAGTGAGGCATGTTCTACTGTGAAGCATATCTCTATGCTCTGAATTCTTGACTTCGTAGGGAATATTCCATGGATGTGGAATCTGGTCATCTACCTCAAAATATCCATAATGTATGGCAATTGAATAAGGCAGGCAGGCAAAATGGTCAACTGTGTTTATGGCAACTAAGGAGGTTATTTCACTGTCGTAATGCCATCTTCTGTGAAAGAGGTATATGGTGTATGAAGTGATCCCTGGCCATTTCTGAAATCTGTAGGCCTGTTCTTCGAACCAAACCTTCCACTGGGATAAAGGGGCGAACCAGTTTAAAACTTCTGCTAGGTGAGCATGAGGATGGTTTGAAGGTGAATATGAGAATAGATCTCCAAAACTCTCCAAGTATTGGAGCATCTCTAATGCTGGGAATTCAAAGGCTACTGTATGTGCATGGAAGAAATACCAGAAGAACCATTTAAGTTCAATGGGAAATCTGTCAGCAGGCTGTATTGGAAACAAGTGTAAGAATGGACATGTAGGATGAAGTCCTAGCCTTGGGAAGAATATCTGTCCATATTTCCGGAAAGTCTGCACCAAATAATATTGCATTTGTGAGTATGGGTGAGATATTATTTCCATAGCACAATCAAACCTGAAAATCTTGTTCCATTTGTATATCTCAAGAGGCAGAGAGCTTGATTGATGACTCCTTGGTGTTTTCTGAATGTGAGTAGTAAACATCGCTTGTAGTTTGGGATACTCAAGGAGTTGTGGATTGACTGTATCAAAGGGTCTGAAGAGGAAGTCAGCTACTACATTTGATTTCCCCTTGATATGTCTTACCGTATATGAGTATTGTGAGAACCACTGTGATAGTCTCAAAAGTTGAGCATTTGGGACCTTTTTGGTGTTGAGATTCATCATGGAGTCAAAGGCTTTGAAGTCTGTCTCTATCATGAAATGATGTCCCATTAAATGGAATTCAAGCTTCTTGATCCCATATTTGACCGCTAGAATCTCTTTGATGCTTGAGTGGTAATGTTGTTCAGCATTGTTGAACTTTCCTGATTTGTAGGCACATATCTTTCTGACTCCATTGTTTTCTTCCAAAAGGATAGCTGCCCAGAACTCATTGCTTGCATCTGTCTGTAAAATTCTTGTTCCACCAGATGGAATTTGTAATGGGGGCAAATTCTGAAGATTCTTCTTCAAGTATTGGACAACATTGGTTTGCTGTTCACCCCATGGAGATGCATTTTTCTTGAGCTGAGCTTCTAATGGGCTAGTGTACCTACTGATCTCGGGAACAAAATCTCTGAGATAATTCACAATACCTAAGAATTGTTGAACCTGCTTCGTGGTAAGTGTTGAGTCTGGGAATTTCAGAAGTTCTTGTGCGATATGCGGACCTGGGTAATACTGTCCATCTGCTAATCGCATTCCTAGGAATTCAATAGTCGATGTGCAGAGCTGAACTTTCTTCTCAGAAAGCATAATCCCATATGGTTGTATAATCTGAGCAAATTTCCTAAGGAGAGGTTCATGTGAGCTGTAGTCTTCGCTGAAAAGTAAGATATCATCAATATAGATGAGTGCAGAAGACTGCAGCGGGTCAAAAATATTTATCGTGGCTTCTTGGAACGGTGAAGGGGCTGTCTTTAAGCCAAATGGTAAGACTCTCCATTGGAAGTGGCCATTAGGGATGCAGAAGGCTGTTTTCCATCTGTCGTCGGGATGAACACCTAATTGCCAAAAACCACTTTTGAGGTCGAACTTGGAGAATACCTTAGCTTTGGAGAGTGATGAGAACAGAGCTGTCCTATTTGGGATAGGAAATTTGATGTCCTGTAGGAAGTGATGCAGTGGCTGATAATTGATCACCAGCCTCTTTTTTCCTCGGTTTTGCTCTGATCTTTTGTTGACATAAAATGCTTGGCATGCCCATGAAGAACTGGAGGGTTCGATCAATCCTTGCTGTAGCAACAAATTGCATTCCTTAGTTGCTTCTTTTGTATTTTCAGGAGTCATTCCAGGGTGACTAGCCTTGGTGGGATTCACATCTTCATTCTGCTTAAATGGAAGTCTGACGAAGAACTTTGGATTGGTCCATAATGGATGTGAACACTTTGTTAAGAAATCTTGATGGTCCAAAGCAAAAGAGGGTTTGAAGAGTTCCAGAACTTGCCGTATTGGTTGTACCGAATACATTCTGTTTTCATGGGTGTATGGCTTGAAACTGGACTTGTGTCGAATGCCAGTTGCTAGCAATCTGAGGCTTGGCATCTTTTGAAGTAAGTCCCATCCAATAACAAGGTCTTTCCCTGGCAAGTCAGTTGCTACTATTTTTGAAGATATAGAGCATGTAGGGAAAAGCATAACCTTTATTTGCTTGGTCTTCAAGAATGTTTGAAAGTTCTTTCCTGAGGCTCCCTTGTATGTATTCACTTGTGGGACTAATAGTTCTTTTGGAACTATAACTGGGTTGATCATACTTTCAGCTGCACCAGTATCGATGAAAGCAATTGCTTGAACTGGTCTGTGATACTTGGAGAAGTAAATCTGTACCTTCACATGAGGTAGGATGTTGGAGGTGGCTACCAGAGGAGTATTGTGTTCTTGTCCTCGTCTGGCTCTGGTTCTGTGGATTGGATCTCCAAATTTGTGGAGGATTCACATGAAGGGATTCTTCTCGTAGCCATACTAGCATATCGTGGGAATGGTGGCTGGTACCGTGTAACTGAAGTGATGGTATAGATACTGTCATAATCACTGTCTTCTGAAGAGGAGTATTTCTCTGGACATGAGTGTCTGGGTTGTAGACAGTAAATCGTTTGTTCTGAGGGTTCTTCATCCATCGAGAAGACTGATTCTACATCATTGTCTTCTAATGAAACACCTGTAACCCTTTCAAGTTGGGCGATGAACTTCTTCTTCCTTTTGGAGCAGTCTTTTGCAAAATGTCCTGGCTTATTGCAGACATAGCACTTGTCTGCTTTTCTTGTTGGAAAACGTATGTGCTTGAATCGGAGATAACGCTTCCTTGGTCTGGGAAAGATTTTCCTTTCTGTTCGTTTCCTTGTAGGATCTCTCCTCTTCTTTTGTTTGAAGTATTTTTGCGGAGATCTTCTAAATTTTCTTCTGGATGCTTCTTTGTCAGGAAAATCTGGGCATTTGCATAAATCTGTTTTGGTACACTTAGTAAGGTACCTGGCTGGTTTGCAGGCCATGTCAAGTCGTTTGTCATGCCTGAGGAAGTCTTTGATTACGCTTCGTCTTTGGCACAGTTCACTAATTGCAAAGTGAACTATCTGGATGATCTGTCCAACTGTTAGGTCCATAACCCTTAAACCTTTAGCAGTTAATTCATTCTCCACCAGTGAAGAAACTGGCTCTGTAAGTGAGGAAATGAAGACTGGTTTGAGGGCATTATTTGCTCCGAGATTGATGAACAATGTAATCATCCGCTTGAAATGTCGATTGATGTCTTTTCTCTTGTATGAACAGCAGCGTCTTTTGAAGAATTCTTTTCTTTGGTCTTCAGTTAGGTTGTCTGGACTTCCTATAAAGTTCATGTATAGCTGTGCAAGAAATTCTGGAAATGGAAGGCTTATTAGCTGAATCTGAATTTGTTCAGTCAGCTGATTCCACCAAGTTTGTTGCATTCCTCTGAACTTTGTCGTTAGCTCTGAGAGTATTTCAACGGAAGAAGTTACCGTTAATCTCTTCTGGAGGCACCATGCATAAAAATCTTTGAATCGCTGCGGCCATTGATCTATGTCAATATCATCAATTGTAAACTCAAAGGACCTGTGTTCCTTTGTTGTGTGGTTTGGTCTGTCTTCCATGGAATTGTCTGAAGAGCTTTCTGGTTCATTGACCTGTGGTTGATTATCAGCCATGAAGGCTAGAGGTATTTCACAGAATTCTGATTCAGTGGAATACTCTGATGTTGACTGAGCCTCTGTACTTTCAGTCAATGTTTCTGAGAAGGATGATTGGGAGGATGCTTCTGATGGTTTCTCGCTTGGCTGTTTTGCCATGAAAATTTCTACTTCGTCTGAGTCGTCTTGAAAAGGCTGTTCAGGTTCAGTATCCCAAGGGTCCGTAGAATAATTTATCCTTGTGTCTTTGAGAAAATGTTTTGGCCTGTCGGATTTCATCCAGTGTGGAACAGAAACTGAGGGATGGTTTTGCAGCTTATCTTCTTTTATCAGTAGCTGCTGAGTAGGCATTTGTTCTGAAGAGTTATCACTGTCTTGTGATCTTGTAGGGCTAGGAGATCTTTGTCTTTGAGAGGATCCTGGCATCTTTTGCTTTCCCTCTCGAATCTCGACTCTTCTATGCTCTTGTTCTTGTTTTTGTTGCTGAGACCTACTCTTTTGTCGCTCTTGTTTTTGTTGTCGTCTGACAATTTCTCTAATGTCTGCAACATCCTTTTTTGTTGGGTCTCCGAATAAGTAATGTCCTTTAGCATGTTCTTCTAAAGGGGAGTAGGAAGAAGGTCTTCCTATATCGATAAAATCTGATCCTCTGGATGGAGGCTTTTCCCGAGCCGCCTTAATCAGTCTCTTTAATCTGGCAATTTCTTCATCTGGATCTGATTGAAAATGTGATGGATATCGTCCTTGTTCGAAGTTATCCAACGAGTGGAGAAGAACTCGTAACACTTCATGTGTTTGATCATGATGCTGATCTAGCTTCTGTGAGAGTTTAGTACTCTGTGACTGGATCTGACTATACAGATTGTGTTCTGTCGTTTCCAAGCGTTTCTCCACCTTTTCCACCTTTTTGTGGATCACCTTTAATGCTTCATTTTGGGAGATCGCATTCTGGCTCTGCCAATTGAGTACTGTTTCTGCAAGGCTGTTGCGCTGTGTATTTCCTTGTGCGTCTACAGCTGTGGGTATTGGAATCTTTGACGTATATCTGACGTTGTTGACTGTATGTTCCTCAAGGGTTGGAAACATCAGTTCTGATTGTTCTGGCTACATCATCATGATTTGTGCAGGAGCATGGATGCTGCTCTTGTAGTAATCTTGGAGCTGTACTTCTTGAGAACAGGTCTGAACCTTCATAGGTAAACTCCTTTCTGGAGTTGGTCTAAGTGTCTGATATATACCTGTTTTTCCTACAGGTGTGTCCTTTGAGGTTGATTCTGCCTTTTTCTCTTGTTCAGGAGAATATTCACTTCCAATTGTCGAAGAATTCTTTCGTTGCCACTTGAGGATAGGTTTGTAGCAGGGCAAGATCGTCTGTTTCTGTTTCAACGGACGTCTTGTGCTCTTGGTCAAGTCTGCAAAGTCTTGCCACGCTTGGTGTTGGTGAGGTGAAGATAGTACTGGAGGTGGTGCTGGTGGTTCGACTTCATTATCCCATCCTGTGGGGATAACCGGACCAGATTCTGGCTTGGGAGACTGTATCCCATAGTTCACAATGTAATCGAACTTTCCAGATGGTTGGCCTAGAAGACCAACTGTAGGGTCACCATTCTGATAGCGTTGATGTATAGGCAAGTCGTTACCCTTTCTCTTTGTTGTGGACCGTCTGATTGAGGTTTCTTCCTCAGAATCAGAATCACTGTCTGGGTCTGGAAGGTTTCTAGTTCGATTTTCTAATGATTTTTCAGCTTCCATCGTCATATCTTCGCTCCTTCAAAAGACTCTTTCAAGCGACTCTTGTTTTTTTGATTCGTGAACTTTTAGGTGACTCTTTAACTTTCAAGTAACATAATTTTATTTTCAATAGTGTATTGTATGCTGTCATATTTAGCGAGATATACTGGTCAGAGCATCTGCGTACATGGATAAGTTTAGGTTATATTGTAACTCGCTCGGCTCGCCTCATTGCTGTGCAAAGAGGCGTATGTTCATCATCCAGAAAATGTGGTATGGAAGAGGTATGAAACCAGGGACACTTGCTGCAACAACAGCTAAATCGACACTTATGAGGAATCAGAAATCGCTACCGACAAATTCTCTCGTCTTAAGACGATTGTTTGTAAATACGTAATTATCTTGACTATATTAATTATTTCTTTATTTTTCGGTTACCTGGGAAATATAAAAGGAACGTCCAGTGGACGTCTCTGTGGGACGTTTTCAAGACCCTTTGATCGATTGTCATTACTACGACAACGATCACCTGATATGGCGATAACTGGCGGTAACAGGAAGGTGCCTAGGCTTCGAGAAAGGTGGCACTTCACATACTTGGTCAAGAATGGCCGTGGTCCCCCAAGAGAAAGTTCCTGGTGTTTTCTATAGTTGTAGTCCCCATATCGATTCGGAAAATGTAACCGCAGTCTTTTATGACCAACACCTGTTCCGGTTAAGAATGATCGGAAGACTTCACTTTGTCCAGAGGCTTTATTAAGTCCAGATGTTGGTTGGCGTGTTGGTGTTGTTGTTCAAGGAGAAGCCGAAAGATGCGCAGGTCGGTGGTATTCCTGAGCCTGGTGCTCTTCCTCCTGATAAACACACTTCCATCACTTGCCAAGCCTCGTCTAGCCAAGCCGAACTGTAACGAGTCTTGCGTGGATTCAGATGTTACTATTCCCTTCCCTTTTGGGATTGGACCCACCTGTTTCTTGGATGAGTGGTACGAGATTGACTGCCCAAACGGCGGCTCCACACCGTTCCTGAAGAAGATCGGCTTGGAAGTCCTCAATATCTCGTTGCCAGAAGATAATTACCCGCCGAGCGCTGACGGTTCGATCAAAGTTCGCTTCCCTGTGGTTACCAACGGTAGCTGTGCAGGTCACGGAGGCGATCATCCCCCCAGCTTGGAAGGAAGCAATTTCTTCTTCTCTCCGACGTGGAATACGTTTAATGTGGTCGGATGCAACGTTCTTGCCTTGATGAACAGTATCATGTCCGGAGTGTCTGGCTGCAAGGCCGGTTGCGGTGCGGAGAAATTCAGCAGCAATGGTAGCTGTCCCATCGGGAACAGCTGTTGCCACACCAGCCTCCCCTCGAACCTACAGGAGTTTAAAGTGGAGTTCAGGGATGTCTCAGGGGGGGACTGCATCTACGCATTCCTGGCTGACCAATCCTTTTTGGTTTCAAACTACTCTGATTTGGATCCCATAGGAGCCGGCCATGGATACGTTCCCGTGGTGCTTGAATGGGGGATTTCAAATCATACTGACCCTTTGTTTCTATTGGATAACCCCAACGACAAGCGGTATTGTCAAATTCAAAGCTTTTCGAATTACGGCAGGATAATGCCATTTATCCAGTGTTCCTGCTACGGCGGCTATGAAGGCAACGGTTATATGCCGAATTCATGTGAAGGTTAGTCTATGGTGACCGATTAGTCTGACTCTTGATTTCATTTACGGTCGTCATTCATTTCCATCTTTGATTATAAACATGTCTTCCCTATCATAATCCTTTCTTAATGCGGCTGATCTTCTTCTGCTAACTGAATTTCTGATGGGTGAAGAACATCTTCACTGATATATAAAGTATCAATCTCATCTCCTCAGATATAGATGAATGTACGCAAACTTACGACAACAGAACATCATGCCCCAGTAATTTTAAGTGTGTGAATAAGCCTGGCTGGCGTGATTGTGTTGATAGATGGAAAACGACCAAGATCGTGCTTACAGGTAAATTTGCTATACTGCGTTTGTAATTTTAGACGTAACAGACCTCCCATGATTTTGCTTCACCTTCCCTCTTCTTACATCATGTTATTTTTCTTTTTGTGTATTTTATATCAATGCAGGAATCGGCTGGGCACTTGGTGCGTCGCTGTTGTTGTTCTGCGCTTGGAGGCCAAGATACATCAAGAAGAGGAAGGAAATAAAGCTCAGGAAGAAGCATTTCAAACAAAATGGAGGACTATTGCTGCAACAACAGCTGAAATCCCCCGACGGATGCTTAGAAAAAAGCAGAATATTCACCTCCAAGGATTTGCAGGTCGCTACTGACAACTTCAGCCAAAGCACAGTGCTCGGCCATGGTGGCCAAGGCACAGTCTACAAGGGGATGTTGGCCGACGGGCGAATTGTTGCCATCAAGAAATCGTTGGTTGTAGATAAGGAAAGGCTTGAGCAGTTCATCAACGAGGTCGTCATCCTATCCCAGATCAACCACAGGAACATCGTGAAGTTGCTGGGATGTTGTCTGGAAACCGAAGTTCCACTTCTCGTCTACGAGTTCATACCAAACGGGACCTTATTCGAGTATCTCCACGATCCCAACGAAGGGCTTCAAGTAAGCTGGGAGACTCGTCTTCGCATTGGCATCGAAATCTCCGGAGCCCTATCGTATCTGCACTCTGCCGCATCCATTCCGATATACCACAGGGACATCAAGTCCACTAATATCCTTCTGGACGAGAAATATCGGGCTAAAGTGGCCGATTTCGGTACATCCAAGTCGGTCTCCCTTGAGCAGACCCACGTGACGACTCTGGTCCAGGGAACTTTTGGGTACCTGGACCCGGAATACTTCCAGACAAGCCAGTTCACTGACAAGAGTGATGTGTACAGCTTCGGTGTTGTGCTCGTAGAACTCTTAACGGGGCAAAAGCCGATATCATCCGCTAGGGCAGAAGAGGGGAGAAGCCTGGCGACGTACTTCAAAATATGCATGGAGGAGAACCAACTGTTCGATATCCTTCACCCACAGGTGAAACAGGAAGGGACCGAAGAAGAGATTTCTAGGGTCGCCCGTCTCGCCAAAAGGTGCTTGCACTTGCACGGCAGGAACCGTCCGACAATGAGGGAAGTCGCTGCAGAATTGGAGGAAATCAGAAACATCCAATTTCCTTCCGGCATCCTCAAGGGTCTGGAAAAAAATGGCATCATGGAAGAGCACACTGCTGGTTTAGCTCCTGGCAGGTCGTTTGCCGAAACTATGACATTCACATCGCAAGACGAACTGCCGCTGATGGTTATGGCGAGCTGTTGAGTCATTAGCGGATCAAGACGAAGGATCTCCGAATTATGGTCATTATAGCAATAGTTAGTAATCCAAATAAAGGCCTCCGTCCAAGGGAAAGTCAAGCTAATTATAGATGCCAATAGGCGTCCGCCATGCCTGGTTGTGGGTATAGTTTGCAGCTGCTGGTATAACCTTTCTCGCCTTCAGAAGGAAGTTATCTCTTCCGATGATGATGAATGATGTTATACTGCTCGTGTAAACAACAGGGTTTCCGATTATCTCGTAAATTGTTAGTTTTTCTTTATATTCAACGGAAGCAACCTCTTAATTAGATTATGCATGAAGGGAATATCAGGAATGAGAGTCGCTAGAATTAACTGTTCGTTTTCTCACCATTCGCCCTTCAAACTGAAACTTGATTTGATGCACCTGACAACAAGGAGGAATGCGTTGAGATGAGATGTGGGCATCTAAATCTCTATAGATGGTATTATGCTTTTGGAAGACAGTAAGTGCGCTGGACGATTTAACGCTACTCTGGCAATGGGCTCCGATAGAGGTACGATGGCGGAAACTCAAGTCCGTGAAGAGGTGCATGCCAGTGGTTTCTCACGGACCGCAACATTTCCTATCAACCTAACGGATTTCAGTGTAGAGTTCCACACGGGTAGAGTGGATCTTGCAAAATTCTTGGGTCTAGAGCCATGGAACTCTCACCGTCCTGCGATGGGAATATTCCGGTGGCACTGGAGTGTGTCTTAGAAAATTGGTTCAAGGCTTGTGATGCAAATATGCTGGGTTGATGCTGGTCCTGGGAGGTAAGGTTCCAGCTCAGGATGAGCTCCAAGTGCTCCAGAGTGTATTTACCTATCAACCCAAACTTCATGTCCTTCCAAACACCCAAGTGATCCTAGAATCACAATGAAACTCTGATGAATATGGTTCCTGACAGGAAAATCACGGAACCTCCAATCCTAGGACGGTTTAAGTCGATGCAGCGGAAGCATAAAAGTTTAACTGCAATAATGCCGTGAGAATCGACCCAGAAGATATTTGTTTGCACAGTGGTCAGCTAAAACGTTTTCAAAACCTTTTGAATGTTAGGCAGTGGCGACGACGACGTCCACAACGACATGATACTGGAAGAACGAAACCAATGAGGACACGGAATAACCAGCGATAAAGACGTGCCGGGGGTGTTTCGAGGAAGGAGGCTTCTTCTTTTAGTTAGTCCAGATAGGACGTGGCCCCAGGGAGGAAGTTCGAAGTATTACCATCTAGTAGCGTGGAATTCCAGACCATATCGATTGGAAATGTTACCGCAGCCTCTTATGACCGAATCCTGTATCAGTTAAGATTGACAGTTAATGACTTCAATCTGTTCAGAGATTAGTTGTTGCGTTGTTGCTGTTGTTGTTCAGAAGACGCAGAGTGATGTGCAGGTTGGTGGTATTCCTGAGCCTGGTGCTCTTCCTCCTGATAAACACACTTCCATCACTTGCGAAGCCTCCTCTAGCCAAACCGTACTGTAACGAGTCATGTGTGGATTCAGATGGTATTCCTGAGAATCGACCCAGAAGATATTTGTTTGCACAGTGGTCAGCTAAAACGTTTTCAAAACCTTTTGAATGTTAGGCAGTGGCGACGACGACGTCCACAACGACATGATACTGGAAGAACGAAACCAATGAGGACACGGAATAACCAGCGATAAAGACGTGCCGGGGGTGTTTCGAGGAAGGAGGCTTCTTTTTTTAGTTAGTCCAGATAGGACGTGGCCCCAGGGAGGAAGTTCGAAGTATTACCATCTAGTAGCGTGGAATTCCAGACCATATCGATTGGAATTGTTACCGCAGCCTCTTATGACCGAATCCTGTATCAGTTAAGATTGACCGTTAATGACTTCAATCTGTTCAGAGATTAGTTGTTGCGTTGTTGCTGTTGTTGTTCAGAAGACGCAGAGTGATGTGCAGGTTGGTGGTATTCCTGAGCCTGGTGCTCTTCCTCCTGATAAACACACTTCCATCACTTGCGAAGCCTCCTCTAGCCAAACCGTACTGTAACGAGTCATGTGTGGATTCAGATGGTATTCCTGAGAATCGACCCAGAAGATATTTGTTTGCACAGTGGTCAGATAAAACGTTTTCAAAACCTTTTGAATGTTAGGCAGTGGCGACAACGACGTCCACAACGACATGATACTGGGAGAACGAAACCAATGAGGACACGGAATATCCAGCGATAAAGACGTGCCGGGGGTGTTTCGAGGAAGGAGGCTTCTTTTTTTAGTTAGTCCAGATAGGACGTGGCCCCAGGGAGGAAGTTCGAAGTATTACCATCTAGTAGCGTGGAATTCCAGACCATATCGATTGGAAATGTTACCGCAGCCTCTTATGACCGAATCCTGTATCAGTTAAGATTGACCGTTAAAGACTTCAATCTGTTCAGAGATTAGTTGTTGCGTTGTTGCTGTTGTTGTTCAGAAGACTCAGAGTGATGTGCAGGTTGGTGGTATTCCTGAGCCTGGTGCTCTTCCTCCTGATAAACACACTTCCATCACTTGCCAAGCCTCGTCTAGCCAAGCCGAACTGTAACGAGTCATGCGTGGATTCAGATGTTAATATTCCCTTCCCTTTTGGGATTGGATCCGACTGCTGCTTGGATGAGTGGTACGAGATAGACTGCAGGAATGGCAGCAGGAATGGCAGCTCTACGCCTTTCCTTAAGAAGATCGACTTGGAAGTCCTCAATATCTCGTTGCCAGGATATTATTACCCGCTGAGAGCTGACGGTTCGATCGAAGTTCGCTTCCCTGTGGTTACCAACAGTAGCTGTGCCGGTCACAGAGGCGATCATCCCCCGAGCTTGGAAGGAAGCAATTTCTTCTTCTCCCCGATGTGGAATACGTTTAATGTGGTCGGATGCAACGCTCTTGCCTTGATGAACAGTAACATGTCCGGAGTGTCTGGCTGCAAGGCCGGTTGCGGTGCGGAGAAATTCAGCAGTAATGGTAGCTGTCCCATCGGGAACAGCTGTTGTAGCACCAGCCTCCCCTCAAACCTACAGGAGTTTAAAGTGGAGTTCAGGGATGTCTCAGGGGGGGACTGCATCTACGCATTCCTGGCTAACCAATCCTTTTTGGTTTCAAACTACTTTGATTTGGATCCCATAGGAGCCGGCCATGTATACGTTCCCGTGGTGCTTGAATGGGGGATTACAAATCATACTGACCCTTTGTTTCCATTGGATAACCCCAACGAGAATCGATATTGTCAAATTGAAAGCCTTTCGAGTTACGGCAGGACGATGCCATTTATCCAGTGTTCCTGCTACGGCGGCTATGAAGGCAACGGTTATATGCCGAATTCATGTGAAGGTTAGTCTATGGTGACCGATTAGTCTGACTCTTGATTTCATTTACGGTCGTCATTCATTTCCATCTTTGATTATAAACATCTGTCTTCCCTATCATAATCCTTTCTTAATGCGGCTGATCTTCTTCTGCTAACTGAATTTCCGATGGGTGAAGAACATCTTCACTGATATATAAAGTATCAATCTCATCTCCTCAGATATAGATGAATGTATACAACCTCACAACAACAGAACATCATGCCCCAGTAATTTTAAGTGTGTGAATAAGCCTGGCTGGCATGATTGTGTTGATAGATGGAAAACGACCAAGATCGTGCTTACAGGTAAATTTGCTATACTGCATTTGTAATTTTAGACGTAACAGACCTCCCATGATTTTGCTTCACCTTCCCTCTTCTTACATCATGTTATTTTTCTTTTTGTGTATTTATATCGATGCAGGAATTGGCTCGGCATTTGGTGCGTTGCTGTTGTTGTTCTGCGCTTGGAGGTTGCGCAAGTACATCAAGAAGAGGAAGGAAATAAAGCTGAGGAAGAAGCATTTCGAACGAAATGGAGGACTCTTGCTGCAACAACAGCTGAACTCCCCCGACGGATGCTTGGAGCAAAGCAGAATATTCACCTCCAAGGATTTGCAGGTCGCTACTGACAACTTCAGCCAAAGCACAGTGCTCGGCCATGGTGGCCAAGGCACAGTCTACAAGGGGATGTTGGCCGACGGGCGAATTGTTGCCATCAAGAAATCGTTGGTTGTAGATAAGGAAAAGCTCGAGCAGTTCATCAACGAGGTCGTCATCCTATCCCAGATCAACCACAGGAACATCGTGAAGTTGCTGGGATGTTGTCTGGAAACCGAAGTTCCACTTCTCGTCTACGAGTTCATACCGAACGGGACCTTATTCGAGTACCTCCACGATCCCAACGAAGGGCTTCCAGTAAGCTGGGAGACTCGTCTTCGCATCGGCGCCGAAATCTCCGGAGCCCTATCGTATCTGCACTCTGCCGCATCCATACCGATATACCACAGGGACATCAAGTCCACCAATATCCTTCTCGACGAGAAATATCGGGCAAAAGTGGCCGATTTCGGTACGTCCAAGTCGGTCTCCCTCGAGCAGACCCACGTGACCACTCTGGTCCAGGGAACTTTTGGGTACCTGGACCCGGAATACTTCCAGACAAGCCAGTTCACTGACAAGAGTGATGTGTACAGCTTCGGTGTTGTGCTCGTAGAACTCTTAACGGGGCAAAAGCCGATATCATCCGCTAGGGCAGAAGAGGGAAGAAGCCTGGCAACATACTTCATAATATGCACGGAGGAGAACCAGCTGTTCGATATCCTTCACCCACAGGTGAAACAGGATGGGACCGAAGAAGAGATTTCTAGGGTCGCCCGTCTCGCCAAAAGGTGCTTGCACTTGCACGGCAGGAACCGTCCGACAATGAGGGAAGTCGCTGCAGAATTGGAGGAAGTCAGAAACATCCAATTTCCTTCCGGCATCCTCAAGGTTCAGGAAAATAATGGCATTACTGAAGAGCACACTGCTGGTTTAGCTGCTGGCACGTCATTCCCAGAAACGATGACATTCACATCGCAAGACGAACTGCCGCTGTTGGTTACGACGAGCTGGTGATGCATTAGCAGATGGAAGCGTAGGATCTGAATTATTTTCTTTATATCAACAATTAGTGTTCCAAATAAAGGCCTCTTACTGAAGATTAGTAATCGAACAATGGTTTGTGTTATCTGTACTGCAAATGTAAGCCTAACGAATAAATGTTTGCTGCTCGTCTGTATCTTTTGCAAGTGATGAATCCTTGATTAATCCAAATGACGGCATAATCTCGAATTAATCCTGCATCCGGGTTCGAGAATTATGTTTCGAAACACCTCTGGGGAGGTTTCCCCCACACATGCAAAAGTCGAGAAGTCTCGTTGGATGCCTGCCTCTGTGGACTACTAGAAAGCTTCAAAAGTTTGCTTCGAGTCTTGAAACTCGGTTTGAGATCTGGCATCGGTGTGGAATGATGTGGTCTTGGACAAGAACGGTCCTTGCACCTGACTTCCAAAGGCAGCGTCAGTAATGTTCCAATGTCGAGCAAAATGCAATGGCGGGAATCCCAGTTCCACAGGAGGGACGTGTTCCGCCACCGGTGGTTGCCGTAGGACTACTACGATTGCTGTGGAATGAAGAGTTCTCGGTGGGGAGTTCTACAAAAATGTGGAGAGGATCCTGAATACCTCCGCGGCGTTCCGGTATGATGCAACAGAGTTCTCGTCATCAGATGATGTGGTTGCGTTTGAATGTGAGATGAAAAAACGCATTTATGACCTTGCAATCTTGAATGATCAAACACCATTGATGACACGCTCTAGAAATCTGAGTCCAATTTTTCCAAACTAGTCATCAGTGTGCATCTTAGACGAAGTCAACAATGGCCTAAATCATCCTAGCGTGTGATAATTGACCAGACACGTGTTATGTTACTTGGAAGACAGACTTTGGTTAGCTTATAAGATTCTCCTACTTTCTGCGTTCTGGCGAGTCCCGTGTTATTATCATTCACACATACCGGAGAAGATCCCCCTGCCGGGATGGTTCCGACCTTTCTGCTCCTACTTGTGATGATGCTACATGTCCGGCCATCCCTCCTGGCAAAGTTAGCCAGGCCCGGTTGTCCCGAGTCATGTGGAATTGGAGGTGTAGCTATTCCCTTCCCTTTTGGGATTGGAGCCGGTTGCTTCCTGGATGAGTGGTACGAGATTGACTGCCGGAACGTCTCCACTTCATCATCCTCCAACTCTTCTGTACCGTTTCTAAAGAAGATCAGCTTGGAAGTGCTTGATATCTCACTGCCTGAACTCTACGGGATATATGGCCCGGGCATCGATGGAACCGTCCAAGTTTACTTCCCTGTAGCTTCTAACACGGGCTGCTCTGCTCACGGAAACAATCTCAACTTTAGCTTGGGATGAGTCCACTGCTGGGGAACGGCAACCTAGAGTATCATTGTGGGATATCGAGCCATTGACAACATTTCCAATGTACCCTTCCCCTTTTCCACTGAGGCTGAAACGCCCTTGGACATCTGGGTTGCCAAATTTCCCTGGTACTGTTTTGTCACCAATTATCAGTTTGTTGAGGTTGTGAGTCAACTAGTTTATTCATTTGTGTGTCATGTAGTGTTGAAAGACGGGGAAATGGGTATTGCTTCTCCCCTGATGTGGCTGCAAGGAGGCCTCGGACAACCTGGTGTTCCATCTTTGAACTTTCAGGGTATGGGAAGAAATGGAGGACCATGGATTCAACAGAAGTATGATATATCTACTCCTGGTCTGCAACCTGACTTATATGAGGCGATGGCCATGGCGGCCGTCCAGGAAATCGGGATGGTTGACCCGTCAAAAAACCCCTCTCAGTCTGTCATGCAACTCCAGCTGTCTCCGAGTACCCCTGCTGGACTTTCCTCTGTCCTTCAGAGGCAGATGATGCTGCAACCTCAATCTTCCCCCGTCTCTCTTCAGGGTTCTCCAAAAGACAGTGTTCCTTCCCAAGCTCAAGCCATTCAACAAGAGTTTCTTCCCCACCAGAATGTCTCATTCATTCAACAACCACAACAGCAGCAGCATAAACTTTCTCAGTCTCTACATATCTCTCCACTTTTGGGTCATCAACAACACTCGAATGCTGTGCCCCCTCTACAACAGTTGGCTTCTTCTAGTCAATCTCAATCTGCTTCTCTGCACCAGATCTCGCAGTGCCAGCCGCTAAGCTTCTCTGGCAGTAATGGGAACATGGTGGGCTCATCCGATGCCTCTACAATGCAGAGTTTCTTAGGTTCATTGTCCCAGGATGGAGCATCGCATTTGATCACCTTGGCAGGATCTGCTAATGTAATCTGTTTCGTCCTTTTTATGGCTAAGAAATTTATATTAACAGAAGTCCGTTCAGTCACTCTTACTTCTGCAGGTGGATCAACTGGGGACATCTCACTAGAGCGGCTCTGAACTCGCAAGTTTGTTACCTCCATTTCCTGAGAGAGATTGTTCACCATTTCAAGCCGGTGCCTATCCTCATAACAACCTTTTGTTTGGGGTTAACATAGAATCTTCCTCAATTTTGATGCAAAATGGGACGCCTCAGCTTAGAAATGCCAGTAATCAAACTGATACCTTTTCTGGGTCATTTGCTACCCCAAATTACAACGGTGTTGCCGGATCAGATTTTGCATTTAACCAAGATATGAGATTATCGAGTTGTGTTGGCGAATCAGGGTTCTTGCAGTCTTTGGAAAACATTGACCAAGCAAACCCTTCTAGTGGAACCTTTGTGAAGGTACATTCACACACACATTCTTGATGTTCTGCTCATGGGTTCTGTACTTTATATCTGCTGATTGCTCCTTGCTCAGTCTGTTAAAATTGATTCCAGAAACTTGAGCATGACTTTTCTGCAGAAAATGTTGAGCACCTTTATTTAAAATCTTTTGTAGCTTATGTTTCATTCTGAATTATCATGTACATTTTGGTCTCCGCTTCCTTAAAATTAGTGTATAAGAATTTTGTTAAATTCCATCTTAGTTCATCCCGCTGTTGTGCTCTTTTTGTCGCTATACCTATTTTTCATTTGGTTATATTAATGTTGTTTGTCCGTGTCTTTAGTTGATGGTTTTTATTCTCTTGGCAGGTTCACAAATCAGGGTCCTACGGTAGGTCGTTGGATATTTCCAAGTTCAGCAGCTATGATGAGTTGCGTAGTGAACTTGCTCGATTGTTTGGCCTTGAAGACCTACTAGAGGACCCTCAGAGATCAGGCTGGCAGCTTGTATTCGTTGACCGGGAGAATGACATTCTTCTCCTCGGCGACGACCCTTGGCAGTAAGTGTATATTTTTGTTCGGCAACTTCCATTAGCAAGTAAACATCACAGTTTAGATAATATTAGTGAACTGTTAGCATTGAGGGGAACATAATCGTTTGTGGGGGACTAGTGTTTCTTAGTGGCCGGCCGCAAATAGAAAGGGATGCTAGTCTCATACTTGGCGACTCATATCCACAATTACTCATCTCATGGCGAATTTCTGCCTAATCACTTCCCAGGGAATTTGTGAATAGTGTCTGGTACATCAAGATTCTCTGTCCTCTTGAAGTGCAACAACTGGGGAAGAAAGGCATCCATCCCGGGAATCCCACCTCGAGCAACAAGCCCACCGGCGGAAATTGTGATAACTATGGGAGCCGGAACGAACCGAGGAACACTGGCAGCATGGTTGCACCTATGGGGTCTCTAGAGTACTAAAACCAATGTGCTCCACCATCGAATGCTTGCCTAATCACTTCCCTAGTTCAGTAAGCAGTTCCATTTGTCGCCATTCCAATCCTACGCCCCCGTGTCATGCCCTCCTGGCAGCATTACTAGAGCATTTATCTATTCGTGATAAACTCGTTGGCATACTTGGACTTATCTCTAAGGAAAGGCTGTCATCCCCTAGTGTGTATGTTGAAAACGTTGGTGGACACTCGTTGCGATAAGCCGAAAGAATCGACGGACGTTCACACTAAAAAATAAGACAAATCGATAAATTTTAAAATAGGGAAGACTCCTTTTTGTTTTGCTCTACCTTTTCTTTTCATACAATTATATTATTTATAACAAAGGAAAAAAGACTTTTAAATTTCCGACTCGAAATTTTCTGATGACTTTTCAGTTTTCATCGTCATAGCTTCGCCACTTCAAAACACTCTTTCAAGCGACTCTTGTTTTTTCGATTCGTGGACTTTCAGGTGATTCTTAGACTTCCAGGTGACATAATCAATTTTATTTTCAATAGTGTATTGTATGCTGTCATATTTAGCGAGATATACTGGTCAGAGCATCTGCGTACATGGATAAGTTTAGGTTATATTGTAACTCGCTCGGCTCGCCTCATTGCTGTGCAAAGAGGCGTATGTTCATCATCCAGGAAACTGTGGTATGGAAGAGGTATGAAACCGGGGACACTTGCTGCAACAACAGCTAAATCGACACTTCTGAGGAATCAGAAATCGCTACCGACAAATTCTCTCGTCTTAAGACGATTGTTTGTAAATACGTAATTATCTTGACTATATTAATTATTTCTTTATTTTTCGGTTACCTGGGAAATATAAAAGGAACGTCTAGTGGACGTCTCTGTGGGACGTTTTCAAGACCCTTTGATCGATTGTCATTACTACGACAACGATCACCTGATATGGCGATAACTGGCGGTAACAGGAAGGTGCCTAGGCTTCGAGAAAGGTGGCACTTCACATACTTGGTCAAGAATGGCCGTGGTCCCCCAAGAGGAAGTTCCTGGTTGTTTTCTATAGTTGTAGTCCCCACATCGATTCGGAAAATGTAACCGCAGCCTTTTATGACCAACACCTGTTCCGGTTAAGAATGATCGGAAGACTTCACTTTGTCCAGAGGCTTTATTAAGTCCAGAGGTTGGTTGGCGTGTTGGTGTTGTTGTTCAAGGAGAAGCCGAAAGATGCGCAGGTCGGTGGTATTCCTGAGCCTGGTGCTCTTCCTCCTGATAAACACACTTCCATCACTTGCCAAGCCTCGTCTAGCCAAGCCGAACTGTAACGAGTCTTGCGTGGATTCAGATGTTACTATTCCCTTCCCTTTTGGGATTGGAACCGGCTGCTTCTTGGATGAGTGGTACGAGATTGACTGCCCAAACGGCGGCTCCACACCGTTCCTGAAGAAGATCGGCTTGGAAGTCCTCAATATCTCGTTGCCAGAAGATAATTACCCGCTGAGCACTGACGGTTCGATCGAAGTTCGCTTCCCTGTGGTTACCAACAGTAGCTGTGCCGGTCACAGAGGCGATCATCCCCCGAGCTTGGAAGGAAGCAATTTCTTCTTCTCCCCGATGTGGAATACGTTTAATGTGGTCGGATGCAACGCTCTTGCCTTGATGAACAGTAACATGTCCGGAGTGTCTGGCTGCAAGGCCGGTTGCGGTGCGGGGAAATTCAGCAGCAATGGTAGCTGTCCCATCGGGAACAGCTGTTGCCACACCAGCCTCCCCTCGAACCTACAGGAGTTTAAAGTGGAGTTCAGGGATGTCTCAGGGGGGGACTGCATCTACGCATTCCTGGCTGACCAATCCTTTTTGGTTTCAAACTACTCTGATTTGGATCCCATAGGAGCCGGCCATGGATACGTTCCCGTGGTGCTTGAATGGGGGATTACAAATCATACTGACCCTTTGTTTCCATTGGATAACCCCAACGACAAGCGGTATTGTCAAATTCGAAGCATTTCGAATTTCAACAGGATAATGCCATTTATCCAGTGTGCCTGCTATGGCGGCTATGACGGCAACGGTTATATGCCGAATTCATGTGAAGGTTAGTCTATGGTGGCCGATTAGTCTGACTCTTGATTTCATTTACGGTCGTCATTCATTGCCATCATTGATTTATAAACATGTCTTCCCTATCATAATCCTTTCTTAATGCGGCTGATCTTCTTCTGCTAACTGAATTTCTGATGGGTGAAGAACATCTTCACTGATATATAAAGTATCAATCTCATCTCCTCAGATATAGATGAATGTGTGTCGTTTCCCTATGGAGAACAACAGCGGTGCCAGAACAATCAAAAGTGCGTTAATACGCCTGGCAGCTTTGATTGCGTCGATAGATGGAAAACCGTTAAGTTCACGCTGATAGGTAAATGTACTAACTCTGCACTTGTAATTTTGATGTAAGAGGCTCATCCAGTCATAGGAGTTTTCTTCAGCCGTCGGTCTTCTAAAAATTGTGTAAATATTGTGTATTTATATCGATGCAGGAATTGGCTTGGCACTTGGTGCTTTGCTGTTGTTGTTCTGCGCTTGGAGGCCAAGATACATCAAGAAGAGGAAGGAAATAAAGCTCAGGAAGAAGCATTTCAAACAAAATGGAGGACTATTGCTGCAACAACAGCTGAAATCCCCCGACGGATGCTTAGAAAAAAGCAGAATATTCACCTCCAAGGATTTGCAGGTCGCTACTGACAACTTCAGCCAAAGCACAGTGCTCGGCCATGGTGGCCAAGGCACAGTCTACAAGGGGATGTTGGCCGACGGGCGAATTGTTGCCATCAAGAAATCGTTGGTTGTAGATAAGGAAAAGCTCGAGCAGTTCATCAACGAGGTCGTCATCCTATCCCAGATCAACCACAGGAACATCGTGAAGTTGCTGGGATGTTGTCTGGAAACCGAAGTTCCACTTCTCGTCTACGAGTTCATACCAAACGGGACCTTATTCGAGTATCTCCACGAGCCCAACGAAGTGCTTCAAGTAAGCTGGGAGACTCGTCTTCGCATTGGCATCGAAATCTCCGGAGCCCTATCGTATCTGCACTCTGCCGCATCCATTCCGATATACCACAGGGACATCAAGTCCACTAATATCCTTCTGGACGAGAAATATCGGGCTAAAGTGGCCGATTTCGGTACGTCCAAGTCGGTCTCCCTCGAGCAGACCCACGTGACCACTCTGGTCCAGGGAACTTTTGGGTACCTGGACCCGGAATACTTCCAGACAAGCCAGTTCACTGACAAGAGTGATGTGTACAGCTTCGGTGTTGTGCTCGTAGAACTCTTAACGGGGCAAAAGCCGATATCATCCGCTAGGGCAGAAGAGGGGAGAAGCCTGGCGACGTACTTCAAAATATGCATGGAGGAGAACCAACTGTTCGATATCCTTCACCCACAGGTGAAACAGGAAGGGACCGAAGAAGAGATTTCTAGGGTCGCCCGTCTCGCCAAAAGGTGCTTGCACTTGCACGGCAGGAACCGTCCGACAATGAGGGAAGTCGCTGCAGAATTGGAGGAAATCAGAAACATCCAATTTCCTTCCGGCATCCTCAAGGGTCAGGAAAAAAATGGCATCATGGAAGAGCACACTGCTGGTTTAGCTCCTGGCAGGTCGTTTGCCGAAACTATGACATTCACATCGCAAGACGAACTGCCGCTGATGGTTATGGCGAGCTGGTGAGTCATTAGCGGATCAAGACACAGGATTTCCGAATTATGGTCATTATAGCAATAGTTAGTAATCCAAATAAAGGCCTCCGTCCAAGGGAAAGTCAAGCTAATTATAGATGCCAATAGGCGTCCGCCATGCCTGGTTGTAGGTATAGTTTGCAGGTGCTGGTATAACCTTTCTCGCCTTCAGAAGGAAGTTATCTCTTCCGATGATGATGAATGATGTTATACTGCTCGTGTAAACAACAGGGTTTCCGATTATCTCGTAAATTGTTAGTTTTTCTTTATATTCAACGGAAGCAACCTCTTAATTAGATTATGCATGAAGGGAAGATCAGGAATGAGAGTCGCTAGAATTAACTGTTCGTTTTCTCACCATTCGCCCTTCAAACTGAAACTTGATTTGATGCACCTGACAACAAGGAGGAATGCGTTGAGATGAGATGTGGGCATCTAAATCTCTATAGATGGTATTATGCTCTTGGAAGACAGTAAGTTCTCTGGACGATTTAACACTACTCTGGCAATGGGCTCCGATAGAAGTACGATGGCGGAAACTCAAGTCCGTGAAGAGGTGCATGCCAGTGGTTTCTCACGGACCGCAAAATTTCCTATCAACCTAACGGATTTCAGTGTAGAGTTCCACACAGGTAGAGTGGATCTCGCAAAATTCTTGGGTCTAGAGCCATGGAACTCTCACCGTCCTGCGATGGGAATATCACAGTGGCACTGGAGTGGGTCTTAGAAAATTGGTTCAAGGCTTGTGATGCAAATATGCTGGGTTGATGCTGGTCCTGGTAAGTAAGGTTCCAGCTCAGGATGAGCTCCAAGTGCGCGAGAGTGTATTTACCTATCAACCCAAACTTCATGTCCTTCCAAACACCCAAGTGATCCTAGAATCACAATGAAACTCTGATGAATATGGTTCCTGACAGGAAAATCACGGAACCTCCAATCCTAGGACGGTTTAAGTCGATGCAGCGGAAGCATAAAAGTTTAACTGCAATAATGCCGTGAGAATCGACCCAGAAGATATTTGTTTGCACAGTGGTCAGCTAAAACGTTTTCAAACCCTTTTGACTGTTAGGCAGTGGCGACGACGACGTCCACAACGACATGATACTGGGAGAACGAAACCAATGAGAACACGGAATAACCAGCGATAAAGAGGTGCCGGGAGTGTTTTGAGGAAGGAGGCTTCTTCTTTTAGTTAGTCCAGATAGGACGTGGCCCCAGGGAGGAAGTTCGAAGTATTACCATCTAGTAGCGTGGAATTCCAGACCATATCGATTGGAAATGTTACCGCATCCTCTTATGACCGAATCCTGTATCAGTTAAGATTGACCGTTAAAGACTTCAATCTGTTCAGAGATTAGTTGTTGCGTTGTTGCTGTTGTTGTTCAGAAGACGCAGAGTGATGTGCAGGTTGGTGGTATTCCTGAGCCTGGTGCTCTTCCTCCTGATAAACACACTTCCATCACTTGCCAAGCCTCCTCTATCCAAGCCGTACTGTAACGAGTCATGTGTTATTCAGATGGTATTCCTGAGAATCGACCCAGAAGATATTTGTTTGCACAGTGGTCCGCTAAAACGTTTTCAAAACCTTTTGACTGTTAGGTGGTGGCGACGACGACGTCCACAACGACATGATACTGGAAGAACGAAACCAATGAGGACACGGAATAACCAGCGATAAAGACGTGCCGGGGGTGTTTCGAGGAAGGAGGCTTCTTTTTTTAGTTAGTCCAGATAGGACGTGGCCCCAGGGAGGAAGTTCGAAGTATTACCATCTAGTAGCGTGGAATTCCAGACCATATCGATTGGAAATGTTACCGCAGCCTCTTATGACCGAATCCTGTATCAGTTAAGATTGACCGTTAAAGACTTCAATCTGTTCAGAGATTAGTTGTTGCGTTGTTGCTGTTGTTGTTCAGAAGACTCAGAGTGATGTGCAGGTTGGTGGTATTCCTGAGCCTGGTGCTCTTCCTCCTGATAAACACACTTCCATCACTTGCCAAGCCCCACTGTAACGAGTCATGTGTGGATTCAGATGTTACTATTCCCTTCCCTTTTGGGATTGGAACCGGCTGCTTCTTGGATGAGTGGTACGAGATAGACTACAGGAATGGCAGCTCTACGCCTTTCCTGAGGAAGATCGACTTGGAAGTCCTCAATATCTCGTTGCCAGAAGATAATTACCCGTTGAGCGCTGACGGTTCGATCGAAGTCCGCTTCCCTGTGGTTACCAACGGTAGCTGTGCCGGTCACGGAGGCGATCATCCCCCGAGCTTGGAAGGAAGCAATTTCATCTTCTCTCCGACGTGGAATACGTTTAATGTGGTCGGATGCAACGTTCTTGCCTTGATGACAGTAGCATGTCCGGACTGTCTGGGTGCAAGGCCGGTTGCGGTGCGGAGAAATTCAGCAGGAATGGTAGCTGTCCCATCGGGAACAGCTGTTGCCACACCAGCCTCCCCTCGAACCTACAGGAGTTTAAAGTGGAGTTCAGGGATGTCTCAGGGGGGGACTGCATCTACGCATTCCTGGCTAACCAATCCTTTTTGGTTTCAAACTACTTTGATTTGGATCCCATAGGAGCCGGCCATGTATACGTTCCCGTGGTGCTTGAATGGGGGATTACAAATCATACTGACCCTTTGTTTCAATTGGATAACCCCAACGACAAGCGGTATTGTCAAATTCGAAGCATTTCGAATTTCGACAGGATAATGCCATTTATCCAGTGTTCCTGCTACGGCGGCTATGAAGGCAACGGTTATATGTCGAACTCATGTGAAGGTTAGTCTATGGTGGCCGATTAGTCTGACTCTTGATCTCATTTACGGTCGTCATTCATTTCCATCTTTGATTTATAAACATGTCTTCCCTATCATAATCCTTTCTTAATGCGGCTGATCTTCTTCTGCTAACTGAATTTCCGATGGGTGAAGAACATCTTCACTGATATATAAAGTATCAATCTCATCTCCTCAGATATAGATGAATGTACGCAACCTCACAACAACAGAACATCATGCCCCAGTAATTTTAAGTGTGTGAATAAGCCTGGCTGGTATGATTGTGTTGATAGATGGAAAACGACCAAGATCGTGCTTACAGGTAAATTTGCTATACTGCTTTTGTAATTTTAGACGTAACAGACCTCCCATGATTTTGCTTCACCTTCCCTCTTCTTACATCATGTTATTTTTCTTTCCGTGTATTTATATCAATGCAGGAATTGGCTCGGCACTTGGTGCGTTGCTGTTGTTGTTCTGCTCTTGGAGATTGTGCAAATACATCAAGAAGAGGAAGGAAATAAAGCTCAGGAAGAAGCATTTCAAACAAAATGGAGGACTCTTGTTGCAGCAACAGCTGAACTCCCCCGACGGATGCTTGGAACAAAGCAGAATATTCACCTCCAAGGATTTGCAGGTCGCTACTGACAACTTCAGCCAAAGCACAGTGCTCGGCCATGGTGGCCAAGGCACAGTCTACAAGGGGATGTTGGCCGACGGGCGAATTGTTGCCATCAAGAAATCGTTGGTTGTAGATAAGGAAAAGCTCGAGCAGTTCATCAACGAGGTCGCATCCTATCCCAGATCAACCACAGGAACATCGTGAAGTTGCTGGGATGTTGTCTGGAAACCGAAGTTCCACTTCTCGTCTACGAGTTCATACCAAACGGGACCTTATTCGAGTACCTCCACGATCCCAACGAAGGGCTTCAAGTAAGCTGGGAGACTCGTCTTCGCATTGGCATCGAAATCTCCGGAGCCCTATCGTATCTGCACTCTGCTGCATCCATACCGATATACCACAGGGACATCAAGTCCACTAATATCCTTCTGGACGAGAAATATCGGGCTAAAGTGGCCGATTTCGGTACATCCAAGTCGGTCTCCCTGGAGCAGACCCACGTGACGACTCTGGTCCAGGGAACTTTTGGGTACCTGGACCCGGAATACTTCCAGACAAGCCAGTTCACTGACAAGAGCGATGTGTACAGCTTCGGTGTTGTGCTCGTAGAACTCTTAACGGGGCAAAAGCCGATATCATCCGCCAGGGCAGAAGAGGGAAGAAGCCTGGCAACATACTTCATAATATGCATGGAGGAGAGCCACCTGTTCGATATCCTTCACCCACTGGTGAAACAGGAAGGGACTGAAGAAGAGATTTCTAGGGTCGCCCATCTCGCCAAAAGGTGCCTGCACTTGCATGGCAGGAACCGTCCGACAATGAAGGAAGTGGCTGCAGAATTGGAGGAAATCAGAAACATCCAATTTCCTTCCGGCATCCTCAAGGTTCAGGAAAATAATGGCATTACTGAAGAGCACACTGCTGGTTTAGCTGCTGGCACGTCATTCCCAGATACGATGACATTCACATTGCAAGACGAACTGCCACTGTTGGTTACAACGAGCTGGTGATGCATTAGCAGATGGAAGCATAGGATCTGAATTGTTTTCTTTTTATCGACAATTAGTGTTCCAAATAAAGGCCTCTTACTGAAGATTAGTAATCGAACAATGTTTTGTGTTGTCTGTCCTGCAAATGTAAGCCTAACGAATAAATGTTTGCTGCTCGTCTGTATCTTTTGCAAGTGATGAATCCTTGATTAATCCAAATGACGGCATAATCTCGAATTAATCCTGCATCCGGGTTCGAAAATTATGTTTCGAAACACCTCCGGGGCAGGTTTCCACCACACATGCAAAAGTCGAGAAGTCTCGTTGGATGCCTGCCTCTGTGGACTACTAGAAAGCTTCAAAAGTTTGCTTCGAGTCTTGAAACTCGGTTTGAGATCTGGCATCGGTGTGGAATGATGTGGTCTTAGACAAGAACGGTCCTTGCACCTGACTTCCAAAGGCAGCGTCAGTAATGTTCCAATGTCGAGCAAAATGCAATGGCGGGAATCCCAGTTCCACAGGAGGGACGTGTTCCGCCACCGGTGGTTGCCGTAGGACTACTACGATTGCTGTGGAATGAAGAGTTCTCGGTGGGGAGTTCTACAAAAATGTGGAGAGGATCCTGAATACCTCCGCGGCGTTCCGGTATGATGCAACAGAGTTCTCGTCATCAGATGATGTGGTTGCGTTTGAATGTGAGATGAAAAAACGCATTTATGACCTTGCAATCTTGAATGATCAAACACCATTGATGACACGCTCTAGAAATCTGAGTCCAATTTTTCCAAACTAGTCATCAGTGTGCATCTTAGACGAAGTCAACAATGGCCTAAATCATCCTAGTGTGTGATAATTGACCAGACACGTGTTATGTTACTTGGAAGACAGACTTTGGTTAGCTTATAAGATTCTCCTCCTTTCTGCGTTCTGGCTAGTCCCGTGTTATAATCATTCACACTATCACACATACCGGAGAAGATCCCCCTGCCGGGATGGTTCCGACCTTTCTGCTCCTACTTGTGATGATGCTACATGCCCGGCCATCCCTCCTGGCAAAGGTCGCCAGGCCCGGTTGTCCCGAGTCATGTGGAATTGGAGGTGTAGCTATTCCCTTCCCTTTTGGGATTGGAGCCGGTTGCTTCCTGGATGAGTGGTACGAGATTGACTGCCGGAACGTCTCCACTTCATCATCCTCCAACTCTTCTGTACCGTTTCTAAAGAAGATCGACTTGGAAGTGCTTGATATCACACTGCCTGAACTCTACGGGATATATGGCCCGGGCATCGATGGAACCGTCCAAGTTGACTTCCCTGTAGCTTCTAACACGGGCTGCTCCGCTCACGGAAACAATCTCAACTTTAGCTTGGCAGGGAGCAACTTCATCTTCTCCCAGACTGCAAATATGTTCACTGCTGTCGGATGCGATGCTCTTGCCTTGTCGAACGGCAACACATCTGGAGTGTTTGGCTGCAAGTCTGGTTGCGGCGGTGCAAATTTCAGCGGGGATGGAATTTGTCCAGCCGATAGCAGTTGTTGCCAGACCACCCTCCCTCTCAACCTACAGGATTTTAACGTGGATATCAAGGAAGTCTCCGGGGGCGATTGTGCCAGCGCATTTCTGGCCAACCAATCATGGATGACATCAAAGAACAGCTCGGAGTTGTACTCCTTAGGCGTGGGCCGTCAATTTGTTCCGGCGGTGCTTGAATGGGGGATTTCGAATCATACCTATCTTTATCCTCTATTGAATAATCCCAATCATAATCAGTACTGTGGTACAGAAAGCTTGCTCACTTGGTACAGGACGATGCCGTTCTCCCAGTGCCATTGCTGGTACGGATACAAGGGCAATGGTTACCTGGAGGCAGCATGCGAAGGTAACCCAATCACACTTCCCATATTTGTTCAACATTAAGCCCTGACGAAACTTTGTCTCCCTCTATTTAGATGTAAATGAATGCGAGGAACCACCACATGGCAAGCCGGCATGCCCCGACAAACAGAAATGCGTGAATACTCGGGGAGGATATCGTTGCGTCGACCACTGGAAGAAAGTTAGGTTCGTGCTTATAGGTAACGAGCTGTCCTGCAATTCCTTTTAACATCAGGAGTACGAGACCTCATCCTTTAAGAGCATTTTGTTTTTTATTTGGCTGGTGATAGTGTTGTTTATTTAAATCAAAGTAGGAATCGGATCGGCTCTCGGCGCGATGCTGTTGTTGTTGGGTGCATGGAGAATGTACAAGTACATCGAGAAGAGGAAGGCGATTATGCTGAGAAAGAAGTGTTTCGAACGAAACGGGGGGCTCTTGCTGCAACAACAGCTGAACTCCCCAGAAGGAAGCTTGGAGGGAAGCAGAATCTATACGTCCAAGGAGTTGGAGGTCGCTACCGACAACTTCAACAAAAGCAGAGTGCTTGGGCTTGGCGGCCAAGGTGCTGTCTACAAAGGGATGTTAGCCGATGGGAGAATCGTGGCGATCAAGAAATCGATGGTGTTAAGTGAGGACAAGCTGGAGCAGTTCATCAATGAGGTCGCCATCCTATCACAGATCAACCATAGGAACATCGTGAAGTTGCTGGGATGCTGCTTAGAAACCCAGGTTCCCCTTCTGGTTTACGAGTTCATACCCAACGGGACCCTGTACAAGTATCTCCACGAGCCCAGCGAGGACCTTACTGTCACCTGGGAGACACGTCTTCGGATAGCCTCTGATGTTGCTGGGGCCCTATCATATCTGCACTCGGCAGCATCCATGCCTATATACCACAGGGACATCAAGTCCACCAATATCCTTCTCGATGAGAAGTATCGGGCAAAAGTCGCAGATTTCGGCACGTCCAAGTCAGTCTCCCTAGAGCAGACCCACGTGACCACGCTTGTCCAGGGGACTTTCGGGTACCTAGACCCTGAATACTTCGAGTCAAGCCAGTTCACAGACAAGAGCGATGTGTACAGCTTCGGGGTGGTGCTCGTCGAGCTCTTGACTGGAGAAAAGGCGATATCCTCAGCCAGGGCAGAAGAGGGGAGAAGCCTGGCGACGTACTTCAAAATATCCATGGAGGAGAACCAGTTGTTCGATATCATTCACCCTCAGGTGAAGGCGCAAGGCACTGATGAAGAGATATCCAGGGTCGCCGATCTCGCCAACAGGTGCTTAGACTTGAACGGTAGGAGTCGTCCGACCATGAAGGAAGTCGCTGCAGAACTGGAGGAAGTCAGAAACATCAAGTTCCCCTCTGGCATCCTTGGTGGAAAGGGGAGCTGCAGTTGCATCATCGAAGAGCAGGCCGACGGTTTAGTGCCTGTCAGGCCAAACCTTGATGCAGTGGCGCCAGCATCACTAGATGAGCTCCCGCTACTGGTGACAACCAACTGGTAATATAAATTTAATGTATTAAATAGTATAAATAAAAAAAATCAGATTCTAGATGTTGAGGCTCGACTCTTGCCGGCTAATGCACGATGAAGAATCCGTTAAGCCTTGGCTGCTGTTCATGCTACTGTATCTAATGATGTACTCTCGAGAAGTTTAACGTGAGTGAATGAGGAGTACGTTCTTGGCCTTTTTATCAGGAGCAACCCCGGAAGGTTCCATCTCCTTGTACCAGATCACGGTGCTGTCGAAGTCCTTGTTTTTCCCTTAGGCATCCATAATGGTGGTCAGCACTGTTTGATTTGCCCTTATGCCGGAACTCCGCATTTCTTCATACTCTGCCATCATCTTCTTGAGATCATTCGCTTTGGCATATCCTTTTGTCAATGCCCCATAAGTGACTTCATTAGGAGAAAGACCATCTTGTTTCAGCCTTCGAAAGAACTTCTCGGCACCATCCATGTCTGATGCATTGACATATGCTGAGAGCATGGTTGTGTAAGAGCACAGATCGGGCGTGCACCTGCAGAATAATTAGCCACATTAGAATGCCGACTCTTTCGAAGAACAGGGTCGAGTAAAGCCAACAGAGCAAGCCTAATTTCATGGAATCAAACCAAGTCAACAACACGTAATCTTAATCCTGATGAGGGCGAACCGATTGAACGAAGCTTAGCAGAACAGATAAAATTTGCAATAGCAAACAACTCGTCTCGAATCACAAAGACAAAGAAGATGAACAGACTGGTGACAACTAAATGGTTCTGCTGAAAGACATCGTAAAAACACATTTAAGGCAATGACCTGTCCCTTCTCATGCTCTTGAAGACATTTCGTGCTTGCTCCACCACTCCAAAGACAGCAAATGCATCAAGAAGAATGTTGTAGGCCTTTTGGGTTGGTCTGTGAAAATGCAGACAGTAGGGAAGAACATTATTACGGTCAAAGTAACATTTATGCCCAAGAAGTAAGAGCAAAGGATGCGAGATTGAGCACACCTGACCCCCGCACTCCGCATCTCCTAAAAAACATGAAGTGCTTCATCCTCTCGTCTCGCTTTTCTGTAACCATTCACCAGCAAGGCATAGCTCACAACATCAGGCCGAAGATCAGCTCTTTGCATCTAAAAATAAATCACTTACTTCAATATCCAATTGATATATATGAAAACAAGGAAAATGAAGTGCTGGGGGAAAAGACAAGGAAAGTACCTAATCATAAATCTTCGAGACCTCCTTGTAGCTAGTTTCAAATGACATTAGACTGTTGTAGACTGCTCCACTCTTCGTTCGGCCATCGATGAAAATATTCTGCGAGCTTTCTCATAACTCCCAGCTTTCTTATGCATGTAAATGGGAAACGTTTTCTGATCAGGCTTTCTCACTATCCAATAGGGTCTCAAAAACTTCTTATGCTTCCTTAAATTGGTTGCTCTGCAGGATACACAATCCTGAGTTATTCCAATAAAACAAGCCGAGAGCAGGATGAGGACAGAAAAATTAGCCCGAACTACCTCGACAAATGTCTTTAGGATAATTTGATATGTCAAAGCAGATGGCTCTGGGCCAGAAGACTGCATCCTTCGGAATATAGCTTCGGCATTCTTGTATCTCTTTCCCCCTTCCATATGATTCCATAAGAGCAGTATGAGAAATGACACTCGGCGGACAGTTGTTTTGGTTCATGTAGCTCATGACTCTCTCCGCACTGTTGAAGTCTCCTTGCTTTCCATATGCCGTTATAAGCATCAGGAGATCCACTTCACTGATATTCCACCTGCTTTGAATCAGTATCCATTCTATAATCTAGAAGATAAAGAAATAATTCAAAAGGAGGCAACTAGATAAAACTAAATCGTCTAACTGTGCCTCAGCATCCCACCAATCGAACTCGTCGACTGATATTACACTATTACGATCTAAGCGGAAAGACAGATACAATACCTCGCTAACGAGGTTCCACCTCTTCAATCTTCATCTGCTTGAACCACTTCAACGTGCCCAACACCAACTCCATCCGAAGAGCCTCATTCTTAACCCTCTCTCTTCTAAGCACCTCCACTGCTGTACCTGCCTCGCGGATTTCGTTCATCAGTCTCCTCCAGTTCTTATGGTAGGCCTCGTCGCTGCACCTTTAAACACTTTCACCACCTTTAAACACTTCCACCTTCTTCCTTTTCTGCATAAACTTCCTGGGCGCCAACATTCCCATCCGAATACCCTGGACCCTCCTTCCATTTCCCACGCAGATTTCAACCTGCGAATCCCACTAACCGGCGTACTGTGCGCATTTACAGAACAATTTCCACCGTTTGTCAACGAAAGGCCTCAACTTTAACAAAAAAAAATCAATCAAAGAACTGCACTTTTCACGAACTATGAGCATACCCGGAAACAAAAGACTGTTGCTTGCGGCGATAGAATGCACAAGAAAGGGGTAAAAGGCGAATGTTTCAACAGAAGGGCTTGGGGCATTTGACTGATTTCTTCCGGCTTTGCATTAAGGATTGCCTCCCGAAGAACAACGGCCGATTCTCCGGGGAAATTGGGATATCGGAGAGCTAAGCGAAGATAGTTTTGGGAAGAACTAAAAATCTTATCTCAAAGAACTCAAAAGCTAAGCCCGGACAAAAGCCCCGGGGAGAGGAAATGCTGTCGGTGGGACCAACAACGCCCGGGAAATCATACTAAACAATCCATTAAGAGAACAATCCTTTTCTCTTTGGGTAACCTAAGTAAACTAAATAGAGTGGCAACTGATTTTATTTATAAAAGCTGTTTAAGTCGAAAAAAACAGTTAGTTTGGGGATTGCTAATTACTAACTCTTACATTCTAACATACAAAAAAGGGACGTGGCGTTTGCTCCAAATGATTTACTTTTATTTAACGGGCATTGAACCCGATCCGGGCATGACTCCGGACTCATGTCAATGTTTACGGGCATTGGATCCGATTCAGGCTTTGGACCCGAACTCATATTTGTTGATAGCAAACAACATGCGACAATAAACCTATGAGCCTAAAGCATGCGTACAAGCACAAACAATTACTGAGATCAAAGGGGGCGGGGAAAGATGGTGACCGTGGACCTATGCACTTGGGCCCACGGCCCGTTACAAGTGGATTTTCTATCTTTTCGGGGAGGCCTGCACCTCCCCTTTTGTACCTCATGTGGTGGAAGCCGCTTGATGATCTTGACATTGCGGTTTTATGTGCGGAAAGATTCACGCGCCTTCGACAATCCTCCGATAAGCTTGGGCCGGGCCTTTGAAATTTGTGCATCCGTTGTACATGCATATACCAAAAGACGAATTGTAAGTTATACGATATTAGAGCGTAAGAATTCACATGTGTTTACGTAAATAAACGGATGATCATTTTCATCAAACACCCTGCAAATTTAATCTATTACAAAGAGTTACTTAATCAAGAATTTCAACGAACACAAATTACATATAGTTCAGAAAGGGGTTCATAACTTTGGCTGTGATTGTTCAATTCAATCAAAATTTGAATCAACAGATCTAAACTTAATGGCGAGTTGGCATATAAAATTTCATGCAAATCTAACGGTGAAATCTCCCAAAATCAAGGAACAAATATGGCTGCCTGGAAAAGTAGAACAGTTTGCACAGACTGCATTGTTCCTATCATATCTTGGTCCTTGAATGTCCGATCAAAGTGTAAAAGAATTTTACAGAAATATAAGGTGATGAAGAATGCACATGTAAAATTTCACATGGATCCAACGGTTGGATCGTAACATATATAGTGCAAAAAGTCATACTATTCTGTAGACTCGATCTGACTCGGGCCGGGTAAAGTTTCAGGAAGAAAAATAAAAAACTTGACATCCACATAACGAAAAAATGTGTATGATTTTTCAAAATCACCGAGATGAAATGAAGAACAAATTTATAAAATTTGGTAACGATCCAATGGTGAGATCTGCCATTATTGAATAAAGAATATGATAGCGACACTCAGGAAATCTTACTGAGTATACAGTCTGTTCGTAATATTGTTTCATATTATGCTAAAATCTTCAACGGTTAATATACATATGTATAGAACTGTATTAAAGTCTAGTTTGACTTTGAAAAATTTGATGAAAATCCAACGGTTAAATCTCTCGAAATTTCCCAGAAGCGACAATGCAACAGGCTATCGTACTGCGGCCAGCGAAAGTGGCGGCCATTTCATGAGAAATAACTCGATCCTCGATCAACCAAAAATTAAAAGAAAAATATTTTCAAGATCATCACTCATTGTAGATTATTTGACTTTTTGGAGTCGAGGTTCGAAAACGTACGTAACCTCTTCGAAAAAAATCAGATTTTGAAGGCGTTGCCGCAGAAAATAACTGAAAGAGAAGGCCGGGAGATGTCCCGACACTTCAGTGCCACAAATGAATGCAAAATCGACCCTTAAAGCTACTGTAAAAGCTTTGAGGGCTACAAGACGTACGAAAATGCATTTCGAGAGGAGTTTAAATGATTACGACCTTTTTCCGACGTGATCTAATACCGGAGGAGGGTGGCGCGCCGGTTGTCTCTTGTCTATAACTTCGGCTGTTACGACATTGTCCGAAGGCTCGTTCCTCACCCCATGGTTTGTGTGGTAGGCCAAAAAAGAAAGGGAACGATGGAGTCAGCATATCGAACATGGTAGAAGCATGCTGGAGTTAGCAAAGTGAGAGAAAGTCTCACCGAGGGGTTACCTCGCCCCGGGATGGCCCGAGGAGGATGAATGACGCCGGGAGGGTGTCGGCTGGTAGGCTAGTCGGGAGGCTTTGGCTCGTCAGCACTGGAGAGGGGGAGTCCTTGGCTCCGGTTTCTGTGTGTACGTCAGGGAGGAGTTGGCCTCCGGTTGTATGTGATGGAGGAGGAGTTGGCCTCCGGTTGTATGTAGAGGGATTAGGAGTTGGCCTCCGATTCCCGGAAGAGTGGAGCCTCCGGTTCCCCAGAGGAGAGGATGAACGTTTGGGAGGAGAGACCTGATTCTCCGATTGGAGATTGTCTGATAATCTGATAATTCTCTGATAAGGGATTGGGGATGGTTTTGCGCAGAGGATTTCAGAGATCCTCTGATAGGGGAATATCTGAATTTTTTTTTATGCGTGTCCATGTCTCCTCCTTTAGAAAGGATTCCTTTAGGAAGGGAATTCTTGCCCCCTAGAATCAGAGAAATCTGAAGAAATATTTTGATTGATTGAATAATTATAGTGTGTAATTATTTGTTTCCCCTCTTTTTTTTATCAAATGACGATCCTTCGGATAATGATGTGGGTGGGAATCATTCTCTTTCATTTTATTAATTTTACTTTCCCTTTTTTTAGGATAAGGCTGATTTGTCTTTGGGCACGTAAAGGGAAAGAAAAAAAATGGGGGATGATAATGTTTTTTTTTTGAACAATCAAAAATGAAAATTTAAAAATGAAATTTGTAATAAAAATAAGGATGTGTTTGAATTGGGCTTAAACTATTTTCTTGTTGGACCGGGCTTATGTAATGGGTAAAAAATTATTAATTTCTAGCCCACGGAATAATTTGAGGTATTACATTCATCAACGGACAAATTCTCAAAATCTCTGTTTTCATCGATTGCAACTATAACATGATCAAATTCCTGATGTAGAGAGTGTAAAATTTTCTCTATACTTTCACCGTTTCTCTTCATTTGGTTGACGATAGACAAAACCCGCTTGAAATAGTCTGAAAAAGACTCCGTTGCTTCCTGATGAATAGTTTCAAATTCTCCTCGTATGATTTGAAGCCGCACCTTTTTTACCTTATCGACTTCTTTGTGAGAATTTTTGAGAATTCCCCACGCCTATTTCGAAGTTGAGACATTTTGTTAGTCCTGGTTTTGATGATGAGCTTGAGAAGCTAGTCGTTGTAACACTTCGCTTATTCTTAGTGATGAGCTTGAGCGATGTGTTGCTGAATCACAACAAGCAACAATTACAGTTTGCTGCGTTACAGTAAAATGTTACTGTGATTTTACGCACAAACATTGAAAATATGGAAACATATTTTCTAATATTCACATTTTATTTTGGGCTAATTCAGAATATTCGTCTGAGTGTCCAAGTTCATTTAATCTAGCTTAATGATCTCATTATAAATGTTTAGGCATCTAAATATTGCGAGATTAGCTTTCCAAGTTTAATTTTGGACACAGAATATTTCTTGGATATCCTGCAGCAATGTTACGCTGCAACCTAAGCAATGTGCCGTTGCACTTAAGAAAGACCTTGCTGCGTTACAGCAAAACTATTCTGCGTTATTGCGCTGATGGAAGAATAATTATTATTCCAGATTTGCTTATTGCAGTCTAATTATATTCAATGATTAAATATATTATCTGATTCTAATAATCATTATTTAATCTAATAAGATTATACGTGCAAGGAATATCATCAAAGATTTCCTTCCCTTCTTGGTCATTATGACCGTTGAGCATCCTGTTGCTGATCCACGATTACAGCTTCCTGTATTCTGATTTTAGGAAACAAATTATTCGTTTTTGGGAAATCGATTATTTGTTTCGTTCCTTTTTATACCAGACGACCCTCACATAATCTTATAACGTTTTTGAACGATTTCTAAGTAGGCTGAGTGGCTGAGTGGTCTAAGTGGTCGACGGAGAGCGGAAGGTGCTAAGTGTCTCCTGGTTCTTATTGCTCGCAAACTGCGTGCGAGGGTGTCAAGGGGCTGAGTTCAGATTCCTTGATCGTCGTGAGAGGGACTAGGTGTCCTCGGTGCGTTCAACGAGCAGCCGGCGAATCGTCTGAGGGAAGCTAAGTGAATACCTGTGCTGATTGCAGTAACCGGTTGCTGACCCATCGGCAAGAAGCCGTTCTTGTCGTGTCTTTTCGCAGGGAAGTCTCGAGCCTACGGAGTTTGAGCAGTTAGACACGCACTTGCGGGTGCGCGCCAGAAGTCTCGTGCCTGCAGGGTAGAGCAGGAGTTGGGAACGCCGCCGGAGTGGAAAGAGGTCCTCCCGAGCACAGGGGTGCTGTGCAGAAGTCTTGAACGCCTGATACAGAGGGTTAGTAAAGCAGGTTGCGTGGAAGCCAACGGATCGGAAAATTCCACCCTAGGCACTGGGTGTGCAGTGCAGTGAGTCACGGCTGTGGTAACCGTGCACGTCCAAACTGAGTGTAGGACGTATACCTACTAAGTGGTCTTTGTGGTTCTCTTTGTGATCTTTGTGGTTCTTCTCTTCGTGATCTTTGTGGTGATCTATTTGATCAACTTTGTGGTTGTCTCTCTTGCGCTTATAGACAGGATCATCCTGAGAAGGGACGAAATCTTTGTGGAAATCCTCTGCTGAGCAAACAACTGCCGAAGCAATCCTTCGCTGTGAAGCATAAACGGGCTACTCTCTGAGAAGCCATTCTTCACTGTAAGGAATTATCTGTGAGTATTTATATGCTAACACAACGTTGTCTCTCTGCTTTGATAGTCAGGTTTATATTAAGCGACAACGAGCTGTGTGCGAATCCTTTGAGCAATCAACTGCTGAGCGTGAGCATCATTCTGCTGGACACGAGCAGACGTCCACTGTGTGAGGAGCTGACCGTTGCCAGGAGTGATCATCTGTTGTACGGGATTCTAAATCTCACTTTGTGAGAAAAACTTACGCCTAGTGCAAGGGCTCTTTGCACCCATTATTTTCAAATAGTGGAATCACCTCTACGGTGGAAAGTGGACGTAGGTCGATTAAGGCCGAACCACTATAAACTACTGTGTCCCTTACGATCGCGTAAACACTAGTACGAGAATCCAACGATTAAGTCGTAACGGTTACAGCAAAGCAATTCTCATTCTGAGAAACGTTCTGCTGTGATACAGTACGCTTCCGCTGACACTGAGAAAGGGCGAAAAAGTTATAAACACTAATTCACCCCCCTCTTAGTGTTCCTGAACGATCCAACAATTGGTATCAGAGCGGGTTTGCTGGAAAGCTTTCTGTGTGATTGCTAGTACAGAACTCTGTTGCTGAACCAAAACAGCTTGTTGCTGACAGTCTTACATTAAGCACAGTAAGGTGCTGCTGGGTACTGAACAGAATGTCAATGCTCTTGACTGATGGTCATTCGACCGAACGTCCACCGCTCTTTACAGGACGACACTTCTCATATTGGAAAATGAGAATGGAGTTGTTCATTGGAGCAAAACAAGCCGATTGCTGGCATATTATTATGGAAGGAGATCTAATAGTTCCTCCACCTAATCCGAACGACATTCGGCATGAAAATGAAAGGAAGAGAACTATTTCTCTCAATACTAAAGCAAGGCACTATTTAGTGTGCGCTCTTGCTGTAAACAAATTCAATCGCGTCTCTACTTGTAAGACGGCGAAAGAAATGTGGGATAGACTTGCTTTGATCTATGATGGAACAGAACAAGTCAAGGAATCCAAAGTGAATGCATTAGTAACTCAATACGAAGCATTCAAGATGAAAAAGGATGAGTCAATAAATCAAATGTTTGATAGACTCACCGAAATCACTAATGCCATGGAATCACTTGGCAAAACTATTTCTAATTCTGAGTTGGTCAGAAAGATACTTCGCTCTTTGCCTAAAACTTGGGAAGCCAAGAAAACGGCAATCGAAGAAGCAAAGGACTTAACGAGCTTAAGTCTTCAACAGCTACTTGGTTCTCTTGTCGCTTATGAGAATGAGAACAAGTTTGCTGAAGAAAAGAAATCCAATGCTGTTGCATTTAAGGGAAATGTAGAAATGTCCGATGAATCTGAGGATGAATCTTCATCTGATTCTGAGGATGAAGTCTCCTTGATGGCAAGGAAATTCAAAAGGTATCTTCGCAAAAATCGCTTTAAGGGAAAGCGAGATATTAAAAAGAAGAATACTAAACCACACCAAAGTAAGTGTGGTGTATGCTATGAGTGCAACAAACCTGGTCATATGCGACCAGATTGCCCACTTTTGAATGAGAAGGGCAAATCTTCAAAATACAAGAAAAATGCCATGATGGCATCTTGGAGTGATAGTGATGAGGAATCAGATCAGGATGACGAAACAGCACACATCTGCTATATGGCGCAAACTGATGCTGAAACTGAGAAGGTAAACGCTTTCTCACCTTCTGATCTATCTGCTGAAGATATTGAGAATCTTTTCTCGGAACTCTATGATAAAATTGAGTCTTTATCCGCAAACAATAAAGCCCTTAAGAAGGAAAATAAATTCTTGAGTGCTGAGAACGCTTCTCTTAAGGAAGAGTTATCAGCAAAGGCTAAGAAAGCGGTAAAGAAGCTTTCTGAATCCAAATCAAAGATTGAGGAATTGCAGCAGCAACTTGATGCTGTGAACAACAAAACTGATTTATGTATGCATGAGATGCATGCTCCTGGAAATGAGAAACATTCACATCATGGGAAATATGTTCCTCCTCATGTTAGGAATGACGAGTCTCATTATACTATTCAAAGGCTACCTAGACTTTGCTACTACTGTAGAAGGCCAGATCATTTCATTAAAAATTGCCATGTGCGACGAAATGATATGCGTGGCATTTCTTCTAAAGTTGATGGTTCTATTGTCAAATGGAAAGAACGACTCACTTAAGTTCTTTCTCTATTTCAGGGATGCTTCAAGTCCATCGCTAAGGACCATGTATGGTACTTAGATAGTGACTGTTCGAGGCGCATGTCAGGAGATGTCTCCTTATTCTCCACACTGGTTTTCCAGGATGGTGGTGCTGTCACTTTTGGTGATAATGGAAAAGGGATGGTTAAAGGAACAGGAACCATTTGCTGTTCTGACTCCCTCACCATTGAAGGAGTTCTTTATGTCAAAGGACTCCAGCACAATTTGATTAGTATTAGTCAATTGTGTGATAAGGGCTATCATGTTGCCTTCGATGAGAAAACATGTACTGTTTCACGGGATGATGTTACGTGTTTCATTGGTGAACGCAAGAAAAACATCTATATCCTGTCTTTTAAGAACATCTCCGCTGGAGAAAATTGTCTCATGTCCATTAAGGATGAAGCAACTCTTTGGCACCGAAGGTTGGGACACGCAAACTATGACTTGTTGTCCAAACTAGCCAGAAAAGATGCTATTAAGGGATTACCTAAAATCAAGTTTGACAATAACAAGATATGTAATGCTTGTGCTATTGGCAAACAAACAAAGGTATCTTTTAAAAGCAAGAATATGATTTCAAGCAAAACTCCGCTTGAATTACTTCATATGGACTTATTTGGTCCAACAAGAACTCAAAGTCTTGGAGGTAAACGTTATGGATTAGTTGTGGTAGATGACTTCTCCAGATTCACTTGGGTTAAATTTTTAGCTCACAAGAGTGATGCGTTTGCAACCTTTGAAACGTTAGTCAAACAACTTCAAAATGAGAAAGGTGTTTCTCTACGAAGTATAAGAACGGATCATGGTACCGAATTTGAAAACCATGACTTTGCTTCATTTTGTGAAGAATATGGTATTAATCATAATTTCTCTGCTCCATACACTCCACAGCAAAATGGAGTTGTAGAGCGAAAGAATCGAACCTTACAAGACATGGCGAGAACCATGTTGCTGGAAAGTGAGGTTGCTAAAAATCTTTGGGCTGAAGCTGTAAGCACAGCATGCTACATCTCAAATCGTATTCATTTGAGACACTCATTAGGTAAAACTCCTTATGAGTTATATAAAGGCAGAAAGCCTAATATCTCATACTTTCATCCATTTGGAAGCAAGTGCTATATCTTGAGACCCATCAAAGATGGTGTCGGAAAGTTTGATGCTCGATCTGATGAGGGCATATTCTTAGGATATTCCCTAACGAGCAAAGCATATAGAGTTTTTAATAAAAGAACTCTAACTGTTGAAGAGTCTATCAATGTTAAGGTTGATGATTCTCCGACACAGGAGGAAGTTGCTGTGGATGCAGCAGCACAATCCTCAACAACAGTATCAAATGAAACATCACAGCAAACGATTGCTGAACATAATCCGAATGGAAACACTGTAGCAGATGTACAGCAAGTGCCTACTGCACTTACTGAAAATGCTTCTGGTGGCTTCCAGGATATACAAATAGAGGATCGTGTTCGTTCTTTATATAAGAAAAGGCATCCTATTAACCAAGTAATAGGATCATTGCACACAGGAGTGCGAACCCGACATACAGCAAGCCTGTACTGTGAACACTCTGCTTTTATCTCTCAAGATGAACCTCAAGGCATTGATGATGCGCTTGATGATCCCAATTGGATTCTTGCAATGCAAGAGGAATTGAACCAATTTGAGAGAAACAAAGTTTGGAGTTTAGTACCTAGACCCAATGATCGTTCCATTATTGGAACAAAATGGGTTTATCGTAATAAACTTGATGAGTCTGGAAATGTTGTAAGAAACAAAGCTAGACTTGTAGCAAAAGGTTACTCTCAAGAAGAGGGTATAGATTATGATGAGACGTTTGCTCCTGTAGCACGTCTTGAGGCAATACGTCTACTCTTAGCGTATGCTTGCTATAATGACTTTAAGTTATTTCAAATGGATGTGAAAAGTGCATTCCTTAATGGTGATCTAAAAGAGGAAGTGTATGTTGAACAACCTCCTGGATTCACCGACCCAAAGTAACGTAATCATGTTTATAAGCTTTCTAAAGCCTTGTATGGGCTTAAGCAAGCACCAAGAGCATGGTACGAAAAAGCTTAGTTCTTTTCTCATCGAGAAAGGATACAAGCGTGGAAAAATAGATACAACCTTGTTTCTTAAGAAACATGATTATGATCTTTTAGTTGCTCAAATATATGTCGATGACATTATATTTGGTTCAACTAATGAAAAATTATGTACCGAATTCTCTGATCTAATGAAAGGAGAATTTGAAATGAGTCTAATGGGAGAATTAACCTTCTTTCTTGGACTTCAAATCAAACAATCCAAAGATGAAATTTTTATCCATCAAGAAAAATACAGTAAATAGTTGCTCAAGAAATTTAATATTGAGAATGCTAAACCTCTGTCAACTCCGATTGGTAGTAATACCAAAATTGAGAAAGATGAGGATGGAAAGGAAGTTGATTCCAAATCATATAGGAGCATGATAGGATCATTACTCTATCTTACTGCTTCGAGACCTGATATCATGTTCAGCGTATGCTTATGCGCTAGATATCAATCTGCTCCAAAAGAGTCACATCTTGCTGCAGTTAAGAGGATCTTTCGATACCTCGCAGGAACTGTTAGCTTAGGCCTGTGGTATCCCAGAGGATCATTGCTGGATCCTATTGGATATTCAGATGCCGACTATGCTGGATGTCGCATTGATAGAAAAAGTACATCTGGTACTTGTCAATTACTAGGAAATATGTTGATTTCTTGGTTCTCTAAAAAGCAGACATCGGTTGCTTTATCTACAGCAGAGGCAGAATATGTCGCAGCAGCTAGTTGCTGTGCCCAGTTGCTCTGGATGCGGCAACAACTTGAAGATTACGATCTTCATTTTGATAGTATTCCAATAATGTGTGATAACACAAGTGCAATTAATTTATCACGAAATCCTCTCTATCACTCAAGATCTAAGCATATTGAGTTGAGACATCATTTTCTTCGTGACAATGTGCAAAATGGCAATGTTGATATTCAGTACATTAATACTGAGCAACAGCTTGCTGATATTTTTACTAAACCACTTGATAAGGAGAGGTTTAACTATCTACGGAATGAGTTAGGAATTTGTAATCCTCACTCATAAGATAAAACGTAAGAATATATTCTCTCTTGGTAGAGAATTATTTGTTGCCAAAATTTGGGTGATTTACCTTCCATGATCTCCACGTTCCCACTTTCTAAAAAAAAAAAAAATTCCAAATATATTAACCGTTCCTCTTCACCATCATGTCACACCGAAACCTCCTCATTCTTTACCCATTTTCTCTCAAAACCCTAAAATCTCTCGAATCTCTTTCGTCACCCATGGCACCAAAATCGGCAATGTCCGCCAAGGGGAAGGCAACCCCCAAGAAACGGTCCAAGGCTGTGGCCGCAACTTCCAAGGTTTCTCGTTTTGAGGAACACCCCCCTCACAGGGGGAGACGCTCGTTCATTCCATAGTTGCTCCGGCACCAACTGAGGTCGGCACCGCTGGTAAGGCTAAGACAACTCCTGTCAAAGTCTCCAAGGGTCCCTCCACTGGCTTAAAGGTCAGCACCTCTGACAAAGTTTCTCCGACCAAGGCCGATGCTACTGTGTCTGAAAAATCGGTGGATGAGGAAACTCTCCCTGATGTTGAAAAATCGGAAGGAGGACTTTTGGAAGAAAATCAAAGAACTCCTGAAAAGGATGACTCCTCACCTACTAAGGTGGATGTTGTATCTGAGGGTGACCAAACTTCGAGCAACAAGGATATGTCTCAGGATGAGGAGACAGAGTTGCCTAAGGAGAAGGATCTCTCTGAGGATGCTGGGGATGAGATTGAAGTTAATGATGTCCATCTCCCTGAGAAAGCACACTCTTATGTCCCTGGTGTTGCTTCTCGTACCAGAGAAAAGCGTTCCTTACCAGGTACTCCGAAAACTGATCCCACTAGATCTAAAAGGCAAAAGCTTGCTACAGACTCTGATGTCTTCTTGCCTGAGATTGATCAATATGTCTCCATGGCTGAACTAAATCGCATTCTTGCTGATGACTTGATGCCAAATAGAAATTTGGAAACAAGGAATGTTACTGCTTGTAAGAGAGTAGACTTTGATTGGCTTACTGCTCATCAGGTGACCATTGCTGACTTGTTTGATCGGCTTAGTTGGAAAACCTTCTGTGAGTTCAATGAGATAGGGTCTATCTCTAAGGTGAAACAATTCTATGAGAATCTGACTTTTTACAAGGAGGATTCGAATATCAAGTTCATTAGGGCCATCGTTGATGGAAAAGTGCTTGTTTACTCTGTCTTTGACATATGTCGCATTTTTAATGCAAATCCTATCAACAATCTGAGAGTGATCAATGAAGGCAAGTTGGAAGCCTATCAGCTCATCAATGACGGGGTCCCTATCACACCCTCTGGCTATCTACAGAACACCTCTTTGAGCTTCAGCAACAGAATGCTGCACAAAGTGGTGATGTCTTGTTTGGCACCAAGGGTTGGAAGTGTTGATTCTGTTATGCCTCGTGATTGGAACTTGCTGGTCCATCTTAAGAAGGGCATTCCTAGAAATCTTGGGAGTATCATCTTCAGCCATATGGCTTCGTGCATTAAGGATGAGAATAGGGGTCTCCCTTTCACAAATGTGATCACAGCTCTCCTGAAGCATTATGATCTTGATGCTACTCCTCTGAACAAAATGGACACCTGGACAACTCAGGTTATTGGAGCTGCCTCCGTTGAAAGCATGGGCTACCAGTTTATTGATGGCACTTTCGTTAAGAAGCCTTCCAAGCGAGAGATCGCTGCTTCTGTACGCGGGAAAGCTGCTCCTGCTGAAAAGAAGAGGTATGTTAAACGCGAGAAGGCCACCACTGGTGTACAGGCTGATGTCTCTTACTCCAAGCTCATGGCCACAATTTGTGATGAGATCAACTTTACCAGGCGTTGTCTCCTGGAAAGGATGGACGGCTTTGGGGAAAGGTTGACAAGGCTGGAGAAAATGACTGAGGAGATGATGGCTGTTGTTAAGGAACTCCCGCACGAGGATTGAGATGACTCTTCTTGTTGTGGTTTGAAATGTTTCTTTTGAATAACTTTGAAGTGGATTGAGTATCTCTCCACTATGTTTCTTTGAATGTCTTAAAACTGTTTGACTTTGTTTGGGTGCTTTGCAATTTTTTGCAGCACAAGTAAATACGCAGCTTGAATTTTATCCTCCATTTCTTTTTTATATGACAAAAAGGGGGAGAAATGTGTTGCTTACTCTCAAGGGGAGCTTGCTTAACTTCTCTGTTTAATTTTAGGGGGAGTTGAGTTTGTGTTTCAAGCTCTATAATCTTTTCCCTATGCGCTTCGTGTTTTGTCATCATCAAAAAGGGGGAGAATGTTAGTCATGTTTTGATGATGAGCTTGAGAAGCTAGTTGCTGTAACACTTCGCTTATTCTTAGTGATGAGCTTGAGAAATGTGTTGCTGAATCACAGCAAGCAACAATTACAGTTTGCTACGTTATAGTAAAATATTACTGTGATTTTACGCATAAACACTGAAAATATGGAAACATATTTTCTAATATTCACATTTTATTTTGGGCTAATTCAGAATATTCGTCTGAGTGTCCAAGTTCATTTAATCTAGCTTAATGATCTCATTATAAATGTTTAGGCATCTAAATATTGCGAGATTAGCTTTCCAAATTTAATTTTGGAAACAAAATATTTCTTGGATATCCTGCAGCAATGTTACGCTGCAAGCTAAGTAATGTGTCGTTACACTTAAGAAAGACCTTGCTGCGTTACAGCAAAACTATTCTGCGTTATTGTGCTGATGAAAGAATAATTATTATTCCAGAATTGCTTATTGCAGTCTAATTATATTTAATGATTAGATATATTATCTGATTATGATAATCATTATTTAATCTAATAAGATTATACGTGCAAGGAATATCATCAAAGATTTCCTTCCCTTCTTGGTCATTATGACCGTTGAGCATCCTGTTGCTGATCCACGATTACAGCTTCCTGTATTCTGATTTTAGGAAACAAATTATTCGTTTTTGGGAAATCGATTATTTGTTTCGTTCCTTTTTATACCAGACGACCCTCACATAATCTTATAACGTTTTTGAACGATTTCTAAGTAGGCTGAGTGGCTGAGTGGTCTGAGTGGTCGACGGAGAGCGGAAGGTGCTAAGTGTCTCCTGGTTCTTATTGCTCGCAAACTGCGTGCGAGGGTGTCAAGGGGCTGAGTTCAGATTCCTTGATCGTCGTGAGAGGGACTAGGTGTCCTCGGTGCGTTCAACGAGCAGCCGGCGAATCGTCTGAGGGAAGCTAAGTGAATACCTGTGCTGATTGCAGTAACCGGTTGCTGACCCATCGGCAAGAAGCCGTTCTTGTCGTGTCTTTTCGCAGGGAAGTCTCGAGCCTACGGAGTTTGAGCAGTTAGACACGCACTTGCGGGTGCGCGCCAGAAGTCTCGTGCCTGCAGGGTAGAGCAGGAGTTGGGAACGCCGCCGGAGTGGAAAGAGGTCCTCCTGAGCACAGGGGTGCTGTGCAGAAGTCTTGAACGCCTGATACAGAGGGGTAGTAAAGCAGGTTGCGTGGAAGCCAACGGATCGGAAAATTCCACCCTAGGCACTGGGTGTGCAGTGCAGTGAGTCACGGCTGTGGTAACCGTGCACGTCCAAACTGAGTGTAGGACGTATACCTACTAAGTGGTCTTTGTGGTTCTCTTTGTGATCTTTGTGGTTCTTCTCTTCGTGATCTTTGTGGTGATCTATTTGATCAACTTTGTGGTTGTCTCTCTTGCGCTTATAGACAAGATCATCCTGAGAAGGGACGAAATCTTTGTGGAAATCCTCTTCTGAGCAAACAACTGCCGAAGCAATCCTTCGCTGTGAAGCATAAACGGGCTACTCTCTGAGAAGCCATTCTTCACTGTAAGGAATTATCTGTGAGGATTTATATGCTAACACAACGATGTCTCTCTGCTTTGATAGTCAGGTTTTTATTAAGCGACAACGAGCTGTGTGCGAATCCTTTGAGCAATCAACTGCTGAGCGTGAGCATCATTCTGCTGGACACGAGCAGACGTCCACTGTGTGAGGAGCTGACCGTTGCCAGGAGTGATCATCTGTTGTACGGGATTCTAAATCTCACTTTGTGAGAAAAACTTACGCCTAGTGCAAGGGCTCTTTGCACCCATTATTTTCAAATAGTGGAATCACCTCTACGGTGGAAAGTGGACGTAGGTCGATTAAGGCCGAACCACTATAAACTACTGTGTCCCTTACGATCGCGTAAACACTAGTACGAGAATCCAACGATTAAGTCGTAACGGTTACAGCAAAGCAATTCTCATTCTGAGAAACGTTCTGCTGTGATACAGTACGCTTCCGCTGACACTGAGAAAGGGCGAAAAAGTTATAAACACTAATTCACCCCCCTCTTAGTGTTCCTGAACGATCCAACAATTGGTATCAGAGCGGGTTTGCTGGAAAGCTTTCTGTGTGATTGCTAGTACAGAACTCTGTTGCTGAACCAAAACGCTTGTTGCTGACAGTCTTACATTAAGCACAGTAAGGTGCTGCTGGGTACTGAACAGAATGTCAATGCTCTTGACTGATGGTCATTCGACCGAACGTCCACCGCTCTTTGCAGGACAACACTTCTCATATAACTAGACTATTTATAACAAAGGGGAAAAGACTCTTAAACTTCCGACTCGAAATTTCTAGATGACTGTTCAGCTTCCATTGCCTGAGAGCGTCACTTCGCCTGACAGCTTCGCTTCTTCAAAAGACTCTTAGTCTTCCAAGCGACTATTGTTTTTCCGACTCTTGGACTTCCAGGCAACTCTTGAACTTTCAGACGACATAATCAATTTTATTTTCAGTAGTGTATTGTATGCCGTCATATTAAGCGAGATATACTGGTCAGAGCATCTGCGGACATGGATAAGTTTAGGTCATATTGTAACTCGCTCGGCTCGCCTCATTGCTGTGGTGCATGTGCAAAGAGTCGTATGTTCATCATCCAGGAAAATGGGGTATGGAAGAGGTATGAAATCGGGGACACTTGCTGCAACAACAGCTGAATAGGCACTTCTGAGGAATAAGAGATCGCTACTGACAAATTCTCTCGGTTTGTAAATACGTAATTATCTTGACTATATTAACTATTTTTTTATTTTTCGGTTGCCTGGAAAAGATCAAAGGAACGTCTAGTGGACGTCTCTGTGGGATGTTTTCAAGACTTTTTATCGATTGTCATTACTACGATAACGATCACCTGATATGGCGATAACTGTCTGTGATAGGGAGGTGCCTATTCTTCGAGGAAGGTGGCAGCTTCATATACTTGGTCAGGTCAAGAATGGCCGTGGTCCCCCAAGAGAAAGTTCCTGGTGTTTTCTATAGTTGTAGTCCCCACATCGATTCGGAAAATGTAACCGCAGCCTTTTATGACCAACCCCTGTTCCGGTTAAGAATGATCGGAAGACTTCACTTTGTCCAGAGGCTTTATTAAGTCCAGAGGTTGGTTGGCGTGTTGGTGTTGTTGTTCAAGGAGAAGCCGAAAGATGCACAGGTCGGTGGTATTCCTGAGCCTGGTGCTCTTCCTCCTGATAAACACGCTTCCATCACTTGCCAAGCCTCGTCTAGCCAGGCCGAACTGTAACGAGTCATGCGTGGATTCAGATGTTAATATTCCCTTCCCTTTTGGGATTGGATCCGACTGCTGCTTGGATGAGTGGTACGAGATAGACTGCAGGAATGGCAGCTCTACGCCTTTCCTGAAGAAGATCGACTTGGAAGTCCTCAATATCTCGTTGCCAGAATATAATTACCTGCTGATCGCTGACGGTTCAATCAAAGTTCGCTTCCCTGTGGTTACCAACGGTAGCTGTGCCGGTCACATAGGCGATCATCCCCCGAGCTTGGAAGGAAGCAATTTCTTCTTCTCCCCGATGAGTAATATGTTTAATGTGGTCGGATGCAATGTTCTTGCCTTGATGAACGGTAGCATGTCCGGAGTGTCTGGCTGCAAGGCCGGTTGCGGTGCGGGGAAATTCAGCTGGAATGGTAGCTGTCCCATCGGGAACAGCTGTTGCCGCACCAGCCTCCCCTCAAACCTACAGGAGTTTAAAGTGGAGTTCAGGGATGTCTCCGGGGGGGACTGCATCTACGCATTCCTGGCTGACCAATCCTTTTTGGTTTCAAACTACTCTGATTTGGATCCCATAGGAGCCGGCCATGGATACGTTCCCGTGGTGCTTGAATGGGGGATTTCAAATCATACTGACCCTTTGTTTCTATTGGATTACCTCAACGACCACCGGTATTGTCGAAATCAAAGCTTTTCGAGTTACCACAGGGTGATGCCATTTATCCAGTGTGCCTGCTATGGCGGCTATGACGGCAACGGTTATATGCCGAATTCATGTGAAGGTTAGTCTATGGTGGCCGATTAGTCTGACTCTTGATTTCATTTACGGTCGTCATTCATTGCCATCATTGATATATAAACATGTCTTCCCTATCATAATCCTTTCTTAATGCGGCTGATCTTCTTCTGCTAACTGAATTTCCGATGGGTGAAGAACATCTTCACTGATATATAAAGTATCAATCTCATCTCCTCAGATATAGATGAATGCGTGTTGTCTCCCCACTACAGAGAACAACAGCTGTGCCCGAACAATCTCAAGTGCGCTAATACGCCTGGCAGCTATCATTGCGTCGATAGTTGGAAAACCGTTAAGTTTACGCTGATAGGTAAATGTACTAACTCTGCACTTGTAATTTTGATGTAAGAGGCTCATCCAGTCATAGGAGTTTTCTTCAGCCGTCGGTCTTGTAAAAATTGTGTAATTATTGTGTATTTATATCGATGCAGGAATTGGCTCGGCACTTGGTGCGTTGCTGTTGTTGTTCTGCGCTTGGAGGTTGCGCAAGTATATCAAGAAGAGGAAGGAAATAAAGCTGAGGAAGAAGCATTTCGAACGAAATGGAGGACTCTTGCTGCAACAACAGCTGAACTCCCCCGACGGATGCTTGGAGCAAAGCAGAATATTCACCTCCAAGGATTTGCAGGTCGCTACTGACAACTTCAGCCAAAGCAGAGTGCTCGGCCATGGTGGCCAAGGCACAGTCTACAAGGGGATGTTGGCCGACGGGCGAATTGTTGCCATCAAGAAATCGTTGGTTGTAGATGAGGAAAAGCTCGAGCAGTTCATCAACGAGGTCGTCATCCTATCCCAGATCAACCACAGGAACATCGTGAAGTTGCTGGGATGTTGTCTGGAAACCGAAGTTCCACTTCTCGTCTACGAGTTCATACCGAACGGGACCTTATTCGAGTACCTCCACGATCCCAACGAAGGGCTTCCAGTAAGCTGGGAGACTCGTCTTCGCATCGGCGCCGAAATCTCCGGAGCCCTATCGTATCTGCACTCTGCCGCATCCATACCGATATACCACAGGGACATCAAGTCCACCAATATCCTTCTTGACGAGAAATATCGGGCAAAAGTGGCCGATTTCGGTACGTCCAAGTCGGTCTCCCTCGAGCAGACCCACGTGACCACTCTGGTCCAGGGAACTTTTGGGTACTTGGACCCGGAATACTTCCAGACAAGCCAGTTCACGGACAAGAGCGATGTGTACAGCTTCGGTGTGGTGCTCGTGGAACTCTTAACGGGGCAAAAGCCTATATCATCCGCTCGGGCAGAAGAGGGAAGAAGCCTGGCAACATACTTCATAATATGCACGGAGGAGAACCAGCTGTTCGATATCCTTCACCCACAGGTGAAACAGGAAGGGACCGAAGAAGAGATTTCTAGGGTCGCCCGTCTCGCCAAAAGGTGCTTGCACTTGCACGGCAGGAACCGTCCGACAATGAGGGAAGTCGCTGCAGAATTGGAGGAAATCAGAAACATCCAATTTCCTTCCGGCATCCTCAAGGGTCAGGAAAAAAATGGCATCATGGAAGAGCACACTGCTGGTTTAGCTCCTGGCAGGTCGTTTGCAGAAACTATGACATTCACATCGCAAGACGAACTGCCGCTGATGGTTATGGCGAGCTGGTGAGTCATTAGCGGATCAAGACACAGGATTTCCGAATTATGGTCATTATAGCAATAGTTAGTAATCCAAATAAAGGCCTCCGTCCAAGGGAAAGTCAAGCTAATTATAGATGCCAATAGGCGTCCGCCATGCCTGGTTGTGGGTATAGTTTGCAGCTGCTGGTATAACCTTTCTCGCCTTCAGAAGGAAGTTATCTCTTCCGATGATGATGATGTTATACTGCTCGTGTAAACAACAGGGTTTCCGATTATGTCGTAAATTGTTAGTTTTTCTTTATATTCAGCGGAAGCAACCTCTTAATTAGATTATGCATGAAGGGAAGATCAGGAATGAGAGTCGCTAGAATTAACTGTTCGTTTTCTCACCATTCGCCCTTCAAACTGAAACTTGATTTGATGCACCTGACAACAAGGAGGAATGCGTTGAGATGAGATGTGGGCATCTAAATCTCTATAGATGGTATTATGCTCTTGGAAGACAGTAAGTGCTCTGGACGATTTAACGCTACTCTGGCAATGGGCTCCGATAGAAGTACGATGGCGGAAACTCAAGTCCGTGAAGAGGTGCATGCCAGTGGTTTCTCACGGACCGCAACCTTTCCTATCAACCTAACGGATTTCAGTGTAGAGTTCCACACGGGTAGAGTGGATCTTGCAAAATTCTTGGGTCTAGAGCCATGGAACTCTCACCGTCCTGCGATGGGAATATTCCGGTGGCACTGGAGTGTGTCTTAGAAAATTGGTTCAAGGCTTGTGATGCAAATATGCTGGGTTGATGCTGGTCCTGGGAGGTAAGGTTCCAGCTCAGGATGAGCTCCAAGTGCTCCAGAGTGTATTTACCTATCAACCCAAACTTCATGTCCTTCCAAACACCCAAGTGATCCTAGAATCACAATGAAACTCTGATGAATATGGTTCCTGACAGGAAATCACGGAACCTCCAATCCTAGGACGGTTTAAGTTGATGCAGCGGAAGCATAAAAGTTTAACTGCACTAATGCCCTGAGAATCGACCTAGAAGATATTTGTTTGCACAGTGGTCAGCTAAAACGTTTTCAAAACCTTTTGAATGTTAGGCAGTGGCGACGACGACGTCCACAACGACATGATACTGGAAGAACGAAACCAATGAGGACACGGAATAACCAGCGATAAAGACGTGCCGGGGGTGTTTCGAGGAAGGAGGCTTCTTTTTTTAGTTAGTCCAGATAGGACGTGGCCCCAGGGAGGAAGTTCGAAGTATTACCATCTAGTAGCGTGGAATTCCAGACCATATCGATTGGAAATGTTACCGCAGCCTCTTATGACCGAATCCTGTATCAGTTAAGATTGACCGTTAATGACTTCAATCTGTTCAGAGATTAGTTGTTGCGTTGTTGCTGTTGTTGTTCAGAAGACGCAGAGTGATGTGCAGGTTGGTGGTATTCCTGAGCCTGGTGCTCTTCCTCCTGATAAACACACTTCCATCACTTGCGAAGCCTCCTCTAGCCAAACCGTACTGTAACGAGTCATGTGTGGATTCAGATGGTATTCCTGAGAATCGACCCAGAAGATATTTGTTTGCACAGTGGTCAGCTAAAACGTTTTCAAAACCTTTTGAATGTTAGGCAGTGGCGACGACGACGTCCACAACGACATGATACTGGAAGAACGAAACCAATGAGGACACGGAATAACCAGCGATAAAGACGTGCCGGGGGTGTTTCGAGGAAGGAGGCTTCTTCTTTTAGTTAGTCCAGATAGGACGTGGCCCCAGGGAGGAAGTTCGAAGTATTACCATCTAGTAGCGTGGAATTCCAGACCATATCGATTGGAATTGTTACCGCAGCCTCTTATGACCGAATCCTGTATCAGTTAAGATTGACCGTTAATGACTTCAATCTGTTCAGAGATTAGTTGTTGCGTTGTTGCTGTTGTTGTTCAGAAGACGCAGAGTGATGTGCAGGTTGGTGGTATTCCTGAGCCTGGTGCTCTTCCTCCTGATAAACACACTTCCATCACTTGCGAAGCCTCCTCTAGCCAAACCGTACTGTAACGAGTCATGTGTGGATTCAGATGGTATTCCTGAGAATCGACCCAGAAGATATTTGTTTGCACAGTGGTCAGCTAAAACGTTTTCAAACCCTTTTGACTGTTAGGCAGTGGCGACGACGACGTCCACAACGACATGATACTGGGAGAACGAAACCAATGAGGACACGGAATAACCAGCGATAAAGACGTGCCGGGGGTGTTTCGAGGAAGGAGGCTTCTTTTTTTAGTTAGTCCAGATAGGACGTGGCCCCAGGGAGGAAGTTCGAAGTATTACCATCTAGTAGCGTGGAATTCCAGACCATATCGATTGGAATTGTTACCGCAGCCTCTTATGACCGAATCCTGTATCAGTTAAGATTGACCGTTAATGACTTCAATCTGTTCAGAGATTAGTTGTTGCGTTGTTGCTGTTGTTGTTCAGAAGACGCAGAGTGATGTGCAGGTTGGTGGTATTCCTGAGCCTGGTGCTCTTCCTCCTGATAAACACACTTCCATCACTTGCGAAGCCTCCTCTAGCCAAACCGTACTGTAACGAGTCATGTGTGAATTCAGATGGTATTCCTGAGAATCGACCCAGAAGATATTTGTTTGCACAGTGGTCAGATAAAACGTTTTCAAAACCTTTTGAATGTTAGGCAGTGGCGACGACGACGTCCACAACGACATGATACTGGAAGAACGAAACCAATGAGGACACGGAATAACCAGCGATAAAGACGTGCCGGGGGTGTTTCGAGGAAGGAGGCTTCTTTTTTTAGTTAGTCCAGATAGGACGTGGCCCCAGGGAGGAAGTTCGAAGTATTACCATCTAGTAGCGTGGAATTCCAGACCATATCGATTGGAATTGTTACCGCAGCCTCTTATGACCGAATCCTGTATCAGTTAAGATTGACCGTTAATGACTTCAATCTGTTCAGAGATTAGTTGTTGCGTTGTTGCTGTTGTTGTTCAGAAGACGCAGAGTGATGTGCAGGTTGGTGGTATTCCTGAGCCTGGTGCTCTTCCTCCTGATAAACACACTTCCATCACTTGCGAAGCCTCCTCTAGCCAAACCGTACTGTAACGAGTCATGTGTGGATTCAGATGGTATTCCTGAGAATCGACCCAGAAGATATTTGTTTGCACAGTGGTCAGCTAAAACGTTTTCAAAACCTTTTGAATGTTAGGCAGTGGCGACGACGACGTCCACAACGACATGATACTGGAAGAACGAAACCAATGAGGACACGGAATAACCAGCGATAAAGACGTGCCGGGGGTGTTTCGAGGAAGGAGGCTTCTTTTTTTAGTTAGTCCAGATAGGACGTGGCCCCAGGGAGGAAGTTCGAAGTATTACCATCTAGTAGCGTGGAATTCCAGACCATATCGATTGGAATTGTTACCGCAGCCTCTTATGACCGAATCCTGTATCAGTTAAGATTGACCGTTAATGACTTCAATCTGTTCAGAGATTAGTTGTTGCGTTGTTGCTGTTGTTGTTCAGAAGACGCAGAGTGATGTGCAGGTTGGTGGTATTCCTGAGCCTGGTGCTCTTCCTCCTGATAAACACACTTCCATCACTTGCGAAGCCTCCTCTAGCCAAACCGTACTGTAACGAGTCATGTGTGAATTCAGATGGTATTCCTGAGAATCGACCCAGAAGATATTTGTTTGCACAGTGGTCAGATAAAATGTTTTCAAAACCTTTTGAATGTTAGGCAGTGGCGACGACGACGTCCACAACGACATGATACTGGGAGAACGAAACCAATGAGGACACGGAATAACCAGCGATAAAGAGGTGCCGGGGGTGTTTCGAGGAAGGAGGCTTCTTCTTTTAGTTAGTCCAGATAGGACGTGGCCCCAGGGAGGAAGTTCGAAGTATTACCATCTAGTAGCGTGGAATTCCAGACCATATCGATTGGAATTGTTACCGCAGCCTCTTATGACCGAATCCTGTATCAGTTAAGATTGACCGTTAATGACTTCAATTTGTTCAGAGATTAGTTGTTGCGTTGTTGCTGTTGTTGTTCAGAAGATGCAGAGTGCTGTGCAGGTTGGTGGTATTCCTGAGCCTGATGCTCTTCCTCCTGATAAACACACTTCCATCACTTGCCAAGCCTCGTCTAGCCAAGCCGAACTGTAACGAGTCTTGCGTGGATTCAGATGTTACTATTCCCTTCCCTTTTGGGATTGGAACCGGCTGCTTCTTGGATGAGTGGTACGAGATAGACTGCAGGAATGGCAGCTCTACGCCTTTCCTGAAGAAGATCGACTTGGAAGTCCTCAATATCTCGTTGCCAGAAGATAATTACCCGCCGAGCGCTGACGGTTCGATCAAAGTTCGCTTCCCTGTGGTTACCAACGGTAGCTGTGCAGGTCACGGAGGCGATCATCCCCCCAGCTTGGAAGGAAGCAATTTCATCTTCTCTCCGACGTGGAATACGTTTAATGTGGTCGGATGCACGTTCTTGCCTTGATGAACAGTAACATGTCCGGAGTGTCTGGCTGCAAGGCCGGTTGCGGTGCGGAGAAATTCAGCAGTAATGGTAGCTGTCCCATCGGGAACAGCTGTTGTAGCACCAGCCTCCCCTCAAACCTACAGGAGTTTAAAGTGGAGTTCAGGGTGTTGGGGCGGGAACCGCCGGGGCCGAGGACGAAGGCGGAAAGCATAACTGGAAACGATGTTCGACGCACAGATTTACGTAGTTCGGCCCAAAATGGCCTACGTCCACGGGGATGTCCTCCTTGAGATTCCACTATAACAAACGAGTTACACGATTACAAGCCCCCCGAGAAAGTATGGCCCCGAGTCCCCGTAGAAAGCCATTTACCCGACTCTCAGAACATTCTCACCGCTCACCGTGTATCACTCGTTACAAGTACAACGACTCACTAGAGACCCTGGAGCGTAGCAACCCGTCGCCTCCCTTACCCTAGTTACAGAGTCTACATTGCACTAACCCGTGGATCTCACATATCCGACTCTCCTCATCGAAGCTCTGGACAATCCATCTATTTATAATAGACAATAAAATCTAGGACGATATCTTTCCAATATCCCATAATATCACACGAAATCTTACGTGATTGTTGGGGCGGGAACCGCCGGGGCCGAGGACGAAGGCGGAAAGCATAACTGGAAACGATGTTCGACGCACAGATTTACGTGGTTCGGCCCAAAACGGCCTACGTCCACGGGGAGGTCCTCCTTGAGATTCCACTATAACAAACGAGTTACATGATTACAAGCCTCCGAGAAAGTATGGCCCCGAGTCCCCGTAGAAAGCCATCTACCCGACTCTCCGAACATTCTCACCGCTCACCATGTATCACCCGTTACAAGTACAACGACTCACTAGAGACCCCGGAGCGTGACAACCCGTCGCCTCCCTTATCCTAGTTACAGAGTCTACATTGTACTAACTCGTGGATCTCACATATCCGACTCTCCTCATCGAAGCTCTGGACAATCCGTCTATTTATAATAGACAATAAAATCTAGGACGATATCTTTCCGATATCCCATAATATCACACGAAATCTTACGTGATATTACTTATCAGATTCTCCAAGATTTCAACTTCGGATCATATTCCTAACAATCTCCACCTTGAGCCGAAGTCCCTGAAATCTTCAAATCTCCTTCCTAGATCTCCCAGGCTCCGAAAGGCTCCCCTTTCATCCGTGCTTCTTCCAAGCTATCTTTTTACCAATCTGTATTCTCGTCGACATCTCGTCAACTACATTGTCGTCCTTCCCCTTATCAAGGCTCACCCCCTCTGAACTTCCGTCAAGGAAATCCACCGATCTTCACGACCTCGCTCTGATACCAATTGTTGGGGCGGGAACCGCCGGCGCCGAGGACGAAGGCGGAAAGCATAACTGGAAACGATGTTCGACGCACAGATTTACGTGGTTCGGCCCAAAACGGCGTACGTCCACGGGGAGGTCCTCCTTGAGATTCCACTATAACAAACGAGTTAGACGATTACAAGCCCCCGAGAGAGTATGGCCCCGAGTCCCCGTAGAAAGCCATCTACCCGACTCTCCGAACACTCTCACCGCTTACCGTGTATCACCCGTTACAAGTACAACGACTCACTAGAGACCCTGGAGCGCAACAACCCGTCGCCTCCCTTACCCAAGTTACAGAGTCTACATTGCACTAACCCGTGGATCTCACATATCCGACTCTCCTCATCGAAGCTCTGGACAATCCGTCTATTTATAATAGACAATAAAATCTAGGACGATATCTTTCCGATATCCCATAATATCACACGAAATCTTACGTGATTGTTGGGGCGGGAACCGCCGGGGCCGAGGACGAAGGCGGAAAGCATAACTGGAAACGATGTTCGACGCACAGATTTACGTGGTTCGGCCCAAAACGGCCTACGTCCACGGGGAGGTCCTCCTTGAGATTCCACTATAACAAACGAGTTACACGATTACAAGCCCCCGAGAAAGTATGGCCCCGAGTCCCCGTAGAAAGCCATCTACCCGACTCTCCGAACATTCTCACCGCTCACCGTGTATCACCCGTTACAAGTACAACGACTCACTAGAGACCCCGGAGCGCAACAACCCGTCGCCTCCCATACCCTAGTTACAGAGTCTACATTACACTAACCCGTGGATCTCACATATCCGACTCTCCTCATCGAAGCTCTGGACAATCCATCTATTTATAATAGACAATAAAATCTAGGACGATATCTTTCCAATATCCCATAATATCACACGAAATCTTACGTGATATTACTTACCAGATTCTCCAAGATTTCAACTTCGGATCATATTCCTAACAATCTCCACCTTGAGCCGAAGTCCCTGAAATCTTCAAATCTCCTTCCTAGATCTCCCAGGCTCCGAAAAGCTCCCCTATCATCCGTGCTTCTTCCAAGCACTCCTTTTACCAATCTGCAATCTCGTCGACATCTCGTCCACTACATTATCATCCTTCGCTTTATCAAGGCTCGCCCCCTCTGAACTTCCATCGAGGAAATCCACCGATCTTCACGACCTCGCTCTGATACCAATTGTTGGGGCGGGAACCGCCGGCGCCGAGGACGAAGGCGGAAAGCATAACTGGAAACGATGTTCGACGCACAGATTTACGTGGTTCGGCCCAAAACGGCCTACGTCCACGGGGAGGTCCTCCTTGAGATTCCACTATAACAAACGAGTTACACGATTACAAGCCCCCGAGAAAGTATGGCCCCGAGTCCCCGTAGAAAGCCATCTACCCGACTCTCCGAACATTCTCACCGCTCACCGTGTATCACCCGTTACAAGTACAACGACTCACTAGAGACCCTGGAGCGCAACAACCCGTCGCCTCCCTTACCCTAGTTACAGAGTCTACATTGCACTAACCCGTGGATCTCACATATCCGACTCTCCTCATCGAAGCTCTGGACAATCCATCTATTTATAATAGACAATAAAATCTAGGACGATATCTTTCCAATATCCCATAATATCACACGAAATCTTACGTGATTGTTGGGGCGGGAACCGCCGGCGCCGAGGACGAAGGCGGAAAGCATAACTGGAAACGATGTTCGACGCACAGATTTACGTGGTTCGGCCCAAAACGGCCTACGTCCACGGGGAGGTCCTCCTTGAGATTCCACTATAACAAACGAGTTACACGATTACAAGCCCCCGAGAAAGTATGGCCCCGAGTCCCCGTAGAAAGCCATCTACCCGACTCTCCGAACATTCTCACCGCTCACCGTGTATCACCCGTTACAAGTACAACGACTCACTAGAGACCCTGGAGCGCAACAACCCGTATATCGGAAAGATATCGTCCTAGATTTTATTGTCTATTATAAATAGACGGATTGTCCAGAGAGCAAGAGCTTGTGTTTTCCTTGGATATCCCCTTGGTGTTAAAGGGTATTATCTATTTGACTTAGACAGGAAAACAGTGTTCATTTCAAGAGATGTTGTCTTTCATGAATCTATTTTCCCTTTTAAGTTACAACAGCATAAGCATTCATGGTCAGAAACTATGGTTTTGCCTCTTCCATCAACACAGATTTCAGCTACATCTTCCCATCATGTTCCTGTTCTGCATTCTACATCAGATCTAGATAGCTTTGCATCAACTCATGAAGGCATTACACATGTAGATCAAGAACAACATAACAGGGTAGTTCAGTCAGAGCATGTTTCTGATACTTTATCTGCAAATCAGTCGGACCTCACTCTCAGAAGAAGTACTAGACCTAAGAAAATTCCTAGTTATCTTGGCGATTATCATCATAGCCTCTCTTCACAGCAAGCAAGTCCTGAATCATCTACTTTGCACATCAGGTCAGCTCCTTCCACTTCACTTGCTTCAACTATTCTTTATCCAATTGAGCCTTATATTTCTTATTCTCGATTGTCCAAACCTTATAAAACCTATCTATTGTCCTTGGAACATTATTCTGAACCACGTGGCTATAAAGAGGCTAGTACTATTCCTCACTGGCAAGAAGCAATGGCGACTGAACTGGAGGCCCTACAGGAAAATGGCACATGGGAGATTGTTGCTCTGCCCGTAGGTCATAGACCAATTGGTTGTAAGTGGGTTTTTAACACCAAACTGAAGGCAGATGGGACTGTGGAGAGACACAAGGCCAGATTAGTGGCTAAAGGATATACTCAGCGAGAAGGTTTTGATTTTCAAGAGACTTTTAGTCCGGTAGCAAAGCACACTTCCATACGCATGTTTCTCGCTTTAGCCTCTTTACAGAATTGGCATTTGCGACAGTTTGACATTCATAATGCGTTCTTAAATGGGGATCTTTTGGAGGATGTATACATGGAGGTGCCGGATGGTTTGGACATTCAGGGGGAGAAGGGTTCTGCTTGCTCTGCTTCTGGACAATTAGTTTGTAAACTCAAGAAGGCCTTGTATGGGTTGAAGCAAGCTTCCAGGCAATGGAATGACAAGCTGTCATCTTGTTTACTGGCTAATGGCTTCAAACAGTCAAGGTCAGACTATACCTTGTTTACCAAACAAGGACAAAGAGGATTTCTTGCTATATTAGTATATGTAGATGACATGGCTATTGCAGCCTCATCTGAGGAACTCATTGAAGAGCTTAAAGCGTACTTACTGCAATACTTCAAGGTAAGAGATTTGGGAGTGCTAAGGTACTTTCTCGGACTTGAAATAGCTAGGTCCAAGGAAGGAATTCTTGTGTCACAGAGAAATTATGCACTAAGATTGCTGGAGGATATGGGAAAACTAGGAGTGAAACCCAGCAATATACCAATGTCACCAAATTTGAAGTTGGGACAGGAAGAAGGAGAGGAAATAGTGGATGTAAGTGCTTATAGAAGGTTAGTTGGAAGATTGATATATCTTGGCATTACAAGACCAGACCTGGCTTTCACAGTGCATGTTCTTGCTCAGTTCATGGATAAGCCAACGAAAGGACACTGGAATGCAGCAAATCAGGTTCTTAAGTATCTAAAAGGCACGCCCGGAAAGGGGTTATTTTTCCCAAGTAAAGGAGTGGCTGAACTTGAAGCCTATTCGGACAGTGATTGGGGAGGATGCATTGATACACGGAAGTCGACCACAGGACTAGCAGTGTTTCTGGGAGATTCTTTAGTGAGCTGGAAGTCCAAGAAACAAACGACGGTCTCTAGAAGTTCGACGGAAGCGGAGTACCGGGCAATTGCAACAACCACAGCGGAGGTTTTGTGGCTGATTGCTTTGCTAAAGGATTTTGGGGTGAGTGCGAAGCTACCAATATCACTTCATTGTGACAACAAGTCAGCCATATACATTAGCAGAAACCCGGTGTTTCATGAGCGGACAAAGCACCTAGAAATGGACCTGCACTTCGTTAGAGAGAAAATAGAACAGGGGGTGATTGAGGTTCTGCACCTTAGAACCCAGCAGCAAATAGCAGATCTATTTACGAAGGCTCTCCATCCTGGGAGACAAAATGTGCTTCTGGACAAGATGGGAATGAGAGAAATCTACAGTGCCCATCTTGAGGGGGAGTGTGGACGGCTGTGTAGTAGTTAAAGCTGTTATTGCTGCTGAAGTTCAACTGCAGATTCTTGGGCTTCGAATGAAGAAGAGAACTGTGGGATTGGGCTGAAAGAAGGAATGGAGGACGAGCTGAAGGGAGAAGCAGAAGAGGCTTGGGTACAAAGAGGATGGGCCTCTTTACTTGATAAATGAGGAAGGGTTATAAATGTAATATCTCTTTGTTCTGTTAGGCTGCGTGTGTGTAGCAGCAGCAAACAATAGAGGATATAAGGATTCTGTTTCTAGAACGCGGTCTGTAACAAACGTTTTTGTCTTTTTCTAAATGGAATGAAGAAGGAGAAGTTGCCGGGTCCTTGAAGGTCCTGCCGAGCTTCAACTTGTGATGATGCTACATGTCCGGCCATCCCTCCTGGCAAAGGTCACCAGGCCCGGTTGTCCCGAGTCATGTGGAATTGGAGGTGTAGCTATTCCCTTCCCTTTTGGGATTGGAGCCGGTTGCTTCCTGGATGAGTGGTACGAGATTGACTGCCGGAACGTCTCCACTTCATCTTCCTCCAACTCTTCTGTACCGTTTCTAAAGAAGATCGACTTGGAAGTGCTTGATATCTCACTGCCTGAACTCTTCGGGATATATGGCCCGGGCATCGATGGAACCGTCCAAGTTGACTTCCCTGTAGCTTCTAACACGGGCTGCTCCGCTCACGGAAACAATCTCAACTTTAGCTTGGCAGGGAGCAACTTCATCTTCTCCCAGACTGCAAATATGTTCACTGCTGTCGGATGCGATGCTCTTGCCTTGTCGAACGGCAACACATCTGGAGTGTTTGGCTGCAAGTCTGGTTGCGGCGGTGCAAATTTCAGCGGGGATGGAATTTGTCCAGCCGATAGCAGTTGTTGCCAGACCACCCTCCCTCTCAACCTACAGGATTTTAACGTGGATATCAAGGAAGTCTCCGGGGGCGATTGTGCCAGCGCATTTCTGGCCAACCAATCATGGATGACGTCAAAGAACAGCTCGGAGTTGTACTCCTTAGGCGTGGGCCGTCAATTTGTTCCGGCGGTGCTTGAATGGGGGATTTCGAATCATACCTATCTTTATCCTCTATTGAATAATCCCAATCATAATCAGTACTGTGGTACAGAAAGCTTGCTCACTTGGTACAGGACGATGCCGTTCTCCCAGTGCCATTGCTGGTACGGATACAAGGGCAATGGTTACCTGGAGGAAGCATGCGAAGGTAACCGAATCACACTTCTCATATTTGTTCAATATTAAGCCCTGACGAAACTGTCTCCCTCTATTTAGATGTAAATGAATGCGAGGAACCACCGCATGGCAAGCCGGCATGCCCCGACAAACAGAAATGCGTGAATACTCGGGGCGGATTTCGTTGCGTCGACCACTGGAAGAAAGTTAGGTTCGTGCTGATAGGTAACGAACTGTCCTGCAGTTGCTTTTAACATCAGGAGTACGAGACCTCATCCTTTAAGAACATTTTGTTTTGATTTGGCTCGTGATAGTGTTGTTTATTTAAATCAAAGTAGGAATCGGATCGGCTCTCGGCGCGCTGCTGTTGTTGTTGTGTGCATGGAGAATGTACAAAGTACATCAAGAAGAGGAAGGCGATTATGCTGAGAAAGAAGTGTTTCGAACGAAATGGGGGGCTCTTGCTGCAACAACAGCTGAACTCCCCAGAAGGAAGCTTGGAGGGAAGCAGAATCTATACGTCCAAGGAGTTGGAGGTCGTTACCGACAACTTCAACAAAAGCAGAGTGCTTGGGCTTGGCGGCCAAGGTGCCGTCTACAAAGGGATGTTAGCCGATGGGAGAATCGTGGCGATCAAGAAATCGATGGTGTTAAGTGAGGACAAGCTGGAGCAGTTCATCAATGAGGTCGCCATCCTATCACAGATCAACCATAGGAACATCGTGAAGTTGCTGGGATGCTGCTTAGAAACCCAGGTTCCCCTTCTGGTTTACGAGTTCATACCCAACGGGACCCTGTACAAGTATCTCCACGAGCCCAGCGAGGACCTTACTGTCACCTGGGAGACACGTCTTCGGATAGCCTCTGATGTTGCTGGGGCCCTATCATATCTGCACTCGGCAGCATCCATGCCTATATACCACAGGGACATCAAGTCCACCAATATCCTTCTCGATGAGAAGTATCGGGCAAAAGTCGCAGATTTCGGCACGTCCAAGTCAGTCTCCCTAGAGCAGACCCACGTGACCACGCTTGTCCAGGGGACTTTCGGGTACCTAGACCCTGAATACTTCGAGTCAAGCCAGTTCACAGACAAGAGCGATGTGTACAGCTTCGGGGTGGTGCTCGTCGAGCTCTTGACTGGAGAAAAGGCGATATCCTCAGCCAGGGCAGAAGAGGGGAGAAGCCTGGCGACGTACTTCAAAATATCCATGGAGGAGAACCAGTTGTTCGATATCATTCACCCTCAGGTGAAGGCGCAAGGCACTGATGAAGAGATATCCAGGGTCGCCGATCTCGCCAACAGGTGCTTAGACTTGAACGGTAGGAGTCGTCCGACCATGAAGGAAGTCGCCGCAGAACTGGAGGAAGTCAGAAACATCAAGTTCCCCTCTGGCATCCTCGGTGGAAAGGGGAGCTGCAGTTGCATCATCGAAGAGAAGGCCGACGGTTTAGTGCCTGTCAGGCCAAACCTTGATGCAGTGGCACCAGCATCACTAGACGAGCTCCCGCTACTGGTGACAACCAGCTGGAAATAAAAAAAAATCAGATTCTAGATGTTGAGGCTCGACTCTTGCCGGCTAATGCACGATGAAGAATCCGTTAAGCCATGGCTGCTGTTCATGCTACTGTATCTGACGATGTACTCTCGAGAAGTTTAACGTGAGTGAATGAGGAGTATGTTATTGGCCTTTTTATCAGGAGCAATCCCGAAAGGTTCCATCTCCTTGTATCAGATCACGGCACTGTCGAAGTCCTTGTTTTTCCCATAGGCATCCATAATGGTGGTCAGCACTGTTTGATTTGCCCCTATGCCGGAACTCCGCATTTCTTCATACTCTGCCATCATCTTCTTGAGATCATTCGCTTTGGCATAACCTTTTGTCAATGCCCCATAAGTGACTTCATTAGGAGAAAGATCGTCTTGTTTCAGCCTTCGAAAGAACTTCTCGCCACCATTCATGTCTGATGCATTGACATATGCTGAGAGCATGGTTGTGTAAGAGCACAGATCGGGCGTGCACCTGCAGAATAATTAGCCACATTAGAATGCCAACTCTTTCGAAGAACAGGGTCAAGTAAAGCCAACAGAGCAAGCCTAATTTCATGGAATCAAACCAAGTCAACAACACGTAATCTTAATCCTGATGAGGGCGAAGCGATTGAGCGAAGCTTAGCAGAACAGATAAAATTTGCAATAGCAAACAACTCGTCTCGAATCACAAAAACAAAGAAGATGAACAGACTGGTGACAACTAAATGGTTCTGCTGAAAGACGTCGTAAAAACATATTTAAGGCAATGACCTGTCCCTTCTCATGTTCTTGAAGACATTTCGTGCTTGCTCCACCATTCCAAAGACTGCAAATGCATCAAGAAGAATGTGGTAGGCCTTTTGGGTTGGTCTGTGAAAATGCAGACAGTAGGGAAGAACATTATTACGGTCAAAGTAACATTTATGCCCAAGAAGTAAGAGCAAAGGATGCGAGATTGAGCCCACCTGGCCCCCGCACTCGGCATCTCCTCAAAAACATGAAGTGCTTCATCCTCTCTTCTCGCTTTTCTGTGAGCATTCATCAGCAACGCATAGCTCACAACGTCAGGCCGAAGATCAGCTTTTGCATCTAAAAATAAATCACTTACTTCAATATCCAATTGATATATATGAAAACAAGGAAAATGAAGTGCTGGGGGAAAAGACAAGGAAAGAACCTAATCATAAATCTTCGAGACCTCCTTGTAGCTAGTTTCAAATGACATTAGACTGTTGTAGACTCCTCTACTCTTCGTTCGGCCATCAATGAAAATATTCTGCGAGCTTTCTCATAACTCCCAGTTTTCTTATGCATGTAAATGTGAAACGTTTTCTGATCAGGCTTTCTCACTATCCAATAGGGTCTCAAAAACTTCTTATGCTTCCTTAAATTGATTGCTCTGCAGGATACACGATCCTGAGTTATTCCAATAAAACAAGCCGAGAGCAGGATGAGGACAGCAAAATTAGCCCGAACTACCTCGACAAATGTCTTTAGGATAATTTGATATGTCAAAGCAGATGGCTCTGGCCCAGAAGACTGCATCCTTCGGAATATAGCTTCGGCATTCTTGTATCTCTTTCCCCTTCCATATGATTCCATAAGAGCAGTATGAGAAATGACACTTGGTGGACAGTTTTTACGGTTCATGTAGCTCTTGACTCTCTCTGCACTGTTGAAGTCTCCTTGCTTTCCATATGCCGTTATAAGCATCAGGAGATCCACTTCACTGATATTCCACCAGCTTTGAATCAGTAGCCATTCTATAATCTAGAAGATAAAGAAATATTTCGAAAGGAGGCAACTAGATAAAACTAAATCGTCTAACTGTGCCTCAGCATCCCACCAATCGAACTCGTCGACTGATATTACACTATTACGATCTAAGCGGAAAGACAGATACAATACCTCGTTAACGAGGTTCCACCTCTTCAATCTTCATCTGCTTGAACCTCTTCAACGTGCCCAACGCCAACTCCATCTGAAGAGCCTCATTCTTAACCCTCTCTCTTCTAAGCACCTCCACTGCTGTACCCGCCTCGCGGATTTCGTTCATCAGTCTCCTCAAATTCTTCTGGTAGGCCTCGTCGCTGCACCTTTAAACACTTCCACCTTCTTCCTTTTCTGCATAAACTTCCTGGGCGCCAACATTCCCATCCGAATACCCTGGACCCTCCTTCCATTTCCCACGCAGATTTCAACCTGCAAATCCCACTAACCGGCGTACTGTGCGCATTTACAGAACAATTTCCACCGTTTATCAACGAAAGGCCTCAACTTTAACAAAAAAAAATCAATCAAAGGACTGCACTTTTCACGAACTATGAGCATACCCGGAAACAAAAGACTGTTGCTTGCGGCGATAGAATGCACAAGAAAGGGGTAAAAGGCGAATGTTTCAACAGAAGGGCTTGGGGCATTTGACTGATTTCTTCCGGCTTTGCATTAAGGATTGCCTCCCGAAGAACAACGGCCGATTCTCCGGGGAAATTGGGATATCGGAGAGCTAAGCGAAGATAGTTTTGGGAAGAACTAAAAATCTTATCTCAAAGAACTCAAAAGCTAAGCCCGGACAAAAGCCCCGGGGAGAGGAAATGCTGTCGGTGGGACCAACAACGCCCGGGAAATCATACTAAACAATCCATTAAGAGAACAATCCTTTTCTCCTTGTTTAACCTAAGTAAACTAAATAGAGTGGCCACCGATTTTATTTATAAAAGCTGTTTAAGTCGAAAAAAACAGTTAGTTTGGGGATTGCTAATTACTAACTCTTACATTCTAACATACAAAAAAGGGACGTGGCGTTTGCTCCAAATGATTTACTTTTATTTAACGGGCATTGAACCCGATCCGGGCATGACTCCGGACTCATGTCAATGTTTACGGGCATTGGATCCGATTCAGGCTTTGGACCCGAACTCATATTTGTTGATAGCAAACAACATGCGACAATAAACCTATGAGCCTAAAGCATGCGTACAAGCACAAACAATTACTGAGATCAAAGGGGGCGGGGAAAGATGGTGACCGTGGACCTATGCACTTGGGCCCACGGCCCGTTACAAGTGGATTTTCTATCTTTTCGGGGAGGCCTGCACCTCCCCTTTTGTACCTCATGTGGTGGAAGCCGCTTGATGATCTTGACATTGCGGTTTTATGTGCGGAAAGATTCACGCGCCTTCGACAATCCTCCGATAAGCTTGGGCCGGGCCTTTGAAATTTGTGCATCCGTTGTACATGCATATACCAAAAGACGAATTGTAAGTTATACGATATTAGAGCGTAAGAATTCACATGTGTTTTAAGTAAATAAACGGATGATCATGTTCATCAAACACCCTGTAAACTTAATCATATTACAAAGAGTTACTTAATCAAGAATTTCAACTAACACAAATTGCACACAGTTCGGTTTATAACTTTGGCTGTCCAATTCAATCAAAATTTAAATCAACAGAACCGAAAGTTAATGGCAAGTTTGCATGTTAAATTTAATGAAAATCTAACGGTGCAATTTCCCAAAATCAAGGAACAAAGATGCCTGTCCAGAAAAGCGGAACAGTTTGCACCTACGGTGTTGTTCCTATCATATCTTGGTCCTCAAATGTCCGATCGAAGTGCAAAAGAATTACAGAAATTTAAGGTAATGAAGAATGCACATGTAAAATTTCACATGGATCCAACGGTTGGATCGTAACATATATAGTGTAAAAATTCATACTATTCTATAGACTCGATCTGACTCTAGCCGGGTAAAGTTTCAGAAAGAAAAATAGAAAACCTGACATACACAGAACAGAAAAATGTGTATGATATGTCAAAATCACCAGAATAAAATGAAAACACATTTATAAAATTAGACAACGATCCAATGGTGGGATCTGCCGTTATTTAATAAAGAATATGATAGCAACACTCAGGAAATCTTATGGAGTATACAGTCTGTTCGTAAGATTATTTCATATTATGCTAGAATCTTCAACGGTTGATATACATATGTATAGAACTGTATTAAAGTCTAGTTTATCTCTGAAAAATTTGAGTGAGATCCAACGGTTAGGTCTCTCTGAACTTCCCCGGAAACGACAATGCAACAGGCTGTCCTGCTGCGGCCAGCGAAAGTGGCTGCCGTTTCGTGAGAAATAACTCGATCCTCGATCAACCAAAAATTAAAAGAAAAATATCCTCAAGATCCTCACTCACTGTAGATTATTTAACTTTTTGGAGTCGAGGTTCGAAAACGTCCGTAACCTCATAAAAAAATCAAACTTTGGAGGCATTGCCGCAGAAAATAACTAAACAAAAGGCAGGGAGATGTCCCGACACTTCAGTGCCACAAATGAATGCAAAATCAGCCCCCAAAGCTACTGTGAAAGCTTTGAGGGCTACAAGACGTACAAAAATGCATTTCGAGAGGTGTTTAAATGATACGTCCTTTTTCCGTCGTGATCTAATACCGGAGGAGGGCGGCGCGCCGGTTGTCCCTTGTCTATAACTTTGGCTGTTAGGACCTTGTTCGAAGGCTCGTTCCTCACCCCATGGTGTATATGGTATGCCAAAAAAGAAAGGAAATGACGGAGTTAGCATATCCAACATGGTAGAAGTATGCTGGAGTTAGCAAAGTGAGAGGAAGTCTCATCGAGGGGTTACCTCGCCCCGGGGTGGCCCGAGGAGGATGAACGACGCCGGGAGGGTGTCGGCTGGTAGGCTGGTCGGGAGGATTTGACTCGTCAGCACTGAAGAGGGGGAGTCATTGGCTCCGGTTTCTGTGTGTACATCAGGGAGGAGTTGGCATCCGGTTGTATGTGATGGAGGAGTAGTTGGCCTCCGGTTGTATGTAGAGGGAGGAGGAGTTGGCCTCCGATTCTCGGAGGGGTGGAGCCTCCGGTTCCCCAGAGGAGAGGATGACCGTCTGGGAGGAGAGACCTGATTCTCCGATTAGAGATTGTCTGATAATCTGATAATTCTCTGAAAAGGGATTGTGGATGGTTTTGCGCAAAGGATTTCAGAGATCCTCTGATAGGGGAATCTCTGGATTTTTTTTTATGCGTGTCCATGTCTCCTCCTTTAGAAAGGATTCCTTTAGGAAGGGAATTCTTGCCCCCTAGAATCAGAGAAATCTGAAGAAATATTTTGATTGATTGAATAATTATAGTGTGTAATTATTTGTTTCCCCTCTTTTTTTTATCAAATGACGATCCTTCGGATAATGATGTGGGTGGGAATCATTCTCTTTCATTTTATTAATTTTACTTTTCCGTTTTTTAGGATAAGGCTGATTTGTCTTTGGGCACGTAAAGGGAAAGAAAAAAAATGGGGGATGATAATGTTTTTTTTTTGAACAATCAAAAATGAAAATTTAAAAATGAAATTTGTAATAAAAATAAGGATGTGTTTGAATTGGGCTTAAACTATTTTCTTGTTGGACCGGGCTTATGTAATGGGTAAAAAATTATTAATTTCTAGCCCACGGAATAATTTGAGGTATTACATTCATCAACGGACAGATTCTCCAAATCTCTGTTCTCTTCGATTGCAACTATAACATGATCAAATTTCCGATGTAGAGAGCGTAAAATTTTCTTGATCACTCGAACACATTCTATACTTTCACCGTTTCTCTTCATTTGGTTGACGATAGACAAGACCCGCGTGAAATAGTCTGAAATAGACTCTGTCGCTTCCTGACGAATAATTTCAAATTCTCCTCGTAAGATTTGAAGCCGCACCTTCTTTACTTTATCGACTCCTTTGTGAGAATTTTCGAGAATTCCCCACGCCTCCTTCGAGGTTGAGGCATTTGCTACTTTCTCAAAAGCGGCATCATCTAAACATTGGTGGATGATTCATAGAGCATGCTTGTCCTTCTTTTTGTTCTTCTCGAACCTTTGAATAAGGGCCAACTCTACTTCCTCATCGGATTTCGCAAACCCATCTCTGATGATTTCCCACGCTCCTTGCGAACCGAGCATCGCCTTCACTTGGATAGACCAACTATCATAGTTGTCCTTGGTAAGATGGGGTATTGGAAGTTCAATGACATCCTTGCTCGGATACCAATTTGTTAGAAACGTTGGTGGGCACTCGCTACAATACGTCGAAAGAATTGACGGACACTCACACTCAAAGATAAGACAAATTGATAAATTTTAAAATGGGGAAGACTCCTTTTTGTTTTGCTCTATCTCTTCTTTTCATATAACTAGACTATTTATAACAAAGGGGAAAAGACTCTTAAACTTCCAACTCGAAATTTCTAGATGACTGTTCATCTTCCATTGCCTGGGAGCAGCTTCGCTTCTTCAAAAGACTCTTAGTCTTCCAAGCGACTATTGTTTTTCCGACTCTTGAACTTCCAGGCGACTCTTGAACTTTCAGACGACATAATCAATTTTATTTTCAGTAGTGTATTGTATGCCGTCATATTAAGCGAGATATACTGGTCAGAGCATCTGCGGACATGGATAAGTTTAGGTCATACTGTAACTCGCTCGGCTCGCCTCATAGCTGTGGTGCATGTGCAAAGAGGCGTATGTTCATCATCCAGGAAAATGGGGTATGGAAGAGGTATGAAATCGGGGACACTTGCTGCAACAACAGCTGAATAGGCACTTCTGAGGAATAAGAGATCGCTACTGACAAATTCTCTCGTCTTAAGACGATAGTTTGCAAATACGTAATTATCTTGACTATATTAACTATTTCTTTATTTTTCGGTTGCCAGGAAAAGATAAAAGGAACGTCTAGTGGACGTCTCTGTGGGATGTTTTCAAGACCTTTTGATCGATTGTCATTACTACGACAACGATCCCCTGATATGGCGATAACTGGCGGTGATAGATAGGTGCCTAGGCTTCGAGGAAGGTGGCAGCTTCATATACTTGGCCAGGTCAAGAATGGCCGTGGTCCCCCAAGAGAAAGTTCCTGGTGTTTTCTATAGTTGTAGTCCCCTATACGGAAAATGTAACCGCAGCCTTTTCTGACCAACCCCTGTTCCGGTTAAGAATGATCGGAAGACTTCACTTTGTCCAGAGGCTTTATTAAGTCCAGAGGTTGGTTGGCGTGTTGGTGTTGTTGTTCAAGGAGAAGCCGAAAGATGCACAGGTCGGTGGTATTCCTGAGCCTGGTGCTCTTCCTCCTGATAAACACGCTTCCATCACTTGCCAAGCCTCGTCTAGCCAGGCCGAACTGTAACAAGTCATGCGTGGATTCAGATGTTACCATTCCCTTCCCTTTTGGGATTGGATCCGACTGCTGCTTGGATGAGTGGTACGAGATAGACTGCAGGAATGGCAGCTCTACGCCTTTCCTGAAGAAGATCGGCTTGGAAGTCCTCAAAATCTCGTTGCCAGATCTTAATTACCGGCTGATCGCCGACGGTTCAATCAAAGTTCGCTTCCCTGTGGTTACCAACGGTAGCTGTGCCGGTCACATAGGCGATCATCCCCCGAGCTTGGAAGGAAGCAATTTCTTCTTCTCCCCGATGAGTAATATGTTTAATGTGGTCGGATGCAACGTTCTTGCCTTGATGAACAGTAGCATGTCCGGAGTGTCTGGCTGCAAGGCCGGTTGCGGTGCGGAGAAATTCAGCAGGAATGGTAGCTGTCCCATTGGGAACAGCTGTTGCCGCACCAGCCTCCCCTCGAACCTACAGGAGTTTAAAGTGGAGTTCAGGGATGTCTCAGGGGGGGACTGCATCTACGCATTCCTGGCTGACCAATCCTTTTTGGTTTCAAACTACTCTGATTTGGATCCCATGGGAGCCGGCCATGGATACGTTCCCGTGGTGCTTGAATGGGGGATTTCAAATCATACTGACCCTTTGTTTCTATTGGATTACCCCAACGACAAGCGGTATTGTCGAATTCAAAGCTTTTCGAATTACAACAGGATAATGCCATTTATCCAGTGTTCCTGCCACGGCGGCTATGAAGGCAACGGTTATATGCTGAATTCATGTGAAGGTTAGTCTATGGTGGCCGATTAGTCTGACTCTTGATTTCATTTACTATCGTCATTCATTTCCATCTTTGATGTATAAACATCTGTCTTCCCTATCAATATCCTTTCGTAATGCGGCTGATCTTCTTCTGCTAACTGAATTTCCGATGGGTGAAGAACATCTTCACTAATATATAAAGTATCAATCTCATCTCCTCAGACATAGATGAATGTACGCAACCTCACAACAACAGTACATCATGCCCCAGTAATTTTAAGTGTGTGAATACGCCTGGCTGGCGTGATTGTGTTGATAGATGGAAAACGACCAAGATCGTGCTTACAGGTAAATTTGCTATACTGCGTTTGTAATTTTAGACGTAACAGACCTCCCATGATTTTGCTTCACCTTCCCTCTTCTTACATCATGGTATTTTTCTTTTTGTGTATTTATATCAATGCAGGAATTGGCTCGGCACTTGGTGCGTTGCTGTTGTTGTTCTGCGCTTGGAGGTTGCGCAAGTACATCAAGAAGAGGAAGGAAATAAAGCTCAGGAAGAAGCATTTCAAACGAAATGGAGGACTCTTGCTGCAACAACAGCTGAACTCCCCCGACGGATGCTTGGAGCAAAGCAGAATATTCACCTCCAAGGATTTGCAGGTCGCTACTGACAACTTCAGCCAAAGCAGAGTGCTCGGCCATGGTGGCCAAGGCACAGTCTACAAGGGGATGTTGGCCGACGGGCGAATTGTTGCCATCAAGAAATCGTTGGTTGTAGATGAGGAAAAGCTCGAGCAGTTCATCAACGAGGTCGTCATCCTATCCCAGATCAACCACAGGAACATCGTGAAGTTGCTGGGATGTTGTCTGGAAACCGAAGTTCCACTTCTCGTCTACGAGTTCATACCGAACGGGACCTTATTCGAGTACCTCCACGATCCCAACGAAGGGCTTCCAGTAAGCTGGGAGACTCGTCTTCGCATTGGCATCGAAATCTCTGGAGCCCTATCGTATCTGCACTCTGCCGCATCCATACCGATATACCACAGGGACATCAAGTCCACTAATATCCTTCTTGACGAGAAATATCGGGCAAAAGTGGCCGATTTCGGTACGTCCAAGTCGGTCTCCCTCGAGCAGACCCACGTGACGACTCTGGTCCAGGGAACTTTTGGGTACTTGGACCCGGAATACTTCCAGACAAGCCAGTTCACGGACAAGAGCGATGTGTACAGCTTCGGTGTGGTGCTCGTGGAACTCTTAACGGGGCAAAAGCCTATATCATCCGCTCGGGCAGAAGAGGGAAGAAGCCTGGCAACATACTTCATAATATGCACGGAGGAGAACCAGCTGTTCGATATCCTTCACCCACAGGTGAAACAGGAAGGGACCGAAGAAGAGATTTCTAGGGTCGCCCGTCTCGCCAAAAGGTGCTTGCACTTGCACGGCAGGAACCGTCCGACAATGAGGGAAGTCGCTGCAGAATTGGAGGAAATCAGAAACATCCAATTTCCTTCCGGCATCCTCAAGGGTCAGGAAAAAAATGGCATCATGGAAGAGCACACTGCTGGTTTAGCTCCTGGCAGGTCGTTTGCCGAAACTATGACATTCACATCGCAAGACGAACTGCCGCTGATGGTTATGGCGAGCTGGTGAGTCATTAGCGGATCAAGACACAGGATTTCCGAATTATGGTCATTATAGCAATAGTTAGTAATCCAAATAAAGGCCTCCGTCCAAGGGAAAGTCAAGCTAATTATAGATGCCAATAGGCGTCCGCCATGCCTGGTTGTGGGTATAGTTTGCAGCTGCTGGTATAACCTTTCTCGCCTTCAGAAGGAAGTTATCTCTTCCGATGATGATGATGTTATACTGCTCGTGTAAACAACAGGGTTTCCGATTATCTCGTAAATTGTTAGTTTTTCTTTATATTCAACGGAAGCAACCTCTTAATTAGATTATGCATGAAGGGAATATCAGGAATGAGAGTCGCTAGAATTAACTGTTCGTTTTCTCACCATTCGCCCTTCAAACTGAAACTTGATTTGATGCACCTGACAACAAGGAGGAATGCGTTGAGATGAGATGTGGGCATCTAAATCTCTATAGATGGTATTATGCTTTTGGAAGACAGTAAGTGCGCTGGACGATTTAACGCTACTCTGGCAATGGGCTCCGATAGAGGTACGATGGCGGAAACTCAAGTCCGTGAAGAGGTGCATGCCAGTGGTTTCTCACGGACCGCAACATTTCCTATCAACCTAACGGATTTCAGTGTAGAGTTCCACACGGGTAGAGTGGATCTTGCAAAATTCTTGGGTCTAGAGCCATGGAACTCTCACCGTCCTGCGATGGGAATATTCCGGTGGCACTGGAGTGTGTCTTAGAAAATTGGTTCAAGGCTTGTGATGCAAATATGCTGGGTTGATGCTGGTCCTGGGAGGTAAGGTTCCAGCTCAGGATGAGCTCCAAGTGCTCCAGAGTGTATTTACCTATCAACCCAAACTTCATGTCCTTCCAAACACCCAAGTGATCCTAGAATCACAATGAAACTCTGATGAATATGGTTCCTGACAGGAAATCACGGAACCTCCAATCCTAGGACGGTTTAAGTTGATGCAGCGGAAGCATAAAAGTTTAACTGCACTAATGCCCTGAGAATCGACCTAGAAGATATTTGTTTGCACAGTGGTCAGCTAAAACGTTTTCAAAACCTTTTGAATGTTAGGCAGTGGCGACGACGACGTCCACAACGACATGATACTGGGAGAACGAAACCAATGAGAACACGGAATAACCAGCGATAAAGAGGTGCCGGGAGTGTTTTGAGGAAGGAGGCTTCTTCTTTTAGTTAGTCCAGATAGGACGTGGCCCCAGGGAGGAAGTTCGAAGTATTACCATCTAGTAGCGTGGAATTCCAGACCATATCGATTGGAAATGTTACCGCAGCCTCTTATGACCGAATCCTGTATCAGTTAAGATTGACCGTTAAAGACTTCAATCTGTTCAGAGATTAGTTGTTGCGTTGTTGCTGTTGTTGTTCAGAAGACGAAGAGTGATGTGCTGGTTGGTGGTATTCCTGAGCCTGGCGCTCTTCCTCCTGATAAACACACTTCCATCACTTGCCAAGCCTCCTCTAGCCAAGCCGTACTGTAACGAGTCATGTGTGGATTCAGATGGTATTCCTGAGAATCGACCCAGAAGATATTTGTTTGCACAGTGGTCAGCTAAAACGTTTTCAAAACCTTTTGACTGTTAGGCGGTGGCGACGACGACATCCACAACGACATGATACTGGGAGAACGAAACCAATAAGGACACGGAATAAACAGCGATAAACAGGTGCCGGGGGTGTTTCGAGGAAGGAGGCTTCTTCTTTTAGTTAGTCCAGATAGGACGTGGCCCCAGGGAGGAAGTTCGAAGTATTACCATCTAGTAGTGTGGAATTCCAGACCATATCGATTGGAATTGTTACTGCAGCCACTTATGACCGAATCCTGTATCAGTTAAGATTGACCTTTAAAGACTTCATTCTGTTCAGAGATTAGTTGTTGCGTTGTTGCTGTTGTTGTTCAGAAGACGAAGAGTGATGTGCTGGTTGGTGGTATTCCTGAGCCTGGCGCTCTTCCTCCTGATAAACACACTTCCATCACTTGCCAAGCCTCCTCTAGCCAAGCCGTACTGTAACGAGTCATGTGTGGATTCAGATGTCACTATTCCCTTCCCTTTTGGGATTGGAACCGGCTGCTTCTTGGATGAGTGGTACGAGATAGACTGCAGGAATGGCAGCTCTACGCCTTTCCTGAAGAAGATCGACTTGGAAGTCCTCAATATCTCGTTGCCAGAAGATAATTACCCGCCGAGCGCTGACGGTTCGATCAAAGTTCGCTTCCCTGTGGTTACCAACGGTAGCTGTGCCGGTCACGGAGGCGATCATCCCCCGAATACGTTTAATGTGGTCGGATGCACGTTCTTGCCTTGATGAACAGTAGCATGTCCGGAGTGTCTGGCTGCCAGGCCGGTTGCTGTGCGGAGAAATTCAGCAGGAATGGTAGCTGTCCCATCGGGAACAGCTGTTGCCGCACCAGCCTCCCCTCGAACCTACAGCAGTTTAAAGTGGAGTTCAGGGATGTCTCGGGGGGGACTGCATCTACGCATTCCTGGCTGACCAATCCTTTTTGGTTTCAAACTACTCTGATTTGGATCCCATGGGAGCCGGCCATGGATACGTTCCCGTGGTGCTTGAATAGGGGATTTCAAATCATACTGACCCTTTGTTTCTATTGGATAACCCCAACGACAAGCGGTATTGTCAAATTCGAAGCTTTTCGAGTTTCGACAGGGTAATGCCATTTATCCAGTGTTCCTGCTACGGCGGCTATAAAGGCAACGGTTATATGCCGAATTCATGTGAAGGTTAGTCTATGGTGGCCGATTAGTCTGACTCTTGATTTCATTTACGATCGTCATTCATTTCCATCTTTGATGCATAAACAGCAGCTCTCTTCCCTATCATAATCCTTTCGTAATGCGGCTGATCTTCTTCTGCTAACTGAATTTCCGATGGGTGAAGAACATCATCACTGATATATAAAGTATCAATCTCATCTCCTCAGATATAGATGAATGTACGCAAACTTACAACAACTGAACATCATGCCCCAGTAATTTTAAGTGTGTGAATAAGCCTGGCTGGCGTGATTGTGTTGATAGATGGAAAACGACCAAGATCGTGCTTACAGGTAAATTTGCTATACTGCGTTTGTAATTTTAGACGTAACAGACCTCCCATGATTTTGCTTCACCTTCCCTCTTCTTACATCATGGTATTTTTCTTTTTGTGTATTTATATCAATGCAGGAATCGGCTCGGCACTTGGTGCGTTGCTGTTGTTGTTCTGCGCTTGGAGGTTGCGCAAGTACATCAAGAAGAGGAAGGAAATAAAGCTGAGGAAGAAGCATTTCAAACGAAATGGAGGACTCTTGCTGCAACAACAGCTGAACTCCCCCGACGGATGCTTGGAGCAAAGCAGAATATTCACCTCCAAGGATTTGCAGGTCGCTACTGACAACTTCAGCCAAAGCAGAGTGCTCGGCCATGGTGGCCAAGGCACAGTCTACAAGGGGATGTTGGCCGACGGGCGAATTGTTGCCATCAAGAAATCGTTGGTTGTAGATGAGGAAAAGCTCGAGCAGTTCATCAACGAGGTCGTCATCCTATCCCAGATCAACCACAGGAACATAGTGAAGTCGCTGGGATGTTGTCTGGAAACCGAAGTTCTACTTCTCGTCTATGAGTTCATACCAAACGGGACCTTATTCGAGTACCTCCACGATCCCAACGAAGGGCTTCAAGTAAGCTGGGAGACTCGTCTTCACATTGGCATCGAAATCTCCGGAGCCCTACGTATCTGCACTCTGCCGCATCCATACCGATATACCACAGGGACATCAAGTCCACTAATATCCTTCTGGACGAGAAAAATCGGGCTAAAGTGGCTGATTTTGGGACATCCAAGTCGGTCTCCCTTGAGCAGACCCATGTGACGACTCTGGTCCAGGGAACTTTTGGGTACCTGGACCCGGAATACTTCCAGACAAGCCAGTTCACTGACAAGAGCGATGTGTACAGCTTCGGTGTTATGCTCGTAGAACTCTTAACGGGGCAAAAGCCGATATCATCCGCTAGGGCAGAAGAGGGAAGAAGCCTGGCAACATACTTCATAATATGCATGGAGGTGAACCAACTGTTCGATATTCTTCACCCACTGGTGAAACAGGAAGGGACCGAAGAAGAGATTTCTAGGGTCGCCCATCTCGCCAAAAGGTGCCTGCACTTGCATGGCACGAACCGTCCAACAATGAAGGAAGTGGCTGCAGAATTGGAGGAAGTAAAAAACATCCAATTTCCTTCCGGCATCCTCAAGGTTCAGGAAAATAATGGCATTACTGAAGAGAACACTGCTGGTTTAGCTTCTGGCACGTCATTCCCAGAAACGATGACATTCACATTGCAAGACGAACTGCCGCTGTTGGTTACGACGAGCTGGTGATGCATTAGCAGATGGAAGCATAGGATCTGAATTGTTTTCTTTATATCAACAATTAGTGTTCCAAATAAAGGCCTCTTACTGAAGATTAGTAATCGAACAATGTTTTGTGTTATCTGTCCTGCAAATGTAAGCCTAACGAATAAATGTTTGCTGCTCGTCTGTATCTTTTGCAAGCGATGAATCCTTGATTAATCCAAATGACGGCATAATCTCGAATTAATCTTGCATCCGGGTTCAAAAATTATGTTTCGAAACACCTCTGGTGCGGGTTTCCACCACACATGCAAAAGTCGAGAAGTCTCGTTGGATGCCTGCCTCTGTGGACTACTAGAAAGCTTCAAAAGTTTGCTTCGAGTCTTGAAACTCGGTTTGAGATCTGGCATCGGTGTGGAATGATGTGGTCTTGGACAAGAACGGTCCTTGCACCTGACTTCCAAAGGCAGCGTCAGTAATGTTCCAATGTCGAGCAAAATGCAATGGCGGGAATCCCAGTTCCACAGGAGGGACGTGTTCCGCCACCGGTGGTTGCCGTAGGACTACTACGATTGCTGTGGAATGAAGAGTTCTCGGTGGGGAGTTCTACAAAAATGTGGAGAGGATCCTGAATACCTCCGCGGCGTTCCGGTATGATGCAACAGAGTTCTCGTCATCAGATGATGTGGTTGCGTTTGAATGTGAGATGAAAGACCACATTTATGAGCTTGCAATCTTGAAATGATCAACCACCGTTGATGACACGCTCCAGAAATCTGAGTCCAATTTTTCCAAACTTGTCATGAATGTTAATCTTAGACGAAGTCAACAATGGCCTAAATCATCCTAGTGTGTGATAATTGACCAGACACGTGTTATGTTACTTGGAAGACAGACTTTGGTTAGCTTATAAGATTCTCCTACTTTCTGCGTTCTGGCGAGTCCCGTGTTATTATCATTCACACATACCGGAGAAGATCCCCCTGCCGGGATGGTTCCGACCTTTCTGCTCCTACTTGTGATGATGCTACATGTCCGGCCATCCCTCCTGGCAAAGGTAGCCAGGCCCGGTTGTCCCGAGTCATGTGGAATTGGAGGTGTAGCTATTCCCTTCCCTTTTGGGATTGGAGCCGGTTGCTTCCTGGATGAGTGGTACGAGATTGACTGCCGGAACGTCTCCACTTCATCATCCTCCAACTCTTCTGTACCGTTTCTAAAGAAGATCAGCTTGGAAGTGCTTGATATCTCACTGCCTGAACTCTACGGGATATATGGCCCGGGCATCGATGGAACCGTCCAAGTTTACTTCCCTGTAGCTTCTAACACGGGCTGCTCTGCTCACGGAAACAATCTCAACTTTAGCTTGGCAGGGAGCAACTTCATCTTCTCCCAGACTGCAAATATGTTCACTGCTGTCGGATGCGATGCTCTTGCCTTGTCGAACGGCAACGCATCTGGAGTGTTTGGCTGCAAGTCTGGTTGCGGCGGTGCAAATTTCAGCGGGGATGGAATTTGTCCAGCCAATAGCAGTTGTTGCCAGACCACCCTCCCTCTCAACCTACAGGATTTTAACGTGGATATCAAGGAAGTCTCAGGGGGCGATTGTGCCAGGGCATTTCTGGCCAATCAATCATGGATGACGTCAAAGAACAGCTCGGAGTTGTACTCCTTAGGCGTGGGCCGTCAATTTGTTCCGGCGGTGCTTGAATGGGGGATTTCGAATCATACCTCTCTTTATCCTCTATTGAATAATCCCAATCATAATCAGTACTGTGGTACAGAAAGCTTGCTCACTTGGTACAGGACGATGCCGTTCTCCCAGTGCCATTGCTGGTATGGATACAAGGGCAATGGTTACCTGGAGGCAGCATGCGAAGGTAACCCAATCACACTTCCCATATTTGTTCAACATTAAGCCCTGACGAAACTTTGTCTCCCTCTATTTAGATGTAAATGAATGCGAGGAACCACCACATGGCAAGCCGGCATGCCCCGACAAACAGAAATGCGTGAATACTCGGGGCGGATATCGTTGCGTCGACCACTGGAAGAAAGTTAGGTTCGTGCTGATAGGTAACGAGCTGTCCTGCAATTCCTTTTAACATCAGGAGGACGAGACCTCATCCTTTAAGAGCATTTTGTTTTGATTTGGCTCGTGATAGTGTTGTTTATTTAAATCAAAGTAGGAATCGGATCGGCTCTCGGCGCGCTGCTGTTGTTGTTGTGTGCATGGAGAATGTACAAGTGCATCCAGAAGAGGAAGGCGATTATGCTGAGAAAGAAGTGTTTCGAACGAAACGGGGGGCTCTTGCTGCAACAACAGCTGAACTCCCCAGAAGGAAGCTTGGAGGGAAGCAGAATCTATACGTCCAAGGAGTTGGAGGTCGCTACCGACAACTTCAACAAAAGCAGAGTGCTTGGGCTTGGCGGCCAAGGTGCTGTCTACAAAGGGATGTTAGCCGATGGGAGAATCGTGGCGATCAAGAAATCGATGGTGTTAAGTGAGGACAAGCTGGAGCAGTTCATCAATGAGGTCGCCATCCTATCACAGATCAACCATAGGAACATCGTGAAGTTGCTGGGATGCTGCTTAGAAACCCAGGTTCCCCTTCTGGTTTACGAGTTCATACCCAACGGGACCCTGTACAAGTATCTCCACGAGCCCAGCGAGGACCTTACTGTCACCTGGGAGACACGTCTTCGGATAGCCTCTGATGTTGCTGGGGCCCTATCATATCTGCACTCGGCAGCATCCATGCCTATATACCACAGGGACATCAAGTCCACCAATATCCTTCTCGATGAGAAGTATCAGGCAAAAGTCGCAGATTTCGGCACGTCCAAGTCAGTCTCCCTAGAGCAGACCCACGTGACCACGCTTGTCCAGGGAACTTTCGGGTACCTAGACCCTGAATACTTCGAGTCAAGCCAGTTCACAGACAAGAGCGATGTGTACAGCTTCGGGGTGGTGCTCGTCGAGCTCGTGACTGGAGAAAAGGCGATATCCTCAGCCAAGGCAGAAGAGGGGAGAAGCCTGGCGACGTACTTCAAAATATCCATGGAGGAGAACCAGTTGTTCGATATCATTCACCCTCAGGTGAAGGCGCAAGGCACTGATGAAGAGATATCCAGGGTCGCCGATCTCGCCAACAGGTGCTTAGAAGTCGTCCGACCATGAAGGAAGTCGCCACAGAACTGGAGGAAGTCAGAAACATCAAGTTCCCCTCTGGCATCCTTGGTGGAAAGGGGAGCTGCAGTTGCATCATCGAAGAGCAGGCCGACAGTTTAGTGCCTGTCAGGCCAAACCTTGACACAGTGGCGCCAGCATCGCTAGACGAGCTCCCGCTACTGGTGGCAACCAGCTGGTAATATAAATTTAATGCATTAAATAGTATAAATAAAAAAAATCAGATTCTAGATGTTGAGGCTCGACTCTTGCCGGCTAATGCACGATGAAGAATCTGTTAAGCCTTGGCTGCTGTTCATGCTACTGTATCTGATGATGGACTCTCGAGAAGTTTAACGTGAGTGAATGAGGAGTACGTTCTTGGCCTTTTTATCAGGAGCAACCCCGGAAGGTTCCATCTCCTTGTACCAGATCACGGCACTATCGAAGTCCTTGTTTTTCCCATAGGCATCCATAATGGTGGTCAGCACTGTTTGATTTGCCCTTATGCCGGAACTCCACATTTCTTCATACTTCGCCATCATCTTCTTGAGATCGTTCGCTTTGGCATTACCTTTTATCAATGCCCCATAAGTGACTTCATTAGGAGAAAGACCGTCTTGTTTCAGCCTTCGAAAGAACTTCTCGGCACCATCCATGTCTGATGCATTGACATATGCTAAGAGCATGGTTGTGTAAGAGCACAGATCGGGCGTGCACCTGCAGAATAATTAGCCACATTAGAATGCCGACTCTTTCGAAGAACAGGGTCAAGTAAAGCCAACAGAGCAAGCCTAATTTCATGGAATCAAACCAAGTCAACAACACGTAATCTTAATCCTGATGAGGGCGAAGCAATTGAGGGAAGCTTAGCAGAACAGATAAAATTTGCAATAGCAAACAACTCGTCTCGAATCACAAAAACAAAGAAGATGAACAGACTGGTGACAACTAAATGGTTCTGCTGAAAGACGTCGTAAAAACACATTTAAGGCAATGACCTGTCCCTTCTCATGTTCTTGAAGACATTTCGTGCTTGCTCCACCATTCCAAAGACTGCAAATGCATCAAGAAGAATGTTGTAGGCCTTTTGGGTTGGTCTGTGAAAATGCAGACAGTAGGGAAGAACATTATTACTGTGGAACGAGGCTTGAGAAAAGTAACATTTATGCCCAAGAAGTAAGAGCAAAGGATGCGAGATTGAGCCCACCTGACCCCCGCACTCGGCATCTCCTCAAAAACATGAAGTGCTTCATCTTCTCTTCTCGCTTTTCTGTAACCATTCACCAGCAAGGCATAGCTCACAACATCAGGCCGAAGATCAGCTCTTTGCATCTAAAAATAAATCACTTACTTCAATATCCAATTGATATATATGAAAACAAGGAAAATGAAGTGCTGGGGGAAAATACAAGGAAAGTACCCAATCATAAATCTTCGAGACCTCCTTGTAGCTAGTTTCAAATGACATTAGACTGTTGTAGACTGCTCCACTCTTCGTTCGGCCATCGATGAAAATATTCTGCGAGCTTTCTCATAACTCCCAGCTTTCTTATGAATGTAAATGTGAAACGTTTTCTGATCAGGCTTTCTCACTATCCAATAGGGTCTCAAAAACTTCTTATGCTTCCTTAAATTGATTGCTCTGCAGGATACACAATCTTGAGTTATTCCAATAAAACAAGCCGAGAGCAGGATGAGGACAGCAAAATTAGCCCGAACTACCTCGACAAATGTCTTTAGGATAATTTGATATGTCAAAGCAGATGGCTCTGGCCCAGAAGACTGCATCCTTCGGAATATAGCTTCGGCATTCTTGTATCTCTTTCCCCTTCCATATGATTCCATAAGAGCAGTACGAGAAATGACACTCGGTGGACAGTTTTTTTGGTTCATGTAGCTCATGACTCTCTCTGCACTGTTGAAGTCTCCTTGCTTTCCATATGCCGTTATAAGCATCAGGAGATCCACTTCACTGAAATTCCACCAGCTTTGAATATGTAGCCATTTCTATAATCTAGAAGATAAAGAAATATTTCGAAAGGAGGCAACTAGATAAAACTAAATTGTCTAACTGTGCCTCAGCATCCCACCAATCGAACTCGTCGACTGATATTACACTATTACGATCTAAGCGGAAAGACAGATACAATACCTCGCTAACGAGGTTCCACCTCTTCAATCTTCATCTGCTTGAACCTCTTCAACGTGCCCAACGCCAACTCCATCCGAAGAGCCTCATTCTTAACCCTCTCTCTTCTAAGCACCTCCACTGCTCTACCCGCCTCGCGGATTTCGTTCATCAGTCTCCTCAAATTCTTCTGGTAGGCCTCGTCGCTGCACCTTTAAACACTTCCACCTTCTTCCTTTTCTGCATAAACTTCCTAGGCACCAACATTCCCATCCGAATACCCTGGACCCTCCTTCCATTTCCCACGCAGATTTCAACCTGCGAATCCCACTAACCGGTGTACTGTGCGCATTTACAGAACAATTTCCACCGTTAGTCAATGAAAGGCCTCAACTTTAACAAAAAAAATCAATCAAAGAACTGCACTTTTCATGAACTATGAGCATACCCGGAAACAAAAGAATGTTGCTTGCGGCGATAGAATGCACAAGAAAGGGGTAAAAGGCGAACATTCAACAGAAGGGCTTGGGGCATTTGACTGATTTCTTCCTGCTTTGCATTAAGGATTGCCTCCCGAAGAACAACGGCTGATTCACCGGGGAAATTGGGATCTCGGAGAGCTAAGCGAAGATAGTTTTGGGAAGAACTAAAAATCTTATCTCAAAGAACTCAAAAGCTAAGCTCGGACAAAAGCCCCGGGGAGAGGAAATGCTGTCGGTGGAACCAACAACGCCAGGGAAATCATAATAAACGAGTCCCATTCAGAGAACAATCCTTCTTGTTCAAAAATTTATTTTCTTTGAAAATATTTCCAACCAGGAAACATAATGCATCGTCAAGTGCATGACATGGAGAACGCAGCTTTTGCAGCCACTCTTTTAAGAGATTATATCTTAAGATATCAGTCATGCTTCTTGTTCTTGAACTTCCCCTTTGGTATCCTGCTGAGCAAGCCTGCATCCAGCTTCTTGTAATGGTGTTGCAGCTGCCCGAGAGCCTGGTTAATGAAATTGTCGAATTTGTCTTCGTTCTTCTCGTACAAGACAGGCAGCGTGTGTACAGCCATGAAACCTTTGCCAGGGAAGAAAAGAATAATTTACAGGTCAGAAGTAGCCGAATGCTACAAGGAAATGTCGATTGACTGCCACAGAGAACAGGAAAACGATGTCGATTTTATGGCTAGTACTATGTTTTGGTCTATCAATATGAATGTTGTGCAGCAGTAGAATCTCACCAATGAAAAAGACAGTTATGAAGTTGAACCAAGTACTTATAACAGCTAGGGCGAACAAGCATCCCACAACCTGCAGCATTTTGAGAAGGTTTATTAGTCATAGCCACCAATTCTGATATATTCGACCACCGTCAGGGATGTAATTCGACGAGAACCCGTGAGGGAAAGGAAAGACCAGTTCGCATGTAATAAATAGCATCCAGTGTGGGATGATTCTTTGAAGTCGAAAGAAGTGAGCCTAGATTAGCAGGAGGATATATTCCCAGCGATCAATTATTGCCGTAGCTGATAATTACTAGGGAGGAATCAATAATAGGAAGTGGTACATCCCCAACACACAGTTACTTTGGTTAGACAATTGCATACCACAAGGAACTGTTTCAGATCTCCTCCCAAGGCTACATCCTGAAGGAAACCGAGAGCTTGATTAAGGTAAGACCCAGCCGACACAGCAACATTCACAAACAGTTCCTTAGGCAACACGATACGAGGGACGCCTGATGGTGACCTGGCGAAGGAGCAGAATGTAGCACGTGTTAAGCAGTGCATAGGGATACCTTCACAGCCCAACTTGAAGTAAAATGGTACAAACCAGACACGAACTTCACCTTTTTAACAAGCCAGAAGCATTTGACCAAAGAAACTGAACAGTCATGCCCAGTATCAAAGCAAAGCAGATGAGAGTCAAGAATTGATAATTCAGCCATTCAAAAAGGATCCAAACGACTGTTGCACCAGTTAAGGCACCACCGGAGGCCTTCTTATTCCTCCATAACAATAAATCGGCAGCTGCACAAGTTTTCCAGACATCATCCAAGGGTAATAAAAGATTTACAAGACAAAGGTCAAAATGACAAGAACTTGCTTTACATTTTCCACCCCCAAAAAGGCGATGGATGGACTTCTGACGATTAAAGAGCTTATTTAATTGTCCAGCAACATCTTGTGGTTTCTCCTGCTGAAGAAATGAAGCAGAATGCTTTGAAATATTCTCTGCTATTGTCTCCACAAGATCCCCCACAATGTCTTTCGGCATTGCTCCTGAGATTCCTAGCCATATCAATCAGAGGAAAAATATTACACATCACATTCATTCTCATCCAAGCAAATGCACTTTGGTGGAACATTATGCAGGAACACAAAGCCATCTTCTATGTAGCCGGGTGAATGTGGTGACAGATGCCAAATAGGCACCGCCAAGTTGTGGCAATCAAGAAGCACACCATCACCGAAATATGAACTCCAAATAACAATGTACAAGCACTCCTTCAAAGTGCTAAAAACGCTTGAACATGTGGGAGGAAAATCACAACTAAATCCTTTGTTAAGCTTACAATCATTTCAAACCCACGCACCAGGATACACTATAAGAACGCCAGAATGAACCCCAGGAAACAATAGTTCTATCAGAATCAACAAATGTTCAACCATCAATCAAGAACCTCCATATCATGAATCACATTTTGAAAAAAAAAAAAAAAGAACCAAGCTTCTCGGTAAGTCAATGGTCACAATCTCAGGTCAATCAATCAACAGGGAACCTTCAACAATCCGCGAAAAGATCGAAAATTTAACACCAAAGCACAAACCTTTCGGGAGATTTTAACTCAATGCAACACCCTGATCAAAGAGCAACCCAAAAAGGCCACCAAGAAAGGGATCAGATTCCTGGGTTCTCTCCCAACAGCACCCAACAAGCGGATAAGCAAATGGGTATCATCAACTTTCAAGTCCAACAAACAAAAGAAGCTTCAACTTCGAGGTAAAACAGGGGAAAAACCCAACCGTGGAATAATGCTCTCATGCGTCCAATAAAATCAGCAGTACTGTACCCCCACCCCGGTGTCCCTGTCACTGTCGTTTTCCATTATCCTCTATCTTTTCTTAATCGTCCAATCCTCCTCGGTTGTACTGAAAATGGGCTGTAAAGGAACAAAAAGGGCCCCTTACTTTCTTCCACGTCTTTCAGACATGCATGGATAGGCTAGTCTTCTCAACAAAGGAAAGCCCAATTGTCAGTAGTAAGGTAGAGTAGTAGTTATATATATATAGATATTATTATTACTGCCAGCCAGCCAAGGAGTCGCCATCACCCATCCATGAACTCAGCAGGCGGCCAATCCACTTCCCTCTCTTCCCTCCGTTCAAAATTTCAAATAAAACGACCCTACACCTCTTCTAGGGCCGACCCTCCACCCCTCCTTTATTGCCTCTAGCCGTGGCTTCGAGGAGAGTAAAGGGCGCATCACCCCCGCCAGATCAGCTGGATTGAATTGGACCCGAGTCGATGTTATGCGATTTGCTGAACCGTGAGCTGCGATTTGCTTGCCACGGGTTTCTCCGGTTCCTCGACCGCTCGTTATCGTCCGCCATGGGATGCTTCTTCGTTTGCCTCCGCGTCAAAGATGACGATCGCCATCCGAATGGCCGATCCCACGCCCCAGCCCCAGATAAGAAATCCGTTAAGTCCGTCTGAGATTTATCTGCTGTGTATCGAGATTTTTATTGGCTCTAATTTGGACAGGATAGTTTTTGGTTTTTTTATCTGCTGTGCAGTTGATTCAGTGTTCCCGGCGAACTCTGTTCTATTTTTGTGATCTTGATCAAGTTGTCTTGTCTGATTTTCTGGCAGGATGTCGCGGCGTCTCGTAACCAATTATCCTCGTTGTTTGCAGCTGAAGGTTGGTGTGATTGTAAATTGTCTCGTAGGATTGTTCGTCTTCTCGAATTGAGGAGAGTGAATTTATTTTGACAGAAAATGAGGACAATTTTGCCAAAAACAAAGGCAGCTTGGTTTCTGGATCTCCGCATATTGGCAAGGAGATCAAGGATGAGGTACAAGTAGACCCTCGGCATGCTTATATTGTAATGCATAACAAATATGTTTCTTTTAGCTACATATTTCACATGCATATTCCGCTTGATCTGTCTAATTAACCGGTGATAGGCGTTGCCTTTGGAATCGTTCTGTCTTCGTTGTATGTTGACTGGCAGAAGATAGCTGTGACGATGTGCAATTTGAACATGTCGAATCATCCAGAATATGGATTAACCATCACGGGCTAATACATGTGTAGTCCTTGTGACTCAAGAACTATTACTAGCTATATATGCTTGACTGGAGTTATGTAACAGGCTAGGTTTCTTAAAGCTTGTGGTACAATACCAGAGACCCCTTTTGAGATTCGAAAAGCTGGGGAAAAGTTGCGAAGGTCGCCTCCTAATGTGACCCAATCTGATACTCCCGAATTTCATTCATGGATGCCCAACACTTCAGTTAAGAGACTCCAAACAGATAAGCAACCGACGAACCTATCAGGATCCGAGATTGCATCAGAATCTCCGGGGCGTACACCTATCAGGTCGAAATCTCTATACATAATATCTCTGCAAATATGAAAATTTGAGGAATATCATCGCACACTTTTGTTATTCATCAATTTTATACGTGTGGACTTTCTTCAATAGTTGCTAGTCCTTTGACAGCTTCTTCTGAACAGGTAAATTGGTTAATCACATAAAATGCATGTCCCCAACAAAGTCATCATCCCTCTTCTGTCTTGCAGCAGCAATTGTTATATCAACAGAAGCGCCAGCATTAATATTACAGATGGTGTAGCATCTGGAGGTTTGGGTTCTGAGGTAATTGATGACGAAACTTCCTCGACCAGAACTCCTTTTACTCCATGGCCAACAGGGAGAAGTACCCAAGGAGCAAACAAGTCAGTGCGTTTCGACCACAGTCTGGGTGTATGCCCTCATGATAAATCTCTAACTGGAGATGCATTGAAAGAGGTGACAAGTAAAGATAGTACTATGACGATATTGCCCCCTCCAACCCCCCTGAAGCTGTCGGATGGAATGCAGACACCAGGAACTGTTTTTCCTGCAAACATGGAAAATCTGCAGAAAGGAAAGGCAAGCATCAGATCTCAATATGTCTACTCAGTTCCAAATCCTGTCGCCGATTCTTCACAAGGGAATGATATGGAGGAGAAGGCTCAGCATAACCAACTTTCAGGTGCGCAAAGTAAAATGTCTGGTTTGATATGCTAGCACTACTGCCTTTCTTACGAATTTGTTGAATGGGGTGCTTACAGATGAGGAGACAAAGTTTGAACCATCCTTGTCTGCATGGATGAAACCTCCGACTGATAGTGGTAGGAACTTTCAGCAGGCATTTAGAAGAACTTATGGTGACAGGCCTATCCTTGGTCTCGTCGCTACTCACTGGAACGAAGAGGAACTAACTCAAACTCACGTCACTCCCAAGTGGTGGGATGGAAATGGGATTCCTAATTCTACGAGCAAATACAAGGAGGTATCTGTTTCTGTCAATCGATATACAGATTCCTTAAGTGAGCTTCAGATGAATAAAAAAAGCTTTCATCTACGTGTTGTTTCTGTCATCAGGATCAGAAAGTCAACTGGCATGCCACCCCTTTTGAGGAAAGACTAGAGAAAGCCTTGTCTGAAGAGAGCTCACTTGGCAATAGGTATCTCCATCCTGCATTGTTTTCAAAGTGATATCACCTCTTGGCCATTTGTACCCAGTTAAGCAAGAGCAAGCCTAGGGAAACAGACCTCGCGCATGAAACCTCAGAACCATATTAACGTTTTTTCTTTGCAGGAGCCATGTTGGCGGATCAACAACTCCAGAGGAAGATGGTGATTCTGCTATTTCCCGGCTGCGCACTACTCCCCAGAAGAAGGCATTGGTGTCGTGTTGAGTGAAGAACGAACAGCAAATTTTTCGCGCTTTGCTTATAATGTTGTGACGAAGTTGTCGTGGAGGATGGCCTGGCCTCAAGGCCAGGATTACCTCATTACCTTGTACATAACTTGGGAGTGTTTCACAATGTACTGTGATGTGATTTCACGGAAGCGACTTATCGAGTGTTTTTGACGATCCCTGTAGGCCCAATTATTAAGACCATCAAAACACTCGTCGTAGGCCCAGTAACAGGCCCAGGCCCATCAGGGCCCTTGTCATCTAGGGTTTTTATACTGCGGCGGCGGAGGCGACGATGGCGGGGAGAGCGGGCGGTTGAGGGCGGGGGGAACCGGCGAGAACTGTAGCGGCGATACGGATCGGGGAGAATGTGGACGAAACGGAAATAACGTGAGATCGGTCCGATGAAGGGATCGATGTCGGTGATTCTGTTGGATAGTTTTCAATCTGAATTTCCCATCCGGTTGGCCGCTCGTTTCCGTCGTTTTTCCCATCCCCTCTCGGTCGGATCGTCTCTCCTCCGGCCTCGTGATGTCGATTCGGATTTAAGTTTCTCCTGAAGGCCGGCGAACTCCTTTTAGCTTCCTCGCGATTGCAGCGTAGGTTATATTGTCTGTCGGGGGACTTGGGTTGGGAGCATCTGGTGCGGTTCTTTTTGTCCTGATTTTCGGAAGAGTAGGGCATTGTAGGTTGTAGTTTGATTGATTGATGAATTGATTTAACCAGATTGTCGAAAGATGATGATGATGATTGATCATTCCTTTTTGTTTTCTGTTCAATTTTCATTGGAACATTTGTGGATCTTTTTTCTGCAAATGAGCTTGGTCGATAGGTAGATGTCGGTCTTCAATGTCTGACTGCTTCTAAGGTTAGGGTTGAATTTTCTGGTTAGCTTTTGAACAGCTTTTCCCAAGTTCATCCCAAAACAGTCTTTTTGAACAAGGTTGCCACTTAGCAAGATTCAAGAGCAGCTGAACGACCTGGATCTAGTCGTGAATGGGATTTCCTCATCATTAGCCATATGAGGTATTTGTCTCTAGGAGTGGTGAAAAGAGTGGTTCTTATGAGTAGACGGATTGTCAGGACTGGGATTTGGTAATTGATAAGTAGCATTGCGCCTTTGACTACAGGGTTGTTGAGTCAGAGGTGAATGTTTCTAGTGTCAGTTGTTGTACCCTGAAACTACTAAAAAGCTTTGTCTCTTTGACTTGGACGGGACTGTCAGCTCATTGCTCACGTCAATTGTGCCACATGAATGTGGGCTGTTCTTAATGCCAAAGTTCTGAATGGTTTCTTCCTTCTCTGTGTTCTTTGTTTATTGTATTTCAAGGAATCCAAAAGAAACAATGCAAGCATCTGCAAGCAAAAGACAAAAGGAATGAGGATGTGTTCCCTTTAAATACCCATGTCCTGCATCGCTTAAGTATGCATCACCAAAACGTGTCCTCATCTGCCTCGTCGAGAAGAGCATTGAGTTTGAGATAGTCCAGGTTGATCTCCTGAAAGGCAAGAACCGAAGCACCGAGTTCCTGAAGCTTCAGGTGCGCTCATCCCTTCCCATTATTTTTGAATTCCTAGGGAGCAATGAGAGCTTATTTTGTCTGACTTGTCCGACTCTCATGTTTCTTTCTCGGTCACGATTCTTAGCCTTTTGGAGAACTCCCTGTTGTTCAAGATGGTGATTTCACCCTGTTTGGTAAGCAAACTTTTACGAGAATCCGTCCATATTGTGGGGTGATCTTATTATCCACGATATCTATCCGACTGGCAGAATCTCGGGCAATAATCAGGTACTATGCCGAGAAATACAAGCACCAGGGGACCGAGCTACTGGGCAAGAACATCGAGGAGCGAGGCCTTATTGTGCAGTGGATTGAGGTGGAGGCCGATAACTACCACCATCTACAATCTTGTCATGCTGCATGTGTCTATTACTTGTGGATGGACCGCGTTTGTGTTCTCCCAGGACACTGGCCACATTTGTTCTTGCGTCATTGCCTCAGACGTAGATTGATTTATTTTGATTTTTAGGTACGTATATGTGGTATACGTTACTTTTGTGTTAGCTTAATTTTCAGTGTATGTCCATGTGGTTTTTTGTACAGACTTATTTTATGGGTTATACATTATTACTTATAAAAAAAAAATTCTTGTCATGCATGCAAGTCATCTTCCATCCCCTCCTCGGGTTACCTCGGAACGAGAAGGCGATTCCAGAGAGCGAGGTGAAGCTGATCAAAGTGCTGGACGTGTACGAGGAGAGGCTGTCGAGGAGCAGGTACTTAGCCGGGGAGGAGTTCAGCCTGGCGGACCTGAGCCACATCCCGTTCACTCACCTGCTGGTGACGAAGGTGGGGGAAGGAGCAGCTGATAAGGGAGAGGAAGCATGTGAGTGCCTGGTGGGATGCCGTTAGCAGCAGGCCTTCCTGGAGGAAGGTGTCTCAGCCCCGACGTTGCTTTGCGAACGCGTCTGTCCGGTCGGGGAAGGGCCCCGAAAATGGTATCGTCATATCGTCCATGCCTGTGTCACTGCCCTTCTCCCAAATATAAATAAGGAAGGTTATCGGGGAAAGGAGATTCCCCCAACATGATAAAGCCTTAAAAATGGTCGCTTTATTTGGGCTGGGCCGGCTGGCTACTCATGAATGAGTGGATTCAAGGCCCATTTAACTTAGATGGGCTAGTGAACTTAAGATCCACTAGTGGATGAATAAAGGGTTTATGGAGATGGGAGGGAGATTCTCACTCAAGTAAGACAAACGAAGAAAAAACTTCCACGCGTCTTATCATTTTTTTTTTTTCCTTTATCTAGATAGATATTGGAAAAGAAAATTTGAAAATGATGCGAGGGAGTAATTTCTTTGGAAGCGGGTTTTCCGCTCATTTCCTTTCAATTCCATGGCAACCAAACACACAGCCCGACAGAAGCTTCTTCCGCAATCGTTTTCCTCGGCTACCCGTGTTTCCGTCCTCCCCCGCCGCTTGCCGTATCGAACCGGCCTTTACTCGAGCAGTCAGAGTATCCGCCAGTCTTGCTTCGGCTTTTCGCTCTAATATGACATGTTGAAGAAGAATACTCGGGAGCCACACCGTCAGCTACGATTACACTCATCCTCTCCTCCTCCTCCCCTCTCCCCCCTCGTCTTCCAGCGACTGTCAGCTGAAGGAAGTTAGACCTGGGCCGCAATTCTTTCATTCCACCTGTGTTCATCGTTTGTCTTTGTCCCGTTACAATTCTTTATTCGGGAACATGACAGTTTTGTCCCGCGTTGCGTTGGCCGGCAATATTCCATGTCGAACAAAAAACGAGTCGTCTGTTCAATAATCCATTCAAAATCAAAGTACGAGAACTTTGAGAGCGAGATTTTCGAGGTCAAACAAAAGGAAACAAACCCAACCAAAGCCATATCTTCCTTATTGGGAACATCGTGACAAAACATGGTTGTTGTGGATTTTTTTAGATTCAACAGCCGCAAATTAGTCGTCGCTGGGGACGGAGGGCCTCACTTTGTTTCTTTCTTTCATCATCATATGACTCGGTCTTATTATCCACCCCGCCCCTTCAGGGTTTCTTTAAGTCCCCTTCTTTTGGAGGAATGGTTTTAGCGACGCTGAGTTATCGGGTCTTTGTAGCGACTTCGCGTCACGAGGACGAGACCGCACCGTTCCCGGGTCTGGTTTCTGGACCCGCATCGGAAACTACATGAGTCTAAACGCGTCACGGACAGTTATCGCGGAAGAGATGTAACGCGGGGTCGATGGAATTCTTTGCTTTTATTTGGTTGCTGTTGTCGTTGGGTTCTTCGCGAGGGATGTAGACCCAAGGGAATGTCATGTAATATGACTATGGTTTTTAATGCTGACATTGTTTGGTCCTCCTGTCATGCATGAGATATTAATAAGGCTTGCCCCCAAGCTCCTCTCCTTTTGATTCCTTCCACACCTTCTACCATATTTGGATGCCCATCATCTCTGAATAGTGGTTTCTCTCTGTTTCCACTAACGGTGGAGCGGGAGTTGGTCTCGGCAGAATGAATCGCTTGACCCTAAATCTGGGAGGACTTGGTATGTTAAGGCATGTGTTCCGTCGTGACCGCTACGCCGTGCCGTACATGAGGGGTTCGTCTAGATGGTTAACAGCTAGGATATCCGAATGATTGAAAAGATCCTCTTGGAAATGACCTGGCTTGGATCGCATGTTCATCATTATTGTTCATGAGGCAGGCCCTTGGCAGTCGTCGGTCGCGTATGGACATAAGAGGGATCGATCAGTCCATGAAAGAACGTTGAGTTCATATTGGGTATGATTAAATCAAATTGTTTTCCCATTAGCAGAAGCAGCAACCAACAATTCCCCAACTAAACTCATCGATTCACTGTCCATCTAATAGTGGACATGATGGTCCATAAACCAGTAAGCAACCTCCTCCACCCATTTTCATTCCAAGTATCGGCCTAACCTCCACCGCGTAGCTCTCGTCCCCCACACGCCAGGGAAGATTCAACAGAGACCGATGATCATCGACGATGCATTCAACTGATAGGAATCCATCCGATCATCAGTCACCACTTCGACACGGCATAGTAGCTCGCGTTCTCTCTAAAGAAGAAAAAAACAATGACGGGCACGCACAGGTGCTAATCGTTCAAAGAGTATGTAGTCACAGATAGTGTTTTATTGAGTATGCACAATTGAGAAATGTGCTTAAAGCTAATGATAATGTTTAATTAATTTTATCGAAAGGAGGGGAGTGGCCAAGGCAGAGAAACGGACAAATGAAAAGGTTGATGGAGGAGAAGTGACAAAAGTCTAAAGGTGGGCCGCAAAGCCCGACTTTCTTTAATTGAATTACTTTTTTGTCCGCTTCCACGTGAAATTTTTTACCCGACAAAATTGAATCCTCTACAACTCCCAAAAATAATATCAATGACCAAACAAAATCAAGTTATAACATCGGAGGTTTCGATTTGCTTAACAAGTTCTCGAATTCAAAACCCGTCTTACATAATTATAAACAGACATTTATTATAGTCTAAGTATTAAATTAATCGAAATAAACCCTGAAAAAACAAATAACTTTTTTGAATTATTTATAATATTTAGATGAATTTGATATTTTTTACGTTGAGTTATTAATATAATTTTTTTTTTCGCGTTTGCCTTACCACATAACGCCTGACTAGGGGTGAGCAAAATATCCGATTTCCGATATTCGAGTCCGATATCCGAATTTTTTTTGGACTCGGATTCGGAAATTTGTAATTTCGGACTCGGATTCGGATATATTTGAAATGAAATTTCGGAAACGGACTCGGACTTGGAATTTAAAAAAAAAAAAAATTCGGATATCCGAATATTGAAAAACTCGAATATGGTAATGTTGATTTTTTAGTTATATTTTGTTGTGTCAACAAATATCATTTCGAATTTAAATTGTAGATTTTGGTATTATTTTTTGGACTAACGTTACTTAATTTGAATTGTAGATTTTGAAAACATGGGTAAGAAAGCGTATTCGAATTTTGAGGACATTTGAAGGATTCAAGAATGAAGACTTATAGAAGATGCTTTCAAGTGGCTTCCCTTGCTCTTTTTTATCTAGCTTTGCAATTATTATCGTTATGAGAATCGTTATTAATCTTACGTGGACCTTAAATTTTAGACTAGTTTTAATCTTAAGCTTGAAGTATTGTTGCATTGGCTTAGGATGTTGCATCTTTTTGTTGGATGTGGTTGGAAGGTATTCTTTTTCCAATTCAAAATGTGTAGCACTTATTCACAATCCGAACTTCGGAAATTTCGGATTATTCAAATTTCGAATCCGAATTAATTTCGGACTAGGAAGTTCGAAATTATATAAAATCAGACTTGGACTCGGATTTAAAAAAAAAAGAATTTGAAAATTCGAACTTGAGTGAATTTCGGACTCGGATATCCGAGTCCGGTCCGAATGCTCACCCCTACGCCTGACTATAACTCTTTCTAGAATGAAGCGACTGTTACCTTCATTATTATTATTATTATTATTATTATTATTATTATTATTATTATTATTATTATTAGCCGGGTCAATGGACTCCCACACACAACACACACACACACAAACATGATGACTGTCGTATAAGAAGCTTAATTTTTGAGGTAATTTCTTATTTAAAAAGACAAATAGAAACTTCTCCTGAGCTCACCATCGGCTTTGGATTTTGAAGCTGTCTATAAGACGATAGAAGGGAATTACAGGGGGAGGTCAAGGAAGGAGAGGAGAGGAGCGGAAAAATGGAGCAGGAAAATTTTAAGGGATCATCAAAGCCTGTCTGCAAGGCCACGCTTCCGGGATTCCGATTCTACCCTACCGACGAGGAGCTCGTCGGGTTTTACCTCCGCAGGAAGGTCGAGAAGAAACCCTTGAAGATCGAACTCATCAAGCAGATCGATATATACAAGCACGATCCATGGGATCTCCCCAGTGAGTTTCTCTAAGCTCTCTCTCTCTCTCTCTGATTCTTTGCCTACTTTCTTGCTTCTATTCTTTGTTTCTTTGAGGTAGCACGCGACCTCCCTCTCGATCCCATCCCTGAGGAACAAAATGGAAAGTATCTTGAACTCCGGAGATACTAAGCGCGCATTTTTTTTGTTTCCATCTAGAAGTGAGCAACTTTGGAGACGAAGAGGGTTACTTCTTTTGCATGAGAGGGAGGAAGTACCGAAACAGCATAAGGCCTAACAGGGTCACCGGTTCCGGGTTCTGGAAAGCGACCGGGATCGACAAGCCGATCTACACGAGTCAAGAGCCCCACGAACGCATCGGCCTCAAGAAATCCCTTGTTTACTACCTCGGGAGCGCCGGGAAAGGAAAAAAGACCGACTGGATGATGCATGAGTTCCGACTCCCTCCTCCCACAGTGAAGAACAGCAACAACAAAGGCAACCTCTTCGTTGCTCAAAACAGGAACATCACGGAAGAAGCGGTAAGAGTGGCGTAGTTGTTCGAAGATTCGTTGTTGGCTGACATTCTAGATAGGATTAACCAATGCTTCTAGTGAATGAGTCAATCTTTCTCATTTTGGATAAAATTGTCAGGAAGTATGGACACTCTGTAGAATATTCAAAAGAACGCCCTCGTCCCGGAGGTACATGCCCGATGCAAAGAACATCGCGTGCATTAAGAAAAGCACGGCCGACGCAAGTTCTAAAGCATGCAGCTGGGAATCCGAGCATGGAGAACGCTGCTTGAGTTTTGGAGATTCCTTTGAGGAGAAGACCAACGACCGAAAACCCTCTTTGATTGGCATCTCCCACTCCCAGTCCCATAACATAGACAATCTCCATCAGCAGGCTGCCACGGCAACAACGACGACTTATCCCACCTTTTGGAACTTCAACAATGGGGATGATGTCCTCCTGAGCGGTAACTGGGACGATCTGACAGTGTTCTTTCAAGGACCCGGCAGTTCTTGATATCGGAATTACCACAAGCCATACAGGTAATGTAAATAGAGGAACACGCGTGCGGTTAGTGGATCGGAACGATATTGTTTCGGTTTTGGCAGACGCTTTCTTCTAGCTTTTGGTAGGTTTCGGTTTCTTTCCCTTTTCCATTTCGTGGATGCCAGTATCGGCTCCGATCCATCCACTCTCCTTGTTCAATAACGGATCGGCGGCCCTTTTGATCCAGAGGCTATGCTATCGGTGCCTAATAGCCGAATCATAACCCAGTTTTTATGCCCTAAGGGCTGCCAGAAGGCGGCACCATGACTCTTCGCCATTGTGAGGCAAAGCAAAGCCTTCGGGCAAATCGAATATAAGATGAAGCTCCTTCCCAAGGAAGGTTAGCCCATGTTAGGGCATCAACACGCTAGCCTCGACGCAGAAGAATCGAAAACCCTAGGCAATGACTAACATGAACACGAGACTCGCTGCGAGATTCCGCGAGTGCGACGAATCCTACTGGTTTGCTCTCTCGTGTGATCCAACAAATACAACCATAATTAAAAATTTTTAAGCTACTTCAGTTAGATTAGTTTGTCTGAATTCCACGCAATGTGAGCCCACCGTAATGTTTGACTCGCCTTTAGGAGACAAAAAGAAGAAGAGCAAATAGGAAAGGAAGAAACGAATTGTTTGACTTGAATGAGGGAGGGATGGGGAGGGAGGACGTCATTGTCGTTTTTAATTTTGACCATTTGACTCGTTCCAAGTAAATCATTCAATCTCAATCATATGTCCTTTAAATTGAATCGGTCGTTGATTGTCTTATAACCATTGTTTAGTTCAAAATATCGAATATCCAATCAATCTTGTTTATTTCCTTACATCATGTGATAAAAGTCTTTTGGTAATAAAAGCCTCGCACCTCAAAGACTCGGGCCGTCCAGGGAACAGCAACCGCCAACCTATACACAAGCCACTCACTCGGGACAGCCCTCGAAGGAGGCCCGCTTGCGTATTCGGTAGCGCGGTACTATGTGCATTTCGTCACGATTGTCTTGGGACCACGGAATGGAGTATTCGTGGGGGACGTGGTTTGGCGTTAATGGTTTGTGTGAGTCGGCTGGCCGACGACGGGAATATCCACGCTACTGGCTCCGTTCGACTGCGAGATCTCTCTCACGTCTTCGATGCTTGATTCAGTGGCCTGAATGTAGCTCCATTCCACGTCTCCGCTCTGTTGGAGACTCGCCTGATCGACCGGCATGTGGACGATGCTCTCTTCGGAGATGGGGATCGCTTTCGTTACGCTGAGGCACGCTTTGTCCACGTTCTCCTGGGACAAGTCCACATGTTTCGTTAGGGGAAGCGATTCATGACCGCCTGAGCAAGATTCGGAGGTCCCCTCAATTACGTGTTTTGGGTCGATGTGGTGCCTGCCGAATTGAGAAGCGAAACTACAGCGTTACATATCGCAAAACATTCCAGATAAAAGACGACGAAGAAATGGCGCACCTCTGCAGCTGGGCTTGCAACGCGTTCATGTAAGCCACGAGCTCCTGTCTGTCCTTTGCAGCTGCCGCTTCTTTCTCCGCAACTTCCTTCTTTCTGGATTCAGCGTCAACTTCTGCAACTCTGGCCTTCTCTTCTGCCCTCACGACGGCTGCTTCAAGAATCACAGCACGGTCTCGAGCTTTAGCAAGCTCGGAACGCCGAAGATGGGCCTCCTGAATAGCCGAGTCTCTTTGCATGGCCATTTGATCCCTCTCTCCAGTTAGAGCTACAACCTTCTGTTCCGACTCTTTTAGCTGTCAACAGTTGATCCAGAAAGCATGTTAATGCTTCCATACACAATGGTAGTGTGCTAGTGGAATAAGATGTTAAATTGAACAACGGTTATCATATCTAGTTACCTTCAGCTTCAGTAACTGTAGCTGCTTCCCGTACTGTCCACTCAAACGCTCAAATTCTTCAGTAGCTTTTCTCCTGTGCTCATCCATCAGATGGGCAGCAGATGCCGCGTCCTCAGCAGCTTCAGCAGTCTCTGATAGCTTCTCCGCTATGTCCTTGATAGTTGAATCCCGTGCACGTATATCCCTGGCCAAATTTTGCAGCTCCTCATCCTTAACTCGCAGAGTTTCCTGTGAATAAACTCTGACTATCAGCTTTGGCAGGGAGAAAACCACCATTTCGACATCATTTCCATGGATTAATTGTGAGGAATATGAGATAACTATCAACTGGGGAGCAGCGTCCAATACATGAAAAATTACGAGTTAACAATTAACAAACATTCAATCTGTGAATACCTACCACATAACATAATTTCTTTCTTACAAACCCAGCTACAGAGGCCGAACTAATTCAATTATATCCTTGCAGTTTTTTCAGACACCCCATTGAACAATTTAAAGCAGACAATTAAGAAAAATAACCGGGTACCTTCATTATAGAGAAATCATCCATTGGACCATCAATACTTTGGTTTGTCAGGACTCCAAGAGCATTTCTCATAGAAACTTGCATTGCTGCTTCAATCTCTTTGGAACATTCTAGAGCGGTGGAATTGGCTGTGGCGACTGCGGCAGCCACTGTCCCTAACTTGGTAGAACCATTTCCACTCAGGGAATTGACAGCTTCCCTGTGAGCCCTCAGGACCAGCTGTGTTGCCCTAAATTAGGACAATGGAGATCCAGAATGAAAGAATGCAGGATGTGTTCTGAAGACCATACATTAAAGAAGACATCCAAAAAGACAATTTCAGATACCTTCCATTCAAACTGTTTCTAGTTCCTAAGTGATCATATGCAAGTCGCTCAATGTAAATAACTAAGAACTAGTACAACATAAAAAAGGCCCTCCCTTAATATAAAATTTAGCAAAAAACTCACTGCAGAGTGGACACCCATGCTCTTGCTGCGCCAGGAGTTTCAGCACAAAAAAAGTAGTCTTTCTTTGATGGAGTCCCAATATCTGGAAAGGACTGTTAAGACAAACCAGCCAGATAAAAAAAATGTAATATATGAAAGTGAAGAGAATCGATGCGAAACTGCAGCTGGAAAAAGGATACAGAAACAGCAGCCGTCATATTTTGGCAAGCCACTGAAACAGTTAGAAGACACCGGTCAAGAACTCTCAAACAACAGGATGACTACTGAGCAAATGTAAAAAATGATAAAATCTTGAACTTCAGGTCTAGTAATCTTACTGGAAGTTCACTGGTGACACTGTAATAGTGCTATTTGCATCAAATGTGATGGTTCCCTTAACAGATGGCTCATTTCTCCGAACCCTAGTTAAAAAACAAGAATGACAGAATAGGTAAAAAGCCAATCAAATTCTTACCTCCAATCAAGAAACTCGACTTAAAGTCACCTACTTATATTCCATCCGTCCTGTTGTGGGGTCCAGGATAACCCATCGCTCATTCCACTTCCTCAGCTGTCAACCATGTGATAGCCACAGAAGACATAACTCAGAAACCAGAAAGGAGATGATCTTATGTACCCACCAAGCTTTCGAAGTTCAAACCTAGCCACATGACCCAGTTTCATGTTTTGGTCAAACGGAATCATTTTCACTGACAACCCAGTTTCATTTCCATCATACTGGATCGAAACTAGAACAACATTCCACATTTAAGAAGAGTCCATGGATGTACAGTCCAATAGGAGTACGGCAGATCATCACAACAACACAAAATGACTCTAAACGACATGACGCAGCTCTCCATTTACTCAAAGAACTTCCGGTAGTTACATCAAAGCCCCATCATAAACCCATCCAAGAACAATTACAGGCTGACAAATGGATTCAACCCAAACTCCAATTATCAAAAAGGAAATCGAAACCCGTGAAAAAAAAAAGGAATCTTGAGGGCACCCAAAGAAAACATAACCCAAGATCACACGGAAGGCTAAAAAAGGGAGAGAAATGGGATTACAGTTTCCGATCGCTTCAGGAGAGGACCTTGCAACAAGTACTTCCCGGAAGCCGAAGCCAATTGCCTCTTGATCTTCTCCAATCTGTTGTCCGCAACCCTCTGTTTGTGATTCCACAACCCAAAACAGGAATCACAAACCATAAAAGAATCCCATCCGAACGACGCAAAGGAAGACGAACACGGAAACAAAAGGAAGAGGAGGGGGGGGCGGACCGTAGTGGAAGAGCCTTTGGGTGAAGCCATGGCAGACGGGGATCAGCCCCCACAGAACTCCTCCCAGCAGCGGCAACTGCAAACGCCTCAACAACAAAAACAGCAACTACTTCGACCCCAAAAACAGAAAAGGAAGGCAGCGGAGATCGATTATCTCCCCCTCGTCTTGCTTTCTGGCAACCTGCGGGGACGAGAATTTGGACTGGTAGTTGGGAACGGCGTGAAGGAAGGGGGGAAAGTAAAATGCGGCGCACGACGAGTCGTCGCGCCAATAATCCCCGGGGCTCGGGGCTTCCCTCCTATGGGCTTTTCTTTGGGCCCATTGACCTTCTTTGGACACCGGCCCGTATACATGGGCCGGGGTCGATTACCACATTGTCGGCGCCGGTGTGACCACAAACCCTTTCCGTTATTCTGTATCCCGTCCACACGAAATGGATAAGCCCTATGAAACCCAACAAAGGTAAAGGAAAAAAGGGACCCTACTCTACCAATGTAACACAAAAAAATGAGTTGTCATTGCAAGGTCACGAGAGCCTCACAAGTCACAACACAATAAAGTTCATTCTCTTTTGGACATCTTCCGGAAAACAAAGGAACATGCCGACATCGAGTGCCTACTAGCAGCAATAGACTGATTGCAACCGGACAAAGTCCGACACTGCATTGCCAGATATTAACCTGTCAGCTGGGATCCGTATCGAGGTTTCATATTTTCCCAATCAATGAATGAATTATGGCGCTTTGTTCGAGTACCTGCTCCTCGTACAGGAATTCTAATATCGGGATGAGACTAGAGTAGCCCCCAATGGGGGGCAATCTTTTTAATGCTCCCCACCTCATTGGCCACAAACGTAGCTTTTTTGGGTCATAATTTCTCCCACCCCCCCACTTGTGCTGCCACACCCCAGCTCCCCACCTCATTATGGTAGACAACGACCAATGAGCAGTCTAATCTGAAAACATAACCGCACGCCCTAATCACCGATGAAACCTTCTCAACTCACCTTATCCATCCGATTCTGGTGCAAGGGCAACACCCAACTTTCCGTTTCAAAACCTTACAAAGGGAGTACCCTGTCCTTCTCCGGACTCGTGAAAAAGGGCCTGCTTTAATCGTCACCCACATCTAATACCCTCTCAACCTTCACGGGTCTCCCCCCCTTCCCCACTGTGTCTGCCCTGTGACCAAATCCCATTAATGCTGTTCGGTAAGTGCACTTGTCACTTTATGTAAAAGGCAAATCGCTTTCTTTTCTTTTCCTTTTTCCCTCTTAGGCATGTGGAGCCTACCCGCAAAAGCTTCCCCCGGTCTTCCCAAACAGTGGAAAAGAATGGATTGGTCTTTTAGGCGTATGAATTAAAGAAAGAAAATAAAAATCTTACCACAAATCCCAATGGTTTCATCTTCTCGTAGGTGCTCCAACCAGTAAGGGCCCAGAAGGCACCTGCATATTGGGATTGACAATAAAGGCGGTGAAAAAGAAACGGGTGCGGTACAATGACCCCCAGCATAGATGTTAGCTCACGAGTTAGATCTGAGGAAATCCCAATTTAAAGCAACAACGAGTCAAGAAAGGAGTTGCTACGCCCATCAACTTGCATGCAAACCCTGTGTGTTTGGAGTTATCCTCATAGACACGGATGTCCCCACGTCAAGCCTACCTCATCCTCAGAAGCTAAGTATATAAACGACTTCATCCCATCGCCTCATATCATATCCATCCGTCCGCCCTTTTGCTTATCCTCGGCCTCACTTCTCCCACTTCCATCCTATCCTTTCTCATTTGCAGTTCTACACCTTATCCTAGTTTTTCTTAATCCTCCCTCCCTCCCCTCAATGGCTTCATCAGACTCATGCAGCCGATTCGATTTTGAGGTCGAAGACATAGAAATAACTGAAGTGGACACTGCACTTATAAGGGAGATCCTCAACGAGTTGGAGGAGGAGGAAGACGAGGACCAAGTCAGAGGAGATGAAACGCTGCCCCTGAAGGAAGAAGGAGATTTGAGGTGGCTAGAGGAAATTAACGAAATGATACCGTCACTGCCCAGCGATGAGATGATGGCTTGGTATCCGGAGGGCGTGGTGGCTTCCATAGAATTTGGTTTCGCTGAGTATTGTCCCTCCGAGGTGTACTGTCCTGGGATTTCATCGGACGATTTGAGCTATGGTTGCCTGTGGGATAGCAGTTAGGCCTAAAGCTACGACAGAAAGATGCAAACTAAAAGGGTTCCTATGCCCCCTTGAATTTATTCCATACCCTATGATTAGGAAAGTACCTAATCTACCCATTCTGGGATGACACCCTCTCCTAACAGTTCGACTTCCTGCCCACAGTTCACAGTTTAATAATTCAAACTCAAGAAAAGCACCACCTAAGCACAGACATGGACAAATTTTACAAGGAAATCCAATAATTTAATTCACGTGAAAGCATTTGCGAAGTCGCCTACACTACCATTCCTCTAACCTACTTATGACTGCAATGACAGGAGATACACTGAAAACATAAGATTATTTTTTTCTCAGTCGTGGGATTTGTTAACAACAAACTTGGCTATGAAAAAGCCGAGAGCATCAAGAGGAGAAGAGGGATCAAACCTCTGAACGAGATGTTCCTCCCCGGGTTTCAACCATTCCCTGGGTGCAAGCACAAGAAAGTCAAATAACCTTTACCTACAGAGACTGATTGAAGCAATTTATGCGATAAGATTCGGGAAAATATCCAGTTGTTTAGCGATAGAATTAGACTGTATTTATTTAAATAACGCACCCCTAATCTATCATTTCATAACGGTGATTACCTTCACCAAGGCTAAAAAAAATTACATTGCAGTTACACGCAAAATATATCTCGTCAGATAGACGTCTTAAAACAGAAATTTTAAATTGATAGCAGCACCCAAAAAAAAGACAGATTAAAAGAATGCATGCAACATTATGATGAGAAGGATTTATCAACAAGAACTTACTCCTTGTATCCATCAGGATATGTATATGACCCTACAAGGCCTGGACCGCCAACTCATGGATGCTGAAACAATGAAAATGTCAAAATGGGAAGATAGAAATACCTAAACCATGTGAAACCTATAATGAAACGCTTAATTTGAACAAAACAATTTTAGTATTTTTATTCAACCTGAGGGGCCAAAGAAAGGAACTTGTAAGTGTCCAAAGCAGAATGAAACAATGCTTCATTCTCACTGGGATTAATTATACACCTATAAACACAACAAAAAAATCTTCTCAAATAGAAAGAACTTGATCAAAAACTGAATGACTGCTAAGTCTTTTGTAGATAGTGTCAGTATGCAAATGCATACATCAAGGTAATATTGCTAAACTATTCAAGGAGGTGAATCCACCGAGCACTACTAGGAACAAATACCAACTATTGCTGCATTGCAGGAATAACACGAGAAAACACTGTGAAACTTGTCATTTACACTGGCATGTAAAATGAAAAATGGATCTTGGAAACAAGGAAAATGACACCTATACAGAGCAAAATTAGGATATGAAAATAGGAAATACTGACATTGAGTAGACGAAAACTCCACCAGGGCGAACTAGCTGAAAGGCCTGGTCAAACATTCTTCGCTGATACTTAGCATGGTTTCTTAAAGATTCAATTGTTTCCTGGAAAGAAACCGGATTACATGTGAAAGGTCTAATTTGAAGTTCCAACTCGTTAAAACTCATACAATAAAGAGGAGGGTATGGGCATTTTAAATAAGTTTAAACCCAATAATGAAGAAGTCCAGCACTTCACAGCACTTAGTGCAAACCATGTCAATGTTAAGTTGCATGCTATAAATTTTCAGCTAAGAAAAGGAGCAAATATAAATTAGTCTGGAAGCTTTAAGCAACAAATTAAAAAAAAAAAACAGATGTCATACTGCCAATGAGCAAAATATCCGAAAGAATAAAGCAGATATAAGTAGATAAAGTTGGCAAACCTCTCCAGAAAACAGTCACGGTCTCAGTCCAAGAGCAGAGCATGGAGCATCCAGAAGAACACGGTCAAAGCTTTGAGGTGCAAAACCTTTAGAATTCTCCACCCTTGCACCCTTCTCCTGATTCCTTCCGGGATCATTCTTCATCCTTCCTGTGCTCTTCCAAACACGTTTAACATGAAATGCTTCCTTGCTCTCGCCATTTTGAACCGCTAATGTATAAAATGAGTAACTTAAGCGATGGCACCAAATTTGTAAAATGGGATGGTATTGACTTATGGACATACCTCTGCCCCAAATGAAAGTTCAACAATTTCTGGTGTAAGCGCAACCAGATGTTTGTTTATCAGAATACATCAGACCCTATCATATTTATGTAGTTATCGGCACAATCTAGTCATCGTTTCTAAAATCGATTCTCATAGTTAGGTTAAAACCAATTTTTAACCTAACTATGAGCATATAAAATTCATTACAAATAGACAAACTCTATGTCTCTAAATGACACATATATCAATCCATGAGAAAACCACTTCATTTTGACAAAGAGCAACTTGAACAGTTCAGAAAGAACCCTACCGTTTATTTCGTCGTAACTGTTAGTTGTTAACTCTAGTGGATTCCTTGACCGTAGGGAAGTCGTATTGGCCTTCTGTGCCACTGAATTTTTCAACTGCAGCATCGACAAGTACACACTCACCAAGATTGGAGAGGACGGGATCCTTCAATGCGTATTCTTTCCTAACTGCTTTAAGAGCATCCAATTTGTACGTGGTTATACAATTCAGGCCAAGCTCAGAAGCTAAATTCTCAATCCCATGCACCTACAACTTCCATTGAAGGAATAATTAAATTATGCTATCAATATTTATCAAAACATTTAGCAACTATAAGCATGAATAGCCATTCAAAGTAGCACAAGTCATTAAGACACATCATAGTACTTCAAAAGGCAGAAAAAGAAGGATTTCTTCAGAAAAATATGTTTTTTTTATGTGAAACAAATGGGGATGAACCACTAAAGAACAATAATGCACTACTGTCAACAAGTTTAGCAGAAATCACAATCTCAGAGGTAGCATGAAAGAGCAACCACCGGGGGCGAGTATCTCTTACCACACCGATGTGTTAAATACCACTAATGTTGAGATTGCATAAAAGTTCTTAATTTTCAGGTTGTAGATATACAATACATCAAGATATTAGAGCCGTACAGTTCACTGCAATTACAAGTTCCATACGATAAAAAGAACGACCTCACCTTTAACATTAATAAAAGCCTATTTACGCCAACTAGTAGTTGAACTTCATTTCTTTGAACAATCTCAATACTGATCCACTATTAATAAGAAGAGATCTATCATATTAGAGCTCTATCACTATTAACGGATTACCTTATTATGAGATCTATCAACAGCCACAACCACTCCTTCATCCTTCATGACATACTCTAATCTAGGAATTTGACATTTTGAAACAGGACCACCCTGATCTTCGGAATGGGGGGGCACCTTTGTGACTAGAGCCCGCATTCACTTCCGTAACACCGTCCAACTCCATAACCGAACAATCACTTGAAGCCAGATTGGAGCTTACATCTCCACTGGTTTTTCTTGAATTTAGGCTATCGCCGCTCTTCCTATCTACAGATTCTTTGATCAAGGCACGCAATTTCTAGAGCACAATGTCAACTGGTGATTTGACCGTATTAACACGAATGCAAGAATAGCATGAAGGCCGCCTGATCAAGTCATCAGACAAAAAAAAACAAAGAAACCCAAAGCTTGACGACAGTACCTATCTAAGCCACACTTAATTGGCAGACATCAATAAACGATAACGACGGATTTCAAAACAGATGTCAGATCATCAAGAAACGCTTACGTCAGCGCCTCCGATATACGCGCCTCGCCGTAGGCAGCGCCTGCGCAATTAAATAACAAGAAAATGGCGGCATCAGAACGACCGTCCCGACAGAAAGCCCGGGCAGTGGCGAAACAATGCCAGGGAAGAATTACCAGCGAGGCAGTAGGGTTTCGGGAGAGCGTGGTCGATGAGTAACAAGAAGGGAATGAATGAGAAGGAAAATGGCGGTTGCTGGGAAAGGTTTCGGAGAGTAATTTGGCGGCATTTTTCTTTCTTTCCGCGACGACGACGGGGGGTTTCTTTCTTGGAGCGCCACTCGACGAGCTTCACCCTCCCGGGGGGCCGTGAACCCGTTGGGCCCAAAGTAAATGGGCTGAAACTTCGACTAGTATAAGCCCAATAATATTCTAATGTCATGGAGCTAATAATATAAAGGCCCGCATTTTATCGATTTGTGGCCGACTGTTTTTTGCCTACGCATGGGAAACTTTTTTAACTAAATATGTTGTTTCAGAGACTTGGCTTGTATTTGAAAAACTACATGTTGAATGTAGAATAAAAGGTGTATATGAATTGTAATATATAGCTAGTTATTCCTGCCCGGTGATAAGATGAAGCTTTCTCCACAAGTGGGTGGTGGTGGTAGAAAGCGGGCTTTCGGCCAAAGTCAATGCGTGCGTTTCTCAACCTTTGAATTTAGGACAAGCGGCGGGCGGGGGGAAAAAACCTTAGTATGAAAAGGATGAAAGAAAGCATGGTATAAGGAAAGTGAAGATAGATGTCTGCTCCAAATTCCCAAGTCTCATCTCCTCCACGACCATTCACCGTCAACAAGTTGCACGAGGATGTTGACTTGACCGACTGGCATGCGGACAAGATCCAAGGCGCATTCTTTTGTTATCTATCACACCCCCTTTTGCCTCTTGGTGTTAGCATAACTCGTTTAGTTTTACCTTACCAAAACAAAAAAAGTCATTAGATTTATTAGAGTCAGTCCAAGCAAAGGGAAGCCCACCCTAGAAGAAAGGAGTTTGTCAAAAAAGTTGAGCCAACCGGGGCGGAATTCATGCCACATGTTCGCTCACCAGGTTATGGTGGGGATTGTCTCATTAAAGAGGAGCATGCTTGCTTGCTTCCTTCCTTTGAGATTATTATTGAAGGGTTGCTTCGTAGACCCAAAAAGCCTCAATGTTAGGACAAATCCTTTTTGGTATATATCATTATCAATGCTCGATAATTTCGAGAACATCAAACATTATACTCGAAGATATGATAATTAGAAACCGCCCACCACAGAAAATGAATCAAAACCCATTTCCCACCTCACCACTTCCCTTGCTTTCTATACATAAAATATTTTAATAAGAAAAAAAAAGTATGACGAGACGACATGACATTGGGTTTTATTAAATATTACCAAAACAAATTTTCCATATCTTTCTCTGTGAACGCGTGGTTAGGTTGCCCTGTAAGAAGAGACTTTAAGCACGGCCGAGGAGTTCAAAAAAGTTGTACCTAAAAGAACATTTATTCCACATCCACACACCCTCATCTAAAATTTTGTTTTGGGGTTGGTGGGGGATGGGGAGGAGGAGTACTTAACGCCGGAGCTTGGAGGAAGTAGGAGAAGGAGAGGAAAAGTCAACGCCAATGGCGTTCAGATTCTCTGTTATGATTATCTTCTTCTTCTTCATGTTCAGTAGTGTTTGTTTCGGTCGAGTCATGCGGGTGCACGGGCATTCCAACGGTTCTGCTTTGGCCGGCGTCGAGCTTCCTGGCAACCACGCGGGATTTTTGGTGGATTCGGGTTGTGGGATTTCGTCCGGTGGTCGGGAAGGGGGAGTTGATCCGATGATGAAGGGAGATGGGGGAGTCCTGGAACCGGTGAAGGTTCGACTCAGGCGCTGGGAGGGGAGCCTGGAGGAGTCCGCGGCGGGGTTAAAGGTGAGGGACATGGTTAGGATTCAGAGCCTGTATCGGCGGATCGCCGAGAGGAATGGGGGCGTGACCTCCGGGCTGCAGGATGACAAGGAGAAGGTGAGGTTGAAGACGTTGTCTGGGGATTTCGATGCCCCCCTGCCGTCTGACTTGTTGGAGGTGCCTGGTCATGGTGCTGGTCGGCTTATGGCGACTCTGGCATCTGGGGTGAGTCTCGGCTCGGGGGAGTACTTTATGGATGTTTTCATTGGTACGCCGCCGAAGCACTTTTCGTTGATACTCGACACTGGGAGCGACCTCAATTGGATCCAATGCATCCCTTGCTATGATTGCTTCAAGCAGAATGGACCGTACTATGACCCGAAGGACTCGAGCTCGTACAGGAATATCAGTTGCCACGACCCCCATTGTCGGCTAGTCTCGTCGCCCGATCCCCAGCGGCCGTGCAAGGAGGAGAACCCGTCCTGCCCTTACTTCTACTGGTACGGTGACCACTCCAACACGACAGGGGACTTTGCATTTGAGACTTTCACGGTCAACCTGACCTCGTCAAATGGGGTGTCCGAGTATCGGCGTGTCGAGAATGTGATGTTCGGCTGTGGCCACTGGAACCGTGGACTATTCCAAGGTGCGGCCGGGTTACTGGGATTTGGAAGAGGACCGCTGTCCTTCTCTTCACAACTGCAGTCCATTTACGGTCATTCGTTCTCGTATTGCCTGGTCGATCGCAACAGCGACAGCAGCGTAAGCAGCAAGCTCATCTTCGGTGAGGACAAGGACCTCCTGAGTCACCCGAACATAAACTTCACGTCCTTCGTCCCCATAAAGGAGAGTCCCGTCGACACCTTCTACTATGTTCAGGTCAAGTCAATACTGGTGGGCGGGGAGCAGCTGGACATCCCCAAAGAGACATGGAAGTTTGGTTCCGACGGCTCCGGCGGCACCATCATCGATTCCGGCGCCACCCTCAGCTACTTCGTCGAGCCAGCCTACAAGATCATAAGGGACGCCTTCCTCCGTCAAATAAAGAACTATCCGCTCGTCAAGGACATCGACGTCCTCAACCCATGCTACAACATATCCGGAGTCGAAAACGTCGACATGCCGGAATTCACGATCCTCTTCGAGGACGGAGCCGTGTGGGATTTCCCGGCCGAGAACTACTTCATCTCCCTGGTACCAAACGAGCTGGTCTGCCTGGCCATCCTGGGAACCCCGCGGACCGCCATGTCCATGATCGGGAACTACCAGCAACAGAATTTCCACATACTGTACGACACGAAGAGATCGAGGCTGGGTTACGCGCCGACGAGTTGCGCCGACGTCTGAATGCCGACAGAGGAAAGTCAACTTACCGGCCCGGATTAGGAACATACTCTTATTATTATCATTATCATTATTATTTTAAAATTTCCTTTTTTAACCAATCTGTACAAAGAAAGAACAAAAAAGAAACATGGGATTAAATTGATTCCTTTTTTTCCCCACCATTTTATCCTAGTCTTACAGTCAGCATTTTTCATGTCATTCTACTTTTTAATTACAACCGAGAAGGATTGCAGTTATTGTCCAAATCAATCACACGTCAACAAAAGGGCAAACCAATTTTGAATGGGTCAACTGATGAGGTTCACTTCTTAATAATAGGCAGAAGAAATCTTAACGTGAATATTACTGTTTGACTTAAACACCTTCATTTTTTAATTTTGCCTTAGCTTACAATTGAAGAACGAGTCAAATGTGTTTAGGTTTTGTAACAGTGTTTTTATTATTCAATTGGGAATTTGGTTTTGTATACCCACCAAATCGTTTTCTCGTCCTCGTCTATCGGTCGATGTTAGTTTTAGTGTCGTGTTAGAAGTCGGATGGCGTCCTCGTCACGACATTATCTTGATTCTCTGACGCGACACCTCGACGTCCGACGACGCGCCTTGTTGACGGGCTTTAAAAGCTTTCAGCCCAGTGGGCTTTCGATGTCGTTTCATCGTTTATTATGTCCACCGTGATCTCGAGCATCAGATACAGATATGTATGTGGGAGCGCTTGATTCTAAAGTACGTTTCTAGTGACGACGCTCTCGAGAAAAGGAAGAGTCGGTTGTTCGTGAAGGCTGGGGAGATCAAGGAGCGGATCCTCGGACGGTGCGTCTCCGAGGGTGGTTGGGCGTAAAAATTAACCGACTCCGCTGGGGATCGAACCCAGAATCTCTGGTTCCGTAGACCAGCGCCTTATCCATTGGGCCACGGAGTCGTGTCCGGTCGCCGCAGATTTATTTGTTTATTTGTATTAAATATTTCATCCAATTACATTTTTCCTACATTGAGCTCATGATATCGAGACATCGTCCATCAGATAAAGTTGCAAACATCATTTTCCAAATCAAGCCCCGACCCAGATCCAGAATCGGCTTCTAATTCCTGATCCTCCCGTATTTCGCTCTCCAACTCCATCTGTGGCTGTGTTCTCTATCTCCTTTCTATTTTCTTGCCAGTATATTATAGCCCCAACTCCATGATCTCTTCTCGCCAAGGCACGCCCCACAAGGGTAGTCAAGGGTTTTTCCCTTCTGCATCCAATCCTCGGGATAGTACAAGTGGAACTCATCATCATGGAGCACATGCTTGAAAGTCTTCGGAAATCTAGTGAACTCGCGGCGCACCGCATCCAGGTCGCACCTGCTGCAATCCCACGTCATAGTGCCGTCTCCCTCTGTGATTGTAAACTTCTCATCCAAGGATGTCAAGATTAGCTTCTTCACGGCATCAACATGCTCTTCGAGCCCTGCGTCAGATGTTGCCCCTATTACGAGCCTTGGGACGTCGATCTTGCTGGGGTCATAGTCATAGAAGCAATCGTCCACCCACTCCTCTTCCATGGTCAGTGACCTCTCGAGGTATCTAGCCAAGGTCGCCTCCCCCTCCCTGTCATGGGGTCGATCTTCAGATCTCCGACCCAGCTCACAATCTATGAGGATCACCACGGCGTCATGGGATTCGGCTATTCCCAGTAACTGATCCAGTTCCACTCTGCGAGACAGAGGGTGGTCAACGACAATATGGTGGTTCCTGCAATCCAGGTGCGTCTCGATCATCTTTCTCACGATCCTGTAAGCAAGGTCATCATTGGAGGCAGAACCATACCCAGCAGGGATACAGGACCGGAATTGATCGTGCTCGAGGAAGGTGCAGCGGAGGGCCTTGGCGATCTCCCTCGCCAAGGCAGCCTTCCTAGGGGAGGCTCGACCTGTAACAGCGACGATCAAGCCAACCAAGTTCTCGGAGTATTTGTTCCGAGAGAGTCGCTCGTGAGGGCAGCAGTTTCGAGGCATCAGACTAAGGGTATCCAAAATTTGTCTAAGAAACTTAATCTTAGAACTAGCAGAGGCAATGGATGAGGGAAGATCAAGAGAATTTAAGGTCGTCGTCGTCTTTTTTTAATATAATGGAAGAGGCAATGCTCCGGATGATTTTAGGAATACATTCACCCAGGGGGAGGGGGCTTGGTAATAAAATAGACAAGACACTCGAAAAGCTCCCCGCTGGCTACCTACCTACCTTGTATTCTTGCATCGGAACTGCACGAGGGGGGACACCGGCCTCGTACTCGCAACCCCAGGAAGTGTACATCCCGATTGTTGGAATCGGTTCTCTCCGTGCATACCGTAGATCCCCCAAATTGTACGTCCATCTCTCCGTGCATACTGTAGATCCTACAGAGCTCATTCATCGAGACATCGTCCATCAGATAAAGTTGCAAACATCATTTTCCCAGAACAAAGGAAAGTTATTGATCAAAGTCCATCCTACGAGTACTCCTAATCGGAGTCCGACTTGGATGATCCTTCCCCGCTGCTTGCCTCCTCTTCATCTTCTTCTTCCCTGCTTGCCTCCTCTTCATCTTCCTTTTCTTCCTCGGATGGCTCCTCGTAAACATCCGAATCATCTTCCGACTCTCCCCGTGACCTTCTGGACGAGTCCTTGGGTTCAGGCATGGTATATGGAGGAATGTCGGGATTCACGCAATGTGGATGTGCTTCGTACTCGCACGGCTTACAGTAGTAAATCCAGTGGTCCCCGTGCCTCCGTTCTGCGCAGACTTCACAGTAGTACTCGTCAGAGTCGTCCTTCGGAGGTGTGCTGGTTAATACCAGGGTATCCCAGTGACACTTATGCTTGACTGAGGGAGTTATTGTTAACTTCATCGCGCATTCCAGGTGGAAAATGGACGGGCACTCTGAGCAACTGTAGCAAACCGACTGACCTTCCCCGCCGCAACCGTAGCAATTGAATGTCTTGACTTCAGGTGAGGTGTGGAAACGGAGCGGATGGGCATGGCATTCATGCCTAACATCCTCCATCAATGGCACGGCACATTGATGGTGGATGAAGAATGCATAACAACTCCAACATCGGTAAACAGGTCCTTTCTCGGTACCTTGTTTACAGACGATGCAGCTGATAAGGGGCTCGGTTCTGTTCCGCCCCAGGAATGCAACAATACGAGTTTCCTCGTCCCTCTCGTGTTCCAGAATCATGAGCCTGAGAGGATGGACGTGAAATGGAGCATCCCAACACTGAGGCAATTCGGCGCACGATTTATGCAGGGAGAAATCACAGTGGTCGCACAAATAGTACCGTTGATCGGACGTTATATGTTCCATGCAACAGTAACAGTAGTACTGGATTGGCAATGGCAGAGAAGATTCAGTGCTCGCTTTCTGCTCAATCAGTGTGAGGGGATGGCGATGGCTGAAATGTCGAAATTTGACTTCATTCTTGCATCCACCATCTTTCAGTACAGATTCGGTGCCATCTCCAACGTGCCAGTGGTTCATTGATGAAGCCATTAGGATGAAGTCCAGAAGATCATCCTCTTCATCGTACCCAAAAGAGTTTAGCTCAGGCAGAACAAGCTTCGGGACATCATTGAGGTCGTATTCAGACAATAGCTCCTTGTTCACCTGCTTTTTCTTTCGTAATTCTAGGACAATGAGTTTAGCCTGCGTGGAATTGGCTGCATCCAGCAACAAATCGATCTGTTCACGATGAGGAAGAGGGGCTCGGATAACCACGCTGTGGCCGAGCGAAAGCTGGGAAGTAGCCATTTGCACCAGGGCACTAAAAACCGTGTCTTTGCCTACGTCCGGAATCCCAAAGCAGGACGCAACATTTTCACTGGCATCAACACTCCCAAACCTGGATCTGAGGTCGTCGTCGGCATCGTCGTCGCCGCCGTGGTCGTCAGCGTCGTCGTCGTCGTCGACGTTGGCATTGGCGTCTGGACTCCCCAGGCAGGACAAGAGGTCATCATAGCTCAGGAACATACATCGAAGCGCTTCAGCTATGCGCTGGGCCTCCCACTTGGAAGACCGGAGATTACCCTCCTTGGATCCTGGAGGATCCATCAATATGGCCACGAGCACGTGACCGGCTTCCTGCAACAACCTCTTCTGGAAGTAGATCATCTGGCCGTAGCTGTCGGACTTGATGCACATGAAGTCGTTCATGCTCCGGTCCGTGTCCCGCCTTTTCTGATCTCTCTCCATTATTTCCTCCCAGAAGAACCTGGCCTTCACATCCAATCCATCCTCCGGCTTCACTTCCAAATCAGACCCCGACCCAGACCCAGAATCGGCTTCTAGTTCCTGATCCTCCCGTGTTTCGATCTCCATCTCCATCTGCGGCTGTGTTCTCTCCTTTTTTTGTTTGCCAGTATTAAAGCCTCAAGTCCATGGCGTCTTCATGGCAACTTCCGGTGTGAACGCTGCATAGAGTATCATTTTTTCTCGTAAGTTATTTTATTGCCTCCGTTCAGATCTAACCTCCCTCCTACTTGATAAAACTAATGGCTGCATTATTCTATTGGCAGAAGGCAGACCTCCAGATGCCATGGCGCTTTCCACGAAAAACAGTCTGTATACGACAAAAACTCAGACGTTGGGGGGCGGGGGCCAGGCTTCCGCAGACATATTCTCGACCAACGAAAGCCAACGGACGGACGTTGATCCAACTGCCCGTGACAGAACAAGCGGAGTTCACTGGCATGGAGCTCTTGCTTGAACGTGTTGGATTGTTCAGGTGCACTAAGGGGGTGAATTAAGTATTGTAACTTTTTCGGCCCATTTTTTAGTGTAAGCGGAAGTATGCTATATCACGACAAAAGTTTTCTCAGACAATGAGATATGATTGTTGTAAGCGTTACGATTTGGGCGAGCAGGTTTTTGTACGAGTGTTGCGCTATCGTAATGGCACAGTAGTTTATAGTGATTCAGCCTTAATCGATCTACGTCCACTTTCCACCATAGAGGTGATTCCAATATATAAATAGAATAGGTGCAAATGAGCGTTTTGCATTAGGCGTTCAGTTTATCACAAAGTGAGTTTAGAAATTGAAGATCCGTTCGGGATAACGATCAGTTCCTCACTTAGTGGGCACCTGCTCGTTTCAAGCAGACGGATGCTCACGCTCAGCAGTTGGTAGCTCAAAGGATTGTCACACAGCACGTTGTCGCTTAAGCGTAAGCCTGTCTATCAAAGCACAACGACAACGTTGAAGTTAGAGTATAAATCCCCACAAAATGATTCTTTACCGTGACATAACGACTTCTCAAAGAGCAACCCGTTTCTGGTTCAGAACAAAGGAATGCTTCATCACTTAATAGCCGCTTTTGTCTCTTCTCAAGATGAGCATATAAGCACTAAAAGATAACCACACAGAGTCACTTAGAACAAAGAAAAGAAAAGAAAAGAAATTGTTAGTTCCTCACAAAGCGGAACCTGACTTCTCACATAGTGAAGTCGTGGTATCCGTCCTACACAGTTCGAACGTGTACAGATACCACAACCGTGACTCACTGCACTGCACACCCAGTGCCTATGGTGAAATTTTCAATTCCGGCGACTCCCACGCAATCTCCTCTATTGTCCCTCTGAATCAGGAGGTCGAGACTTCTACACAGCACCCTTGTGCTCGGGAGGACCTCTTTTCATTCTGATGGCGTTTCCAACTCTTGCTCTATCATACAGGCATGGGACTTCTGGCGCGCACCCGCAAATGCGTGTCTAACTGCACAAACTCCATAGGTTCGTGATTTCCTTGTGAAAAGACACGACAAGGACGACTTCTTGTCGATGGGTTAGCAACTGATTACTATAATAAGAACATGATTCACTTAGCTTTCCTTAAACGATTCGTCAGCCGCTCGTTGAACGCATCGATGACACATAGTCCCTCTTAAGACAACCAAGGTAGCAAACACACGTTGACACTCTCACACGCAGTTGCGAGAGATTGAAATCAAGCCATCACTTAGCACTTTCCGTTCCTCGCCTAATCACAGATCACACAGACACCACACAGTCCACACAGATACTTTATTGATTAGAGAGTCTTGTCTGATATTCATGGGGAAAGCATCATGGGAGGTGTCTAAGTTCATTAAGACGATTCCCTCGATTTGTTTCCAAATTACAGACAGACCTGAGTGGATGCCTGCTCAACGGTCGCTGCTTAGGTTAATTTATCTAATCTGAATAAGATTATTTATTTTCATCTTTTATAAGATAGCTGATAATTTTATCAATCAATTATTAAAATCAAATAATCTATTTGTCTCTTTGTACCATAACGTAGCAAACAAAATATTTATTCTCCTAATAAGCACAACGACAACGTCAAGCTTTCCTAATAAAATATTTTATTCGAAATCTTAACTTGGAAATCTAATATTATAATTTTGAATTGCCTAAACACATGATGAATAAGAAATATTTATTTCCATATATTCAGTGGAACAAAACAGTAGCAACTTGCTCAAGCTTATCACTACACGTAAGCTTTACTCCTATGAATGAAATTAATCAAAAGGATTTTGATTAACTTCCACAATTAAAGGCTTTAGTATGTAAAATATATTATAAATTAAATTAAAATATTTAGAACATAAAGATAATGATTGAAACATCGAATTAATCCGTACAACTCAAAATACGAATTAACCTCCAAGTGTCACCGCTAACTGGCATGGAGCTCGTGCATTTAAAGTTTTCAGAAAGCTAGCAAAGCAGCGGTGCACTGCATCTGGGGAGCACTTGCTGCATCCTACCCTCCTAGTTTCACCTGTAACATGCCCCACGGCCCCACCAGAAGAACCATCGACAAGATTGACACTGAACAGACATGCTTGAGTTTTGTGTAAATTCAACTTATGGCATCAACTTCTTGTTTTGAATTGGTCATAGGATTTCAACACCGTCGTGTTCCTAGCCATAATCAGATAGCAAGTTACACAGATCAAATAAATCCTATGAGGGGACTCTCAATCGGAGGCCCATCCTTCCTGCACAGACGATCCTTCTTGGCTGCTGTTGGCCTGCTCTCCTTTATTTGCCTCATCAACTTCTTCTTCTTGATGGGATGACGAATTTGGCTGACCAGGAAGGTTTGGAACCACACAAGGGACGTGAGCCTCATATTCACAGTCTCGGCAGTAGTAGATCCAATTGTCGGCATCCCTTCTCTCCGCACACACCTCGCAATAGTACTCATCGGTATCGTCCTTGGGAGGAAGCAGCGTGAGCTTGAGGGGGTGCCAGTGGCATTTATGCTTGACTTCAAGCGGAAGCTCAAGGACACACTCTGGATGGAAGGAGAGTCCCTCCACCCAGGTGTAGCACAGGTTCTCACCAAAGCCAAGGCACGCCCCACAAGGGTAGTCAAGGGTTTTTCCCTTCTGCATCCAATCCTCGGGATAGTACAAGTGGAATTCATCGGCATGGAGCTCGTGCTTGAAAGTCTTTGGGAAGCTAGCAAACCGGCGGCGCACCGCATCCAGGGCACATCTGCTGCATCCTGACCTCATGGTGTCATCTCCTTCACTGACGGTGAACTTTTCATCCAAGGATGCCAGGATTAGTCTCTTCACAGACTCGACTTGCTCATCAGGCTCTGCATCACATGTAGCCCCAATTACGAGCTTCGGGACTTTAATCTCAGTGGGGTCATAGTCATAGAAGGAATTGACTGTCTGCTCCTCATCCATCTCCGTCGATCTCTCGATATCTTGGGCCGTGGCTGCCTCCCCATCCCTGTCGTCATGCCACACTTGATGCCTCCGACCAGGCTCGCAGTCGCAATCTATCAGGATCACCACTGCGTCATGGGAATCAGCTATTCCCAGTAACCGATCAATTTCAACTCTGCGAGACAGAGGATAGTCGACTACGATATGGTGGTTCCTGCGATCCAGGTGTGTCTCGATCATCTTCCATAGGATCTGGTAAGCAGGGTCAAGGTTGCCATCCGAAGCTGAACCGTCCCTTGAGGGGAAACATGAACGGAGCAGATCGTGCTCGAGGAAGGTGGCTCGCAGGGACTTGGCAATCTCCCTCGCCAAGGTGGTCTTCCCCAGGGAGGTTGGGCCGATCACCGCAACGATCAGGCCAACCAGGTTCTCGGAGCGTTTGTAGCTAGAGAGTCGCTGGTGGGGGCATGGACGGTAGTTCCGCGGCATCTTGATCGGGGCGACAAAAGCGATCGGTAATTGCCGTGGAAGTTTAATCTCAGCACAGGCAGAGGCAATGGATGAGGGAAGATGAATTGAGAATTTAAGGTCGTCAAGTCTGAGTCTTATTCTGATGGGTGTTCATCTTTTCCGAAAGCCTTTGCTCTGAGCTTTGCAAATTTTCCTAAAGGTTGTATTTTATTTTGTACTGGTGTTTCCAACCCAGTATTATAGAAGTGTCACTGGTCCGGATGACTTTAGGAATACATTCACCCAGCGGGGTTGGCAATAAAATATACAAGACACTTGAAAAAGCTCCCCACGGGTGACGACCCTGTGTTCTTGCATCGGAACCACACAAGGGGACGGACACTGGCCTCTTACTCGCATCCCCCCACGAATAGTTCACCCCGTGTTTCGATCTGCGACTGTGTTCTCTCCTTTGCCAGTATTATGGCCTCAAGTTCATGGCCTCTTCTTGGCATATTCCTGTGTGAACGCTGCAGCATTGAGTATCATAAGTTATTTTATTGCCTCCGTTCAGATCTAACCTCCCTCTTATTTGATAAAACTAATGTCTGCATTATTATTCTATTAGCAGAAGGCAGACCTCCAGATCCATGGCGCTTTCCACGAAAAACAGTCTGAATACGACAAAAACTCGGACCCAATTGCCGGGGCATCCCTTCTCTCCGCACACCCCTCGGTCGCTGTAGTTCTCCGTGTCTTCCTCTTTAACTTTCTATGTGAATGCAGAGATGAGTCCAATAGCTTTATACTATCAGCAAATTGTTGCATACAGAAGAAGAACAACTTCCAGACGGGATTGCATTAGCAGCTGAGATTTCCAGGAAACTGGAGAATGATGAGACAAAGGTTACAGCTATTTTTCTCCTAGACGATCCATGAGGTGCCACTTAATAGTGGTCGGGAAGTTGAGGAACCACGCAAGGGACATGAGCCTCGTATTCGCATTCCTGGCAGTAGTAGATCCAGCTGTCAGCGTCCCTTCTCTCCGCGCACACCTCGCAGTAGTACTCATCGGTATCATCCTTCGGGGGTAGCAGCGTGAGTTTGAGGGGGTGCCAGTGGCATTTATGATCGACCTGAAGCGGAAGCTCCAGGACACACTCCGGATGGAAGTGGAGTTTCCCCCAGGTGTAATACAGGTTCCCACCACGGCGAAGGCATGCCCTGCAAGTGAACATACATACGCTACCTTTTCGGATCACATTTTCACGAATCACTAAGTAGAATTCATCAGCGTGGAGCTCGTGCTTGAAAGTCTCTGGATAGCGAGTGGACCAGCAGCGCACTTCATCCAGGGTGCACCTGCTGCATCCTGATGTCACGGTGCTGTCCCCCTCCACCATTGTGAACATCTCATCCAAGGATGTCAGGATCAGTTTCTTCACGGAGTCAACATGCTCATGGAGATCTGCACCGGATGTAGACTTTATTATGAGCTTGGGGATGTCAATCTTTCTTAGATCATAGTCATAGAAACCATCATCGTCCAATCCATCTTCCAGTGCCAGAGACCTCTCGAGATCTCGAACCAAGGCTGCCTCTCCTTCCTGGTTGGTGTTCTCATCGCAGTCCGCTTCTACAAACTCAATTAAAATCACCACGGCATCATGAGATTCGGCTAAGCCCACTAACCGGTCCAGCTCGACTCTGCGAGACATGGGAGAGTTGACCACGACATGATGGTTCCGGCGATCGAGGTGAGTCTCGATCATCTTCCACAGGATCCTGTAAGTCGGGTCATCATCCGAGTTAGATCTGTCCCCTGCCGGGATACAGAAGGAGAGCCGATCGTGATCGAGGAAGGTGCAGCGGAGCGCCTTGGCAATCTCCTCCGCAAGGGCAGTCTTCCCCTGGGAGGGGCGGCCTGTCACCGCGACGATCAGGCCAACCAAATTCTCGGACTTGTTGTACCGAGAGAGTCGCTCGTGAGGGCAGCACTTCTGGGGCATCTTTGCTCTCACTGATGGATGGGATATCTGAGACTGAGAGGTTAATCTAGCAACAAAAGGCAAGAGGGATTAGAATGGAAAAGGTTAAAGTAATAAATTAAGACTCAATATCAATGACAAGGCTGCTCTGCAGTTTGAATTCAAAATGGCTGGAGTTTTTTTAATTATTCAAAAAAACAGACATCAATAAGTTGTCATCTTCTTCCTCTACCTAACATCGTTGTTGGCCAAGTTTATACAGCTACCCATCTTCCTCTTCGTCAACGGACCTTCCGTTCTAATAATTCGGCAGCTCTCTTCTCCTTGGCGCATCACTTCCCTCGCATGTGCTACTAACACCTCTGCGAATGTAATAAGCTTTATCTTATTGTCTTCAACTTGTTTGATTTACAAGCTTCAGCTCTTCGTCTCCTCTACTGCCAACCAGATCCACGTCCTCCTTGCGAAACCATTCCGCACGCAGTCTTGTTTTTCAGCTGAAACTCAGAGTTGATAGGGCTACGACCATTTTGTCGTGCAATTTGGTTTTGTAAATACCCAAAATGCATTCCTTAAGGGGATTGTTTGGCATCTTCGACCTCCTCTTTGGAAGGAGTCATTCCCTCTTTCAATAAAAATGGATCCAAGGCTGTGTTTGGCTGTTGTGGCTGTGTACCTTAAGGGCATGTCATCACAGCCATCACATGCCTTTGCTCTGTCTCGGCAGACGCCTGAGCATATTAAGGTAAATAACTTTGATGGACAAACAACAGTTTGACAAAAACGATCGACTCAGTTTATGGAAATAATTAGGTTTTAGCTGTCATAATCATGTTACCATAAGCCTTTTCTCCATTTGGCTAGACTAAAAGTGGGTAAAGATAATATCAGCTTGAAGAAATGCGCATAGATGAGATGTCCCTATTGTTCGTTTGTTTTCGGACTGTTGTTTGATTGATGGAAGAAATTAATCTTATTGAAGCGAGCAGTTTTCACGCAAGAAGAGTCGCGACAAAGTTGTAAAATCGGGACAATATCGGAATTCACTGTTAATCTGGTCAATGACTCCACCGAATTTCGAACGACCGCGGTTGTGCTTAAGGCATCTATGTCATTGCCAATGATGCATTCGACAGAAAGGATAAGCTACAGAGGTGCTTGTTGGATTGGTAACCGTAGGTTATCACGTGGAGGAAACAAACCTGCATCAATAGCAGAACCTACAACAGAAGCGAGATAGAGAACAATAGAACCTTTTTGCAGACGCTAGCTTTTGCGGCGCAACCTTCTGTAGGACGAAGGACGAACCAAAACTTAATAACACTCAAACAACCTTTGAGCAAATGCTCTTTTCTGGATTTTGATTGATAGAATGATAGAGAAACCATTACATCACGAGACTTAAATAGACAAAACAAAAGGAAATGAAAAGACAATAAGAGAAATGAAAGGACACCACTTAGACTTAATTTCAAACCCCACTAACATCATTAACGTGCCCACTAACTTCCTCATTAATCTCCACTAGCCTTGATCCAATCCAACAGACTCCTCCTTGGATCAAGAGCTGAAACACACTCCAATCTTCTCTCGAAGCCATTCAAATCTGCTCTGGTGAAATGACTTGGTGAAGATATCGGCTAACTGATCTTCTGTAGTACATTATATCAGTTCTACTTCTCCCATCTGCTGCACTTCTCTAAGATAATAATACTTCACATTAAAGTGTTTTGTTTTACCATGAAAAATTGGATTCTTTGAGATCGCCAGTGTAGCTTGGTTATCCACATATACTTTCGTTTCATTTTCCATTATGTAATCCATATCATTCAAAAGCTTCCTCAACCAAATAGATAGATTCACATCACTTGTTGCTTCAAAAAACTCAGCTTCTGCAGTCGATTGAGCTACAATTTCTTGTTTCTTCAAACATCATGAGAAACAGGTTGATCCCAGTGAGAAACAATACTCCGAAGTACTCTTCATATCATCTTCAGAACCTGCCCAATCACTATCAGAAAATCCATAGAGCTCAAACTTGTTAGACCTTCTATACCTCACTCCATAGGTACTCATCCCCTTAAGATATCTAAGTACCCTCTTCGCTGCTATCATGGGCACTTCACTAGCATAATGCAGAAACCTTGAAAGTATACTTACAAGAAATAGGATGTCCGGCCGAGTTACTGTCAAGTACATCAGACATCCGACCAAACTTCTGTAGAATGCATTTTCTGCAGGTGCAGAACCATCACTTCTGCTCAGTTTCTCCTTCTGCGCCATAGGAGTTGATACACTCTTGCACTTCTCCATCCGGAATCTCTTTAGAATTTCTACTCACATACTTCTTATGACAAATGAAGATCTATCCTGGAATTTGATTCACCTCCATGCCAAGGAAGAATGTCATCTCTCCCAAATCTGTCATCCCAAACATCTGCATTAGATTCCGCTTCAAGGAAATAAAAAGACAATAAGAGAAATGAAAGGACACCACTTAGACTTAATTTCAAACCCCACTAACTTCCTCACTAATCTCCACTATCCTTGATCCAATCCAACAGTAACGATTACTTGAAAGGGTTTCGCAATCTTCATCCAAAGAGGAAGAAGCAGCCCCAAAAGCTCCTAGGTCGGAAGAGGTTTGGTCGAATGATGTTATTTCGACACTAGTAAATTTTTAATGTCCACAGTTTTCATCGGAGCAACGTCATTGCCTACCATTTCAAAGCCACCTTTGAGGAACTAATCTCAGACTATTTAACCTTCAATAGAGAGAATCTGGGGTGTGAAATGTGAAGATATGGGAGGAGGAACTGAATAGGAGGAGGAACAAGAAGAAGAAAATAAATGCAGGGGAGGAGGAGGAGCTCATCATGGAATTAGAAAGGGTGGGAAGCGCAAAGATGAAACTTGCTGTCAAGATGGAGGCAGCGGTAGCTTTTACAAAGGATGTGAAGTCCAGTTACGATGCCAAATTGGAGGAGTTAGACGTGGAAGAGGAGGAAAAAAATGATCTGCCCCGAGGAGCGTTCTCTCGTGCTAGTCCGGCTTGGGCTTGCTTGAAACAACATTTCGGCTGGACTTGTTAAAACTCTCGTAACCTTTTGGTTCTGGTCCGCATGATGTCGGCATATCTTCAGGAGTCTTACCAATGGGAAAGCAAATAATGAGATTTCTAACGAATATCACAACACAGTGATCGGTCTTTTCCAATCCTGAGAAGGCAATGCTTTCCGAAATCTCAAAAAGAACAAGCTATTTGATCGCCCAAACATTGTCAGCTCGCTCACTCGCTCAGGAAAACCGTGCTTCCGGGAGACTCTAAGCTGTGCCAGCCCCGAGTCAGGCTGTTTACGTGCACAGAACTCGAACGGTCACTGCAACCTGCATAATCAAGGCCGATTTGCTGTTAACAAAACCGAACTACAAGAAATATCCCAGATTTGCCACTGAATATCGGTTTAATCAGAACACCACAGGGTCGTTCTGGGTTTCCATTAATTTAGACAAAGTTTCCTCCAAAAGAAGGCAATGGACATGAAGCGAGAAGGTCAGTTAGGAAGTAGTAGGGAAAAACTCAAGACACTTTAACAATATTTTTGGGTAGTGATCAGTGGGTGTTGGTGTTGTTGGTGAGTGTGTGACTTAATCCTCTCCTAATTCCTTAAATCATTCCTTAATGGTGGTTGGGTTTAATTATTGGCAACAAGCAACCCTTTGTCTACTTTATAACATCCTCTTTCGTACATAGATTCTCTCAGACACCTTTTAGTTAGTGTGGCTTTTGTTCTGAGTGTTCCTTCTTTCAAAGATGGCTGGTGGTGCTGACCTTACTGTGCTCCCCATCTGTGCACAGATGTCAGGGATGGAACCCGCGCACAGGCATCCAGGCCCGGAAGGTCGTTTTCCTCCACCGTCGGTGGACAGAACATCCGTTGCCCTCGTGGCAGGCCCGCAGGTTCCAAGAACAAGCCCAAGCCTCCCGTCATTGTAACACGGGGCAACGCAAACGCTCTCCGTGCCCATGCGATGGAGGTGAGCTCAGGTTGCGACGTGAATGAGAGCCTGGCGAACTTCACCCGGAGGAAGCAGAGAGGTCTGTGTGTTCTGAGTGGCAGCGGGTGTGTGACCAACGTCACTCTCAGGCAACCGGTTTCGTCCGGGGCCATCGCGACTCTCCACGGATGTTTCGAGATCCTCTCGCTGCTGGGGTCTGTTCTCCCCCCTCCGGCTCCACCGGTCATAGCAGGACTCACGATCTACTTATTCGGGGCTCAAGGGCAGGTTGTTGGAGGGAACGTAGTCAGCACGCTGATTGCTTCTGGCCCCGTCATCATCATGGCAGCTTCCTTCATGAATGCAACCTTTGATTGCTTGCCCTTGGACGATGATGATGAGGAAGTCTCTTTAGCAATTCAGAATCAGTACTACCAGAACAACCGCCGCCATCTGGATGTCCCGGGATACTACGGAATGCCACAGAACTTGCTCGCTCATGGCGGGAATCTCCCGCCTGAAATGTATCCATGGGGGAACACCTGCACAATGCCGAAGAACTAGCTCTCCTTCGGGCAAGTTTAAACTATTCTTGACGAGACGCCCATAACTACCACAACATTAGTAGCCTTTTCTAAGATCAACATGAACACTTCCACAAATCTTACAAATGTGGAAACATTTATCGAGGAGAATAGAGAGATTGCAGAAGAAGAGCATCACCAGAACAAACTGTCCGAAAATACTAAAGACATGTGAACTGAGCTAAATTATAAACATCAGAACTACTCGAAACCAGTCATTTCTTTCCCAAGCTAATATTTACATTTACCTGAGTGCGACGATAGCCTCCACAAAATTAAATATATGGACAGAGTTGCAGGGCAATTCCAGAAGAGGCACAAAGGCCGACTACATGCAGGCAGAACCGGAGTATCGCGGCAGAGAGAGTCGGGTTCACAAAATACGCGATCAGCCTGATCAAGCCTAAATGGAACATCCAAACTCAAAAATGGGAGGACGATTCCGGCTTCACTGACTATTGACTATGATCTAGCCACGCCCCTTACCGATTTTCAATATTTACATGAGACCTCGACATCATATCATGGAAGGGCAGTGCCGATATCTAAACCCTCTGGCTTATCGTCCTCACTCTCCGTGGGGCTGCTTAACACGTACCTAGGATGATTTCCATCTTCTTGATGAACGCATATGTTTAGATTGCCCAACCTTATGTACTCCTGTAATTACAAGAAAACTCAGTTCAATCCATTCCTGATGTATATTAGCGGACCTAAACTAGCCAGTTTCTCATCATAGAAGGGTTAGAATTGAAACTCGAGTCCATACCTTATCAATAGCCTCCTGACCATCCAAATGGAAGACAATCGGCCGGCACCATTTGTCTTCGTTCATCAAGCTTGAGTTCTGGAAATGATTTATGAGGGCAACCCTTCCTTGGATCCTTGCATAAGCCAAGGAAGCAATCTTCCCACTGTTGAAGTTCTCCCACTTCTTTCCATTAAATTTCTGCTCACATACCATTGAATAGATTACTTACAAGACCTATTCGTTTTCCAAATAGATAAAGATACAGGAATTAATCAATCCACATCAAAATTATTCCTACTCCAAAGCACCCATAACAACATTCAGCTGTTCGCGTAACAGAGAGTAACCTTATAGAAAGAGATGACATGTGAGGTAGAAACCATGTTGATGAATGCATAGCCCACATTGCATTTATTCTGCAACATGATCAGCTTTCTGTCAGTCATAATCGTTTCAATGTGCGGACTCAAAAATAAGTTTTTAATGACCTATTTTCCACATTGCGTACAGCTGAAAGACAAGGATGATAGCCTTGATAATACCAGAATAAATCTACCTTGAAATCTATTGGCAAGTAGAGAAAATCATAAGTTCTTCGGTGATGTTCATCGATGCATGCAATCAGCATTTTAGTGGTGTACCTTTGAAGAAGCAAGCAAAAAGGATGGTCAGAAATAAGTTTACCCGAAAACAAAGAAACACTTTCTGAATAGGTTCAGAAACCAGCCTCACTTGTTTGGGATGTTCTTTATCATCAGGGTTGTCCTATTGTCTTCTCCCTTCACAATTCTATCCAAATCCAGCATGTATTTGTCATTGTCCAACTGATTGATGCTGACATCGCCTCTCTGATTTCGACCACGTTCACGGAACCCCTCAAAGCCAGTGGCTCCAGGTACGAAGAAAGCCCCATTACCATGAATCATGCCATGCTTCTGCATCAAAGGCATTCCAAAAGAAAGCAAAGTGCCATCACCCATGCTTCCAACAGGGGACACAACAGTACCAATGGTCCTGTGCCGACCACCATCCCCGTAATTTCCTGGATTTAAATCCAAGGAACCCACAGAGACTGTGTTTGTAAATGATGATTCTGGGGACTCTAAAGGAAAACCAGAAAGATATTCCAATTGGACACCAGATGGAGCAGATCCCACATGAGAGAGTGCTTGTGCACCAAGGTAACGATTTTGGCCATTCTGGTGAGGAAAACCTTGAGTCCTGCCCTGTGGGCTAAATGAAACAGTGAATTCGGCTGGTGACGACGGCCAACCAGAAGAGCTGGAAAGCTCAGAGTATGAAGTAGGAGGACTTCCCCACAAAAACTCTGTACTGGATAAAGTTGCAACCCCTGAGGAGGGTGAATTTGATTCGCCTACTGCAGAAAATGGACCTGAACTTGCCAGTAGACTCTGATCAGGAACAGATCGAGAATGAAGATATCCTGATTCTTGAGAAAAGACTGAGTTAATAAATGTCCCAGATTCGTTGTTGATTCTTCCTCGATCTTTTCCAATAGGGGCAATCTTTGGCAAAACAGACTTATGATGGGAAAGAACTGGAGCGAGACCGTGGTCACTACCCTTCAGAGAGGTGAGCGATCTGCTATAGGCATGCAAAGCATCATTCTTCTCAATGGGACGCGCAAAAGGAATCCAGCTTCCTGTCAAAAAGCTCGGTTTAGGATATAAATCCTAGAAGTGGAAATGTTTCCACAAAATATTATCACATGACGAAATGATAACACAAACCTGGAGGGGAACCCAAAAGTGGGGAACCACTTTGGTGCCAAAATGTTCGAGCTTCGTCTTGCTCTCTATCTTGATTCAACAGTTGCATGAAGCTTACAACCAAAATAATTAGCATATGACGGAGATATACTCATCTTTAATTATAAAAAGAAAAGAAATAATAAAGAAAGAGGCAGTAGAAGCATTCGTGCTCACTTCCTCTTTAAACCACCAGGGCGACTGTATTCCACTTTAATTCTTTTTCCAGCAATTTCACTCCGATTTAAAGCTGTTAGAGCTAGCTCTGCATCTCTGACGTCATAGAACTCGATGAACTTTTGGTGCTTCTTGTTTGGTGTTTCCCTTATCTGCAGTATTTTGTAAGTTATTATAGTCTACCTACTTCAGTAAGAAGCTTTTCAATCAGCAGAAGACATGAGGGCGAGTTCTGATTTCCTACCTCTTTGATAGCCCCGTGAACACCAAATATTTGCCAAAGAGCATCGGTAGAAACTGATGCATCAACATTGAAAACTACAAGAGTTCCTTGATTAATGTCCTTCTCTGAAGGATTTTCCTGCACATAACAAGGTAGACATCAACTTTCAAGAAACATAGTTTTGTAAACATGTCTTGAAATCATACCTTTGGAATCGAAAAGTGAATGTCCAGTTTTCTTCGCCTGAGGGGCTTATTCTGTAAGGTCTGCTTGGCTTTGAGTGCATCTCGAATATCATAATAGGATATAATGACGAATCCCCTGTTCTTACATGCAGTATACAAATTCCTAATGTCCCCCCATGGCTTCAATAAAACAGAGAAAAAACAGTCATCAGTTTATGCCAGCAATCAATAAGGATTAAAACAAGTTTAGACTACCAACCATATCAACACAGGAATAACAACAAAGGAATAAAGTCTCGACTTTATCCTTCTTCGTCGGATAAGCGAATGGAACAATAGTATTCATAAATACGGTTCATTCTAATTTTAGTTGGTAGGATACATTTTAAAGAGAACAGCAAGCATGTAGAGAGAGGCTCTCTGAGTCCTTCACTTATCTGAAGTAAATTATTGCAGAAAAGGGCTGCGGATCCGACTTACCTCGAAAAGTGATCTCAGTTCGGAGTCCTCCACGTTACTGTTGATGTTACGAACAAACAGTGTCCTTGACGGGTGCTCTCCAAGTGGGTGCTCACCAGCTACTGTTCCAGTTCCATTCATGTAGACATATTGGCCACCTCCATTCAAAGTAAAGGCGTTAGATATGTTCAGACTCGACAAGCCAGAGCTAAGATTCCCAGGAAGGTCATTTTCGAGTTCCAATCCTCCTCCACTGCCGAAAATGTCATAGTCATCAAGGTCCTCCAACTGACTAGGTAACCCATCAAGGTCCAAATCATCAAGCACACCATCGAGTAACGTGTCTTCATCAGGTAGATCACTTTTGGCGATGCCATTGTCACCATCTTCAGGCATGTATATCGCATCATCCTTGTTGTCTAACATTGAGATGTTGAACTCATGGCCCAGAACGCAATCTCCAGGGTATATGAAATTCTCTGTCGAAAAAGGACAGCATGCTATTTTTTACTCATTCAGTACTAGGCAAGAAATCAGTGCATGACTCGGGATAAGAACGCGCACGCTTCTCGTGTAGATGGACGGGCAGAGAAGTAGAAAACAAGCTAGCATCAGTCGATGCACGACGCCCATAAGAGCCAAAATAAACTTCCCATGTCCCAGTTCCTGCTTTATTCAATGGATTTCCAGATGAACCTGTGATATGGACCACATATGAGTCAAGAGATTGAATATATTTGCCAACCTCTGTCGTTAGCTAATAGGACGGACGAAAACTCACCACGTGACATATTGAACCCGGAATCCTTAAGAAGTTTATACATTGATCAGCACGCTGCCATCCAAAACATTTCAAGTGAAAATCGGCAGCAAAGGAAAAGTTCCGCATGCAAGCCGATTAGCATGAATCAGAGCAGGATCACTCCAGTCTGTGAAGTCTACATAAATCTGACTTTTAAGGGTCCCTTACGCAAATTATTACTCATAAGTCGAATCATTTGGACCAAACCCAGTAAGCCATAAGACAATCTGTGGAAGGCAGAAACCAGAACTTCTTGATCCAACTTAAAAATTAAAACAAAAGGTAAAACAGGCAAAAATCTACTTTATGGAGGGAAGAATGCGACAGACTAAAGAGGATGGGGACAGCCATGGCTTCCAAACAGTCTCATGCAAGAAACAAACCCCCTCCCCCCCCCCCCCCCCAAAAAAAAAAAAATACAGCAGCACCAAAATGGAGTAACACAAAAAGGAGAGCCTCGGTTCCCAAATTCAGCATGCACCTTTTCTTTTCCAACAGCTACGTCCCAACTAGGTGACCGCCGCTAAAATAAACCCAATCAACAACCACACGAACTGCAATTAAGACCAGAAAAAGGAAACCAAAATCCTTAAAAAAGAAGGGGGGGAAGGGGTGGGAAAGCAAGAACCTTTATAGGGGAAACCGAGAACGGGGTGCTCGGGGGGATGAGGCGATAAAAAGGCCAAAAGGGACGAACTTGCTGATCAATTTCACCAAATAAAGAAAAAGGGTAGAAGAAAAACCGGATGAATGGATTGATTGGTTGGTTTGGTGTTGTGGGGGAAGAGAAGACTTGGAGTTGAGTTGAGTTGGGTTGAGTTTCGTAGAAGTTTGGGAATTTGTTTCGTTCACTCTTCTTCTTCTTCGTCTTCCTCTTCTCTCCCCTTCACTCTCGCCGGGGAAACATACGCACGACAAATCACTTCCTCTCTGGCAAGTAACTGGGGAGGGAAACCAATTAAATAAAAAAAATAAAAGAACAGAGAGAAGGATTTCTCAATCTCCTCATAGTCATCATATTCAGTCAGTCGGATTCAGGCGGTGTCAGCAGCAGAGCAAAGAAGGGGCCAAAAGATAGGAGCAAAAGGAGAACATCAATGATTAGGACCGAGAACTGAGCCGGAAAAACACCCCCCCGACAGCGACCACCCGGCCCCCCCTCAACCCAAAAAAGACGAAACTTTGCATCCCTCCACATTCAAACAAAGAGAACAAAAAAGGGGGGATTTGGGTTTGATTCCTTTTTCTAACGATTTAATGAAAAAAAGGGGTAAAATGCCGGGGAATTTTGTTTTACCACGTCCACAACCCCAACCCACGATCCGACACACGGACACTCAGTCCTTCTTGGAGTTCGGAAAAGAGAAGGACATGGCAGAGACTGACCGACCACATTTTACTCGTGTCGGAATTCCGGCCGTACTAACCAACCGGCGAGTTCACGCCCCCATACCCCCCCAAAAAAAAATGTCGATGGTTTTCTTTTTGTCCCTTTTTTAGGGTAACTTTATGCGTATCTTTGCTATTGACATATTCAATGTATATTTTGGTGTAATTAATTTGAGAAACTTTCCCAAAGTTTGTCGTGTCAATTCATTTCGATGCAAGAATATTAGACTTTTATAAAAGTTTCTCGTATCTTATCCGAGACATTGAATTAGGGTGGCTAATATTATATTTGGAAATACCTCTCTCACCCATCCATAACTAAGTTGATAGATTTTCAATTACTATTCGATTAAATTGTCCCAGATGAAAATCAAATCAAGTGTTAGAAGATTTTAATTATTTATAACAATTTTAATTTTATTTTTTTTTTAAGTTTGCTTCTTGAGTTTTGGTACCTCGTGGGAAATTCCCTGTACAATGCGGGAGTACATAATCTAAGTTATATGTCATTGTTAGTCTTCGTGACTTGGATTTTACATACACCCACTTGATTCGAAGTCACTTCTCATTATATTTAAAATGTATGTTGCAATCACACACCAACCAAAAGGCATTTTCTAGCGATTTATTAATCAAATATATATACATATAATTCAGTATTTTGATGAAAATATATTTATAAAAAATATTTAGTGTTCTTTAGAATTGAACCTTAAAGTTTGAATATTTTTGTTTGCATGTTTTTAAAATAAAAATTGGTGTAAAATGCAAATATTAATTATAATCTAATACTTTATTTTTAAAAATACTCCTTCTCCCAATCCAAAAAACCCTAATCTCCGCCGCCTTCCGGAAGTTCTTCTTCCCAATGGCGGTGGCCGCAGCAAAACCACCACCTCCTCCTCCTTCCTCGACGTCGTCCGCCGCCCACGTGCCCCAAGAAACCATCCGGAGGGCCGCCTCAAATGACGGGAAACCAAGTCCAAGTCCGAAAAGCCCAAGCTTTTGGATCCATCCTCAAATGACGAGTTCCTCTACCTCATCCTGACCCTCAAGAGGATCCCTCCGAATCCCCACGTTAACCCTTTCGAGATCCCCCTGCACCACCCCCTGTTCGGCCCCGGTTCCGGGATTTGCCTCATCATCGACGACCGGCCCAAGGCGAAGCTCACTAAGGAGGCTGTTGGGAACAAGGTGAAGGCGGACGGGGTGCCCGTTTCGAAAGTCCTGAGATTGTCCAAGCTTAGGGCGAACTACAAGCCCTTTGAGGCGAAGCGGAAGTTGTGCGATTCGTACGAGTTGTTCCTCGCGGATACGTGGGTGGTGCACGCATTGCCCGCGTTGTTGGGTAAGCATTTCTATAAGCAGAAGAAGATGCCGATCGGGGTGGATTTGAGGCACTTACGGTGGAAAGAGCAGGTTGAGGGGGTGAGCAGTTGTGGCATGTTGTTTCTGGTACAGGCACTTGCAGTGTTGTTAAGGTAGCGAGGCTTTCGATGTCTCGGGAGGAGATTGTGGAGAATGTCACAGCTGCAATTGAGGGGGTTGCGGAGACCGTGCCGCGTGGGTGGAGTAATGTTAGGTCTTTGCATCTGAAGTTGATGGACAGTGTGGCGTTGCCCATTTATCAGATGGTGCCGGATGTTAAGTTGAAGATTGAGGGTCTCAGGGGTGAAGATGAGGCGGAGCCGCGTCCGAAGAAGGAAAAGAAGAAGGAAGATGGTCAGGAGGAGATTAAGAAGAAGAAGAAAGGTAGTATGCGAGAGGTGAGGTTCATGGACATGGAGTTGGATGCGGAAGAGGGCGACGGAGATGGCAAGGACGACGACACAAAGGATTTAACAGAGAGTGACGATGAGGAATTGAATGTTGTGATGAAGAAACGGAAACAATAAAAAGAAATAGGTTCGGAGAATGGTGTCCAGAAGCAGAAGAAGAAGAAGAAGAAGTTGAATAGAATTTAGCATCGTGAGGATGACGAGGATGTTGCCGAGCTGAATGACGGCAATCCTTCTAAGAAGCTGTCTAAATCAAGGAAACAAGGGAAGGCGAAGAAGGAAGAAGTTAACGATCTTGCTAAGATTGCTTCCTCTGGAGGAGTATCTAAGGGTAAGAAGGGAACGAGAAAGAAGGGCAACGAGCTTGCCAAGGTAAAGCCTAGAAAGGAGTAGGAAGGTTTCCGTGGAGATGCGGATTCCAGAGGGAAGATAGTTCACCATGATTTTTCGCTGAGGGGTCCAATGCCTTAGCTCAATGATCATCAGATACCTATGACTTGACCATCATTTTTGTGTTTTTTTTTCCTCAATTACCCTTCATTGTTCCTTCAAATCTAGTTTAAGAACCTTAGATTTTATCATACTTGCTAGGTCTTGGTTAATATTAATACCATCTGATGCCTAAAGAAACGGGGTCTTGTTTGATTATGTTTTACAGTTTAAAACACAGGTTAAAACATCTGCCTGTCTCCTGTCTCACCCAACCGAAAAACTGTAAACGAACCCATCTCTGCATCATCGTTGGCTCAATAAGCAGCACTCAGGTTGTCCATTGTGCACGCAGATTGGATGAGCCCTTGAAATTCATCGCCAAGGACTGCCCTCCTTAGCCTTCCACGACAACCTCGTACGTTACCCAAAATGTTGAAACCGAATTTCCTCCCCAGGTGTTTTTGTTTCCCCTTTTGGACATTAAAAAAGGCTTTTCTTTATTACATCTACGATTGAATGATGCGGGAAACCAAAACGTGATAATTCATTCCCAAGGCGCAAATGCTGTCGCCATCGGTCGTTCATCTCCCCGCATTTGCGCCACCCAATTGCTGCATCCCACGAATCCCTAATCGCGTATTGACCCGCCGCATTACTCCGAGTCACAACCCCAATTCGGTTCCGACAACCTCAATCCTCCCGGTCATTTCGATTAACTCCCCGTTGCTGCTTCTCCCCGTCACCGTCAGCAAGAGCACCGCGACCTTCGCCAGGCAGCAGACCCAACAGGAAACCCAGAAGTTCACCCACGACGGCCCGCCTGTCCACCACCTGTTATCCCTTATTTCCGACGATGACCCAGAATCCGGGGGCCGGTCGGGACGTCAGGGCCCGGAGCAAGATCAGAACTTGAGGGGTAAAGCCCCTCCGCCGCCCAAGGTCAAGAAGAGGAAAGGAATTTCGCCGAGCATGTGGTGGGCGGAGTTCAAGGCTGCGTTCGGCCAGAGGGTTAACTTGGAAGGTATTGTTTGCTCGGCTGGGGTGTTCTTCCGGAATCCCCAGCTGGCTCTGCCCCACGTAAGGGTCCAGGACGTGAGGTGCATTGATTGGGGTGAGCTCAAGCGGAGGGGGTTCAAAGGTGTGGTCTTTGATAAGGATAACAGTATCACCGCGCCTTATTCATTGAAGTTGTGGCCTCCAATTGCTCCCTCAATAGAACGGTGCAAGTCAGTTTTCGGGCAGAACGTCGCGGTTTTTAGTAATTCTGCTGGTGAATTAAGTTGTTTTGCTTTGTGAGAATTGGATGAATGGGATGGTGAGTTGAGTGTGAATTCTGTCGTTTTGGCTAAGCGCAGGCCTCTTGGAATATGATCAGAATGGCACCAAGGCGAAGGCTCTGGAATGGGCCATCGGAATTAAAGTCATTAGACACAGTAGGTCCCTCCTCCTCTGAACCCTGTCTGTTCGTTTATGGAGTTGGTTATGATCATTCATTCTATGTTTATGTTGTTCCGTGTGGATCACATGCCATCTACATTGCCACATTACCATATTTCCTAGGCATATTCAGATGTTTCTCCCTAATCATCATTCCCAGGAGTTAAAAAGCCGGGAGGAGGTGCTGAGGAAATAGAGAAACACTTTGGTTGTGATTCGTCTCGTCTGATAATGGTAATTGAACTGCTAGAGTAGCTTACTTATGCATGCCCATTGTTTCGATTCTCGTCTTGGTTGATCATCTCTTCCTGTTATAGGTCGGAGACCGTCCCTTCACGGATATCGTTTATGGAAACCGGAATGGATTTTTCACCATATTGGTGAAGCCTTTAAGTCTCAAGGAGGAGCCATTCATTGTCAGGCAGGTTGGTGATCCTATTATGTGTCCCACATTTGTAATGCACGTTTTGCCATTAATTTGTCATGAACACGGCGTAACAAACAGGCTGCTTCTTAATAGTCTTCTAATGCGATAGCATTTCGCCCTTTACTGCTAATGTAGTACAATCTGAATTATAATTGTAATCGATGTGCCATGACTTGGATTCTTTGCATGCTATCCACTTTAGTTTGTTCTTTGATGTTTTTTCTGATATTGTTTTCTGAACGTATCTTAGGTGAGAATACTAGAAACTTCTCTGGTCAACCGTTGGCTAAGTAAAGGCTTGACGCCGGCCAGACATTGTCTACTTCCAGACGCTAGTCGGTGTGTGAAAGACCCAAAATCTTAGTAAGGGGCTTCAGTTGGTAGAGGACAATTTTCACAGACTTCACCCAAGTGATTTCGCCTTGTAGTTATGTGTATCTATTTCTCTTGGCGGCCGAATTTTGTAACGTGATATAATCATTTACTTGGAATTGACTTGACAAAAGATTAACTGCACTATACATTTTTCACCTATTGGGATGTATATCTGCCCTGTCCTTGCCGATAATTGCAGCAGCATGCCCCGTTTTGCCCGAGGACAAACACCTAACATCTGCTGCGCCATAACTACAGTATGGGATTCATGGTGAAAGCTACTCTTTTCCATTGGAAACTGCAATGTACATCAAGTGGAAATGGCAACGCATTTCCTTCAATGACAGGAGAAGATAATCTCTGCAAACTATTGCCTCATATCTGCAGACAGAAGAAATTTCCCTTGACAAGTCCTCCATACCAGAAGAAGTTTGGCGGCTGCCATTAAAATTTGGTGATCATGTTCCCAAATCTCTGTGGGGAGGTAGTTTGTTGATCCTATTCTCATCTATCCCTGTTTATTATGGTAGTCAGCTACTGACCTGTCGATTTCTGTCTTATGACGGGGTCTAATGATTTTGTTTCTTAGACTGCCGCACCCTAACCGGTCGTCATACCAGAATCTTGTCTGAGCACCGTTGTGGACATTCATCTTTGTTCCTTGGTTAAGTAGTTCTTCGCCCATCTGTAGTGCTTTCATAATACAACAGCCCTGTTTTCTTTCTGTAGTTGTTTGCCGTATTGATGGATGATGACATGTCCCCATTGAGTGTTTTGTTCCAATCGCATTCTCCAGACTAGTCCACTTAGTAGTGCGGTATTTCTATCATTTGCTGTAAATAGACCTAGTCCCCCTTCTTCTTTCCTCGTTGTCACTTAGTGCCAGTTTATTAGGTGATTTGTTTTTGCTTTCTTCTTTCGATCCCCAAAGAAAATTTCGGTTGATTCTAACACTCATTAGTTGACAGAACTGGATGGCGGTCCCAAACTACAGTTGATTTAACAGCCGCAGTTCCTCTGAGCTTGCTGTAAAGCACCTTGTCCTGAAGCATTTCCTGAGAAGGTTAAGATGGTTTCTGGTATTGATCTGTCTGGGGTGTTTCTGCAACATTTTTCCTCCAATACTCAATTCCAAAAATAGTTGTAATAGCTGATAATCGATGCCAAGGACTCATTACATTATATTATAACGTGAGGCCATTGGATTGAATCACCGTGGAGGAGGGGCACAAGTCAGCCATGACTGTATTTGCTCCTCTGTCAACAGCCATTAAAATCCTTTTGGCAGCTTCCAATTCTCTCTCTAATGGAATTCAACCTCACCTATCAGTCCCTTCTCCTAGATTCAGTCTCTAGACCTCTTCTTTGATATGAGCTTTCACCATTACTTGCAGTGTTCCTCTCTTGATGAAACCAATGGCAATTCTGGTGAAATGTATCCATCCTTCAAAATGTTTCAAAACATTCGCAGTTTATCCCATTGAAATGACCTCCTCGATTCGTTGGGGTAGGTGCTGTAGTATAACGATACAGGTCACTATCTTCTCTGTCTTTTTTCACCATTACTGTAGATATGCTTGACAGATATAACGGTCTGCGCCACCAAACCGATCAATCAATCAAAATTTTCCAACCTCTAAAATGCAAAAAAATCCGAATGTAGCACTAGGACGTGATCAATTCATTCTCCCCCCCCAATCCATTTCCATGTTGCAAACTAAAGAAGACTGCATTTACTTATCTCTCATCTTTCACCTGCTTCAATTTACTACACCCTTTCCGCCTCCTCCCCTAACTCTCTCTGTCAGTAGAACAAAGTTGTTGCTGCTATACAAGATGGTCGGAGGATACGTGAAGTGCAGTATTGGAAGGACCAAGGTCATTAAGTTGGCTTTATTAGTTAAGGGTTGAGTAGAAGTTCATGATAGTGTTGTACTGTAAGTCGGTGGGGGTTAAACTATTGTAACAAACTATATAAAGGCAAATTACAGAGAGCGGGAGAATCAGTTGATTCTGTTGGATCATTCTTCCTCATTTCGTTGTGTGTTGGTGTTTGGAGTTTGCTTTCATGGTATCAGAGCTTCAAGGGAGATGATAACAGGAAGCAACAGAGGCAAGATGATTGTAGAGGTAAATCCGAACTCCCCGTTCTTCGTCACTTCGACTGATAGCCAGGTTGATGTTCTTGTTACACCAGAGTTAGTAGAAGGAAATTACCATACTTGGAGTAGGGCGTTCGAGGTCGCCTTGTCAATTAGAAACAAACTTTGTTTCGTTGATGGATCGGTTGAAAAACCTGGTGTTGGAGATCTGTTGTTTCCGGCGTGGAAGAGATGTGACGATCTGGTCAGGACGTGGATCCACAAATCTGTTTCGCTTCCCATAACTTCGACGATTTATTACATAGATACAACAAGAGAAGTGTGGGAGGAACTCAAGGAGAGATATGTGCAGCCAGATGACTCACGCATTTGTCAACTACAATTTCAGTTCCACACATTGAGTCAGGGGAGGTTTCGATGTATAGGCCATTGCCTAGGTGTGATTGTGGTGGCTGCAAATACGATTGGATGAAGGTTTATGTAGAACAGTATCAAAAGGATTTGGTTTTCAAATTCCTGAATGGTTTAAACGAAGAGTTTACTAGTTTAAAGTCACAGCTTATGATGAGAAAGCCTTTCCCTTCTCTTGGGGAGGCGTATAATGTTGTACAAAGAGAGGAGTTGCATAGAAGAGCAAAACGAGGGATGTTGAATCCCATTGATGGGCTAGGAGTGGCTATGATGGCTTCATCTTCTTCTGTTCGTGTATACAAAAATGCAGATGTTGCAATAGATGTTGGTGGAAGAAAGGGACGAAGTGAATTTGTTTGTGTGCAATGTGGAAGAAGATGATACACAAAGGAAAGATGTTATCAGCTTGTTGGTTTTCCTAGTGGATTTAGAGGAGGAAAAGGTAGATCTTCTGGAATGAGGTCTTTCGGAGGAAGACATAGTGTTAATCAGGTGACAACAGAACAACAAAAGATGATGAAGTGACAGCTACCAGTTAAGTCTCTCTAAGCATCAGGTTCAGAGGCTAATGGCCATGCTCAATGTGGCTACAATTGATAAAAAAGTGGTTGAAACTGAGGATTCCAATGTTCTTCCTTCTGTGTCTGATGTTCCATATCAAGCAGGTAAAGGGTTCCATAAAATTCTTTCTTCTGTCTTCAACCCTGGTTCACTGACAGAGGTTTGGGTTGTAGATACAGGAGCCACAGACCATGTTGTGGCTGATTTGTCTTCCTTCTGTCAATGTCACTGTTTATCTACACCTCTAAAAATTCAACAACCTAATGGTTCTTATGTCTTTGCCACTCATGTTGGAACTGTACTGTTCAATGACCTTTTACAGTTGCAAAATGCCCTTTATGTCCTAGATTTCAAATTTAATTTGATTTCAGCAAGTAAACTCGTTTCATCCAATACCCTTTGTCTCATTTTCTTAAAGGATTGTTGTTTGTTCAGGATTTACAAAAGTGGGTGACAATTGGTCTTGCTAAGCAAAGGGATGGATTGTACATAATGCAAGGAATGAAGGTGTCTGGACTCAAGAGTGCTGATGATCCTCATATTGGTTCAAACATATTGCAGGGTATTGTTAGTAATAGCAGACATAAAGGACAGCTTCTACTGAATGTATTTGATTTGTAGCATGCTAGGTTATGACATACATCTATAGAAAAACTGAAGGTGTTACAATACCATGATCCTTCTATAGAAGTTGTACCTGACAATGTTTGTGTTACTTGTCATGAATCAAAACAAAGAAGGTTGTCTTTTCTTTTAAGTGACATACGCAGCGTTCATCCTTTTGACTTAATTCACTGTGACATTTGGAGTCCATACTCTCAAAAAGCTATAGGAGGATTTAAATACTTCTTAACTATTGTAGATGACAAAACTAGAGGAACTTGGCTTTATCTCATGAAAACTAAGTCTGAAACTAGGAAGTATCTGCAACAGTTTTGTCAACAAGTTAAAACTCAATTTGATAAAACTGTTAAAACTATAAGAACAGACAATGGTGTTGAATTTTTGATGAATGATTTATATTCTGAGAATTGTATTATACATCAAATGAGTTATGTGGAAACATCACGGCAAAATGGTGTAGTTGAGAGGAAGCATCAACATCTATTACATGCAGCTAGAGCTTTATTATTTCAATCCAATATGCCATCACAGTTCTGGGGTTATGCAGTTCTTACAGCAGCATGTATAATCAACCGATTGCCTTCTAAAGTTATGTCAAACAAAACACCTTATGAAATGCTCTTCCATAAGTTGCCTTCTTTTCATTTGAGGAGAGTTTTTGGTTCTTTATGTTTTGCTAACACAAATTCCTCACATAGAACTAAATTTGATAAAAGAGCTATGAGATGTGTTTTTGTTGGTTATCCTTTACATGTCAAGGGCTACTAAGTTTACAGTTTAGAAACAAAACAAGTGTTTATATCAAGAAATGTTCTTTTCTATGAATCGATATTTCCTTTTAAGCTTGAATTCTCTATGAATGAGTCATCACAAGATTCACCTGGCTATGATCTGGGTCATGATTTTTTCCCTACATATGTTGTGTTTATATCAAAAGCTTCTATTGATCTGCATAACGATAATACTGTTATGGGTGATGTTCTGCCTGATAATAATGAATCCATCAATGATCCAAATCAAATGCATACATCTCATTCACATGATGCACATATGTCTGAACCTATATTGAGGAGAAGTACTAGAGAACGAAGAACACCTTCTTACTTGGCAGATTATCATCATCAATTGTCCCTAAGTTTAGCACAGTCCTCATCACCTCTAATTCCCAGGTTTACTTCTATTTCTTCAAAACCTTTACCTGCATATCCTATTGATCCTTTTATTTCTTACACACAGTTGTCATCTCATCATAAAGCCTTTGTTGTTAGCCTTGATAGTCACATCGAACCTCAGTCTTATGCTCAGGCTACTACTATGTCACATTGGGTGGAGGCTATGCAAGCTGAACTTGATGCTTTGAAGGACAATAATACTTGGGAGTTAGTTCCTCTGCCAGATGGAAAATGAGTTGTTGGGTGCAAATGGGTATATAAGACGAAGTTGCATGCAGATGGCATAATAGAGCATTATAAAGCCAGGTTAGTTGCAAAGGGTTATACCCAACAAGAAGGCCTGGCTTATCAAAAAACATTTAACCCTGTTGCAAAGCACACTTTTGTGACAGTTTTCTTTGCTTTGGCTGCAATTAAGGGCTAGCATCTTAGACAGTTGGATATCCATAATGCTTTTCTGAATGGAGACTTGGTAGAGGAGGTGTTTATGCAGCTTCCACCTGGATTACTAATTGAGGGGGAGAATTCTAGCACATCAGAACAATCCAGGATGGTTTGCAAGCTAAAGAAGTCTCTTTATGGCTTAAAACAAGCCTCTCGACAGTGGAACTGTAAGTTGACAGAGTGTTTCTGCAATATGGTTTCACGCAGTCAAAAACAGATTACTCTTTGTTTACTAAACAAGAAGGAGATGATTTTGTGGGAATCTTGGTCTATGTAGATGACATTGTTGTGGCAGGTTCTACAGAACGAGTTGTGAATGATTTGCAGAAGCATTTACAGTAGCATTTCAAGGTAAGAGATCTGGGAGAGTTGTAGTATTTCCTTGGTTTGGAAGTGGCTAGATCAAAGAAAGGCATTTTTGTCTCACAAAGAGTGTATGTGTTGAAACTCTTAGAAGATGTGGGAAAATTGGCTGTTAAACCAGGTGAGATACCTATGCAACCTAATATGAAGTTGATGCGTGGCAATGGTTCTACACAATCTGATGTGAGTTCTTATAGAAAGTTGATAGGGAGACTTATATATCTTGGTGTCACTAGGCCAGATATTGCTTTCTCGGTTCATTTGCTAGCACAGTTTATGGATTCTCCGGATGAGAATCATTGGAAGGCAGCTTGTGGTGTGCTGAAGTACCTAAAAGCAACTCAAGGAAAAGGAATCTTCTTTCCTGGAAGGTCTGAGGTGGTTTTATCTGCATATACTGACAGTGATTGGGCTGGTTGTTTGGATACAAGGAGGTCAACCACGGGATATTGTGTATTTCTAGGAGATAGCTTGGTAAGCTGGAAATCCAAGAAACAATCGACAGTTTCAAGAAGCTCTACTGAGATTGAGTATAGGGCAGTGGCAGCCACGACTGCTGAAGTAGTCTGGCTTGCTGCTTTACTTAAAGATTTCTACATCAGTTTGAGCTCACCAGTAAAGATGTTTTGCGATAACAAATCAACCATTTACTTAACTAAAAATCCAGTGCTGCATGAGAGAACCAAGCATTAGAAATTGATCTACATTTTGTGAGAGAAAAGGTGGCTTTAGGAGAAATACAAGTTGAACATGTATCTACACAGATGCAAATAGCTGACCTCTTGACTAAGGCATTGTATCCAGCAAGGTTTAAATCCTTGGTAGAGAAGTTGGGAATGATTGATATACATGGAGGCCATCTTGAGGGAGAGTGTCGGCAGAACAAAGTTGTTACTGCTATACAAGATGGTCGGACGATACGTGAAGTGCAGTGTTGGAAGGACCAAGCTCATCAAGTTGGCTTTATTAGTTAAGGGTTGAGTAGAAATTCATAATAGTATTGTATTGTAAATCGGTAGGGGTTAAACTATTGTAACAAACTATATAAAGGCAAATTACAGAGAGCGGAAGAATCAGTTGATTATGTTGGATCATTCTTCCTCGTTTCCTTGTGTGTTGGTGTTTGGAGTTTGCTTTCACTCTCGTGTTAGATTAACCCTTTTCCCATGCACTTCCCATCACTTCCCCGTAAAAGTTGTGTGGTGGGAGAGGGAGGAAGAAGATAAAAGATGGAGAAGATTACGAAGAATGGCTATCATGGCCAGTTTACTTACTTGTGCATTGCCTTCTTTGCGGTCTCTCTGAACTTGTTTGTCCCCGTCTTGTCGGAAACGAGCCTCAAGGACAACAAGAGCTTCTTCCCCGTTCCTGGTCCTTACGTGGGATTAACTCCGCCGAGTGGTAGCTACCCAATCATTCTGCACGTACGATCTTCATGTATATTTTGGCACGCTTTAACCTGGTTATTGTATTGCAGCTCCGTACAAGAGCCCTCCAACCACAGGAACTACAACGCCGCCCTACCATGCTTCCCCGTCACAGCTGAAAACGCCCACATCACCAGTCGGGGGTTGTGTTAACCCACCTGTCGTCTCTCACCCACCAAAGTCCAGAAGCAGCGGTGGTGGTGGATACCATTATAAGCCTCCTTCTTCTGGAAGCAGTGGCGGTGGAAGCAAGGGAGGAGGAGGATACCATTATAGTCCTCTATCTTCTGGAAGCAGGAGTGGTGGATACCATTATAGCCCTCCATCATCTGGGAGCAGGGGTGTAAGCAGTGGAGGATATAGTCATCCAACTCCTCCATCTTCAGGAAGCAGCGGCGGCAGTGGCAGGAGCTCGACTCCACCAACCACCCCTATCCGTGGTGGCACTACACCAACTTCACCATACTATCCCATCACCGATCCATTCACTGGCACTTGCAAGTAAGCCACGAATCATAGTTCAGTATCTGTCCATAACCATACTTAAGCCAGGATTTATAATCTCAAGTACACTTCCTAATGTTGCAGCTTCTGGAAGGCACATCCAACAATAATATTTGGTCTGTTCGGATGGTACAGAACAGTTGGTACTGCTTTTGGGGTGACGAACGTCCCTGGTCTCCCGTCAAACCTCAACCTATTACAAGCGCTCTCCAACACTCGCAACGATGGATACGGGGAGCCCTTACGAGAAGGAACGGCCTCATTGCTCAACTCCATGGTCAACCACAAGTTCCCTTACACAAACCAGCAGGTCAAGGGCAACTTGTTAAGTCTCTCAGTTCCAACTCTGCCGCAGCTGCTCAGGCTAGACTGTTCAAGCTCGCAAATGAGGGTCACTTCAAGCCAAGAGAATGAGGAATGAAGAGGGCATACAATATGGATGTGGATTATTTACTGTCTGCTTTGAAATGGTGTTTTGTGTGTATTTTTTGGGGGAGTGCTTAGTGATTGTTTCTGGGTCATGCAGAACAATTTAATGTGCAACAGGATTTCGATGAGATCTTCAAATGGTTTTGATGGGTTTCCCCAATTCAACATTTTCCATCTATGGATGCAACAAAATAAAGCACACAAACTTTCCCCCTTAAAAGTTTCCATGAATGATCCTCATCCGTTACGTTTTATCAATGTACAAGTTTCCAGGGAACAGAACAACCATGGTTCACCCTTTACTTCTGCCAGGAGAAAACAAAAAACATACTGGACAAACAAGGATTCCACTGTCCTAATGTTAATTAAATCAGAAGTCGCCTGAACAAAGAGAATGCAGTAGACCAGTTGGGTATGTCCACGAGATCAACTGACCAATGCATTCGCCATCCATCAGTAGTAAAATGAGATGTGACCTCTGATATGATAATTCAGCAAGCACAACATTTAGCCGGTTTGTGAGATATGACCTCTTATGCCACCCCTTCCATAAGAAGTACCCGGAACATCACATTTACTCTTCCTGGTTAGGGACGAGATCTAAAAGCAGGGTGGTCCTGGCTTGGATTCACTCATGGTAACAATTCCCTTAGCATTCCACAGGAGCAACAGTAAAATAGCACCCTGTGGACGGTAAGGATGAGCTTAGTTTGAGCTATTCATCGACAAAAGTTTTCTTGGGTTTTCCTCTTCCCTCAAGGCCAAGTTCTGCATAGTTTGTCCGAGCAGAGTCGAGAACAAACCCGGCCTTCTGTCTGTGTTCATCGTTTACTCTCATGTCAGCAACTTTTCCTTTTAACAGTCAATGTCAGCTCATGTGAGATTCAAACCATTTGAATATCTGCTCGGACTGCAAGCTAGTCATCTCATGGAACGCAAACGCCAGGTTCAGCTCCTCCTGAACATGGTTAATCAGCCGCTTGTCCAGCAACGTGGCCTTGTTCTCAACATCGAGAACCTTCTTCCACTGCATGGCACGTCCATCCTTCTTCATGTATCCATTTTCGTCAACAAACCCTTCCCTTCGGAAAAGCTTAAACAACTCGGCAGACACATCGTTGCCTAGCCCAGGTATCCTATCGGCCAAAGTGTTTGGGGATAAGGGGAATTCCATGCATTTAACCTCAGCGACATCGATCCCTTTCTTCTTCAGCTCCACCATGAACTCTTCTATCTTCAGCTTCCTACGGGTATCCTTCGGCATATGCACAAAAAGCGTGGGTGGATAGTCACCCAACACATCAATCTGGTCAAACACCCCCTCCGCAATCATCAACACAATAGCACTGAACTTCAAGTCGGTTGCAAGGGCAGAAACAAAGTACCCTCCGGACGAAGCCCCCAAGGCAAAAGCAGGGAGCTTCCCGAGCCCGTTCTTCACAACCCACCACTCGATAATCTCCCCAACGACCGTCCTTTCCTCTCCCATAGTCCAGCATCTCCCCATGCTAGACACCGCGAGCACAGCAAAACCCCTCGAAAGAGCTTCGAGCACTATAAGCCTCTCCTCAGGCAAACCCACGCATCCCTCACAGGACGAAGATCGGTCCCAGAAGTTGGCAGCCCTACCGTTGCACCCGTGAGCGATGAAAAGCACGGCCTTGGGCGAACCCGGAATCTGCCAAATCAAATCCGTCCCATTCCTATACTCAACCGTCGGCCGGGACTTCACTGATGCATCGAAACTGCTCCACCTCCGCTCAGCGCCCCCGATCACCGGCTCCTTCGTCCTTTTATCGCCAAACCGAAAGAAAAGGAAAACAACCAGCACGATCAGAACAAAAGAAGCGGCCGAAACCCCATTCCACAACCTCGATCTGTGCCCACGCCTCGCCATCCCAACCGCACTGCCAATCCACTCCTGTATCCGCTTAAAGAAACAAAAAGATCAAATTTTGACCATCCCCCAGACAAATCGTTGACTAACCCACGACAAAAATCCGATTGCTCTCAAAGATCGCAACTAGATGGGGCGCATCGGAAATGGAAGAATCGCGTTCTCTCGGCTCGCTGCAGTTTCTGGAGGGAGGGAAGGTGCAGCCAATCGGGCCGGATAGATTGGGCTTTTGGGCCCACATGTTCCTCGTGATTCATCCTGGCCCAATGAAAAGATCGTACAGGAAACAAAACCTTTGTAAAAACACTTTGCGACACATGATTACGACCCGATTGCTCATCACAAAGAAAAGTATGGCAAGGCGTGAAAGATTCGTGTGATTTCGTTTTCCCTGTTTGCTGCTATAAGTATATTTGTGTGTGGACTGAACAGATCTCCATAATATGCCCCCAGGCTGTGTGGGCCACCCGGGTTGATGCATTAAACAAGCAGCTGCACCAGCATACGTTGTTCTGTTTCGAAAACTAAACTCGAAACATACAGAAGTGTATCCCCAGTTAACGCCATTAGCATGCCATAAACGAAACATCGACCCCGTCAAGCATCTGAGGATGGTTTTTCTGCATGTGGACGAGTCTTGCACCACTTCACATTAACTGCATCGAAGGAGAATCACATGCTTTTCTCAGCGAAACCTCAACAGTTGGATGAGAGTACCAGGAAAATGGGAACCTGGCTTAAACGAGCTGGAGGGCGGTAGGATCGGCCTGAAAATGCTGACGATGGCTCGGTTTCAAGAGGTTGACAGGCAGGAAGTTCCTGTTGTAGGGTTGGGTCGACATGGATATATCCTCATACATTGCTCCCGATATCATCTCGGGATTCTGCTGGTGTTGCTCCTGTGCTCTTTCGTTTTCAGCTATTGTTTACCCAATGAAACAAAAATATAAAGTTAATAAACCCACTCTTTTCTCTGCCGTAGGCATGCCAAACTTGCATAATATAGTTTACAAAGTAGAGAAACACGACGGATAGTGCAACCTTTGCTCTCAGGCACATGTTGTCATTCTGCAGCTCTAGTTCCTGCACAATATGTTTTTGCCACTCAGGATATATGAAAAGAGGAGGAAGAGACATCAAGACTGTTCTTCGCTATTTGTAAACTTTTCCTTATATTGTCGAAAGACTAGTAATCTAAGGATATAGAATCGCACCACGATTGCACATTCTTGTTCGGAATTTGGTGTAGGTGGCATTGACTACAGCCAACCCTAATTCTGTTCAAACTGTAACCCATGAAGTTACACGATAGCAAAGCAACGGCAGCATCCATCGTGCAAAGATAAGGAAGCGAACTCACCCTCTTCTGCATGTATTCGATTACAGCAAACAGCATCTCATTCTGACAATTTAACCACTCCACCGAATTCCAAAAACACGCAGCATCAATGTAGCCAAGCAGCGATAACAACTCCTTAATCAAACCTTCTTGGAGCGAACCCGGGACATGGCCGTTTCCAGTCGGCCTTCCAGCTTGAGTTCCTTGAAGTTCAAAGAGCTAGTCGACTCCCCGAGGATGTGCCTTATCTAACCATTAAATTATTTCCTTCACATATCATCACATCATTACAATAAAAACACACAAACTTTCACATCGTCGAGGACGAGTTACCTGTTCGAGTTCTGAATCTCCTTGATCTGCCTCCTCAGCTTCGACGACTTGCTGGTAGAACTGGTAATCATTTTGGAAGGATGAAACCAAATAACCAAATATACCATGAACAAAAGTCACCTAAGCATGGGAGGCACCTGAATATTGAGTTCAGCTACAGTGGGTGATATCGGGACATCGCCTTTCTCGTACCTGCCAATTGTTCCCTTAACACTGCAAAGTGCAAACTCATCATTACCTCACAAACTCAGCCATCACGTTTACTAATCAGATAAAGACAAATGACGGTGTTGACATCACAAGAGAGGGGAACAGCATTGACCTCTAAGCATCCTTCAACGGGCTGCGTGATCGAGGGAGGGAAGGCAGCTGCATTGTCCGTTTGAGCAGATATCGTAGTCCCTGCAGACCAACGGAAAAAAGCACTCCCAGGGCCGATTTCATGAGATCTGTCCCTTTCCATTCGGAATCCCAATTGTATGCCCGCAACTGTTCATCGGATTCCAGTTTCAGGTACTGTGGGAACGACGATTATGCTGGGATCAATATGAGTGGGAAATTGCCTAACAGAGCTAAGCTGCCTTTTGCATATTTTATCCAAATCGACCCGGTGATAAATTTGCTTAGGGAAGGGATATTTAGAGTAAACCTGAGGAGGACCACACGACCGCGGGAGACATCTAATGCAGCCTAGAAGGGGATCGATCAACCGCCAGACCGCCTGACGGCCTATGATGGTTGAGAGGGTGGTGCAGTTCACAACTGCCCTCGATACGTCTATCACTCCAACTTTATGATAGTCTTGACGGCCTTTGAATTTATTAATCTTTTTTCTTTCATTAACTGAATCATCCGAAACTATTTCTTACAAAATTTGAATAATGTAAGAAGACAAGACTTTATTCTAGTAAAATGTGACCCTCCCTAAAATGACAGAATCTCGGCGTATAGGATCACGTTCCACGTGTCTGGCACGCCAGGCAGGCACCAATGGCTGCAGTCGGCGGCTCGATGTCCGCCGAACCCGTAGAATGACGGGTGACCATCCTTTCTCAGCTGAGAAAGCGTGGTCACCCGGAGCAGATGAACTGGCTTCTTCATCTTGCTTAGCGCCCTTTCCAGTACAACTTCACCCGGGTGCGGCCCTCCCGGGTACGTCGGTCCACGGATCGGAGCAATTTCCCCCACGCACGTGGTCATTGGAGGGTTCCCCCAGTCCGGCCCGCTGGTTCGTCATGGGAACACAAGTACATTGTTACTGTAAGCGAATGAGCTGCAGTACTTGGCTAGTTGATTTGCTTACTTGGAATGATCTGGGGAGACTCCTTGGAAGAATATCTTGGTTTTCACAGGGTCAATCGCTGTGTCGACCCAGTTTGCCCATGTAGTCAACGCCTTCTCGTATGCCACCAGTCGATCCATGTCCGTGTAAGTCTTCCCGCCGTCGATGATGTAGTCCCACCTAAAACATGCACCAAGTGTTTGATCATGCCTAGTGATTGAGTTACTAAAATGATTCAATGGGAGAGAAAAGTCGTCGGAGACGGCGCAAGCTCACGGCTGCTTCCTCCCGGTGTGAAGCCACCAGTGCCATGAGTTGAAGATCAGGATGTCAGCCTCGGCCCAGAACTTACCACTCGAGACTGAGTCCAGCACGAGGGCTCGCCCTGTTGGGGTACTCACAATGTCCACCAGGAGCGCATTCCGGGAAAGCAGGATCTCTGCATTGTGTTCCTGCATAGATAACGTTTACATGAACAAGTTCATAAGTGATAGTTTTACACCAAGACCCCTGGCGAGAACAGAATCAAATAATGTTTACCGGGAAAGCGAACTTAGAGAGACCATCGGTGCGTGTAATGACGTACTTAACCGCAGGCACGGCCGTGTGGATCATACAGGTGAGGGACTGCCACTGGTTCAGGCTCAAAGAGTCCCCCACGAACATCATCTTCTTCCCCCTAATCCTGTTCAAGAAATCCCAGCCGTCGAACCTGCGCCACCCATCTTGTCAGATCCGATTGGCTGAAAACAACTCGCATGACCAATGTCCTAGCGGTCTGATGTTTTGTTCTTTCCAGGAGGACAAAATCTAATCAATGCCACACATCGTATAAGATGAAGATGGTGAAGTGTCACCATAACCATACCTCGGCAAGTTGCATCCAGACGGCTGCCACCGATAATGGAGGTAGCCGCTGTCCGGCCGTCCATTCCCTTGGCAATTGAACTCCTTCTCAATGAAGGGACAGGTATAATAGATAGGATAGGCTTTGTCGATCACCCAGATGCCCTTGGATGCATCACAAGAGTTGTTCCCTGTAACCCCATTGATGAAATATCTCGATCCGGGTTCAGCCACAAGCACAAACAAAACAAATGCTATCCATATGAGACCACGGGCAACGACGTAGTCTCCACGCATCTTTGTATTGGAGAGGAAAGGGAATGTTAGGCAGCACAAAATGTGTGACAAAGGGATGGAAAAAGAGGAACAAAGGCTCATACTATCATGGTGATGGTGGTTATAATGTGGTCATTAATTCATTTATTGACGAAAACTGATTGGAAAAATGTCAATAACAGTCCTACAGTTTCTGTTTAGACCAACAAAAACAGTAATTTCACATAAAAGACTCCGACCGGATTCATTATGGCATTTGAGGATTGAGATGGATGGTTATGTTCTAGATAAAGCTGCAGTGACAGGGGTCCGTTCGACATTGACTTGATAGGGGTGATGAATGGGGGGCGATTGCCATTGACTCGTGCCAGTTGCCACCCAAAGAGGCGAATCGCCTTCTTTGCTCGGTTCATCTTCAGGAAGGGACCTAAAGTAGCCTGTGATCTCCCACCTGCAATCTGATTAAAGAGAAGATAGCTTATTTGAGAGCCACATTGTAAATATCACAATGGGGACATTCATAGGAGATCATAGATATTCACATGCTGCTGACCTTTAGGAAGAGCCGCCGCCTGAGCTTGACAAATTTGCAATTTGGCCAGGAAGGATCGAAGAGAGGATTGAAGGGCATCAGTCTCAGGACTTGGGTCAGATGACTGTTTCACCGCAAGCTTAAAGATGAATATTTCCGGCATCATGTTTGCATTGTTGGAAAAGACCACGGGCTACTCTATCTATTGAACCCTGCATTTGATAAAACCAAAGAAAGATATCCACGCTACGTCATCTTCAAGCCTAAAACAATATTGATATAGTCACGTTGTTAGAAGAGGTGTTACATGAGCAAAAAAATAGATTATAAAAGAAAGTTCTCACAGAAGAGCAAGCAGCATCATCCTTCCGAGGACACCCAAGTGACGTAAGGTGGGTGGTGGGTGTTTGGAACCTTGTCATGATTCCTGAAACCCTACCATGCACACTCCACTTGGATTTACAGTTGGTTTTTTCAGTGAGGGCAAAAAAAGAGAGGCTCGCAAAAAGTAAGTTCGCCTTGAACCTCACTGATATAAAAAAAAGCAAGCAGCACCTTTTGAATTAATGGTTGAAGTCCCGTTACAGCGGAATAGGTATACTCCCTGAGAGCGGGATGCGAGCTTCGTGCACAACCAAGTTCAGATACCGTATCCTCTCAAAAGCTCCAAATTCAATCAAGCCGAAAAGTTAATAAGTTGGGAAAAGTTTGTACCAAAGAAGAAAGCGATACGGATGGGCAACACATGAAATTGCTCATGTAAGAACATCTGAGGATGTCAGCTTGTTGCCAAGACTTGCATCTTTATGCCCAATAAGTTCCAAAAATCTATCATGAAAAAGAGTAAGGGGATTTTGGCCACTAAATTACCTGTCATGAGCTTCTTTGAGGAAAACAGAGCTTCTAGTTCCTTTATTGGTAATGAAGAAGATGCCGTGATGCTTAATCAAGCAGAGAATCAACTTAGATGGCATCATACTTCTCAATGATAGACAGGTAATTCCACTTCTGAACAAACCCAGCATGCCTTTCTAGATCCCGTAGGAGAATAAGCTGGTGTTTCTGAGATTCGATTATGGACTTGAGTTGCAGAATCAAAGTTGGTTTCTTCCTTAAATCCATAACTCTATCCAGTTCATGAACTCTATAGTAGATTCTCTTCTTGGGTCTTTTGGCTAGACTCGATTTCCACTTCTTCACAACCGACGTCAACCCAAGATTCTGAACTAAAATCAATCCCAGCAGGGAAGGCACATTGGCCAGTGGTTTCACACGATACATCGGCAATCTTTTTCGGCCCTCGCACAAATCACCAGTTTCAAGGCAAACAAAGATTCAAACCCCAAAACTCTACAAATTCACGCATGGATCACTTTCTAATCCCCCCAAAAAAAAAAACAAAACAAAACTTTCCCACCCCCATCAATCAAACACCTAATCGAACACTCAAAACGGCGCCTCATGATTACTCAACCCGCGGGCTGGAAAGACAAACTAGATTAAGAAGAGACCCACACAACACGCCCTAAATCTGGATCGGGGAATCGTGGAGGGTGGAAGATTTTTCCATCCTGAGGGGGTAGAAGGGGCAGAATTAGGGTTTACATTCTGGACAAATTTGGCGCCAATTGCCCAGGACTCAATCGCAACTAAATCTAAAATTCGGGGACTCAAAACGGATAGGATTTTATCTCGGCGGAAGTAGCCGTTAGGAACCATGAAATCGAAGACGGGGGGAATTTTCGTTTGAGAAATCTTCTGATTTGCTTCGAGAGATTTCGTCATTGGGTTGTGGTAATGATTAGGGTATGGACTTGTTGGTGTTGATGGAGCCAAACCTCGGCCGGCCGATGCTTAATAAGTGCCGCAACTGAGTATGATATTACGGGCTTTTCTGTAAGAGTCCAGTCCAAAAACTAGCTCAAGAGTTGGGAGTGTTCATTGGCTCATATATAGCCACATTCGCATCATATATTACCGACTGACTATTTGTATATATCTCCCACATGACCAGCTTTGCGGTAATTTAACCCAGCCCCGAACGAACACTGCAATACCAACGTTACTGGCTGCGTCGTGCAGGTGGAGAGTAGTGGGCTAGCTCTGATACCATCTGGTACGTACAACTAAGACTCGTAACCAACTCCCCACTACAATCCTTCAGTTGGGGTTGTTTTCCTCATTTCTCCCAGGAAAACCCGTAACAAGTGATATGAGATCACACAATTCCGACAGCCATGGTGGACACCAGGCTCAACGAGCTGAAAAAGGAGCAGGACGGTATGGATTCAGTGGTGAACGGGTTGATGGACTAGGTGGAGGGGGTAACATTGCAGATGAGGGAGTGGCAACAACAGGCTGATTCGAAGTGGGAATTAATGCATAACCAGATGAAGATGGTCGGGAAGATCTTGCAAGAGTGGGAATCACGAGAATTCGGTAGTGGGAAAAGAGTGGACGAGTCAAGTGGGGAACGCATGAGACCTTTCCAGGAATCAAGTGACGGAAGGTGTAATGGGTTGGACGGAGGAAGGTACAGCCCCGTGAGTCTACCAATTCATAAGCTGGATTTTCTGGATTTTGACGGGGCTAATCTCGATGACTGGCTGTATAGAAGCGAACGGTACTTTGAATTAGAGCAAACCAGAGATGACCAGAAGGTGCGGATTGCGTCAGTTTTTATGTATCGGAAGGCATTGCACTGGCATTATACATTTATTAAGAATCGGGGAGGCAGAGAGTTGCCTAGTTGGAGTGAATACATAGATGCTTTGACAGCCAGGTTTGGTAAGACCGTTTTTGATGATCCGATGGGAGCATTGAAGAACTTGAAACAGGAGGGCAGTTGTGAAAATATGTATGTTTATATGGAGGAATTCGATGCTTGCTTATGGAGGGTACTGGAGAAGTTCGATTTGCCGGAAGAATTCCAAGTGAGTTTGTTTATTAACGGCTAGAAAGATGAATATCGACGAAAATTGTGGTTATTGCGACCCACTGACTTGTTGAGCGTTCAATCTAGTGCCAGAATTATTTCAATGGATGTACCGCCTGAGAAGGATGAGACAACAGGGATGAGGTCGACTAACAAAATTCGACAGCCAGGGGCGACTCGGGGAACATTGATCCCGGTGAACAGAGGCTCGGGAAATGCAGCCATTGTAGGAAGACGGGGAACAAGCAGTGAGGGTCATTCCGCCGTTATCAAGAAACGTTTGAGTCAGAAGCATCAGATGTTTTCCTTGGTAGTAGAAACTGAAGTGGAGGAAGATCCAGGTGAATACGGGAAGATGAATCGATACGAGACGGAGCAGGCCAAAGCCCACTGTATCCTTACATGCCTTAAAGGGAGAAGCAGAAGGCAATGGAACACAGACCATGAGGGTGAGAGGAAATTTTAAGCGAAGAGTGCTGCATATCTTGGTAGATTCAGGAAGTACCCACAACTTCATGGATTTTGGGTTAGTGAAAGAGCTGAAGTTGCAGTTAACTCCTATCAAACCGATTCAGGTTACCATTGCAGACGGGAGAAAGATTCAAATCGACAGGGCTTTGACAGACTTTACATGGGAAATACAGGGGCAGAGCTTTCTTTGTTATGCCACTGGGAGGTTGCGAGATGGCATTGGGCGTTAAGTGGCTGTTCCAGCTGGGTGAGGTGAATTGGAATTTCAAAACTTTGACTATGAAGTTTAATTGGAAGGATGGCCCAGTGGTGCTGACGAGGGTGAATGACTACGCAGAGAAGGGGCTACTTAGATTGGACGATGCTGGGAGTGTGTGTAAAACAAGGTTTGAAACCCCTGACCACAATTTGTTGTTTTAGGCAGGTGTCTGCAAGTGGGGAGGGTGTGTCCTTAGTCGCTGTGACCTCAATATCATCGGGGACAGAAGATTTTAAAGAGGTACTATGTAAATTCCAAGATGTATTTCAGGAGCCTAAGCAACTTCCACCACCCTACAGGGACTGTGATCACACAATTATATTGAAAGATGGCATACAAGGGGTGAATGTCAGGCCGTACAGGCATTCGGCCACTCAAAAGGATGTAATTGAGAGAATGATGCAGGAGCTTCTGGAGGCCGGCGTAGTTCAACCAAGCCAGAGTTCCTTCTCTTTCCCGGTAGTGCTCGTAAAAACGAAAGATAACTCCTGGAGGATGTGCATCGATTATCGTCAGCTCAATCAACATACGGTGAAGGACAAATTCCCGATTCCCCTAATCGAGGAATTGTTAGATGAGTTGGCTGGTTCTGTGATTTTTTCTAAGGTGGTGGACCTATGATCGGGGTACCATCAAATTCGGATGCGGCCACAAGACATTCCAAAGACAGCCTTCTGCACACATGAAGGTCATTACAAATTCTTCGTAATGCCTTTTGGTTTAACTAATGCTCCTTCGACTTTTCAGACCTGGATGAATTCCATATTCAAGCCAGACTTGAGGAAGTTACCCTAGTCTTCTTTGACGATAACCCTAGTCTTCTTTGACGATATCCTTATTTATAGCAAGTCGACAGGGGAGCATAAAGAGCACCTGGAAACGGCTTTAACTATCTTACGACAACACACCCTTTTTGCTAAGATGTCCAAGTGTGCGTTCGGTTGTTCACAAATAGAATACTTGGGGCATTATATCGATGCCGATGGGGTTTCCACCGACCCCAAGAAGGTAGCAGCTGTCCGGGAGTGGCCTATTCCCGCGACAATCAAGCAACACAGATGGTTCTTGGGTTTAAGTGGCTATTACCGTCGTTTTATAAAGGGATATGGCCTGGTTAGTAGGCCTCTAAATAACTTGCTTAAGAAGGATGCCTTCCAATGGGACGACAAGGCGCAGGCTGCTTTTGAGCAGTTAAAGAGCTTGCTTACAAACGCCCCGACGTTGGCATTACCGAATTTCAGAGAGGTGTTTGTGGTTGAGACAGATGCTTGCGATGGTGGGATTGGAGTTGTCCTAATGCAACATCAGCAACCAATAGCATTCATTAGCAAGGCCGTAGCTCCCAAACATTATGGTTTATCAGTATATGAGAAGGAGCTCTACTCCCTTGTGTACGCGGTGGGAAAGTGGCACCACTGCTTGACAGGGAGGCACTTTATTATTAAGACGGATTACAAGAGTCTCAACTTCTTGCTCGAGCAGCATTTGCACAATGAGAGTCAATTCCGCTGGCTATCTAAACTCATGGGGTATGATTACGAGATTTGTTATAAGAAGGGCAAAGAGAACGTTGCAGCAGACGCATTGTCACGGATCCATGTAGCAGAATTGCTCACCTTGTCAGTGCAGGACACTAACCCTACATTGTTGGATCAAGTCAAAACGAGCTGGGAGCATGATCCACATTTACGGATTCTCTTACCCTAAATCAAACAGGGAGCCTTAGTTAATTAGCAATACCATTGGCATCAGGAGCTGCTCAAGAGGAGGGGAAAGATCGTTGTGGGTGATGACCAAGGAGTGAGGATGCGAACTGTTCAGATTTTTCACGACGGAGCGGTTGGGGGGCACTTGGGAGTGCAGGTAACAACGAAGAGGGTGAAAGAAATTTTCTATTGGAAAGGATTAGACCGAAATGTGAGGAATTATGTGAGGAACTGTGATATTTGTGCGCGATGCAAATATGACAATGCAGCGTCTCCGGGACTTTTACAGCCACTGACGAGTCCTTTAGGGTGTTGCCGGAAATATCTATGGATTTTATTGAGGGATTGCCGAAATCAGCTGGGAAGGAAGTGATTATGGTTGTGGTTGATTGTCTGACCAAGTACGGCCACTTCATTGGACCGGTGCATCCGTACACAGCGGCGGGGGTGGCTCAAGCATACATGGAATACCCTCGACTACTGTCACTGACAGAGATGCTATATTCCTCAGCAGATTCTGGCAAGAATTTTTCAAACTGAAAGGCGTGGAGTTGCAGCTGTCAAGTGCTTATCACCCACAAACTGACGGGCAGACTGAGGTGTTTAATCGATGTTTGGAAACATACTTGCGGTGCATGGTGGGGGAGCGGGCAACTGATTGGAATAAGTGATTATCGCTAGCTGAGTGGTGGTACAATACCAGCTATCACACCACGACACAGATGACACCCTTCAAAGCTTTATATGGATACCCAGCGCCGATACATGTGCTTTACATTCCGCACGATCAGGTGGCTGCGGCTGTAGATCAGCAGTTGAGGGATCGAGAATCTATGTTGGCGTTGTTGAGGTTCCAATTGGATCGTGCACAACATCGAATGTGCCAGTAGCCACAAACATCGCTCTGAGAGAGAGTTCATCATAGGAGACTGGGTGTAGGTCAAATTGCAACCATACAAACCGCAGATTACCGTCTGAAGGAGCAACCAGAAGCTGTCTCCCTTGTATTTACGGACCTTACAAGAAAGTGGACAAGATCAGCAAGGCTGCATACAAGTTGGAGCTGCCGGTAGAGTCTGGGATACACCCTACTTTCCATGTTCCAAAACTGGTGAAGGGAGTGACAGATGTGACTCGAGTGACCTCACAGCTGCCTCGCTTTGGTGGGGTTCTGTTGAAGAAACCGGAAACAATTTTGGCGAGGAAGATGGTTAAAAGGGGGCCACGGGCTGCGACACAGGTGCTGGTTCAATGGCCTGGTGAAACAGAGGAAGAAGCCACTTGGAAATATCGTTGTGACCTGGAAAAGAGGTACCCAGAACTCACACTTGAGGACAAGTGTGATCGAAGGGGAGCCACTTGATGCAACAAAATGTGGTTATGGGTCAAGGTCGGGAAGGATTGGGCTCGAGGAAGAAGGGAAGGCCAGGAGGATGGCTTACACCAGCCGAGTCCAACCCAGGAGGATGCAATCGGGTAACAAACAAGGGGTGGGGACGATATTTAGGCTGTCGTTTCCGTTTGGAGGGGTACATCATTTCTGTTTGTTTTTCTTTTGAGAGGGAAGGGATGATGAAAACAGCCCGACTGAAGGATTGTAGTGGGGAGTTGGTTACAGGCTTTGGTTGTACGCACCGACGGGAGCGGCAAGGGGGCGTCGTTTTCCATGGGGTTCGAAATATCGGACAAGAACTTCCTTATATTCTATTGGCAACTAGCACTGCCACTGAAAGAGTCAGTGATCGTCGAAACAATGAGAAAATTGTGACAGTTGTTTTCGGAAAAGCCACTGAAGAACTCCTGCATTTCGGATTGTTTGTCTGTTGTTTCGGCATTGTTGGGTTGTTGGGTAGCAAAATGTCTTTTTTGGTTTGGCCCCAGAAAAGCATTTGTTCTGTGATATCAAAAGCTATGATTGTGAGGGATAAGCTATCGATCTGAACTTTCCATCTTCGTCTTCATTCGCTCGCTCAGCTACTTGCAGGCGCAAATTCATCTTCCTTTCCTTTGCCCATCGGCCATGTCTGCGCACTCGAGTCTCTTCAGGGAGTTCAGTTATCTTTTGGTCTTCCTTTGTTCATGTACCTCCACCTTGATCTCTGTGAAGTCTTTTGTGTATCGTACCTCAATCCTGTCCTCTGCTTGGAACATAAGCCCCTTAGGCATTGAGCCTATTTTATATACTGATGGATCCAGTTTGAGGCCGGTTTTCATGAAAGACTTTCGTGGACCAGCATTCGTTTGTGGTTTCTACAGTAATGACGCCGTCGACAGTTACCTCTTCGGAATCCTTGCTGCTTTCACCCATGGTACAGAAGATGCTTCTCCACTTGGTTATCTCGATTCGGGTTACCCGCAAGTGGTTTGGTCTGCCAATAGGAATCATTTAGTAGGAACATTGGCGCATCTGCAGCTCACTGCAGAAGGTCTGGTTTTGGTAGATGTTGATGGTTCTGTTGTCTGGTCAGTCGATACAGTTGGGAAAGCCGTATCAGGCTTGAAAATGACAGACGAGGGAAACCTCGTTTTATTTGACGAGGGCAATGGGACCATTTGGCAGTCGTTCGATCATCCAACAGATAGTCTGGTGCTCGGTCAAAAACTGAAGATGGGTCAGAAGTTGGTGCCGAGCATTTCCGTGATAAATAGGACCGCGAATGAGTTGATCTCGCTCTCCTTGACTAGCAGAGGTTTGTATGCTCAGATGGAGACCAGTCCTCTGCAGATATATTACCGTGTCCGTTTTGATTTCCCAAACACGGTGAATGAGTCGAACTATCTTCAATTTCAGATGGGAATGTTGGCCTTGTTCATGAACTATTCTAGAGACAGTAACTTGTTTCCAACCATTCCTTCATCTGCTCGATTTTTGAGACTTGATGTTGATGGGCACTTACGAGCATATTCTTGGGTAACTATTCAGTGGGCAGCGGTCGGGGATCTTTTGATCCGTGATTATGAGGACTGTGGTTACCCTACAGTTTGTGGCAGATATGGAATATGTTCTTCAGGGGGAAAGTGCAGTTGTCCGCATCCGGTCGGCGGGACAAGGTACTTCGAGCAAACGGTCTATAGGCAATCAAAACTTGGGTGTTCTGAGGTTGCACCTCTGTCATGTGGAGCTTCAGAAAATCAGAGTTTTGTGCAGATAACTGGTATTACTTACTTCACCTATAGTACGGATCCAGAGAGCGTGCCTGATGCTACTAATGTTGATCCCAAGAGTTGCCAGGCAGCCTGCGCGAAGAACTGCTCATGCAAAGCAGTTTTCTTTCAAGGGTCCACCAGGGTCGGCAACGGAAGCTGTTATTATGTATCAGAAGTGTTCTCCCTCATTAAATCAGACCTTGATAATGCATCTACAGTGTACATTAAAGTACAGAATGCTCTTCTACTTAATAATGACACTGGACAGTCTCCAACAAGCACTCCCTCAATGACTGATGTGTCAATTCAGAAGCTGAATCACGCGCGAATCATAGTGGGTTTCTGTCTCGGGTCCGTCTTTGCTCTGATTGTTGTCGTTGCAGCTACCATCCTGATTCCCAAGCGACGGGAACAAGATGTGTATGAAGTCGAGGAAGACTACCTTGACCAAGTACCTGGAATGCCTACGAGATTCAGGTATGATGATCTGAAGTCAATCACGGCAGACTTCAGTAACAAGCTCGGACAAGGTGGATATGGAGCTGTCTACCACGGAATTTTGATGGATGGAACGAAAGTCGCTGTGAAGCGCCTCAACGATTTGGGCCAGATCAAGAAATCATTCTTGGCAGAAGTAAAGACTATCGGGAGTATCCATCATGTCAGTCTGGTAAGACTTGTAGGTTTCTGTGCCGAGAAATCTCACAGGCTGCTGGTCTATGAGTATATGCCACATGGTTCGCTGGATAGATGGATCTACTCAAAACAAAGTGAAAATTCTCTAGATTGGCGACAGAGAAAGAAGATTATTCTCGACATAGCGAAGGGACTTAATTATCTCCATGACGATTGCAGGCAAAAGATAATACATTTGGATATAAAGCCCCAGAACATTCTCCTGGACGGGAACTTTGGCGCTAAGGTTGCTGACTTTGGCTTGTCCAAGCTTGCCGACAGGGATGAAAGCTTCATAGTCACGACTATGAGGGGCACTCCAGGGTATTTAGCTCCGGAGTGGCTCAGTGCAGCAATCACCGAAAAAGTTGACGTGTATGCATTTGGTATAGTCATCTTGGAGATCGTCTGCGGGAGGAGGGCTTTCGATCACTCTCAGAGCCAGGAAGACACTCATCTAGTAAGCCTCTTCAGGAGGAAAGCCGAAGAGAATCATTTGTTGGAAATAATCGATCACCGTATCTCTTGTACACAATCGAACTCCCAGGACGCTCTGTATATGATGAAGATTGCTGCCTGGTGCTTGCAAGGTGATTCGACGAAGAGGCCTTCCATGTCAGTAGTGGTTAAGGTGTTGGATGGAGGATCTGAAATACCAGAGAATCTGACGTACAACTTTCCATTCTCTTCACCAGAGAGAGAAATTTGTCTAAGAAATGGCATGTTCGGCACATTATCTCTGCAACTTTCCTCGGGTTTATCTGATCCAATGCAGATCTTCTGAACTCTAGTTGAAGAATTACAGATTAATTGATGTAAACTTGAGTTTTAGATTGAGACAAATGAATCGCAGTATCGATCGATAATCTCAGCCTGCTTTCTGGTCTCTTGATTTGTAAATGTTGCAGTTCTTTTGTATTACACCATTTCTTTTCTTCCGTAGGCTTATCAGACCTATTTCTAGTCTTTGGAATGCCTCGGCTTTTCGCCTTTTTGCTTCCATAGATATGTTTGTCAAGAAGACCATATTAAATAACGGAAATGTGATAATAACATAACATCCGCCTACAAAACCAGCGTCTTTCGTTTTCATATGCATTTTGCCTTGTCTGAAACAAGAAAGTGCGAGACTGCTGACAAAACTGGAACATTTGTTAAATTCACATTCTCGGAATTTTTTTATATATGAAAGCTGTCGTGCAGAGATATATACTTATATATTTGTGAGTTCTATCCTCGCCTGCTTTTCTACTGAACAACCTTTTCTGGCGACCATAACGAGGTTGTCCGCAGTAGGCCTCGAATTTGCTGAGTTGCTTAGCAAATATAAGCCAGAGCTAGAGAACTGTATCGTTGTGTAGTCTGGCACTGACGCTTTGATTTTTGCTAATAAAGCTGGTGGCCTGCTTCTTGTTCCTATGCTTGGATATACTGGAGATATATGTCTTGTCAGTTAGTGTTTTGACACAATCTCCGCAACTCGATCAGTGCCGGCTATATATGCAGCTTGTTATTATCAATCATTAACTGGCTTCCATTCCGGCCAATGTGTCTCGTTGGCAGAAACCATTCTATGTCTCCATGCCTCCTTCCTATTCTTCTTCCTCTTATGTTTCTAGCCAGATTAGTTTATACCAAGTCTCCTGCTGCAAGCTTTCCAGAAACATGGAGGCTGAACCAATTGGAAAATCGTAAGTTTGTCGGGGAGTCTGTTGTCCGCATGATTCTTCTCCGAGAAGCTGGAAACTCAGCGTATGCCTGTGGGTTCTACTGCGAAGCCAACTGTGATGGTCCGAGTTATTTGTTTTCAGTCCTCATCATCCCCTCTCATGGGCCTGTCAGCCCGGCGGTCGATGCTTACTTAAAGCCGAATGTAGTCTGGTCTGCAAACATAAACAACTTGGTGACGGCCAATGCAGTTATTGAGCTAACCGAAGAAGGAGATCTAGTTTTGAAGGACTTCGATGGGAAGACTACAGTTTGGTCGGCAGGAATGTCTGGGCAACATGTTTCTGGGATCAACATGACAGATGTTGGGAACCTTGTGTTATTCGACAAGAATGACAGGATAGTTTGGCAGTCTTTCGATCACCCTACAGACACACTTCTCACAGGACAGAAATTGATGCTCGGGAAGAGGTTAGTGGCGAGCGTTTCCAACACAAACTGGACTGAACAAAGTCTCATATCGCTTTCCTTAACAAGTCAAGGTCTCTTCGGTTTAGCAGGCAGCAAGCGTCCCCTGCTGTACTATTCTCATTCTTCCCATCTTTCGGACACAAGCTTCGTGACCATGATAAATGGTTGTCTGTTCATGTTCTTCAACCATTCTACATTAGGCGAAGTGCACAGGGTTCTGGACTCGAATCCTTATGCCGTCTCGGCACAATACATCAGGCTTGACTATGATGGGCACATCAGAGCATTTGGATATGATGATTACGGACCGTTCGTGTTCATGGGAGATATGTTGTCCTTGGAAGAGTGTCATTACCCACTAGTCTGTGGACCGTATGGAATCTGCTCTAAAGGACAATGCAGTTGTCCTCCGCCTAGGGATGGCGTGGCTTACTTCAACCCGATAAATTCCAAACAGCGAGAGCTGGGATGTTTGCCAAAGGTCATCTCGACTTGCGAGGACTCACAGAACCAGACTTTCCTGCAGCTCAGAGATGTAACATATTTCAATTTTGTTGTGGACCACGCAGGAATAGATGCCAGTGGCTGCATTGACGCTTGTGCAAAGAATTGTTCCTGTAAAGCGGCCATTTTCAGGCCTTCCCTGAACAATTCAGCTGGAAATTGCTTCTTACCCTCCGAACTGCTTTCCCTGATCAGCATGGATCATGCAAGCTACGGGGAGCATGATTATTCCATCTACCTCAAAGTGCTGAAACCCCCGAATAATGAGGATGATGGTACAAAAGGAAGCCCAGGCGTAAAAGGGAAGAAAAGCTTTTGGCAGAAAGTGAACAGACTCAGCGTAGGAGTCACCATACTGTTCTTGTTTTTCAGTTCAGTTGTTCTGTTTCTTGTGTGGAGGAAGACTCACTCGAATAATGAGACAGGAGATGAATTCATGGAAGAGATGGTGGGAATGCCAACCAGATTCACGTACGCCGAGTTGAAATCCATCACGGACGATTTCCACCAGAAGCTCGGAGAAGGCGGGTCTGGGGCTGTTTTCATGGGAACTCTGCGTGATGGCACCAAGGTCGCAGTTAAACGCCTCGACGGTTCCAGGTATATGGAGAAATCCTTCCATAACGAAGTTGGAACGATCGGGAGCATTCATCACATCAACCTTATAAAGCTACTCGGATTCTGTGCAGAGAAATCTCACCGGTTGCTCGTATTTGAGTACATGTCAAACGGGTCACTGGACAAGTGGATCTTCAACAGTTCAAGCGGATTAGCCATCGACTGGCAGAAACGGAGGGACATCATTCTGGATACGGCAAAGGGACTTCATTACCTGCACGAACAATGTAAACAGAAAATAGTTCACCGAGATATTAAGCCGCAGAATATTCTCCTGGATGACAATTTGCGGGGAAAAGTCTGCGACTTCGGCTTGTCGAAACTGGTTGATAGGGAGGACAAGCCAGTCATGACAACTGCAGTGAGGGGTACGCCTGGGTATTTGGCTCCGGAATGGCTACATGGCATAGTAACAGAAAAGGTTGACGTGTACAGTTTTGGGGTGGTTGTCCTGGAGATAGTACTCGGAAGAAGAGTTGTCGACACCCGTCAGGATGCAGAACACGCAGATTTGTTGAAACTATTTGAGATAAAAGCCAAAGAAGGAAGATTGGTTGACCTCATGGAAGCAAACAATGATCTAAAACTAGACGAAAATGCAACAACTGATGTCTTGACAGTTATGAGGATAGCTTGCTGGTGTATGCAGACTGATTACCTGAACAGGCCGTCTATGTCGACGGTGATCAAAGTCATGGACGGAGTTATTGAGGTTGAGGAGGACCTTATGTATGATTTCGCACATCCCATTTTCACCAGGTCAGAGGTCCCTGCCACCGTCTTATCGCCCTCAATACTATCTGGTCCCAGATGATCCTGGAATTAATATGGTTGATTTGTGCCCTGACCGATTATGTTAATCCGACTCGCACAACCTGTCCATGTACTTTGAGACCCATTTTATCTGTCGCTGTATAGTGAAATTCAAGTAAGATAAATAGCGAAGAAACTAAAAAGACATGAAGGTAGAACGATTCATGCCGAATCAAGCTCGTTGATTCACCATGCTCTGTTATATTCAAGTTGCGCTCACGGTTACATTTTATGGCAACCGACGGAAAGAGCCATTCAGTATGATTCAACTGCCATTCAGCTTATCAGCCAAAAAACTTAGTTGTTAAAGAATCCCTCCACGCGGACAAGAACTGTGTTCTTAGTGTTGCCGGCCAATTTCTTGTCATCAAGATGTCACGAGGTGATGATGACGTAACATGCGACTGCAGTGCGCGAGGCTAATATATCTGCAAGTATATCCAACCTGCTTGAAAGGCTGGTAACAAAACCAAATTTCTGATTAAAAAACTGCTTCATCATGAAAAGGTGATTACAAAATTTGCTTATTTCTTGGACTCTTTCTTACATCCCCGGCATGTCATCTGATAGAACCTTGAATTTGCATATATGGGGGACAGATAAAAGGACATTGATCCAATGTTCATTCAGATGGAGACACCGATCATTGTAGTTCGGCAGCAATCCTTTGATTTTACCGGTGAATCCATGGCCTACATGATTGTGTGTAAGCATGGAAAGGCCCGAAGACAACCCGGGTCGGCAAAAATTTGGATTAGAAGCATGTTGTGAAACAGTATATACTCCAAAATACGCAAGTAGTAGTTGTAGGGCGGTGTTTTCTCATTCCAAAGGATAGCAATGATAACTCTACGAAAGTAGAGTTAAAATGATCACTTGTATGCTTTGATTTGAGCTAGTTCCGTAAGTTTAAGTGTTTAAACTTCTGGTTTTGAGCTGAATTGCGTTACCTCACGTTCGTTGTTGTTTGTGTAGGAAATTGGAATTGAGATGATGGATGACGAAGTGAGGAATGAAGAAATAAACCAAAGAAGAAAGGAGAGCTTCACAGAGACTTCCGCAGCTGCGGAGCATTTGGGCGCAGCTGCGAGCAAGGCGAAGAGTGTCACTACAGAGAGTCTCGCAGCTGCGAACGATTGTCTCGCAGCTGCGAGGAAGCAGAGACGAGTGGAGTATAGCTTAAGGTCGCAGCTGCGACCGATTATCTCGCAGCTGCGAGTAGAGGATATTTTAGGATTTTATTTCCGGATTTTAGTCTTCCTACCCTAGTATAAATAGACTACAACTCAGGCTGGCTAGGCGTCGGCTCTTTTGGGATAGAAGGCTTGTGACAGGAGACTCTTGCCCCTGAAGAACTGCAACCCTTTTTTCCTTTTCCTTTGGTTTTTAGATTATGCGTTCTTTTACTCTTCCGTTGTTTCGTAGTGTAGTGATGAACTAATTTTCTTGTTCTAGGACGACGATGGAACCTCGTGTTCCTCGGCGATTGTTGAACCTCTTTTCAGTTATGAATTAAATTCTTGTTTGGTTGTTTATTCGTTTTCTGTGCTTAATGCGTATCAGCAGCCTGATCAACTGTTGATATTGATTCGATCATCTAGAGAGACTCGAGAGGGTAGTCTAGGTTAGATCAGGAACGGGATAGCTTAAGGAACCTTAGAGTCGAGAGACTGGGTTTTAGTGCGAGAGTAGAAATACCAAGCACCTTAGGTAACCAAAGTAGGGTTGAATCGTAAGGGCCTTCACTAATTCCTTACCTAGACATAGAGTAGAAAATTTGATACACGAGGGTACGTTCCCGGATACCTGAGAGGGTTATGGGGAGAGTTTAGCAACCTACGGTTAACGACTAGCAAAATTTAATAGTAACACGGAAAAGGGGGGATACGAGAGCATAGGACACGAGGGGAAATCGGTAGTCCTAGATTTTTAAGCCTATTGATAATTCGATTTAGTCTTTTGCTTAGTTTAACTTCGCATCGTGTGATTTCGTTTACTTGACCTCAAATCAGTTACCGAATTGACGTTAAACGATCTAATCGATACTGTTCTCTGTGGGTTCGACCCTTGCTTGCTCTTGCTATTTTAGTGTGTGCGAACGAGGTTTTATTTTTGTTGCGTAGACGACGCGCAACAAATTTTGGCGCCGCTGCCGGGGAACAGTCTTTCGATTTAGATTTCTTTTACCTCTATTTCGATAGCTGTTTGACGTTCAAGTTTTTGTTTTTTTTTTGTTTTTGCTTATTTCAGTTTATGCTACGGAGTCAAGGAGCTGATTTGACTCCTTTGGACCCAGAGATTGAGCGCACCTTCCGGCAGCGACTAAGAGCACAGCGATCAGCTATGGCCGACGAGGACAACCGACATCAGATCGACGGGAACCTGATCCCGAGAGCAGAGCATGGAGGGAGGCCGGATGTTGATAACAGACCGATGATGGACTTCACATCGGCCAGAACTTACGCTCACCGGTCATGCATAGCGCCACCGCCCATCGCTGCTCGCGATTATGAGATCAAGACCTCGGTGATGCAGATGATCCAGAATACAGTCCAGTTCAGAGGAACACCGATGGAGGATCCGCATGAGCATCTGAGCAAGTTCCTCAGTGTGTGCGACACTTTCAGGCAGAACGGAGTGTCCCAGGATGCAGTGCGGCTGAAGTTGTTCATCTTCTCTCTAAAGGACAAGGCCTGGGCGTGGTTCAACTCACTCCCAGTGAACTCCATATCGACTTGGGCACAGATGGAGGAGGCCTTCTTGGATCAGTACTATCCTCCCTCGAAGATATCGCAGATGAGGAACGAGATCACCACCTTCCGTCAGGACAGTGATGAGACTTTTGTGGAGGCATGGGAGCGATTCAAGAATCTACTGATACAGTGCCCCTATCATGATCTGCCTGGATGGAGACAGCTAGAGGCATTCTACAATGGGCTCACGGACTCGTCCAGGAAGGACGTCAATCTGGCATCTGGAGGATCTTTCTTGAGGAAGTCCTACGTGGAGGGATTGGAGCTTTTGGAGACGATGAGGAAGACGTGTCTTCCGAATCAATATTCGGATCGTGCGAGCAGGAGAAAACCGCAGGGTGTCTTTGAGTTGGATGCCTTAACTTCAATTCAGGCCCAGCTGATCGCGCTCACGAAGAAATTCAAAGCTGCGAACGTGAGTTCGGTTCAGAGCAACCAGCAGGGTTGTCAGATTTGCGGAGGAGCACATCTCACAGATCAGTGCACCATGAGCATGGAGGAAGCCAACCTTGTTGGAAACCAGCGCAACAACCCGTACTCGACTACGTATAACCCAGGGTGGAGGAATCACCCGAACTTTTCTTGGAGAGCACAGGCACCTCCGCCTGGTATGTCGAGACCACCAGCACCAGCGCCTCAGTATCCGCAAGCACAAGCAGAAGTCTCGGAAAAGAAGCCGAGCCTCGAAGAGATGATGCTCAAATACATGGCGAATCAAGACGCCTTGATGAAGAACCAGGCAGCATCGATTCGGAACCTGGAGAACCAGGTTAGCCAGCTGGCTCAGGCGGTGAATTCCAGAGCTTATGGGACTCTCCCGAGCAATACAGAGACCAACCCGAGGGAGCAAGCTAAAGCCGTCACTCTGAGGAACGGCCGTCACTCTGAGGAACGGCCGTTCACTGGAGGCAGAAGAATCCGAGGCCAAGAAAGAGAGCAAGGGCCCTAGTCCATCGGAGAAATCTGGTAAGGAATCACAAACTAGTCCGCTAACTTCTGATTTGAGCTTGCCGCAGGACAAAGGGAAGAAGGAGCTGGTGGAAGAAAGAAAGGAACACGAAGTTGACATCTCGAAGCTTCCCTTCCCACAGAGAGCGCGGAAACAAAACGACGACGCTCAGTTTCGTAAGTTTTTAGATGTTTTCAAGAAACTGCATATTAACATACCTTTCGCAGAGGCCTTGGAGCAGATGCCGAGCTACGTCAAGTTCATGAAGGACGTGCTCTCTAAGAAGCGGAAGCTGGGCGATTTCGAGACAGTGATGCTTACCGAGGAGTGCAGCGCCATCCTCCAGAAGAAGATGCCACCGAAGCTTAAGGACCCTGGTAGCTTCACGATCCCGTGCACTATTGGAACCGCCTTCTCAGGTAAGGCTCTTTGTGACCTTGGAGCAAGCATAAACCTGATGCCCTTTTCAGTTTATAAGGAGCTAGGTTTGGGGGAGGTAAGACCTACATCTGTGTCCCTTCAGTTAGCCGATAGATCTATCACATACCCGAAAGGGATTATTGAGGATGTTCTTGTCAAAGTAGATAAATTTATTTTTCCGGCTGACTTTCTGGTTTTAGACTTTGAGGAGGACAAGGAGATTCCTATCATCCTTGGTCGTCCATTTTTAGCCACAGGAAGGGCATTGATCGATGTGCAGAAGGGAGAGTTGACAATCCGTGTCAACGATCAGGAAGTCACATTTAACGTTTATAAATCTATTAAATGGCCTTCTGAAAATTCTGATTGTTTTCGGATGGACATTGTTGATAGGTGCACTTCCAAGTTTTCCCCTCTTGGTGATGAAGGTACCTCAGAAGATGAAGGAGAGAAGACCAACCCCGATTGTGACACCCAGGAAGCCCTAGCGTTATTCACACGAAGGATTCAACAATTTGACACGCTAGAGCGGCCACTGAACCCGATGCTACCTTCAATTGAGGAACCCCCCACTTTAGAGCTCAAGCAACTCCCGGATCATCTCAGGTATGCGTACCTCGGACCATCAAATACTTTACCTGTAATTATTTCTGCCAATCTTACAGGAGAAGAGGAGGAGGAATTGCTTGAGATCCTCAAGGCCCACAAGAAGGCATTGGGATGGACTATAGTGGATATTCGAGGTATCAGTCCGTCGGTGTGTATGCACAAAATTTTGCTTGAGGATGATCATAAGGTTTCAGTCGAGGCTCAGAGGCGACTCAACCCGAACATGAAGGAAGTGGTGAAGAAGGAGATCATCAAGTGGCTAGACGCAGGTATTATCTACCCTATCTCTGACAGTTCTTGGGTTAGCCCTGTGCAGTGCGTCCCGAAGAAAGGAGGGATGACGGTGGTTAAGAACGAGAAGAACGAGCTGATTCCGACTCGTACGGTGACCGGGTGGAGAGTTTGCATGGACTACCGCAAACTAAACAAAGCCACCAGGAAAGACCACTTCCCTCTTCCCTTCATAGATCAGATGCTTGACCGATTGGCAGGTAAGGACTTCTATTATTTCTTGGACGGGTACTCCGGGTACAATCAAATTTTGATTGCCCCGGAAGACCAAGAAAAGACTACATTCACCTGCCCGTACGGTACCTTTGCTTTTCGTCGCATGCCGTTTGGATTGTGTAATGCGCCTGCTACTTTTCAACGATGCATGATGGCCATATTCTCTGATATGATTGAACATGGTCTGGAGGTCTTCATGGATGACTTTTCTGTTTTTGGTGCATCGTATGCGGATTGCTTGTCGAACCTCACTAAGGTTCTTAAACGTTGTGAAGACAATAACCTGATCCTGAACTGGGAGAAATGCCAGTTTATGGTTCGTGATGGCATTGTTCTAGGTCACCGGATATCCAGCAAGGGCATCGAGGTGGACAGGGCAAAGATTGAGACAATTGAGAAGCTACCCCCACCGTCTTCTGTAAAAGGGATACGGAGCTTCCTCGGACATGCTGGATTCTACCGAAGGTTCATCAAGGACTTCTCCAAGATCACGAAGCCATTGTGCAATCTATTGGAGAAGGACGTTCCCTTTGTGTTCGATGCTGAGTGCCTTTCGGCCTTCACCGAAATCAAGAAGAGGTTAGTTTCTGCACCCATAGTCGTAGCACCTGATTGGAGTTTGCCCTTCGAATTGATGTGCGATGCTAGTGACTATGCGGTAGGAGCTGCATTAGGCCAGAGGGTAGATAGAATTTTTCGGGTGATATACTATGCCAGCAGGACCTTAGATGACGCCCAGGTTAATTACACCACGACTGAAAAAGAACTGTTAGCCGTAGTGTTTGCCTTCGACAAGTTTCGCAGTTATCTAGTGGGGTCTAAGATAGTAGTGTTCACAGATCACTCAGCAATCAAGTACTTGATTGAGAAAAAGGACGCCAAGCCTAGGTTGATTCGTTGGGTCCTTCTATTACAAGAATTTGATTTAGAGATCCGCGACAGGAAAGGAACTGAAAATCAGATAGCAGACCATTTGTCTAGGTTAGAAAACAACAAGGTACTTCAAGACAAGGTTTGCATAAATGACTCCTTTCCTGATGAGTATTTACTGTCTGCTGATGTGAACGTGCCATGGTATGCTGATATTGTGAATTTTATTGTATCGGAGTTAATCCCCGAGGATTTTGATGCACAAAAGCGGAAAAGATTTCTACATGACGTTCGTCAATATTTTTGGGACGAACCGTTTCTGTTTAAAAAGTGTGCAGATCAGGTCATCAGGAGGTGTGTGCCGGAATCTGAAGTCCAGGACATCTTAACCCATTGCCACGCATCCCCTTATGGAGGACACTTCGGAGGAGACCGAACGGCTGCAAAAGTCCTCCAATCAGGTTTTTACTGGCCTACTATTTTTAAGGACGCTTACCAATTTGTTCTTCACTGTGATAGGTGCCAAAGAACGGGGAACATATCCCGAAGAAACGAAATGCCCCTGCAAAACATTCTCGAGGTTGAACTCTTCGACGTCTGGGGCATCGACTTCATGGGTCCCTTCATCCCATCAAACGGTAACAAGTATATTCTCGTTGCAGTTGACTATGTTTCGAAATGGGTGGAAGCAATTGCTTCCCCCACTAATGAGGCTAAAGTGGTTGTCAAGTTTGTGCAGAGACATATCTTTACCAGGTTCGGAGTTCCACGTGCGATCATCAGCGATGAAGGTACACACTTCATCAATCGTCAATTTAATGCACTCTTGAGCAAATATGGCGTGAAGCACAAGGTGGCCACGGCGTATCACCCACAGACAAGCGGACAAGCAGAAGTGTCTAACCGTGAAGTGAAGCGTATCCTTGAGAAAACGGTGAGTACCACACGCAAGGATTGGTCTTTAAAACTTGACGATGCTTTGTGGGCGTACAGGACAGCATACAAGACGCCGATTGGGATGTCTCCATATCGACTCGTTTTTGGAAAGGCTTGTCACCTACCAGTGGAGCTCGAGCACAAGGCTTACTGGGCACTGAAGCACCTCAACTTCGACGAAACTCGATCAGGTGAGGCTCGCCTTCTGCAGATGAACGAGTTGGAGGAACTTCGTCATCAAGCATACGAGAATGCAAAGCTCTACAAGGAGAAGACAAAGAAATGGCACGACAGCCGCATCCTCAACAGGACGTTTGTGCCAGGTGAGTATGTACTCCTTTTCAACTCACATTTGCGTTTATTCCCAGGGAAGCTGAAGTCGCGATGGTCCGGACCGTTCAAAGTCGTAAAAGTATTCCCTCATGGCGCCGTAGAGCTGCAATCAAATGATTCAGGGTCCACGTTCAAAGTCAACGGCCAGCGCCTAAAGCACTACCATGGAGAGCCGTTTGAGCGCGGAACCACCTCCACGCAACTCCAAGACGCGTAACTCCTGCACAGTCGAGCCATCGACTCTAAACCAGGGCGCTTCTTGGGAGGCAACCCAAGTTTTTTCTGTTTTATTTTATGTTCTTTATTTTCCGTCTTCATTTAATTTTAATCGTTCATTTATGTTTCAGACAATCCAGCAAATGCGGACAGACGTGCATGGAAGGGGCTTGAACAGCAGTGAGTCTCGCAGCTGCGAGAGACGCGGAGCAGCCCCTATCGCAGAGAGGACAGAGGTTTGTGGTTTCCTTGCCTCATTTCTGACCTGTGTGTCAAGGCTGGTGTGCATTTTGACAGGACAGAGGAGCTGTGCTCCCCGGGAAAGCCTTTGGACCATCAGTCGCTGGACAAGATCAGGGCACGGGAGCACGGTCCCCCTTCTCGCTCTCGACCTCGTCAAGCCCCTGCACGCGCCCTGCCTTCCGAGCAAGAACGGTGGACGCAGATGCAGAACTTTATGCAGAGCACGAGGGAAGCTCAGCAGCAGAACCGCGCCTTTCAGCAGTACACGATGGATTTCATCCGCCACCAGATGGAGTTCAACCGTCAGGCTGCCACCTCCTTCGGAGTGGACTTCAACTCCCTTTCGCAGCCGATGTACCACCCACCGGGTTGGGATCAACCGATGGGATGGAGGGACGCCGCGCTAGACACTGCAGAGATGAGCCCGGAGGGTGAGGAGGACGATGAGGACATGGACTCCGCCTCCGAGTGATTTGCCATCCAGAGGACGATCCTGAGTCCGGCGGCCAGGTGTCAGGTTGTATCTCTCCTTGCTTTCGTTTCCGTTAGTTTTCCTGTGTTACTGGAGATATAGTCTGCCCCGAGGTCGTGTCAGAGCTTAGGTTTGGGGGTGTGCTGGCCGTGCTTTTTGCTATGACTGTTTTCGTTGCTGTGATTGTTTTTGCTTTGTTTTTGAGTCATTCTGCTTATTAAAAAAAAAAATAGGTTTTAATTGTCTTTGAGTCGATGCCCCCTAGTTAAACCTTAGGATTTCGGATAGAAGAGTCGAACTCTAGGAGGTTAATTAAGGGTCACACCTTTAAGGCAGAGAAGGATTAGTTCTAGCTAGCATGCCTGATTTTCTCGAAAAGAATAACTTAAGTCGTCCCTGATAGGAAGCTAACTAAGCAGCGTCAGCCCTACGGTCTATTTGAAAGCATAGTCATTAAGGAAAAGTATAGGCACTCAACCTAACTTTGAAAACGAAGTTCAAACTAGAATGTGGAAATAAATAAATAAATAAATAAATAAATAAATAAATAACGGTTGCCAAGGCTCTGAGCACCGCTATTCAAGCTAAAAAGAAAAAAAAATTATATATATATATATATATATCGTTTTTGAGCTTGAATATGTGCTTGTGGTGTTAGTCTTCCTTGCGGCTCGAGTTCTCGTCCGAGGGGTGCTTCATCACCTAGTGCCTTGGTCCAACTGGACCGGGAGTCACTGACTGAGAACTCGTTACACGAGCGTTTGTGGGAATTGACGAGCATTTAGAGTCGTGTAACTGAAATGAAAAGAAAAAGAAAATCGGATGAAAAGAAATGCCTTGAATTAGTTGAGAAGGTAGGGAGAGTTGATCTAGAAAAGTACTTGATGGCTATGAATGATTTGAAACTGTGGGGTTGACAACGCAAGGTGTGCTAATTGAGGGGACCTGTTTTGTAAGTGCTAAAAACTGTGCGTGCTAGCCATGAGTGAAGTCTAACTCTAAAGTGGGTGTGCGACCTTAGCTGAGAGTCATTAACGATGATTCGAGTTCGGAAGAATTGGGTGAGACTGGGGGTATCTGTCGTGATGTGTTGTTTCGTTTTTGCTTGGTTAAATGTTCATTTTGTTTTTTTTGGTTTTGCTCGAGGACTAGCAAAAGATAGGTTTGGGGGTGTGATAACTCTACGAAAGTAGAGTTAAAATGATCACTTGTATGCTTTGATTTGAGCTAGTTCCGTAAGTTTAAGTGTTTAAACTTCTGGTTTTGAGCTGAATTGCGTTACCTCACGTTCGTTGTTGTTTGTGTAGGAAATTGGAATTGAGATGATGGATGACGAAGTGAGGAATGAAGAAATAAACCAAAGAAGAAAGGAGAGCTTCACAGAGACTTCCGCAGCTGCGGAGCATTTGGGCGCAGCTGCGAGCAAGGCGAAGAGTGTCACTACAGAGAGTCTCGCAGCTGCGAACGATTGTCTCGCAGCTGCGAGGAAGCAGAGACGAGTGGAGTATAGCTTAAGGTCGCAGCTGCGACCGATTATCTCGCAGCTGCGAGTAGAGGATATTTTAGGATTTTATTTCCGGATTTTAGTCTTCCTACCCTAGTATAAATAGACTACAACTCAGGCTGGCTAGGGGTCGGCTCTTTTGGGATAGAAGGCTTGTGACAGGAGACTCTTGCCCCTGAAGAACTGCAACCCCTTTTTCCTTTTCATTTTGTTTCTTTAGATTATGCGTTCTTTTACTCTTCTGTTGTTTCGTAGTGCAGTGATGAACTAATTTTCTTGTTCTAGGATGACGATGGAACCTCGTGTTCCTCGGCGATTGTTGAACCTCTTTTCAGTTATGAATTAAATTCTTGTTTGGTTGTTTATTCGTTTTCTGTGCTTAATGCGTATCAGCAGCCTGATCAACTGTTGATATTGATTCGATCATCTAGAGAGACTCGAGAGGGTAGTCTAGGTTAGATCAGGAACAGGATAGCTTAAGGAACTTTAGAGTCGAGAGACCGGGTTTTAGTGCGAGAGTAGAAATACCAAGCACCTTAGGTAACCAAAATAGGGTTGAATCGTAAAGGGCCTTCACTAATTCCTTACCTAGACATAGAGTAGAGAATTTGATACACGAGGGTACGTTCCCGGATACCTGAGAGGGTTATGGGGAGAGTTTAGCAACCTACGGTTAACGACCAGCAAAATTTAATAGTAACACAAAAGGGGGGATACGAGAGCGTAGGACACGAGGGGAAATCGGTAGTCCTAGACTTTTAAGCCTATTGATAATTCGATTTAGTCTTTCGCTTAGTTGAACTTCGCATCGTGTGATTTCGTTTACTTGACCTCAAATCAGTTACCGAATTGACGTTAAACGATCTAATCGATACTGTTCTCTGTGGGTTCGACCCTTGCTTGCTCTTGCTATTTTAGTGTGTGCGAACGAGGTTTTATTTTTGTTGCGTAGACGACGCGCAACAAGCAACAAATGCAAAACTCCGGTATTCCTTATTAGATAATGTAACTAACCTTTATGCAATGACGAATGCACATATCACCTTTAACCTCCAGAAAAGTATGGTTTTGCGAGTCTTCACAGGTCAAGGGGACATTCGGGGAACGCCTAGATGATACTCGAATTAACACGGTAGATTTGTATCCCAAATGATTACATTAGGATCGATTTTTACCTGTCTATAACTTCGAGCCTCATGTTTCCCGTCCCTGCTCTGAGAAGTTTGGTTAGATACTAGACAGAACGTTAAAAAGGCCTGAAGGTAGAAGTACTCGTCCAAATCATGCTCTCAATCCTGTCCTACAGAAGAACTAATGCTCACATTTGATGGCACCAACAGAAGAAGCGTTGTGACAGAAAGGTTTTACTACAGTATGCTTATTTCTTGGACAACTTCTCTTACATCCACGAGAAGGTGGCCTGAGATTTACAATTATACGGAAAAAAAACATGTATTCCAACACTTCTCTATTCTCAACAAAGAAAATTTTAAATTCTTTCCATTACCATTTTTTGTTATTTCGATAATTTTTGTGGTATCCACTCTATATTTACTATTCACAATTTCCCATCCAATTCCCCCTTCAAACAGAGCCTAAAGTTGTTTCTTATCCAGCATTCATGGCAGCCGATGAGTTATCGTAGTTCGGCAACTATGCTTTGGTTTTGCCAGTCCCATGGCCAACTTGAAAGGCGGGAAGCGTTGGTCATGTCGACAATTTTTGTATCGAGAGCATACCGTGAAAATACTTAAGGCTTCCAAGTCGTCCTAAGACGGCTTCTTCTCATTCTGGAAAGGGAGGAAAACTGTCGCCATCAATATGTAACTCAAACAAGGGAGAAAAAGATATAAAACGCGCTTGAAACATTGCCTTCTTGTTTTTGCATACTTTAATCCACAAGGACCGGCGATGACAGTTGTATTGTTAGCCTGCTTGAATTTCGAAGGCTGATTATAACTTTTTCACTCCACATTTACCTCTGGTTTCTTCGTCCCTTGTGTATTGCTTCTGTTTTAGCCGATGTGCTTCGTCTGCAGAAATCGTTCAGTTCCCCCGTACCTTCTTTTTCTTATTCTTATACCTTTTGCCAGATTAATACACGCTCAGTCGCCGACTGTGGGTGCTCCGGCGACATGGATGTTGAACCGTCTGCAGAATCATACTTTTTTTTTTGGTGAGTCTATCCTGAGAGCAATTCTTTATCGAGAAGTTGGATATTTTAACTATGCATGTGGATTCTACTGCGAGGCCAACTGTGAAGTTCCAAGATATTCGTTATCTGTCCTCCTAATAGCAGTCCACGTAAATGCCACCCCGCCACCAGCACCCAACTACTTTAGTCCAAGCGTGGTTTGGTCTGCCAACAGGGAGAATTTGGTTTCGGCTAATGCCATTCTGGAGCTCACTGACGAAGGAAACTTAGTTTTGAAGGATGCTGGTAAGGGCTCCACAGTTTGGTCCACAGGGACTTCTGAGGAACAAGTCGCAGGAATCAACTTGACAGAGATCGGGAACCTCGTGCTATTTGACCAGAAAGATGGGATAGTTTGGCAGTCTTTCGATCACCCGACAGATACATTACTTGGTGGACAGAAACTGATGGTAGGGAATAAGCTGGTGGCGACCCCTTCTGTTGTGAATCGAACAGAACAAGGTCAGTTCTCGCTAACCATTACAATTCGCGGTTTGGATGCAGTAGTAGGCAGCAATCATCAGCTGTCATATTATTCATTTCCTTCAGAACTTTCTGGCGACAGCTATCTCACCATCAGAGAAGGCCTTTTGGAATTGCTTCAGAATGATTCGGTGGCAGCTGAGAGAGAAAAGACAGTGGTATTCATCAACGGGGATGCGGTTACGGCGCATTACTTCAGGATGCATCCTGACGGGCACCTGAGAGCATATGTGGGTACGATGCTTTAGGTGGACCCTGGAAGATGGGCGATATGCTACCAGTGCAGACATGCCAATACCCCACAGTCTGCGGCCGTTATGGAATGTGCTCAGATGGTCAATGCTTTTGTCCTCCGCCAAGAGATAGCCTGACTTACTTCAGCCCTGTAAACAGTCAGCAGCCAGAGTTAGGATGTTCCCCGGTTATTCCTTTGACCTGTGAAGACTTGAAAGGCCAGAGTTTTCTGCAGATTAAAAATGTCACTTACTTCAACTTCATTGTTGACATTCCAAGAATCGATGAGAACGGTTGCAGAGATGCTTGCAAGAGGAATTGTTCATGTAAAGCAGCTTTTTTCAGGCGGGACCTGAATAATTCGCTTGGAGAGTGCTTCTTACCATCTGAGTTGTTTTCCCTGATCAACGCGAAAGAAGCAAGTCACGGAGTTTATAATAGTGTCTTTATTAAGGTTCAGAATCACAGACATAATGCGGGTTCTGCAGATAAAATGCCCAGCAGAAAAACGAAGAAAACCTTTCTGCAGAAAACCAAACGAGCCAGCCTTGGAGTTGTCATTGCTTTTGTGCTCCTTATCTCCACTGCTCTGCTTTCCGCGTGGAGGAACATGCGCTCAAATGAAGAGACAGAAGAAGAATACGTTGAAGTGGTGTCTGGGATGCCCATCAGATTCTCGTATGCCGACTTGAAATACATCACTGATGATTTCAGCCAGAAGCTTGGGGAAGGCGGGTTTGGTGCTGTGTTCAGAGGTACTCTGCGCGACGGAACCATGGTCGCTGTTAAACGGCTCGATGATTCCAGGCATATGAACAAATCCTTTCACAATGAAGTTGGAACGATCGGGAGCATTCATCACGTCAGCCTAGTAAAGTTAATTGGATTTTGTGCCGAGAAATCTCATCGGCTGCTTGTTTATGAATATATGCCGAATGGGTCATTGGACAAATGGATCTTCAAGAATTCAAACGGAGCTCCCCTCGACTGGGAAAAACGGAGGGACATCATTGTCGACGTAGCAAAGGGACTTCATTACCTGCATGAACAATGCAAACAGAAGATAGTGCACCTAGACATCAAGCCACAAAACATTCTCCTCGATGATAACTTACGAGGAAAAATCTCCGATTTCGGCCTGTCGAAGTTAGTTGAGAGGAAGGATGGCCAAGTTTTGACTACTGCGGTCAGGGGTACGCCGGGGTACTTGGCTCCAGAGTGGCTAAGCGGCATGATAACAGAAAGAGTCGACGTGTACAGTTTTGGCATGGTCATCCTGGAGATAATCCTCGGGAAGAAAGTCATTGACACCTGTCAGGGTCCCAAAGACATGGATCTGTTGAAACTATTGGAGAGAAAGGCGGGAGAAGGAAGATTGATGGATCTTCTCGAAGAATACAACAACGAACTTAAACTACAAGAAAGTGTCATAACCGATGCCTTGAGAGTGATGAGGATGGCTTGTTGGTGCTTGCAGACCGATTTCCGGAACCGGCCATCAATGTCAACAGTGATCAAAGTACTAGATGGAGTTGCGGATGTAAAGGATGACCTTGTATATGATTTCACGCATCCGATTTTCTCCAGGTCGGAAGCTTCGGTTACGGTCTTGTCACCCTCGAGACTCTCCAGTCCCAGATGATTGTCAAATTAACATAGTCAATTTGTATCCTAGTTAATTGGTTCATTTTCGAGCCAACTCCCACAACCTGTCCAACTCCGAGCCTCATTGTTCATGTTTCTGTTCTGCAAAGCTCAATTCAGATAGTTGTGCCTATACTTATATTTGACTGAGCCATCAGAATGGCATGTCATGACAGTATTGAACATCTGCCGGTCCGCATATCAGCCAAAAACTGAATTGTCCCCGTAACCGCTCCACAGCAACAAGTAGCATAGTTCTTAATGTTTTTCGACTTTCTTGTCATCGTCTTTTGGATTTGGCTGAGGTGATAATCACCAAACCTACGACAGCGAGGCACAAGGTTTTTGCATACTGCTGCTATATTCAACCCGCAGGAAAAGCAACTATCAATACAAAATTTCCGAGTCAGAAAGTCTCTGCGTCACAAAATGCTCACTACATCCACAACAGGGTGGTTGCCTGATAGGGGCCTTGAATTTGCAGAGTTTTAGAACAGACAAAAGGTTGTTTCTAATCCAGTGTTCATGAAGCTGGTGACATTGATCATTGTAGGTTGGCAGCAATGCTTTGATTTTTCCAGTAAGTCTCACGGCCTACTTTGATTGTTCAGATGCACATGAGGATGGAAGCATTGACCACGACGGCAAATTTTGGATCGTCATGTTGTGAAAAGACTTAGGCACAGAAATTGCAGATAATTGTCCTAGGACGGTGTTTCCCAAATACAAAGGATGGTGACAAGGACAAAGCTCCCGTAGCCTCATTGCATAATGAAACCAAGAGGCAAAGAGATAAAAAGCGTGAGAAGCAACTCTGAGGCAGCCGGCTTGCATTTCAAAAGGCTGGTTATATCATCAGATTGACATTATCTCTTGTTCTTCATCTCTTCGTGCATTGCTTCTGTTTACGCCAATGTGCTTTGTCTGCAGAAGCTGTACATTTTCTACATGCCTTCTTCTTCTTGCGTTTTTTTCCAGGTTAATTTACTCGCAGCCACCTACTGCAAACCTTCCGATGACATGGAGGTTGAACCAGTTGGAGGATCATACTTTCAAGTATGACGACGGGTCCATTATGAAAGTGATTCTTCATCGAAGTGTAGGAAGGGTAAACTTTTCCTGTGGATTCTATTGTGAATCTAACTGTGAAGGTCAGAGTTATTTGTTCTCTATCCTCATCACATCAGTCCATGCAAATATCAAGCCAGCTGATGCTTACTTTAAGCCGCAAGTTGTTTGGTCCGCAAACAGGAACCGATTGGTTTCAGCCAATGCAGTGCTGGAGCTCACCAATAAAGGAAATCTAGTTTTGAAGGAATCCGACGAGAGGTCCGTGGTTTGGTCTGCTGGAACTTCCTGGGAATCTGTCAAGGGGATTAACTTGACGGATAACGGGAACCTCGTGTTATTTGACAAGAATGACGCGGCAGTCTGGCAGTCTTTCAACCACCCGATAGATACATTACTCAGAGGACAGAAACTGAGGGTGGGGATGAAGCTGGTTTCTGGGGTTTCCAAGTCAAATCGGACAGAACAAAGCCAGTTCTCGCTAAAATTAACGACACATGGTTTGTCTGCCACAGTAGGAAGTGATCGTCAGTTGTCATATTACATTTTCCAGTCCGAACTTTCCAACGATGGTTATATCACCATGATAAATGGTACTTTGGCATTGTTCCCGAATGGATCTGCATCAAGCGAAGCGGTAAAGGTGATAAACACTAACCCAATCATTGATTCTCCAAGTTATATCAGGCTAGACACTGATGGGCACTTGAGAGCACATGGATATGAGGGGTTAGGACTACCAAAAATTATGGGTGATATGCTACCTTTGGATACCTGTCTTTACCCGACGGCCTGCGGTCCCCATGGAATTTGCTCCAACGGACAATGTACTTGTCCTCTGCCGAGGGATGGCATTATCTACTTCAGCCCCATTAGTTTTCAACACCCGGAGCTTGGGTGTTCCCCGGTGGTTCCCCTGACTTGCGATGAGGACTCGCGAAACCAGACATTTCTGGAGGTTAAAGGCTCTTATTTTAACTTCACTGGTGACATTTTGGGTGTCAGCTCTGATGATTGCAAGGAGGCTTGCGCGAAGAATTGTTCATGTAGAGCTGCTTTCTTCAAGCATTCATCAGGTGTATCAGAGGGAGCATGCTCCTTACCATCAGAGATGTTCTCCCTGGTCGGCATGGATGTTTTAAGCAGCCCGCTCAATGATTATACTGTCTATCTTAAGGTACATAATCACATAGACAATGCGGGTTCTGCAAATACAACGCCTGAAACGAAGAGGAAGAAAACCTTTTTGCAGAAAACAATAAGAGCCGGCCTTGGAGTGGCTATTGCTTTCTCATTCCTTAGCTCTGCTGCACTGCTTCTCGTGTGGAGGAAGACATGCTCGAATGAAGAGGCAGAAGACCCTGTGGAAGAGGAGGTGCCAGGGATGCCCACCAGATTCTCCTATATGGACTTGAAATCCATCACGGAGGATTTCACCCAGAAGCTCGGGGAAGGCGGGTTTGGAGCTGTTTTCAGAGGTACCCTGCGTGACGGAACCATGGTCGCAGTTAAACTGCTGGATGGTTCCAAAAATATGAAGAAATCCTTTCTCAATGAAGTCAGAACAATCGGGAGCATCCATCACATCAACCTAGTAAAACTAGTCGGATTCTGTGCCGAGAAATCTCATCGCTTGCTTGTGTTCGAATACATGTCGAGCGGGTCGTTGGACAAGTGGATCTTTGATAACTCGTGGGGATCTTCGCTCGAATGGCAGAAAAGGAGGGACATCATTCTCGATGTAGCGAAGGGACTTCACTACCTACACGAAGAATGCAAACAGAAGATTATTCACCTCGACATCAAGCCGCAGAACATTCTCCTGGACGAAAATTTACGGGGGAAAGTTTGCGACTTCGGCTTGTCGAAGTTGGTGGACAGGGAGAAAGACCAAGTCGTGTCGACTGCCATAAGGGGCACGCCGGGATACTTGGCTCCGGAATGGGTATACGGCCTGGTAACCGAAAAGGTCGACGTGTACAGCTTCGGCAGTGTCATCCTGGAGATAATCCTCGGAAAGAAAGTCGTAGACACTAGTCAGGGTCCAGAAGACACCAACCTTCTGAAGATATTCGAGAGAAAGGCGGAAGAAGGAAGATTGATGGATCTCATTGAGGAAAACGACAATGATCTGAAACTAGATGGACGTGGCGTAACCGATGTCCTGACAGTTATGAGAATAGCTTGCTGGTGCTTGCAGAATGATTTCCGGAAGAGGCCTTCGATGTCGATGGTGATCAAAGCACTGGATGGAGTTATGGAGGTTAAGGATGACCTCGTATATGATTTCGCGCATCCGATTTTCACCAGGTCGGAAGCTCAGTGTACAGTCTTGTCACCCTCAATACTCTCCGGTCCCAGATGACATTATCCAAGTCATTTTTTCCTGTCCCCGTTTCGTTAAGTTTGATTAGAGATGAAGTCGAGTTTCTTCGTTGATTTCATCTTTTTGACACCCCGAGGCACTAATGCTGACCATTGTCTCCACACAGCCATAATGTCAAGGTTCACGAGATGATATTTGTACCTGAGTAGATATACCGGAGAGTCAATAGTATGAATTGTCGAGGGTCACGATTGTTCATGTGAAAATACTACTCAGTAATGTATTTCGAAAATCGAAGAATGGGTGCCTACACAGTTCATGGATTTTGTATAGAGACTCCGGAATGAGATTTTCTCGAGACTCGCACTCATGTATCTGGCTGTGTTTGTATTAGGTTCTTCCAATATAAGGCCTTGATATGAACAGGGTGGAGAAATGCAGCAGATGCAAATATACCAAAATGCGTGCTGGTTCAAACACAGAGACTGTCGATCAGGTATCTTTCTCTTTGGGCATCCATCTTTGCAGTTCCGCAGCGACGCTTTGGTTTTGCTGGTATGTCTTCTGGCCTACTTGATTGTGCATAAGCGCGGAGAGGCCGGAAGCGTTGGCCTTGTCCACAAATCCTTGGATGAAAACCCAGTTGTGAATGATCTGCACGCCAAAAGTATATGAAAAATTGCCATTGGGCGGTGTTTTCTAGTCACCGAGGATAGCAACAATGGCAAAAGCTCCCCCTGCCCTCCATACAAGATGCAGCCCAAGGAGGAAAGAGATAAAAAAAAAGAAGTAAAGGAAAGAGAAGTGCAAAGGAACATCGCTTTCTTGGTTTCCATATCCGAGAGCGCGACAAGATGCTAGAAATGACTGAAGGCATTAGATCACCATCGAGCTTGTTGTTTTCGAGTGATATCGAAGCAAATTGATTGTGTTCTTTTTTTTTTTTTTTTGAGGAGCCTGAGAATATCTTCTTCAATGTTTAGAAGGGATGATCATAGGTTTCGGATAAAATCGGGAACCGGTACCATAAGGTCGGTATCAATATAGGTTCTCGAAAAGTCCGGGTAGGTTCTAGGTTCTAAATTTTTGAAAATCGACCGTACTTGATTTATTATCAAAGTTAATAGGATATTAAAATTAATAACGAAAATATAATTAAGTTAGACATTTAAGTATGCTATTAAATCTATCATTAAATATGTCGATTTCTATCATTTGAGTTTCCTACTCCTCCTTATATATAAAGGGACGTGTAGACATTTCATGCAAAAAAAAAAGTTTAAGAAAGAGAAATCATTTCTGCAGCCAAAACACTCTAATATACATTCCTCATAAGTACAGCAGCTCTACAGAAAGTCGTCAGCAGTACAGAACCTACGTTCTGCTAGTACCTTCTCCCTTCATATCCAATCCTACACACATAACCCCCAATAGTACCAAGTACGGTTCCAGGTTCTCACCTCGGAACCAATCTAGATAACCATATATTTTTAGATTAATTGGAGTAATGCTTGAGGTTCTTTTAGATTGATTGGAGTAATACTTAAGGTTTTTTTAGATTAATTAGAGTAATACGGTGGATTTAACGTAGAAGTGTCCCACAAGGACATGAAACCGGAACCGGTACCAGAACCGGCGGGTTAATTCTTGTGTGGTTCTTTGAGGTTCTAAAAATAAGGAACCGGCCATTACAGGATAGGTTACAGGTTCCACGTCCGGAACCTACCCAACCCGGAATCTGCTCACCCCTAGATGCATCTGCTCTAACGACCACTTCAACTTTCGTAATCTTAAATTATTATTCTATACAAAATCCATGGTAGAGATTTTATCTCTCGTATTCGCTTCTCACCCCACCCAACAACTTTCCTCCACAATGTGTTTATTAAACTATATAATATAAACTAAGCTTTATCAAACAATTCAAACTTTTAGAATAATTGGCAAGTATCGTATAATGAAATATAAAGCCATGTCACATCAAGAACATGTGGCGTTAGATACCGTACAATAATGATATCAGAGTTTTCCTAATTTCAAAGACTGCGCATCCAAAATGGGTCAATTGAATATGTACTATCGTGGCGTTCTCGTGTTCGGAAAGGCGGCATTGGAATTTCAAGCGCGGTTGTTTTCAATTGATATCAGAGCCTTTTCTTCGTTCTTTTTAAGGGGAGAGAGAAATAGACTAGGAACCCTACCTGGAGAAGCACCTTACCCGTAACACCATGGATAATACTACCCAAATTAGCCCTTCTGTGATGAATGCTCCCATCACACTAGATAACAGCCCCTCTTTCCGGAAATCTACTGCTGATAGACTTGGAGGATTGTATGAGATCACCCACCAGGAAGATTGGAATGAGACAACCCTTCCCCTCCTAAATCCATATGCTTCCTTCCGTAAACCCTCTTCAAATCCCATTAGAAGAATCAGGACACTCATACAGCAGCCAGCATCTAAGGTCCTTGAATATATTCAGGCCAGTAAATTCAGCCAACATCCCATCTGGGCCTCACACAAAGAACAATTTGTTTCATTGCAACTGCCAACAGAGTTCCCTGAACAATGGCTAAGACAGGGATACACACATCTTCATTTTGGTGCTATTAGACTCGCACTAACATACCATGGCAGGAAAGGACTACCAGTCACAGCAAGAATGGCCCTACTGGACACCAGATATATGGAATACCAGCATGCCTGTATTGGCACCATAGAGACAACACTCAATGCTGGAACTGTGTTTGTTACACTTTACCCAAATTTCTGCATGCCCCTACAGGACCCAAAGATTCTTTCGGCTGTACAGGTTCAAATACAGATTGCTGGACCCTCACAGGACATCAATTCTATTGAAGCAACCTTACACTATCAAATGGCGTACAGGGTGCAGAACCATGCACTAGACTTAAAAGTAGAAAATGATAGTGGCGATGCTTTGTTTATCCAAGCTGATTACCATAACTCACAGGCTTCTACATGTTTACATGTGCCTAGGTAGATCAGCAGGGATGAACTACTCAGGCTTTTACCAAAAAGATGGATCACAAATTATGAAAGGACCCAACAGCATGTTAAGCCAATCCAGTCCTCTGAGCCAAAGTTCATCAAGGAAAAGGATGGATCCGTGACTATCAAGTTTGATAGGTCACATGAGAAGGATGCTCCTACTCCCTCAATTTTCCCAACCATGTTCATGGTCCAACCAGTTCCTAGGCGAAGGAAACCTGATTCTCTTAATCGCATAATTCATTCTTTTGATGTACAGGGAAAGGAAACATTCTACTTTAAAGACCCGGAAACAGATCACTGTTATTGGGATGTCTGCACCTCAGAAGTCCGTGGTTGTAAGGAAGATCACCTCCTCAGTGATGATGAGGATACCAAAAACAAGAAAAGGTCAAGGTATAAAAACCTTCCTGATTCTGACTCTGATAGTGATAGTGATCAGGATGATCAACCACCCCGGGATGACGAGGCAGATACGGCCCCACAAATGACAACAGCAACTCAGTTGAATGACTATGGAGAATGGCAATTCCTGATAGACCAGGCCTCAAAACGCAGGCCCAAGAAACAGCCCTCTAAGGTATTACCCTGTTATAAAAATATTTTCAAATGGAAAAAGAAAAACTCTTCTGAGCAGGTAATCCCAACACAAGAGGTTGTACCAATCACCAATTGTGCTCAAGAAGTTATAAAGGCCATACCCGCCATACAAGGTCCACCAGCAATCATGATGATGGGCAGGCTAGGAGAATTGAACTTCCCTCCGCTAAATGAGCAGACCATTGATGGTATTAAATACTGTTCCAAAATTCCTGTTCCTACAGATGTTGATGCACATGGAAACCCCATGAGAAATAGTATTGCAGAAACCGTTCTCAATTGGCAAAGCCAGAATGCTTTAGCCCAAAATGCAGGCCTCAATACTATATGTAGGAAAATCGATACTGTACAAGAACTCCAGACAGGAACAGAAGCCAGACTCACTGCAAAGATGGATTCTCAGCATAATAAGAACTAGGAGATGTTGCTTTCACTCCAAAAAAGGTTAGATAACTTCGAAAAGGGAAAATATCCATCCTATTTCAGGTCAGACCCAGACGATGAGATTGCCAAGCTTAAAAGACAAATAAAGCTTATTGAGGAAAAGCAGGTAGACTTAACAAAGAAACCAGACCCCGCCAGTCTGGGAGACCTCAGTCTACTCCTCAAAGCTTTGGTTTAAGCTCAAATCTTAGCCCTAGACCCATAGATATTTTGGATTTTGGAAATAGATCCTCCTCTTTTATGCAGGCACCAACTAACCCTCATCCTCTTTTTGGACAAGTTGGAAAGAAAGATCCTGCAGAAATCAGAGAGGTCATCAGGGAACAACAAAAGAAAGCTAGGAAAAGAGATGACATTAGGGAAGGGAAAAAGAAAGCAGACAGTTCAAAGTCAGCTGAGAGACACCAATCCTCTAGTCCAGAGACACAATCGAGTCCAACTCAGCTAATGATCAAAGGACATGGAGAACCTTTGAACCCACTAGATTGTCCCACCAGAAAAAGGGTAACGCAGATAACTCACCATTCATCACCTATATTTTCTGACAATAGCAATTCTGATGACTATTATGACAATCATGATCCAATTGGGAGTTACTTTGAACAATCTCCACAGTTTATGCCCTCCCAGATTTTAATGACAAACAGATATGAGGAATCAAGCATATCTGAAAGTTCCTCTGAAAGTACACAGTCAGGCGAATCATCATCAACCTATGAAAGTACTCCTTCCACAGAAGAGTCACAAGAGGTATCCGATGTCACCTCAGTATCAACACTTTTACCTCACGTGTTTATGGCTGACAGGGAAGAAACTGAGCCAAGTCCATATAGAGATGATGATGAACAGTCATATGAACCAAGTGAAAGGCCAACAGCACGAAGAACAGATGGGATTGGCAACATCAAGTTTACTCTTGATGATGTCCCACGAAGCCAATGGCCCCAGCGCATACAAGACTTTTATGCCTGGTGTTTGCATAAAAGAGTAACTGTGTACAATACTTCAGACATTCTAACAGAATTAACTTCAAGTTTTACAGGAACCTTACAAGTATGGTGGAACCTATTCTCAGAACAGAGCCAAATTCAGATGGTAAACATGCTCCTGCCTGATTTTATGAACAATCTCCACCAGCACTTCATTGGCAATCCCCAGGACATTCTGGAAGAAAAAAGAACAGAATTCTTCCAACGTAAGTGTTGCTCTTACAAGGTACGAGACTTGGACAAGCATTTTCAGAGAATGTTGCATTTGTTTCTCCACTTAGGAGGAGACAATACCTTGAAACCAGTCTTCTTGTCCTCAATAGAATCACCAATTTCGGCTATGGTAGGAAAAAGTCTTACCAGTAAGAATGCTAGAATTGCTGACCTAACAGTTAGACAGATCCAACAAGAAATCCTTTCAGGGGTAAATGAGCTATGCCAAAGAAAAGAAATCATCCAGGGATTTCTAAACCAAGACAAACGCTTGGACCAGGTTTGTAGGACCAAGAAAAACAGGTACAAGATCAAATGTACCTCTAGAGATTTGTGTTCTTGTGCTCCAGGGATCAAACCACACAAAACAAAGATTCAAAGGAAAGATCACTATAAGAAAAGAGACTTTCAAAGGAAGCCACGAAGATTTCCAAGGAGGTGGAAAAAATTCCTAAGGTTCAGGAAAAAAGGAAGTCCACCACAAAGAAAGTCAACCAGATGTTACATTTGTAACAGTCAGGACACTTTGCAAAAAACTGTCCTAAACGGCAAAAAGAGTTGATTGCACAGATTGAAGAATGCATTCAAACTTCATTACGACATGATGATCTTGAATCTATATTTTCCTTAGATGATGAACCTACTTCAAAAACTGTTTGTTGTCTTGAAGGATATTCTACAGGATCAGGTACAGAATCAGATAGTCCTCCCCCAGTACACCAACATAGGGGAATCTATACTATCCGCACCTATCCCGATCCAGCAGAAATCAGAGAAGATTTCCCAATTCTTCCATCAAGGAAAGTACCTTCTAAAGAATCCAATAATGGTACAGTTATTATTACAGGAGACCCTGAAGAAAATGAACCTCCTGAAAGCACCTCAAAAGGACAAATCCCACTCATAGCTGCCTCCCATGTGGCACCTCATGTTAAAGTTCAGGTATACTTCTCAAAGTATAAAAGACCAGTCACAGCTATTGCATTTGTAGATACAGGAGCAGCAGAAAGTATGATCAATCCAGCAATCGTACCACAAGAATTCCTTGTCCCATACAGAAAGGCTTTTGTTGCTGCATCAGGTGACTTGTTTCATACTACCCATAAGACTAAGAAGTTAAAGATAATGCTTTTTCATAATTGCATTATTAAATCTTCATTATTCGTAACTGATCTCCCTGGCAGAGATATCGTATTAGGATGGAACATAATGCAGAAACTACCAGAGCTGATGATCTTAACCACAGGCCTCAAGTACCACGGAAATTTCAAGCCTTATACAGCATTAACACGAATGTTTTCCATTGAGCCTGCAGAAAGGGTAAGACAGTTGTTTAGCTCATCATTTGCAGAAAATCATAGTGAATTCTTGCAGAAATGCCCACATCCATTATGGAAAAACCAAGAGTTCTTCATCAGGCTGCCATTTAAACAGAATGAAGATATTAATCCCACAAAAGCAAGTCATTCAGGTATGAATCCTGACGATACTAAAGCAGCTAGAGAAGAATGCACATCCTTGCTCCAACAGGGATTAATTGAGCAGTCAAATTCCCAATGGGCATGTGAAGCGTTTTATGTGAACAAACGCTCCGAGCAGATTAGAGGAAAAAGAAGGTTAGTAATCAACTACCAACCTCTTAATCATTTTCTACAGGATGATAAATTCCCTTTGCCAAGAAGAACAATACTATTTGCATCATTGGCCAAAGCAAAAATATTCTCTAAGTTTGACCTTAAGAGTGGCTTTTGGCAACTTGGCATACATCCTGATGACAGATGGAAAACGGGATTTTGTATCCCAGATGGACATTACCAATGGACGGTATTACCCTTTGGACTTAAGACTGCCCCATCAATCTTTCAGAATGCCATGATTAAAATTTTCGAACCTATTCTGGACTCTGCACTAATCTATATAGATGACATTTTGCTATTCAGCCCAGACAGACCTTCACATGAGAAATTATTGGAGAAATTTGCAGGCCTTGTGCAGAAGTATGGAATCATGCTCTCAGAAAGAAAAATAAAGTTGTTTGAACAATCAGTTGAATTCCTGGGTATGAGATTATCAAATGGACAATACCATCCAGGACCCCATATAGCCCAAGAACTGTTAAAATTCCCGGACTCAAATCTGACTATGAAACAGGTCCAACAATTTTTGGGAATTGTTAACTACCTAAGAGATTTTGTGCCCAATATTAGCAGGTACACTAGCCCACTGGAAGCCCAACTTCGAAAGGGATCACAACCTTGGGGAACAGCCCAAACAGACGCAGTTAAGTATTTAAAGACCCACTTACAAATGCTTCCTCCTTTACAGATCCCGTCAGACGGAATAAAAATTCTACAAACAGATGCTAGTGACCAATTCTGGGCCGCCATCCTTATAGAAGAAAAAGATGGGAAACGACAAATTTGTGCATATAAATCTGGCAGGTTTAATCAAGCTGAGCAACATTACCACTCGACTGTCAAGGAGATTCTGGCAGTTAAATATGGAATTAAGAAGTTTGAATTCCATTTAATTGGGCATCATTTTATTGTTGAAAGTGACATGTCTTCTTTTCCATCCATGATTAAGTTTACACAGAAGAAGATACCCAATGCACAGCTGCTCAGAGTGTCAGAATGGTTTTCCCAGTACTCCTTCACTGTTAAGCATATCAAAGGCAAGAATAATGTTGTTGCTGACTTTCTAACAAGACCTTTTGATATAGCTCATCCAGTACTCCAAGAAACTCCAAGCCTACAGGCAATGATACGGACATACGTCCCACACCAAATGGATATGAGGAGAATTCTTCCTCCAGAGATTGTTTACTATAACAACCAGGAACATGTGGAAACAGCTCTTGCTAACTCTATTCCAATGGCACAGAAATACCTGGAAAGAATCTTTAGCAAGTATGGACCAATGATGTTCCCTCTACAAGGATTACATCCTTGTTACCCCTTCCTCAAGGCCATTCCTATAGAACCAATGGGTATTTTTCCTGAAGAGTTAAAATGGTTCTTCTGGTACTTACTACACAAGTATACCATGGCACTTGAATTTCCCACTGAAGAGCTCCTCACCTACTTGGAACATCTTGGAGATCTTGAGACTTTTACACCACACAGGAGACCACATTCCCATTTGGCAGACGTACTATCCTGGTTTGCTCCACTGAGCCAATGGAAGACATGGATCGAAATCCACCGCGACAAGTACTTCAAGTTCGGAGAACTAACCCCATATTCAGTTTATCTTTTTCGCAGGTACTGGCACTTTGATTCAAGACTACAGGCAATGGTGGCAATCAACAACTCAGAAGAATTCTCCAGCCTCCCATTTTCTCTAGTTCATCAAAATCCACTCCATTCTGATAGAGAAATGGCCATCACCAACAATGAATTCTTGAAGATCAAGCTTTGCAAAGAAAACGGATTCTCATACTTAGATCCAGACCTGGTTCTCCAACATCAGATTCAGTACACAGACCCTCACCATGTGCACAGACTACAATACGCACTCCATCAGCATCAAGATGATAATGTGTATTGGGAAGACATAGCCCAAGGGTTTTTAGACAAGGTGGATCTTGGCCCAAGCCCATCCGGCCCAAATCCAGAAGCTTCGCAGGCGGGACCCTCGTCCACTCACAAAAGAAATCCAGCGCACTCACCCGACAACCGGGGAAAGCGACCAAAAGAGTAGCCGCCCACGAGGAGATAAGAAGATGCCTTAGCGATAAGGTCGGCACCAGCAGCCAAGACAACTTTTGCAAAAGCTGCAAGATTCCTCCTCCACTAGTTTAGCTTTAGCTTTATTTCACTTTAGCTTTACTTTTAGGAAAGACTTCATTACAGCCAGACCCTATCAAGGGCACTTGTATTATAAATAGCCACTCCCATCCAGGGAAGAAGGCAGAGCAAAATTCGGGCTAATACAGACGTAGAAGTTCTTTCAAATCCATGGCTGGCTAAGTTTCTCTAAGGTGTTATCCAGGAGTAGTGGTCTCCCTAGATCAAAGATCTCTCAGCAACCCCCTTACTTTCGATAAACCCAAAAACATCTGCAAAACCCAGAAAAACCAAAAACAGTTCATGACTCTTCTCTTCCATATTCATCGTGTGTTTTGTGTTGTGTTTATCCTGTCACTCTTATTCCCTGAGCTTTCCAGTTTCTGCTTTATTCTATCATTATACTATCTTTCACCTGTGATAATGTTCTTCTTTTGCTGATCCCGGCGAATTCCTCTCCACACTCTCTCTGACTGTTAATTTTCCATTTAAGGATTAAGGATTGTTTGCAGCAATCATATAGTTTCCTCTGAAGCATCCTCTCTGAAGCCGTAAAGCTATCTACTTCGCCACGTAAGTGCCAAATAGCCAGGAGGGCTCGGCCAAAGGCTTGATATTGATAGTAGGTAAAGGATGAGGCCTCCAAGGAAACATTGCCTCTGCAAACCTCCCTTTCCCCTTAATTGGTGGATGCACAGTCATTTCCACCTCATACACCGCCGGAGGTATGAAGAACCCATGTGGAGAAGTCCTAAACACCTTAGGCGTCTAGGATACCACATCAGATGGTTAACCAAATACATTGAGGCAAAAATCCAGAAAACCATCCTCAAGCAGGTAGAGGTCTTCCTTGAGTATGATCTTTATGATGGCCCAGACAAAGACTGGTTCATTACCCCTTATGAAGGAAGGTATGCCAAAGCCTGGAAAAAGCTCAAACACCATGTCCAGTACCGAACTTATCTTGTCTGGTATTCTAAACACTATCTGTACTGGAATTCTCTTTAATTTCATTTTCCACTTAGAACCCGACCCTGAGCATCTCTCGCGATGTTCTGTTCTGGTGGTCGAAGCGTCTATCTTGTACAACTCTTTCTTAATCAATCTATTGTGATTTCCATTTCTTGTACAACCTCAGTTTGTCTCTTCAGAGTTGTTTGTGATAGTCGTACTATTGGTATCAGAGCCTTTTCTTCGTTCTTTTTAAGGGGAGAGAGATCTAGACTAGGAACCCTACCTGGAGAAGCACCTTGCCCTTAACACCATGGAAGACACGTTGATTCATCACGTTGATTCGACTATCAAACGACCTAGTGGAGCTTGCGAAGCCCCGAACTGGGAGGCCATCAAATCACTGGTAGAAAAACTCAAATCGCAACACGAAGTGGTTGCGGAGAAGCTGGGTTAGACTGACGCATCTCTTGGGTTTTTGCTAGACGGGTCTTTTAAGGTTTCTGTTAGGCCAAGATTTGGTCGACTCTTCATCCTTATCGAATGAGACGATAATACTTTCAGTTAGGCTCTCCTCATCCACAAGGATCGTCGGCTGCTCCGATCCCAAATGTTCCTGGCTCGACGTTTGGGACCCAGCACATCATCCAGTACGGGTCAGGCAGCACAGATAACAAGAGAAGACACAGTTCAACCTATAGCATATGGATACGATGGCCAGGAAGATGGGTGATGTATTACGTCTGGGAACATGTCAATACCCGATCATTTGCGGCCCTTATGGGATTTGCTCAAATGGTCGAAGCAGTTGTCCTCCGCTGAGGGACAGCGTAACTTACTTCAGCACGGTAAGTTTTCGGCAGCCAGACTGTGAAGACTCAAAACACCAGAATTTTATCGAGAATGAAGATTTCACTTATTTCCGCTTCAGGGTTGACATTTCGGGTGTCGATGCGAAAGGTAGGTCGCTGAGGCGCTTGCGCGAGAAATTGTTCGTGTAAAGCAGCTTTTTTCGGGCATTCCCGGGGTAACTCGCAAGGAGCTTGCTTCTTACCAGCCAGAGTTGTTTTCCCTGATGGACGTGGATAGTGGAAGCGGGGGAGTTCATAATTATACGATGTTTCTTAAGTTTCAGAATCACGTGGATACTGCGGGCATCACCAAAGGGATAAAAAAACCTTTCTACAGTTAGCAGAAAGAGCCGGCTTTGGAGTTATCATCACTTTCACGTTCCTTACCTCTGCTGTGCTGCTACTCGTGTGGAGGAAGAAGATGTACCAGGGATGCCTGCCAGATTCACGTACTCCGACTTGAAATCCATCACTGATGATTTCAGCCAGAAGCTCGGGGAAGGCAGGTTCGCTGCTGTTTTCAGAGGTACCTTGCGTGAGTCACCAAGGTCGCAGTTAAACGCCTTGACGGCTCAAGGCATATGAAGAATCTTTTCTTAACAAGTGGGAATGATTGGGAGCATCCATCGCATCAACCTGGTAAGGCTACTCGGGTTCTGCGCCGATAAATCTCATCGGTTGCTTGTGTATGAGTTCATGTCGACTGGGTCGTTGGACGAGTGGATCTTCCAGAACTCAAGCGGATCTGACCTTCACTGGCAAGAACGGAGGGACATGATTCTCAACGTAGCGAAGGGACTTTATTACCAACACGAGGAATGCAAGCAGAAGGTCGATGTGTACAGCTTCGGGGTCGATCTGAGGCTCAGGGATCGGGCAGTTGTTACGTCAACCACCGTTAGATAGCATTTGTTCATAAATATATCTATCACATCCATCTACTTTAGTTTGCACCCATTGCCCGTCTCTGTGCCCTTAACAACACAAATGCAAGCGACAACCAATCGACGAGGACTTGTCGCTAACCGCCAAAGATCAATTTCAGTAACCCAACCTGAGTACTGTCGAGTTACCTCGCATTGGAGTCATTTCTCTATCTTAGATACTGCCTCTGGGAGTTTAAAAGTAGGAGGCTTGTCAACCCCCTTTCTCGAGTATTCCCTCCACCTCCGAGCAGCTGCCGCAGCACGACTCACTCTCTCCTTGACTTCTTCATCTGCACTCACTTGTGGAACAATCAGCAACGAACTCAAGCATCAGTGTCGATGCCAGTAAAAAATCATAAACATTCGGGTCAATGTTCAATTTTGAACATGCCAGAGGAGCGAAATTACCGGAATTTCTATGATCATTGGATTGTCCCCAAAGGTTGCTCCAGTGAGAGTATGGATCATCAGTTCCATCAGCGCCTCTCTGCTTCATCATTCTGATCTTGGCTTTCTCCTGCACAACAAAAATGCAGGGGAGGATTAAGGACCACTTCGGGCGAGATTTCTAGACAGCTCATATTAAGAGATTAGCATGATGTATAAAAATCTCACCAAGACCTTGGCCTGCCTCTTCTCCCATTGAGAACTCGCCTGCAAGAGCATAGCAGCCAGTCATTGGCAGCAAACCAGGTCTCTATCCAGAAGAATCAACCACCGAATGCAGTATGTTAATTCACAAGAAATGACTAAAATTCCGCAGCCCAACCAATGGACAATCCACCACTGCTGTTGGCAAGCCCACGGAAAAGAGCGCCGCACAGAATACAACGGACTCACCATCCTAAAGACATCCACCCCACCCGATCCCATCCCCGAAAGCATGAAAGCCACCTGACAAATGTTTCAAGGGAATGACATAGTACATATCTCGGGGATGCCAAATACACTAAGCACATGATGGTTCAACAATATAGAAGATAAGGCTGCGCTAGAACTTTACATTCACTCTTTCTATTCGGCGCATCTCATCTTCGAGAAGAGACAACTGAGCAGCAGAGGTCCAATGAATGCAGTTCACGGGGCTGAATCAGACCACCATCGATTAGATCTACAGTACTGCAAAGGACAAAATTCTCATGCGCTATATAATAAACAATCCTGTAAGAGACTTAGTACCAACTATCAATTGCTTGCTGCACCAAATCGCATTTCCCGCACTGACTGTATGCTCTTGCTCTGCCGTAGTCATCCTCAATCGCAAAAACATCCGGGGCCACATTTGCACAATTTTTGCATCCTGGGCAAAGCATCAGTGTTAACATGTGGGGAATTGTTATGCAAGAACTCCTGGTAAAGAAGCACAGCTGGTACCGTAAACTGCTATGGATGATTCCCTACCTAAGTACAACGCAACAGCAGATCAAATCATACCTATGCAGCTAAATTCATCGACAAACACATGGTCCTTAGGGCTCGAATCATCCATGAAGGGGTTTACAGCAGTCAAGGCATAACCGTGAATCTCGTCATAGATCCTTCGTTGAACTGGATCGCTGAGAACCTGCACTGCAATCAAATTAGCACAGGAAGAAGAAAAAGAACGCAGAGACATTTGCCATCGAAACATTCACTTAAAAAAAAACGCTGAGGGAACCCACCGCATAAACCTCATTGATGAACATGCAGAAATTCGTCATCTCCAGATCATTCCCGCTTAAATCTGGATGGCAAGCCTTCATGCAGTTGTAGTAAGCTTTCTTGATTTGCTCCGGCGTGGCATCCGGAAGCTACAACCCATTCAACCAGCAAACAGAAAATGTAATCTTGCCAAATACCCAATACTTAACAAGGATAAAAGTGCTTGTTTCGACCAAGAACTCCAGGGAAGGTACAACATCAATCCCACATCCCATTTGATCCTACAACAGCCCAGTTCAGATTTTTCTTGGCATCTCATTAAACTCGTAGCAGTGCAGATAAAGGACAGTTACCAGGCCAAGAACAGAGTAATAGTCATCCGCCGCGGCCTCAGAGGAGGATGTCCACTCTCCCTCCGTCGCCGTCGCCCTGACTCCAGAGACGCCTCTTCTCCGGCCGCCACTGCCGCCGCGGTGTTGTGGATTCCAATAACCGCTACTCCTGGAGAACACCCTGCAAAGACTCGTTGAATAGGGATCACGTGGTGCCAGCGGATTCTGAAACTTGAGCGTCTCCGTGCACACGGGGGACAACAACCGAGCCATCCTCATGCCAAGGAGAAGAATAGATCGGCCCAAGATTCGGAGAAGAATCGTGTTGTAATAGTTCAGGGGAGGGAATTGGGAAACTACTGGCGGCGAAACGATGCTGACATGGCAGATTCAAGGCCACTAGTTTCTAATATTAAGAATCCGCCAAAGAGAAGTTCTCACTCAAGTCATTCCGGACCAAAACATGTCAAATAGTTCAAAAGGGTACATCTAGAAACGCAAGGAACAATTTATATATGACAGCCATCCATGAGAAACAGTGAAGATCCTCGACAAAAGGAAAAACACCGGAAGATATCCAAGAATTCCTAAACGAGGGATTCCTCAGCCAGTAATGTTCTGAGACTTGTTGAGGATGACGCCCTCGTACTTAACCTGGAACCACTTCATCGCGTCCTCCTTGGTGACCCTGTGCTGGATTCCCACTCGCGATTTGCATCGTCGGCGGCGGCCGACCCGGTAGCCCGCTCGTTCCAACACGACGTAGAAATCCATCCCGTAAATGCCGGTCGAAGGATCGTATCTGCAGACAGAGCAAGGTACGATTAGCCGTGCATTGGAGGCAGGACAACCCGTATCGAGGCTAATAGAAGCCACATGAAAATGAATATCTAAAGACAAAGGCAACTTCCAGCAGACAGCTAATCCAAAATCCAAAGGTACTCCGTCCAAACTCAGGATATACAATCACTGGTGCAGAAAAATAGACATGATAACCTAGCTGTATGGTACAAGAGTTTCGACATACAAGGAAATAGAAAGAAGGCAGAGATTAAAGGCTTACTTAATGCCAAGGTCAATATGCTCCTGGATGCCAAAACCAAAGCACCCAGTGTCACTGAAGTTCCTTCGCAATAGTTCATATTCTTTCACCTTCAAGCCGCTCTCCAGAAGCTGCATAGCCTTCTCCCCTCTCACAGTGACGTAGCATGCAATTTTCTCATTACGTCTGATGCCAAAGGAACGGACAGTATAACGTGCTGCAAGGGAAAGGCGAGAGGATCATCAGGAAAGTTCCATTAAAAGGAAACAAAATTACAATCTCATCATACTGTACTGCAAACTGATAACCAAGACTTAATGATCAATCAGGCATATATACCGCAAGTTATTTCCTTTAGAACAAACATCCGAAATAACATAGGAAGGTTAAATGTGAAGAGTATTTTGAGGCTCAGAAGCGACAAATGGAAACCCACTTCCACAATCCACATTCACAGAATCAACAACTAGACACGACAAGTAACTAAAACAATTCAACAGGTTTGAGATAAGCTGAATAAACAAACGCGCATTGCTTAAATTTCATTCTTCTCTAATCACATTAAAAGAACACAATGCTGCAACGTCAGTTCAAAAAAACCTCAGTCTCCTAACAGACAGTCGCGTACGAACAGGCCAAAACCTTTGGAAAAGACAGGCGATTGGCCGCTCAACTGCTCCAACACCTACGAGAAACCAAAAACGCGCGCTAATGTCAGCCCCAAGGAGGGGGAAAAAGAGCAAACCAAGTAGGGCAAGGACCACGATCAAAGCAATCAGAAACACGGACCTTGGCGGCTCTGGTGAGACGATCGCCGCTCTCTCCGACGGAGATGTTGAGGACGAGCTTCTGCACCTTGATATCCCTCATGGGGTTCGACAGCTTCTTCTCCGAAGCCTACAACACACCAAACGAATCAACACAGCCACTCCTAACAGTCGAAATCCACCGTCCAGGGAAAGAAATGTCGGGATCTACCATTCTCGATCAGGGCTCGGCGTCGGCGTCGGCGGCGGCGGGGGGAAGCTCAAACAAACCCTAGTAATGCCCAAGGCGCGAGGTCGAACTTTTACTCTCCCGCGAACTATGTGAAATGACCTTATTGCACCTTCCCCTGAATGCGGGGGATCCGATTTGGGCTAAATTGAAGTATGGGCTTGGATGATGGATCACCGGGAGGACCAACTGGGAGGGCCCATTGAGGCCCATTAATGATTTCATAGTTCATTCCAACCAACTACTCATCTTGTGATATGGAAATGGGGGAGTCACCTTTGTTGTCGGCTAAAATGATTGATGTAGCAGAGCCTTATCCGCTGATTGAGTGAGAGGACCAAATGCAATTTTGGGCGGGTCCCTTTAGTGTCCGAACTTCTTAGAAAAAGTCATTACAAAGGATATTACATATGTATCTGGCATCACATGAATATGACGGAACCCACCCACCCCCAAAAAAAAAACATTCTCACTTTTCTTGCTTCCATCTCATTTACAAAACCATAAGGAACACCACCTTTTCTCCCCCCCAAAACTCTTAACAGCAATAACAAGCAAATTTAAGCAGCCCAAGGCAAAGACCAGTAGTACATTTATACACTTACGCAGGATCATGACAAAAACCGCTGGTTTGCAGTACCGCATCCTCCAATGGCCGGCCCCGAAACAGGCTCTTGTTGATAAAGACATAAGAAAAGTGGGAGAAGCGCCCTATCCACAGAGGAGAGACAGCCGCTCAAACACCATTCCATTTGTAGAGTCCGACCACCACAAGAGAAAGCTATGCGAGTGGACTTCCCCGCTCGTATCGAGCACCTTTACGATGCAACAACAGCCTGGGAGAAATTGAGCCCGCTTGATCTTTTCATGTGCTCTGGTATCAACCTCTGGATCAGCTCGGGCGGAGCGCCGCATATCTGTGAAGAAATAGGTGTAAAGTGGAATGATCCGAAAGATACAGGCATTTTGATGTGAAATGAAATATTGGGTCATGGCATTCCTCGTGTTTCATGAGAAAGGCAACTCTGGTGTTACGAGAAAGGATCAGTTCATGTTTGAGAAATTGTACATACTTCCTCAGTGAAGTTGAACAGAAGGAGCGGACGGACATTTGGAAGGCGCACATTAGGTGCACGAAGCTCATCAAAGAAAGGATGAGCGCAAGCTTCTAGCTGCAAAAGCAACCATTTGTCAGATAAACGAGGGTGAATGTCCAGATTGTTCGATCGTAGAAGATGGTGAAGAATGAAGACACATAATCTTCCTTTTGTTATGCTTAAACCATATGGTTTCCTCAAACAAACCACAAGATGGTTTCAACTCACGGCAGAGCAGCGGAGACTTGGGGCATACTGAAGCAGCCTTGAAGTAAGGTCTATGGCTTCGGGGGGCATTCTCTTGTGAAATATCTAACAAATTAATCATAAACCAAATCAGTTGATGAATAACATAAAGAAACCAGTTTACGTCATAGCGATTTTGTGCAACAAATAGTTACAAAATCGTCACTTGTCCCAGGGTGATGTGTGACCATCAACTCTAAAACACAAGAACCAATCACAGAAAAGCATACCTTGTGCCACGGATGAGCCTTGATTTGGGGAAATCTGAAGTTTGTATAATTAGGATTCATACAACGGACTTCCTCTCGAGTTGGAGTTCCAAGAACCTACATGATAACTTATCATTACCAATTTGTCCCTGAAAATAAAAATATCCAATGATGAGTCACGGGGAAACAGACAAGAAGCTTTCACCTTGATAATCTCGACTAGTTGGTCCACGGCATTTTCCCCTGGAAACAATGGCTGCAAATCGAGCATCGAAGTAAGAGCGTTGCAAAGAAATATCTAAGGGTGAGGTCAAATTATGGAAACGAGTCTCTTCAAGAAACATCAACCTGGCAAAGGAGAAGTTCGGCAAGGATGCAACCAGCAGACCATATGTCAATGGATGTTGTATACTCAGTTGCTTCGAACATAAGCTCTGGAGCCCGATAATAGCGCGAGCATATGTATGAAATGTTCGCTTCACCCCTGACCTGTACATGTACAAAGTGTCTCAGACAACAAAGAAGAAAAGTATGAACAACTAGAGTCAGCAATGTTTCATTTATCTATTGATTTGACAGAGCTACAAAGGCTTTTCCTATTCTGTGATGCGAAAGCGGGAATGGATGGCGTACCAGAACTTTTGCACTGCCGAAGTCACAAATCTTCACTTGGTGGGTTACAGGATTAACCTGCATAAATACATATGGTTATTGTCAGTGACATGAAGCAGAATAATACATAAAACACAATTACATAGGGAAGAAATTTGAGGAAACACACCAAAATATTTTGGGGCTTCATGTCCCTGTGGCAAACACCAGGAACAGCATGGACATATGCCAGGCCTCGAAACATCTGTTGCCCAAGTAGGTGTATCAAACATCCAAACATATTAGACCAAAAGATAATATACAAGGGAATGGACAATGTTATACCTGATATGTATATAATTTAACATATAGAAGGGGCATCCTCTGATTCATACTCTTATAGTGCTCCAAAACTTGGGACAGGGTTTGAGGGACATATTCCATCACAATATTCGAGTAGATTTCGCCTCTAGAGCTGGTCGAGTAGAAGCAATGCCTCAGCGAAACAACATTAGGGTGATCCATCATGCTCATCAGCTCAAGCTCACGATCTTTATATCGTCTGTCCTTGAGGACCTTCTTTATTGCAACAGTCTCTTGGGTTTCCAAGCACCTTGCCTGCCCAAACCAAAAACAGAGATGGGTCATAGAGACCGTTTGTTTCGAAGGGGCTCCTATCCATTAAGTTCACATACCTGGTAAACAACTCCAAATGCTCCGTTGCCAATAACACGCTCGGCCATGTATGTAATGGTCTGCGATCATGTGACAGTGCACAGTATGAGAATAAAACAATATATTCCACGTGCAGGTAGGGACTCCATGACTCTATCAAAGAAATAGCTGCTCAATGATCAGAGCATACTGACTTTCAATGGACAAATATTGGGAAAGGATGTCAGAGTCAGGGTTAAGAGAGAAACCTCAGGATTTCCTAGTTTTCTAAGGGCGATAATTCTTTCAATGAGTGAGTGGCTTCCTAAGCCGCGAATTTATAGTAGAAATAGCAACTTGCCTGCTTGGGTTCGCCATTTTTCCCGCCTATGGTGGTTGAAATAACATGACCATCAGCAGCATTTTTATTTTCAAATGCAGCTACATCCTGGAAATCATTTAAATGAATCTTGTTACTGTTAAAACAGCAGAAATGCTTTCAAATCAAGACATCAAGAAAAAAGAGTTCTATTTGGTCATAATAGGAAAAGTGAGTCCCAACGGAAAGCATTTCAAAGACCATAATGGGCATGAAAAGAAGCATACGGTACACTGTTGACTCGGCTCAGCAAATAGACACAACTAGTCAGCATCAAGTGGATCACATTGCCCGAGTGTGCAATTGGATTTGACAACGACATGAAGTGAAAGAACTAAGATATTAAATGCCTCCGAAATAAACAATCACTGCTTGACCCGGCTAAACAGGAGGAATATTACTCTCAGTAATATATGCATGTCTACAACCACATAGAAGCAATATAGGATTGAATTGGAAAACTTTATGAAGGAAAATAATCCAGCCACAAATGATCAAAAGAATCAATCTAAGCCTTGTCCTACTGATGAGGAGTGACTACATGGACAAACAATCTAGGTTCCATAATTAGCAATACAATTCCTCATGGCAAGGAAGCGCCCTGAACAAAGCTGGGAGTCAAACGCCCGAATTTGTAAACCAAAAAGGTCGGTAGGGTCGATAACCGAGCAAAGCTGCAGGGACTTCCCCTAATCTCTTGCAAGGAACTTAGTCCTTCAGGTGGACTCGAATCGGGCAGAAATAGCCCAAATCTCAATTCGATCTTGACCAATTCTTTATGTTTTTCCTTTCCGATGTCAACAACTCATAAAACTTGATTTTCTCAAAACAACCGAGGAGCAGGAAGCTGGAACAGTAACCAATCTCAGAAATCCAGAGAACCAGTAACACCGGAGATCTGCCTCCTGCGCCCACCACACAATCGCCGCGAAAAGGTCGTACCTACATCACACTCACACGGACTACCTTGTCAGTCTCCATGGGATCATGCTGGGAGTCCATCTAAAAAGCCTCTCTCCGGGATCCGTGCTCCGGACGATCCCCTCTTCCTCAAGTAGTCCCAGGTAGGGTCAATCGGAACCGCGACTGCCTCCGGTCACCGCGACGTCAGCGGCGGCGCCGCCATCCTCCCTCCCTCATCCGCACCTCGAAGTCCTCGACGACGACTTGCAGTTGCGCGAGAGAAATTGGAAAGAGGAGGAGAAAAACAGGGAGACAGACTCTGAGACGGAGGTTGGGAAGGGGAAGACCCAGAGCAGCAAGAGAGCGCGTAAACCCACGCGCGAAAAAAGACAAGAAGCTTGGGGCGGTAGGCGTTCGGGCTTTGGTTGTGTCGTCTTGTCGGCGAAGAGATTGTCCGACCGGTCCGGGCCGGGTCGGGTCGGATAATCGAATTGACGAAAATACCCCTTTTGACACACTTCAAACATATTCCTCGGTACAGGAAATGAAACGACCGTAACTTTAAGAGACTACGACTTATTTCGTCGAGACATGATTCGGTTTTTTGTTTTTGTTATTATTAGTTTATCACCCTGCAGTTCCTTCTGATCTCGCCGTTCGCCCCTGTCAACGGGCCGATGTTCCCCATCTTCACCATGGCAGCCGCGAAGTCGTTGGCGAAGGCCAGGTAGTTGTTGCTGTAAGTCCCCACCAGGGTATCCTGAGAACCCCCGTTGAACAGTTCTTGGTCGGAGTGGAGGAGCCCACGGCTGCCCACGAGGTTCCTGTAGTAGTCGTTGTCGAAGCGGAAGGGGCTGCGGTCGAGGGACTGCAGGTTGTTGTCCCCCCCGGTGACGGGACAATTGGCCCTGCTGTTCGCAGCGAACCTGACGTCGATGTTGGTATCGTTGTATATACGGGAACGGAAGATTGTGCACCTGGCGAACCCGATGGTGTGGGCGCCTGATAGGGCGGTCATGTCTCGGGCATCGAGGCCCTTGGCTGCGAACATGGAGATGAGGTTTGCGAGGTTGGCGAATGGCGATGGGATCTGGGTGTTGGCGTTGTTCAGGCTGGCAGTTCTCGCGTCACGTCGACCAAGCGCCACGGTCCATGATGGTCCCCCGAGCTACATTTTCGTCAAGATTGAGGACCAGCGTATAAGTGGATGGAATTTCGATCAGAAAAAACTGAATTATTATTTGTCGTAAGCGGGCAAGGAAACTCTGCAATACCAATTCGACACCGTCGTGAGCAGCAAGTGCGAGGATATCCGCACAGGAAACAGTGTTGGGGCAAGCGGCCTCGACAAGGGCCTTGATCCTGTCGATCACCTCGAAACCTCTAACAGAGTTCTGGTTTGGCCTGGCAGTCTTTTCGCCAGTAAAGTTCGGCCCGTCGTCCAGCAGTATCGAACCATCACATCCCTACACATCGAAAGAACGTGTGTCATATCGCAAAAAGCCTCAGTGTGCTAACAAGCGAGAGGCATTTCCCTTCATAACAAGGGCGGGGCCTTACATTGACGAAGCAGTCATGGAAGGACATGCGAAGGATGGAGGCACCCATCCTCGTCTCTCTGCCGACAGCCACCGCCATCTCGTTCCGGACAATCCTCCGAAGGTTAGGGCAGGTCTGGGCATAGAAGGCGGGCGAAAGCTGTGCATGGACGTCGCATGCAAGTAGAGACAGCACGACCGCGAAAGCGACGAGAAATCGGGGGAGGGAGGCCATTTCAGTAGCGTTGGGCTGTATCTAAGCTTCGCTATCCGATATTGGAATGTTTGGGCTGGTCGAGCTTGCATGTTCAATTCAGATGGAGTATGTATATATAATGTATGTACGGAAGACAAAAGGTGAGGTTCGGGATTCAACAAATGCCGCCGTACGCGTTTACATGTTTCATATTTGATCTTCGTACTCGGATGGCCTTTTTACGTGACCAAATATTATATAAAATAAATAAATAAAGTCAGAGGTGTGCGGACTTCGGCTAATATTTTGCATGATTTTGGAGGCTACGACAGATTGACATACGACGACGACATGTGAACAAATGTAGTAAGAAGAAGACTTGCTTTTGCCACGCCTAGCTGTTTCCGTGATCAATGTTTTTGGACACGGGTTTGGGGAAGAGTCGATGCGATTGGTTCGCGATTATCGTCGGAATTACATCACTGACGTAGTTTAAGGCGCCGGAGAGGTCGCCGACTCCACCGGAGCGCGGCCACAGACGGGAACCGAGACCTCGTGGCATGCATTAAAGTCCACAGAGATCGTGACATGTTTAATGAAGTCGGCAAGCATATTGGAAGGTTAGTGACTCGGTCGCATGAGATAAGAACGAGTAAAATGTTGATAGAGAGAAGAAATGGATTAGTTGAGAGCTTTTAATGAACAAATGACTTTCCTTTCTCAACAATTCTGGATAGTTTACTCAGTCAACTTGCCATGCTAGATTGGGATTCATAAATTACTACAAAGATTTGAATTGGAAATGATTGACAGACAAGCTTTAGACTATTGACAGACAAGCTTTAGACTTTTGCTATCTGAAGACAAGGGCAGTTTTAAATCATGTCCCTACTTTTGTCCACAGTCTTGCAAGAAAATGCAGTTCTTGCCCCGAAAATGCTAATAAATCTTTTCACCTCCTCGACATTTTATGATCCTCTGCCCCCTACCCCAAGATTTCCATCACAGTCGCAATAATTCCAATAGATAGTTAGACAACTAAGCAAATGTGGCCGCTACTTACCTGGTGACACCAGCTAATGTTGGAATGCTTGATTTCCATGCCAGTCTATTTCCGGCGACTTGGGAGATTGTTGACCATGGAAATCGCCTGCTGTAGTAGATCTTTGATTCTTTACCAATGGGACTAGTGACTGCACCACGTCGGCCATTAAGGGTCGGTAATCCGCTTCTGGTTGTACGCACATTGCAGCGATGGCGGCTACCTGAACTACTTCCTTCAGCGAATATTGACCCTCCAAAGCCGGATCCATAATTAGAGTTACTTTTTCTCGATCCGTCAGATGCTGCAATGCCTGCTCAAAACAGCGGCAAAAAAATGTGATGAAGATCTCCATTTTCTCAGAAACCATGCAATTCATTCCATCAACAAGATTAGGAAAACGAGATGCCTCTAGGGATTGCATACCCAAGAAACAAGCACTTGTTCCCCAGGAGGTCTTTTCATATCCACTGGGACTCTGCCAGTGAGCAACTCCAATAGCACAACCCCATAACTGTATACATCTGACTTCGGAGTCAGGTGCCCAGTCAGTGCATACCTGGAAAGAAGAAAAAAATATCCAATACCCCAGTTCATATAGAAATTGAGTTAGGAGTTATCCACCAAACGAATGATTTTCCAGCCAGCTCTTGTTTAGAAGCACAATTAGCTATAAATACTGATAACTCAGATAACTCAGACATGGATAGAGATGGGACATACTCAGGGGCAACATAACCTTGTGTTCCTAAAACTCTGGTTGAAACATGGCCTCCCACTTTCTCCGGTCCAAGCTTGGCCAATCCAAAGTCGGACACTTTGGCATGAAAGCTTTGGTCCAACAGGATATTGCTACTTTTGAAATCCCTGTGTATCACAGGAGGGCTAACTTGCTCGTGGAGGTACTCAAGACCTCTAGCAGCCTCTAACGCTATTCTCAACCGAGTTTTCCAATCCAAGCTCACATAGACAGATTTTACGCCTGCATATGTCGATTCACAAATTAAAATCCACAGAGAGAAAAAGAACAAAAACAGAAATCCAGTCATTGCCGAGCCTCAGTTACTTATCAGAGAAGCTGGTAAAAGAGAATAAGTTTAGAATTAGATAAATTCAGGCAACTGCCTTTTGAATGAAACTAAATTCAGTGCCTTTCATATCCATTTTTGCAATGTAAGTCTCACCTACTGTGTACATGATTCAAAACTAAAATGAACTAGTAAAAAAGTCTCAGAGATAAATACAACTTCTACTGCCATGTACTTTTATTTTCCAGGGACCAACATGCTTAGTTAATACCAACGATGCCTTCACGGGGTTCGACTTCAATAAGTTAGTGCAAGGTACGTTAGCAAAATCATTTCCACCGTAATGATATACTGAAGGCTATATGAACTATGGCAACATAGTTGTGGCTTATCAAAGGTTTATCTGAAAATTTAAGCTGCTGTAAGTGTCTTTCAGTTTCATGGTTAATCTTAAACTGTTTAAACAAACAGTTTCACGTACCAGGGCATTCCTACATTCTATTCCATCTGAAGTAAAGGAAAAGGTAGACAATTACCACGAGGAGGGTATAGGTGCTCCTGGAGCCCACCATTTGCCATGAACTCGTACACTAGCAACTTGCGGCTACTTTCGGAACAATATCCGAGCAAGGAGAGCAGATAAGGGGAATGCAACCTGCTAAGCAACTCGACCTATGAGAACAAAAATGAATATTAAACACAACTCGCAAGACTCCCAAAACATGGCAAAATGATAAAAGGCATGGAGACACGAGGAGACGAAAAATAGACCAACCCAGAGACGAACCTCGACTTTAAACTCCTCTTCCCCTTGCTTCCCTGCCTGATCCATCGACTTAACGGCGACCTTCCTGCCATCACTAAGAACGCCCCTATACACCGAACCAAATGCGCCTTGCCCAACGATATTGGATTTGCTAAATCCGCCAGTCGCCGAATGTAGTTGCTTGTAGGTAAAAACATGCAAGCCCTTATCAGAGGCAACCTGAACACCAGCGGGGGCACCGATTTCTTCTCCTTCAACTCCTGGAAAACGGTGGAGTGCAAATGCATCAAAAAACCCATTTTCCATTACATCGCACAAGAAGGGACCACGACGAGAACAATCACTTCACACTCACCCCCACCTAAATATCAAATGCAACATCAAACTCTCCCAGGCGACACGCTGCAGCTCGAGAAAAACATCCAGGAGAAAGGAGATACTAAATACAACGTAAGAATCAGACCTTTAGTGGGGAGGGGGAAGCGGTTGGAGGCCTTCCGGCGGAGGTAGCAGTAGTAGCTGGCAGCGGCGAGGACGGAGGCGGAAGCGAGGGAGGCGAGCACGACGACGATGGCGAGGACGGCGTGCTCTACCCTGACGTAAGCGTCGTCATCCTCCATGGCTTCCCAAACCCTAACGATTAGAGAGAATGAGGTCGGAAGAAGAGGAAGACGATCTCTGCTGTGCTTCGGCCTGTTTGACTACTACGTGTGAGCGAGTAAATAGGGAGTGAGTTGTTGGGAAGTTGGAAGTACGGTCACTTGCTTTAGACAGATAAAACGCCACCGTTTTATGTCGTCGTTATTCTTGTCCTCTTGCAGGCGCGGCAATTTGATTTGCCTTCCATTTCGTCCTTCCCCTGCAACGGCTATCGACTTGTTTTTCGCATTTAATCGGACCAAATAGGCCACACCATCAGAAATAGTAAATTACGACAACGGGTGGAAAGATGGTTCCTTATTCTAGTTATATATATGCAAACAGCAGATTCAACCAACAAGACTGCAACACAGCTCCTAAAAGCCACATAGAGGATGGATTACTCGAGAAGCTCGGACAGACATTTGAAACAACTAGAAACACCTTCAGGACAAGACATCGCATCATCGTCATCGTCAGAGAGGCAGGCACCCTTGTTCGATCCAAATGATTCACTTCTTCCCGCGCAGTTTTACCCCCAGAGCCCTCTCCAGCTTGATGATGACCTGTTGATTCGGTATGGCTTTTCCGGATTCGTACTCCTGAATGATCTGGGGCTTCTCATTGATCAACTGCATATCATGATGCCATAGGTTTTGAAGATGATATACGACTAGGTGATAAAAACAGGTGTTTAGGAGGCTGTTGAAGAGATGGGAGTCATGTTAAACCTGTGCTAACTGAGCCTGGGTGAGTTTTTTATCCATCCTAGCTTGCATTATATTCTTCTTCAGCTCAGTGGGGACCCGCTCATCTATAACACGGCACAAGAATGAACATATGTAGGGACGAGTAATAACATATCTTTCAAGAGTATGAAGATTTCAGCATCTCATAAGTCATTCAAGTTACAAATGATATAGCCGATAAACTATTCTGCACTTCATCTTTCTTACCAACAGGCAACAAGAATTCTGCAGTAATCATGCCCATGTCCAACAATGTATGCAACTACTGTCCAGACGGAAAATCAATGAAAATTTTCATGTGCCAGAAAAGAGGTCAGATCACCCCTCATGCATTTTCAAGAAGACACCTCCTCAGGGTATCACTGGAAAGCCACCGCCACCGCCACCATTATTTTCTCAAGTGTAATATCAACCATCAGAGAAGCTTAACTTTACATGGTATAAAAAAATAAAACAGAAAATCTAAAAAGATGCCCGTATGTGAAGTTAAGGGTTTTTAGCACCACTTGCGATAAACTGAATGTGTCATAGTTTCCAACATTAGGGAAAAAGACAAAGAATTTTTATGTTACCATAAAAATGGGAAGAAAGAAAGACGATGCTTATTCATCTGTATCATAAACAAAAGGCAAACACGAGCTTTCATCATTAACTCACGCCTAAGCAATTCTGAAAACAAATAAAACCATAAACATGGAAGATACGAACAGGAGTTGTAGAGGAACAAACAGCAAATACTCACGGGCAAGGTTTTCAGTGTCATCATCTAGCTTCTTCGTATTCAGAGAGGTGCCGCTGGAAGCTGCCTTATTTGTTCCCGCATTATCTGCGACAAAGCAACTCAACAGTCGGTTTCAATCCAACAAAGACAACCTGAACGCCAATCAGATTCAAAATCCACCGCAAACAATTTAAAACACGAGACTATAATCGAAGGAGACGAAGAACAAGATGACGGATCCCAAAAAATAACCAACAACAAATCGAATCTAGAAAAATGAAGGAGGAATATGAGAAAGGGAAGGAGGAGGAATCCTGACATTTCTTGACGGTTTCGATGTCGGCGCCGGCGCGACGGGCTGCGTTGACGGCCTTCTCGTCCTTCTTGGCGGCGGCGTTGGGAGCCTTCTTGCGGATAACAACCGGTTCCCAGTCCTGAGAGAGGGGTCCGATTCCTGCCATCAAGGTTATTCCCTCAAGCAACCAACAACCTCCGTCTCTTGATCTAGATTAGGGTTCTCTGTTCTACTCTCGAGGGGAGAAAAAAAAGACGATGTCCCGCTAGTTAGAATTCCGTACACTTCTTCAGGGGAGCCGGACGCGGCGGTCCGGGGTTTAGAAGGTCCAGTGGGCCCAAATGGCCCACCAATGAATGGCCCAAGCCCACAAAGATTGCGAAATTTTGAAAACGCGTACTGCTTTCATTTATTCATCGTCCAGTTTATTTTTTTGTTCTATAATTACAGCTCACTCCATATTTATATGAACATATATGAAATTTGCACATGTGTGCATACAATTCTTTATCTACCGCACTTATCTTCCAAGTTTAAAACCCAGTTTATTCGATATTTTTTCAGATATTTCTTCCTTGATAGAATTCGCATCGTTATCGCGACCGCTGTTTGAACCGTTGTTGTCCCCGCTCCCTCCATTATCGCTCCGTTCGCACCGTTGCCATTTCCGTTCCCACCTTTGCTTCCCAAGGTCTTGCTAACATTATTTACCTCGTTTTCGATTTTGCCTTCTTCACGGTGTATGCTCCGAGCACATTTGATAATAGAAAGGAGTTCACGCCACCAATTCCTGCCATGCCCGCCTCTACCTCCGCCTCTTGTCGCGGGCTTCGCCTTGCCCTTCCCAATATCACTCCCGAAGAATAAAATCATGGACAACACTACAGCAGACGCAACAAGGATTCCTCCCACTGCCGCTGGCGGAAGACCCGGGTTATAGCCATTGATAAAATAAACCGACAACCGCGCCATGACGAGTGACCCAGGATGCCTCTCTTTCCTTAGTTTTGTTTGATCCCATGTCTCGACATTGATTTATACAAAAATTAAGCAAGTGCGGGAAAAACATACGTAATTCCCAAACAAAACTAATCTCAACTCGATGTTCCTGCGATTGACCTGACTCGATCTTCGACAGTGGTTTTCACTAGTGGCATGCAACCATAAGAGAATCTGTAGTGAGATCACTACAGATTCTCTAACTCCACATACTGGACCTTCCCTACCAACAAAACCAATTTTTGTGGCTCAGGCATTATATGTACCTATCTGGAAGGAAGCTGTAGAGAATGAACTTGCTGCATTACAGAGGAACGAAACCTGGTCACTTGTGCCTTTTACTGGAGCTGAAAAGGTTATTGGTTGTAAATGGCTGTTCAAGGTGAAATTGAAGTCTAATGGGGAGCTTGAAAAGTGCAAGGCTAGATTGGTTGCCAAGGGATATCACCAAACTGAAGGGTTGGATTATACAAAAACATTTAGTCCAGTTGTAAAGCATCAAACAATCAGGGTTGTTTTGTCATTAGCTGTGGCATATGACTGGAAATTGACACAATTGGACGTGCACAATGCATTCCTACATGGAGATCTCCAAGAAACAGTTTACATGGAGCAGGCACTTGGACGTGTATCCTCAGTTCCCTTCCTTTATCTGCAAGCTTTAAAAGGCCTTGTATGGTCTCAAACAGAGTCCAAGAGCTTAAAAAAAAAGAAATTAAGTGGCTGCATGCTGAACTAGGGTTACAGGAGTTCACTGTCAGATACATCTTTGTTCTACAGGCACTCACCAGCCGGTATACTTATTCTCTTAGTTTATGTTGATGATATAATTGTGACAGGATCCGATCAGATTAAGATAGCAGGCCTACTTCCAAGGTTAATTTCGCGTTTTGCTCTAAAAGATCTTGGGAATCTGTCCTACTTCCTAGGTTATCGGGTGACTACATATAATTCAAAACTACATCTGTGTCAAGAGAAATATGTTACAGATGTAATCAACAGAGCAGGAATGCGGGACTGCAATCCAGTAGCATCTCCTATGTCTTCATCTAGTATATTGTCTAAATATGAAGGTGATGTATTGGTAGATCCTACAGAGTACAGAAGTATTGTTGGTGCACTTCAATATTGCACAAATTCTCGTCCAGATATCAGCTTTGCAGTAAACAAAGCATGCCAGTTCCTACAGCAGCCTACACATCTGCATCTCAAGGCTGTGAAACGAATTCTGCGATATCTTAGGGGTACTAGATCACATGAACTAACTTTTACTACTAGAGATACTCTTAACATCTCGTGTTTTACGGATGCGGATTGGGCGAGCTGTCCAGATGACAGGAAAAGTACAAGGGCATATTGCACTTTCCTTGGATCCAATCTAGTTTCATGGTCTTCACAGAAACAAAAAGTTGTTTCACGCTCTAGCACAGAGGCTGAGTATAGAGCACTAGTAAATGGTGTTGCAGAAGTGCTATGTTTGCAAAAGATGCTAACAGAACTACAGGTCCAGTTTCAGAAGCCTTCAATATTATACTGTGATAATATCAGTACTATTCAGTTGACTGCGAACCCAATTCTACATACTAGAACAAAGCACATAGAGATTGATTACCATTTTGTGCGTGAAAAGGTAGTGGGTGGCTCATTTGTGGTCCAACATGTTCGCTCTGAAGATCAGTTAGCAGATTCACTTATCAAACTGGTTCCAGTACAGAAATTTGTAGCACTGCGAAGCAAACTAACAGTATCAAGTAACCCTGTAGTTTTGCACTCGCAGGAAAGAGGAGAAGAGATAAGAGCTGAGGCTTATATAATAGGAGAACAGGAGTCGGATGACAAGAAGTTAGAAGAGAAGAAGGTTGAAGAGAGTTGTTTAACGGGAAGTGTTGGGAAGACTGAAATGGAGAAGGAAGAGAAGGAGAAAACAGGAGAGACGAAGTCTGAATTGGCGGGAAGTGTTGGGCTGAAAGAAGGGCCGAGAGAGATGAAGGAGTTAGGGCCTAAGGAGATGAAGGAGATGATGAAGAAGCCCAAGATCTAGAGACCCCTAAATTACAAAAAACAACTCTTTGTGGACGACATCTGACATGATGCCTGCCACTACTGTTTATTTAGTTACTCATCCTAACTGATCATGCGTCTTCTTCTGTCTTCAATCTCCACAACCTCGCTTGCGATTTCGATGTCTACTTTGAGTGAATAAGTTTCAACACACAGCATTGTTAAGTGAGCCAACCCCAATAAACGGCTCCGGGGACAAAGTCGTGTCGATTTAGTACATCAAGACATTATGATAACCTACGATGGACGCCGCCGGATGGTAGAGAAACCAGGAGCCACGTGCGTAGTCGACAACGGTGGCATATGACAAAAATGGGGAGATTCGATGCTTCTCCTTTGGTACGTACACTTATTACAAGCCCTGTCTTTGGTAAGAAAAGAACTTGACTCGACTTGATCTTCAACCCGTGGTTTTGCATCAATTCTGGGTAACCCCAAAAATCAGGTCCACTGATCCCCTGATCATTTCATTGATTCTTCTTACTAATTCTGTCCTTATTTGATTATACCCACGTGAAACTAATTTAATGAATGAATGCCGATGGAGAGTCACGCCTGATAACTCTAGTAAAATAGAGTTATATTATCACATTTAGGCTTAATTCTAGTTAGTTTCGAGAATTTTAATTGTTATTGTTGCCAATTGAGCTGTAAATTGTCATTCATCACGTTTGCTTTGTGATCATAGGAAGTAAAGGAAGGCATGAAGGAAAACAAAGCAAAAGGGTGAAGGATGAAGATGAATAGAAGGCGGAGGACACGGTGCAGCTGCAACCAATCTTCTTGCAGCTGCACAAGTGAAGCAGAAGGACGACAGACAGGCTCGTGCAGCTGCAACTCCAAGCTCGTGCAGCTGCAAGAGGAGAGGAGGAATTGATCAAGGGCATCAGACTGGTCGTTGCAGCTGCAACGCCAGTCCCCTGCAGCTGCACGAGTGCGACAGGGCAGATATGAGGAGAGCTCCAGAGAGGTCGTTGCAGCTGCAACGAATTCATCTTGCAGCTGTACGACATAATATTGCCCGAAAATTAGATTTTATTTTTAGATTTGCTTTAGGTATAAAAGATTGGATTTTAGGTTTTGAAGGGGAACCCTTTTCTCTTTTCCCCTTCTGACTTTGGTTTTGGCACCCGACGACGGCTAGGAACAAGGAGACGAAGACGTTGATGGAGACTTCGACGATCCTTCTTTTCTCTTTGCTTTTTGTTTCGTTTTCGATGTCGAACTAAACATCTTTTGTCTAGGATGATGATGAACCGACTCGTGTAGTTGGTTATCCACTTTTTCGGAATCAATTTAAGAAGATTTATCGTTTACTTGTGTTTCTTCTGTGTTTACTGCTTATTTATCGGGTTGATCGCTGGTTTGTATTAACTCTTAGTCTTAAGTGAACTCGAGAGAGACTTAGGATTAGAAGAGGGGAAACACAACTTAGGTTAAGGCCGAGAGATCGGTTTAACTAAGAGGAGTATAGAGATATACACTCGTAGGTAACCGAGAGAACAATTGGATCTCAAGGAATTCTGATTATTCGTGATTCGCTATAGAAATATAGGTTTACGGGTGATTAGTAATTCACAGTTACAGCCTCGAGAGAGGTGTAGCGATTGTTAGGGAATTGTGGTTAGTAAACGGTAAAACGGATTGAATTGAGGAAGAGAGAGTGTGATAATCTACGAAACGATAGGGGATTCATAGTCCTATGCTTTTCTTCCATTGACTACTGCTTTGCTTTTGTTTTCTGCAATTTTAATTACTTGCGTCAACTCATCAAATCAATTAACTGTTTACGGCTAGAATCTGAGATTTGCTGGTAATCGGCAGTAGGTTCTAACTAGTCCTCGTGGGAACGATACTTTTTCTCATCATTATATTACTTGCGCGACCCGTATACTTGCGTGTGCGATTTGGTTTGAACAACGCCCACCGATTGCCCCAGTGGGTTTAATTCGTGGAATAATAACCCCCATTCTTACCATAAGATTATGTGCGATACATATGTAAGGTATGAGGGAAAGCTTATCTAGAACTAGTATAGCCTTCTGGGGATACGTACACCCATCAACTCCGGATCAATCCACTGAACAACCAAAGTACTGGGTATGTTCGTAAACTAGTAATTCATTTTATACACAATGTGGAAAATTTTGGATATGAGATTTGTGATCTTAAACTTGAATGCTGAAGCTCAAATTGTACTAAACCCTGATTCATATTATGACAATTCACCTACCTTTCAGTTGCAGCCGCTGCCGCCCCCGCAGCCACCCCCTCCACCACATCCCCCTCCTCCGCAACCGCACCCTCCGCAGCTGCACCCTCCACAGGCGCACCCTCCTCCACCAGCTCCTCCTCCTCCTCCTCCTCCTCCATCACCAGTCCCGCCAGAGCCCCCGCCGGAACTAATTACAACAATGGAGCCGTTGGGACCAATGGAAGTACTTACGCTGTTGCCGCGGACACGACCACCCTTCCCTTTCTTCCCCTTGGCATTGTCGTGATTGCCGCAGAAGAATATAACCATGGACACCGGGAATATCGACGCCATGACAGCGACCAAGACGAGGATACTTCCGGATGCCGCCTCCGCTGGGAAAAAGCCAACAACTAGAAAGACTGACAACCGCGCCATGGCTTGAAAACTTGATCGGTGGGACGTTTGTCTTGCGGGGTTGGCTTGGATGGATTTAATAAACAAGTAATTCTCGTCCACAAGGAACAAACGCGTAAATTCCTGAAAACATTCAATGACGTTTCTGATCCGATTTAAGGTTGACATATCGACACTCGTCTCATCTGACTATACATTGACATTAAAGATATTACCGTAGTTATATCTTATGAGAATATTTTAGGACAAGATTATTGAATTAAGGAAGGAAGGAAAAAAGAACAAGATGGAGATACTTTCTATAAACAAGCATTACACATTCATTATTTCAATCGATACATTTTGTTCCTACAAATAGTATTAGAGTATGAAGAATATCAACAGCTCATTTGCCTATAAATGAATGCGGTTCTTTTGGTAAATAGAGACTAGAGAATATGAATATCAACAGCTCATTTGCCTATAAATGGAAGTCTGCGGGGCCAACCAGAAGCCAAAACTAATCTAAAGGAGGAAAAAGAAAACCCTTACGAACATTACATGAGAGTTCACTATTCTCAATGCGCCTGGCGATTCCTCCCGACGACGACGACGTTGTTTCGTAACATGCGTGGGGCTCCCGCTCGCGGAACACTCGAGAAATGCGTTTGGGCTTTGCCGACAGCCAGAAAAATGTCACCTTGGAGTGACAAGACAAAAACAAAAAAGAATTATTACTAGCGACACCGAGTTTAAGAAAAGACAAAAAAAAAAGACAAGTGGAGGGGACAGACAGACCAGTATCCTGAGATCCACTTGCTCCAACAGATAGGAGGTGAAGGTCTCTGGAGCACATCAACAAATCCAGCAACGACCATTCAACGGAAGAGTTTCCCCCTTAGTACCAAGAACTAAACCTAACTCATTCGGACCGCATTTTCGTTTTTAATTCTCAAGTTTGAGACTCGACTCGGTGATCGACCCGAACTTGCACGACACCGAGGAAGCTTATAAAATAAAAACCCTTCTTAGTCCTTAAAAGATTGCAACTACAGCATCAACCAAAGCCTTTTGAGTGAGTCGTGGGAATCTTGGATTGACAAGCAAGTGGAAACCCATATAACATATTCCTATTTCCTGGCATACTTTAGAACTACCCCCCGTATTCTTCAAGATTATTCCGGAGCCCCAGATCGCTTATTTTTCCGACGTACTGTAAGGTTCTCGTCTTCCCTGCATTGTCTGGATTAATTATGAGCCATTCTCGAGGATAGTGGTTGGATCTTAACAGCCGCCGCCGCCCCCGCCTCCTCCGCACCCGCCGCCATGGTGTCCTCCAGCATGGTGACCCCCTGCATGATGTCCTCCAGCATGGTGACCCCCTGCATGATGTCCGCCATCATGGTGGTGGTGTCCGACATGGTGGTGTCCGCCATCTCCGCCACCATCGCCTCCATCTGCTTCGCCGGGACCACCTCTGTGCTTCCTCTTTTCCCTCTCTGGGTGGTCATTGCAGAAGAACAAGACCATGGAGACCAAGAAGAATGAAGCCACGACAGCTGCAGACAGGACAAGGATTCCGCCAGATGCAGAAGGCAGAAAAGCTGGCTTATTACCGTAACCATGGATAAAAACTACAGACATCCGCGCCATGACCCACCCAAAGGAGGAAGACGATCGCTGATATCTTCCCAAGTCTCATTTCTGGATCCTTCTTTATACACGATTAGGACAAACAGAGAAATTTCCAAAGCAACGCCAAGCCACGACTCCTCCCCCCTCCCCATCCCCCAATAATTGACTTGACGACTTCCTAAGATTTGGCTTTTAACTCCCCGTTTTTTCTCAACCATGTAAATAAAAAAATACATCTACGTCTAGTTCGAACTTTTAGATCGAGAATTTTATAACATTGATATTAATAAGAGATTACGTCTCCTTGTTGATGTTCACTCTGCTCGTGGCTCTTGACTATATAATCGTAAATGGCTCGTGTTGTTAGCTAATTGGTGGTTTCTTCTTTTCGTTCTTATTTTAATCACCAAGCATGATTAAAATAAAACTACTATTGATGGACTTCGCACTAAGCCCGAGAGGCTCTGTTTAGGCCCAGGTAGTAGGCCCAACTCTAAGCCCGGACACATCGGCCCATTACCAGCCTAGATGTATTACGTTTCCATTGGACTAAATTGACGCGACTCAAGACATGGAGGACTAAAACACAAAACAACATTAACCTCGGATCGATCTTCGGACAACGTTAGGTTAGGGTTACTCATAAAAGGCAAGAACAGCTACCCTGGCGAAGGGGGGATTGCAGCGCCGCAGTTGCTACCGAGACCCTCCATCCCCTTGCCATTACCGTACCCGTCCGGGTCGACGATCAGGTGATGCCCCTCCCAGAATCTGGATCTTGGGTCTTTCTGGGTCGTCTTGTTTTTTTGCTAGTTGACAGGGTCTTTGATGTTGTGCGTGATTTCGATTCATGGGTTTTGGGGGTTTGTGATTTGAAGTAGCTTTTTTGAATCTGACTTATGATTTGTCTTTTTTTTTTCACATTGTTTGAAGTTGGTTCGTGTCTTTTTGGGTGTTCGGGCGTTGAACCTGGCGAAGGGAGTGTTTTTAAACTGCTCTTGTATGTGTTTTTGTAGCAAGCGAAGATGTCTAAGGGAACTGCAGCTGGAGCTAAGGGAAAGAAGAAGGGCGTGACCTTCACAATCGACTGCGCGAAGCCAGTTGAGGACAAGATCATGGAAATTGCTTCATTCGAGAAGTTCCTGCAGGAGAAAATCAAGGTCGATGGCAAGGCCGGAGCCCTTGGGGATACCGTCACTGTCACCAGGGAAAAGACTAAGATTATTGTCACTTCCGATAGTAACTTCTCCAAGAGGTAGTGATCTATCGAATCATGATGTATTTTGCTGGGTTACATGCAATTTCTTTAGTAGATTTGCAAATTTGAAAAGCCAGAATGAGGGCGATGGTTACAGACTTTGTTTATACAGCCTGCCGAAGCAAGAGAGAAAGGATTGCAACTTTAAAAGCTTAATGATTTTAGCTGTCTTTAGCTGGCTTGTGAGTTTAATAGGTGACCTGATTCCATTATAAAGTTTCCATCGATAGTGTTGGCCTATGCTTCTGTCTGTCTTATTCTTGTTACATTCTGAGCTCCTGAATTTCAGGAAGAGCCTACGTAAGTTTCTAGATGGTTTGAGGGCCTTGTCTAATGCATTTCTTTTGCAGGTACTTGAAGTACCTGACCAAGAAGTACCTGAAGAAGCATAATGTCCGAGATTGGCTCAGGGTCATTGCTTCCAACAAAGACCGAAGCGTCTATGAGGTCAGATACTTCAACATCGCCGAGAATGAAGGGGAGGAGGAAGATTAAGCTTGGACTGCAGATTGGCTTTAATGTGGATCTTCCTTTTTGCCGTCTGTGTTACTTACATTGGAATGAGGTTTATGGATTTTTGTTCTATATTCTGTGGGCTTCGCTTTCATGGAGGAGAATTAAATCATTTTTTGGTGTTGCATGTGCTAATTTTGGGATCGAGCCCTTGTCAACATGTACCCAACGTCTTGGGTCCCTCGTCGTAGTCATTTTGAGTTGGGAGTCAATGAAGTATCCTTGGTCGCTGGCTGAAAAATTGTTCCTGGCCTTGACAAGCTAATCCTGGTACAACTGATGACTGGGTGTGGTTAAGGAGGGCAGATGCTATCCTCAATCAACTGTGTTCGACTTCTCCCGTGGCTGTATGTATCCCGTTTGTGGCCAGATATCTCGTGTTCATGACATCCAAATATGGCATGTATAATGGATGTCAGATACCTTGTCATTAGCAACTAAAGCAAGTTTGGTTTTCCCGAGGTTGTCCGGTTCAAAAGGTGGACCAAGAGAAGAACAAGTTTTACATTTTAGTGAAGGGGCAACCAGCCAAGCCAACCACAGAGAGGAACAAACTGCGGAAGTCAAAACTAGATTTTACTACTAACCAAGAAAAACTCTTCCCATCCAATCATAAGATTTTACATATAATTAGAGATTTTGTTTTTGAATGTTTGGTACATATATTGATTGATTCCTTCTAAAAAAGGTGTGCTTCACTGGAAGGCCATGGAGCATATGGGCACATGAACATCATGTCTTGTTGTAATTGTGTTTTTCATTTTTGCCAATTGGCAGCACAAGATTCTGATCACATCCAAATGTTCTTTTGTCGGCAAAGAATATATTCTCATAAAAACAACTGGCCCCTAAAATCCAATGCAATAACTAGACTGAATTGACATTTCTAAAAAATCTATGAAATTTGATTTAGTGGTTATTTGGGGCAGGCCAATTTTGTCCCAATATACCCGTTCTTCTCTGTTCGGCCACTAATCTTATGGATGGTTTCTCTTTTTAAATATATATCTTCAAATTGTCATATCCGATTGGAATTACATTCCCACCCCCACCACCCACAATCAATAGCGATTTCCTTTTTTCTTATAGAATAAAATCATAAACTCGGAATCATCGAACTCAATTTTTTCCTGTATCTTTTGAGAATATGAGTAAATTCTATCTGCCTCTCAACTATAAATACAAAGCTACTGGGGTGGATTATTTCTTGAATTCAATTCGACACAATTCCCGCGGCATCCTCTCTTGTAACAATTCTTCTTGTTGTCCTAGTACTACAGAAAAAGATGGGACAGAGGGAAACCATGAGTTGTTCCGCCTGCAGATCATGCGGCAATCGCAAACCTCAAGTCCAAGCGGTGATCCTCGATTTGGACGGGACCCTTTTAGACACCGGTAAAGATGATCCGACCCACATTGGAAAAATCCCATCTTTCGTTGCCTCTGACTGTCGAGTGGCGCGGCCTTTTGTTTGGCTTGATGGGGCGAATGCGTTTGTATGCAGAGTGGGGTGCGAAGGGAGTGCTGAAGGAATTCTTGGCTAAGTACGGGAAGGTGTTGGACGAGGATAACAAGAGGTTGGGGATGACCCTCAAGGAGTCCGCAGTCGCTTTTGTCAATGATTATCAGCTTCCTTTGACCCCGGATGAATACGTCGCGGAGATTGTCCCCATGTACCGGCAAAAGTCGGTCCCTCCCCTTTTCATGATTCTGCGTTCCTTTTGTGCTTGAATGAACGAGGAAATATCGTGCTGTTCATTTTTCTTATTATTAGGATTTGCTCATGATAGATGAGTTCTTTGTCTGTAGATGGGCGTTGGCCAGGGCACTACCGGGGGCAGATCGTTTGATCAAGCATTTGCCGAGACATGGGGTTCCATTCGCTCTGGCTTCGAATTCCCTGAGGGAATACATTGAGGCCAAAATCTCCGGCAAGCAAGGTTCTGGTCTTCTTGATCAGTCCTCTAACTTTGTTTCTGGTTTTTCTGTGAATGTGGGTGCTGCTTTGGTTGCTTGTATGTTTGGGGTTGCGTGGGACATAAGGATAGGAGATGCCAGAGGCATATTCTACTGTGATGCCTTGATGATGATTGAGAAGCTTTTGTAATGAGACTTGACAGTTGTGGTGGGCCTGGCATGGATTTGCTTGTGACAGAAAGTTCTGGAAGAGTCAACATGAACACGTGAAAGAATGTGATTAGTTTGAATGGGCAATTGAACCACATATTCGAACCAGTGAAACATTATTGGACCCGTTATTGCCTCTATTCCAGCCAATGAAAAGTTGAGCTTGAATTTTAGCTTTCGATTTAAAAGATCTGCATGACATGGACAAGGATTGCAATAAGACTTGAAGCAATGAATCACCTGATTTTTTTGTTTTGTGATTTTATAGGATGGAAAGAATCCTTCTCAGTTATCCTTGGCAGCGATGAGGTTAAGTTCGGAAAGCCATCTCCAGATCTGTAAGTGGTGTCATATTTTACAATTGTTGATGTTAATGTCAACTTGCATAATATGCCATGCTTCAGCAATGGATCAAAACAACAAAATCCTGGATAATATGTTGAAACCATCCATTAAGAATTCAATCATGTCCAAGATTAGCTTGACGACAGAGTCACCAGTATTAGAATCAGAAGGGGCATTCAGTTTGTCTCTTAACATTTTTAGTTGCTATGAATAACCGATGCTTGTCTCGAACCATTTGCAGGTTTCTCGAAGCTGCAAGAAGAATGGGTGTAGATGCAACTCAGTGTCTTGTCATTGAAGACTCCTTGTAAGTTGCTCTAATATCATTCTATCTGATATTGATTTAAACTATACATGACGAATAAATTTTTCAACTCTTTTAATGTCGTAAGTTTTACCAGTTAAAAAGTGGTTTGACTTGTATTCTGTCAAGGGTTATTCAGGACGTAAATGATTTGCCTCTATTGTACGATCATATGACAAGAAAGTTATAACAAATAGGCCTTTGGGACTCTAAAAGCTGTGTTTACATTCCCAAACGCTAAGGGATTTGATCTCGTGCTGTGTGACAGGGTTGGTGTCCAAGCTGGCAAAGCTGCACAGATGCAAGTAGTGGCCGTTTCATCTCAATCTGAAGCCGATTGCTCGTCGATTGCAGACACAATAATTCATTCCCTATTAGAATTCCGTCCAGAGATATGGGGTCTTCCTCCATTTGATGACAGTATGTACTTTGTTCTTTGCAACTTGGTGTTTTTTCATCATTCTATCCTGATGATCTTGCACATAATTCGATCTTTCGTCCTGGCAGGGATCAATGGTGCATTACCAATCGAAACATTATCCCTGACCTGTCACCACATTGGGGGACATCTATTCGAAATCAACGGTCTGTTTCTGTCAGCGGGGTCTTTTTTAAGTTCTCAGAAAGCATGTTGGTAAATATAAGTTAATTTGGCACATATCGTAAGCCATTTAGTTGATTTACACTTCTGATAGTTCTACCTCTCGCCTTGTTTATTGCGTTTTTACTGCCAATGATGTCTGTACTGATAATGCATAATTTATTTTCCTGTTTCAGAGGATGGAGATTATATCCTTCCAACCCAGGCTGCAGGAATTTACTTCGGTTGGCTTGAAGTTGGAGTCAATAGCTTTTCAAAAGTACTAATCGGGATAGGCTGTGAAAGTGGTCCCTGTACTATGCGTAAGCTTGTGCGTAATTCTCGATAGGTTCACTACAATTTCTTCAATAAGTTAATGTTATTTTGACTGATGTTATTTACTATGGCCATCACTTTATCATTTGATGGAAGCTTCTTGCATCAAACAAGTTAGCTTGGAATGTCTCCGTTGAATCGGATTTAATTGAAAAAAAAGATACGCTAATCATGTGTAGTGCTTGAACATGCAAGTCTGTAATAGTTGTGTAAGTTGTCTAAACTCCATTTCTCATCACCCTTCCTTTTCTCTGTTTGTGCAGCAAGTATGTCCAATGGATGACGATTTCGACCCGATTCTTAATCATGTGCTGCATCTCTCGCTTGTCGGCTTCATACGTGGATTCTCTCCCAAGGTCGGTGAATCCATGATCCATCATTTTTACCAAATGCAGAAATTCGGTGATTTTTTCTGTTGCTTGATCATCAACAATGAACACATGGGTAATAACATTGATAGAGAATTGTTGCATCTTCTTTTCCTCTTTTGATGTGCAAAAATAGCGGTAGTATCAGTGGGGTCAGTCGTATTCCGAAGATCACTTGCATCGACTTAATCATTGAGCAAATTTTTTTAGAAGTGCAGTAGACGTCTTAATGGGGACTTTCCTTCTGCAGTTGGCTCATATCCTACCTATCATAAACTGTTTAACATTACTTCTACGTTGACTTGCAGGATGTGTCATCGGCAGAAGCCGTTATCAGCAAGGAAGACAAGTCCATTGCTCGGAGTTCCTTGGACCTGCAAATGTTTAAGAAGTGCTCCTCCAGGGCCGTAGATCCCGAATCCCATAATAGCTGCACCATCCCTGATAAGAGGGATATCGATTTTCAATTGATATCACCACCATGCCCGGCTATTCAGTAGGTTGAAGGAACCAATGACCAGGGTTTAACCGTTTTCGGTAGGCATACATGGATCCAGTGGTACCGATCCACTAGGCTTTTCTGTTTACTATTAGTCCCCCAAACAATACATGGAGAAGAGAAACTGTACCTTAATTTGAGACTCGTACTAAATGGAATGAATATCAGCCTTTCACAGAAGAAATAGTTGCACTGTACTGTTTATTATTAGTCCCCCTCCACCGCAGCTGCACCCTCCGCCGGCGCACCCTCCTCCACCAGCTCCTCCTCCTCCTCCATCACCAGTCCCGCCAGAGCCCCCCGCCGGGACTAATTACAACAGTGGAGCCGTTGGGACCACTGGAAATACTTATGCTGTTGCCGCGGACACTACCACCCTTCCCTTTCTTCCCCTTGGCATTGTCGTGATTGCCGCAGAAGAATAAAACCATGGGCACCGTGAATATCGATGCCATGACAGCGACCAAGACGAGGATACTTCCGGATGCCGCCTCCGCTGGGAAAAAGCCAACAACTAGAAAGACTGACAACCGCGCCATGGCTTGAAAACTTGATCGGTGGGACGTTTGTCTTGCGGGGTTGGCTTGGATGGATTTAATATACAAGCAATTCTCGTCCACAAGGGACAAACGCGTAAATTCCTGAAAACATTCAATGACGTTTCTGATCCGATTTAAGGTTGACTTATCGACCCTCGTCTCATCTGACTATAAATTGATATTAAAGATATTACTGTAGTTATATCTTATGAGAATATTTTTATTGAATTAAGGAAGGAAGGAAAAAAGAACAAGATGGAGATACTTTCTATAAACAAGCATTACACATTCATTATTTCAATCGATACATTTTGTTCCTACAAATAGTATTAGAGTATGAATATCGACAGCTCATTTGCCTATAAATGAATGCGGTTGTTTTGGTAAATGTCCTTTAAGGCCGAGCTAAAAAGAGACTTGAGAATATGAATATCAACAGCTCATTTGCCTATAAATGGAAGTCTGAGGGGCCACCCAGAAATAGACAAGAGGAGGGGACAGACAGACCAGTTTACATCCCCAAGCCAATCCTGAGATCGACTTGCTCCAACAGATAGGAGGTGAAGAAGTCTCGGGAGCACATCAACAAACCCAGCAACGACCATTCAACTCCCCGCAGCAATCGAGTACTGGTCAACGGAAGAGTTTCCCCTTAGTACCAAGAAATAAACCTAACTCATTCGGACCACATTTTCGTTTTTAATCACAATGGACTTGGTGATTTACCTGAACTTGCACGACACCGAGGAAGCTTATAAAATAAAAACCCTTCTTATTCCTTAAAGATTGCAACTACAGCACCAACCAAAGCCTTTTGAGTGAGTCGTGGGAATCTAGGATTGACATGCAAGTGGCAACCCATGTAACATGTTCCTATTTCCTGGCATACTTTAGAACTACCCCCCCTATTCTTCTAAGATTATTCCGAAGCCCTAGATCGCTTATTTTTCCTACATACTGCAAGGTTCTCGTCTTCCCCGCGTTGTCTGGATTAATTTTGAGCCATTCTCGAGGATAGTGGTTGGATCTTAAAAGCCGCCGCCCCCCCCGCCCCCGCCGCCGCCTCCTCCGCCTCCGCACCCTCCACCATGGTGTCCTCCAGCATGGTGACCCCCTGCATGATGTCCACCATCATGGTGGTGGTGTCCGACATGGTGGTGTCCGCCAGCATGCGCATCGCCTCCATCTCCGCCGCCGTCGCCACCTCTGTGCTTCCTCTTTTCCTTCTCTGGGTGGTCATTGCAGAAGAACAAGACCATGGAGACCAAGAAGAATGAAGCCACGACAGCTGCAGACAGGACAAGGATTCCGCCAGATGCAGCAGGCAGAAAAACTGGCTTATTACCGTAACCATGGATAAAAACTACTGACATCCTCGCCATGACCCACCCAAAGGAGGAAGACGATCGCTGATGTCGTCCCAAGTCTTGTTTCTGGTTCCTTCTTTATGAACGAGTTTAGGACAAACGGAGAAATTTCCAAAGCAACGCCAAGTCACGACTCCTCCCCCCTCCCCATTCCCCCATACGTGATTGACTTAACTTCCTAAGATTTGGCTTTTTAACTCCCCGTTTTTTCTCAACCATGTAAATAAAAAAATATATCTCTTAAATTTGGCATGGTAGCGAGAGCGACACCAATGAATTCTCCGTAAAAAAAAATAAATATAATATATTACGTAAGAGTTTGAAATTTTATGAAAGTTGTCATCGACTACTCTGTGACATTGATATTAATAAGAGATTACGTCTCCTTGTTGATGCTCGTGGCTCTTGACTGTATAATCGTAAATGGCTCGTGTTGATCGCTAATTGGTGGTTTCCTCTTTTCGTTCTTATTTTAATCACCAAGCATGATTAAGCTAAAACTACTATTGATGGACTGCGCACTAAGCCCGAGAGGCTCTGTTTAGGCCCAGGTAGTAGGCCCAACTCTAAGCCCGGACACATCGGCCCATTACCAGCCTAGATGTATTACGTTTCCATTGGACTAAATTGACGCGACTCAAGACATGGTGGACTAAAACACAAAACAACATTAACCTCGGATCGATCTTCGGACAACGTTAGGTTAGGGTTACTCATAAAAGGCAAGAACAGCTACCCTGGCGAAGGGGGGATTGCAGCGCCGCAGTTGCTACCGAGACCCTCCATCCCCTTGCCATTACCGTACCCGTCCGGGTCGACGATCAGGTGATGCCCCTCCCAGAATCTGGATCTTGGGTCTTTCTGGGTCGTCTTGTTTTTTTGCTAGTTGACAGGGTCTTTGATGTTGTGCGTGATTTCGATTCATGGGTTTTGGGGGTTTGTGATTTGAAGTAGCTTTTTTTTACTCTGATTTATGATTTGTCTTTTTTTTTTTTAAACTGCTCTTGTATGTGTTTTTGTAGCAAGCGAAGATGTCTAAGGGAACTGCAGCTGGAGCTAAGGGAAAGAAGAAGGGCGTGACCTTCACAATCGACTGCGCGAAGCCAGTTGAGGACAAGATCATGGAAATTGCTTCATTCGAGAAGTTCCTGCAGGAGAAAATCAAGGTCGATGGCAAGGCCGGAGCCCTTGGGGATACCGTCACTGTCACCAGGGAAAAGACTAAGATTATTGTCACTTCCGATAGTAACTTCTCCAAGAGGTAGTGATCTATCGAATCATGATGTATTTTGCTGGGTTACATGCAATTTCTTTAGTAGATTTGCAAATTTGAAAAGCCAGAATGAGGGCGATGGTTACAGACTTTGTTTATACAGCCTGCCGAAGCAAGAGAGAAAGGATTGCAACTTTAAAAGCTTAATGATTTTAGCTGTCTTTAGCTGGCTTGTGAGTTTAATAGGTGACCTGATTCCATTATAAAGTTTCCATCGATAGTGTTGGCCTATGCTTCTGTCTGTCTTATTCTTGTTACATTCTGAGCTCCTTATTTTCAGGAAGAGCCGACGTAAGTTTCTAGATGGTTTGAGGGCCTTGTCTAATGCATTTCTTTTGCAGGTACTTGAAGTACCTGACCAAGAAGTACCTGAAGAAGCATAATGTCCGAGATTGGCTCAGGGTCATTGCTTCCAACAAAGACCGAAGCGTCTATGAGGTCAGATACTTCAACATCGCCGAGAATGAAGGGGAGGAGGAAGATTAAGCTTGGACTGCAGATTGGCTTTAATGTGGATCTTCCTTTTTGCCGTCTGTGTTACTTACATTGGAATGAGGTTTATGGATTTTTGTTCTATATTCTGTGGGCTTCGCTTTCATGGAGGAGAATTAAATCATTTTTTGGTGTTGCATGTGCTAATTTTGGGATCGAGCCCTTGTCAACATGTACCCAACGTCTTGGGTCCCTCGTCGTAGTCATTTTGAGTTGGGAGTCAATGAAGTATCCTTGGTCGCTGGCTGAAAAATTGTTCCTGGCCTTGACAAGCTAATCCTGGTACAACTGATGACTGGGTGTGGTTAAGGAGGGCAGATGCTATCCTCAATCAACTGTGTTCGACTTCTCCCGTGGCTGTATGTATCCCGTTTGTGGCCAGATATCTCGTGTTCATGACATCCAAATATGGCATGTATAATGGATGTCAGATACCTTGTCATTAGCAACTAAAGCAAGTTTGGTTTTCCCGAGGTTGTCCGGTTCAAATGGTGGACCATGGAGCATATGGGCATATGAACATCATGTCTTGTAATTTTGTTTTTTCATTTTTTCCAGTTGGCAGCACAAGATTCTGATCACATACAAATGTTCTTTTGTCGGCAAAGAATATATTCTCATAAAAACTACTGGCCCTAAAATCCAATGCAATAACTAGACTGAATTGACATTTCTAAAAAATCTATGAAATTTGATTTTGTGGTTATTTGGGGCAGGCCAATTTTGTCCCAATATACCCGTTCTTCTCTGTTCGGCCACTATTATCATCATCCTAATATTCTCACTACTTTATATCATATCAACCAATGCATTGATTTCTTTTTTATTTTATCAAAATCTTATGGATGGATTCTCTTTTATATATAATCTTCAAATTATTATATCCGATTGGAATATACATTCCCACCCCCACCCACCACAATCAATAGCGATTTCCTTTTTTCTTATAGAATAAAAAGAAATCCTCGGAATCATCGAACTCAATTTTTTCCTGTATCTTTTGAGAATATGAGTAAATTCTATCTGCCTCTCAACTATAAATACAAAGCTACTGGGGTGGATTATTTCTTGAATTCAATTCGACACAATTCCCGCGGCATCCTCTCTTGTAACAATTCTTCTTGTTGTCCTAGTACTACAGAAAAAGATGGGACAGAGGGAAACCATGAGTTGTTCCGCCTGCAGATCATGCGGCAATCGCAAACCTCAAGTCCAAGCGGTGATCCTCGATTTGGACGGGACCCTTTTAGACACCGGTAAAGATGATCCGACCCACATTGGAAAAATCCCATCTTTCGTTGCCTCTGACTGTCGAGTGGCGCGGCCTTTTGTTTGGCTTGATGGGGCGAATGCGTTTGTATGCAGAGTGGGGTGCGAAGGGAGTGCTGAAGGAATTCTTGGCTAAGTACGGGAAGGTGTTGGACGAGGATAACAAGAGGTTGGGGATGACCCTCAAGGAGTCCGCAGTCGCTTTTGTCAATGATTATCAGCTTCCTTTGACCCCGGATGAATACGTCGCGGAGATTGTCCCCATGTACCTGGTGAAAGGATAAAGGGGACCAAGATCACCACCAGGTCTTGTCGATCGGACACGCTCTCCAACCTTCCACATGCGTGTCTGATCAATCTTACCCATGGGGAAAACAGGTAGACCATCCTTTTCCTGAATAGAAAGTAATTCTCACTAAGGTTTGAAATATACTCCGAAAACTTTTTTGTCCCATCCTTTTCTTCCTTGGGGAAAGAGGACTACTAACATAAAAACGACGCCCAGCGAATACAACACTGCGAATCTCATTCCCAGATGCAACATCTTCATAGCATTCATACAAAATATCCATGCAAGGGTAGTAAGAATAAGATGCACTGTAGGCTGTCTCAAAGTCCTTGCCTTCACCAGACAATGAATCGTACACCGCCAACATTCCCTTACATATAGAAGAGAAAACCATCACTGACAGATTCCGAATGCTCTCTCAAAAGGGTTTAGTCATCAGTCTCTTCCCCAACAACATGCAGGCACATACGCAATGATAACTGAAAAAGGGCAAGCATTGCATGTTTCAGATCAATAAACAACCTGAGTGGATAAGGTTCTTGAAATGATTCCAGTAATGCATTCAACAGTGTTCTTGTAAGCAAGGTCTTCATTCATTCCATTCTCAGTGTACCTTCTGAATAAGGACTCAACAACCCCATGAACAGCACCGAGTAAAATTCCTAACATTGAAGCCACAAAATCAACAAAAATAAACTGTAAGAACAATTTAAAGGCCAAAAAGTTCAAAGGGTGAGGAGAGGAAGATCTCACCGCGCTCTCCAAAGATATCACTCTTATACTCCTGCTCCAAAGTAGTTGCAAAAGTAAATGGAGAACCAAGGGCAACAGCCATCCAAGAGCAACATCAGTGGCTCTTCCATCGATGTCCTATATAGTGTAGAACAGAAAGTAGGGAAAGGAACAAGAATCAGTTATAAAGAAGAGAAAACAAGTGCACAATAAGGAAACAGATCTAAAGCTCAAATGATTCATTCCCAGTATGGTCCAAGAACAAAGTTCATTTTCATCAGCCTCACCTGGTGAACAGCAAAACTGGAATTGATTCCGGCAACATTTATTTCTTTTCCCTGTACATACAATCTTCTCACCGAAGGACCCATTCGCTTCGGACAAACAGCAACAACACTAAAGGATTTAGGGAAGTCCAATCCCATCGACTGCAGATGTCCTAGAAGAAATCCATGAGAAAGCCCCAATATGCTTTTGGGTTTCATGTGAGAAAACATCTCCTCGTAACTGTCCGCCTGACACAAATTGGACGAGAAAAGCATTCTAAAAATTAGATACAGAAAAAAAATAAAGGATCATGTCATCCGAGATAAAACTTAACATACAAAAAACATCATACTAAATTTCCATGCCAGGATACGGAATAATACAAGTACTAAAACGACATTGGGGAAGGATACAATGTTTCAAGAAAGATTTTCCCTGGAGCAAACCTGAGCAGCATCAGAAATTAGCAGCACCACAAGATCGCTTCCAGCAATTGTTTCCCATATATCACCAAGAGTACCCTTCTCCTCTGTAAAGCCAGCAGCACGTGCTTCGGCAAAAGAACGGGAACCTTTTCTGAGTTCAATCTGCAAAAACAAGTTCAATTCATATGGAAGCTCCCCCACCAAATTAAGCAGGGGATCAAATCGAGATTTGAGACAGCAAGTAAAATGAGGACCTTGACGACTATATCAGACTTGGCTTCAGCAAGTGAATCCCTCAGATTTTGCGCTTGAGCAGGGCCCTGGAAGAAATGAGATTAGAAGAGAAGATTTCATCGTCCAGATGCTGAGATACAGGTTGTCCTCCTCTTTAGGAAAACAAAAGAATACACGAAAGCATTCTAAAGACCACTAATCATTATTTGCGACAAAATATTAATTTATGTCCTCAACTTTGAGCTAACTTTCTGTTTTTTCATTAACTTAATTTGTTATATAATTTTGTCACCAACTTTTATTTTGATTTTGATTTTGGTTAATCTTGAATTTTATTGCACGTAAGCCAAACAGACCACAATTTTTATTTTTTGACTAAAAAGGAAAAAAAATTAAAAAAAAATGAAAAAATAATATTGAAACCTTTCATATATTTTTTTATTTTAATGTTTTGATGGACAAATCAAGTGAATTGAAAATCGAAGTTAACTATAGTTTCTGATGCTGTCAAAAAATACGCAAAATCGATGAGGGTCAGATAATCTACTAGTAGGGGCTGCTACTAAAAATAAAGTAGACTATGAGACGAATGAATGAGAGTTTGAAACTCCAGCATTAATAGGACACGAGTAATACTATATTAAGGACTTGTTTAGCTTTCGCTAGAAGAAATTCAAGATTGGCCAAAATAAAAATAAAAATAAAAGTTAGTGATAAAATTATATAATCAAAAGACAAAATAGAGAGTTGGCTCAAAGTTGAGGCCATAAACCTGTATTTTGCCTTTATTTGCCACCAAAAACAATAAGCCACGACATCAGTTCTTCCTTAACCTCTACATGCATACAGTCACAGCCACATGCTCCGAAGAAAACTCGAATACTCAGACAATGAGAAGCCAATGGCGGTTGAATAATGCAAAAAGATATTATTATTTTTTTATAAAAAGATTGATATGAAATGGCCGCCATTACCTGAGAGCCCCAACCGATGACACCAATCTGCTTAATCCCCTTGAAAGCATCCGGCAAGCGTGGGAACAAGTCCCTCCCTCCTCTCACAATGTACTGCATACGCCAAAGTAACGACATCAACAACCAATCCATCATTCGTCCAAAAAGATTTAACCTTTACATCACCTAACACGCTAAATCACCAGCAAAAATAAACCCAGAAACTAGAAATGGAGTAAACATGGGGAGTCAAAATCACCTCCTCGTGGCCGGCGAGGTTAATCTTCTCCTTCTTGAAGAACCCCGTGTCGAAATCCAAAGACTTGACGGGCTTGACGGCGGGCACCGACACAGTCCTGGCACCGAGAGACGACGACCCACCACTACTACCCCCACTCTACCCAAATGCGGGAGCTTTCATCGACCTGAGAGAGGAAAACGACGAGGACGAGGAAAGAAACCCAATGTTCAAGGAAGAAGGCGCCGCCTTGACGGAGGAGGCCTTCTGGGTCTTGGACGATGTCGCTGCTGCTGCAGCTGCGGTGGAGGGGAAGGATGTCGCTGTGACTGCCGCCGCCGCCGCCGCCATTGCCAAGTGGGAGGGTGAGGTATAAAGGAGTGGGTGTAGAGAGGTCGTTCCAAGTGGTCGCGGGTAAACTGACTGATTCTTGCAGAAGTTCCTTGGTTAAGAATACAAATGGTTGTACTTGTAATAACATTATTACCATTAATTGAACTAAGTACTTCGCTAATCATAATTACATCAGAATTACCACTATTTCACCCAAACCTTGTTGAATTCCCATTATGATTCATCAAAACAGGCAAACCAAACCTCGTCATGCCAAATTATTAGGCCTAGCCCATGGGCCCAATATTTTCAGAACAACCGGCCTTCATCCGGCCCATTATATTGTGATTTCCAACTTCCTGTCATTCTTCTTCTTCTTCTTCTTCTTCTTCTTGTCAGGAAACATGTGGGGAGTTCGTAATTGATATGGCCTGCAAAAGAAGTGCTTCTACTTTGACCTGTCCTAAATTCAATTCATGGTTGTGGGGTGGGGAGTTTGAATATTTTTGTGAATTTGAATATGAACAGGGTGGGGTCTAAAATCAAGTGAGAAAAGCATTGCCCACATTGAATGCAATTCCAGATGGAGTCATTTGAAGGAGATCCTTCTTCTGCTGGTGTTATTTATTGACTCACATTGAATTTCTCACCGCCTTCCTGTGCTGCAATTTTTCCAACCAACACTCACTGTTTGCAGTTTAAGCCCCAGGCAGGGTTTATGAATTTAGTGGCGTTTGGGACAACATGTCTGCCGCTGTAAGAAAACCGTTTTTATTAGTCTCCAATAATAGATAGATAACTCTCCTCCCCTTAAGGCACCCGTTAACAAATTACTTTTAAAATTTTATGTACTTGGGTTAGTAAGTTGATGCGAAATTTGAATACCTTACATGAGTCTTGAAGGACGACGGGGCATACATATGTCCCAGCTCAGCCGCCTTAAATTTCCAAGCAGTAGCGCCTCGGGAGCGGCGACAGAAACATCAATGGCTGCATTCTCGGCTGCCCGGATGCTTACCGGTTGTCCTTTCCCTGAAAGGGTGATCGATGGAGGGACCTGCGACAGGAGGAGGGGTGCAAAGACTGTGAGGATGAGTGTTGCTTCCGATGCAGGGACGAGCAAGTATGAGGAAGGAGACCTTGCACTGCCTAAATGGGCTGGGAAGAGCCCTCTCGCACGCCTGCTTGGCACCCTCATCTCATTCAAGCCGTTTTACTCTGTTCTCAAGCAGGGTGCGAGGGACGTCCTCATCAGGTTTTGTATGAGAAACTGTGCTTATGGTATTTTGCTGGAGTCGATGGTCGGATCTCCTTGATATGAATGTCTGTCTCGGCCCCTCCATGCTTTGCCTCCAACATAGCTGTTCCCATATTCTATGAGCATACATTTTTTTATGCTCGCAGCACGGCGGAGAAGAATAACATCCCATGGAGGGCGATGACGAAAGAGATCCTGCATTCCGATGTATACATGGAGTTTGAGACCATCCGGGATCCTTCCTTAGTGTATCCCGACTGTAAGTTTTTCCCAGCTAAACAACTTTCGTGTATGCATAAGAATCGGATCTCGGAAGGTTTTGTTAACCATTCGTGGGGAATGGATCTCTCTTTCATGGTACAGATTACCTGAATCCTTTCCATGCTTATGAAGATGGAAACCTCTCGTGGCTGGTGAGTCCATATTGATAGCAGTTTTGAGAAGTCACACATGGGGACATGTTCGATGTTTGCATTATCGTGACGTAGGCTGCAGCAGAAGTGGAGGCCGCAACTCTGTCGTTGTTCGTGAGAGCCATCCCCGAGGCCAGCTCCAAGGAGGAGGCCTCCCTAGTGATTAGAGGAAACTGGCTCAAGGCCATTAGACAACACCTGGAACGGCATTCTGGGAACTTGGCAGTAAATGACATCCTCGACATCGGATGTTCCGTGGGGATCAGCACCAACCACCTCGCTGATGCCTTCCCTTCTGCCCACGTCACCGTAGGCACCACAAATCCCAGTTCCCCATCACAGGGGCGTCGCTTTGGTCTACATCATACCACCTCTTACATATGGCACGTCCTACGTAGGGGCTGGACCTGTCTCCATACTTCCTCTCGGTGGCAAAACACAAGGAAAAGAAGAGAGCACCACGGAAGAACCCAATACGCTGGATCCACGCCAACGGAGAAGCAACCGGCCTGCCTTCAAAGTCGTTCGACTTGGTCTCTTTCGCTCTGGTGGTGCGTTTACTCAAATAGTATTTTTCATCCCCGCCTCGCATCTTGTTAACAGCACATCACTCTCCCCCCTTACTCAAACCACGATCCTCCAGCTCCACGAATGTCCAGTAAGAGCAACCGTCAATCTCCTCGAGGAATCGATGCGGCTCCTCCGACCCGGAGGGACTCTCGTCGTCATGGATCAAGCGGTATAACCATAAAAAACATCATCTCTCTATCTATAAATGTATACTTTTGAAAATTAATATCGGAATTATTCTCTTTTTTGCAGCCAGAATCAAAAGTCATTCAGGTAAAAATATGTCCGAATTTCCGATATTCTCACCAAAATAATAAGAAAAAATAAAAAAGAATCAAACGGATACGAAGCTTTTGTAAATATACTGGTTTATGCAGGACTTGCCGCCGGTGTTATTCACAGTGGTGAAGAGCACGGAGCCGTTCCTGGACGAATACTACCTCCTCGACCTCAAGAAGGCGATTGAGGACGTGGGCTTCCTCAACGTCTCGCTAGGCCTCACGGATCCCAGGCACCGAACCGTGACCGCGTCAGCGCCTTACTAGTACGGCACACGGCCTGTTACAGATGAAAAGAAAGTCGAGAGTTACCATATATATATCATATCATAGTAATCAATCCTATTTGGTGATATATTTTATCCATATGTGGAAAGCTTTATACTCGTTATTAAAAGTTTGAAGTTTCTAAGATCAAATCGCGATCTCACCAAAGCCGCAAGCTCAAGAACTCGTGTTCATAATAATATAATGGTGCGGTCCCAGCGGAGTATTTCCCTTGGCCTAATCGTGGCCGTAACAGCAATCCAACGGCTCCTGATGATTATTAACTGAGAAACAAGAAAGAGAACACCTGACCTCCCGCAGGTTGTCCGAGAGAGAGGGGGATTTAGTTGTTACTGATCCATCGGATCCTTATCCGGGGAAGGGGAGGAGGGAGAGAAAGCCCGTCATGGCGCAGGAATCGGGGAAGGAGAAATCTCCGGAACACGAAGAAGATGAATCGGTCGAGCTCATCTCGTTCCTTGTCTCCTTATGTCTACATGGTGGGAAATGAAGGATTAAAATATGAAAAAAGCTTCTTCTTTTTTTCCTTCTTCTGGGTTTTGGTTCTAGCTGATGAGGTTTGCGGATTCTTGGACTTCGGGTTTCCTGGGTTTTGGATTGGTGCAAAGATTTGCCGATGTGGGAGTTCGGATGGGAGAATTAGGTTCTTGCGTCGATCGTGTTTGGAATCTTCGATTGTGTGTGGTCAGAACGTTTGCGAAGATGGGAATTGAAGGACGGTTTATGCCATTTGTGATCGAGGGTTGAAGCCTCGATGTGATTTAGGGGTCGCTGATGAATGTCCGGGATTTGTCACTTGAACTAGAGTAATGTGATATTTGTGGGATTTATACTGGGTTTTATCATCTAACGACAGAGCGAATTTAGTGGATATGCGCCTTACTATTCGTCTCTATCACAGGCCGAGTTTAAAATGCTATTTCTTTTCGTCAGCTATAACATATGTTTGATTTTTCTCTTCCTCCTGCAGATACCACCACCACGAAAAACTGTGGCTTCCTACAGGTGTGTGCTCGTGCTAAGACAAAATGTAAGATATCTTTCTGGTCGTTCTTCCCTTGTCTGCTAATGTGGCAACTTCAACTTCGCTATCATCTTATTACATAACTTGTTTCGACTGGTGATACTTCTTTGGAACAGTGGAAAGTAATCTACTGCTTATTGCTAGTTCGGTACCCTTCTGGTTTATCAGACAGTATGCCTTGTTGTCACTCTGAATCACACTCAAGAAATGTTTCTCTTCATTGAGATAGTTATTTATTTGTATTCCCAACAGGGCTGGTGAATGGTATGTCAATAAATGGACATGGGAGGGGGTGCTAAAAGTCATTAGCAAGGGAGAAGAGTGCATCATAAGACCTGAAGATAAGGCACTGTATGCGCGGGCATTCCTGAGGAATGGAGAGCCTCATCCAGTCGAACCCGTTATTGACAGCGGCAGGTTGAGTGGAGTCTATCTCTTTTCATCTGATGGTGCTGTCTTCTATTAACATATGCTATGGCAATACCTGTATCATGAAAATGAGCATTTATCGAACTGTCCAATATTTCTGCAACATGGAAAGAAAATCCAATGTGTTCTGGTACCTTGACAGGTTTTGGTGATTTCTTAAATAGGCAATGGTTTCTATTGTCATGATTTTGTTCTTAGAGTAGAAGAAAATATAGGTGAGTGTAACTCCTTTACTATATGTACCAAATGGCCGAATATTTGAGATGTTTACATGGTAGAGGATGATGATGGCCACTATTACAGTGAGGTTGGGCGTAATCGTTTTGGTGAATCATGAATCATTTGTTGATTCCAAACCCAATCTTATAAAAGCAGGGATGTGTCTTTATCTGCGATGCTCGTTTGATCTGAATATGTCTTGGTCTCCTGCAGGTGGTAGACTTCGACATGCTTTCATCGGGATGGGGTTTCGAGAAAGGAACCAAGCCTAGTACTTTCAAGCTGCCTTACATGACCGTGCAAAGTACTATTCCATCTCTCTCGCACACGCACGCGGATGAGATAATCCATCTCTTGTGGGCTGCATGTATTCATTCCTTAAGACCATGTGATGAAGTTAAGAAACGATTCTTATGCTTTACTGTGCCATTCTTAAGGTACCTCAATAAGAACAAAGAGGCGGACGAGATGGAGCAGCATTGCCAGCATGCTCCCTCTGTAGATTACTCCTTAATAGAAGGGGAAACTATAGTAATCCCAAGGAAGAACGTGAGCTCATTGCTTCCCATCACTCAATTGTTACGCCGCCACAACAACTGGGTTTACTAGCTTTTACCTTGTCCATATTCATCCGTGGAAAAGTAAAGACGCAAAACCGAAGACCACGGAGGGTCTGAGTAACCTCATTATAGAAGAGAAAGGGAACGACAAACTGGTGTGACTAAAACCAAGCCACCTCTGCTTCCCTCGGCACCAGTTTCCCCCACGGATGCACTCCGACTCCATCCACCACCAGGGTCATTTCTTCCGATGCCATCTGCAAAGAGGGTGGTAGCACATGTACATCCGAGGAAGGGTCCCTGAACATCCCAATCCAAAATAAAAACAAAGATCCGGGAAAGCACGCAACGATGATGGCGATGACTTCTGGGGACTTCCAAGCCGCAGTGCAACTTCTCTTGGGCTTTTCTCTTTGATGTCCGAATGTAAATGCTTACATCCCTCTCTCTATCTCGGGTGCTTTTCCGCACCTTGGGATGAGAACAAACAATGGATTGCAACTGATCCGGAGCTAAGCATTCACAGTAAATCAATCAGTAAATAAAGCTTCATATGGGCTCCCGCATTGCGGCGACAGTTACTTCTAGGAGCAGAAGTTGAATCAGCTCAACAGAGACAGACAACTCTCGAACCTCGGGGGTGTCTATGTCCGAGTCTCTCTGTGTGCGCATGCCTGTCGTTAGGTGTAGCCGCACTTTCCCCGCACATGCCGTGATCCAAGTCCCAAATCCTAGGGAATTGGGTGGTGTCTGTCACTGTCGTTGTTGCATTGAATTGGGTTTTTGATAAAGGCGGGGGAAGGAAGAACGAGTGACCTATTGATTGATTATAGGAGGGAAAATGGAATTTGGTAATAGGGGGAATGTTGTCTTGTGAAAGATGTGACTCACACTCCCTCAAGTATATATATAAGTATATATTTCAACAGGGTGTGGAGCGAAAGTGGAGGTTTGTTTCTTCTCCCTAAAAGAAAATCATTTTGCGAATTATCTAATAAAACGAGGTAAAACGAAATAAATAGAAGCAAAAAGAGATGGGTGGTGGTGGTGGGGCAGCGTGCAAATTGGGTTATGGACGACCCGGAAAATGCATCAATCATCGTCATCCGTCCAAGTCTCAATTATACAAATGCTTTGGTGGCCCTTGTAAATACAACACACATTCGAACATAAATTCATTATATTACACGTACACAAACACACACAAAGGATGTCCTTTTTTCTAACTCCGACGTGGCTGATTGCAACAACACGCTCTCTTTCCCCACGCAACTCTCCGGTCTTCCGGCTCTCTTTTGCGAACTCATCACATCTCCACCGCGGAAACACTAGTAAGAAAAAAGAAAGAGACCACCGACAGAAGTCTCTGATACGAAACCCTCCATCCCTCGGAAAGTTGAATGAAACAGTGTGTAGTAACAGTTATAAGAGAGTGTCCGACTTCTTCTGACAAACACGAACTAGGAACGAACCATTGAGCAAGCAGTCGGAAAGCTCGGGGTCCATCGAACAGCCTCAATCCAACCAAAACCCAACACCCGCTTCCACGTGTCCGAACGCGGAGACACCGGCGGTTGTTTCTCCTTTCCCTTTCTTCCTTGGAAATGTTATCCAAAGTGAGTTCCCGATGGGAAGGAAGGCCTGCTAATGATTGGTCTCTTCAAAGCCACCAAACACAGAAGTGATCGATCGCTCATGCCATTGAATGGACAAGGGATGTTGGTCTTTGCCCATTGTACTCTTTTCCAAATCAAGAGTATATAATAATAATAAAAATAATAATAGTAATAGTAATGAAGCCACTCCGCCGCCCCAGTTGCTGTCAATCAAGTGAAATGTTCCCATAATTTGCCTAAAACTAATGTTTCCTCTAAACAGTAAGTGACCAAACCACAACTCTCCCCCTTATTCTATTCTGCTTTGTTAGTTGAGATATTATCATCGTATTATTAAAATGAAAGGTGAGAAGAACAAACAACAACAACTTGTTTGTGGGCTGTTTTTCCCAAAGTTCCCCCCAACTAGGAGGCAGGAGGAGCAGGGAAAAGGGATATTAAGTATTGAAATAAAAAAAATATTATAATTAATTGTAAGAGAAAGTAGGGGGAAGTAGGGCAAGGATGTGTTGGATGCCCCTATTATCCCCCCCTACTACATGGTTTTCTTTTCTGGACTGCCATGTGATCTTGGGTTTTCTTTGAATAATAATTCACCCCATCAACTTCTCTCTTGCATCATCCCCCCCCCCCCCCAACCCAGGTTATGTATGTATAAGTTCCCAGTTTCTTGAATCCCTCCCATTGTCAAAATGAAAGCCTCCAACCATGTGTGTCTTCCTGGCTAGGGTTTAGTCCCGGGTTAGGGCAACTAGGGGACGCCTAACCGTGGCTGGCGGGTGCATAAACGCGGGGACGATGACCGCGGGCTCGATCTCGGCCTCGAAATCACCCCTCTTCTCTAGGTCAATTATCAACGATGGATGATGTGTAGAGTGAATACATGGCAAATGTGGTGTGGGGGGGATGTAGTTTACTTTGGGTTGAGATGTGGGCAAGCGGTCCCCCCCCCCTCCCCGCCATTAAACCTAGTCTTCAAGATGCTAATGGGCATAAAAAGTAGGATGCCCTCCTTCTCAAAAGTGTTATGGAAAATAAAAAAAAATAAAAAAGGTAAAGAAAAACAGGAAAATGTCATTGCCCTTTTGGCCCCTGGTTGTTCTGTGTTTACTCTTTCTTTCATTTTTTTATTGTTAAATTGGTGTTAATCAGTTTGTCCATTTACTATTTGACCACTTTATGCTTCCAATTCCCCTTCTTCAAGCAGCCCCCCCACACACACCGTACCATTTTCCTCCCCTCCCACTGCTACAAGCTCGATTGGATTGGGAGAACAGATAGATAGAAGAAGACGATGATGTTTTCAGACAGGGGTGGGGAGGTGGGACGAGGAGTTTGATAAACCCAAGTTTTTATTTCGTTTTCCTTCTAGGGATCTGATACAGAAGGACAGCCAACATCAGCAGAAGCACAGTAACAGCAGCAGCAGAAGCAGAAGAAGCAGAAGCAGCAGACAAAAAGTTCAACTCGACCCCAATTAATCAGCCCTCCTTCCCTCCGTTGCCAAAAAGAGAAGAAACACCCACAATTGTCAGAGAGGCTAGATCATAAAGAGGAGAGGTGAAGTTTCTCCAAAAGAGAGTTTTTTTTACTGATAAATTTTCTGTGATAGACAAAACCTTGGCCTTATCCATCATCAGAGAAAAGTTCTCAGCATCCTCTCTGAAGAATCAGAACAACAATAGAAAGCCACCCACAAAATTACAAAAGCTGCCCACAATTTTCATTTTACTCCTCCTGATTGCAGTTTCTTTTTTTCTGGGGGTGTTCTTTTGGACTGTTCATTCTGGGAATGGGGATTTCATAAAATGCCTTGAGAAGAAACAGGTCAGAGAAAAAAAAAGGCAACTGCCAAAAAAGTAAAGAGATAGATATTTCTTCTTACATGGGATTAATGAAGGGAGGTGGAGGTGGAGGTAGAGGTGGGGAGATAGTCCAAGTCCAAGGAGGTCACATAGTCAGGTCGACCGGCCGAAAGGACCGCCACAGCAAGATTTACACTTCCAAGGGCCCCAGAGACCGTCGGGTGCGTCTCTCTGCCCACACGGCTATCCAGTTCTATGACGTCCAGGACCGGCTAGGGTTCGACAGGCCGAGTAAGGCCGTCGACTGGCTCATCAGGAAGGCAAAGTCCTCCATCGACAAGCTCGTTGAGTTGCCCCCTCGGGAGCCAGCGAACGTGGATCCGTTGGTCGCACCGCCTCCTCCTCAGCTGCAGGAGGTTTCCCCCTCGAATGGTAGGGTGGATTCTGCCGAGGAGCTGGGGGGAGATGGAAGGGGGTCCGTGTCTCCGGATGATGGGTACGACTTCTCGATCCACAGGAGCTCAGCCACGTCGCTGTTCCCTTCTCAGCTCGACACCATGCCGTTCTTTGGGACGAGTTCAGCCGTTGGGGCTTCCTCGTCCATCAACTTCAACGACTACCACCGCTCCTCCACCAACCAGGACCTCGGGCTCTCCCTCCACCCGTTTCAAGCCCCAAGCTTTGGACCCCAGCACGAGGACCACATCAACCAGTCCCCTATTTTCACTATGACAGCCGACTACCCTCGGTTCATGTTCAACCCCCCGCCGCCTCTCGCGCAGCCGCTCTTCCTCGGCCAAACCCAGACCTCATCTGGATTCTTGCAAAGGGGAACCCTTCAGTCCAGTTTTGCTGCGCCTCGGTCATTCGAGGAGTTTCAACCAATCGAGTTATCCTCCTCCGCGTCAGCCCATCCCCATCACAGCCATCATCCCTCCATGTTAGGAGGCAGCAGGTTCGCAGCCGAAGCAGGAGGGTTCCCAGGATTCTGCCTACAACCGCAAACGCAACAGGATGACGACGTCAGGGACGGCCTGCTTTGTCGGCCGCTGCTTCCCCGGGTCGTTGCCACAGAAGAAACTCCGCCGGGATCATCAATTACATCGTCTCTCGCGGGTAAAAACTTCGATGATTGATCCAACTCCAAAAGCTCTTGTTCGTTCACAATCAATGCCCTAAGCGAAAGGGAATTGGACGAGACAAATCGACGTTGAGATTTCCTGTGGGAGGTGTCTGGGAATTCTCAAAGTTCTATATAAAGGAAGAACAAGTGTGTTGTTTATGTGGAATTGATTTTAAGAAAGATTTTGAGACGGGGCGTGATGGAAAATAATACGTTAGGATATTTGACGGGGAACTCAACTTACAAGTTACACGAGATTCCACCTTAAAATTAATTTATTATAGATGAAATAGCAGCTCAAAGTTTATATATTAGATCGGATGCTGATTATCTATTTTACTTAATTGGAATCTAATATCATATTGTAATATCGAACCGGTCCATATTTCAAAACTGACATATAAGTTCGATGCTTCCATTCTAAAACTAATTGGGTGGAGGGAATAGTTGCTGAGCTTTATATGCTAGACCGAGCTTTGTATGCGAATGGAAAAAGGAAAAAGAACAAAGAACAAACACATCATTCATTCATTACAAGAGATCCAAGGAAGCTGATGGGCTTCATTACCCGACCCGACCCGACCGGATCCGATCTATATTGCAAATGATGGAGGAGATCCCTAAAAAGTCATGGCGTGACAGGCAAGGCATTGGGGGGGGAGGGGTGTTAAGTCAAGGGAGTGGAGGAAAGAGTCAACTTAAGACATCTCCTTCTCTTACACAACCCCGATTCGCACGCGTCTTCCATCTGTTTTTTTTTTTTTAATTTAATTAAATCAAAAGACAATTAATTATATTGAGTTTAATTAGGTTTAGGGTGATTTAGATTAATTTAATGATCGTAGTGAATAGGCATGAATTTAATGGTTACCTAATCTTTTAATTTCCAGGTCAACCGTCGAGCGTTCAGGTCAGTCAAAAGGAAGGCTGGCTGGCTGGCTCTCTTCTTTTGCCGTATGTCTCTCTCCCAACTCCTTTTAACTCGACTCGACTTTCAACACACCCCCACGCGGTTTTCATCACCAAAAGGATTTCTGCTCCCCTGTTTCTCTCCTCGCCCACTTCCGGAATTCTATCATGAGCTCCGGCGGCAGCCGCGGCGGAGGCGATGTCCAGAACGACGGCCTCCCCTGGTTTACTCGGACCAGGGACAACTCCCGTTACGACCTCAACAGCAAGATCATGACAGCGGCCGTTGTATCCCTGTCCGTCGTCGTCCTCATTGTCGCCCTCCTCCACATCTACGCCAGGTACGTGCTGCGGCGGCAGGCTCGGAGACGGGCCGCGTTGCGTCGGCTTGGGTTGGCGAACGCATTGCAGTTGAGGGCCAGCGGGGAGCCTCCCAAAACAGGACTTGACCCCTTGGTTCTCTCTGCTCTGCCCGTGTTTGCCTTCGAGCGTGACGGGGTTGAGGGTCCCGACGAGCAGGCCTCGGATACGGAATGTGCCATCTGCCTGAGTGTGCTGGAGGTGGGGGAGCTGACGAGGCTTCTGCCAAACTGCAAGCATGTTTTCCACGCGGAGTGCATCGAACGGTGGTTCGGGTCTCACACGACCTGTCCGGTCTGCAGAACGGAGGCAGAGCCCCGAGTCCAGCCCATGATGGGAGAAGCCACCGCGGCAGATGACGCGCCGACAGCCCCGCCACAGGAAGCGGAGACGTCGGAAAATGGAGTCCATCCCTCTGCCAAGGTCGTGGGAGCGAGCATCCGGTTGAGTTCCTTCAGGAGGATGCTCAGCAGGGAAAGATCGTCTACGAGAACGGCTTCCCGCAACCGATCAGAGGATACGGTAGAAGATCTGGAGAGGCAGTAGTTGTTTAGATTTCTATGCACATACAAATACGTCTTTGTAAAACATATACTTGTGGGCTGCACTATACCGAGTTCAATGAAACATATGCTTTGTTGATTGTAGCGAACATGATCAATGGTTTCAGTTTCAGCTCCTCCCTCTTGTCTGTTTTCTTGGGATTCAGACAGAGCCAGAGCAGGTGTTTGGTAAACCTAAAACGTAGGATAAACTCCAGGATGGATTAGGTGATGATGTCCATGTGGTAGTAAACAAACAATAAAATGTCCATTCCAGAAAATACGCATAGGTTGTTCGTAATGTTACGGTAAGGGAGACTCCGGCACTCTGGCCGCTGTTCCGGTCTCCTCCATAAGCAGGGTCGACCCCCTCCCTCCCGACGATGACTGGAATTCAATCCTAAAACTCTGATAATAATACCTTTGGATTTGATAAAGCGCAATTGGGAGCTCGTCTATAAGAAAGAAGCCACTAATGGCAGCAAATCCAGTTATGCTGTTGAAATCACCATGGAAGAAAAAAAAAAGGGACTAAACCCATAAAGAAATGATTAACTTAGTATAAAATTCAAGATCCTTATTACTTAGATCATCAAACTCATGTAAACAATTTTCTTCTTGCCATCTTTCTTTAGTTATCTGCTTTTGCTGTTCCGTTATGTTCTCCAGAAGAGTCCCAAGATTTCAATGGCCGTAATTGCTTATTGAATTAAAATCTTGACCAAGATGTTATCACAGGGAGAGAATAAGTAAATCCCAATTCTTTATGCCTATTTTTCTTGGGTCTTCAGTTCGGACAGAGATGCACGTGTCTGAATCTCCATTCAATCGTGTCATCCTCTCCCCTTGAAACATAATCCCATAAAAAAAATAAGATAAAATATTGATATTTGGCCACACTAATAGATCAATTTTACATTTTGTCATATCGTTAAAAAAGTTTTAAATTTGGCCTTATTTCGATTTTATTTTTGGATTTTGCCTTGTCGTAACGACGTCTGCAATTTCGCCGTTAGACCTTTATATTATCCGACGTGTCTTTAAACTTTTTTTGTTTGTTTTCTCTATGTGGACTAAGTAACGAAATAAATCAAGAGCCCACCGAACACCCGTCAACCCCTTGGCTTTGCTTGACCGACAAGCTCACAGAAAGGAAACCCAGCTCCCCCGACTCGTTCCTCTCCCTTGCCAACCCAACCCCAAAGCCGACCCCTTTTCTACGATATCTCAGCACGGGATTCCCCCACCAAACCTCCCGGAGAAAAACACGCTCCTCGCCAAACAAGAAGGAAGGGCGTCATCGAGGAACAAACCCCCGGGAACAAACGCCATTTCCGACTGCTCCCCGGGGTTTATCGGGATCCTAAGTCTCAAACTTTGTCCTTGCATTGTCGAAAAGGGAAACTGGGTACTCCCCGGGGCTGATCCGGATCATAAGACTCAAACCTTGTCCTTGTATCGGATGCGCTTGCGAATCACAGCTTCCAACTCTCGATTCTGTCGATGCCCGGGAGGCAGTTGGTTGTGTGGAGGGGACCAGCCGAACAATCAGCACAAAAAGGTCACTTTTTTGGAGTTGGACGGTCGATTCAATCTCTCACGTGTCATGGTTGGGTGGCGCCGACAGGCTTGGAGCTCCGGTGGAGGAAGTGCTTGAAGTACCTGGAGCCGGCGGATGCTGTGGTTTGGATGAGGGTGATGGAGGGGACGTAGGGGATGAGGAAATGACATGTAGATTTCCACGCACGAAAAACAAAAGACAAATATTAATTTATGAAAAATACGTCGGACAATCGAAACATTTAACGGCGAAATTACAGATGCGTTACGATAAGGCCAAATTCAAAAGTAAAATCGAAATAATGTCAAATTCAAAACTTTTTAAATAATACGTGAAAACGTAGACCTATTGATGAGGCCTCGACAATATGCCAAAAAATAATATAAAAAAATTAACCCATTTGAGAAATAACAAAAAGAGAAAAACGTCAACCCCCGAAAAAACAAGACAATCCACCAACCTCCCCCCAAAAAAAGGGAAATCCAAAATGTTTTAATCATGGGAAACACCATAAACTAATCGAGACTCAAGCGCTGAGCAGAGGGGGGATGGGGTCCGAGGAAAGGTGCGGAGAGGGAGAACCCGAGACCGCCGCGGCAGACCCCACATTGCTACAGTCTACGTCGCGGCCGCCCTCGTTGTCGTCGCCCGTCGTTAGCATGTTCTGTTGATGGTAGACCTGCCTCAGCCTCTCTATTTCCCTCCTCAGCGCCTCTTGATGTGCTGCCCACCAACAGAACAATCAAACGACCGTGATTAAGATAATGGTGGGAAGGGCTTTTCCAAAGTGTGGGCAACACATGCATGCACGAGAGATAACAGCTGTGTGTGTGTCTCTCCCCCTCCCTTTCTTGCAATTACTTAAGCCTACAACCATTCCTCAATCTCTCCCACATGTCCCCCCGGCCCCCTCCATGTGAGATCGACAGTCTGCTACTACAAAATCCTCGTGCTTCAGAAAATGGAGAAGTATTCATTCATTCACAATCCCCGTATCATATTTTATCCAATAGGGCCGACCCCAGATTCAGAAACACATCAAGGATTTAAGAACTGAACTCAACTGACCATCTTTGAAGATCTTGTCTTGGGCCAAGGCAGCGATCCTCTGCTTGAGAGCGCTGTTATCCACGTTCAGCAGCAGTCTCTGGTGGTCCAGGAAAGCTACTCTCGGCGACAGCACCGACACCTCTGCCTGAATCCGACCGAATACTTAGATTTTTGGTTTCTGGGTTAGTAAGAGGGGATGGATGGGGGAGTGGGAAAGCACAATGTACTTGTAAGGTGTTGACGCTGCGTTCTAGCTCCGATATGTACTGCAGCTTCCTCACCCTTGATCTCTGCGCAGACTGTCTATTGGCCAATATCCTAACGCAGCAAATTCTCTCGTTAATTATGAATCCATCCGTGAACAACATGACATGCTCTCCCTGTCCTAATGCGTGTTTGAGCATTACCTTTTTACCCTCTTGGGGTCAATGATCCTCTCCGTCGACTCACTTAGGTCGTCCTCAGAGGCGGTGTTGGCCATGGCTGTGACCCGATAATCGGACTCGAACGGGCTCTGCACTTCCTCTGGCTCGTACTTGGGGTGAATTTCTTGTTGTTGCTGTTGTTGCAGGGGTGGCGTCCCCTGCTTCTCCTCGTTGATGCAGTCTTGGTCGGAAGGCGAAGAAGGGTTCGATGACGAAAGGGTCGGGATGACGACGGAAGGCAAGATCTCGTCGGTGAACATGGACACGAACTGTTCGTCGTCGAACCGGTCGAACTCCCCGCCTGCATTTCCCCCGTCGGAGCAGGGGACGACGCCCTCGACCCCCCGGCAGTTCTCGAGCAGGGGAGCCTCGAGGAAGGCGATGGAGTCGCTAACCGACCGACGGTGAGCCCCGCGCCTTGCCGACGAGAAGTCGAGGAACTCGTCGACCCAGGACGGGCTCCCGTTGCCGTTGCAGTTACCGGAGGCAGCGTACAGGTGGTGGTGGGGCAGCTTGGGGAATTCCTGCCAGATCGGGGGCACGTTGGGGATCTTGGGCGGCAATTGCGCCATTCTACGGCCAACCCTGCCCAGGCCCACCCGAATGAAACAATCAAATCCTATCACAAAAAAGAAAAAATGAAGAAAAAGTTGCCGCAATTGATCAAAGACAATTTAGGAGGGAGTATAAAACAGGAATCCCAAATAAAAAGGAGGGAAGTCTATCGGTTGAAGAGGAGGAGAAAATGGAGGGTGAAATAAACCAAACACCAAATGATGATCCTTTTTGGAGGGAGGAGACCCACCACCTCCACCTCCACCTCCACCTCCACCTCCACCTAAATAGTAATAAAAAAAAAGGGGGAATGTAGCTTTTTCTACATGGGATAAAGTTTGGTGATAAAATATTTCCAGAATTAAGGTAGGAAATTTTGAAATTCGAACTTCATTCCAATGGCTGAATTTAATGTAGTAAATTCTCAAATTTTTTTAGGTTAACTTATTGTTATTAAAAACTGTATTTTAAAAATTATTGCCTATTTTAGTAAAATATGAGGATCATACTCATACGTTAAAGGTGGTATTCAGCAGGAGGGAGTAGCGAGGGAGAGGGGGAGGGGAGTTTATGTGCTAGGGGGGGGGGGGGGATCCACATGGAGACAATGAAACATGTAAGAAAAAGAAGGAAAGAAATAAAGCAAAGATTGGACAGCTGTTGGACAGCCTGTTTAAGGTGGTTGGTTCCCCTTCCCCTCCCAACTCAACGGTATTACTCCTATTAACTATTTTCGCTTCTTCTTTGATCATCTGGGTCTCGACTTGACCTTAAATGGTTCTATTGTTTTAAGAACATCCCAATGCCTTCACTGACAATAATAGTAATAATAATAATAACAATGGGTTAACGAGCCAGTAATAAAAGAACGAAGGAAATTCCCCATCACCAGCCACGATCAAACAGAGTGAAACATAGAGGAGAAAAGTGACAAAAGCGAGGGGAGTTTTGTTTTACGTTAGTTTTCAAATTATTTCGCGAAATGAACTCCTAAATTTCGAAATTTATCAACTAATCTTGTGAAATCGGCCTTACAAAGCTGATTTCATGGCGAGGATGGCATGAAAAAGGTCGACTTGTCCTGAAGTCGGCCTTTGTAAGGCCGATTTCACAAGGTTAGTTGACGAATTTCGAAACTTAGGATGTAGTTTCGCAAAATAATTTAGAAACCGTAACAAAGTGAGATGGTTATAGACATATCCCATGTGATATGAAATGTTGTGAATTTGCCCTTTTAAAAAGAATGCCTCCCTCCCTCCCTCCACTATGCATGCATGCCCTTTTACTCCCATCATATCCCTCACACTCACATGTTCGTAGGGTTCAATTATTTTAAAACTAGTAAAAATCTATGGGTTACATTAATTTGATGGTCTATAAATATAAATAGGTGAAGGAAAAAGAGAAATCAAACAAACGGAATCGCTTGAATGAATCAAAAAGATTTGCTACGTGGAGTTATAGTCCTGCTGCTTAACCACCCCCCCCCCTTGGAGGGTGGCTCTGCTGCGGCTGGGCCGCGGCGGCAGTGGACGCGAGTTCTTGTTCCTGATTCTCGTTTTTTATGTCTAGATGGTGCCCCATCCGGAATGCGAAAGGGACCGCGTCGATTATGCAACTCTCGTTCTCGTGCATCGCATGGGTTGTCCTGACGTTACCATCATTTGTCACGGCCCCGGCTATGCCTGCTCTCCCTAGATTTACATTAGCCACGGGATTGTTCCCGCGATGATTGTTCCATCCTACCAGTCCGGGAGAAGCAGTCACCGGCGTGTTGCCGACGTGACAAACGCCAACCACGTTGTTGTTGTTGTTGCCGGCAATTCTTTTGATCTCTGCCTGCAGCTGTTGTATCCGCAAGACGTGAGTCTGGGCCAAGTTCCTCAGGTAGAGAACCTCGTCCAAGGACTTGTGGTACTCGCCGTAGATCCCAAGGACAGGATCCCTCTGACGGACGAGAGCCTCGAACACGAGCGACTCCACCTGTCGAGCCCTGTCGGCCTCGCTCACTGCCATCATCATCTTCGTGACGTTGCTGACCCCGAAGACCCTATGCACGGCCTGGAACTCTCGGGACTTGTCTGCGGGGAAGTAAGGGGAGAGGGGGCACCTCTCGTCGCACTTCTTCCTCTGGTGCTTGCAGGACGCGCAGGCCGCGTTGCTGCCGTAACCTCGGGCATGATGATTCATCCTCCTATATCCACAACTTAAAAAAGCTTTTTAGATCTCCAGGGCGCATATAAATCAAGCAAGTCCTGGGCAAAAAAGAAAGAAACTGAAGTAAGAAACAGGTGGTGTGGTGTGGGGGAAGCGGGGGATGAACATCAAAAGATTATGGAGAGGTTTCTGGGAATGTTTGATTAGGGTTTGGTAAATCATCCCTTTTGGGAAAAAACTTCTACTTTCCTCGTACAAGAGAATCTAAGTCCAAAGATCAATTACGTGGATCCGATTGTTCCTGTGATTACTTATTATCTAATGCTTTTGTTCCTGAGAAGCGAGGAGCCCAATGGGCTTTTGATTAACGCGAGGGGATTCTCTCAATTGGGCCTCCGGATTGGCCCATTAAAGGCCCATTAACAAAACCGCAACCACTTGTACCAAAAACCCTAAGTCGGTGGGCGGAGAAAGAAGGAACTCTCCCCCCCCAAAAACCCATCTCCACTCTCTATTCCTCCCTTTTTCTTCCCCTTGGTCTTCTCTCTGTTCTTACACCCGCCCTCGTCCCTTTCCTCCCTGCTGTCACACGACTTCGAAGGTCGCCAGGACGAGGGTTTGAAGGTGAGGTATGAGCTTGTCGATGCTGAGTTCCTTCCGCGAGTCCTGATTACTTTGCGATCTGGTCGAGGTGTTGTGGTCATGTCGAGTAGGTTTTGGTGCCGTCGTCTGCGATTAGGGATTTCTTCCACCCCCCCGCCCAAATCCGTCTTTTTGTTTTTGATTCCTGGTTTTAGTGATGCGGATGATTTCAGTGCTTCGTGTTCCTTTTCTTGTTGCAGGAAAAACATGAATTTTAAGAATGTCAAGGTCCCGAAGGTGCCCAGCGGCGGGGCCGCCTCTGCTTTGCTCCAGCTGGGGGTCCTAGGCGGCATCGGGTTGTATGCCGCTGGGAATAGTCTCTACAATGTTGAAGGTGGGCACCGGGCCATAATGTTTAACCGTATCTCTGGGATCAAGGACAAGGTTAACCAACTTTCTTCTCTTGTCATTTTGGAATGTTTAGATTCATTGCGGGTGTCTTTTCTTTTCCCGTAATCAGAATGTTGATTTTAGTGCTTCGATGAGTCTGCGGTGGCAGAAATTCGGGGGCCTTGTGATCTATCGAGTTTTAGATTGCACTCGCTATTGCTCTTAGGATGTGATATTAATATTTTGCCTTTTTCTTGGCGATTGTTATGCTTTCAAAGTGAAAGTGAAAGGCAGATGAAAAACGGTTCCATCTCTTGCCGCATCTCGTTTTAATGCATGTGCCAGATAAGGCATTCTCATCATTTAATTTCACTTCCCAGGTTTATCCCGAAGGGACTCACATAATGATTCCCTGGTTCGAGAGGCCAATCATATATGACGTACGTGCGAGACCTCAAATGGTAGAGAGCACTTCTGGGAGTCGCGACCTTCAGATGGTACTTATTGCGTGCGGATTTCTTAGTTGAATTAACTACTCATGCAGTTAATCTATGATATGTTGTTGTCGTCATCTCAATTGTCATTTTTCTTTTCTAATTTTGAATCTCAGGTTAAAATTGGACTTCGAGTTCTGACTCGTCCAGTCCCTGACCAGCTACCCACTATTTATCGTACATTAGGGGAAAACTACAATGAGAGGGTACTACCTTCAATAATTAACGAGACTCTCAAAGCTGTGGTTGCCCAGTACAATGCCAGCCAGCTCATTACTCAGAGAGAGGTGAGCTAGTCGTCTGTTCATTTCTTTTACTCTCCTAAAATAGCTGGATGAACTAAAAGCATAGGACTGCTTCTGAAAAATAGAAAACCAGTTGCATGGCGTGGCGATTTCTTTCTCACGACAATGCTTTGATTCGCGATTCTTTCTTTCTTGACCATGCTTTGTTCCTGGGTATGAAATGACATCTTCCAACCAGTCAATCAAACTCTGGCCTGTTTGATCATGAAGTTTCTACTGTTCCTTGTAGTCTGTCAGCAGAGAAATACGGAAGATACTCACCGAAAGAGCTGCAAACTTCAACATTGCTCTGGATGATGTCTCCATTACCGGCCTTACTTTTGGCAAAGAATTCACTGCTGCGATTGAGGCCAAGCAAGTGGCTGCTCAGGAAGCCGAGAGGGCTAAGTTTGTGGTGGAGAAGGCTGAACAAGACAAGAAGAGTGCCATCATCAGGGCACAGGTGCTAACCTCAGACCGATATTACTTAAGAGGCTGGTTGGTTGGTTATAATTATTTGAATGATATCTGAAATAAGCTTCTGTACTTCTTGGGCAGGGTGAGGCTACTAGTGCACAGCTGATCGGTCAAGCTATTGCGAACAATCCTGCCTTCATTACCCTGAGGAGAATAGAAGCCTCGAGAGAAATTGCTCAAACTATTTCGAACTCGACCAACCGTGTTTTCTTGAGCTCCGAAGATCTTTTACTGGATCTTCAGAAGTTAGAGCCTTCGACCGGCGGGAAGAAATGAGGATCTGTGAGCTTAAGTTGACATGAGACTTTTCGATCATCTTTTTGAACGTTATGGTGGGATCTTTTATTCATCGGTCAGGAAATCGGGGATGAACGGGCAAATTCTAGAACATCAGATCGATCTCTTTCCCCGCTAGTTCATAACTGAATAATATGTTGTTGATGTGTTCCGAGTTCGACTGAGTACATACCATTAAAGCAAATGCCTTTTGGCTCTATGGTGAGGAATTAGAGCTCCGACCCGGTAGAAGTGGCATGGGCCCGTTTAGGCCTGCCGTACATGGGCCCTTTTGGGCTAATAGGCTCGGGCCTGTCATACATGGGCCGAAGCCTTGTTTGACTTCCCCGGTCAATTTTGTGGAATTTGAATACAATTTTTTTTTTGTCTTATAGCTGCTGCTTTTTTTAATTTAGAAAAAAAAGTTTGCTTGTTAGTGCCAACAACACTACCAATCATTTAAGATGTTTTTGCCAACATTACTTGTGTGAATGCATATATCTTTTCGTACTATAGTAATAGTCGGCACCTCCTTTTTGTTTTATGAGCGCATGAATTAGTGCTTGACCATATTGTATGCGTTCTAAAGCCTAAGTTTTTGGCACCTTTTCCTGTTCCTCGAAAAGTTCCCGAGATCCGCGTCCTACAGCTCTCGATCAGGTCGTCGTGTAACCTCACGGATCGAAATGCTTAATATGATACCAAAGCCATGGTTTAAACCAAACTTGCTTAAGCATGTCGGGACCAAGAGTAAGAAAAAGGAAAATATAGAGAAAGATAAGAGAGGCGGCTGGCTTGCCTTATCTCTCTGGTCTCTTCTTCTTCTTCTTCTTCTTTCCTTTTGCTTTAAAAAGACAAAAAAGAGAATCTCTAAACTTTAAGCAAGAGTGGAAAATTAAAACGCTATAACATAGTGTCGTGCAGATGATGAGGTAACTAACTGCCTACACACTTTTAAATATGTACAAAAGTGGCCATCTATTTCATCTAGAAATGAGGAGGAATCCCCAATTTTTTTACCATATTTGTTGGTGATCATGATGAGTGGTATATATACTAATTGGGTTTTGGTAGATCCCAATCTCTAAGCTACAATTGACATATCTTCTATTTAAGCTTCTTCTTTTTTTATTACAACCTAGATCAACAACAACAACTACCATTTGTAACTAAGTTTAGCATTAGTGTAACATTAATTACCAAAAGAAAAAAAGAGAGAGAAGAAAGTAAAATGGTGGGGGGGAGGGGGGGAATATTAATTTGGAATCCATATCCTTTTCTTGTGTCACAAACACCATAACTTTTACATATTCCATCACTTGGGGAAAGAAAAGCCTGCCCCAAATTCATCCACGAGTATATTCACCACACTTTTTCTTGCCCTAACTCTCATCATCGACCGGCATCACAAAATTAAAGTCGACCATCCCTCGAGACTCGTTCTTTTATCTTTGAAACATAACATCGAACTCTCTATCTGATCTAAACAAACAGAGCGGAAGAGGACAAGCAAGGAACGAAACACGCCCCCGTGGTGACAATGTCTTCCCCTTTTTTTCTCCCTTACCGAGATGGAACTTTTGTCACGAGAGGTGAGACTAAGTAAGTTCTTCTCCCAAAGTGATTGATTACTAATGATCATCAGTTGATAACGCCATTGATATGATGAGTTATATATGTTTAAACATGGGGGATGATGATGATGGTGGTGTTATTGGGGGCGTGGTGGTGTTTTTCGGAATCCAATGCTGCTGTGGGGGGTATGACAGTGTCGTCGACAGAGAGTGTGTGTGAGGGGGGAGGGGAAGAATATTCCCAAGGCCACCAAAGTTCAACAGCTAAACTCCAAGGATTATATTATTAAACAACTAGCAGGGTTAAGCGGCATCATTAGATTATGATTAAACTCCAATCCCACATGAAGAGAGCTAAACAGAGACATGCTAGGAAAAGGAGAGAAGTCAGCTCTTCTTCTTTTCTTTGAATGTGTGTGTTTTGGGTGCTCTGCTCTCCCTTCTAAAAATTCACTGCCCCCTTTTTGTCAGTTCATTGTCATTTTTAACTTCATCACACCCAACAAAAAGCACGTATAAACATTGGAAGTCTCACCCCCTCCCTCCCTTCTCTCGTCGATTATATTTTTCCCCTAAAACGACAACCCCATTTTGTTTAAACTCACCTAATCAAACGACAGCAAGCCTCCAAAATGAATTGAGTCGTGAGCTGTGAGATATATATTGCCCGAGGGCCATTCAATTTGTTAGAATACTCGGTATATTTTGTATTGCACTATATATATATATGTGTTGACACATCATACCAAGTTGAGCAGCTCCTTAGAATAGCTAGAAAGTAATAATAAAAAAAAAGCTACTGAGGTTCGATCTGATAAGGGTCGTCGTTGTATTAAGAGAATCCGAGAAAGAGAGGGGGAACATCCAATTGTCCCTTTTGGGGATCCAAATTTCTTTTCTTTTCTTCTTTCTTTTGGGTGGTGACATTATTGGAACGAGAGACCTTTATGTTTTGGAGGGCCGAAAGGTTATTCCTTCTCCTCACGAGTATCAACTCTCTCTCACGCCTCTCTTCTGTTCTTCTGTAACAAAAACGTGGACACGTGCATGGCTTCCAATGCATGGCATCTCCCATTTCATTTTTTTTAAAGTCATTTGGGTTTTCATTTTCTTTAAAGAAATATCGAAAGTGACTGATGAAAATTTAATCATCTGGGGGAAAAAGGGGGGAAGTTATTTCTTATTTCAGGGTAAGAAAAGAAACATGAGACTAACAAAATTATTGGATAATCATGGTCTATCTCAAAAAAATGGAGTGTTTTTTAAAAGGTGGGCTTCAAAAAGTAAAAAAGTAAAAAAGTTATTCAAAGCCCTCCCTCAACATCTCCCCAACTCTTGCATTATATGATGTATGTGCCATGATCATCATTCATCCCCCCCTAACACAGCACCAAACATTAGCAGCAGCATCAAACCAGCTTTTCTTTTCTATTTTTTTAATGAGAGAAAGGAACGGCACCACCACCACCACCCCCAGATATTCCTCTGTCATGTATGATTATTTTTGTTTGTTGGTTTTTCATTGATAAGCGGTAATGTCTTGGCTTGGGGCTTTGAAGGCCGAATAAACTCACGATTTACAATAAACTATCTCTTTTCCTCCTCCTCCCCTTCTTCCTCTTCTTCTACTTCTTCCACCTTCTTCCTGTTCCTCGCCTTAGGGCTCGATCAAATTGCTTCCGTTCCAGATCAGGTAGTGATGCTCCCAGCTGCAGGGATGTCTAATGAAGGGGTTTTCCCGTTCCCAAATGTTCTCCTTCACAACCACGTCTCGCAAGTAGTCGTCGTTCCGCCTGCTGACAAGGATAGCGGAACCAACACCGAGGGTCAGCCTACATCGAAGAAGAAGAGAAATCTCCCTGGCACTCCAGGTGAGTCCCTGCTTAATTGTTTTTTTTTCATCTTTTGGAAAATAATTCTCTCTTCTCCTATGTTCTTTGGAAGATGAGGTTTTGGATGATTTTGCTGTCGGTCTGCAGATCCGGAGGCCGAGGTTATTGCCCTATCGCCCAAAACCCTGATGGCGACCAACCGCTTCTTGTGTGAGATCTGCGGGAAGGGTTTCCAGAGGGACCAGAACCTCCAGCTCCACCGGAGGGGACACAACCTCCCTTGGAAGCTGAAGCAGAGGACGGGGAAGGAACCGAGGAAGAGGGTTTACGTCTGCCCCGAGAGATCCTGCATCCACCACCACCCCTCCAGGGCTCTCGGTGACCTCACCGGAATCAAGAAGCATTTCTGCAGGAAGCACGGGGAGAAGAAGTGGAAATGCGACAAGTGCTCGAAGAGGTACGCAGTCCAGTCGGATTGGAAGGCTCACTCCAAGACCTGCGGCACGAGGGAGTACAGATGCGACTGCGGCACCCTCTTCTCTAGGTAATCCATCTATTACTACTAAAAATCCTCGCTTATCGATAACGAGGATCGATGAAACCACCACTAAACATTCGAGAAAAACGTGTTTTTCGGGGGAAAAAAGCTCGTTGTCTCAAATAGACATCACAATCGCGAGATCAAACAGCCTTCAGTTCAGTCGATGTTTGTCATATGCATTTTTTTTAAATTGTGTTTTTGGAGTGTTGCTGTCTGATCTGCTGTGCATATCATGACAAAGGATTATTGGGTTTTGGTCTGGTGTGTATTATTCTATAATTATGAGTTTTATTTTGTTAAATAGGAGGGACAGCTTCGTGACGCACAGGGCCTTCTGCGACGCCTTGGCTGAGGAGACTGCGAGATTGAACGCCGCGACCAGCGTCAATCATCATCTCTCCGCGCTCAACCGCAGTCCCTACCATTTCATGAACTCCAGCCCCCACCACCACAACAACAACCAGAACTTACCACAAGCACAGGCTTTCCCTCCCATCTTCAAGCCCGTAAATATCTCCGCCAACAACCTTGGGGATGCCCCAGACGACGTAGTAGAACCCTGCCGCCAGCCGCGGCAGGACAACGGTGCATTGCCCCTGTGGGCCATCGATAACGGTCCCTCCCTCCAGCCCCACATCTTCGTCGACCAACTACTCCCATGCACGAGCACTGCTCCACCGTCGCATTCCCAGCATCTCGACTGGGTCCTCAAGCCTTCTCCTCCCCATCCGTCGCCGCTGCCCCAATCCTCAGCATCGCTTCCTTCACTCTACAGCTCGCAACACCACCTCCTGGGCGGGAACACCATGTCGGCGAGCATGTCAGCTACGGCTTTACTCCAGAAGGCCGCCCAGATGGGTGCAACGATGACAACGTCTTCCGAGGATCACGACGAGGACAAGCTGTTTCGCGGGCTATGTGATGTCCATCAAAGTCAGACGATGACGGGGAGCACAAGGAAACCCTCAAATTGTGACGGAGCACAGTTAGCGGAACACCAGTCTGCTCCTTCCGCAGAACGTCGGAGGATCGAACAGGGCATCGATGCAGTGATACCCGGCGGACAGACGAGGGACTTCCTCGGGGTGTCCGCGCAAGCTGCCACGTCCAACCCTCCGTCCGTTAACGGATTGATTTGAGCTCATGTGGGGTGGGGGGGGGGTGGAATTTTAGAATCCAATTTTATGCATATTTCATTCCCCCCCTTTATTCAAGGCTTTTTATTCCAAAAACCTCTTTCTGAGGAGAAAAAAAAAAGAAAAAAAAAAGGATATTTTATCATTATCCAATCAACTCAAGTATTATTTCGGCTCGTTTTATCGGAGAAAGTAATGGGCCTGGGCCTGTCGTGAAAGCCCATTAAGACTAAGGCGATTGCCTTCCGCCTGTGTTAGTTTTGGGCTCAGGGTCAGGCGCAATTTTGATAGATGGGCCCACTGGGTGAAAGGCCCATGGACCGACTTGAAAGAATCGTCGGCAGTCGCTCCGCTGAAAGCGATCGACAGGGCAAAACAAGTGAAGGGAGAAAGCGGCGAAGCCAGACTGACTTGTTGAGCAGGAAAAGGGCAAGAAATCCCCCCCCGGCGGGTTTGTTTTCCGTTAGATTCGATTGTCGTCGCCGCTTTGGGAATTTGGTGGGATTAGGGCCCTGGGTGGTCGATTTTTGGGGTGTACGTCGATTGATTTAGGGGTTACTGTCAAGAATGGCGCCTGATCCGAACAGTTCCAGCGGCGGAGATGGCGGCAGCGGAGCTGCGGCTTCGAGGGAGGAAGCCACCGTCAAGGTCCCCTCTAAGGACCCTAAGAAGAAGGACGAAAAGAAGGATGAGGATTTGGTCCGTTTTCACCTGCCTTGTTCTTTTGATTCTTGCATCGGATCGAGCGAATGATTGAGTTTTGTTGGTGCCTGGTGTCGGAGGTTTGGTCCGCTGTGTTTGGTCGAGCTTCGTGTCGTTTGGCCTTGTCCGTTGTGCTCTAAAGCTTTACTTGTAGGCGGTTCGTTTTTTAAGCTTTCATGTGCTATGGAATTGAGATTTCCGATGAGTGATAGTGTAGGAATGATGTGATTGGGGGAATTTTTAGTACTAAAAGAGTTATTGTGGATTTCAAAGCGAGGCTGACTTAGTCTGTGTGAAAAATTGTCCGTGTAGTCGGAGGAGGACTTGGCATTGAAGCAGCAATTGGAGTTATATGTTGAAAGAGTACAGGATCCTAATCCTGGTCTGCAGAAGGTCGCTCTTGAGAGCATGAGGTGCGGTTGGACTGGTTATGCTTTTCTTTAAGTACTCGTATTACTTAGATGGAATTTAATTTTACTTGACTGGCTCATCTAACTGAGCTTATGCAAACATAATTTTCGCATGCACATGTATTTCTCTTGTTATTTGTTTTGACTTCAAACATCGATATTGTAGTGGATGAAATGGTGAAAAGATGCTTCACATGAGAGAGTTAAGGCTCGAGTCAGAGGGAGAGGTTTTCTGTGTTTTCTAGCATAGGTGAGACCTAGTTTTTGCTATTAAATCTGTATGAATTAAAAAAATGCTTGGGGAAACGCCCTTTGGAGGAGGTTTGTCATTCTAAAATTAGATCACTGATTTTCTGTTGCATTCCCAGCGACTATTTTATGATGGGATGGCAGTATTAATTTGATTGGCTGTTGTGTGAGGTGAAAATTTGTTAAACTGTTATTGACAAGTAGGAACATATGCATGCTGTCCCAAGAAAGAAGGATATTTTTGTAATTAAATATGCGCAGGTATGCTTCACAGGATTTGAAGCATTACTTGTGTGACAATGTGCATAAAATTGTTTTGTAGGCAAGAGATCCGATCTGCCACTAGCTCCATGACTTCAGTGCCAAAGCCGCTAAAGTTTCTCCGGCCTCATTATGGAACGCTAAAGGCATACTATGAAACAATGCCGGAATCTGATCTTAAGGTCATGTGATATTGATATTCAGTTGAGATATTCCTTTTATAAATGCCAGATACTTGGTAATATTAACCCGTTTTTCTTCAAATACAGAGCTATCTGGCTGACATCCTGTCTGTATTAGCCTTGACAATGTCTGCTGAAGGTGAAAGGGTAATTACTATTTGAGCTTTAGTTATGCCCTTTAAATGTCTTCTGGCATGCTTATCCATTATGATCTAATAATATACTTGAATTCGTTGTTGTCCGAGCAGAGACTCGCCTATTAAGTTCTGAATGTGTACTTACATGTGTGGAGTATCTTAGGCAAATCCTTTTAAATAGGGTTTCCTGCATGAGTTGACTTATCGGTGTTCTTAATTGCTTTGATTTTTCAGGAGAGTTTGAAATACAGGTTGTTAGGCTCCCGAGGCGATATTGGTTCTTGGGGTCATGAGTATGTAAGGTATAGTTCCTATCTATTTCTTTTTTTTTTTGCAAAATGTTTTCACCAGAATACCTGTGACATGTCAAATTGATTACAAAGTAAAAAATAATTTTCTGATGTACTAATATGAGGACTTTTTTTCTTTTTTTTTTTCGTGATTTTTATTTTGTAACATCCCGTCGTAAACTCTATAGCTTAGGTAAAAGAAAGATTCCTTACGCGTGCTTCATAAATTTTTCGTCTTCATTCTTTCTAGTTGCTGATGCTGTGGAACACATTTCCGATTTTCTTTTTTCTTTTACAAAATTGAAGTTGAACGTATTTTAATGGGCCGACTCTTTCTTTAGTAGGATTTGAGGTATCTTATGTAATTCTGGTGCATCGTCCTTGATAATTTTTCCTTCGATGATTATTGTATTTGGAACATTTCAGAACTAGTTAATGGATGTTTTTCACTGTAATTCTCTTTCAGGAACTTAGCAGGAGAGATTTCACAGGAATATACCAAGCGCCAGGTTTGGCTCTCTATCTTTCTGCTTCATTTCTTTCCTTTCTGTTGGTCTTTCTTACCTTTTATTTGTCGTCACTGCTCTGTGTGATTTTTCTTGTTCTTTCTGTAATCTCAGGGTGAAGAAGCTCCTATTAACGAGCTAATGGAGCTTGTACAACAAATTGTGGCCTTCCATATGCAGGTGATTCTCTTTGATCAGTTGGTCCTTGTTTTATTGCCACGTGATAAAGTGCCTCCTCAACAATGTCAGTCTCATTAAATGAGTTGGATGCATTCTATTTTAATGAAAGTCTGCTTTACTTGCATTTTCTCCTTACTACAGCATAATGCGGAACCAGAAGCTGTTGATCTTCTCATGGAGGTATGGTTAATTTAGATGTAATAATACCTTTTTCTTGCCACTTTTTTTAGTTTGAGTCATCTTGTGATTCTTTTAGAAAGCAGGAAAATGTCTTTATTGGTCAAGTACATCTGATAATTTTGGTTTCAGGTTGAAGACCTTGAAATTTTGATGGAGCATGTTGATACTGCAAATTTCAAGAGGACATGCTTATATCTAACTAGTGCAGCTAGGTATTCAAATTTGTTTTTTGGCTGATTTCCTGGAGCATTTTCATGATTCTATTAAATGAGTTTGGTGGATGAAACTGTCACTTTCTCTACTTACTACCTTACAACTTTCGTGAATGCCGTAGGTACCTTCCTGGTCCTGATGACATTGAAGTCTTAAGAATTGCTTATAAGATCTACCTAAGGTTCAAAGAATATGCAAAGGCTATTCAGATCGCGCTGTTCCTTGATGATATGGCGGTATTTCTCCTTTTCAAAGGGTCATTTTTTATTATCTGTGAAATAGATATGCTCTGCCGTATGTGCTTGGTCTTACATTGTTTGGCTTCTGTGTATTGTGCTTTTCCAGAAGGTGAAAGAAGTTTTCACATCTTGTGATGACCTATTGGAGAAGAAGCAGTTCTGCTACATCCTTGCCCGCCATGTAAGATTTCTAATCTGTAAAAGTTAGTTTGTATTATTATCAGTGACTTCTTTTGTCTCTGCGGATGTTATAAAGACTAGTGAAAGTATCAGTTTTAGACGGTACTATTGTACTTGTTCTGTTTATGCCTTTTTTTTATAGGGCATCACATATGAGGTCGATGAGGAGATGGTTGCAGATGATGATGAACGGGAAGTACTGCAGGAGATTGTTAACAATTCTAAGTTAAGTGAAGGGTATCTTACTCTTGCCCGTGATATAGAGGTTATGGAGCCCAAATCACCTGAAGACATATATAAGGTATGCGATGGTTCTACATTACATGATTTTTCAGGGATTTAGGCCTCTACTGGTGAAATGACGTGTCCAAAAGTGTTTTGTCTGGTGACAGTTGAAGTTTTCTTATATCTCTTATTTGCCACCAGTCATAATCTGATTTGACCCTGGAGTTGTTTATTCATGAACCTGTTTCATGACTAGAGGTCATTTGCTATGTATGTTTTTTTTCAGGCACATTTACTTGATGGTAGGGCCGCAGCTGTGGATTCGGCAAGGCAAAATTTGGCTGCAACATTTGTCAATGCATTTGTAAATGCAGGCTTTGGGCAGGTAACAAAGTGGGGAAAGCATATCGACTTGATATTGGTGGTATAGTTCACTTACTCCCCTTGTTTGGCAGGATAAATTGATGACTGTACAGCCCGATTCTTCCACCAGTGGGTCTTCTGGAAATTGGCTATTCAAAAACAAAGAGCATGGGAAGTCCAGTGCTGCTGCCAGTCTGGTAATAGACCTGCCACCATTTTACAATCTTCAAAGTGGGATTCCTAGCATAGGCAATGATTGACTTTTTGCATATTCCAGGGAATGATTTTACTGTGGGATGTTGACTCGGGGCTCTCGCAACTTGATAAATATTTTCATAGCAATGACAATCATGTGATCACCGGTGCATTGTTGGGAGTTGGTATCGTCAATTGCAACATCAAGAATGACTGCGATCCCGTGAGTTATTATTTTATCCCTTTTGAGGAAGGTTGAGCTTGAGAATTACATTGGAGTTATTACTTAAGTTGTCCTTTTCCCTGGGTAGGCTCTTGCACTTCTTGGTGACTATGTAGACAGAGAAGATGCATCTACCAGGATTGGTGCTATTATAGGTTTGGGGCTTGCATATGCGGGATCACAAAATGAGCAGGTATACCTGAATATCTCAGATCCAGAATTCGATCCAATCCAGTGGTTCATGGAATTAGGATTTATTTTTCCTAGTTGGATGTTTAGCAGAAATATGATAGCGCATTTCTTCTGAATTCAAGAGCACTATCATATCTTACTAATTAAGACTTGAACATAGTCATTAAGCTTAGACTTTTTCCTAGTCAGGTGGTTTCAGAATTCTCTCCAATCTGATAACCTGGTTGATGCCTTTATTACAGATTCGATCCAAATTATCGCCGATACTTAATGATGCGAAGGCTTCACTTGATGTGATTGCCTTTACTGCCGTCTCTCTGGGCTTAATATATGTGGGCTCTTGCAATGAAGAGGTTGCACAGTCAATTATATATATTCTGATGGACCGTGAGGAATCTGAACTAGGAGAGCCTCTCGTTCGTCTCTTGCCTCTCGCTCTTGGCCTCCTCTACCTGGGGAAACAGGTATGTTTATGAAGCCACATCTCGCTTAATCCCAGTGCTGCCTAGGATTTTCATCGTCTGCATATATTTCTTATTAACATCTCCATCAGTATTTATCATGGATTTTCACCTGTAGAAAAATGAATTTTGTGTCCTAATTTGTTTATGCAGGAAAGTGTTGAGGTTACTGCTGAAGTTGCGAAAACTTTTAACGAGAAAATTAGGAAACATTGTGAGATGACACTCCTGTCCTGTGCCTATGCCGGGACTGGGAATGTCCTTAAGGTCTGCTTCTTCAGATGTTCTCTGCTTCTTCAGATGTTATCTGCTTCTTCAGATGTTCGCTGATAGGGTGATGAATATGCTCTCATTATCTATATCTGCTAATAATTGGAAATGCAGATACAAAACTTACTGGGACACTGTGCCCAACACCTCGAGAAGGGTGAAACTCATCAGGGACCTGCAGTGCTTGGTATTGCACTGGTGGCAATGGCTGAGGAACTAGGCCTTGACATGGCCATCCGATCTTTGGAGCATCTTTTACAGTATGGAGAGCAGACCATCCGCAGAGCTGTTCCTTTGGCCCTTGGTCTTCTTTGTATCTCGAATCCTAAGGTACTCTTTTTTACTCTATATCATTTTCTCTGGTGTTTTGTCGCATGGACAGATGTTCTTTGATATATAACTGTAAACAAATGAATCCCTGCTCTCTGTTCTTTAGAGCATCTCTTACAGTTTGTGAGGGGCATTACACTGTCCTGCCATCTCTTAACATCTTCCAAATGAAGAAGGGGAAGGAGAGGAGAGGGATAGGAGTTTTTTTTGTTTATTCCCACTGGATAAGGTTGAACATGGTTTCTATCTGGATTATCAGCCTGCTTACTTTGGTTCTCTTGTTGTCAGGTTAATGTAATGGATACGTTAAGCCGGCTTAGTCACGATGCAGATTCTGAAGTTGCTATGGTGACATATCGCTGCCACTTATGACGTTTCTGTTGCTACTGAATTCAACCTATCTCCTTGAATTCTGATTGATCCATTTACATGAACAGGCTGCCGTAATTTCCCTGGGCTTGATCGGTGCTGGAACCAACAATGCACGGATAGCTGGGATGCTTCGTAACCTTTCAAGTTATTACTACAAGGATGCCAATCTCCTGTTCTGCGTAATGCCCCTCACAAACTGTGTCCAAGACTCAATTTGTTCGATTGATGTTTCTGTGACAATATGGAAGCATGATATTGTCATTTTTTGCAGGTCCGAATCGCCCAAGGTCTTGTTCACTTAGGGAAAGGCTTATTGACTCTTAACCCTTATCACTCTGAGCGTTTCTTGCTTTCACCGTGAGCAAATTTTCCTTGAGGCTTACTTTTGTTCCTGCCACATTTTCTTCTGTTAAAATTTGGCCAGACACCAAATTGAGGTTGGAGGAAGTGCTATTTAATTTTACATCTGCTCAGCTTGGTTTTTGTTGCTCCAGGACGGCACTTGCGGGATTGGTAACAATGCTTCATGCTTGCCTCGACATGAAGGCCATAGTCCTGGGGAAATATCATTATGTTCTCTACTTTCTCGTATTGGCCATGCAGGTCTTTTATCCTAACTGAACTTTGTAGAATTTTGCTTTCGGAGTTTCGAATACATGTTCTGGAGACATTGGATTGTATTCCCCCTCATCTTACCATGCTTCTGCAGCCAAGGATGTTGTTGACGGTGGACGAAAACCTGAAGCCCCTATCTGTGCCCGTACGTGTGGGGCAGGCTGTTGATGTTGTTGGCCAGGCCGGGCGCCCTAAGACCATCACAGGCTTCCAGACCCACTCAACCCCAGTTCTTCTTGCCGCAGGCGACCGAGCAGAATTGGCCACCGAGAAGTACTCTACTTCCCTGGCCTGTTCTTGTTTACTGCATGGCGATGGGGCCCTGATGAGTCGGTACTTTTTTCTTTTTCCAAACTCCCACCTGCAGGTACATCCCGCTGTCTCCTATGCTGGAAGGTTTCGTGATACTGAAAGAGAATCGATCTTACAGAGAAGACTAGTGACTTAACACTCAACGACAGCACTAATGACGAAAACATTCCCGCGAGAATGGGGCCGACCGGTAATTATTACCAGACCGATCACAAGGACGGGGTTGACGGATTGTAGGCGGTGGATTGGGGGGAACCTGCGGTGTAACTTGTGCTTGTCCTTTTTGTAACGTCTGCTTCCCTGGATAGGCGTCCCGTTTCTTTAGGGAACTCTGGGTTTGCTGCTGCTGGCACCATGAAGTTTCTGAGATTTGAGGATTAGTCGAAACCAAAGGAGACACTTGCAGATGAACGAACAATTGGAAGTACGCTAATTAACAAAACGAATACGGACGATAAGCTCATTTACGATTTTACCCCTACCAATGACACAGAGAAAGGTGTGAAGGATTAAGAGCTTTGGTACGAATACAGTTAGTTCTGAAAAAAAAAGGTAAAATATACGTTTACAGTGGAGTTTTAACTTTTCATTTATTCGCCTCGTGTTTCATTTTACCCGTAGTAGCAATTCCTAATAAAACATTATTCGATTTTGTATATTTTTTTACAGTATTAACAATTATTGTCTAACTTCGACTTTTAATTTACTTGATTTGTTCATTAAAATTTTAAAGTAAAAAAAACATACGAGATGTTTTAATATTATTTTCCATTTTTTGTAATTTTTTTCTTCTTTAGTCGATAAATGAAATTGTCTATTAAGGTACGTGTACTCGCGAACAGTTTGCCATTTTCCTGGTCATCAAGGCCCATGGATTGACTGCGTCGACAGATGGCCGGGTCCATGTATCTTGTGGAACTGATTGTACATTGGGTTGCTGATTTTGATTTTTCTTTGTTTCCTGAGTAAAAATGATGCTTTGCAAAGAAAGTTGAGTGATGTGGGAGATTTTTGCTAAAACAATTATGGTTGTCTTGTTTTTCTTAATATACTTTTTAGTTCAATGAAGTGATGCAATCTCTGAGTTATTACGTTTTGACTTCAATTTGCACAGTGTTCGGCTGTGGAATGTGCCGACAGCGACAGGAAGCGAGTCCACTGGGTCATCTGAAAATTCTTCCAAGGTTTGGATGTGTATTTTATTGTGTAAACTTGTATGATAATTAATTCATTTTGTATGTCAACCTGATGTTTAATATTCATTATTTTGTAGCCAACGGCAGTTTATGTGTGGAAGAGTGCTTTCTGGTAAATGTTTTCCGTCTTTGGTTGGAATATTGGTTTATTTCAGAATCTTTCATTGTTCCTATATAATTTTTTTCCTAACCATTTTTCAGGGGAGTCGATCACCAGTGGGATGTGAGCTCTTTTGCTACAGCTGGTGCTCAATTAGATGTTTGGAACCATAACCGGCTTGTGTTTTTACCTGTGCATCTACCATTATTCCTCTATATCTTATCCTGTTGACGATGTTCCTTTAGTTCGATATGATCCTTTACTTCAATTTTTTAAAATTTTCAGCTGGGGAAGTGACACGGTGATATCTGTTAGATTCAATCCTGGAGAACCTAATCTTTTGGCGACTTCAGGAAGGTGCTTGTCTGTCCTCTATTTTAATTTTGTTTACTCTCACCAATTGGGATCAAGGTCCAATTAAACTAGCTACATCATCTTTCTAATGAATGGAATGTTTCTCTGGACGTTTGTCTTTGAGCAGTTTTTTCTGGACGGGAACACTTCGATTAGGATGAATTTTTGTCTTCGGAAGGATTGCTGCTAATGTTATAGTTCGTGCTTAACTGGCAGTAATTTTAATTTGTGATATTAGAAGATAAACTATTGTTTAACCTGCTCTTTCTTCCCCTTTGTCTCCCTATTGATCTTTTTATTAAATTCAATGGAGAATGAATCACCCTATTTTTTACAGTGACCACAGCATTACTCTGTATGATCTGCGAATGTCAACGCCAACAAGGAAAATTATTATGAGGGCATAATGAATGAATTCCCAGTTTAGTTATTGAGATTTTAAGTTATCGATTCTGTCGTGATAAAGGGCTTGTGCATCATCTACGTGCTGGCTATTGTTCATGCATTGAGTGCTGTTGGTTTTCACCGTGTCCTTCTGGACTTCTTGTTAGATCTGTTCGAATAATTTCTTTTATGTGGTGCTTCTAGTATGTAAACAAGTATGAATACCCGATGATCAACTTATTTCTTCTTCTTTGTTAGACGAAAACCAATGCGATATCGTGGAACCCGATGGAGCCCATGAATTTCACTGCTGTAAGTAGCTGTTTGATTTTGCCGAACTCCTGTTACCTCTAATTATGCAAGTGTTTCCCAAAGAGTCTTAATTCCGAGATGAATTGTGTATGCTTTCTCGAACCCAGTTCACTGCAATTATTTATTTGTGTTTTGCAAATAAGTTGCTTCGTCCAGGTGCAACTGCCTGATAGCGTAGTTGACAGTTATATAGTAGTCTTTTCTGGCACTCAGCATAGCCGGGAAATTTATCACACAAAAAGAATGCAGAGGTACCCCTTCTTGCAATATTTTACCCCAATCCTGGGGTCCTTATCTCTGTCAATCCCTTATTGGTGCTGCCGATGAGGCTTGATGGTTGAATTGAAATATTATGCAATCGTGCAGGGTATTTTGTGTCGAGTTCAGCTGCGATGCAACTTATGTCCTTTCTGGTAGTGACGATACAAAACTAAGGCTGTGGAAGGCTAATGCTTCCGAACAATTAGGAGTTGTAAGTTCATCTATTTCTCTTGGTTAACTCGGTTCTTGTTCGACAAATGTATTGTGTTTATGAATACGGATACGGACGCAATTCCTTTGCTTGGGGGTAGTACCGACGCAATGCGTAAAGGGCTCCGAGGTACTAGTTCCTGGAGCGCTATGCGCTTTTCTCCTCTCCTCTTTTCTTCTCTCAGCATCATTCATTGTGCGCCTGAGAACACTAGCCTTGTATACGGCTTAGGCAAATGCATATGCCTGAATCACCGAGAAACGGCACCAGAGCAGCATCATAAGTAGCAGTTTGGTGTGGTGTTGCATTAGCTTGTAGTTTTATCAAGTGTTGCTTAATTGATTCGCACCCTTATCTGTAACAGAAGTAAAAAAATTTTGTATAGACAGAGATCCCATTAATATATCTGCTGAAGAAGTGGAGAAATGATGAATCCAACTGATATGTTCTGGCATACACTGCCAAGGAATGAATGACAAATTGGCAGTTATAGCTTGACGTTAGGCCCATGGAGGCCCAGGTAGGCCCATATCCCCTTCTTATGCCCGGATCCGACCCGCCCAGGGTTTTACTCCGAAACTCGCAAAAACCTTTCAATACTTCCCTCCAGCGTGGCCTATCTTCCCCTCGTCCCCGCACCGCCGCCACAGCCACCGCCCAAGAATGTCTTCATTTTCTGCCGCCCGATCCGTCCTCCGGCGTGCTTCCACTATCCGCAACGCCGCTTCCAGGGGCTCTTCCCAGGCTACGGCGTCTCACCCTCCGTTCCGTGCTTCTACTAGCAACTCTCCTCTGTCTTCTCGCCGGATCTTAAGGTGACTGGTTTTTCGGCGATCGGTTTAGCTCTTTCGGACAGTCAACTAGTGTCTTCTATGCGGGACGAGGAGTAATTAAAATTAACGATGATGATGATGAGATTCTCTCGTGTTGCATTTGAAGGAGTCCCGTGGAAATGAGCTTCTGTGTTGAAACGATGTTGCCTTACCACACTGCGACCTCTTCTGCGTTGATGAACTCAATGCTGTCGATCTCCCAGCACGGTTATGGTTGGCTTCCCGAAGGTGACGATATCTTTCCTGTTTCATTTGCTAGTTGGATTTCTTCAGTAATTTGGCCTGCCTTGTTTGTTTCATTGGCCATTTGGTGAATAGGTTTTCATTTATCGTCGCGGATCCTCTATGTTGTAGTTGTTATTTTAGCTTTCTCTTATATGTGAAATTGCATTACTCCGTAATTAGCAAAGAGATAGCCAGTTTCATGGTGGCCTCGCTGATAATTCCGTTCTTCCCGCTAAACTCTTTTAACATATGTTCGTTTTGATTTAGTAGGTTCCTAGCAGCTCTTATGTGAGGCCACCTTGAAAACTGGTAAGTTAGTCTCTGGAACTCGTGTGTTGTAGCTAATAAACTGTGCCACGATTCCTTTAGGAAATGTTAATTGGAAAAAGCGTGTTAAACATCTCGGAATGAAGAAAAAGAACGAGTTATTCAAAGGATTGAATATGCAATTTAGAGTGTTGGATGAGGAACGTGTTAACCTTGCTTGTGTTTTGATGGATTCAGATGAGATAATTTGGGTGTTCTGTTAATTTCTGAATTTGGCTGTCTGATTGATGTTATGTACTACTTGGATTCTTATAATTAGAGGTGTGTGTTCCTCCTTTCCGTGATGTAGGCCGAATCAAGACTCGATGAAGAGCAGACAGCCAAGATGGATAATGCCATTTTCATAATAGTTTCCTCTCAGGCTTAGATGGTTAGAAATAAACTAGGGCTCCAATGTCTTAAATAGTATCAGAAACATTTTAAAAATATGGTCTATGTTTGGAATTGTGACTGGCAATGTTCTTTTGTGGGATACTTTTATTTGTCTGCCGGAGCTTGTCTTCTAATTCTCATTGTGCCAAATGTCATTTGCCGAGCCAGAATAAACTTTTAGGGTCATGTACAAGAGCTGCTCCATAATGTTCATCAGAGAAGCCAGTTTTGCCTTCTGTATTTATTACTACTTGCAATGGCATTAATGTTTGAAGTAATATTCCACATTGATTTGTGACTTGTGTAAACTGTACCTTCATCCATGGTTGCTGACGTCCCCTGTTGAAAAATGTCTGGTCCCGTTTCATTGCTGTCCAACCGTAGGTGCAATGCATGTACTAATTTAGCATGGACTAACTGGTTTTATTCGCTCAGCATGCAATGATGACGCGTGATGATTAACGGGGAGATTTAATGGCGAATCTTGGATGGTAAGGATCGCCCAGTAAGAATTTGGAATGACCTGCCGAAGGTATCAGTTGAATATGCCCGTGCATGGTTTTGACAGTGGGACTCACTTTATTCCATGCAAACATGCAAGATGTTCTCCCCCACTCTTTACTGTTTTCCCCAATAGATTGTTACGTTCTGGTATCAAGGGGCAATGTTCTTATTGAAGAAGATTTTGAATTTCTAGCACAACTTCCATCAGGCATTGTTTCACACCCCATTCCTGATATTCATGGTCGTTCTTTATGTAAGCCTCTTGGGACGGGCAAACTTAGATAAGGAGATCTGCCTGTTGGCTGATTGGATTGGAATGTACACCTATTATCAATGGGTATGTGTGATGCAGAGCAATTAAAACGGGACAAATTAAGTTCTGTTGACATTGCAAGTGGCCAGGCATTACTGATTAATTGTAAATAATTCATGGATCGTGTACCCAAGTAGCAACCCCGGGTGAATGCTTGTGGCCTTCGCATGAGACCTTTCAGCCGCTCAGGACCAGGACCTTGACCCAAGGATTTACTCCTGACACTTAACCAACCAATAGCACAAAATAGGCAAAGCCAGTCATAGCCCTTGTGGAATAAACATTATCACCCGATTAAACACTGATTCCCTTAAACCAAGCATAACACCATAACACTGCTGTAACCCCACCCTTCCTTAATCTATCCTCACCTCAGTTGAGGCACTTGATTGACAACATGGCTGCACTGACTATCAAACACTCCATCCCCGACCATTGCGAAATCAGCCTTCAGTGACATTGACGAGCTCATACTCCACTAGGGACAGATTGTTGTCCTCCTTGACTTCGAACTTTGCCGGTTCAGTGACTTCAACACGGCCCCATTTGTCGACCGCGAGCCTCATCGTACCCTTGAACATGTCAATCTTGGCGTTGCGCAGGATGACAGTGGCGCCGGGCTTCATGATGTCAACTGCATAAAATACATTGAGGATATGAGCACCGAAGGCTTAATTACCCCGAGAGCATAAAAGCATCTGAACACAATCAACATTTTCAGGACAAACACCGAGAAATTCACGTCGTGGGCCGCCGGAGAACACCACAATCAAATCAACCATCGACGCGAACAATCACCAACAGACTATCAAATAAAGGAAACAAGACTGGAAAATGACGCGTTCCCCCCCTCCCTCCCTCACTTGCCTTGCTCGTTCCGAGAGGTGAAAACTATGGAACCAGTCTCATCCCCGACGAGACATTCGGCAATCCTCGTGTTCCTCTGCGGAGGCCGAGACAGGACCGACCTGCCGCCAGCACGGTTGTTGTTAACGGGGACGCTCTTCGAGCTGACGACCTTGACGGTCAGGTTGTGGCCGTTGGTCCCTGGCTGAAGCTTGTCCACCTTGGTGAACACAGGCTTCTTCTTCTCAATGATCGTCGGCGTCACCGGCTCTCCTCTTCCGCTGCTGGCAGGCTTCGACGTCGCCTTGCTCGCCATCGGAAGCGTGTCGGGAGGGTTAGCGTTAGGTGTTAGGGTTAGGGTTTTGGGGAAGACTTTTGGACTCCGAATTGGCAGAAGATAGCTTAGTAAAATGGACAGAGAAATGGGCCGTAACTGGGCCTTTGAGCCCAAAAGAAGCGTTAGCCCGACTAAATGAGGGGTTAACGAAGATTCCGAAAATATTAGGACGAGAGAGGGAAACGCGTATGATTAGAGGAGATAGCGTGGCGGTGGTCGATCGGGAGAGGACCGTTTGGCGCGAGGAGAGGAGGAGACCAATAACAATGTTGGACGACTCCCGAAGGCATTCGTAGCTTCTTCAAGCTGCGGAGAAGGACGTGTTGTGCGTTTCTCCTCCTTGATTGGTTCTTGATTTTGCTTGCGTCGTTGATTCTTTTTTTCCCATTTGTTGATCTCGCGATTGGATTCGGACGTACCGATAGATGCTGATCGTATTAGGTTTTGGAATGTTCCGCTGGATCACGGATTTGTTGGTTCTTTTGCACTTGATGTGTTTCTTTTTTGTGTTTTCCGACTGCCGACGGTTTTGTTTGTTTGTTTGTTGTTCTTTGAGTTTTTGATCCTGGCGAGTTTTGTACCGTGATGAGGACGTCATTGTGAATTGAAATTGTGCTTTCGTGGTATTAATATAATTCCTTGAACTGGACCCGTGGATCACTGTTGGTGTGGATGCCTTCTGCCGGAGGAGGGATTCCGAATTGTGGACAGCCCCTGATATCTTGTAGTCTGTGAGGGTTATACAAGGCAGATCTTTGGAGTGCATGTGCAGTGCGGTTTAGGGTTTCTGCTGAACCATGAATTTGAGATGGAGCATCAAAGATTTTACTCTTGCTTAGGGAAGAGTTCGATTAACGTTTACTTATGGCATCCTGGAAAAGAAAATAATCAATCTAGTGATGGCCTGTTTGCCTTATGACTTCATTTCTTCTCTTAAATGCTTCCATATCATTACTCATGTTATTATATTTCTTGTTTGGAAAATGATTCACTGTGCTTTTCTTATGTGATGGTATGTCTGATTTCTCTTCTGTGTAGGTATATATTTTTAAAAATCATGGTGGAACACAGAAAGGTGATCATAGTATTGTAAGACGAGAATGGAGCGATATGCCTACATTAATGACGATGGTCCGTCTCAAGATCTTTACCGAGATAATCGCATTTCGAACACGAAGTACACTGTATTGAATTTCCTTCCCAAGAACCTATGGGAACAGTTCAGGTCAGTGGAGCATTTGCTTATGCAATAATGACAATTCCTTTCACGGTGGTCCTTCTGCTATACTTACCAGGTTTTTTTTGCAGCCGCTTTATGAACCAGTACTTTCTGCTGATAGCTTGTCTCCAACTCTGGCCTCTTATCACTCCGGTGAATCCTGCGAGTACATGGGGTCCCCTTGTTTTTATTTTTGCGGTATCAGCCACAAAAGAGGCTTGGGATGATTACAACAGATATGTCTCTGACAAGAAAGCCAACGAAAGAGAAGTATGGGTTGTAAAAAATGGCATAAAGAAGTTGGTATGCATTCTTCACTCCAATTAAGCCTAGTTATTGCACTTTTCTGGGATAATTATTATAAAACACCTTTTATTATATGCAAAATGAAGCAAAAGATTTATTATATTGTATGAACAATCATGTGGTATTAGATAATTATTGTCAGCTTTGACTGATATTTTTTCTGCTAGCTATATATCATTATAATTAATGGACAGACCTACTACTTATTGTCCTTTTGTCACACATATTTGTGGAACCTTTGTTATTTATCTATGATTAGTGAAATTCTTGCAGATTCAAGCTCAGGACATTCGTGTTGGTAACATTGTGTGGCTTCGTGAGAATGATGAAGTTCCATGTGATCTAGTTTTGATGGGGACATCAGATGCTCAGGGAATTTGTTGTGTGGAGGCAATTCTCTGCAACTCTTATCCGTGTTTTCATGTCCTGTGAATTGGTGTGCTTTACCTGAAGGGAAACAATATCTGAGCTTCCTCATACCTACGAAATTTCATGCAGACATCTGCCCTTGATGGTGAAACGGACCTCAAGACCAGGGTTGTACCGCCAGTCTGCATGGGCATTGATCCTGTTCTACTGCAGAAGATTAAGGCAATGCTTTACCCAGAAACCTTGTTAAGAGTGCATTCTTCTCTGAATAAAAACCTCACAATATATGTACCTTTTCCAATATTTCCAGGGAGTAATTGAATGCCCAAGTCCTGATAGAGACATCAGGAGATTTGATGGAAACCTACGACTGTTTCCCCCATTTATCGATAATGATGTTTGCCCTTTAACCATAAAAAACACACTTCTTCAGTCGTGCTACTTACGGAATACAGAGTGGGCTTGTGGAGTTGCTATATATACAGGTGGATATTGTTTTTCTCTGGTTACCTTTCGATATTTCTTTGGATTTCGGTTACTCGAATTAGTAATGAGATTTATTTTTGAAAAGAGAAGATTTATTTATTCGCTTGCTTATATATGGGGTAACATGCAAAGTTGGGGAATGCAAAATTTGATCAGGAATTACAAGGTGAGATACATTGGGAAAATAGTCAACTCTTGAGGTTTATTGATGTGTAAGAGGAAATCTTAGAAATTCAGATTTTTTTTTCTTGCTTTGGTCGTTGAACTTGTTCTCTTGCTTGATATAATCATTTTAATCAAGTAAAGCTTTTCCTGAGAGTGGTATCACTATCCCTTTCTCTGTCTTCCTTTATCATTATAATCTAAGAGTGATGCTCTTTCTAGTGAGGCATAATAGATGATTACAATATTAAGGCCATTTGGGACATCTTAACTAGAATCCATATTGGAAGAAACTGTCAGCGATGTTTTATAAACCATGTTTGAAACGTACTTGAAAAGAGCCCACCGATAAGTAGCTAGCATCTCTCATGGCTCCTTGTTCTATTAGTGACTTCTAGCTAAATGCGGACTGATAAATGCTGTTACTGATATTGGCTCATTGCTTCAGGCAATGAAACCAAATTGGGAATGAGCAGAGGCGTCCCAGAACCAAAACTCACAGCTGTTGATGCCATGATTGATAAGTTGACCGGAGCCATATTTATATTTCAAGTTGTTGTTGTTATGGTTTTGGGAGTAGCTGGTAATGTTTGGAAGGATACTGAGGCCAGAAAAGTAAGTAAATCTTTCGTTTGTTGCATAAAATGCTATGAATCCTAATTTTTTTAGAGCCATTTAAATGGTAACTCTCCGTCTTTATGATGTCACCATGTATTCAATTTCAATTGGAATGTGTTAATGCTTTTGGTGGATTTAATTGTAGCAATGGTATGTGAAGTATCCAGATGAAGGTCCATGGTACGAATTGTTGGTCATTCCATTGCGGTTTGAGCTTCTTTGTTCCATCATGATACCCATATCAATTAAGGTATGACGCATTACCCACATGCAACTGAGTGCAGATCTGTCATTATTTCTTGTTTAGCATGATGTTGCTTTTCTGGTAATTATGTGCTTGAGGCATGGTTTTAATTGACCCTTCTTCTTCACGGAGGTGTCCGAATCCTAGTGAGATTGCTTAGTGACGTCGTTTTTTATGTTTCATAAAAGAAAACACAATTATGTGTATGGAAGTTATGTTAACTTGTTGGGTAGACCAACATGGTGTTAATTTCTCTAGCTATCTGTTAGAATGCCCGTTGGATGGTGCTTGTTTTTTAAAGCATCTTCTGGTTTCTTTAACTGTACTTGAGTTTATTGAAATTAGGTTGAAACAAGACTTGATAAACCTGTAATTGCAGAGAATTTCAGAGAACTCTCTCCATCTCAAGGAGCTAAATAGCCTCTTTTAACAGGTGTCATTGGATCTTGTGAAGTCCTTATATGCTAAATTCATTGATTGGGATGAGAAAATGATTGACCGGGAAACCGTTACTCCGGCCCATGCAACAAAGTAAGTCAACTTAGCTCGTGTATCATGGTAATGACTGGTGAGTGTTTTGTTGCACCATTACATTGTTTTCTTTTTCCTCGGCAGCACAGCAATAAGCGAAGACCTTGGGCAAGTGGAATATATCTTGACAGACAAAACAGGGACCCTAACTGAAAACAAGATGATATTTCGAAGATGCTGTATCAGTGGTGTCTTTTATGGGAATGAATCTGGTGATGCCTTGAAAGGTGAACATTTCACTGGTCTCTTGCCATCTTTGGACTTTTTCCCTCTTTCCTCACTAATAAAGAAGTGGAGCATTATATGTGATGAGCAGAAGCATTGCCTTGTTTTGTCATTGCATATTATGTCTTCAGACAGAGAGCTATGCTCAACGGCATATTTCATAAGAAATTGGCAGTCATAGAAACGTTAGAATAAGCTTGCCAGGGAAAGATCTTATATAAATTCTAGGTCATAATTTTCATGGTCTTCCTGTATTGACCCTAGCTTAGTAAAATTTTTAATGCAGACACAGAGTTGCTCAGTGCCATCGAGACAGGCTCTCCGGATGTTATTCGGTTTTTGACAATAATGGCCATAGGCAATACTGTTATCCCTGTGAAAAGGTTGGTTTTCTTTCTTGCAAAGGCGCAATACATACATCTAGAGGCCAATTAAATTATGGATTGCCAATCGGATAAGCATTTAATCTCCGGTTGCTAGAGTAATGAATCCTTGAAATTTTATATTATGATGTTCCCATCAGAGGCTACTAATCAAATGGCTAATAATATTTTTACTCCTTCATAAAGACAAAAAAATAATGATAATCAAGTCTGCTTTATTTACTGTCCTATGTTAAATTTCTACTTTGTTTTGAAGTAAAACTGGCGCAATACTATACAAGGCTCAATCTCCAGATGAGGATGCTCTCGTTCAAGCTGCTGCCAAATTGCAAATGATTTTTGTTGATAGATCTGCAAATATTCTTGGTAATGTCTCCTTCTTTTCTGTCGTCTTGAAGTTTGAGGTAGTCATCTTTGTGATGAGCTTCTCTTTTTCTCTTCCATTCATGAAAATGTCAGAGATCTGGTTTAATGGGAGAACTATTCACTACAAGGTGCTAGAGACCCTAGAGTTCACTTCTGACAGAAAAAGAATGTCTGTTGTGGTAAAAGAAAATGACACTGAAAAAATCTTCCTGCTCACAAAGGGAGCAGATGAGGCAATTCTTCCTTGTGCCTATGCAGGTAATTTTAAATTTTTGTATTTGCATGACAAGAATCTGGATTCTAATATTGGGCCATATGAGTCCATTCAGTAAACTGGGTCAATTTCTCATTTCATTGAACTCCTTGAGCTTGCCAGAGAATTTTGAATTATTGATGGAAAAAACTAATTCTGAATTAGATTATGTTTATAGGGGGAAAAGTCGCGCTTTTGTAGTGAATTTTGGTCCTATTTTACTCAAATGCCTAGTTATTCATACTTCTCTAGGACAACAAACAAGGATCTTCACGGAAGCTGTGGAGCAATATTCTCAACTGGGCCTGCGTACATTATGCTTTGCTTGGCGAGAATTGATGCCAGATGAATATCATGAATGGTCTCTAGTATTTAAGGAAGCTAATAGCACCTTGGTTGACAGGGAGGTAACAGATACAACTCTCTTATTATTGTTGTTTGTAGTTGAATGTCTTTCTCTAGCAGTGATAAGTCATGAGCTTCTAATTTTTCTCAAATTTGCAGTGGAGAATAGCAGAGGCTTGTCAAAGAATAGAGTATGATTTTGAAATTCTTGGAGTTTCCGCAATTGAGGACCATTTGCAGGTAGATACCAATGTCTAGGATAGCTACTTCATTTCGGAAGTTGGACAATTATCATGAGTGTCATGCTCCCTGGACTACGATTTTGGGTTCTGTCTTGAGATTATTCTCCCTGCCAATCCAGGTTGGTGTACCTGAAACAATTGAGACACTCAGAAAAGCTGGCATAAATTTTTGGATGCTTACCGGGGACAAACAGAATACTGCAGTGCAGATAGCGCTTTCATGCAACTTTATTTCTCCAGGTTGTGTGGCCTCATCTGATCTGTTCCTAGCTTAGAGTTAGTAATGTAATTCTTGAATGTTTGAGCAAACGAGTATGATGGTGATACTATTGTTTGCTTTGCTTCAGAACCAAAGGGTCAGTTGCTTATGATCGATGGAAAAACCGAAGATGAAGTTTGTAGAAGTCTAGAAAGAGTTTTGCTGACGATGAGGATAACAACATCCGAGCCTAAGGTATTGGATGTTTCAGAAAAATTGTATACGTCCATCTTCCATTGTGGATGATCAGTTTGTGAAAGTTTCAGAGGCTAGCATCTTCTAGACTCCAATTTATGTTTCTCCTGATTTTGTGGACCCACTTTTAGACTGAGAGCTGATTGTCGTATCCTTGTTTTGGAGTTGGGTTTTCCTTTTAGCGGGTGTTTATTCCCTTCTTTGGCCACTGTAGTTTTGTCCTTGAGGGCACACCAACCTGCACTGGCTGCCTTCTTTCATGTGCACTGGGCAATTGGTCTTTTCTTTTCTTCTCTGTTTCTCCAATTTCTGTCACTTTGGCCATGTAGGTTTTGTTTTCCTTCTGATAATGTGATAATTTCAATCCAGGACGTGGCATTTATCATTGATGGGTGGGCACTTGAAATTGCACTAAAGCATTACAAGAAAGCTTTCACCGACTTAGCAATATTATCCAGGACAGCTATCTGTTGCAGGGTGACACCATCACAGAAGGCCCAGGTAAACTTTGATAGGGATGATACTAAAGTGATAAGCTGATAGTTTTGTTGTAATTGTTTCCTTGTAGTGGAAGAACCGAGTTACAACTTGACAAAATAGCATGTCATGTCCTTGGAGAAAGGCTTTCTTATTGTATTATTTAACTGATTATCCTTCCTTTCAATATCGTAGAAACTATACTTGAGACTCGAGAGGCTTTTCCATGTATTTGATTATTCTGCCTTTATTAAACTAAGGTGAGGTATCAATTTTCTTTGCAGCTTGTCCAAATTTTGAAGTCGTGTGATTATAGAACTCTGGCAATTGGAGATGGTGGGAATGATGTGAGGATGATTCAGCAAGCTGATATCGGTGTTGGCATTAGCGGCAGAGAAGGATTGCAAGCAGCCAGAGCAGCTGATTATAGCATCGGCAGTAAGTAACAAATTCTATCCCGTGTTGTTGAACTGATTGAATGATGCTCCTAGTGATACGGATGATCATTCTATCAAGTCATCAAATAATCCAACAATGTTAGCGAATTGCCTTTTAACTGGAAATGGGGAGTGCCAATATGCTTCGAATTTACACCTCACACATCTCAGACTATTTTGTCTCCTGGAACAACAAGGCCAGTTTCTGACCCACTAGTGACAATTAGGTAGAGTTAAATGTGGATCAGCAGTCCTATATTCTCCCTGTGATGACATTTTCCTGTCGTCAGGGAGCACTGAATTATATCAGGCAATAGCTTTAGTATGTTCTGCCGCATCTGGCAGGCTTGTCCTATTAAGTATTTTGTTGATTGCCGGCTATTGCCTGAATGCATTTTCTGTTGCTAACATTTTCCTGGTTTTTGATGGAATACAGAATTTAGATTCTTGACGAGGCTGATTCTTGTCCACGGGCGATATTCTTACAACAGAACAGCATTTCTCTCCCAGTATTCTTTCTACAAGTCATTGCTTCTATGTTTCATCCAGATATTGTAAGTCACCCTGATTCTATTAGGTGTTGGTTTTCTATAGTTTTTGCTCGTTGCTGAATTTTGCTCAATGGCTAACACACGGCACCATCAGTTTTTCCTTCGTGTCAGGTGTGTCTGGAACAAGTCTTTTCAATTCTGTGAGCTTGATGGCCTATAACGTTTTCTACACAAGTATTCCTGTTCTAGTTAGTGTCCTAGACAAAGATCTTAGTGAAGAAACAGTCATGCAACATCCCCAGATTCTCTTTTACTGCCAGGCTGGAAGGTTCGTGGACGATAGGGTGATCACTTGGATTCAATAGCAAAGGAGTTACTATTCTGCACAATGAGATATGTCAGCTTACTCGTGATTAATCTTGACACAGGCTCTTAAATCCTAGCACTTTTGCTGGCTGGTTTGGTCGGTCGCTTTTTCACGTGGGTACACTCTCATTTTTGTTCCAAAATATCTCTCCAATGTTCTTTTTTATTGGGAATTCCCAAAAAATTGAATGCATTTTTTTAATGAACCAAACGTGTCTTTTCTGCAAAATCTTGTGAATCAAATTAAGTTAATCTACTACCAAAAAAAATTAAGTTAATCTTATTTCACCAGAAGCTTCATCATCAAAATTTCTTTTTAAAATTTAATGTAGATGTGAAGTCCCAATGATAATTCTAGCCTTCAGTAACTCTGGGTTGTCTATTATAAATGCAAAGGTTCTCTACATGGTTGCAGGCAGTTGTCGTGTTTATGATCAGCTTGAACGCATATGCCTACGAGAAAAGTGAAATGGAGGAGCTATCCATGGTGGCACTGTCAGGATGCGTTTGGTTGCAAGCGTTTGTGGTAACAATGGAAACAAAGTGAGCTCCACTCTTCATTTCCCATTTAGCCTAGTCCCCCTTTCTTTAGAAGAAACCATCATTCCATAGAATGATAATGGCGCATGAAGAGTGCTTGTTTCTTCAGCTCAGCATATAGGCTCAACGAACTTTGGCTAATGACCTGCTAATCCTTGGCCATGAATTTCCCTTTGCTCGTGCAGCTCCTTCACCATATTGCAGCACGTGGCAATTTGGGGTAACTTAGTGGCCTTTTATGCCCTAAACTTCGCCTTCAGCGCCATTCCTTCTTCCGGGATGTACACCATAATGTTCCGTTTGTGTGGGCAGCCATCGTATTGGTTCACCATCTTTGTATGCTCTAAACTGTTCCATTTACATCTTCGGATGTCCACTTGAGGGTTCCATTTTGACGTGGGTTAATTTCTTCTTGCAGCTCACAGTTGCGGCGGGAATGGGTCCCATTTTTGCCCTCAAGTACTTTAGATACACCTACAGGCCCAGCAAACTCAATGTCCTGCAGCAGGCAAAGCGTATGGGCGGGCCGATACTGTCTCTCGGCACAATCGAGTCCCAGCCGAGAACCGTCGAGAGAGAGGTGTCCCATCTTTCGATTTCTCAGTCGAAGAGCAGGAGCCCCGTCTATGAGCCGTTACTGTTGGATTCGCCCAACACTAGGAGGTCCTTTGGGGCAGGAGGAACGTTTGAATTTTTTCAGTCACAGATGAGATTATCCTCCCTCTACTCGAGAAATTGCAAAGATAACTGAATAACAGTCTCGCTTACTCATCACCCGAGGATAAAAACTATGCAACGGAGTTGATATTTGACATGTTCGTGAGGTTGTACAAAACAACCACTAGATCAGCAAAATTATGGCCTTCTTCAATATTGTACGGTTCCCATTGGTCAAAATTATGTACTGTTAAATAGTCCGCATTTGGGATACCTCAAACGACTGCCTTAGGCTGGACGTAGTAGTCGGCTCGTGCAATTATTACAATCCCAGATCCACAGTCGAAACTGGGTAAAGAATTCCCAACAGGTGCAGAGTACCCAGGAATGTTAAAAACATAACCGAGAAAGTTCCAACTTCTCAAACCTTGAAACTACCGCTGCATAAGCTTAAGGTACGGCTGATTAAGACGAACTTGGAGGCCTTTTGCGTCGATATCCAAGGATCTGCGAGGGGAAAAAGGGAAACCATTGACAGGCCACGATTATCACATGAAAGCCAGATGATTAAGTGGAACTGTGACATGTGATCATCTGACTCACCATGTGGTTCCTCGTCAATTTACTGTCTGCCGCAATCCCTGCCAGAGTTTCCTCTTTATCCAGAAGCCGCAGCTCATCCTTGCAGGGATCCGCTGCTGGGGAAAGATTGCTATGCTCACCTTGAGAGGTTGCTCTCAGACGTTGCAACTCGATGTTGATGTTGCGGTTCCCATTGACTAGCAGTATCTCAACTTCTTCGGATTGCAGCGTTGTCTGGTTAGCGATATACTGACACAGAAATGCAACATATGTTGAACTGACTTGTACCATAATAAGTCCACGAACAAATTAGAATTTACATAAGCTTTCAATTAAAAAAAAACAGTTTTGACATTTCCAATTTGCCAAAAACATCCAGAATTTAAGCTTAAAGTAAAAAAAATAGAAGGAACGCAAGAATATTGATCCTGCGTAATCTGGGGGCTGGCAGATTCATCTGGATTCTGGACTATGTAATGTAGTCATTAAAATGTCACATTTCGAAATTAAAAAATTCTTAACTCATTTATCCCGTATCAACTACAGAAATTACTAGGGAGGATATCAGATAAAATCATATGAGAGTTATATCTAGAAAGAGAAACTCACATCACAGAGAGTTTTCATTGACAGACTTGCACGGCAGCTGAGATATGGCTGCTTCAGACTCGGCGTGCTTTCTTTCTCTAACGGGACAAGCATGAAATACACGTCCAGCTGCACACCAGAGACAGCAAATATGTAGTATACAGCAACACTATCGGCATTTCCGAAATTTAAAGAAAAAAATCAGTATTTCGGCTGTAACTTGTAGAACATAGAGATGATAGCACGATTTCATAAATGTGGGCTGCTTTATATACCTCATCATTTTCCTCCAAGTTCTTGAGATACTCAACCAACTTGGAAATGCGGCTGTTTTTAGAATTCTTGTTACTACCATTGCTACCACCATGCCTTGTATGACTCCTTGTGCTGGCCCTTCCCCAAGCAAGCATTTCTGGGTTCCACACAAGCCCCGGAGATATTCCTCTTGTGTCCCTGCTTGCTTCTGCCTCCTGCTCAGGGCCATCACAATCAGCCGAAGTAGAAGGCACAGTTGACCGTGCGGCAGTCCTCCTCCTTCGACGGCGAGGCCTTACTTCAGTAATTCGCTCATCAGCAGAAGATGAATCTTTGCCGCCATTGCTATCATTCTCATCCTCATAGTCTTCTGATCCGACATGTTCAGCACCTCTTCTATTTCGTCGTCTTCTTGTATAAGCACTCCTGAGATTCCTCTGGGATCTTGTTGCGAAACCACTACCTGCATCTTTGCCACCTGAGCGTCTTTTAGCTAATGCTTCTGACTGTCTTTGAAGAATCTGAGCTATGGATGCTTGAATCTGTCAAGGCAAGAATGGAACTTCATCCAAGAGTTCTTCTTTTATCGAGAATGATCAAGAACATGATCACAAAAGTGACAGCCCACACATAAAGTTAGGCACCGAACCTGCTTATTGCGATTTCTCTCTTCCTCATGAAAAGCCAGTTCCTGAGAACAGAATGACAACTCTGAGTAAGACTTCATGGAAAAATAATCAGGATAATTATATTGGTCATTACTACAATATGCTTACCTCTTCCTCATACTTATCAATGTCGGGATATAAAGCAGATATCAAAGCATCATAATTTGTATCATCTCTCAAAGAGCGACGACTGGCACAATGCGTGCGACAAGCCGGACACTCATTGTTCCTGTATAAAATTATCAAGTTATCACGTGGGGATAATTAAAGAAAAATAAAAACCTCACCACATATCATTTATGTGATCAAGAAACATACCCCAGTCGCATTGACTTATCTATACATTCCCTGCAAAAGCGGTGCAGACACTCCATCACAGTACGCGTTTTCCTGATAATTCCTGCATGCTTAAAGACGTCAGTAAAGAAACTTCTTTCGCAAAACATTTTGATTTGATCCCACTGGCAGAAAGCAAACCAAATAAGCAGGCATCTCCTGGAGTGAAGATGGAATCATTACGACCAAAAAGTGTAGAAAATATTCCGTAAATCTTCTGACAGCCTGGTTTCCCACCGCATAAGAGATAAACTAGACATACAAATGGCATGTAAAAGTACATGTGAAGACCTGGAATTATATTCAACACGATAAAAACTTTAATATAACAATCTGGCATTCGAAATAAAACCAGTGCTTAGTTGCTAAAAATTTTCGGGGGGTGTTACCTAGACAAATAGGACATTGTACATCCTTGCGGATATCCGCCAGTCTAACATAGACAAAGCTGCACGAAGAGAAAAAGGAAAAATATGAAGCTTGCTAATTAATGGTGGCACAGATAAATTCATGCAGAGACTATCACAAAGCATATAAAAAATGAAGAGATCAATCGGCTCAGAGAAAATGTGACTGAGAAAATTAGTAATACTAGAGATTGTTTTTGTTGTTGGTATGAAAACTGAACATACAAAGGAGAAGCTGACTTCGCTACCTCATCCCCAGAACTTATGCCGGATTATTCACACAAGTGAATAACAAAGACCAGCTTACCACAGCAACGACTACACATTCTTTTCTTTTCTTATAGAAGAATGAAATAACAGAATCTGTACGTAGGTTCTCTACTGGGTTAACGTTCAAAACATTAGATATTGAGTAAAGATAACAGCACCAGCATCAGACAAGCTATTACAAGAATCAGCAGTGAGACATTTGAACATTAAAATCATTAAAAAAAAACAAAAATAAAATAGAGTTGAGAAAAAGGACAACTAAACCTACTCCAAATAAGGGCACATCAGGAGACAAAAATTGCCATACAACGAAAAAAGAGGATGGAATAGTAAAGTTTCTGCCTCGACCACTAAGATGTTCATGACAGACGTTGACATGCAAAACCTTCGCACAATGCAGAAATAACGCAAGAAAGCAGAGACTGTTCTCGATCCAGAAAATGTTCACCTTGAATAAGGAATATAAAAAAAAAACTTGGAAACGAGCAAACATAAACAGATCGAAACATAAGCATATCCGCACACAAACAGAAAGAACGGAAACGCATAGAGACAGTACTCGGGAATATCATCGGGAGCTTCGGACGACTGACTTCCTTGAGAATCTGCTACGACGAAAAATCAAGCAAATCGGAGTCACTCAACTTAATCCAACAGCTCGCAACCCCAGCGAACACGCAACGCGATTTAAAAAGAACAAATCCGGACACAGCGGACCTTCAGCACCTCCACCAGCAGCAGACCGCCCAGCTGCACCGTCGTCCTCTTCCTCTTCCTCCTCCTCCTCGTCCTCCTCTTCCTCCTCATCGTCAACGCCACCCTCACCATCATCCTCATCCTCGCCCGCGTCCTCGTCCTCCTCATCCTCCTCCCGCTCTCCGCCTCCCTCCTCTTCCCCATCGCCGTCCATCGGCTCTTCCACCTGCTCCTCGTGATGCTCCTTCACTACCTCCTGGATGCGAGGCTGCTTCGCGGCTCGGGTAGTGTCCTCCTCGGCACCGCCGCTGCCGCCATCGGCATTGGCGTCAGTCAACGGCCGCTTCTGCGCTGGCATCGTGGGGGCTTGGGAGGGCGAAGACGGGAAGGTGGTTAGAGGGCGGTGGAGGGAGGGACGGAACAAAAAGGAAGCGGAATAAGCTTCGCAGGGACGAATGACTTGGATGGGGGAAATTTTATGTTACCCAAAAGCCTATTTTCCCTTCCCCTATATAATTTATTTTTTACTCGCTCTACTGTTTGTTGGAGAGGCTTCCGGTTAACGGGCTTGGTCCTGTCGATGGGCTATTTTGGTAACTTCAAAATGGGCCTACACTCTACTATAGGCCCATTTAAGAACCCATCACCTCCCCGCCCGAAGGAGTGGCATACCCGTGATTCCTCTGCCGTAGGAAGGGTGGATTCGTCATTACACAAAACCCTAGTCTCCTTCCCTCTCATTTTGACCCACTTGCATTTCCGCCTCCCCCGGGAGTCAGCGGAAAGTAAGTCCCCAGTCGGATCGCTCTCTTCCCTGGTGGTTCGTAACTATTTCCCAACTTCCTGGATCTCTTCTCTTCGACTGATTTCCTTCCATCCATGTTTTCTTGTGATGTATATTGGCTTTGTGGAAGTCGACCGGATCTGGCGTTGATCAGTGTCTGAAGTAGTGTCGCTGGGTGGCGGTGGTTGTTTAGGATTTCGCTTTATGTGTGGTAGATCGACGGTCCTGGCGGTGTTTTCAACTGTCTTGAATCAGGTTTTCTGTTATGGATCGGCGTCGATTCTTAACCCCCGCAGTTAAAAATGGTGCCGGATTTGCTGGAGATTGTTCCTCCCATGCCTCTAGTTCATTTATGATGTTTTATTTTGTCCCTGATTAATAACTTGGTGCTACATACATCTCTCTGTGTAATACATCATGGGTGAACTCGAATTGCCTGATTATGCCAAGTTAATCTCTGTATTTATCCTCCTATGCAATGTTTTTTTTGGCAGGTCGCTTAGGGATGGTAGAGATGGCTGACGGACATCGGCAACCGTCCATAATACAAAAAGTTGCTGGTGAATCATACCTCATCTCGAGGCTTTCCTCTACCCCATGCCAGCGAAGTTATCATGCACACAGCCTCGTGAAGGGATCTAACTATGGAATGCAGCAGACTTTTCTTCATCCGGCATTCCGTGGCACAGGTCTTGAACTTGTGTCGCAGGCTTCTCCATTCTTTGTTCAAGCTCCAGCAGAGAAAGGCAAGAACTCTTTCATGGTGGATTTCCTCATGGGTGGTGTCTCTGCTGCCGTGTCCAAGACTGCTGCTGCCCCAATCGAACGTGTCAAGCTCCTTATACAAAATCAAGATGAAATGATTAAGGCCGGAAGGTTGTCAGAACCTTACAAGGGAATTTCTGATTGTTTTGGCAGAACAATTAAGGATGAAGGTATTGTTGCTCTTTGGAGGGGCAACACCGCTAATGTCATCAGATACTTCCCCACACAGGCTAGTTTCCTGTCAATATTAATTTTACTTTATCTGCAAATATCACCTCTGCGCATAGTGTCATGGTTTGGATTGTTTGGCCATTGTTTAGAGTTCATACTGTCGATTGTGTTATGTTGTCTGTATGAGTTTCTATTCATGTTCTTTGTGTTACTGGAAGTGGTCAAGTGTTTGGATTGATTGACCTTGGTATTTGAGTTTACAGATTGGACTGCATTCTGTTGTAGATCTTTCTAGTCGTGTTTTTTGTCTCTCTTATATTGACCGTGATATACTACAATTGTTTCTACCAGGCTCTCAATTTTGCATTCAAAGATTACTTCAAGAGGTTATTCAACTTTAAGAAGGATAGGGATGGCTACTGGAAATGGTTTGCCGGTAACCTGGCTTCTGGAGGAGCTGCTGGTGCTTCATCTCTGCTGTTTGTTTACTCCCTGGATTATGCCCGTACCCGTCTGGCTAACGATGCTAAGGCTGCCAAAAAGGGTGGCGAAAGGCAATTCAATGGCTTATTTGACGTCTACAGGAAGACCATCCAATCTGATGGAATTGCTGGGCTCTATCGTGGATTTAACATCTCCTGTGTTGGTATCATTGTGTACCGTGGGCTCTACTTTGGGATGTACGATTCTCTTAAGCCTGTGGTGCTTATTGGAGATCTCCAGGTATTTCAAGCCGTAGATATTTTCTTTCCATTTTGTTCATTGTCATTTTTCTACCTCCAATAATTATAACGACTGACCCCCCCCCCCATCCAGCATGCTCATGGTAGACTATGTTGCGACTCCCAAGGTCCAGTTATGAAAGTTACCTACCTGACATATGTGCTGTTTGAGAATTTGCAGGATAGTTTCCTTGCCAGTTTCCTACTGGGATGGGGAATCACCATTGGTGCTGGACTTGCATCCTACCCCATCGATACTGTCCGTAGAAGAATGATGATGACGTCCGGAGAAGCTGTCAAGTACAAGAGTTCCCTCGACGCATTTTCCCAGATCGTCAAGAATGAAGGCACCAAGTCTCTCTTTAAGGGTGCCGGTGCGAACATACTCCGTGCTGTGGCCGGTGCTGGTGTGTTGGCTGGTTATGACAAGCTGCAGCTCATCATGTTCGGCAAGAAGTACGGATCCGGCGGAGGCGGCTAAGTTCGCGCTATCGATACTCTGGATAACGACGATGATGATATGGTGCCTGTTTTGATTCGAGTCTTTGAATAATCATCAATGTGACTTCGAGAGGAATTCCGGCTTTGACCTCTGTGTTCCAACCAGGTGTAGTTGTCGATTGTATTGCGTGTTATCTGCCCATGCCCAAACTTTGCCCAAGATAGTACCGGAGTAATTATCAGGGATTTGATTCAACTGCAGTAAGATTAGTGTTCTCCCATGAAGTTATGTTCAATGGGGAGCAGCTAAGGACAGCCGTCTTTATCCTCTTGAAAACTACCAGTTAGGAGCAGGGCCTCGCTCTTGCATACCTTCTAAGTCCAACGCCACATGACTGCTATCCCCGTACTTGGTCGTTGCAATAGTTGGTGTGTGTTTGCTGAGGCTAATCCCTCTAATAACACTAAGACAAGAAGATAAATGATCTTCTCCCCCAAAATCCCTTTACTTATAATCCTACCCTCTCCTCGCTTTTGTCATGAAACCATTTTTAACTTGAACAATGGCTCTTGCCTCATCATCGTTTTCGTTTGCTTCCCATTTTGCTCCTTATGCCGTTTCCTTGATAATACTACACCTGGTCTAGTTGTCTAACAGCTTGGCCATGAAGCACAATGGTTACGTCGGCCATTATGTCCACCACTGTCATCGCACAGCATCCAATGCCTCCATTCCGAGGCTCTACCGTGCTTACCTCCCCCTCCAGGCGTGGAAGAGCGCCATCTATTCTGACCCGTATAACTTCGCCACCAACTGGTCTGGTCTCTCTGTGTGTGACTACACCGGGGTGTACTGCACACCAGCTTTAGACGACAATGAGACTACGGTTGTTGCTGGAATTGATCTGAACTTCGCAGCTTTGGCAGGATTCCTTCCTGATGAGCTGGGACTTTTGGCAGATCTCGCGATCCTCTACCTCAGCAGCAACCGTTTCTGCGGGATCCCGCCCATGGCCTTATCAAACCTTACGCTGCTATATGAACTCAATCTCAGCAACAACAGATTCGTCAGTCCTTTCCCGGCAGTTATACTCTCGCTTCCTTCCATTTACTACTTGGACTTGCGCTTGAATGAGTTTGAAGGCCTGGTGCCACCTGCACTCTTCCGGAAAGGCATGGATGCAATATTCCTCAACAATAACTGGTTCAAAAATACAATATTGGCCAGTCTGGCAGGAAACTCAGCTTCCGTTCTCGTCTTTGCAAATAACAAGTTTGGTGGGTTCTTGCCCCCAAGGATTGCCGACTTTGCAGATACCTTAGAAGAATTGCTGCTAACCAACACAAGCTTATCAGGGTGTCTCCCACAGGAAGTTGGGTTTCTGTACAAATTGCGGGAACTTGATATGAGCTCAAACAACATCGCGGGTCCAATATCGTACAGCCTTGCCGGGTTGGCTCACCTTGAAATATTGAACTTTGGACATAACATGATGGAGGGTATTGTACCTGCTGGGGTATGCACCCTGCCAAAGCTGACAAACTTCACTTCTCTTATAATTACTTCTGTGAGGAGGATGGCATATGTCAAAACCTGACGGCAAAGGGCATTAGCTATGATAAAAGAGAGAACTGCTTGCCGGAGAAGCCGCTTCAACGGAGCCAGAAGGAATGCAAAGCTGCTATTGAGCATCCTGGGTACTGCTCCGAGCATCTATGCCACAGAACAGGTACTGGCAATTTTGGCAGTGCATTCCCTTTCGCACCAGCACCAGCTCTAGGGCCGAAACCTCTTCCTCCATCACTTTCTGGCATTTCCTAGCTACTTCATGGAAAATATGTGCTTGTCTTATTATAGAAGGCACAGTAAGAGACTTACAAAACAAAAGGACCGTCTGTACATTTCCATAGGAACTTTATACGTGCAAGTACCAGATCCTCTAAATGAAATGGCATCCGCTACTACGAACACTATTTAGACTATATTTTACAATTCCTGCCAGCAACTTAAGTTCAATCAGATGAAAATGAGTTTAATCCATAAAAATGGACATGGGAAGAAAATATGAAGCTGGGAACTCTAAAGTTCACATTGCTCGATTTATTTATTGTACACGATAAAGAAAAATGGTGAAGGGGAAAGAAAGAATCGTGCCAGTTACAAAATCTACAAGTGTATGCAAGTACTGAAGCTGGTACCACCATATTGTGACTCTGACCTGAAAGGAGTAGACCATCATGCCAGAACGTTAGGGACGAGGCTGATAAGATAGAAAATCAATGAGATAGATGTTACTTGGTGAAGGTCACATTACCCCTACATGGTAAATGCTCGGCAGTGCAAGTATTTCAGAACAATATACATGGGAACAATCACTAAGCAGGAGGCAAGGTGCGTCTGCAGGTAGGGCATTCCATCTTTATATCCATCCATCGTTGTAAACAACCAGAATGGAAGTAATGGTCGCATGGTGTCACCTGAGATATGGATTAGCAGAGTACCTTAAGGAAACCCTGAGTGGGATATAGCACGTTAAAAGCTATTAAATGGTAATTACACTCAAAAGCACGAACCATGCAATCGCTTGGATGTTGACTTAGATCAATACAAGTCATGCAAATTACACAATCCACCGAATGAGTCATATCTTGAGTGAATCTTCTGTAGTAGCTATATTTCTCAGGTAAAATCTGCAAGGCAGTGCCCAAATGAGAACGCCAGAAATGTAAAACCACAGGAGCACTGTCCATGTCCACTCAGAAGGGTTTCATGATGTCTCCGAAAGGAAGTCTGACATAGAAGTAGCTATAAAGACAAAGAGGAAGTATATATGTTGAGATTGAAGAAGCTCTCAAGAAACAGATGGGGATAACAGGAAAGAAATGTCAACTAAAGGATCACTATTAAGGTGTTCATTGTACCTGAAATGGAATAAACCATCTTGCGCCAAGATAATGCTGGAGAAGAAGAACAAAAGCTTGGATTCCAAGGAACACGCATAAGCATGTACACCAGATCTTGTCAGACTCAATTCTCATGAAGTTAGATGGGCAGCCGAATATATATAAGGGAACTGCCAGTCGTGTGACAGTCATGCCTAATATATAGTGAGGATGCAACGGTTTTCTTGAATCGCGAATTACATTTGTGGCAATTTGAGGTATCCAAAAGGAGTACATCAAAAGAAGAATTGGCCGTATAAAATTATGGAACTCGTACATTAAAAGAAGTCCTCCCAGAAGGATTCCATCTGCACAGGTAAAGAAAAGATGTGTTATGCCACAATGAAGCATCAAAGGCAATGGTTAAATTTCAGATGGATAGAAGAACTTACAAAAACGACTATACAAAACAGACAATTCACGCCGCATAGTTTCCCAACCCTCTCCACTATTCATGGGTCGGCTTGCCTTCCATATTGCAAGGAGATATCTCATCTCAAAAATTGAAAAGACAACGAACTTGAAGAAAGCTGCTGTAGCAAATGCATTAAACAGTGATTCTGCACGTGAGGGAATTAAAATGTTAGGTAATGATGAAGTCCCTATCATCATGTTTCATCGTCAGTGCTATAGACCAACAGAACAGAAGTTCCACCATCCAAAACGACATTATGGGATGCTACTAGTCTGAAGCGATGCCTTCTCAGTTTCCTTTCTGTTTCTCAATGACCCTCCTAACAAACTACCATAAGCATGCAGTTTCAGGTAATAAAAGGCTACAAAAGAGTAATCTGCACGTAACACTGATTCCATACCTACTAGGATCCCGGCTGTCAAATGCAACAGGCATAGATAAGCATCTATTATTGCTTGTTGGCCAACCATCACGATGGAGACCTTGGCTGCACCCTGATAGAATCCAAGCAGTCGAAAATGAAGCATAAGAAAAAGATAAACTGCAAACATAGACTTAGAGGACTGTGTAGATGCTGAATAGACCAAGACAATTATTAATGTCAAACTCATAGTTCTCTTGGATCAAGAATCAGTAAGTTGTCCTCACCGATTGTGTGTTGCTGTGCTCCATTTGTCTAATCAAAAGAAGAACTTGAAGGAAAGAAACCTAAATCTCTGAGGTTAAAGAAAGGCAAAGAAACCACTGGCATGGCTGGCTAGCACATCAGATAAGTAGGAACTAGGAAAAGGATACAAAAGTGACCAGTAGCGTGTAATTCACTGCCTTGTTGTAGTAAATCTCAATATTGACGGACGTAACGTTCAGCTGCAATGGTGAGAAACATTCCCTATCATCATCAACTGAAGGACTCTCCACTTGGCCCTCTATGTGATAGTGATCACGTTCTCCATCTGCATAATGTACACCAGCAAACGGAATCATTTCAAAAATAGCAGAAAACAGGAGAACACAGGCGGATTGATTTAGAGTTATTTAAAAAGTTATGCACTGGATCAAATGCCTACCATGTTGTTTGTTTGAAGCACGCGAAACTTGGGCAGCAAATTCAATGTTACAATGCTTGTCAATGTCATTTATGGGTGCTGCATATTGTAATTTACATTAAATAACTCAGATGGCATTGCTAAAGAGTTATCCACCTAGATAAACAAAGGAAATTTATCTTACACTTATTTCGTCGCCAAATTTTCTCACGTGACGATTCCTGGAGCACTTGGGAAGAGAAAACTCCCAGCTGTTCAAAGCATCAGAAGTTCTCACAATTCTGAAAACCTCCAAAGCCTTATTTTTCAGGTCTAGTCACTTCAGATTATATTATAAAATATCACAGTATTTTTCTTGTCTGGTGTGAGGTTTCGAATACACTATGTAAGATTTTTTTATGATACAAGGAATGACCAAGAAAGCATATTCCATAGAGATGATGGTGTCATACAGCAACAGGGCACAAGACCAATAGCTTTTTTCAACATTTACTCAAAAAGGAACATAGGGATAGAGGACTGTTCAAAAAGACCAACCTGCATAAATGGATCATGGATAGTTTCTTCAATTGAGTTCTAATATCCTAGAGAGAAAGACTCTGGTTTGTTACTGGCTGACATTTTCAAAATTTTCCAAATGCCCTTTTACATGTAAACCGAGAATCAGACGCATTGGTAATAGAAAGACCAGTTAGAATTTGCAATTTCAAGAAATATGCTTATCATGCTTAGTTAGCACTTGCATAGTTAGAGTAGATAAACGGGGAGCTTATACAAGTCTACAAACCCACAATACGTAAATGAAACGGAACCATTAATATAACAGAAAGTAAATTGGGGCCTAAAGGATCGATCATTTTGCTGAGATTTGAAGAATTAGGTGAACTATAACTATTACGACTATTTTCCAGCTATAAGAAAAAATGTGCCATCACAGTTATACTCCTCCTCCTGGTTAAATTTTCCAGCTATTTTAAATGATATTTTGATTAAAGTTTGAATGAACAAAAAAAAAAAAACAACTTTACCAAGTGGTATGGATTGGACAGAATATACTCCTCGTCCTGGTTAGAGTCTCCGTCCCGACCACTGCATTCATGAGATAAGGAGCTACACAGTTAGTGAAGAGAATAAGCCACTAAAACAACTTTACCAAGTGGCCATTGGGAAATATTACCAGAATAACTTCCAATAACTATGTAAACTGACAGTTGATTTAGAGATTACCTATAAGCAACCATCCGGAGTTGCCTAAATGGCCATATATATACACCTTCAATCTTGATCTGAGCACCTCCAATAGTTCGTTGATTGTCAAAAACATCATGGAAAATAATGACTCCCTGGTATATAAGCATAGTTAAGAGAATCTATTATAAATTGAAGAGACCACCTTAAGGGAAAGAGAACTCAGTCCCATGCATACGTATATTGATAGCATAATCCCAAAACAACATTAAGCCTGCGTCTAGGTGTTCCGAATTCCTCACCTGTATGTAATGTACACCCGCTATTCTTGTAGGCGTGCTGATTAATTCAATAATAGAATTGCCAGATGATTTTCGGAAGTTGGGAAATATCGAAGAGTTGTTCTCTGAATCAAGAAATTTCCAAGTTCCTGCAAAGAATGAAAGCAAAAGATCGCTACCTAACACAAGTAAGCCAAATAATAACAAGGAAACCCCTCCCTGGAAACAAAATCCTATCAGCTATAATCTGGAGGAAAAGGCAATTATAAGATAAAAAGAGGAAGCTTTTCCAGACCTTTGTATGTTCCTGTTACATTCCATGGGGAAAAGGGACCCAATTCCCGGCCATCTTTTCTAACTAGCACACTCTGAAAGAAATAAGCCCAGTATCAATAAAGAATCAAACAGCAAACCCATATCCAAGCATGGACAGTCTTAACTCCACCGGTTTATATCAGTGAGTTTGAATATCAATAGAATACCAACTACTTTAACTTCTCGCATTGCACAAACTCCACCGATCTAAACCACCAATTTATGACATCTTCTGCAGGCCGTAATTGTAAAGAAATTAGATCCAAACCTTGACGATTCCCACCCAGCCCCCCTTCCAAGGAAGCACAATTACCGGTTCCACGTCCAGGATCGAAGGTCGCAACACTACCAAACTACAACTACTCAAAACAATAACAAGAAACAAGATGACAGCGCCGGATAAATACTAACCTCATCGCCCCAAGACCGGCCTATCTCCCTCAACGGCCGCAAACCGGCGGCCTGCCGATGAACCAAACACGAGAACCACAACCACCCAAGAACCACCCTAACGAAAATTCCCAACTTCCTCCCCGGATAATCCGAAAGACTCGATCTTTCCGAACAGAACATGACAGTCAACCCCCAAAACTCACCCGCAAAAGGCAGAAACTGCTAGCGGACCCTTTACGAATCTTGCCCCAGTAAACCCCCTTGACAGAAATCCCATGTAAGAAAACCCCTCGGGAAAGCAAAAAAGATGATATTTTGCTTGTTGGGTGTTGCTTCGAACAGAGTCAAACTTGGGAACTAACCCCAACAACAGCAACAGCGGCAGAAGGGGTCTGTCAGTTCGGATGTGCGAAAGTGAGAGCTCAACGAACTGGTATCTAATTACAAATCACCCCCCACGACACTCACAACAAGGGATTGATCACCCCCCAGCTAGCTGTCATCGATTCGTTAACTACGGGATTAAAAGAATTGATTAGGCAAAGCACACGGACACGTCTGTGGGATTAAGTGATAATCGCTGGCGCCCAGCGACCCCAAGGAAGAAAAGGGGGGGAAGAGACAAATAAAAAGACAAAACTATTTTTTTCTTTCTACTTTAATTATTACTATTATTATAATATATAAAGGTTTTAGTGCTTGGAGAAGAAAAATAAAATGGACGCGAGGAATAAATGTGGAGAATTTCGGAATAAGTTTGGTTGAAATATATTACATGAAATAGGAATTTAGTGTTTTTAATATCAATAATTTCGAACAAATTTACTTGTTGAATTTTGACAAAACGGAAAGGGTAATAAATTACCATAATAATTTTTGTTCGGTTATAAAATACCGAAATTAAAATCCTTTGAGCAAAACCTCGATAAGACAATTAAGAATTGCAGTTGAATGCATTGACCGCCCTGCCACGTGTAACAACAATAATTGATTGTGTTTTAAACTTTAGTCCGTTTCATGGCTCGACACCATTTTGCTTACAAATAAAAAACGGTCATCGCCCTTCTCTCAGGCCTCGTATAAATAAACGCTAGCGATGTCCTCGGAATTCCATTCCACACTAGCACACACTGTCCTTCTCCGATCCTTTGTTGCCGTCCGCGCTCGAATCTGTTTCCAGAGTAGTCGTTGTCGTGTCGTGGTGGTCGGCCGAGTTTTGGCAATGGTGTATCGACGGCCCTTAGCTGAGGGAATGCTCGTCCTCGTGTTGATTGTGATGGTGGTCCTGCCGCGCTGTGACGGACGGGAGTTTGTGGTCGGCGGTAAAGACGGATGGGTGCCGCGGCCATCCGAGTGTTACAACCACTGGGCCGAGCGTAACCGGTTTCAAGTTAATGATACGCTACGTAAGTATTCCCCCTTCCCGTGATGATTATCAACTGATCAGCTCGCGTTCGGCGACGGTCGATCTCTCTCTCTTCGTCTCATGTGTCGAAACTCTCGTTTTGTGAAGTTTTTAAGTACGGCAAGGGGAACGATTCCGTCCTCGTGGTGTCGAAGAATGACTACTACACCTGCAACACCGCCAACCCAATCCAGTCCCTTGCAGACGGCAACTCCATTTTCAGGTTCGACCGATCCGGACCCTTCTACTTCATAAGTGGGATCCCCGACCACTGCAACGCAGGCCAACGCCTCCCTATAGTCGTCCTGGCGATCCGACCGCCGACTGCCGCGCCTCCACAACAGCCTTCTCCGGGCCCATTTGTGCCAGGTGAGATCGTACCATCCGGAACCCCGCCACCGCCATCTTCATCCGGGTCGGCTAGGTCGTCGTCCGGTCCCTGGATCACACTGGTGGGGATCATCATGGTTACGATGAGCATCGGTTATGTTATGGGCACACCTTAATCTAGGAATCAGTTTAAGGGTAATGATGTTGTTGGTCCAATTTAGCATTTCATTTTTATAAAGGGACGTTCTATTTCATTTCATTTTCCGCAGAAAGGCTTTGTTTAGTGTCTGTAATAATAATAATACATGTTGGTTCACAATGAAAGCCCAAATCACCGTGGCCCAACTTCTAGGCCCATGATGAATACGATTGATTGGGCCGGGCTCATTTTGTTGCCTTTTTATGTGGCCCATTACATGCTGCACAACAAGGACTCTGTTCTAGATCTTGTGGAAACCCATGAGTAATTCTGGGCTGCCTTAGTTTGCAAAAAGTAGATGATGTCTTAGTGTTAGAGACAACAGAGAGGGGAATTGGGATTGAGCATTTGACCAGTTTTCATTCGTTTATGAAGTGCCAAGCTCAGTTTTTAGTCAGGATGGACAAGACAGGACAGAATGGCCTCTGCTTCAGTTCTACATCAAGAAACCATGGGATGACATAGACAGCATACTATGTTGGGGGGGGGGGGGGGGGGGGGGGGGGGGGACGACCTAAGTTAAAAGTTGGCCATTTCTGTAACATGTGGTGTGGGTGGTGGTGATTCATGGCTTGGCTAACCCAACACAAGCAAAACTTAACGAAAGGAAAAAGAAAGAGAGAAATCAGCATTGCTCCTTTTTTCTTCTTTCATACAGCAACTTCTGCCCGCCCTACTTGATGCAAAGAGTAAGACTACATATTTACATAAGTAGTTGTTTTGGAACAGGAGTAATGACTTGTCGTGGCCGGCCCAACCGCCCCCCGATTACCGATTCGTATAAAGCCGGTATTCGTAATCCCAATCCCTGTTGACTCTTGGCCTGCCCGTCTTTGCTCTCCTGGTGTAGTCCTGTATCCGCCGATCATGCTCTCTGAGCAACTAATCCACGTTGTCCGACATGACAAGCTGCCGCCTGGATACAGTACATCTTGTTCCCTCCAGGCTTAACAACTTACAGAAGAGGCATAAAGGGAATTAATTCAATACACAGTAAGATGTTGGCAGGCATGATCACGAGTGGCTCTGAACAAAAGGACTAACCGGGTGGACTGTTGTTTTTTTCAATCTGAAATATGAAGTGGACCGACCACCCAGAAGCTTAAAGAGGAGTGAGATTGAGATGGCAAAAGCCCAAATGATACAATGTTCTTCCAATCCCAAAACCCAAATCAAAGTCTGGCTTTTGGAAGTGACCCACGAGAAACCGAAGGTTTAGTGTGGGATCCAAGGCAAAATAAACTTTCCCAAGTATTTTATTTCTTCATGTGACTAACTCTTCCTTCGGGTTCAGCGTTGCCGACAAAATCACCCACAAGTCAAGCATCATCCTCCTCTCCATAAAATTGACGGCAATCAGTCCAACCCCAAGATGCAATATAACCAACCCAGTTCCTCCACCGACACTCCCCTCTCTTTTTCCTAAACTACCCCCCATTAATCAATTTAAGTCTCGTACTACTTTAGGCCTTCTCTCTTGACTCCAAACCCACCTTCAATCTTGCCTTAATTTTCGGTCGTTTCATGTAATAAAAAGTTCTTTAAAAAAAAAAAATATATCTCTCCTTCGTTTTGTTCAGTCAGGGGGAGAAATCATCCTCAATTTCAGCAGGGAATCATTTCGGAAAATGGGTTCAATCAAGTGAGACATTGACGTAATCGGGATCCAAATTGTCGGAATCCAGACAAATCTCTTATCTCTCTCCCTCTCTGCCTTCCGCCCTCACTCGGCTCTTCCCTACCTGCACTCACTCGCCATCTTTGTCTGCTTGACTTTCTTTTCGCCTGTAGTCTCTCTCTCCTGCTGCCACAAGTAACGAATACCCCCTTCCTTTCCCCTCTCCTGACCACCCCGATTCATCTTGTTGGGTGGTGGGAAGAAAGAAAATATGCCATATTTACCGTGTTTTGTCGTTCCTCCAGTTTAGTGATCTTTCCCTGCATTTGTGCTGCCGGGTAAATTATTGTGTAGCATTATCTGGAATTGGGTGTCCGAGTTGGCTCCAAAGTTTGTTCCTTTTCTTCCTTTTTTTTGGTGGGTTCTGGTTGGTTGCGATACTGGGGATGTCCAATAAGGCCAAGATGGGGTTGGGGGACAGGATGATTTATCCCATCCTCGGGTTCGCTTCCTGCCTGGCGTTCATCTATGTGTTCTTCGGAGGAGATCTGTTCGCGGCGGATCGGCGCCCGGCGGGGAGGTTGGACTTTGTCAGGAGGAACGGGACGCATTTCGTGGTGGACGGGAAGGTTTTCTATGTGAATGGGTGGAATTCTTACTGGTTGATGGATCATGCCGTGGATGATTATAGCAGGGACAGGGTGAGGGAGATGATGCTTACTGGGGCGAGGATGGGACTCACTGTATGTAGGACTTGGGCTTTCAATGATGGCGCCTATAATGCCCTCCAGATTTCCCCCGGAAAGTTCGATGAGAGGGTCTTCAGGGTATGATTGGTTTCTGTTTCTTTCCATCTTGGGTCCCCCCCTGTGATTGTTTATCTGTTACGAAAGTTAGATTTTCATCATTGTACTTGCTGAGAAGAGTTTTTCTTTGTATAAACGGTTTGGTCAGAGCAGAAGAAATTTGTGTTTACTCTGGACTTCTAGGCCCCTTTGTGTTTTTGGACATTTGTAGATCTCTTGCTCTTTTTACTGTGCGATCGGAGTGCATTTGTTTTTGTTCCTTCTTTAAGTCTTCTGTTTGTTTTTTGTGACATTGATTGCATCAGAATTATGGTTGTTGATTCAGTAGATGTGAAATCTGGCAGGCTTTGGATCATGTGATTGTGGAAGCAAGACAACATGGTATCAGGTTAATACTTAGCTTGGTGAATAACTTGCAAGCTTATGGTGGGAAGACTCAATATGTCAAATGGGCTTGGCAAGATGGAGTTGGCTTGAGTGCATCTAATGATTCCTTCTTTTACGATCCTTCCATTCGCATGTACTACAAGGACTTTGTCAAGGTACGTTTTAATGGTTCTGTGAAGTCTTGGGTTTTATTTCTTTTTTCATACTTTCGCCGTGACACACATCCTTGGCCTTGCTTCAATGCACTCAATTTCCATTATCATGCATCATCACCTATAAAAATATGTTATTAATGTGTCATCAGGTTGTATTGACAAGGAAAAACACCATTACGGGAGTTGAATATAGAGATGACCCCACAATCTTTGCTTGGGAATTGATGAACGAGCCACGCTGCATGACAGATCCATCAGGTGACACTCTACAGGTAAAGTGTCCAACACTCACAAAGAAGAGACCTGCCATCTGGGAACATTTTCTTTCTCTGTTCTCCTTCAGCTGGTTTTCTTTTTCGACGATGATTTCCGTTTCTTGTTCGAAATTCTCATTTGCTCGGCCTGTGTAATATTTAATTGCAGGACTGGATTGCAGAGATGGCAGCTTATGTGAAATTGATTGATCAGAACCATATGGTAACCGTGGGCCTTGAAGGTTTCTACGGTCTGAAGAGTAAAAAAATGCTGACCGTTAACCCGGCACCTGGAGAATGGGCAGCACGGCTTGGATCGGATTTCATCAGAAATTCGGGGCTTCCAACCATTGATTTTGCCTCTGCTCATATCTACCCCGACCATTGGTACACATTCTGCTGCACCAAAAAATGAATATCTAGTGCCTTGGATTAGCTTCTTCAGTTCCAGCTGATTTCAGTGATCAATTCCTTTGGCAGGTTCCACGAAGAAGGGTTTGAAGAAAAGATGAAATTCGTCAAATTGTGGACAAAATCACATATTGATGACGGCGACACCGTGTTGGGGAAACCAATTCTATTTACCGAGATGGGTTACTCAAACCTGAACAAGGACTACGAGCCATCTCAGCGCGACAAATTCTTTAAGACTATCTACAACATTATACATGCATCGGCAAAGAAAAATGGTGCTGCAGCCGGGTCACTGGTCTGGCAATTCTTGGTAGGAGGAATGGAAGAATATAATGATGATTTCGGAATGATTCCATGGGAAAGGGAGTCGACTTACAAGCTGGTTACGCAACAATCATGTCGAATGGCTAAGGCATCCAGGTTGCCCGAGCTCATGGACAGTCTGAAAGAGCTGTGTATGAAGCAACAATAGCATCGCCCCAATCGGAAAGAATAGCTTGCTGACCCATCAAAGGGTGATAAGACACAGTTACAACTTCATTCTTGAGGGAGCTGGTTATTTGTGTTCTTTCAACTGTTTGGCCATTGTGATGATAAGGATGCCGATAGGGATCTGTAGACACATATGAACACTTGTTAAGTGAAGGGGGGTCACTAGTAATGCTTGTATTTTTTTTGAGTGATGACAACAGTTGAACTATCTTATGCTTTTGTATTTTTTTTGAGTGATGACAACAGTTGAACAATCTTATGCTTTGTCTGTTATCCAGTATACTAGTCTAGAGTGTGAGCTTGGCATTGGAATTTGTAACTCAACAGCGGAAACTAAATTCATCCAAAGATCAACAGAAAGGAGAAGACAGCAGATTTCATAGCATCAATAACACTGCGAGTGCCATGTAAGTTGGTGGTAAGAAACACTCAACAAGTTAAAGTACTCAGAGAGAAAAGGTTTCCGTCAACGCCCCAAGTGCCTCTCTGAAAAGTCGCATCTCGCAAAAGGGACAGTGCTGCTGCCGATTATTAGGGGATGATATTGCAATTCCATCCAACTTCATCATTAGATGCATGGAATCGAATGCTCCAACTCTAATTATTATTGAGGGACCGGCAAGAAGGTAATGAAGAATGGTTGCTATCATCGTGTTTAGTCATCATCAGTGCTAGAGACCGATAGAAGTGAAGTTCCACCATCCAAAAAGGACATTATGGAATGCTTCTGGAGCCTCTGGAGTAAGTTTTATCTCATTCGAGTTGCTGAGACTTGAATCATTCTGTACATTTATGTACTGTAACGACAGAGACAATCCACAGGGGTCAGTTCCCGGAATGCCCCGCGGCAGTTGCCAGATGCTTCTATTGTGTAAGCTAACCATAGTTTTCATCAGAAAATCAAATCAAGTGATGTCTCTTTTGTTGTGTCCAGCAATGTGAAGCATCTGCATACAAGGAAAACTGACTTAAATCAGTAAATCTACAGGTAGAATGAGTGACATCAAACACAACAGAGAATCATGGACGAGTCCAACCACAGTCCTAAACTTTTAGAAGAATGGCCGAGTTAAAGAATTCACAAATTTACCTTATGTCATGAGTCGACTTTCGACTTTTTGCCAGCAACAATCTGGAATATCCGGAGGCCTCGGCTAAATGCATCATTGAACAAGATCCTAGTCTGCATGGACTGAAACCCAGGCATCCAAGATAAAAATGCTACTGGTGCCATAACGATCATCCCAAACATGATATCGTAGGTCCGTGCCAAAGAAACAACACCGCCCCAGAGGTTAATTCTCTGCAGAAAAGTTCTAAACACCAGAGCAATCGACAACATTCCCCAGCCGGTAGGAATAAATGCCAGCATGCCAGTGAATATGTCCACGAATTTGAAATTCGTGAACTCCAGTAATCCAATCGTCAGCAGTATCCCGAGAACAATGACGAGGAATTGGACAAGCCTGTAGTAGATGTGATCTCTGGCTGCATACTTGTTATGGGCGTAGGATATCACTGCATATACCGCAAAAAAGACGACAAAAACCACCCAAGAAAGCAAGTACACTGCTATGCTGGTACTTCCAGCTGAAATACCCAGCTGATATACGATTCCATATTGAAAGAAAAAGAACCGAAGGTCCAAAATAATCTCCACTATCCTTCCCCAGGTTCCAGTAGTTCTAAGATGATCCTGCTCCTCGTACCACCATCTCTCCCAGCTTTGCTCAGATTTCGCAAACACTCCTCCATGGTACCATATCCAATTCATAAAATCATCAAAGTCGTAGACAGTTTTCAGCCAGTCGAAACCAGAAGGATTGAAAACGAAAGGACCCATAATCCAGGATAAAACTAGGAACCAACTGGAGACTGTCAGGGCTATATACACGAACGAATCCTTGGCAATGGGACTGTGGGATGCATAAACTGTTAGAATGAGACCGAGTTCGATTGCTTTCACAAAATGACTCCGAGCATACAGCCGGTAATTCTCTGCGAAGCTCTTGTGCTGAACAACAAAACCACGCCCAGTGGCACGATACTTAGCACCACCGTGAAGGATAGTGCGGCCAAAGAAGTGAGTCCGAGTTCCCATGGAGAAGGTATAAAATACGGACGAGAGCTGGAGCTGCATCGTTATGAAATCCCATATCGCCTGAAGAAAGCCGAGTTCAAGGGAATTCTCAATAATCATCGGGAGTGCAGTGAAAAGGCCAAGTTGGATGATGAACTGCTGGTTCAGGATAGTCCCGAGTGCCCAATTGTTAGAACTATCGGCAACAGCAGCCTCAATTCCACTCAAGGCGAGATATAACCTCCCCCATAGAAATGTGTACACCGTCAAGATGACCATCATTGTGTTGAAGAAGAACCCCACTGTGGTATAGAAAAACGACAGCATCCGGAAGAAGTCGAGCCGGTGCCCTAACCTGTACACGTCTCTGCTAAGGACTTGCTCACCATTGCCACTGGCTACCTTGGCTTCAAACATAGAAATTTGATTCAACCCAACATCCCTTCCCTTCCCCACTTGAATATACTCGTGGTGGGTAATGTTGCCTCCTCGAAGGGTGCAATTGAATCCAGCGAAGATGTCCTCGCTGATGTTGATAACTCTTGATGCCTTGCTAATGCCCCCACGGGTCAAGAACCAGAATCTATCGAAGACATCAGGATGGCCGTAATGCATCCTGATTTTCAAGGGATTAGCCAAAACACGCTGACCCAACGTGACAAAACTCGTCTCCTGTGCAGACATAAACCAAGCCAGAGACGAGACAGATCCAGTGAAAATATGCTCCCTCACACCCAATATAGTAGGCTTGCGGATGCCATAATAAGCCCTGAACTCTTCCAGCAAATTCCTGACTTTCAGGGCCTCCTCAAAGTAATTGTCTTGGTTCATATCAATGGTTTGAACAGCGTCCCCACGGGTGAAGATGAAAGCATGGTTCTGGTTCTCTGGTTTTCCCTCCCCAAGCCTCACAGGACCTGGCAACTTCACCCGGTAAACCTCGACCTCTGACTCCAACTTCTGGTCATACTTGACAAGAACGGAGTAATACTCCTTCTCATCCCTGCCAACAGGCACTTCGTCGACGTATGCCACCCGCAAAGCTTCATGACATTTCATCAGGCAGAGTATCTCCTCGGCATGGGGATCTTTCTTTGCCTTCTGGGCCCCATATATCTGGCACGCGACCACATACGTATACTTCATCAATGCAGTCCCATACTCATGGCCTTTGAAAAGATTTGCAACGGAGCTGCTGGTCCTGCTCAAGCGTTTTGAAGAAGGCACTCCTTCTGAACCCTGTCCCTCGATCCTGATGCCCCCCTCCCTCCTCATCGAGCCCAGCTCTACGGAACCTTCCCTGATATCCATCTCCGAAGCTGAATCTAGGAAAACCAGCATCTTGAGGGCCCTGTAGTAGTACATCATCCCCCTCACTGTTCGTCCAAGTGTCTGCCCCCGATAAGAAGCCCACATCCTGAGATCTCTTAACTTGGCTGTCCATATCTCAGTGTCCTTCGACATGCCCTCGCGGCGCATCCTCTCGAGGAAATTCTTCCACTCATCGTCATATATAGTCTGCAAATAGTATAAGATGGAGATCCCATCTTCGTTCTCTGTTCTTAGCTGCTCTTTGCTGTACAAAACCTCTTCGTTATAATAAGGAGTCAAGACAGTCAAGGCCCTCATCTTCTCCACCTGTGGGGCATGAGGCATTTTCATGAAGAGTGAATTACTGAAAAATGCGATCCGCCTCCTCGCCTCAAGGTTAATCGGGACCGTGTGCATCGAGTCCCGTGACGTCATAATCGTGTGCAATCTACGCACTTGGCGATAGAACCTCTCATCATAAGGATCAGGCAGTACGACGCCATTTTCAAAGAGCAAACTGCCAGTGGAAGACGGATTACGCGGAGCCAAACCGTCCGTCCTCAGCTCTTCTGCATTCCTCTTAGCTTTGAGAAAATCCCTGATTGCACTCTCGTAAAGAGCCTGCAGGGTATTCACGACTTGTTGGGCATCTTTCTTGGGCCTGTTCAGGAGCTCCAGCAACTTGATCAGCTTTCCGTGGAGCTGAGGAAGTTCATTCATGTTGTATGTTTTGGAAAGCGCCCCGATCCCAATAGCCTGATCGATCTCCTGGAAGAACGTGGTGACTATTGAATGCTCCTCCGCGTTCACTTTGATGATCCGCAGCAGTAAGTGCTTGACACAATCATAAGCTTCGATGACAGCACAGCGCCGGTACTCGTGCTTGCATATCTTATACCACAACCATTTATCAGGTGCATCCACCAACTCCTGGGCCTGACTCAATGCATGCAACAGCTCATTGCACAGAAGAAAGCAGGGCCACCTTACAACCCTGACATTCCAGGTATTAGGCGGCAACTCCAACAACTCAACCTCACGATCCGAGATTATGTCTTCCTCTCTGAAGATGTTAATAATCTCGTTCCATATCAAGGCAAATTTATGAGCCTCAACCTGATTCGACCCTAGCTTCTTGTACGGCCTGCCTAAACCATACCTCAGCTTCAATCGGCGAACAGCATTGTTGAATTTACTCCTCAGAGTGCCCCTTGCGTTCAGAAGCTGCTCCTCGGGCATGAGGTTAAACTGAATCGCACTGGCAAAGAACTGAAACCTCAGCCTCAGCTGCTGCATATTGCGAATCTCCCCCAAGTGATCAAACAGTCCAACAGCAGCTCCCGTTATCGAAGAATAAATCGAGTACCAAATCTGAATATCCATGAGGTAAATTAACACGACAGGAAGCCAGAGAAACCCAACAGCAACCCTGTTGCTATTGCTGAAGAACTGATGCCACTCGTACTTTATGTCACGAAGACGTAACATCTGCTTTGTAGGGTTAATCATTGGTTTAATCTGCAGGAAGTAACTGAACGAGAACTTGGTCGCCAGTAGAACTATCCAAAACAGACTGTACTTGAGATTATCAACCAATCCTTCCCTCAACCCACGACCGACGAAGATCCTCCTCTGAAACCACCAAGTAAGCATGTGGAAAAACTTCCAATCTGTCTCCTCCAGAAAGTTCCTGATCCAGGGAAGTATGAACAACACCAAGGCCAACAACTCTGGAGCTATAAAGACCAATGCAACCTCCAGGAAGTTTATCACCCTGTCATTCGCTGCATTGGACCACCTCCTATCAGCATTCTTCTGCATCCAGATCCTCAAGTAAAACACGGAGAAAACTACGATCCAACCAGCCGCCACGATTGTCTTCAACAACATCCTTATGGTTAATCCAATCGTCTCACACGAAATCAATTTCAACTGAATCGCAATGTCCAACAGGGACTGCACAAACCGCATCGTGCTCCATGTGAAGAACACTGTCAATACCCTAACCTGAACCTCCCTACTTCTCAAAGCTTGCCAAGGGTAAGTCTCTCCTTCCCAAGCAACTATAACAGCAGCCTGTAGGAACAACACGAGCATCACCCACAGCCGATCGAAGCTCCTCAAGAGATTAAAAAACGTCCGCTGCTCGACAAACCCCGTCTTGCCGACCTTCTTTCCGCTCCCGCCCGTGAGAAAGAAATTGCTACTGATATTAATTGGCCACCGCAACTTCTTGAAACACCTCCTACTCCAAAAATACTCATTCAAGTCGTCATAGTTCCGCCACGCCTTGTGGGGGGCAGTACCGTTCTTACTCCGCTCCACTTCCTGCCGAGCTGCCTCATAAATGGGCTTCACAACCCTCTCCAGGAAGGCATTCCGCTCGCCCGAGCATAGCCACGGCACGAACGGCTGCCCAGTGCTCTCGTCGATGTAATCATCCAAAATCTTGTTCATCTCCAGGGCCATGTGATGAAATATATAGCAGATGCACTCGGGCATGAACCTCAGGTTCGCGGCCTCCCCCCAAATCAGGAGATAAAGCGAGACATAGAGGAGCTCGCGCCGGGGGTCAGGGCGTCGGTCTGAGAGCCACAAGGAGGAGGCGACCCCGAGGAACGAGCACCAGGAGGAGTAGTTCTTGAGCAAGGACGAAAGGAGGTTTCGAACGACGGAGGGGTCGAGGGAGTCTATCACGTCGGGGGGAGGGGACAACCGCATCTGGAGGTTGGAAAGGTGGAGGACGAGGTGCTCCCTCTGGTTGAGGACATTATCAGGCTGGAAGCCGAAGAAGACGGCGAGCCAGTCGAGGAGGTCGTAGTCGTCGGGGGAGGGCATCCATTGGGGGGAGAAGGGGGGCTTGCGGAGGGAACCGGACGCACGGAAGGCATTGACGGCAGCACGGACCTCTGGGAAGCGGAGGGAGGGGTGGTCGGATAGGAGGTTATGGATTGGGATGATGTTGTAGGGCCGGACGTCGTCGCGGGGGTCGGAGGCGACGGCACTGCGGCTCATATCAAAGGAACCCGAAATGTCGGTTCTCTCCGGCTGCCCTCAGGGGTTATTTGGGTTATAAGGGAATCGACGGCGGAGACAGATACAGAGAGGAGGGCGCGGCGCGCCCTTTCCTTCCTTTCCGGGAAAAAAACACGTATTTCCGGGGAAGATGACGACGACGACCACGTGGTACTTCCTTGCCTCAAAGCTTTTGTATTTTGTCCCAACCCCCAAACTGATGAACAAACATCGTACTTTCTTCCCATCCAAGACAAATCCCAAGAAGCATAACTGAAGGAATCTCGGGACGATGGTAACCTCGAGGCGAGTTCCCCGTCCGTCCCTTTTAACTTGACAAGTGGGCGACAAGATCTTAGGACACGGCGGCTTGTGTCTGCACGTGCACACAACATTAATTTGTCCCTTGTGTCCCCGTCCCCCTCGGAAGAACGACGCCTTTTCTTATAATATTACAAAGGCAAATTATCGATTTTGGCCCGACTACTATGTCAACTTTTTGTCATGGCATATCATTTAAAAAATTTTAGTTTTAACCGATTTTAGTTTTAGATTTGGTCTTAAACGTAACGGCCGGTACGAGTCTCAAAACGTGTCGTTGACGGCTATGTTTAATGTCCGACGTGTATGTGACGTGGCAAAATCGAAATAAGGCAAATTATCGATATTTGGCCTGAACTATATGCCAACTTCCTTTTGTGGCATATCGTTTAAAAAGTTTTGAATTTGACCTTAATTCGATTTTAGTTTTTGATTTGGCCTTAAACCTAACGGCCGTTACGAATCTCAGACGTGTCGTTGACGGCTATGTTTAATGTCCGACGTGTCTTCAAATTACTCCATCGTGTATGTGACGTGGCAAAATTGTCTTCCAGCTTAACTTTTTCATTGCGCACGTGGGTTGTAATAAAATAAATGAAAGAAATAAAAATGGGTATTAGGGTTTGGCGTACGCAGGCGATTTTAATCATATTCGTCCTCCTTTCCTGGGTTGTTATAGGTTGCTCCTTCTTGCCTTGGTTCATAAGGTTCCTCGCTCCTGCTTGCCTTGGTTCATCATGTTCGTCGCTTCTTCTTGCCATGGTTCATCAGGTTCCTCTCATATCACTTCCTTAGTCTTGTTCCTTCCTGTTGTCTGTTCCTTCCTGTATGGGTTTCTGGGTCGAGTTTATGGGTCGGGTATTCTGAATGGATGTTTGTATGGTATTGTGTTTATGATTCCGAATTGTTTTTCAAGTTTTTTATTAAATGTAGAGGTTGATAAGTATGAGTTGTAGCAAGAGCTTCGAAACGGGTGCGGAAACTGTAAATTCCAGCTCTATTAATAGTGAAAGGAGGTGCAAACATGGGATGCGAGCTGTATTGTACATCTCTTGGAGTATAAGCAATCCGGGGAGACGTTTCTTTCGTTGTCCAGTGTGGAAGGTGATGTTAGTGTCTGTGAATCTTTTGTTGTCTCTGATTTATGTGTTCTGAATTTTGTCACCTCACATACACGGTGGAGTAATTTGAAGACACGTCGGACATTAAACATAGCCGTCAACGACACGTCTGAGACTCATAACGTCCGTTAGGTTTAAGGCCAAATCAAAAACTAAAATTGAATTAAGGCCAAATCCAAAACTTTTTAAACGATATGCCACAAAAGGAAGTTGGCATATAGTTCAGGCCAAATAACGATAATTTGCCTTATTTCGATTTTGCCACGTCACATACACGTCGGACATTAAACATAGCCGTCAACGACACGTCTGAGACTCGTAACGACCATTACGTTTAAAGCCAAATCCAAAACTAAAATCGAAATAAGGCTAAATTCAAAATTTTTTAAACGATATGCCACAACATGAAGTTGGCATATTAGTCATGCCAAAAATCGATAATTTACCTTTTATTAATTAATAAAGAGTTTACGTGGCGGCATTTAGTACGATGATGTCTTATCCCTTTTACTCATTAAGGAAAGAGATGTGGACCCCCATTTTGCAAACACGTGGATCCCCTTTCTTTTAAAGAAAGTCGACAAAATATCGACTTCCGGAATAAACTCGGAGTTAACTTTCTCTTTTAGTCATGATTTAATTTATTATATAATATTTTCACCAACTTTTGTTTTGTTTTTATATTGATTTTGGGCAATTTTTTATTTAATGATGCAAAAGTAAAACAATGCCTCAATAAGTAGTTTTCATTTATTGACTAACAAAAAAATTTTGACAAAAATGGAAAATTGAAACCTCGTCATAGGTTAGACGCTGAAGGTAGACAATAATTTCTGATGCTGCCAAGAAAGCATGAAATCAATGAAGGCCGAATGATGGATCTATTATGAGGGCTGCTGTTACGGATAAAGTGGATGATGAGATGGAGAAGCACGGGAACGAGAAGTTGGAGGTTCACTATTATAGGTTGCGATTCCGACTTTATTAAGCCATTGTTTGGATTTCGCATGATTAAATAAGAGATTGCTCAAAATAAATAGTAACAAAAATAAAAGTTGGTATCAAAATTAAATAACAAACTACGACTAAAAGAAAAAGTTGACACAAAGTTAATGCCATAAACATATGTTTTGCCTAATAATTATACCTTCTTACAAAATAACGTTAGTTTGGAAAATAATGCATGAAATAACGCAACGACTTTTAAAATTCATCAACTAACTTGGTGTTAGAAACACGAAATTTGTTTGAAAAATAGGAAACAATGTTTAGCACAATTCGATTTACGATTCATTTGTTGCGTCATCCGAGTTTTCGAGTCCTCTGACAAATTTCAAAATTTATATAATAAGATTTGAGGACTATTGGTAACTTGCTGAGTGTAATAATCCCTAACATGTCCTGCTTACTTACGAACTCCACGTAAGGTCCTAAAGAAGAATTGATTTTGTGGTCTCAACTTTGAACCAACCTTTTGTTTTGTCATTATTTTATTTTGTTGTATAATTTTGTCATCGACTTTTACTTTCATACTAGTTTTGGTCAATCTTGAATTTCTTATAGCGAAAGACAAACAATGTATTAATATAGTTGACTCGTGTCTTATAATAATAGATTTCCAACCTCTAATTCATTCGCCTCATAATTTATTTTACCTATAGCAATGACCTCCCGATAGAGTAATCATTCGACCTTCGTTAATTTTGTGTATTTTTACAGCATCAACAACTATTGTCCAACTTCGGCTTCCAACTCACTTGTTATGACTGTAGAAATTTTAAAATAAAATAACAAAAGAGAGGCTTCAATATTATTTACCATATTTTTAATTTTTAGTTAATAAATGAGAATTGTGTATTAAGGCTAAATGACTTTCACGCGTCAAAATTCAAAATTGGTCAAAATAAAAATAGAAATAAAATTTGGTGGCAAAATTATATAACAGATTAAATTAATGACAAAACAGAAAACTTGCTCAAAATTGAGGCCATAATTAATATTTTTCCTTTATTTTTTGACATTTCGTCGTGAAAGTTTTAATCATTAAAAGACAGAGGAGGAAAATCATGCGTCGGTCCTTGATATCAAATTTCTCTTCTTTGTTCTTCAATTGAAGACTTATCTTTGAGCTATTATGATTTTTTTTCTATAATGGCTGTAATCATGACGTCATTATTACGAATTAAAAATAAGGAACTTGAAGTTAGCCAAATTTTCTGCCCACTCGGTTAATTTAGACTCGTTTCGGTAGTATATCTTACTATGGTGGGTAAGTCTTTTAAAAGGAGTGGCTGCGTACGGTAGGTTTTGAACTCGAGACATCTTTAAGCAAATCCAACCTCCTTGCAACTTTCTCCGTTTAGTGAAATTAAATCGAGAAATATTATTATTATTATTATTATTATTGAGTTGAAGAGTAATTGGGACATAGAGGCAATGAAATGTTAGTCCTGGTTTTGATGATGAGCTTGAGAAGCTAGTCGCTGTAACACTTTGCTTATTCTTAGTGATGAGCTTGAGAAATGTGTTGTTGAACCACAGCAAGTAACAATTACAGTTTGCTGCATTACAGTAAAGTGTTACTGTGATTTTACGCATAAACACTGAAAATATGGAAACATATTTTCTAATATTCACATTTTATTTTGGGCTAATTCAGAATATTCGTCTGAGTGTCCAAGTTCATTTAATCTAGCTTAATGATCTCATTATAAATGTTTAGGCATCTAAATATTGCGAGATTAGCTTTCCAAGTTTAATTTTGGAAACAAAATATTTCTTGGATATCCTGCAGCAATGTTACGCTGCAACCTAAGCAATGTGTCGTAACACTTAAGAAAGACCTTGCTGCAGCGAAACTATTCTGCGTTATTACGCTGACGAAGGAATAATTATTCCAGATTTGCTTATTGCATTCTAATTATATTTAATGATTAAATATGTTACCTGATTCTAATAACCACGTGTTATTACCAGACAATAACGTTTGAGAAAGATTTTGACAAGGAAATTCTATTTCCTATTCTATCTCAATCAATATTAAGGAATTTAGTTATTCCATATTTACGTGACTAATGATTTCAATAATCACTATGTAATCTGATGAAGTTTAGATCAGATTATACGTATGGGGAATATCATTAATGATTTCCTTCCCTTCTTGGTCATTATGACCGTTGAGCATCCTGTTGCTGATCCACGATTACAGCTTCCTGTATTCTGATTTTAGGAAACAAATTATTCGTTTTTGGGAAACCGATTATTTGTTTCGTTCCTTTTTATACCAGACGACCCTCACATAATCTCTGGACGTTTTCGAACGTTTTCTAAGTGGGCTGAGTGGCTGAGTGGTCTGAGTGGTCTAAGTGGTCGACGGAGAGCGGAAGGTGCTAAGTGTCTCCAGGTTCTTATTGCTCGCAAACTGCGTGCGAGGGTGTCAAGGGGCTGAGTTCAGATTCCTTGATCGTCGTGAGAGGGACTAGGTGCCCTCGATGCGTTTAACGAGCAGCCGGCGAATCGTCTGAGGGAAGCTAAGTGAATACCTGTGCTGATTGCAGTAACCGGTTACTGACCCATCGGCAAGAAGCCGTTCTTGTCGTGTCTTTTCGCAGGGAAGTCTCGAGCATATGGAGTTTGAGCAGTTAGACACGCACTTGCGGGTGCGTGCCAGAAGTCTCGTGCCTGCTCCCAGCAGGAGTTGGGAACGCCGCCGGAGTGGAAAGAGGTCCTCCCGAGCACAGGGGTGCTGTGCAGAAGTCTTGAACGCCTGATACAGAGGGTTAGTAAAGCAGGTTGCGTGGAAGCCAACGGATCGGAAAATTTCACCCTAGGCACTGGGTGTGCAGTGCAGTGAGTCACGGCTGTGGTAACCGTGCACGTCCGAACTGAGTGTAGGGCGTATACCCTTTCTTAGTGGTCTTTGTGGTTATCTTTGTGGTTCTTCTCTTTGTGGTCTTTGTGGTGATCTGTGTGATCAACTTCGTGGTTGTCTCTTAAGCAATTACAGGCTCATATCCAGGAGAGACAAGATCTGTGTGGAAATCCTCTGCTGAACGACAAAAGTGCTGAAGTATTCATTTACTGTGAATCAGAAACGAGCTGCTCTCCGAGAAGTCGTTTTTCACTGTAAGGAATTATCTGTGAGGATTTATATACTAACGCAACGTTGTCTTTGTGCTTTGATAGTCAGGCTTATATCAAGCGACAACGAGCTGTGTGCGAATCCTTTGAGCAATCAACTGCTGAGCGTGAGCATCATTCTGTTGGACACGAGAAGACGTCCACTGTGTGAGGAGCTGACCGTTGCCAGGAGTGATCATCTATTGTACAGGATTCTAAATCTCACTTTGTGAGAGAAACATACGCCTAGTGCAAGGGCTCTTTGCACCCATTATTTTCAAATAGTGGAATCACCTCTACGGTGGAAAGTGGACGTAGGTCGATTAAGGCCGAACCACTATAAACTACTGTGTCCCTTACGATTGCGCAACACTCGTACGAGAATCCAACGATTAAGTCGTAACGGTTACAGCAAAGCAGTTCTCATTCTGAGAAACATTCTGCTGTGATACAGTACGCTTCCGCTGACACTGAGAAAGGGCGAAAAAGTTATAAACACTAATTCACCCCCCTCTTAGTGTTCCTGAACGATCCAACAATTGGTATCAGAGCAGGTTTACTGGAAAGCTTTCTGTGTGATTGCTAGTACAGAACTCTGTTGCTGAATCAAAACAGCTTGTTGCTGAAAGTCTTACATTAAGCACAGAAAGGTACTGCTCAGTACTTGGCAAAATGTCAATGCTCTTGACTGAGCATGCGATGGAGAATACGACTGCAGCCAAAGGGGGAACGCAGAGAGCGTGCGATGGAGGTCTGCGGGGCGTGCGAAATCCATCACTCTAAACCAGGCTTCCGTAGAAATAAACAGAGGTGAAAAGGGTCGATGCTTCTGCAGGGAAACTCTTAAAGAGTTTGGAGCGACTCCTTTTTCTTTTTTCAACCGGGGCATTTTTCAAGTACTGCATATGTCAACTTTCATCGGATAAGAAAGAATATGAGAAACAAAAAATCTCCAATTAATTTAATTTGTTTTAGATAGGCAAAATGATCATTTATATCCTACTTTTTGTTTTCCGATTTAACTCATTCTTTGAAACACTTCCAAAGTGGATACGTACTTCTGCCATTACATCATTTCTAGCCTCCGTTAACTAGTCTAAAATGATGTGGCTACACACGTGGATATGATGACGCTTGTCCACAAGGTACTAAGCAATAGCCCCCTTAGATTTTTTAGGTCGTCATGTCCACGTGTGCAGCCACGTCATTTACCGTTACTAGACGAGTTAACGGAGGCTGGAAATGATATAACGGCAGAAGTACGTATTCACTTTGGAAGCGTTTTAAAGAATGAGTTAAATCGAAAGAAAAAAGTCAAAGGATAAGATATTTATAATAATTTGGCCTTTTAGATATTAACAACTTTTCTTTTATAATAAGTCGGGTCGGGTCGGCTTGTGAACTACTTGTGATGTAGGAGCATAATAATAATATTTTAGATTTTATAACATTAAGGGTATTTTAGGAATATCACGTTATATTTCTTTTTTAGTATAAATAAGGCCTTAGGGTTTCTAAGAAGAACAATTTGTTATTTTTACATATTATCTGATTTTTAAGAATTTCTTGAAGTTTTCTTACAAACCCTAGAATTTTCTATCATTCCCTTCATCCTATTCGTTTTCTCCTCATTCTTCCGTAATTTATCCTATTTCCGCTACGCTACTCCATCAATTGGCATCAGAGCCTAGGTTATACTCGAGGGTTAGAGTTTAGGGTTTTATGATGACTAATCGTGGTAGAGGCCGTGGGAGAGGGGTTCAACATCAACAGGCGGAACTTGCTGAGATGCGAAGTATGCTTGAAGATCTATCGCAAGCAGCCCAAGAGTTGCTGCTACTGCGACAGGAACGCGTGGGAGCCCGAATGGAGATTTCGGAAGGCAACCACAACCCCTTAGACATACCGGGAGGTAGTACTGAGGATGAATCTGATTTTCGTGAAGTCAAAGGTAGTACTGAGGATGAATCGAAGACAATCCTTTCCGTGAAGTCGGACCTGTAAACAACAGAGGAGGAGTAGATTGGAAGAGATATGTGCCCTAGATCTCAAAGATGGTGGGATCGAAATTGAAGTTGCAGACTTTAGCGAGAAGATGCACGCCGGTGAATATCAAGACTGGAAGGTTAAAGAAGAGTTCGATGAAGAAATAAAACCTATTTATGATGAATATCCCGATGAGGATGAAAATATTATTGATGTGTATCCAATCGAAGGGGAGTCAGTCATCATCAAAAGGGTCATGTCAATTGCTCAAGTAGAAGTCAAAGATTGGCATAGGGTTATTATGATCGATGCTCGTGAAAGTGAGGTTTCTGATGTTATAGCACATAGTGAATACTCACAGATTGTTACTTTCACAGATGCGGTGGAGACTTATCTCGACCCTTTTGAAGAAAAGAATTACACCTTCCATCCTCTGACGAAAGACATCAAAGAGTTGGATACAATTGGGGGAAGAATTATTTTGGTGGCAATGAATTCATGGACGAGAGCAAAGAAGGATATGATAACTACACAAGAATTGCTAAGCCACCAGAATGGAGTTTACTTTTCCAACGCGGAGAGAGTGATATGGGTGGTATTGATGAAGCTGCTTTAGATTGACCTCACTTGTCACTCAGATGACAAAGGATATACGTGTGATGGCATCTGGAGAAAAAGCTCGTAAAAGTGGTGTGGATGTGCCATTCGCTTGGGATAGCAGAGAATATTTAAGGAAGAAATGCATTGAAAAAGAGGTCACTTTCAAAGTAGATTATGTGGTGCCGTCCATCGGTCGAGAGCTAAGCTCTGTCTTTCTAGATGACAAAAATGTTACTTTATTGGTCGAATCCGAAGGGTGGACAAAGGTCAGAGAATATTGTCAACAGAAAGGAGATGCAGGTCCCTTTCTAACAGAGTTCATTCGTCTCAAGGAACAAGCTAAACAAGGTCTTGGTCGTTGGAGCAAGACTTTTGGTGCTGTTGAGGCTTCCATCATTAATATTCCTCCATCTGCTATTGGTAATCTCACCAACTTGGATGACATGGGTTTGGTGGTTGCAAGTAAAGGTAAGCCCATGCAAGGAATTGTGGAGCATGATCGAGATGGCAGCACATTTCAGGTGAATTTGCTTCCAGAGTTTCAATTTGTTCAAGTTTTCCTCGTAAGAGTCCAGGATCCTTCAGCGGGCAGGAGGACAATCACCAAGAATGCCCCTGAAGCAGAAGCGGCTTCCGAAGAAGCAGAAGCGGCTTCTGAAGAAGCAAATGAAGTTGCTTCTTCTTTATTATCTGTCCAGTGGCTTGCGGTTTCGATAACCACATCTAATGAAGTTGCTCCGAACTCGTTTGGATTGGAAGCCGAGCACTTTACGGAAATGCGGGTGCTTCAGAGAGATGTTAGCATTTTCTTGGAAGGTGTTGACAAGTTCAACAACTTATTAGGTTTCGTTTACTACTCTAACACGGAATCAACAATGGAACTGGCTTTGGAGCTTGTTGAATGTGGATTGGCTAAATATGTTGAATGGAGCGCTAACATGTTGGAAGAAGAAGTCAAGAGAAAACTGAAGGCTACCGAACTTCAAGTTTCTTTCAGTTCTGACAGAGTCATGGATGTTGGGCTTCTGGAACAGGCTGAGCAGGTTGCCAAAAGGAAGAAGCTGAAGATATGGGAGAACTATGTAGAGGGGCAGGAATAGACAAACAGATTGTCTGTTGAGAACAAACAGAAGGAAGTGCTTAAGATGGGGTGGCGGAAGTCCTTGTCGGTGGTCTACGAAAGTCCTTAGCGTTGGTTAGTTATATATCCAGACAGTAGGGGATCTCAAGCTAACATGCATACAACATCAGCTTTATGAAGATGAAGAAGAGTTGCAGAAGATTGATCATGAGATTTATGCGGAGATCGTCAAAGTTTTCGCTCCGGAGTTGCGAACTTTTCCAATCCGAGGAAATTGATGCAGGAACATAATAATAATATTTTAGAATTTATAACATTAAGGGTATTTTGAAAATATCACGTTATATTTCTTTTTTAGTATAAATAAGGCCTTAGGGTTTATAAGGAGAATAATTTGTTATTTTTACCTATTATCTGATTTTTAAGAATTTCTTGAGGTTTTCTTACAAACCATAGAATTTTCTATCGTTCTCTTCATCCTATTGGTTTTCTCCTCGTTCTTCCGTAATTTATCCTATTTCCGCTACGCTACTCCATCAACTTGGTTCGGCTCATCTCGTGACCCGAGCTCGGCTTCATAAAAATCAGAATCCGACGAGCTCGGACTTGAACTCGGGCCTCAACTTTTGATAATTAAGCCGGGCTCGAGCTGATTTGTAAACCCGACAAATTGTCATAATCATATAATAAAACACCAGATAATTTTTCAATTTGAGCAACTAAAAATTAAAAAATAAAAATATTTGAAGCTCGAAGCTCTCAATCTTTCTCTTATACCTGTAATCCACCAATATTAGGACTTTTCTTGTCCTGATATCAAATAATAGAAAATAAAATCACTCGGGTTCATCTCATCCACTTAGACATGTTTTTCATTTTCCCAAGTGATTTCGATCTACCCAGAAAAGGGAGTTTTGAATGTGATTAGGAAAAAAAAAAATGAGACAGTTTGTAGCGGGCTTCTCTTTTACTGTGGTTCCTCAGTTACGTTATGTGTGGATGTTTTGACATTGTTGTTGCTTGACGAGGATAGTGACGATACCGATAAACTGTTTGTGGGTCTCCAGCGGCCGACCCTAGAACGGGTGGTGAGAACGTAGAAACCCCGGACACACTAGTTGCAGTAGCAGCGGCATAAGTCGCAGCTGACCTCACGGATCAGGAAACCGGACTTGGCTTCACGGATCTAGGATAGCGGAAAAATTGGGTGTTGCATCAGCCAAGGCCTCGACAGGCTGAAAGACGCCTGGTTTTCTTTTCCTCTTTGTCAATTCTGCACTTGATGATGATTCTGCATTGCGAGAGGGCACCAGACTTTCGAGCATTTCAGCAAAACCCTCACCTCTAAATAGACATGGCAAAACCCAGAACTCGAAAATGTAGTGCAGGTGCAGTACAGAAAATGTATTGCCATTACATGCAATCTTTCTGCACATTGCGAAGAAACTATCATGGAGTCCATTCAGAAGTATTGAACTGCTGCTGCATGATATTGTGGCAGTATTGCAGATCGGAACTATTGAAATCTAGTACTATCTCATCATTAGATAAGCTGGCTGACCCTTCAGAACTTGGATTGGTTTGGGTCATGCCGACACCTCCCGCATGAGCATGCTGACAAGCATATTGAAAGACAATTTCATGCAAATAAACAATGATGTATCTTGGTCTCAAGTACATGCAGCAATTACACCTGGTGGGACAATAGTCACACGTAACAACACATGGTGGCATGATCATTGATAATCAGAAATAATGGCCACAATCTCGGCCTGGAAATGGAAATACCAGCGATCCCATGTGTCATCTGAGATAAAAGGTTGTGTATTTTCAATTCCCTTGTTCGACAACCGGACGTGATCATTGATTTCATGTTGCATCTGACAGATTGGATCCCTGCAAAATTATACCGCACATATAGTTGTTACAAGTGGGAATCTGAAATGAGCGCATAATATACTATATCCCAGAATATGGTCATGCAATTATATGTTCAGAATTTGCGGCCTCTTTAGGTAAACTATACAAGCGCCGACCAGGCACTTTCAGCCCGTCCACCCCAATGAGGCTATTGCGTCGTCAAAGAATCACATTTTTGTAACAAAGTCGGCGACAAATAACAATGGGTGTAGCACCAACCAGTCCGGGTAAGCAAACTAAATGTGCCGGTCACTATCCTGTCTTTGCAGAGTGGCTTAAACATTTAAACTAAAATGGCAATCAAAATCGGAATCAAAACCTCGTAAGCGAATTTGATTTGAGGAATGGAAATAGTTTATCTGCATATGTTAAAGAGTCCATCTACATGCTTCTTTCAGTGGGATAAAGTGAAGATCATAATGGCTGATGGGAGTAAGACAGGGTTCCGAATTCTAGCCGTGCAAGCACCGGAAATACACTAGATCATAATGGCTGATGTGAGTAAGACAGGGTTCCGAATTCTAGCCGTGCAAGCACTGGAAATACACTAACATTGAAAACAATATGCCCTTGAACATCCTACATGTTTTGAAAGATAAAAGAAAACCATGCCCAACATGAAGATGGAAGTACCTTTCATGTAATTTTTACCAAGTTGGGACAACCCCAGTTTGTGAAGGACCGAGGAAGCTTGGCACCAATATTCTTTAACATAGGCAAATTCCACAAGACAAGAGATGTCAGGCTTGGCAACAAGACCGGAGCAGATCCGCTGTTAAACAAAGTTGCCAGTTTTCCACAGTGCTTGATCTCAATAGACTTCAACTTTTCAGGTGGTGAAGAAAAGATGTACTCGACCTGAGGGCAAGAATCTATCCGGAGATCAAGCAGATTCCGGAAGCTGGCGAAATCCTGACCAGTTGAGATTCTTTTCATAACTGCGGCATCGGAAATATGAAGAATTTCCAAATATTCAGCCTTTCCTAGGACTTCACCTAGATCCTCCACGCCTGGACAGCCTCTAAGTTTTAATTCTTTCAAATGAGGCATGGAAATGCCGATTCTTGTAAGCTTCGGCAGTCCTATCAGGTGTAACTTCCGCAACTTACATTCGGCAGACTCACTAGAACAGTCAAATATGATAGTCATATCCATGCAGAATTTCACGTGTAGGTATTCCAGATTTTCCGGGAGCCAGGACGGATCAGAAATCTTGGGCAGAGGACAACACTCGATGTGCAAGGTCTTAAGATGAGGGAAGTGTTCCGGGGCCAGATCATTGTTGTACATGCTAGTTAGGGAGGACAAATTCCACAAAAACAAAGAACTTAGCTTTTTCCCCAAACTGGCATCTTCTGTTCTGTTGATAATGCGGGTAATCTCAGCGCAATTTTCGAGCCAAAGGCTTTTCATTGCCTCCAGATTCTCACCACCAATCTGAGATATATGCTGGATAGAGCTATCGTCGATAAGAGAAATGTGCTCGGCACGAAGAAGAGCATCTCTCAGTGCCTCGACGTGATTATATTCCGGTTCAGCTTGCTTGGGGACATTACTCGGTACCTCGTGCCTAATGCCTTCAGGCACAAAATCCTTCATTTGAGAAGGCTTTTCAGGTTTAGGTTCAGGAAACAACAACCCATGAATCTCTAGGTACCGGCTATACTTCCATCCTTGGGGGATTCTTGCTACAGAAATGACATCCTTTAGGTAACACGTGTTCCTTTCTGGAAGACTCGTCAGTCTTACATCTTCATGGCTTCTTCTCTTAGCTTCCGCCTTAGGAATCCAAACAGAAAAGAGGAATTCCTTAAAATGGGAATCCCATATACTAGCATTGTCCTTCAAACGATTGAAGAATGCAATACCGTCGATAACCAACGAAGTCATGACAACCTGAGGAGTACAAGCCGGTTCACACTTTTGCCAGGTCAAATACTCCGGAACAAGTTTAATCATACTCCAGTCCTCCTGTTTTATCTCTTGCAAATGAAGCTCCCTCAGTCCCGTAAGACTTGCAATATCTTGGGGAATACCAAACATCGTCCCCGCAATGTCAAGAACTTCCAAATTCTTAGCTACCTTCAGATCGACCAACTCCTTCAATTTAGAACAGTTTCTCAGAAACAACTTACGTAGATAGGGAAAGCTTTTCAGGGAAGGCAGGGAAACTGTCTCTGTCTTCGTCAGGTCCAGAAGCCTTAACCCTGTGAGTTTCTCTAGTTTTTCTTTTTCTACATTAAATGAACAGCCAGCTAGTGAAAGTTCTCTGAGCATGGTCAGGTGGGAGAAAGGAGGCAATTCCTTCAGAGGAACACCAGACAAGTTGAGCACCCGAAGGTCAATCATATGTTTAAGGGTCTCCCCTGTCATGTTATCCAGGGAACGCGAACCACAGAGGTCGAGTTTCTCTAATGCCTTGATAGACTCGATTCGCGGGAGCACTTTCAGGTCCACACAATCTCTTATTATAAGCTGGGAGAGGCCAACAGGAAAGCAATCTGAGGGAAGGGACCGGAGTTTTGTTCCTGAAAGATTAAGTATCTTCAGACTGGACATGTGCTGAAAGGAATCTTTTACTTCCAAACTGCTACATCCTGAAAGATCAAGGACCTCCAAGCTCTTGAGCTCAGCAAAGTTTGGACAATCAGTGAGAAAGGCACAACCTTTCAGAAGGAGCCTACGAAGCTTACAACCATCGTGGAACTTGGGCAGCATTTTTATTTTAGTCCCAGAGAGGATGAGATCACGGAGTTCCCTAGGGTCCTCAAAATCCTCGATTACATCCAAAGAAGAGGCCCCGGATAGGTCTAGGACCTGAAGCTTTTCCATTTTCTTGGTCGATGAGAGAGCTGTAAGGCCTGTGCAACCTCTCAAAAGAAGATGAGTTAAACCCACCACATTCGCGGGTACTTTGGTGACAGCACTGCGAGAAAGGTCAAGGACCCTTAGGTTAGGCTTATTCTCCAAAAAATCGTCCGGTACTTCTTTCAAGGCCTTGGCACCAGAAAGATCAAGAATTTCAAGGGCCGTCAATTTTTGTAACGTCGGTAACCTAGCAAGGTCTGGACATTCACCTAACAAGAGTCTGGAGAGTTTTGGCAAATCATCAAAGAAGGGCAAACGATCCACTTTTGTAAGTGAAAGATTCAGTGTTTGAAGTTGCTTCAGCTGTGACAAGCTCTTGTCGGGAATTCTTCTTAAGTTGGAAGAACCAGACAGATCAAGGACTTCCAGTTTTTCCAGATTATTCACACAATTCTTCTGGTCCAGCTCCAACAACTTGCAATCTCTTAGAATCAGCCAACGCAGCTCTTCCAGTTTCATCAGAGATGAAGGAACGGCTTTAGTGCCTGCCCCGGACAAGTTAATGCTCCTGATTTTCTTCATTTTCCCAAAAAGGTCATCCTTCATGGTCCCCAACGAAGATGCCCCAGAAATCTCGAGAACGAACAATTTATCAAGTTTATCGAGCCCATCCACATTGACTAGCGCACTGCAGCCTCTCAGAACAAGCACCTGAATCTCCTGGAGACTTAACAGGGGTTGAGGCAACTCTTTAAAAGTGGGATTTATGATGACCAGATTTCTAAGGTTTCCCATACTACTTAAGTAAGTCCCTGGGAATCTTCTCCACAGATGACTGAGACCATTGATGATAAGAGTCGAAATCTCATCCTTCTTCTTGTGGCTTGTCTTCAATACACCATCAGCCAGGGTAGTCAGGCCAAGACCAGCCCAGCCCTCAGCATCTGTCATGACATCAGCCAGACCGAGTCGGGTTGTGGTGTGGAAAGCACCATGTCGGCTATCGTGGAGTTTCACTTCAGCCCCTTCCAGATATATGAAACTATTTTCCCGTTCTTTCAGGATACCACGACCCTTGAGATCCATCAGTGTGCGGTGCCCTTCCTCAAATACCATATCAATCTGCTCAAGGTCACCAAAATAACCTTCCAGCAACCAGTGGACAGTCAGCTCATTACAATGCATCGCATGTGGTTTGACAAAAATATGCCTGCTGTGCCAAGAGCAGTCAGAAATGGTTCCATTTCTTGTAAACATCTCGTACACCAAAGTCACTAGTTCGTTGACATCGCCAGATTTGAAAATGTTAGCAGCTTCTTCCATTGCGCTTTCTAAGGTCGACTCACCAGCACGCTCCTCTTGACTCTCTCCTTCCAGTGTTGGTCCCTGGGCATTGTTCAGAGCTTCTGCCAGCATAATCATCATAGATGGAACAAGCAAATCATTCACACATCCAGGCTCACGCGAACTCCTTTCACCAGCTGAAGCAGACCCAGCCTGTCCAATTTCAGAACATAATTTTTCGAAATTTGAAGAAGCATGAACATGCCCCTTCACCTTTCCTTTCAGAAACTTCAATGCGTCTTGCACAGACAGTCCACTCATGCGATGCGTAAAGCAGTTTTCCTCCTCCTGGTGAATCTCCGGACCAGTATGCTTCGTGCTTTCATTGCCATCAGTACCTGTAATTAAATACTTTGGAAAAGGACGAATTTTGTTTAGTTCCTCCAGTAACTTTTTCTGTTCATCAATGGCAAACCCGTCGAGAACAACGAGAATATATTTCTTTTCCTTCAGCTTCTTTTCCTTCTCTTGAGAGGCAGCAGGAGGAACACTCGGGTTTGACTTTGGGCTTTCCTTTGGTTCAGGAATCGCCGAACTCGACTCATCAGGGTTCCCATCTTTTCCCGTAGTGACTTCCGCAGCAGATTTCATAGCATCAAGCTTTTCTCGGATTCTCTGCTTCATTTCCTCCTTATCCAGATCTTCTCTCGCATGCGCCTCGAAATGATCTTTGTCATCCTCGCAGTCCTCATTAAACGAATACACCGACAGTTGAAGCGCAACATTCTCAAGAATTCTCCTCTCATAATCTTCTGAGGCCCTTTGTATGTAGATATTATTGTCGGGAGCAAACCAAAGAGTCCCATAGGAGCCTCGTTGCCAAGCACGACGACAGACCTCCCTTGCCATCCATGTCTTCCCAACTCCAGATTTTCCGAGTAGGAACACTTTCTGCTTATCAGTGTTCAGGTGTTGTAATATCTCTTCGGGATGGTCTGGCTCACTATCTTCGGCAGACTTTCCCATTGCTGATCGGTAAATATAGCCTACCAAAGGAGATTGATCAGGAATTCTAGAGCTCAACAAAGTTTCCATAACCACACACACACAAGTGAGCCCATTTATCAAATATTAGACTCCATGGATCTCGTTTGAGTAGGTCATCCCTACCAAAAAGACCAAAGATATGCGTCCTCACGCACAATCCAAATTCCAACACGACATAACAATAACCAGACAGTTTACCTCTTCGACACAAATACCATCTTCAGCTGCGTAAAGCAATTTTTTTGGATTTCATTCTTAAAACATCAGCAGGAAAATCTAAAACTGATGCAGATAAGCAGCCTCCCTAGCACGGTAAGCTCGGAACATGATGATGTCTTTTATATCATCGCACCTTTCAATGAGAACTAATGTAACTGTCGACAAACTTGGCTCAAGCCTCAACCGCACGCATGCACGAAGATCGCAATTACCACATCAAAGTCTAAGCCACATTCCCTACGCCTTCGATTCCACCCGACCGCACCGAAACAGACTACAGGCCCTAAATCACTCCGATCAACACCACTACTTTGACCGTATCGAGCCCACAAGAATGAACACCTCATCATCTACAGCGGACCCAGACTACTTCAATCGCTGTTGACAAACCAAACCCAGAACCAGACAAATACCACATTCACACCCATAACCCCCAAAACCCGGGCAAACCCGGAATCAGCGATGAACAAAATATCATCCAAAAAGCTTCGAGACCCACAAACCAACGGGATCAAAGATCGCAACTTTAGACCAGTACCTGCAGAAAACTATCAAAATCCAGATCCAAAAACTAGAGATGGGATCAAAACAACCGGCTCGATTCTTTATATATTGACCAAGACTCCCACCGCCTTCTTTAACTCATTTTTTTTCCCCTCAATTTCAATCATTTGTTTATTCTGTTGTTCTCATATTCGAAATTAAATTCATAATAGTATTGGATTCAATGTTTTCTTCCTTCTGCATCTCTAAAACAATTTCAAATTAGTTCATCACTCTGCTTTATTCTTTCTATTCGAATTAGTTGTAATCTCATATAAAATTGTGCTTTGTGCGATTTTAAAATAGGAAAAAATTTGCTAAAATTTTGAAATATCGAAAATAACCCAGAGTATCACTAAACAACTCAAGGAAACATATGGACAACGAACCAATGAGATGGACAATGGAGTACGTAAGGCAAACTCTAGACAAAGAGTTGTAAAAGATGGAAGCTTCGACCACCAGAACAGTACAACTCGAAAGATGTACAGGGTCGGTGAAAGACCAGGAACAGATGTGCAAGACTTGAGAATATATTCAATGATGCACTTGTTATTTATAATGGAAATTTTTCAGAAATCTTATAAACAAAGAGTCAGAGAATACAGCGGAAGATAACAGATGGAACTTTATGGTGAGTTCCAATACAGATAATTTTTCTGGTACCAAATGAGAAACCTACGATACTGGATTTGGTTTTTAAGTTTTTTCAAGCATCGCATGCGAGGTTCATCATATGGATAAATGTACCAATTTTTGTCTGGGTCATCTGAGCTATCATAGGCAAGATGCGCCTGGACCCTCTTAAGAACACACTTAATAGTCTTACGCTTTATGTAGTCATCTATCCACCGGATGTAGAATTGGATATACTTAAGGTGGGTTGGACATCTCCAAGGAGGCTGTTCTCTTTCCCTGTTACTAAGACGAGTAATAAAATGGTTATAGAGTCTCCAACAATTTGGAAAACGGGGTCTGTAGAGGCATCTTCTTCTAGGTGGATGTATCATCCTTTCCCTACTACACTGTCAAGCCACGACCGGTGCCTGGCAGCTCTCCTAGCTTAAGCGGCAACTGGTCCTCGATGGCGATTGCGGTAGCTTTACGGTTACTCAGATGTTACTTAGCCTAGAAGATAGACTCCTGCAACATACGCCTTTAACCAAAGAGTGTAAACCTATAACAAAGCTATTACTTGATAGTAGGATTTAGAAAAGAGAAACGCTTGGAACTCTTTCAGTATGAGATGACTAAGGAGCATAAGACAGATAAGAAACAAAATTAAACAAGACATGGGAGGATGACTGAGGATAACGAAACATGAAAATGAGGATAACCAAACATAAGAAGATGACTGAAGATGACTGAGGATAACCAGACAGACTTAGAAAGATACATAAAGATGCATGAGTATCACCTAAAATGCAAGAATATCACCTAAATGGTGAAAATAGATAAGCATGAAGTTTTTGGGTTTTCTGGGTTTTTTGAATGTTTTTGGGTTTTTCGAAAGCGAGGGGATTCATGAGAGTTTGATTCCTAAGAGACCACCACCCTGGATAACACCTTTGAGAAGCTTAGAAAGCCATGGATATGAAAACACTAAGGATTGTGTATTGTAGTTTGTGTATCGCTCTCTACTGAACTCCATAGATGGGAGTGGCTATTTATAATACAGGCTAAGTTAAAGAAGCTTGGCTGTGGTTAAGCCACGAGGTCCTAAACTATTCTTAGTCAAAAAGATGAAAATGACTAAAGGTAGCATGTCATCTTGTGCCGGCCTTATCTTCAAGGAATCTTGTGGCACATTTGTCAAAAAGTCTTTTGGCTTGTCTCGCCAACTTTGTCAAAAAGTTGTTTGTCTTGGCTTGCCGACCTTATCTTGAAAATCTTATCTTCACATGGGCGGCTAGTGCTTTGGTCTTTTTCCTTTTCCTTTTGGGTCCTCCGGGGAATGATCATCTCTTTTGTGAGTAGAGGATGGTCCCGCTTGTGACGATCTTGGGCCTGTGCTTGGTGATTCTGGGCCTAGGTCCACCTTTATTAGGAAATTCTGGGCTATTTCATCCCAGTGTAGGCCACTCTGATGGTACAGGTGAAGGGCGCACATAAGCCTGTAGACATGGTTTGGATCTGTGTTCTGAATCTGGGCTTGGAGTACTTCATCTGGATCTGGATATGGAACTCCATTTTCTGTGCAGAGCTTTATTTTTAGAAATTCCTTGTCTGTGATTGCCATTTCCCTGTCTGAGAAGGTCGTGTAGTCGTCATGTGCTAGGGAAAATGGGAGACTGGAAAATTCTTCTAAATTGTTGATGGCCACCATCGCTTGTAAACTTGGGTCAAAATGTCAATGCCTGCGAAACAAATAAATTGAATAAGGGGTTAGTCCTCCGAACTTGAAGTATTTGTCCTGGTGTAGCTCAATCCATGTTCGCCATTGGCTCAGTGGTGCGAACCATGAGAGTACTTCTGCTAAATGAGCATGAGGTCTTCTCTTCAGAGTAAAATTATGCAAGTCTCCTAGCTGGTCAAAGTATTTGAGAAGTTCCTCAGTGGGGAACTCGAGTGCCATAGTATAGCTGTGCAACAAATACCAAAAGAACTATGTTAGTTCTTCAGGGAAGATCTGCATTGGATTTATGAGTATGGCCTTTAGGAAAGGATAAGTCGGATGCAGTCCTTGTTCTGGAAACATCATCTGGCCATACTTGCTGAAGACTCTCTCTAAATATTTCTGTGTCATTTAAACGGAGTGAGCTAGGACTGTCTCAACATGTTCTTGGTTGTCATAGCTCGTAATCTCTGGAGGAAGAATCCTGGGCATTTCTCTTTGCTTTGGCACATATGTGGAAATCATTGCTTGCAAAACTGGGCTCTCTTGCAGGGTAAGATGAGCAATATCAAAAGGTCTAGATAAGAAATCTTCCACAACATTGTTTTTACCTTTGATATGCCTTACTGTAAAAGAGTACTGGGAAAACCATTCTGATAGTCTGAGTAGCTGAGCGTTTGGAATCCTCTTCTGCCTGATTGTCAGCATAGATGTGAAAGAAGACATATCGCTCTCCACAATGAAATGATGTTCAACTAAATGGAATTCAAATTTCTTTATTCCATATTTTACTGCCAAAATTTCCTTTATGGTTGAATGGTAATGCTGTTCAGCTTGATTGAACTTACCAGACTTGTATGCACAAATTCTTCGTTTTCCCTCTTTTTCCTCAAGCAAGATTGCTGCCCAAAATTGATCACTAGCATCTGTCTGCAAGATCCTTATTCCATCTGAAGGAATCTGCAAAGGAGGAAGCAGCTGTAATTGGGCCTTTAGATACCTTACTGCTTCTGTCTGGGCTTCTGCCCACGGCTGAGATCCTTTCTTCAATTGGGCTTCTAGCGGGCTGGTATACCTGCTGATATTAGGCACAAAATCTCTCAAGTAGTTAACAATTCCTAAAAATTATTGGATCTATTTTGTGGTCAATTTAGAGTCCGGGAATTTTAAAAGTTCTTGAGCTATGTGAGGTCCTGTATGAATTTACTTAAGTTATATTTATAAAATGCAATTTTCTTGACCAAGACTCCCACCACCTTCTTTAACTCCTTTTATTTCCCTCAATTTCAATCATTTGTTTATTCTGTTTGTTCTCATATTCGAAATTAAGATATTAAATCTATTAAATTCTCCTGGAAGAACGTGGTGACTATTGAATGCTCCTCCGAGTTCACTTTGATGATCCGCAGCAGCAAGTGCTTGACACAATCATAAGCTTCGATGACAGCACAGCGCCGGTACTCTTCCTTTGATATCTTATACCACAACCATTTATCAGGCGCATCCACCGACTCCTGGGACTGACTCAATGCACGCAACAGCTCATTGCACAGAAGAAAGCAGGGCCACCTTACAACCCTGACATTCCAGGTATTAGGCGGCAACTCCAACAACTCAACCTCACGATCCGAGATTATGTCTTCCTCTCTGAAGATGTTAATAATCTCGTTCCATATCAAGGCAAATTTATGAGCCTCAACCTGATTCGACCCTAGCTTCTTGTACGACCTGCCTAAACCATACCTCAGCTTCAATCGGCGAACAGCATTGTTGAATTTACTCCTCAGAGTACCCCTTGCGTTCAGAAGCTGCTCCTCGGGCACGAGGTTAAACTGAATCGCACTGGCAAAGAACTGAAACCTCAGCCTCAGCTGCTGCATATTGCGAATCTCCCCCAAGTGATCAAACAGTCCAACAGCAGCTCCCGTTATCGAAGAATAAATCGAATACCAAATCTGAATATCCATGAGGTAAATTAACACGACAGGAAGCCAGAGAAACCCAACAGCAACCCTGTTGCTATTGCTTAAGCACTGATGCCACTCGTACTTTATGTCACGGAAGAACGACGCCTTTTCTGATTTTAGGACGGGCCACGCTGTGAGTCCGGCCCAAATATTAAGGGCCTCCCTCAGGATGGCCCATGAAAGACCCAATAGAAAGACACCTGAAAGCCCCCAGATAATTTTAAATTAATTGCTCCAAATAATCCCCGCCCCTTTTTTAAAAGTTTATTTCGCTTTTTCCCAAAAAATGTCGGTGGAGGGAAAATGGAGATGGCATCACCGACCTTATCCCCAAGGGCTCCCCGTGTCCACGCAGTCATCCAATTGAGCTCCTACCCTGCCCAGAGCCCTAATCCCGTGCGTCTCCCCCTACCCTGCACCCTCACCCCTCCACCTCGATCTCACCCCCCCACTAACACAGTACGCGAAATTACTAGAATAGCCACTCTCTCGGACAGCTCTTCCCTTGCCTGGTCGGTCGGAGGCCTTTTCTATTTCCTCAGTCCGTCGTACTGTCCTGCTCCATCGTTTCTCCGACCGGGTTGATTTTTCTCTTTATTTTTTGTACCTGCCAGTCGATGGCGTCCGGGTCGTCGGGTAGGGTCAACTCGGTTTCCAAGGGGTTCGATTTCGCGTCCGATGATATCCTCTGCTCGTACGAGGACTACGGCGACCCTGAGGATTCAAATGGGAGGCATTCCGATCCTGGGATCACCCCCGGAAAGGTAAGGGATCTGGGGCTTTTAATAGGGTTTCTGGGTTTTTGGTTTGTGATGGTTTAGCTGGTTGTCGAGGGGCTTACTGAATGTTAGTCGGTTGATTTCGTCCAAATGTTCGATGGACAAAAGGGATGTGATCTTCGGGTGACTGATCTAGTTAGGGTTTAGCTAGGGTTTCACCTGGATCTTTTGCAGATGATGCTCGACTAATTGATGTGATCAGAGTTTTCACCATTTGTCATCAAAATTTCCGTGTTTCAGCAGTTCTTTTTTTTTGGGGGCGGGGGAGGTGGTTAGTTATTGGTGAAACTTGGCTGTATGGAATGTTTTGATCGGGTGGTTTTGACAGGACTTAGACAAAAGTAGACTGACTGATGATATTTTTTTTTAGTAAAAATAAGGTCTAAGATTTTACGAGGAGCACGGTTGTTATTTTTTGCATATTATCTGATTTTACGAATTTTTCTTCGTTCTATTCGTTTTCTTTTATTGTTTATGATTTTTCTCATTTCTGCTTTGGTACTCCATCACCGACGCAGCTGACAGTGTACTCGGCGCCTGCCTACAGTCAGCCCGAAGATGCTTTCACTCAGGATCTGATTTCTACTGTTGAAATGACCATGAAGAAATATACAGACAATCTGATGCGGTTTCTCGAAGGAATCAGTTCGAGGATGTCGCAGCTGGAACTGTATTGCTACAACCTTGAGAAGTCTGTTGGGAAAATGAGGTCTGAGTTGACTCGGGATCATGGAGATGCAGATGCGAAGTTGAAATCTATGGAGAAACATCTTCAAGAAGTGAGCTCTCTGTCTTCTGAGTATTACCCTGTGCTTCTGGTTGCCTGAATTCTTCTCATCAATGAAATGGGTTATTTGACCTCTATGATCCCGTTTCGGAAGCCGGCGATGCCCTTTGGTTTCTGGGGTGACTATCTTCGTCTCCTGCAAGATGATTATAACTTATCAGCAACTTCATTTAAGATAAGATTTCAATTGCAGGTTCACCGGTCAGTGCAAATACTGAGGGACAAGCAGGAGCTTGCTGAAACACAGAAGGATTTAGCCAAGAAGCTTCAGACCGTGCAGAAAGAGTCTTCCTCTGGCCATTCCCATTCGAATGAGGATAGAGCCTCATCACCTGCACCTGACGATACCTCTGATGCTTACAGCAAGCAGTTAGCACTAGCCCTGCCTCATCAATTAATCCCCCAGCAACAGGCGGCTCCCCTACCACCGTTGGCACCTGCTCAGAATATCTCTCAACAACATGCCTACTATGTGCAGGCAGCACAAATTCGTCCTCCAGGCAGTCAATACTTGCCATCTGATACTCAGTCTAGGATGACTCATCTGCAGGCGCTCACAGCACCTCAGGCTTTCCAGCTGATGGTGAATTCATCTCCAGCTGGGCACCACAACCCTCAGTACGAGCAACAGTGGGCTCAGCAACCACTTCAACAAGTTCCTCAGCCACCAGTACGGCAGGGTCCTGCGCAATCTCAAATGCAACCTGCCTCTGGAACCACTGTTTATACACCTTATCCTCAAGGCCAACCCTCAAATGCTCCTCCAGAAGGACCCCCTAGTAACATGTCCTCGCAAATGCCTTACTCAGGCCTTCGACCTCCTGCCTCTACCCGTGTTGATGCAGTTCCTTATGGATACAGTGGGCAGGGTGGAATAGGGATCGGTCCACAGCAGCCTCCGACCCAGACTATTCCCGGAAGTAACAGTGCTCCCCAGGCAGATCTTGCTTATGCTGCCGGTGGACATCATGGGGCAGTCCCTCGTGGTGGGTATGTCATTTACGACAGAGAAGGGGGACGAGTGTCGCACCCCCTGCAGCAACCTCACTTTGTGCCCAGTGGAGCATACCCACTCGGCAGTATTCCCATTCAGAGCCAGCCACCACCAAACCCTGTCGCTCGTGCTCCTGGCCAGTCGCAGTACCCGCGCAACCATCCTCACAACGATTTGATCGAGAAGCTGATGAATATGGGTTTCCGGGGAGATCATGCGGCTGCAGTGATTCAGAAGACGGAGGAGAGCGGACAGCAGGTGGACTTCAACACTGTGTTCGACAGGTTGAGCGCGCAGTCATCGGGAGGTCATCAGCGAGGATGGTCTGGTTGAGATTCTTGCCTCCATCCAGATGAAGATTATTCGTGATGCGTGATGTTGCTACCGATCTTATACGATTGAATATTACTGCGGCGGATTTCCTCTTTACTCAGGATTTGTGGTCTCTGTTCTAATACCATTGGGAGCCTTTTTGAGTCCTCTGGTATGTTGTCAGACCTGGGAATTTTTTTTTTTTTAAAGAATTCATTAGATCAACCTAGTGCAACGATTCTCCAAGAGATCTCTGTGGCATTGCATCCAAAAGTAGCTAAAAGCTGCTTCTAAATCAATAATATTTTCAGGATTGATTTTATGCTTAGCTTCGTCTGTGCTTGTCTGGCTCTCAGGATCGTTCTCTGATGCCCTTCAGGCTTTGATCCTGGATTGGATAATCAGCGATGCTCCCAAAAGACATTGCTATGAGACGATTGTGAGTTTTTAGTTTTAGTTAGGACAAGTAGAGGAAGTTCTCTCTTCAGTTTGCAGAAGTGCAAGACAAGGGTTGACAATCTTCCCACTTCGCTGTCCCGTTTTCGATTCCCTCCCTCTTCTCCAAACCAAACCTCCGACGACGACGACCGAACAAAAGCCGCGACCTTTCCGCCATGGAAATGCAGCTCTCCATCTGCTCGTCGAAACCCACAATTCCTACCATCATCAAAGCCCACCACCGCAACGCGTTTTCGGCTATCAAAGACCGCGCCTTCCGTTCTTCCTTCCTCTCTTTCCCCCTTATAAACCCTAAACCCCTGAAGCTCCCACCTACCCACAACCATAAACCCTTGCTGCCGCGGCGCTTTGGACCCGTCTCCCTCTTCACGGGTCTCGTCGAGGAGATCGGCCGTGTCAAATCCCTCGGACCGACCTCTATCGATGCCTTCACCATCACGATCAATGCGGAGACCACCCTCGGGAACCTTGCCCTCGGGGACAGTGTCTCTGTCAATGGCACTTGCCTTACGGTGACGGAGTTCTCCACTGCTGCGTCGGAGTTCTCGGTCGGCCTATCCCCTGAAACGTTGAGGAAGACCAATCTGGGGAACCTGGTCCCTGGATCAATGGTGAATCTAGAGAGGGCCGTCCGCCCTACCGACCGGATGGGCGGACATTTTGTGCAAGGTCATGTGGATGGGACAGGGGTGATTGTGGGGAAGGATAGGGAGGGGGATTCGCTTTGGGTTAAGGTTAGGGTGGAGGATGTAGGATTGATGAAGTACGTAGTGCCAAAGGGGTTCATCGCGGTGGATGGCACAAGCCTGACCGTCTGTGAGGTGTCCGATGAGGAAGGGTGGTTTAACTTTATGCTGGTTAGGTATACGCAGGAGAAGGTCGTGATTGCTAACAAGGCGATCGGAGAGAAGGTTAACCTTGAGGTAGATATACTCGGGAAGTATGTGGAGAGGTTACTGAAGAGCGGATTCTTGGACTCCATAAACAAGACTTAGTGATCATTTAGGTACTGCCGTTACCGGAATTCAGTGAGCATTTGGAACTGTGATATCTTTATAGCAAGATAGATAATTGGCATTTGTTCATGGCATGCTCTCTTGAATTGGTGTATTTGCTCTAGGTACTGAATGCTATGTTACTTTGTTGTATCTGGGTGGCTAGAAACTGGGGTCGTAATGGCGGTATTTTATATGTACGTGGAATCTTAAAAGATCAGTGCTGAATAGGAATGTGAAGAAATTCTGAGGCAAGCGAAGTTGGTTGGGAGACTTCATTGGACTTGGCCTTGCTCTGCAGTGATTTGTGTGACTTTGTTCTAAAAATGACACAGTCGTCTTGGTATCTTAGCGGAAATTTTACTGATGCCATTAATGAGTGATTAGTTGGATTTGCTTACGTACTGTTTCATCGAAACATCATTGAGATTAATAACAATGTTCGGTATCTGATACTTTTGGTCGCAGAATTGTCTCAAATTTTGACCGTCGGTGGTCATTCATCCACATTCGAGAAGGATGGAGAGGAGAGAGGCCCGGCAATCAATGGCAAGGCTGAATAATGTGTACGATCCTTTCGGCAAGTCCGCGTGGAGAGTTGGAAGAATAGATTACCGTAAGAACTGCGAGTCGTGTTCCAGGCTTTGCTCCTTTCCCTTTTCCAGTCACAGGGCTTCTTTCTATGTTCCAACTATGTCATACGGTACCGGGTCACGATGACACCGCGTACTTGACGCCCATATATTTTCGTAGGCCATCCGTTGTTTCAACCACTTTCCCCTTCATATTACCGTAAGCTTTGCTATCATAATGGCCATTTGAAGAAAAATGACAATGAATCATATGCCTCCCTTGGTCAAACTCGGGGGGCTTCTCGTCTTGTGATGTCACATTCCATGCTTTTTTTGTGAGGTAGTGAGTGGGTCCCGACCCTTCGCCTCCCCCAACTTAGATTTGGTTTCATCATGGGATTTCCATTTACGTGCAACTAATGCGCATGCTCGTCAACCCGATCTTTTTAAAAGGCAGCCACGAATAAAAATAGAATCAGGAGATTGTCGTTCCGGAGAGATAACCGAGGTTGTCGTTTTGTGGGGAAGCTCCGGGAGTGAGGGGAGGGAGGGAAATCAGAAGAGGCAACGGGTGATGTTTGTGCCGCCTTCGTGGTCCTATGATGTCCACACACGTGTCGCGTACCCATTGATTGCAGCATTCCCCGGGTGATTGAGTCGTGTCTGAACTGAACCGAAGCCTCTGAGTCGCAGAGTCGGTTGGCCCATATCGTTTGTGCCTTCTGACGCGACGAGACGATACCTCTTTCCTTCGAAAGGATCTGGGTTTCGTTGAATTTACGGTTTTGCTCATCTCATCTTCAGGTTTTGAGTAGACTTACTTCTCCCTCGGGCAATCTAGAGGCGAGGACCAGATAGATTCCCCACCACCCACGAATCGAGTCCAACCGAACCATTGACTTCAGAGGCAACCAATCGCTGATCATTGCGATTCCTATTCTCCACACACCGAGCAATTATTAAAGGAGGGAGACAAAGTCAACTATTGTGATGATCCAAAGTGGAAGGGACAAAACAGTAACTTCCCAATGATGCTCATGTCCTAAGGTCGAACATCTCCCTGCGTTTTTTGTATATATAAATACATATTCACGCGCTGCCGCGGCCTCACGCCACAGCAGTTAGTCCCTCGGAAATCTCTAGTCTTCGTACCAGGGTAGGATATACCAAAAGGGAGATGAAGAAAACGGGGCTGTTAGCAGCATCCGTGGCGGCCACGGCCACGGCCATCACCTCCGCGTCCCCTGCTTCCCCGTCGTCCTCTCCGAACAACGGCCGCCGGTCGAAGCCCCATCCCCGTGTTCAGGTAAAACCTCCTTCGATCTGCCAGCTTCCCACGTCCCGCCCCCCCCCCCCTGTGACCTCGTTTGGTCGCTGACGTTCCGATGTCTTCTCTTGGGTCTCTAAACAGGAGGAGGAAGGGAAGGATGGTAGGACGGAGGCGTCGGGGAAGTTCGCCCCAAGGTTCGACGGCCTGAGGTTCATCGAAACGCTGGTGACCGCTCACAGATAATCACGGCCAAGGAGGGGGGATTTTCTGTTCGTAGGAAATCAATCCCCTTTGTCTGTCTTTCCTGAATATTTTAACGCCACCCAAATGACCCAATTGGATTCGACTCCTCCCTGTTTTTCTTTTTATTACAAAGGAGGAAGGAAAGGAAGGAAATTTGTGACAACTGTTCCTTTTTCTTGCCGTGATCGTGACGAAAATATTTGGGCCTTCCACATAAATTCCACGGGCCCGAAGCCCATTTTATCCATCCGGTGGGTTTCCAGCCAACGGGTTTTTCGGAAGAACACAGGAATATCCCCCAATTCGTATCGTGGAGCAGCAACTTGTAATTGAATTCCGTTTTCCTCGAACAGATAACGAAAAGAAATCCGTCCGTCAAACTCCCCTTGTCCACGCGCGTATATATTGAACAAATCGCCAATTCCGTCAGGTTGTTCTCCCCTCCCGTTGTTTGTTGGCTACAAACGGTGAGCGGCTGTCTCTGAATCTTGATTCTTCTTGAGTTTGTTTTTCCCTTTGATTTCTGTTTTGGCGTGCCGGTTTGTAGCGTACGATTGGTTTCGGATCGTTTGAAGGAATTTGTTGATTGATTGGTCGGTCTCGTATGAGCTGGGTGCTCTTTTTTTTTCTATGTTGACATATTAGGGTTCATTGTCCCCTGATTTCCAGTGTGTGTGGATGGTTTTTTTTTTATGTTTTTTTTACGATTGATGAGGTTGTGGTGGTAGGATTTGACTTGATCTCCCGATGCGTCCATTGTTTGTAAGTTTTTTCGGAGACGATGTTAGTTGATTTTGGCGTGATTTAGATTCTTCCTTGCTGCGATTCCCCGCAAATATACCTTGGGATCGAGCCGTTGTGCCCCGGGAATGGTTGGGTATTCTTCTGGGTTATCCGGTGAAGTCGTCTGGAACTGTCCGAGATTCATCTCCTGATTTATGATTCACTTTGTCTCTTATTCTGTTGGAACCGGGTTCATTGGTTTGTGCTCTATTTGTTGATTTGATCTAATTAATGTTTGCTGTGTTTTCCTTCCCACAACGGCCCTTTGATTAGTGTGCGCGTCATTTTTATGTAATTCCAGGAACAAGTAAGGACCTATGATCGTTGAAAGAATGACAACTTGTCATGTGCGGGAGATGATGGCATCCAGTGCTACAACTGATGCCGATAACTTTCCCCGTGCCGAGGAGAAGCCTGGATCAGATGCACCGCACCAATCCGATTGTAGTCAGTCTGGTTGTCTAGACTGCAACATCTGCTTGGACTCGGCGCAAGATCCAGTGGTGACACTCTGCGGCCATCTTTACTGCTGGCCATGCATTTACAAATGGCTTAGGGTTCAGGATGCTTCGTCCGAGGATCCAGAGCAGAGGCATCAATGTCCGGTGTGCAAATCTGAAGTTTCTGACTCGACTCTAGTCCCCCTTTATTACCGGGGTCAAACAACAAAACCACCCATGAACAGTAACCAAGACCTCGGCATTGTTATACCATGCAGACCTCTCGGTCCTGCTCGTGTTCCAATTGCTCCGAGATCAACAACAGATAGCACCGTATCTCGTCCTACCGAACAAATTTATGGGCTCTACCATCCTCAGCATCCCCTGCAGTTCTCACAGACAAGTTACCATCATCCAGGATCAACTATGCTAAGTCTAAGCGGAACAACGTTGAGTATCATTTACCCGATAGTCGGCACATTTAGCGAGATAGTCTTCGGGAGGCACTCTGGTAACTCATTGACCGACATATATACTTACCCTAACTCCTATAGCATAGTTTGGGACAGTAACTCAAGGATGAGGAGGCAGGCAAAGGAGGCGAATAAGTCTCTGAGCAGAGTCTGTCTCTTCCTTTTGTGTTGTTTATTGCTCTGCCTCCTGTTGTTTTGAGATGATCCTGTTCATTTTTTCCCGCAAACCACCTGATCTGGCAGGATGTGCTAGGAACCAAGCCTGTTGCGCAACTTCTGCGCCAGACCTAGCAATACCATTTCATTTGTCTATAGAATGATCAAAGATGGATCCATGGAGTGTTTTAGTGTACATGCTTTAGGAAGAAAGATCATCTTTGCTATCCGGATTTTACGAGCCTGACTGAATCAAATACATCTGTTTTGTTGAGTGCACGGTATTTGTATACGACAACTGGTGTTACATTATGCTTAGACTCTGGAACATACGAGCCATATAATTCCTAGGTACAAATATTGATGTTGGGGTTCGGTCCGTAAGGTGGCACGATACCCCGCCTCTCAGGAAGCTTTGGTTCAGGTCCAGCATCTCAGTCGGCCGCGGCCCCCAGGCTTTACAAAGCCCTTGCGCTTTTGATGCTGCCACTACCCATGACCGTGCAAGCTCTGGGGAGGAGGGGGAGAAAAGATCATCTTCTTGCACCAGCAGGCATCCGAAATCACCTCCACTGTTGTCTAAAATACTACAAAAAACCTTAAGCTTGTGCAAGAACAGATAGGGCTGGGCTCTTTGTACTGTTTCAGCTGCAGGTAAATAACGGGAAGACAAATCTTTTAAAAAACAGAAAGGCGGTCTTCTTCCTACACCTGCAGAAATTGTCACAATGGATAATATCCGGCAAAAAAAAAAGGAAGAAAAATGCAAAGTCGATGATTTTTTCCAGAGAGGTTGGGATGTAGTTATTTTGCAAAATATTATTCCCCGAATTGAAGATCTCAAAATTCAACAGCTTTTTGGATACTTACAGAGGACGAAGCAACAGAGACGATGCAACGTTACTTGATAGGGCTAATCGTGTGAACATGTTTTTAGCACTATTTCTCGGATACGGCCTCGGTCGCGGCACTCTTGTCTTCTGCTGGTGTTTCCTCGGTGACTGCCGCTTTGCTTGGAGAAAGGCTTGCTGCTGCTGCTGCTGCCGCTTTGGTTGGCGATGCCGAGTCGGTGCCACCAGGAGAAGGGGCAGCGGCAATGTTCTTTGTCCCCTTACCGTCGTCCATGTCCTTGTCCTTGTCCTTATCCTTATCCTTATCTCCCTTGGCGTCCTTCCCGTCCTTGGCTGGCGTTGGTGGAGGCGGCATCATGTGTGGAGGAGGAGTCTGCTTGAGCTTCACCAGGACCTGCCTCATCCTAGAGAGATCAGTCGGTTTCCCGGGCTTTGGGCCCTGAATGACCACCACGGAGGGCTTCTTGTCTGGATCTCTCTTCCCCCTCTTCTCAATCTTTGATACCTCGCGAGGAATGAGCTCTGCTATGGCCTTCCAGTAGTGCTGGTCAGCTTCCTTGTGGAACTTCTCTTGGTTAGCCAGGGATAACTGGCATTGACGACCACGAGCTTAGAGCAATAAGAAAAGATGGAGAACATTGGTTATGATATGATTTCGCGGCTGACCTTCTCTCTTTCTCTGTTGGTGGCCTTGTTGGTCTCGCAGGTGGCTGTCCGCTTCTCGTAAAAGGACCTTATGTACTCTTCGGCTTCGTTGATGATCTGATTGCGCATCTCCTTCTCCCTTTTCGTCTTTTCTTCTAGGTGGATCATATTCTGACTGCACAAGATGCATACATTCACGATCATGTAAAGAACACGACCTTCGGCTGAGGAAGCGAAACTTAGCTAATGATGGTGAAAGATTCCTGAGAACAATGCCGGAAGCGACTGCACTCGCAATAACACGTGATTCCCATAATCTGTCATTCTAAGACAAACAAAGAGAAAGCCTCACCGGCGCCACTCCCGTAATGCCGTGCCTTCCTCCTGCATCTCGCTCGGGGGAGGCAGCAATGGCCCCCCACCACCAATTCCATCCTCCGGCTCATTCTCGTCCGTCACAAATGGTGACGAGAAATCCGGGTCGGCTGTTGGCTCAGCAAACCCATAAACATTTGGCGAGATCTCTGTGCCGTCACCATACCCTCGGCCACTCTCCTGCAGGGGGAACCCGCCGGTGTAATCCTCCTCCGGGAGATCATATTCGCCAGGACCACCGCTGTAGCCCTCCCCATCGAAGGGTCCCCGAGCATGGTCGTGTTCATGGTTCTGCTGGTCCCCTTCGTATTCCTCATAGAAGGACGACATCGTCTTCAGGCAGATCGAGTGCGGCGGAACGGCTAATTTCCCTCAAAATGTGATCTTTGTGATGAAAAGAAACAGTGGGAATGAATAGTTCTTGTATTTTCCTTTAATTCATTGGTTGAACGCACGAGGAATTCGGATCTTGGGACATTTTTGCCTGATGACATATTCGACGATTCTAACGTCCTCAGATTTTTAATACAGGCGACAAAACTGGAGCCGACGTCGCATTTTTTGTTAGAGGACTGATACGTGGATGAAGACATACAGTCCGGTTCGTCGAGGATTGCGAAGAGAACTAAGAGACGTGGAGTTCGAACCCCTGGAACATCAGATGAATGCTATTTCCCGGGGACAGTGCCATTGTCGGCTTCATCCAGCTCGACTTTTCTTTGTCCCGTGTTGCTCTTCCCCCCGGAACTATAACCCAATCACCAACGGTTATCGAACGGGCCAACGCCAAGAAACTAACGGTGATCAGCACGTTGCTCACCCTGTTGCCAATCGAGCTGAGGGTCGTGGCCAGAGCTCGTAGCCGTAAAAAGATCTCGGAAGTCAATACCCAGCAGATGGGGCCGATCCCGACGGAGAAGAAGGCCACATTCCCACAAACGGAGAGGATCGTCAGGGTAGCTCCCATATGGCCTCTTACGCGGAGAACGAGGCTTGCTCTGGTGATGAAACATACGCGTATCTCGCAGCATCCCTCCTCCTCCTCCTCCTACTACTACTACTACTATCAATCTGATGACGACGCCGAGTCCGTCTGGCCATCCAGAACATGGCTGTCATCGCCATCCGCATCTAGATCCACCCTCCTGTACTTGCTGTGGTAGTTCATCGAGTCCAGACCACCTTTCCAACTGATCGAAATATGAAGAGAAGACAGAGGCGGGGACTGACAGGGCCAATCCGTTTCGGTCCAATGGGCCCTTGTGGGGCCTCAATTGACGCATAATGGGCCTAAAATATTCTTAATAAGGCAGGCAGCATTCGACATCAATCACGGTTCATGATGTAAGAAGGCGGCTTTAACTTTTCAAACGTGACCGACCACCACACCACCTTCGTGGGTACTCTCTTGCTGCAGTGCAAAGAAAAGGGAGGGAGTTGGTTTCTATAAGAGATTAACAAGTCAAAATCTGATAATGTAGGAAGAGCATCCACGGATGGTCGGCGATGTCCTGACGTCGACCTGGCCGTCTGTTCTTCAACGAACCCCCCTCCCACCTCCCGTGTCATGCTAGGCTGCCTGAAACTAGCTCTCATCAGCGGAATCGTTCTATGGGACAAGGACGAGGAAGCTTCTCGGCCTCTAGAACCTCCTCCACATGTGCTGCAGAGCAAACCCAACAGCCATTAATTCAAGATCTGTCAAAAACAAAAGAAAAGCCACAAAAAAATATTCTGCAGTAGGATTGTTTTTGTTGCCATCGCCATCAATTCCAGATATTTTCGGGTCTCTGTCTTTTGTTTATCATTATTTTGAACTCTTCCATCCCAACATTTCCCAGAGTTGTGTTTGTTGTCCATTATATCAAATGGTCAACCTTCTTATCACAAGTGTCGCGATCTCATTGGCCGCTTTCCTCACATTCTTGCCGACCGAAGATGCAAAAAAATTTAGTGTCAATCATCATCTTCCAATAATGGCCGGCCACACCCAAGCTCCACCCAATCCTATGCCCCACAACTGTCCTTATCTCCGTAAATTTTGTCAAACCCCTCCCTCCCACCACCCACTCTTAACTTCTGTTCTCATTGAGGTTGTTCATGTTGATCTGGGTTTTTGCTTACTGTTCAATCCCGCCAATTGAGTTCATGTAGTTCGTTTGAGTTGTTCCATATTTAGATTGTGCTGAATTTAGGACAGAACAGACCCATCACTGTAATAATACTAATAAAATGTAGATACAGAGAGGCATTACATCATGGAGGAGATCGCAAAAACTGTCTCCTCCCATGTTTGGTCCTAAAAGAGGGCGCTATCGAATGATCCACAGACCAAGGAGCTAAGTTTCTAATGTCTGAATGGAGTTCCTGCATGTGCATAGAGTAAACCAACTTCAAAGCCAACTGCTGCTGGGAAAAAACACGCAGCGGTTCGTCTGTCCGAAATAGAGAGGGAGTGCAGAAAGGTTCGAGACGAGAAGAAGTGAAAAGAGGTGTGTGTGTGTTTGTGGATGCAAGAATGTCTATAAAGGAGAGAAGAACAGGATGCTCAAAAAACAGCATGATATGAAGATGCAAAATCCTGTTCGGCTGCTTTCTCCAAAATCAGCAACCTGAGCAAGGATTCGCGACTAGTGCCTAGAAATCAGAAAGACGATGATGCTTTGAGGAAAAGTTTAGAAAAAGAATGATGGTTTTTCCAAGAAGAAGAATCCCGTGAACCCATTTGAAAATAGTAAAATGGGTGACGAACGAGGAGTCGAAAAAGAAGAGGAGGGAGGGGAGGGAGGGATCAGTTACGATCATCTTTCCTGAAGAAAGGTTTGGGAGGGAAAGGAGCTGACGATGAAGAAGAGGATGAACCCAAGTTCTGATGCTGCTGTTTCCTCGACGATTCAGCATCATGGAGCTCGAGCTGATTTGGGTGGGCGAAAGGCATGTGTGATTGCAGCAGGAAATTGTTGGCAGCGTCCATGTCGTCCCAAACAGGACTTCCCGGTCCCCAACCTGCCTGAATTGCATTGAACCATGCCTCTGCCATTTCTTTCCAAACCGTTTCCTGCATCGATGACACCCCTTCTGCTCCTCCACCTTCCGCACCGGCAATAACAACCTCTGTCTTGTCCAACTCCATTTCGGATACGACATTGTCATCCCGAGCCGTAGCAGCCGGCGCAGGAGCTGTTTCCTGCAGAGCTTCCATGCCTTTGGAAAAGTTGCGAGACGTGGAACCCTCCTCCATGGCAGAAGGTGAGGAAGAGGAAGAGCTCTCCCATGCAGAATCTGCCCTAGCTTCCTTATTCAGGAAACGCTCGGGAAAATTCAGCTTGGCATTCTCTCCTCTCAGCTTATACGCCTCTCGGTCGTATGCCATGGCAGCTTCCTCTGCCGTGTCGAAGGTCCCAAGCCAGAGCCTAGTCCGGTTCTTTGGGAGGCGAATCTCGGCAACCCATTTACCCCAATGCCGCTGCCTTACCCCGCGATATAGCTTCGTGGTGTGAAGCGGCAACGGTGAGCGGAAGACAGGCTGGCCATCTGGACCCAGCCTACTCATCATCATTAACCTCCCCCTCGGGCTCAGATTCAACGCATTGCTCCAGTATTGCAGGAGGTGCTGTTGCTGCTGAATCGAAGTAAGCTCGTCAGGGAGGTACCCTGGGTGGGAGCCAGGAATCGGCGGCTGGTGTGATGAGGCAAACGAAATCATCTGTTGTTGATTCTGGGGAGCTGGCTGGAGCAGAGTCGGAGGTCGAAAGGAATTGTCCAGGGGATGCTGAGTCTGTTGTTGCTGCACAGGGTCAAGCACAAATGGAAATACCAGCCTCGGAGACTGAGAGTTCGACTGGGTTGGATGTGCTGAAGGGAAGTCGGAACTCGGCATGGGGAGAGGTGTTTGACTTTCATTCGTGACTTGGAAGGATAAATGGAGTTGCGTGTTCTGCTGCTGCTGCTGCCATTGGCTGTTCCTGTCAGGGCTCCATATCTTCTCACAAGGCCGCTCCGAAGACCCGGAAGCACTATCCCGAAACAGAGTCTGCCACTCTTGTATATGCAACTCCTTCATCTCCTCCGCCTCCTGCTTGAGTTTACCTTTATCCCTGGTGGCCGCCATCGAATACCCTGCTTCCCCAAATGAATTAGTTCGCTGTTCGCTCTCTCAATCTCCAAAGCAAAGACGAAGAAGATTCCGGTCGAATGAAAATTCAAAAATCTTAGGAGGAAGGGAATTCAAAACGAAACCGGGATGAAGAAAGGACCACGAATGATCATCCGAGATCAGACGAGGGAATTCGGAAAGAAAAAACAAAGAAAAGGAAGGAGGAGGAATCGAAACAAGGAGCTAATCCGGCCGGAACAGGAACCCATCTAGAGACACACCAAGTATAAAAAAAGAGGAGGAGACTGAGAGAGCGAGCAGAGTGGAGGGTGGGGAAGGAAGCAGGGGAGGTAGTAGTTTCTTGGGAGATGCAGGGGAACTGAAGATTGTGTGCAGATTGAGTTTGGGCTCGGGGGGGTGTTTATAGGAAGGAACGAGCGAGACAAAATATGGTTGGTTGATTGGGATGCCAACGCGCCTAATGTATTAAGATCATATAATTACTTAAAGGCATAAGAGAATAAGGCGGGGGATCTTTTCTTTATCTGATTAAGGAATATGATTATTAGTGATTATATTAGCACTAAGTACACACGCAGACGAAAGAGGAGTCAAAGGGATGGAAAATAAAAAACGGCGGGGTGTGGAGGTCGGTGAAATCGGCAATTGGGTCGGCGTTCCATCGTCAACCTTCTACTTTTCCCCCTCTGTCCTTATCCATTGTTGTAATATAATTTTGATTTGGTTTCCTTTCCCTCACTTTGAGACACGTGTCCCTTCACAAATATCTCCCATTTTAGAGGGTTGGGGGGGGGGGAGTAGCTTTTGGCAACCATATGCTATAAAAATTGATAAAACCACTCGCATAGAGTTGGGTTTATTGGGCTTCAATTCGTAACTGGGCCTCTTAATGGGCCGGGCTTTATATGGTTATGGGCCCAACCAACCAACCCTCCCTCCCTTTTAGCATGTAATCAGCGGATAACAAGCAAATACAAGCATCAAATATCCGAAATGATCGATCTTCTTCCTTTCCTTCCTTCCTTCTATCTACTTCAAGTTTAGAAATGTTTGCCAATGCGGGGTTTTGGTGGCCTGGATACCAGACACTCTCCCTTGAGGGCGGAGAACTTCGAGGCTAATTCGTCGTAGTCGGGCAACTTGGGGTGGACATGGGTCGGCTGGTTCTGAAATGAGCAGGAGTTAGACCTCGGCATCCTCCCGCCATCGTTAAAGTCCGATCGCGGCGTCTGCCTCTTCGGGGGCATTGTCATTGCTCTCGAATAGCCCGGCAGAAGGAAGATGTTCTCCTCTTCAGAGTCGCTCGAGGTTGAAGCATGGGTCGCGTCCAGGGAATCGTCGAGTATGACATCCACCTTCCCTTGGATTCCCCTGGCATGATTTGGAACCACGTAGAAAACTTTGTGGTCCTCTGTTTCACTGCACAAACAGTGTTGGCGACGTGACTGGTGTCGCACGCTGGTTACCTTTGCTGGACGTGGATTATCGTACTTAGGCTTTGGGTTCAATGATGGACGGCTCATCTCCGTGGGACTTTGGTCGAGATGTTTCCTCGTGTTGCCATTCCGGGCACTGTAGTATGTGGCATACTCTTTGTCTTCGATTGTTTTGGGTTCTCGTGATACCGACCTCCACTTCAATCTCTTTCCTGGCACGACCTTGGTCTGTGGAGAATCATTCTCGTCCTCAGACCGCTCGCATTGTTTAACATACCTCTCTGCCGCAACCTCTTCGGGAGTCGCCCCTGATGGTGCGGCAGGCGATTTGAATTTAAGAAACCTCTGGTCTAAGCCTTTGTTGTGGCCCTTAGGCAAAGACTGAAGTTCTTCCACATCATCTAGGTAGACCACCTTTAGCTCAGGAAACTGACGGGGTGAACTCTCGACCGATGACGAAGCCACAGTCTCCTCTCTCTGTTCTGAAGCCTTCTCCAACCCAATTCTTCTCTCCTTTTCCTCGGAACACCAAACTGATGTTCTGAATTCAGGACCCGTAGAATTCGTCACTCGAGGGTGGGACTGTGATTTTGCAACATGTAACGTGGCTCTTTTCTCTGTTTCGGTTGCCGTAACATCTTCCTCTTCCAAATCGGTGATAGTTTTGGGACTGATCGGGACAACATCACGGCATATTTCCTGTCGCCCCGCCATTTCCTCTCTCTGTATTTGCAGGATTAAGGTTAGTGGAGTTATTTGATGGCAAAATTGAGCAGAATTTGTTATCCGCCGTAAGTCAAGAAGCGCAGCTTACCCGCTTATGCAGCTCCGAAGCATACTCGATGGCCAAAGTCTCGGGTTGGACCCGTAAGCCTTGAATTTGATCCCTGGTGCATTCATCCTCCATCCTGGACTTGGAGTCACCGGAGATCGACTTCAAGGATAGATGGCCTCTTATCTGTTACAATTCAGGACGATGACAATTAACAAAAGTCGCATATCACAAAATTCAGTTATACGAATGTGTCCAACCTTTGAGTTGACGAGGTTCCCTGGAAGCAGGTCAATGGCAGATATGATGAACTTGTCCCCATAACGTTCCCTGAACAGCTCTCGGATGCGGCGAAGCTCGGGCAGATCCCCGCACCTTGCTGAGGCAAAGATGAGGCTGGAAACTGCCTCGTTTATACCATTCGGACATTCCCTGTAAGAACAACAGAACGTCCCTAGGTCAGTAACCACAAATTTGTATGGAAAACAGAGGGAAGTCCCTAGACGAGCCGTCCCGACCTGTGCCGACGGATGTACGATAAGTTGGTTATGATGAATTCGCAGAAGTGATCCAGCAAATCATACAATTCCTTTATGCTCTCGTCTTTCTGAAGCTGTTCTGCCTGAAAAAAAGAACCGGTAAAGCTTCAGCACGCAACAGCCAGCCACGGCAAAAAAACGAAAGAAAGAACGTGATGAAGACCCTTTCGGAGGCGATTGTCATGTAACCCATCTGGACGAGCCGGACGACGTCGCACCGCGACTGCCTCAAGATGGACTCCCTCCTGTTCCTCAAAAGCCTTAGCCTACTCTGGACTCTCCTGATCAACTTCTTGCTGCAACTCAAAATGTTCACAACTCAATACCCACCCCGACGGGCAGGAATCATAACTTGCGACAACAGACCCGACCGTGACTAACCATTTGGCGGCCTTCTTCCAGCCGAACAAGACGTCGAACACGGCCATCCCGTGCTTCCGGACGAAGGGAGACTACCAAGTGGAGGATATAAATAAGATAAAAGACTAGAAAAGGGAAAGGAACAGAGGCTGCCGGTGGAGATGGAAGACTCCATTAATGGCAGTGGGTGGGAGGTTGCCTTTTTGGATGTGATAATGGAACGGTCCCTAACCCCATTTTCACCACCACACTCTGCCCCCCTGTCATCATCCCACTCTCTCGCAGAGGTTCGTAGGATCAACCGTTATTTTTAAAAAAATTCGTGAAAAAGGGTCCGAAGTTTCATAAATTACGTAAAATCCTGTGGCGCGTTGAACCCGCCCTTCCATTTTACCCGCCCCTTTAACACTTAAAAAAAAAAGAATGTTTCGAAAGGCGAGTTTTGAAAACCCGTCGCTTTAATAAGTAAATAAAGGGTAAATTTTTAAAATTCGCCCTTTTAATTGAGTGGGTTAAAGTACCTCGGACCATGTATTTTCCCTACTATTTTTGTTTTGTCTTGTAAAAGATGGATGTTCTAGAGAGATCGGAACGTGGGTATTCTCGTTTCCCAGTGGAATGGGAAGAATAAGGGAAGAAATTTGGATTGCGTGCAAATGCTAAAATTCCACACCATGCGCTGTATCCCAAATCCAGTCTCCACTAACTAAAAGATTCGAGCAAATCTGTACCCTTGTTTAGAATCTTGATGGATTGCCCACAAGCAGGAAGAGTAATTTTTTTATATATGTACGGTGTTAATCGTTGAATGAAAATTTCTGAAATAATATCTTTAATAAATAAAATCGATTTTATAAATGGCGAATTCGAAATATAATTCCGTAAAATATGTTTATTAAATAATTTAATTTTAAGTAAACCCGAAAACTTCAAGATTAAAAATGAAGCCTGAGTTACACAGAATCTAAGCCTTCCCTACATGCCTTGGGTAAACGTTGTCGAACGATTCCCGCCATAAAAAACGACGGATTGAAACCGGCAGAGTCGGCTCTATTTAGGGCTCGATGGTAGGGACGCAAACGTTGGATATTATGTTCGCCGTCTTCTGTGGGGACAGGTTATCGACCACCAGAGTGCAGTCGACCTTGACCTTCATCTCGATCAACGGGGTGCTCCTGAACACGACTACCACCGGCACCTTGACCTTTATGATCAATGGGATCCGACCCGTGTGCCGGCTTTCCATCAACGCTGTTTGTAGCCTCGACCCAAACTCGCTTTTTCCCTTAAGCAGGATCTTGATCATGGTCGTGTTCATGTGCCCATGCTCGAAAGCGGGGATCTCGCCTTTGCATAGGGGCGAGTCCACGTACACGACCTCCACTGAGCTGCCCTGCCCGTATATGAAGCTGATGTGCTCATTGGGGTTCACCGCCTTTACGGTCACGAGGAACTCCGCGTAGAGGCTGAAGTCCTGGCCCACGTTGAACGTGTTTGTTTCGAAGCTGTCGATGCTGTAGGATGGGATCATGGGCGAGTATGCCGCGAAAAAGTACAAGACAATGCTCGCGATGACCACAATGAGGAGGAATAAGAAGCAGCAGAAGCAGCAAAGACAACGCCTGCAGCAACCTCGGGAACTTCTGCCCTTGGAATGGTAATGGGGGATGTTACGGTGGTAGGACGCCGGACACATGGTGTTCCCGTTCTCGTCACGTACTTCGAAGGGGGTAGGGAGGCTGAGCCTGACACCGTTGCGACAACGGCAGCGATGATCCTTCCGGTAGAACTCGGGGATTCAGGACGTTGAATTAAGGAGAACTAAAAAAAGCTAATCGTGCTTTTTTGCTAATTAAGCACATCATCGTTAATCACATTCGCTGTATGGTCTCCTATTTTCACGGGTCTTTCATAACTAATTGTGCTCTTGTTTTCGTTTCCTGTGGCGATTGTCTGAATCGTCTTCACATGCAAGCAGCCACGATACCATCGACGATGGACGAGAGCCTTCAGTTTCCCGACATATTACATCGTACACGTACCATGCATGCAATAGCATTGCTCTCCTTATAAATTCATCCTCGCTCGATTACTCCAAGCTCATACAATCCTTAAGACTAGCAAAAAAGATATGGCAAAGGTTGCGACACTTGCGGCTCTCCTCGCGGGCCTCCTGTTCGTCTCCCTCGCGGCGGCCACCACCACTGTCACCACCGTCCAGGTTGACGAAGCCGAGGAGAACAGGCGCTTCGGCAGCCGTGAAAGCTGCCGCGAGCAGCTCGAGATGGCCGACGAGCTCCGCGACTGCGAGGACTTCCTAAGGGAGCAGGTCCGAAGGGGCGGGTTCCGTGGCAGGCGATTCGGGGGTATCGACCCTTACGGAAGTGGGGGGAGGTTCGGAGGGGAATCTAGGAGACTGAGGGAGTGCTGCCAGCAGCTGAGGCAGATGGATGACCGGTGCAGGTGCCAGGGGCTTAGGGAGATCGTGAGGGATCAGCAACAGCAGCTGAGGGGGTTCGGCGAGGAGAGGGAGGACCTCGAGAGGATCGGTGAGAATATCCCGCAGATCTGCGGGGTCAGCCCTGGGAGGTGTGACATTCGCCGGGGAGGCTACGGAAGATGGGACTAGAGACAGAGGAGTTTCGGCCTAGTAAAATTAACGAATAAGGACCACATTATCTGTGCTTATGCTGTGCCTTAATAGGCTTCCTTTCGAATAAACCTTCTTGGTTAAGATAATCCTCGTTTCGACCTGCCTGCGACCAGATTCAAGCAGCATGCAAGTGTTCCGTGTCCCCGCAACCTACGCATTCCCCTGCATCTTGTTTGGTTTGTTACCAGATACCAAACATCTGCAGATATAACCAATCTTCCCCTCGACCTTGCCGCGATGGACCTCGTTGGGAGGACGAGAGGGCCATTGGAATGTGATTGCATCGCACATCAGATGCTCGGGTCATCGCTGAAGGGAAGGGAGGTGCCTTGTTGCTAATTCTCGCTTACCTCTATGACAGAGCTTCAATGATCAACGCAGTGATGCCGGAAGTTTGGTGAAGGTAACGATCGATGCTCGAAATAAATACAGGAAGTACATTCGAATTCCACCGTCGTCATCGGCTGAGTATCCTTCTGCTTCCGATCTCCAAGACTTGCCATTGTCATTCCCTCCTAGTTTTGCACTCCCCTGCTTCCACACCGATTCCGTTAGGAATGAATGGAGAGAAACATGAAATCTTTAGCCATCCTTAACAATCCAGTTTTGATCATATCTTTGTATTGTATAATGAGTTCAAATGGGATCCATGTCGTTCTTTTACTTACAAAAATCGGCCGTCTGACTTGGGAAGTTTGTCACGCAATATTGTCTGGTCTTGCTCGGACCAGACATGAAATCTTAGTTATCTAACCCTAATAATCCTGGTTACCACGTATGATCTCTTTCTATTCTATGTAAGTACGAGTTCAAATGTTGTCGGGCTCCTTGTCGAAATGACCCAAAAAAAAAAGGAAAGGTTTAGGTTTTATTCGGAGGAGATGCGACCCACAAGTTACATAGAAAAGCCTCCCCCACAGCCACAAAGTGGATATTAGGGGAGATTATAACTTGGGGAGGAGCTCTTTATTACAAAACACGACCACGTACTCAATAGAACGATGGATGGCTTTACTCCCATCGCCCTCCGAACCCACCCCTTCGGATGTCGCACCTGTGGCCGAACCCGCAGAGCTGCGGCAGCTCCTCCGCCACGCGCTCCAGGTCCTCCCTCTCGTCGCCAAATCCCCTCACCTGATGCTCCCTCACGATCTCCCTCAGCCCCTGGCACCGGCACTGGTCGTCGAGCTGCCTCAGCTGCTGGCAGCAGTACCTCAGGTTCCTCGACCCCTCGCCAGGGAAACTGCCCCCACTAAAGCGTCTGCGGCCGAACCCCCCTCCCCGGGCCTCCTCCCGGAGGAAGTCCTCGCAGTGGTGAAGGTCCTGGGCCATCTCGAACTGCTCGCGGCAGCGGCCACCTCCTCCGAACCCCCTGTAGGGGTTCTCGTCGGCCTCATTGACCTCGACGGTGGTCGTGACTTCCTGGGTGGCGGACGCAAGCGAGACGAACAGGAGGGCGGCCAGGAGGGCAGAAAGGGCAGCAGCAGCAGCAGCTAGCTTCGCCATTGATTGGGATGAGTTGGTTCTAAGAAATCGGGGATGGTGGTATTTATAGTGGAAGGGGTGGAGTTGCATGCCAAGTACGTGGTGCATTAACTTGAGCAGGCATTTTTTTTGCATGGACAAGAGGAACAAAAGGCTGTCTGCTTCTTGCCACCACGTCACGTCTGAGGGTCTCAGGGCCAAAATGGTTGTAGTACTCTTCTTCATTCGCATGGTGCATGTGATTGATTTTGTCTTTGTTCAAAACAAGGTTATGATGCGGCCCAATAAGAGGTCAGCCTACTGGCCCATTAATGAAGTCGGCCTAGGCTCATTAACAGAATTGGGCTTTAATTGGAGAGCTCGTGACTGGTGGTTGGATTCTCTTTTCATTCTAGAACTGGAATGCCAAGACTAGAGCTTGTAAGTTTCGCCGAAGTTCATCTTCTTCTTCTCCTCCTCTTTCGTGTAACCTTGCCAGAGGAATCCCGTTTTCTCTGAAGATGGATCGTCATCGAGTCAGGGACTGGGCAGGTCTCCCTGGAGAACTCCTTCACTTAGTGTTGGATAAGCTGGAGTCCCACCGTGACTACGTGTCCTTCTACCAGGTATGCAAGCCCTGGCTTTCCATCGTCAGAGAGCGCGAGGAGGAGGAGTTCCTCTCCCTCCGCCCCCACCTCCTCTTCACCGTTCCCTACCTTGACGACTTCATCCCTACCTGGTTGTTGCATAGCGTCTTCAATTTTGATACCTACCACCTCGGGTTGACGTCCACCCAATGCAACTATGGCTGTGGCTGTAGTCATGGGTGGTTTGCCTGGATTGACCCGGACAACCACCTATTCCTTCGTGACCCCTTCTCCGCCCGTACCATCCCCCTTCCCCCGCTTCAGCTAGAGTCCGGATCTACGGTTTCCAAGATCGGCTGTCCCGGAGCCCGGGTTCAGCCCCTCCGGATTGCTTGGTCGTGGCAATATATGGCAAGCATGATCGGCTGGCCTTCACCAAGCTAGGCAGTGGGTCATGGACATGCTTGGACCCGAGCCTAAAGTCATTCACTGATGTTATGTTTGACGCCGATCGGGTATTCGCTGTTGATAAGTGTACTCAGCTAGTGAGCTTCGATCCGCAGTTCGGGCTGCCTTATGTCGGTGTAGATAAGGTTCAAGTGGTCGTTCCCAATTGTATGGAATCCGCACGTGATGTTTACATTGTCAGGTCTTGTCGCAGCAGCGCGGTGATGATGGTGAGGTGGCCCGGATTTGGTTATGAAATCCAAGTATTCAAGCTCGTGGAGGTTGACAAGAGGTTTCTATGGTTGGAGGTTAAGAGCCTGGAAGACGAAATACTCTTCGTCGGGCACCGCCATTCCGTCTCCCTGTCATGTCTTGGGATCCTCAGCGCCCTCCCAAACCAGGTTCACTTAATTCGCCTCCGGGTGGGTTGGTGCCCTCTAACTCCCGTCCTGCATCATGTTTTGGGAGAATGGCCACGGAAGTCCGGATCAAGCATACGTCCCCCTCCTAAACTGCAGAAGCTGTTTTGCCTCAGCGACAATTTTTTAATTCATGTCCCTTCTTATTTAACTGGCATGTCTTTTTTCTAGTAGAGCAACTCATAATGCGGCGAAATAAATTTGTCATTCTGCCACGAAATGCGTCCTGTTCCTCCTGACAAAGTCCATCCTCCTAGTCACGCGCCAATCCGCCGGGAACAGTTCGGTGCCGAAGAACAGTTCAGGAGTATGTGGTGTTTCGTTAGTGGCAGATGGATTGTGGAATTAAGGACTGGTCAGGTATTCTTGGGAACTCCTTTTGAATAAGTTGGGAGTCCCCGCCCGCGCTACTACATATCCTTCTTCCAGGTATGCAAGCTCTGGCTTCCGTCGTCCGAGAGAGCCCGAGGAGGAGGAGGAGGTCGTCTACCTACGCCTTCTCCTCCTCTCCATCACCCTTTACCTCGACAACGACATCCATATCCGGCTGTTGCCTAACGTCATCGATCATCAGAATTCAAGCATGCCTGTGGCTTTAGTCACGGGGTGGTTTGCCTTTGCGGACAACCACATATTTCTTCGTAACCCCTTGTCCAGCCGTACTACACTTTACTCGATACGGCAGGTCTCTTCTTTGCAAGCATAGGACATTTTGCCTGTAGTTTCACCTGATGGATCTGTCATGCGGTTGTTATGGTGAGGTGGCCAGACTTTAGATTCAAAATTTTCAAGTATTCAAGATCGTGGAGGTCGACAAGTGGTTTCAATGGGAGTAGGTTAAGATCCCGGAAGGCGAAATACTCTTCGGCGGGGCAACGCCATTCCGTCTCCCGGTCAGGTCTTGGGATCTTGAGTGCCCCCAAACAACCAGCTTCACTCAGTTCGTCATAGATTGGTACGGACTAACTTCAATCCTGCATCAAGAACCCGGAGCGGCTAATGGGCCGGACTGTCCTAAGGCCCAACATGTTAGCAAGCTAAGGCAAAAGCGGAAAAGCCAGCCACTGTCCCTCCCTACCAGGACACGTGGCGGGACCAGAGAAAGGGGACAAAAGGGAAAGGAATCCAGAAAAAGAAAAAGAAATTTCCCCCCAACTGAAGCATTCATGCCTGAAAAGGAGATGAAACAATCCATAAAAAAAAGTCAAATTGCCTAAACTACAGGCTAACTTTTTTATATGGCTTATGATTAAAAAAGTTTTAAATGTGTCCTACTTTATATTAATTTTTTCGATAAGGCCTAATTCCTGATGTCCATTGATCTGTGCGGACGTGGCTTTGACGAACTCTTCTCCATCTTTTTTTTGTAGAGAAATGCTACGTGGCTCAATTTTTTTCCAATTCATATATTATTCTTGTTCTGATTCAGAATTTTAATTCCCACAATCCCAAATTCCACGTTGCCAGAAAACAACTGAAATCAATAGAAGATGAACTCCAAATCCCAAACCCCATACCAAATCTTCCTCCGATCCCAATCCCAATCCCTAACCCTAGCCCTAGCCCCAATCCAAACCAGAATCATGTCCCGCCTCAAGTCCTCTCTTTTCCCCTCGATCCCCTCCTCCTGCTACTTCACCCTCAACGGCAAGCCCCTCGACGACTCGACCCAGCTCCTCCCCTCCCTCGTCCCTCCCTTCTCCACCCTGGTCCTCGCCTGCAGGCTCCTCAGCGGCGGCGGAGATGGCGGCGCCACCGGGGCTGAGTCCCGCGAATGCTACCTCAACATATACGCAGTTAAGAAGCCCGACAAGGTCGACCCCAACGAGCAGAGGCTCTCCAAATGGCTTAATTGTGCTCTTTCTGGGGAGCCCCTCACGGAACCCTGCAAGAAGCATGATGAAGTGTTACAAGGCATGTTGGATTGATGAAGTGCAAAGCCACGTAGCGTTTCCCTGAAAAAAAATTGAGCCACGTAGGTGATTATAAAAGTTCCATCAAAGCCACGTCCGCACAGGTTAACGGACATCAGGAATTAGGCCTTATCAAAAAAATTAATGTAGATTGGGACACATCTAAAACTTTTTTAACTATAGGCCACAAAAGAAAGTTGGCCAATAATTTGGGCCATAAATCGATAATTTGCCAAAAGAAAATCCCCATTTACTTACAACACCAAATAATAATAATAATAATAATAATAAACACGATTAATAGTTAGTATTAGAGAAATATGAAGCACTCCAAAGACACATGAGGATTATCCAACGACTCGCTGGCTGCGTTGTCGTTATCGTTTCCGTTCCCTCCTCGTACGACGTCGTCGTCGCTTCTGTCCGCGTCCTCCCTCGTCTTACAACGTTGGGTATTCGACGACCCCTTTTCCGAACCATGGACCGACAACGCCGACGACGACGTCGACCCGTTACCGGCACTACCAGTCCTCTTTGCGGGGCTCTTCCCCGTCCCACCCCTGATCCCGGTCCCTGCCCTTCCCTGTGCCGGTGAGCTCGACCTCCGCCTCGGACCCTTCCCTTCCTGACTGGCATCCCGGCGAACCCCGCCCGTATCCCTACTCCCCTGAGGAGCCGCCTTCCTCCCCCTGCCCGGCGACGGCCGCTGGAGCCTCCTCGGTTGGGAGCCCACACCATGATCGGGCCTCTCGTCCCTGACAGGAGGGCGCCTCCTGGACACCCTGTTCGACGGAGTCCTCGCAGCCTGTGTTGACACAATAAAATATTCCGGGCCTGTACTAAGTCTACAGCCCAGATTGAATGCAAGCCTAGGTGAACAGCCCGTCGACTTGTGGAAATCTCAGTCTACAACAGCCTTAGGATACAGTTTCCCTCTAGCAGCGCAAAGTGCAAGATGAGTCTACGACTCGTCTGAACACGTCTTAACTCATTAAATGACAGTTAGGAAAATCTTTTAAAACAACTCCCGAGATCTCTGGATGGAGATTAAGGTTGAGCCGTATTTTAAGGGATTTTCGAGATCGTGTAGGACGTGTGGGGCTTTGTGAAAACTAGTATAAAAGGGGCGGTTTACACTTAGGAAATGGATACGATCAATCAGCCAAACACAAGCTTTGCATTGCTTGTCCCCCTTAGCTTAGTAGATACCTCGACCTGGGTTTCAGGTCATCCTTCCAACTTCGGAGTGAGCAACCGTAGCTCCGGAGATCAACCTTCCGCCAGCACTCCCTTCGTTTCGGCGAGCAACCGTAACCGAGACGACAATCCTCCACCATCACCTCCACCGTCGGGACGAGCGACCGTAGTTCCGGCTATCTTCCTTCACCCGCATCTCCGCCAGCAAGGTGTTCGTTTGAAGCCTCGACATCCACATCTAACGATACCTTCGCCCGTCGCAATCATAACGAGCGCCAGTAGCCAGACTCCATTCCACGAGTATTCAGGTCGACAGCACACTGTACTAAGTTTACAGCGTCTGCAGTGACGTCAGCTCCAGTCGCACTTGCAGCAGCGAGTCTACGTCGCATTCATTTCTCGCACCAACGTCGCCCTAAGTCTACGTTCGCGGCAGTGAGTCTACTGCGTCAACGGTGACGTCAACTCCAGTCGCACTTCAAGTCGCAAGTCTACAGCACTTTCAGTACCGTTTTTTCCTTCATTTTTATGGCTGTAAGCACGCGTTTCCTTTTATGAACCTTTAAATTTGTAACAGCTTTATTTTTATATCATTGAAATTCATCTTTCTGGTAATCACATACAATTCTCTGTGAGTCCATTTGTCAAATATTTCCGACGTGATCCGTTTCGACGCGAACAGCTTGCTAAGAGGCCTTGCTGGTAACTTCCGAGTCATTTAGGGTAACTGCAGTTCCCATAGTGAGGGTTGTGGACACGGTGCGGCTTCCACTGAGCGTGTACATGTCGGAGTAGTCCGACACCACGACTGCTGCCTCCTCGAGCTTGGAGATGAGACCGTCGGGCTCGGCATCCAGCTTCCTCGGTGTTGGCAGCTGATCAAACACTTGAGGGGATGGCTTTGGCCGCGGAGAGGAGGCCAAGGGCCGGGGCATTGAGGATACCCGAGGGGAATAATCTTCCTTGGCAGGGGGCAGGAGTGTGGGCACTGGCGGAGGCAGGGAAAGGGTTTCGGATAGGACGATCTCCTTGACGGCTTCTTCCTCGGGAGGGATCGGGGAAGGGGTGGTGGAGTGGGACGCCGGCCGGGGAGGGGAAGGGTCGGCGTAGTACAGCGGCGATATAAGGCGGGGAGGGCTGCCGGAAGGTTTGGGTGGTTGTCTTGTCGGTGGCTTGCTGATACAGCAACCCATGTTTCCCTTGCTGTCGGAGCAGAGGAGAAGTTGGAGGCTTTCACATGTTGTAAGAAAAGGACAAAGGAGATAAGGATTTGGTGGGTTCTGGGTAGTGGGATTTGGGACAAGGCAGAAAGAAGTGAATAGAAGTGAGGGGTTGGATGTATGGATGGGGGAGGGGAGGGGGGGAGTTAGGAAGTGAGGGGTTCTTCTCGTGGGGAAACTCAGTTTTGAAAACAATGGACCCCCAGAAACATTGACAGGAGCCTTTGTCGGTGGATTGGTGGTGGTGGTCGTCCATGTGAAAGCAAAAGGCATGGTAATGAATGTGAAATTGACCCCACCTCTTGAAATGCCTTTAGATTCAATCAGAAAAATTCCTTCTTGCACATTAATGTCTTGATTCCTGTCTAGCTCGTGAAGGAGTGGACGTAGTGATACGATATGGGTTAATCCAGAAGCACCAAGAGAAGATGAAGAAGAAGAAGAAGGAGAAGAAGAAGAAGAAGAAGGAGAAAAGAAGCGAAGGGAAAAACCCCTGTAACAACCTCACACCACACACAACACACTGTACAGTGTTTTTAATAACAGTTTCAGAAACACCGTACTCTATGGCTATTTACACACTTAACCCTGCTCTCTCTGGGCCATCAACATATCTTGATTAGGAGCCCGCCGGGCTTGTCCTCAATTCAGTCCAACAGCTCGTATGTTATTGATGATCCTCGAATCAGTCTCTGGCTAAGGGAGGAGGGGACACAGGCCGCTGAGCCCCGAGGAATGTCAGTATGTCCTGTTACTTAGTCTTGGCCTGTGTTGTAAAAGACACGTGTTGGGTGACATGGATCTGTTACTGTCCAATCATCAAACTGGTCGAGACATTGTTTCTGTTTGCAGATCTCCCCTTTTTCTGACAGGAGACGATGAAGAGGAAGTAGTAGCTCTCGGACGACAACAACAAACAAACACAACCTTTAAAAACATTCGACTTTCCTTCATACCCTCGCCGTCTTGATCTTTAACTGTCTGTCTGTCCGTCGTCTCCTTGTTCTGTCGGAAAAATAATAATAATAGTCACTACAGAGGTACGAGATCCCCGTGTGTTGATTCTCCTCCGGTCCGATCCCGATGAGTCGGTACGACTCCAACCCATTTGAAGAGGAGGAGGTCAATCCCTTTGCGGTAAGGAGGAATCTGTATCCTTTTTTCTACGTAAATTGCACCCGGACATTGTCATAGGATCCGTCATTGTTGTCGTGGTGGTGACCGGCTGCAATTTTGTTGTTACCGGGTAATTTGGTGGGACATAATAGGAATCAAGGGTCGACCCGGATTTTGTAAGCTTGACCTGTCTGAAGTTGTTGGTTCGTTCGTTCTAGACCATCAAAAGTACTCATTCAATCTTTTGTCCCGTCTCTGTTTATTTGAAATTTGATTTAAAAGATTGTGCCTGTCGATGGCACGCTGCATAAGGCGAATGCTTGATTTAAGGGGATGAAGTCAGACAGTTCACAGGAGCTACGAGATTGAGTCAGAATGTTGTGTCTTCTTCTCGGCAGACATATTTGTTGCCAAGTGATAGGACAGGCGGACATGTGCATGGGATTTCTTCTGCTTTTGTTTACTTGATTCATGCCCTCTTGTCAATATGATAGGATCAAGGAGGTAGAGGTAAGAGTGGCAGATCAAACTATGGTGGAAGTGGATTTTTTACGACAGTAGGTGTTCTTTTGCCTCGTGCGTCGACACTGATCCTTGTATTACTTCATCCCTTGAGGTTGACGAAATCTCTGATCGAAACATCAAATGGAGATGAATATGGCTTTTTTTGGTTTAGGAGGATATAGTTGCCACTTATGCTATCAAAATCTTGTCTAGATTTGAACAGGAATCTGATTTTTGTTATGTTTTATTTTACATGCAATTCAAGAACCCAGGGAGTGTTCCACCTACAAATTCAAGACTTTCACCTCTTCCTCCAGAGCAATATGATCGTGGTGCAACTATTGATATTCCTCTAGATAATGCAAAGGTGAAGGGAAATGGCTCTTAAGCCGTAGATGCCGAGAACCCTCTCTTATGAAATATAGTAAAAGGCTCCATTCTCGAGCAATGTATTTCAGAGAAAAAATGACGGTTTTATTTTCTTCAAGCGTAGGATTTGCTAGCCAAGGAGAAGGAACTTCAGGCCAGAGAAGCAGAGTTGAAAAAAAGGGAGCAGGTCTGATTCCAGTTATCCTCGATCAAGCCTAATTATTGATATTGTAGCGTCGACAGTTTTGCTGCTGGAGATGTTCTTTACTTAAGGAATGTGTACTTACTGATGTTTTGCAGGAACTAAAAAGAAAAGAAGATGCAATTTCAAGAGGTTTGATCAAGTTTTTTATGTACCCGGGAGATCTTTCGTCCCCATGTTGGCATAACTCATTTTATTATTAACCGTCTGAGGGTCTCCTGTTTGGACAGCCGGAATCGTGATTGAGGAGAAAAACTGGCCGCCATTTTTCCCAATCATTCACCACGACATCCCGAATGAAATACCAGTCCATCTTCAAAAGATGCAATATGTCGCATTCACGACATATTTGGGTAATGCCAATTTCTCGAATTGTGCTAATGATGTATTTTTTTCTGCCTTATTAGCCATCTCTGTAGGAATTAGAACACCAGAAAGCTATTGACAAGTATAATTTCTGAGATTCATATGTCCATTCTCTCATTTGGGAATTCAGATATCTCAATTGGACGGATTTGGACATTTTTCAGGATTGATAGGCTGCCTTCTCTGGAATGTGATAGCCGTAACAACTTGCTGGCTGAATGGGGACGGTATACTTTTTTGCTCTTAAATTTTGCTCGGAAATCACCATGTGCACTGATGACTGTGATGTTTTTTTTCTCGGCTTACTGTTTTAGGCGTCTCAATCTGGTTGCTTTCCATCATTTACTTCATTTCTGGCGTTCCGGGTGGATATGTGATGTGGTATCGTCCTTTGTATCGTGCAATGAGGTGATCTATCATCATCTTCTTTCATATGCACTTATTTCTAGTTGCGAAATGGATGTCAAACTTCATAAATTCTACGATTTCAATGTTTTTCTGCACGGTTTACAGAACTGACAGCGCTCTGAAATTCGGGTGGTTCTTCTTGAGTTATGTGGTAGGACTTCAACTTTTGGGAGTCATTATGTAAACTTTTTGTGTGATTTGAAAAGTTATAAGCTGAAGATCCGGGGCGCATTTCGTGTAGTTTCACATTGCCTTTGTCGCTTTTGCAACCATCGCTCCTCCGATCATATTCAAAGGGAATTCATTGACGTAATCTTCTTATCTTAGCCTGTCTTCTAAGGTTACTTTTGTTCAATATGTTTGAACAACGAGGAAACTTTTGTTTTGTCCGACAGCGGTATCCTGCCAGCGATTGCTCTTTTGACTGAAAATGTTTTGGTTGGGGTAAGTTGGTATCCCTGCAATTTATCGTCCCGTCGCTTGTAGACGAATTTCTCCTTCTGCTTACAGAGGCCGATCTACTTTAATGACGCTGCCATACTTCATGGATTCAGATATTCTACTTCATTGGCTTCGTATTCTTCTGCCTCGAGTCGCTCCTAAGCATCTGGGTCCTTCAGGTTTGCCTGTGACAATGTCGCTTCTCTAACTCTTAATGATCAGAACGCTCACATTCCTGGTTGAAACCTCTTGCTCTTTGCCTCCTGCAGCATGTTTACATGTACTTCAGAGGAAGCGGCAAGGCTGCGGAGATGAAACGGGAAGCCACGAGGAGAGCCATGATGTCTGCATTTCAAAACGGGGCAGACTTACGAGATTATTGTTCAGTCTAACTAAAATCTTAGGGCCACTCCGCTGCGTCTTGATCACGTAGAAACCCTTCATTCGCTCCGCCATTTACATGTAAACGGCAGCATCATATAAGGATTGCCTGTACTTTTTATTACAACCTTAACCTCCAAGCAGACCCGGGATGCCACGTGTCACATACCCTTATTGACCGTGAGTTGCGGCCCCCTCCTCATTTACAAACCTCTTTTAGTTCAACTCCAACAAAACGCATTTATTACAGGACACTTGCGAGTGTTGGTTTCTTCCAACTATAAATAGGATGTTGGCTTTTGCAACTCCTTCTCAACCGATCAAATCTTCTTCTTCTGGACTTAAACAAAAAGTCAGGAAAGAAATGGTGTTCTTCTGCTTCCTGGTGGACCAGAAGAAGAAGGTGAGGAGGAGCAAGCCTGCGGCAGGGATCTGCTCGAGGTGCGGAGGGGGAGCCAGTGTCGCCGACATGAAGACCGCCACGAGGTTCCTCTTCGTGCCCTTTTACTGGAAGTCTTGGAAGGCCATCATCTGCACCTTCTGCGGAGCTATCCTCCGATCTTACGGATGATCAACATCCAATTTTTTTTTGTGAAAGCAAATCCTCTTTCAGCTTCACCAGATTTAGATTATTCTTTCTATTCTAACAACTACAGCCATTGCTATCATCGCCAATTATCCATTCCTATCGTTTCCTCTTTCTCTCCATTCATCTAAACCACTCTTCACGGACTATTACAGTGATTGGGTGGGGATGGTCCTATCAAATATTGGGTTTCTGAATAAATGACACCAATGTTGCAGCAACGACATCATTCAGCAAATGACAAGAACAGGCAAACTACAGGGGATGGCTGAATGTCTGAATATAAAAATCTCTGGATGAATGAAACATTGCAAGTGGGAGCGGCGCCTTTTGGGTGAATGAATGAATCCATCAATCTGCTAACAGTGATGCCATCAACTTGCTGCCACCCCATGCAGTTGATGCAACACATGCTTAAGGAGGTTGCCAGCTATTGAGACTAGTCCCCTATTCCTGATCTGCTGATTTCTTTTTCATTGGTCCAGAAAAATTTGATTTTTGGCTTCCTCTACTCCAGAAATGTAAATGACCTCCTCCTTTTACCATCCCATCATGTGATTTACAAATATTAACTAATGTTCTTACACATTCATCCATACTTTGTGCAAAGATAATAGTCAGACTAGGTTTGATCTATAGTGACATGGATAGGATAATATTGCAACTGTTCAAATTTCTACTCGGAGGAGTTACTGTTGTTGTGTCAGCATCATATGCCAACATAGTTATTGGTTGAAATCTATGGAGGGAGATGGAAAGTGATTATGTTAGAATTACAAATCTCGATGGAGTAGGGGGTGGGGGTGGTGAGATTTGAAGGTTCACAGCTGTTTAACAAATGGATGGGCAGATCTAAAGGAGTTATTGCTGCAAGCAGGCAACAGAGCAGACTCGACTCCTTCTAGAAGTAGATGATGCTTCTTTTTGTCCAAAACTCAGAAAGTTAATGGCCTTTGAAAAATTCAGACTCCTGGCAATGTGATTTCTCTGCCCCCCGTGCAGCGAGCGTGCAGAGTTGTTACCCGACACTTGAAGCCGGTGTCGATGCTGTGTCGAAGAGGTTCGTGGACTGGTTTGGTAGCTAGCTGTTGCTGGCTAGACCTCCAAGGTATAAACATAGCACGGACCAGGCGTTTATCACGCAAGTGTCCGAAAAGAAGCATTTTAAAAACGTCGTTGAATCAGGAGCAATAAGCTTTCGGCTTTCGACCTTTAACTAGTCGAAATCCGTCACTAACTCTATGGGGATTCGGGAGGGCGAACTTGTTCATGGAGAAAAATCAAATAATGTCAATGCAGGAGTTCGATTGATCATCCTGCCCGAAACAATAAAAATTTCCCTCTCAATTAGAAGACTCGAGCCTTCTTGTTACCCGTGAAGTCTCTGCACATCTGGCACGAGCAGTCGGAGGAGCGGCATATCGCACAGCCAAAGCAGACACACGATCGGCACCCTTTGCAAGTAGGTGACCTGGTACAGCCTCTGTAAACTCGGCGACTTGCACGTTCCTCGTCATCATCACAAGTTATACTGCATAGACACGAAACTCAGATAGTCAAGTGGCAATCCACATCAGATGAGTCTATTAATACAAACACATCGTTGTCGCGCAATGCAGGAAAAAATCCTACATACTTGTCCAAAGGAAAATCAGAGCACTCCCAGTTAGCTTTCGCCACGGCATTATGATAATGCCAGCATTCTTCCCTCGTTCGAAGACGGAACCGCCGCACTTTGTTGCACCTTGAACATCGGACAAACTCATCGCGATGACAAACCCTTGCAGTGGATTTGACGGAGCCATTTCCACTCTGCAGTGCAGCTTCATAATACTTGAGCAGGGCGGTTTTACCCAATGGGACCTTCTCGCCACCGACCATCACCCAGACATTGTTCTTCCATTTCCTAGCTGTCTCCCTCCCGGAATGCTTCTCAAAAGCAGCGGGAGTCAGCTTGTCTGTCACGAAATTCGAAACGGAGTCTTAAGACGACACCGAGTTCAAGAGCTCGGCGGAAACATACATCATAACAAGGATGGGAACAGGAAAGATGACAGAATATGCAACGGAAAGAATAATAAAAACCAGTAGGAAGTTCGAGTGTTTATTATTTCACGATCCATTCTTACAGTCTCCAGAGACTTCCCCAGGAACAAAAGTCATGAAGCATAATCAAGGCGAAGAAGTACGGCATCCATGCATAAAAAGCCCCCAAACATTGTCAGAACCAAGTACTCGATGGGCATTAAACATTTGACTGTTTGCGATCCCTTTCGACCACATCATCCAGACCACTGTGTGAAACCAAAGAAGGTTCCACGTGCATTGCATGACACGATGACCCAACAGCAGTAATACAAGATGATGCAGACCCAAAACCAAAACACCAATCGCAATGCAGACAAGGAAGAAGCAAACTGGAGAAGAAGGAAAACCAAACCCGACCCACGTTCATGAACAGATAGATTTGGATAAACAAACCCCATTTGCGAGAATCCGACCACATCGTACGCCCCCCGCCGAAAGCAAAACAACAAGGGAAGCTCTCGACTTTTCCCTCCAAACGAATCAAACCCACATACATCACGTCCAAAAGGGCATCAAAACCCTGCAGATAAAGACAAATACCTTCTTGGCATCCGGGGCTGCAGTCGCAGGACACGAAGAGGTCTCCGTTTCTGAAAACCCTAAGCCTCCCGACGGCGTCGCCATACCTGTGGCTGGTACACCCGCACGTGACGTCCACGTGATCCCCGCCTTCCGCGTGCTTCACCCCGCTCACGTCCCTCAGCTCTTCTTCCCCGAACAACGCCGGGGTCGCTGTCGCGCCGCTGACCTCCCCCTCCATCAACCCCTACCCTCTTCTAATGATGACGTGAGTCAGATGGCGGCGGTTAATACGACGATGAAAGACGCATCTTTAAGGCCCGGGTCGCGTCGGAAATCGCGTCCGGACCGGACCGAAGGCCAAAAACGAGATCTTTCACGCGTTTTTAAATAAAAAAAAAATAGAAGAAGAAAAAGTAGCTGCGGCCTGTTATTATTACAAAGCAAGCGATCAGTCTAATAATGTGATGGGAGAAGGGGCGAGGGAATGAGCTGGCGAAGGGAAGGCAGACAAGCGTCGTGAGGATTTGGAGATGGTGAGGTTCTTGTGAGGGGGATGTTTGTTTTGCATGATATCATGGGACGACGCGGAGGGAAGTAAAACATATAATTACGTAAACCACACAACCAAGGCTGGAATAATTAAGTTAATTTATGATGATCGAGAAAAATTAAGAAAAAATAAAACATAGGTAACCTAATTTTCCTATTTTCTTCTCTTCTCGTACGGCTGCTCTCAATGGATAAGGCCAAAATAAACGGATAATTTATCAAGAGAATGGACTTAGCTGTAATATACCGTAGCTTATGTCCTATCCATTAATGAACGATAAATTATAAAATAGCATGTACCTAATCGTAAGGCACGTTAAATAAATTATGATTACGATACTTTAATAGAATTTTATGTATTATTTTTTATCACAACTTATTTTATAAAATAAACTTTAATAAGATAAAATAAAATAAATAAAAGTAAAGTAAAAATAAAGATGGAAGCCCCGAATCAAATTTTTCTAACAAAACGAGGAACTATGAGAGAGAGAGGTTATGAGTGGGAAAATTGTCAGCCGAAGAAAAAAGGAAAACGTGGGATGCCGGTCGGAATTCTTGACCGTTTTTTTGGGGCATCGACGTCCTCCAAAAAAAAGAGCATGGAATGCGGATTCTATCATTCATACACTTGGACTCGAGTTCAAGAAGCTTTGGATGATCTTCTCCTGCGACGGAGATACCGGCTTCCCTGGCGAGCCGCTTGACTTCAGCCTGAACCTTGTCCGAACCCACATTACATGGATCCAACAGATTGCAGGCGACCTCGGTGAGATTGTCACTGTGAACTAGTGCCATGAACTTCGGCCACTCACGAGTCTTGCAATTTTTCGGACTATGGCGATGTCTTGAGCGTAGGTGGGGACGTTGTAGTTGTTGACCCACTGAGTCACCCGGATGACCACCACGCCTCTTCCGCGTGACCAGCTGGAAGGTCTGGAATCTGGCCTAAGGGGCAAAGGATCTAAATCCGGCTTAATTAGGCTTGAATTATCCTAACTCTCTTCTGATTGAATCTAAAGTCATCCCTTCGTCATGCGCCGTTCCGTACAGAAAAGCAGGCATAGCAGCACACTGAGTGTTTCAGGCACGAGACAATGCTAGCAAAGTCAGCAGCCAACCCAAAGCATAAAACGTGCTGACAATCATGAAGCTAAGCAGCAACTGGAAAGGAGGCAACTTGTAAGGAAGAAAAGATGATGAGTCAAGCCGATTCATCATCATCCAAGCGACCAAACCAAAAGGGAAAAATTATATGTATATGTAATGTAAAGTTCAGTGGAAGATGAACCACCTGGTGGCCAAGGCCGTGATTGTTGGAGGACGCACTCAACCCAGAATTGGGAAGCCGACAATGCTGGCTGGCGACACCCATCGCTATTGGCCAAACACACTCATGGGGTAAATCAATCTGAAAAGCTTGGAGTAAAATTTTGATCAGGTCCCTAAATTTCATAGAAATCTGCTAAAGTTAGGCTTTTCTTGCAAAGGGCTTGTTGATCCAGTTCTAAAAGGCATCATAACATTACATGAATGTTGTAGTGAGTCAGGCCAGAGTATCCAATCACATCTGCACATTACATTCAATTTATCAGAAACTAAAGTCTTTGGCATCCCCACCACCGCCCCCAGGATAGCCTTCATATTCCAGCTTTACCCCGATGCTTCCACAAATCGCCCTAAACTTCCGCCTCAAATCATTCAGTATGTCCTGGATCTGCTCGTTCTCAGGATCCATTACAGGATACGTCTGCAACAGCGAATCCATCGCCTTCACGCTCTTCTGTACCCTCGTCGAGAAGTGCGAAGGGTCAACACGGATCACCGAGTTCCAAACGTCCACACATCCTCGGTAAAAGCCAAGCTCCTCGCCCTTCTCGAAGCCGTCCTTGAGGCCCACCAGCCGGCCCTCTTCTCTACCTGTTACGAGGCCGTCGCTGTAGCCATCGTTGTATCCCTCCTTGATATGTGTTTCTTCCAAGTTTAATGCAGGATCAAAGGGGTCAGGCTCTGGAAAGAGATCGCCCATGGATCTGGTATTCATTTGTTACGTAAGAGAGTCGCTACAGGCTGGTAAAACGGCGAAAATTGAGAGAGAGACTCTGATTCTCCAGAACTTAATATATCCTTGCACTATAAAACATGGGTGTGGGTCGACTAAAGGTAAAAGAATCCCGAGAACTACTCGGAATCAGAAACGAAGAAAACTCCTTGGGGAGAACACCAGTGTTCGTCGCCCGAGCGCAGGCCCCAGAATGTGATCAATTGGGTTCCCCAGCTCCGTGCTCGGGGATCACCTTTGAATCCAACAACGGGGAAATCAATTGAAGAAACTCGCCAGATCAAAATTCTCCCACAAACATCAAAATGGAAAGCTAACACGGCTTGATTCAAACCAACAGAAACCAATTCAAGACTATCCTTTTGATTCCCCATGAGTTCAACATCCACCGCCAAACAAAAAAAGACTAAAGATGCTTGCAGTCCATCGCAGCAGCCCGACACAAATCAATCAGTCAAGACAGAATCATCATAATCATCATCAGCAAGACAAGGAGCAACCCCGACCGCTGCCCTAAAATCGAAGGAGCGAGGAAGACAGAAATCCAAACCTGGGATGAATCCCGGACAAAGTCATGATCATTGCCTCTGGCAACCTCACGCAGAAAGGAAGGGATATCCCTGACCCAGTTCGGGCCCGAGGGATTCCGCCTGCTGCGTTGGGGATTCGTTGTTCCTGGCCTTGTTCTATTTCCAGTTTTGGGTTTTCTTACAAGGGCCCAGTTATGGAACACACGCCTTTAGCTGCATCGCATGTGGGGGGCCTCCTTTTGATCTTCTTACACAATTCAGTCCGCTTTTCTTCTGAGGCGATCCTCCTCGGTTTGTACAACGAAATTTGTTTCCTTGATGATCACCCGATGTCCCTTCTTTCTCCCCTTTTCAAACTGAAGCAACCCCAGTTTTAAGAAGAAAGAAAGCAAATACTAGGTTCCTTGATTCACAAGGACTGACTGGGATAGGCCAAAGAATGCGCTCGACGGCCTCTGTTGACTAGAAGGATCAAAAAGCTAAAAATGAGGTAGAGTAAGGACGTGGTTGCTTCATGGATGAACCATTATGCAGCCAAAAAGCAAGCAGACTTATCATGCCTCTTGCTATGAATATGGTGAAGTCTTTGTGACATACAAGGAGACCCAACTCCTGTTCTTCTGCTTGGTACCCCCCACAGAGGAGATTGAAAGAGATGGCTATGCTGGGAAACCACAAGGGGATGCACCTGCAATACAGAGGGAAGCCATTCGGCCTGGTGGTGCTCTTGGCACTTAGTGCAGCAGTGTTTGGGGTCATGGCAGTCCACAAGCTCAGGGAAAAGCAAGCCCTGAGTGTCCTCCTTAGAGAGAAGGACCGGGAACTCTACGAGCTTCAGGTTCTGCTGCAGGTACACCAATGTCAAAAAGATGCCCTCTGTTCTCTACAGAGATATCATGAGCTGGTGCTGATGTTTTTGTGCCTTTCCTGTATTTTGGGCTCATGCAGAAGGAGAAAGATCAGGCTCGGGAGATCAACGTTAAGGCCAAGGAGATTAAGGACATGGTCTACACCCTATCAAGTCAGAAGAGGGACCAAGACGCCCGGATCATGGAGATGGAGTCCACAATAAGTTCGATGAAGGATGAACACCAGGCTCTGGTGATGACACTCGAAGATAGAGCAAATGAGATCAAGATGTTGCGTGAAAAGGAGATGGATTTGAGCAAGAAGGAATCTGAAGAAACTAACCTGAGAGAGATCATCAGGCTGAAGGAAGCAGAGATAGAGGATTTGACGCGGCGCCTTGGATCTACCACACAAGCAAAGAATGCACAACAGGAGAATGTTGTCAGCCCTAATGAGAAGGAAAAGGGTGAAAATGCAAGAGGAGGCAACCAAGAAAACAACATCAATGGTTCTCAGGACCAGCAACAAGCTGTAACCAGGGAGGAAGTGATTGCAACTGGAGATCAAGTTCAAATCACGGAACCTGTTAATGGGGGTGAGAGCAGTGGCGTAGACACAGGAATCTCCAAGGGAGAAATAAAGGTTGAAGGAATGGAGGAATCCAGCGAGATATCGGCTCCGGCTGTGAGGCACGGCGGAGCGCAGATGAGCAGGAAGAGATTGAAGAGGTTGAGGGCAATAGCAAGAAATAGGAGAATGGGGAAGAGGCGAAGCAGGAGTATCATCAGAAATACGGGAGAAGATCAAACCCAAAGAGATAATGGAGGGGAGCAACCAGCACCAGAGGCAGAGGCAGCAACAAACCATAGCTTTGGCTCTCCTGGATTTGACAGTGGAGATGAATCTGGCACAATTCAAGACTCTGTTAGCAAGGTAGAAATTTTACCCGAGAAAAGTGCAGAGGAAAATGAAAATCATCAGGACACACAGATGGTCATGGATGTTGCATCCAGTGTTGACGAGGTGAAGGAAGCGACACGGGAAAATAGAAACAGTGAAGGGGATGATTCAGGGAAGCAACCAAACTATTCCGATGATGCGGGATCAAACAATTCCCAAGATCGGGTAGATAATGCAGGTGGGGAAAACATAAACGATGAAGGGGATGATTCAGGGAAGCAACCAAAATATTTGGATGATGTGGGATCAAACAATTCCGAAGATCAGGTAGATAATGCAGGTGCAGAAAACAGAAACGGTGAAGCGGATGATTCAGGGAAGCAACCAAAATATTCGAATGATGCAGGATCAAACGATTCCGAAGATCAGGTAAATAATGCAGGTGCAGAAAACAGAAATGGTGAAGCGGATGATTCAGGGAAGCAACCCCAATATTTCGATGATGCTGGATCAAACAATTCCGAAGATCAGATAGATAATGCAGGTGGGGAAAACAGAAACGGTGAAGGGGATGATCCAGGGAAGCAACCACAGTATTCGGACGATGCCGGATCAAACAATTCCGAAAATCATGTAGTTGCCGCAGGTTCCTCAGAACCAGCAATTGATGATGGAAGCTCGCCGGCACTCACCCAGATGGAGAACACTAATCCAATTGAAAACACGGAGACTATACCACAGGAAGAACCAGAAGATGCCAAAAAGTACGAGGCAAACAATCATTCGAAGGGAACTACTGAAGAAACACAAGAGGATAAAATAGACGAACCAGAATTTTAGTTTTCTTGTTTTGCAATGATGAAGTTGGAGCAGCTTCACTGCTTGCTGGTGCTTTGGATAGTTTTCAGATGCTTCTCCAACGGAGCAGTTTGCATGCATGTTGAAAGTTTACAACCTTCCTCTAAGGACCTACAAAATTACATCATCACACTGGAAATGAAAGGAACTAATCGAAACTTGTAGCTGTACTATGCATTTTCAAGATCAGATAGATTTTTATTATCAAAAGATAATTATGCAAGATCCTCCTCTTTCATTAGCAAAACCAATTTGCAGGCCTTCATAAGCACATAGCCAATCAATATAGGTTCTCGCAACATTGATTCTTTGAGGCAAGTAACTCATGATGCTTCGGGCAAATGGTTTTGACAAACTCCAAGAAAGAATGAATCCAATAGAGAAATGACCGAGAAGAGGTCAAGTCTCTAAGAGGCAAACCAGGGACAAAGCCAATTGTAGTTTCCAGTAGGTATTACAAAAGATGGAAGAAAGATTAAGTCAAATAGTCTACAGTAAAAACTCAAGGCTTTAGGCTAAACATGAGGAAGTACTGGTCACCTAGACCTTATGCAAACTCAAAATTGTGAAATCAGGCAGATATGTAAACAGTAGTAAAGCGAATAAATCAAGGACTTGTGCTTGCATGTGAAATGATGGATAGCGATACTGAATGGGCAACATGCTAACACAGTACAACAAGGATAGATATATACAAGCACCAACAAGGGAATAGGGGTAAATTGCTCTTTCATTCCATCAAAGATATTTGTCTTTCCAAATGTCATCATTAACGACATTAAATTGAACAATGAAAACTTAGTCAAGACAATAATTATTTTGTCCATTCAAGAATCTTATTATCAAAACCGAGAAGTCCAAAGAGGCAACTTCTGATGTGATTCTTGTGCCAATATCTGCAAGAAGAAAAGGAAACATTTAGTTCAAGGAACCTTGCCCACCAGAACAAAAAAGTTAGCAGTGACCGAAGCATTTACGAGCATGTGCGTTTTGTGCAAGACAGAAGGAAGTGGAGATGTCCGATAACAAAATTACCAGGGACCTAAGCTTATAGAGCAGGATAAACCATAGTTCCAAGAATCATGTATCAGTTTCCCTTATGAAAACATGTATGATCTGAAGATAACCATGCCTCTTCCTTTTTATCCTTTTTGCCTCCAGAGAACAACTGGTAACCTCCAAAGGTAAGAACAACACAGCCAGACAACGAGGTTATCACAAACTAGACAACAAAAATTTGCATTGAGGGTCCATAAATAATTGAGGTTCAAAATCTTCAGTACTATCTAGTCGAGCATAATTTCACCCAGGACAGTGGAAGGATATCATCCACCGAGGCCCCAAACAAAAGTGTCTCTACATAGTCAATCAAACTATCTTCCCTTTGGCTCCAGAATGTCATTTATTCTACTAAGAGACCAAGTTTCAAGGGGTTCCAGCAACAAAGAAGAAACAATCACAAAACACGATCAAAGTATCACTTGGAAACCAACACTCCAGAAAATTTGGCCCATGTTCAGAAACAAAAGGAGAAATGTAGCGATAAATCCAGAAATGGGAGAAGAGCAGGACTCACCTGCTCTTCCTTCCATTTACTAGGACTCATGGGGTCTTCGCGGACGTTGATCTTAGGAGGGCCGCGGTGATCTAGCAGCAAGACGACCCTAACTCACAAATGTACAGCCAACGGGGGGGAAAGCCCGACAAACGACTCCATCCTCAAAACACAAAAAAGATCAAACCTTTCTTTCATCCCAAACTATCAACAATTCAAATGGAAAAAGGGTCAGCACGAGATCGTCAAAAAAGCGAATGGAAACTGAAAAGGGTCGTCAATGCACCTGATGCACAGGCGAAACCACGGCAGGCGGCGTCCACGTGAAGGGCGACCGTGGGGTCCCTGCAGCGAGCCGTCAGTCGACGAGTTGCTGCCCCCGCCAGGGAAGTGGCCATCCTGCTCGCCGGGATAAGAGTTTTTGGGGATGTAAGCAATCGGCGATGCCTTTGATTTTGATAAAAGGCAAGAACTTTTCGAGGCTTCTCGGCAGGTCAAACCGAGCCTTTGGAACCCCGTCAATTGGCAGTGAAAGAAGTGGACCAAAACCTGTGTTCTGGGCAGCCATGTTGGCCTGTCTACGAATTTACTTCTCGTCTGTAATTGATATTGAGTTTGATGATTTGGTTATGCGGGGGATAGAGTGAAATCGTTTCAGTGGACTGTTAAAACGTCAACACCAGCAAGACAGGAACTTGAATTCCCAGAAAGGAAGTGTTCTCTCCTCATTCAATCAATCTCCGAGCAAACTTACAGTCACAACCCAGAAAGCGCGGTTCCTTCTATTCACATCTTGTGATTTTTGTCCATCCATGATCCACACCATCGACTGGGTTTTAGCTTTCCCAGAAGAGCACAAGCATTTGTCTGTCCTTTCAGACGGTTCAGTGTCATCTATCTACCTCCACCTTCCCTTGTAAAGGAGGGACGACCAGAAACCAGGGGAGCTCTTTGGCTTCCCCATGTTGTTATGATCAACCTTGTCCCCAGCAACTCAGGTACATCACACTCCTCAAAGACTCCTCCGCCTTAACCTTTCTTTCCTCCATGTCACGCCTACGGACGGTCCCGTCGACCTCCGTTCCCATGACCAAAGACATCGGCAAGAGATCCGGGTCCTCGTCGCCCATGGTGGCGGCCGAGGAGGAGGAGCAGAACCTTCTCCTACATGACTGGAAGGAATTGATCCCGGACTTCAACTGGAGGCCCTGGTCACCGTGGCTCTGCACCGCGGCCACCCCGACCGCCATCCACCCCTTGTTCAAGTAACTCATCTTTAGATCTATGTTTTTGATTTGAGCTTTCCTTTTTTTCTAATGTTTCAAGCCTTTGTTTCAGTGGCTTTGAAGAAGGGGAGCAGAGGGGTGCATTTATAGGGGGAACTGAGTTGGGGATTACCGGCAACCGGGTGTAGGGGTAGTTCCTAGCGTTCTTCAACATCCAATAATTGCAGCTCTCAGGCTATATCAAGAGATGTAGAACTTTCTCAAGAGCTTCTGTAGATAGATGCATGCAGGCTAAGATCAAGGTAGGGGGGACAGGTGGTGACTTATCCTGTAGGTAGATGAGGGGTGACATGAACATGACTCATCCCCATCCATAACAGCGACAGCATGACACGGTTTGCGTGTTGGCCCCCCTACCCAGCCCCTCTTGCAGCTTTTGTATTCTAGTCCTTTATCGGCCTTTACTGGGTGCCTCGCTCAACCAACGTGCGGGACATGGGTCTCACGTGGTATTCTCTGCTGACATGGAGGTTTGGACAAAAGGATTCAGATCAGGACATGAACATCGTTTGTCTTCTCTGCTTTGTCCTGAAGTATTGACCTGACTTTGATACAGTCATGGGGGAGGGTCCTTGTCCTTGACGAGAGGCGTGCTCGTTCCTCTTCGGCAATGAGTCCCATGTTTCTCTTACCAATAGAAACTTCCTCAACTAATTCTCTTCATTGTTCCTCTGTTTCTAGAGCTTATCGTCCGAGGTTGTGGATAAAACACTTGTCTGGACCGAGTCTGATGTTTGGTAATTCCAATGCTCGGACTAGATAAGGTTGGCTGAGGTGGGAGTTTCTTCGCCAAAGAAAAAAGGGTACTTTGGTTCAATTTTACTCAAAGAGGGGGTTTGGCAATAGGGGGAGATTATCCTGATCTGTACACAAGGACATCGAGATTAAACAAATTGAGAGTGGATTACTATTGACAGATCGGGATGATTTTGTTAGCAGAAAGTAGATATGCTTTCCTTATTCTAAACTTCCCAGAGTCACAATAAAGAAAGGTAAAAGTGGACCCTTCCCTCTCCTTATCGGTAGTGGGATGAATTCTTTATTGGGTTTAAAAAAAGCCATTTTTCAGTGAGAAAGTTTGGTTTTAATGATTGTCCATTTCGACAAATACAGTGCGATGCCTGATGAGTTAGGTATTGTCTATTGTAGAGGTTGAGCACAGTTGTCCTGTCCTTTTTTTAACCAAATGTATGTTTATTTTAAATGTGGGGAATCTCCAGAGGAGACCCAAAGAAAAATAATTTTGCAGCATTGTCTTGTTGCAGGGTACAATTTTGCTAGCAAAGCTGCAGAACCTTCCAAAAGAAATGCAGGACTGGACCACTTTGAGGGGAAGTTTCCTTGTCTGGATTGGATTTTAGTAGATGAATACATTACAATGTCCCAAGTTCCAACCCAAATCATAACTGGGCATGTCCTGATTGTACACGGGGGAAAATGACTTCAGTTGGTGCTAAATCTTCTTCACCTGCTGCTTTGCTCGGTAATCTTCCCTTCTTTCTGATGCAAGAATTGTAAGTAGAGCTGTGAGTACGGTGGCCTTTTACCCTAAGCAGAAATGATGGTTATATGTTAGGAATTTAGGAATTTCACTATAGTTCTCACCAATTCGTCTGATATAAGACCTCCACCTCCGAATGCTTTCCGGCCATTGCCGAAGGATGGCCTCTTTTGTGACTCCATTGAGGCATCAGCTTCAGCCAGTAGTCGTATCAGCTTTTCGAAGGCCTTTGTTAGAAGAAGAAGAAGAATAATGAAAACAGATCACCCATTTCAGTCAAAGGACTAAGGTTATAATTTGGTGTAGTAGTTGATCGATCATGATGAACAAAAGCGGAATAATGGAATGACTGAGCACTTACTGGACTTGAATGGTTCGGGTCTACGAAGCCAACCTTCAATATCTGCTCGACTGCGACTTGATCACTCTTCTCGTCGAACTGGACAATTTTCAGGATGAATTATGTTATCTGTATGTGTTTTCGAATGATTTATGTGATCTGACTGTAAAGAGTTTGTAGGAAACGTGAGGCAAACGCACCATTTCCGGCACATAATGTTGGTCTGCATCCATCTTCATGCTCATGATCTTGAACTTGACCTTATTGTTCTGATTCGCAGCCTGCTCGCCACAGTCAAGGGGCTCAACAAATTTGAACACTGAACCCACGTTCAGGTTCCTGACAGTCAGAAAACTTAGATACAACATCTCGGGGAAGGATGAGATGGTTTCTGGAGATTTACCTATAGAGATGATGCTTTCTCCAGGAGTAAGCACCCGTCCTGGCGGTCACATGTAACAACTCTTAGGAGCAGTGGTCTGGAACTGCATATGCACGAAGTCGAACGTGGTTATATTGTATGTCCTCCAATTCGAGGAAGAGTTTGAGCGGACAGGATTCTGAGCAGAGTTAAGTGAAATCTTTTAGTTCAACCTTGAAGCACACGGGAGACTTGCTCACGTTCTTGATCTCGATGGCACTCCGGACTTGATTTCCAGGTTCATCTTCATGAATTTCGCACAAGAACAATCAACAAATGTCGAACCATAATATCCAACGCTTCTGGAAGACATCGAAAAATCAAGAGTTTCCCTCGAGGCGACAGTGGGCTTCGTTACTCACATGGGAAACAGAGCTTGCTCGGAGGATCGAGGCGGAGTCTCCTCCTGGCAGGAAGCAAGAACTTCGCCATGGTGGCCATCACTCCGGTACCACTCTTACCATCGTGCGAAGACCCCATGACTGCCTCCTGATCGTTAGAACCATGGAATACAAACGGTGATGCCGAAGTAGACTCGGAATCGTCGCTGGATGTCATCCCGGTTCGCCAGAACGGGGTCGCCCTCAGCTCCTTCCTTTCGCCATCGATAACCATTTCTTCTCAGGAGAAACCCAAAACGAGTGTCAGAAACACAAGACAATGTGATCAAGTGACAATGTCTCGGAACAAACTCGCGTTATCTATACATTCAGACACGGTGATCGCTGGTCTGATACCTTCACGTGGGTAGTTGTTCTGGTTTGTGACTGCTGGGGTTGTCTTTGAAACATCTTTAGCTGTAATGAGATTAATATACACAGGAAATGCGGCTGTAGGTCGGCACCACTCATTGCTCCTAATTCCAAACCCAGTTTTACATTATTCCTTTAGGTATGAAATTGGGACCAATGGCGTCAACTAAATCCGGGAATCGGCGGATTCTTCCGACAACCTCTGTGACATCATTAGCCAAATTGGGTTGTTGGGTATTTCAGAGAAAAGGAAAACAAGAAATGGGAATTGTCTAAATTTTTTTAAGGTGGTGATGTTTTCGATCGAAGGCATGAACAAATTGAGCCTAGATGATTGCACCAAACTAACTCCTTGTAATTTAATCCCCAAGAAGGGAAAGTTTATGGTACAAATATAGAGTCATTTCTACACTAGCATTTTCAAGATTTTGACAAGATCATCGTCGTCGCGATCAATTAGGACCCCAGCAGCTCAGGTACATGACTTTCCTGAGGGACTCCTCTGCCTCCCTTGCTTTCCAGTCGGCCTGCTGGGAAACCGCGGCAGAGGACGACCGGGACAGCTTCTTCCCCTGTGAGAAGGATCCCGCGTTGGCCTTCGCGTGCTGGTGGATGGATCTGAGGGTGTAGTTCCACCTGCAGAACCCCTGGTCCTTGAGGGCCTCAACAGCCCAGACGCTAGCCGCGGCGATCCAAGCTCTCTTCGACAGGCTCATGGTAGTGTAGTGGTCGCTGCAAGTATTCCTCGAGGGTGAGTGAAAATGTGTAGACGCAGATTGTTTGGCAGTGTGATGATGAGGTTCCGGTGGAGATTGGGTCGGGAGAGTGGGGATATAAATAGAAGGTCTCTCAAGGTGGGATCGAATGAAGAAGGATCATCCCGTGGTGTGGCTTGTAAGAAAAGAAAAACCAGGGGCTTTTTGGCAGAGAAGGTGCCAATGGGTTTCCTGTAGGAAAAGACCACTTTGCCCCAACAGTGTCCCCCGAGAGATGCTGCTTCCAAGGGGGGAGAGAGTGGGTATTTTGGGAAATACGATGGGCAGCCAAAAGTATAGGAGACAAACTAAAACCGCTGGCCTTACCTTTTCCGCCGTCCGACAACATAGGAAGTGCATTGGGATTGGTATTATCTTATTCGACTTTGTAATAATGCCCACGCAATAGGAATGGGCCCATGAACTTGAGTTCTCAAGCCCATGGTTTGGGCCCAAGCCTACAATTTAACGGGCGCGCAGGAAATCTACTTCGGCGGGATTGGCAATACCTACGGGAACCGCCACCGTACCACCCCCGCCGCCGCCGACCCGGAGGATGTCGTCGAAGCTGCCGCCTCAGCTCCTGAGGAGGTTCCCCTCCTGCATCTTTCTTCGGAGACCTCGCTGTGTCGAGAGGAATTGCGGCGCCTTCGCCTTCTTCAGGCTGTTGTTGTTAGCCCCTCCGGATCCTCGGGGAAGCCTCGGTTTCCCCTATAGGATCGATCCTTCCCAGAGAAGCTTCTCGACTGGCCCGGGGAGATTGCAGGGGCCAACGGACGTGGATTATGGGTGAGCACGATCGTCCTCTTCCCGCTCTTCCCTTGATTTTGAGTTGGGGGCTCTTCTGAGGGTATTGATGGCCGAACAGTTCTCTGCTGCAGGAGGGTGAGTTCCACCGGCTTGCGGATAACACCATCCAGGACTTGCAGGAGAGGCTTGAGGTAATCGATTGGGATAACAATTTCAGTATGAAATCATCTGGCTTTGCGGGAAACTGATCGTAGCGGGGATCGCATTTATGAAAAATGCTGCTCCCGTTGGTGTCAATATAGAATTATGTAAATGGCAAAGGGATTCGATTTTCCCAGAGTAATCGTGATCTGACTTGGGAAGAAACGAAACTTTTGAGTTCATTTGATTAGGATTCACGATCATCATGCGCCTTGTGGGTTTTCGTTTTCATGCATTACAATAGTCAATGTCCTGAATCACTACTTGTATAACAGGAATATGGAGACGACTTCGAGATAGACGGATTTGACATTGATTACGGGGTAAGAGAGAATCTTTACCGATTGTATGATCGATCAACCTGGTTAAACCCTCAGTGAACCTTGCTGATCACGACAGAATGATGTATTAACGCTCAAGCTGGGGGATTTGGGCACATATGTTATAAACAAGCAGACGCCAAACAGGCAAATTTGGCTTTCTTCACCAGTGAGGTGAGAGAATTTAACTAAAACTCTCGTTGTCGTGCTGCTATTCTGTTTTCTCATGTAGTCACGCATGTGTTATCAAACCAAAAGTCGAAGATAAATCAAAATAAATGACTTTCGCTGTCTTTTCTGTTGGTCATGAGATGATAGTCTTTGTTGCCTGAAGCAGCAGTCAACGCAGTTCTGCTTTGATATTTCCTTAAGCAAAATGTCATGGCATGTGCATTCCATATTCTTTCTGGCTCCTGAATAATTCCATGTCCCATATCTTTCGCGACTCGGTGCTGATCTTTTTCAATTGGGACTATGTATTCCTTCATTGGCAGCGGTCCATCCAGGTTCGACTGGGATCGGGAATCCAAGAGATGGGTATACAGGAGAACGGGTGCTAATCTACTCGAGCTTCTGGAATCCGAGATACTAAGTCTCTGTCGCCAGCCCATTCAACTCTCATAGACAAGACAACTACTTGATAGGGTCACGAAACTAAGGATGCAGGGAGGATCATGGATTTGTTTATGTCTTGTATCCTTCCGGGACTCGGCATCGATATAATAGAGTTTAGCAGAGAGAACAAAATAAAATGTGTGCGTGTTCTTCGTCGACCTCAGGGTTCAAACCCGCACGGGCAAAAACCCAACTAACAAACTTAATACTTAACAAAACCATATCAAATGCAAGCCACCATAGCCACGACCAGTAATCAATCAAAAGGAACAATCAATCCCCAAGGCCGTCGTCTTCAAATTCAAAAGACCAATGACTTCCTGGCGATCAATCTCCTTCACCAAAACAGTTGTTGACTCGTGGGGGGCAGGACGACCTCTCCCTTGACCCTTCTTCTTAAAAACCAGGCCTTCCTCGATCTCCGACAATGGAGGACATAATGATGGCCAGCGTAGAAAAGGGGCGATTTAACTTGGCCTCGTAAACATCTCTCCTCCTCCTCTTCTTGGGTCTATTCAAATTCAAGCGCCCTCTTGGATCCAAAACATGGGAGACAGAGCCCCCCCCCCCCCCCCCAACTCAAAATTCCAAAGTCCTCCTGTTCTCGGCCCCTTTCCAAAAACAAGTAGAGATATTAAATATTAAAAAAGTAAAAAATGAGTGCCAAAACCACTTTGCTCCTTTTTCGCTTTCCCGTGAATTTAACCCTTTTTCTGACTGACATTAACAGCCCCCCCTCCTCCTCCTCTCCCACTTCCTAATTTTTCTTAAAGGAGGATCTGTCGGTGTTTTAGTAAAGAAAGATGGGGTCTAATCTCAATTTTGGATTGGATTTTACAGAACATTACACCCGACCCAATAAGCGAAAACAATCTCATCTCGGCACGTGGGTTCTTTAATGGAAGTTTAGGTTGGAGGACATACATCCATCCATCATCTGGGTGTAGTGGAAAAATTTGGCACTCCAGTCCTGTCTACATCTTGACGTCAGGACAAAGGAATCACCCACATTGTTGTAATAAAACCAAACTGGGTTTGTCGTTTTCTCATGTTCTGTTTCTGCAATTAGGAAATTTCACCACACCATCCTCCTCCTCCTCCTCTGTGTGTGTGTCGTATACATTCCGGGCTGTCGAGAGAAAAGTAAAAGTAAGAGAAGAAGAAAAGGTGGGTGTTTTTTGGGGGCCCAAGGAATTGAAAAATGAATGCCATTGGGTTGGACGAAAAAGGCATCCCCCCACTAAATTCGGGAGATTAGATGTTGCCTTTTTTCCCTCCCTCCAATAATTCAAACAATTCCCCACCCACAGATCATCTTTTTACTAATGATGTAAGATAATCAACGAGATTATGAATCAAGCACGAGCCTTGGGTTCGGGATCATCATTTTAATTGAATTAAGAAAAAAAACCCAGGTCGACATCAGGTTGGTCAGTCGAGTCAGGAGAGAGGGGCCATGGATTTCTTCTTTTGTCGTAAAGTGATGACATGACAACGTACACCTACCAACCAGGAAAAATATACTACTTGTTTTTGGACATCTTCCTTTTAAGACATCACTGGTTGAATCGGACGATGAACACGTAAAAACATTCTGTGTTCCTCCCTATTGTGTGCGGCCACGATCGACGGACAGACGATCATAAGCTTTTTCCTACTTTTTCCCGTGTTTCCTCTGTCGTTATGATTCTGAGAAGGCGGCCCAACCGGCCGATCCTAGTACTCGGCTGGTGTGTCGTTGCGGGGGTCTTCACGTCTGTCGGGTGTTACAGGGATAGTATCGCGATCGACGGTCCGGTTAGGGATGAGGACGGGGACACGCTCGTTTCGGAGGGGAGGATGTTCGAGCTCGGGTTCTTTAGTGCTAGTTCGGACGAGAGGAGATACGTCGGGATATGGTACCGTGGCTCGAGCCCGAAGACGGTTGTCTGGGTGGCGAACAGGGAGGACCCTGTTTTGGATTCCGGGGGAGTTTTGGGTGTTACGAGGGACGGAGGACTCAGGGTGTCGGATGGAAGTGGGAAGAAGTTGTACTTGGGGTCGGCGATGAGGGGAGCAGGCGCTGAGGAGAAGGAACAAGTACCGCGACCGGTTTCCGTGTCTGCGAAGCTCATGGATACGGGGAACCTGGTGGTAGAAAGGGAAGGAGTTGTTGTCTGGCAGAGTTTCGAACACCCGACGGACACGTTCCTTCCGGGGATGAAGATGGACTCTAACCTCACCCTTGTTTCGTGGAAGACCCCTGACGACCCCTCGTTCGGGAATTTCTCATTCGGGCTTGATCAAGATGGGGAGGGCCAGTATGTCGTGCGGAAGAGATCGCTGAAGTATTGGAAAAGCGGAGTCTCCGGCAAATTCATAACTTCCGATGACATGCCTTACTTTCTCTCCTACTTGCTGTCCAACTTCACGACAGCCATCAACAGCAATGCCTCAATCCCGTACATAACCGAGTCCCTATATGCTGACACACGGCTCGTGGTCAGCTCCTCTGGCCAGGTCCAGTACCTGAAATGGGACAGCGAGAAGGTGTGGTCGATGGTCTGGGGGGAGCCCAAGGACCGGTGCAGTATATACAACACTTGCGGTGATTTCGGTACCTGTAACACCGCCAGTGACGTCATGTGCAGGTGCTTGCCAGGGTTTCGGCCCAGCTCTTTGGATTTCTGGGATGCCGGGGACTATTCCAGCGGTTGCACCAGGAAGTCTGCATTGTGCAGTAAAGATGTACGAAGCTACACGTTCCTGAGCCTACGGGGGATGAAAGTGGGTAAACCAGACTCACAATTCACGGCGAAGGAGGAGAACGAATGCAAGTCGGAGTGTCTCAATAGCTGTCAGTGCCAGGCTTACTCCTTCGAGGAAGACGAGACTGTGGAGAGGGGTGGAGAGAGTAATGACGGCAGTTCAAGAAGTGGGGGAATCTGCTGGATTTGGACAGAAAGCTTAAATAATCTCCAGGACGGTTATGAGGACGGCCGCGATCTGTTCATACGCGTAGCTGCAGATGACATAGGTACTGCCTCTTGTTTTCTGACACTCCGCTTGCATGCTCAAGCTTATGTCTGTTCTTCTTTTGCAGAATTGACGGCGAGGAACTGCGAGACTTGCGGGACATACACCATTCCTTATCCTCTCAGCACTGGTCCGAAATGTGGAGATCCCCAGTATCTTAGCTTCCACTGCAATGTATCAAGCGGTGAAGTTAGTTTCGAGACAGAAAACGGCACATACCGAGTCACAAATATCATCCCAGAATCTAGGAAGTTTCTCATCCAAGCAGACCAAGAACAGACAGATAGTTGCAACGGCTCGAGCCCACCACTCGTTAATGTTTCCATGCCCTTTCATGCGAAACAATGCGATGGACGTGAACTAGAGATTTCGTGGGAGCCACCTCCGGAGCCGACATGCATTGCTTCGACAGACTGCATTGACTGGCCTGATTCAACTTGCGGCACTATCATACATGGAGGAAAGAAGTGTCTTTGTAATCGAAATTTCCGATGGGATCCGATCCTCATGAATTGCACTCGAGGTGACTAAGGCAGGCAAATCGTTAACTTTTAAGTTCCTCGAGTTTTCTGCAATGTCGTCACAAGAAGTGCTTGGCCTTTTTGTCGCAGATAAGAGGCATGAAAGGGTGCCGATAGCCCTCGTCATTTCAGTAAGTTTCACGTGCATTACTGTCCTCACCGTTCTCTCGAGTGTTGCGGCTTTCATTTACGTGCACCGGAGAGCTGTCGACACGAGGAGAGGTGAGTGCTGATTCGTTTTTTCACCATGACCGATAAGTTTGATTTCTGTTCATGCTTATGGGTTAAAGTACATGACAATGGATACAGAGAACTGGATATTGATGCGGAGAAATTCTTCACGTCTATTGTATGATTCTAGCCGGTTCAAGGACGAGGACAAAACCGGAATCGATGTACCGTTCTTCGATCTGGAAAGCATACTTGCAGCAACAGATAATTTCTCGAGGACGAACAAGCTCGGGCAAGGCGGGTTCGGCATAGTTTACAAGGTACTGGGAAAGCTAAAATTGTTCAGCAACGACATAATTCGTTAATCACGTTGTGTATAAGCAGGGAAAGTTTGTGGGAGGACAAACGATTGCGGTGAAGAGGCTGGCAACTTTCTCAGGACAAGGATTCGAGGAGTTCAAGAACGAGGTGGTCCTCATTGCAAAGCTACAGCACCGGAATCTGGTGAGGTTGTTGGGGTATTGCGTCGATGGAGAAGAAAAGGTGCTGCTCTACGAATATATGCCCAATAAGAGCCTCGACTCCATCATATTTGGTAAGCAATTGCCGTGGTCCATCGACCCTCTTTCTTGAAGATTTGACGTTCATCTACGCGATGCAGATAGGACCCTGCGTGTTTCTCTGGACTGGGAAATGCGATTCAAGATCATACTAGGGATCGCACGGGGACTGCTGTACCTTCACCAGGACTCAAGGTTGAGGATCATACACAGGGATTTGAAGACGAGCAACATCCTTCTAGATGAGGAAATGAACCCCAAGATCTCTGATTTCGGACTTGCGAGGATCTTTGGGGGTAATGAGACGGCCGTGAACACGAACAGAGTAGTTGGAACATTGTAAGTAGCCATTAGACATCCTTCAGTTCGAAAATTCTCGGCTGTAACATTGGATGGCTATATGTTTGTTATTCCAGGGGCTACATGTCACCGGAATATGCAATCGACGGCATCTTCTCGGACAAGTCCGACGTGTTCAGCTTTGGAGTGGTCGTATTGGAAATCCTGAGCGGTCGAAGGAACACCGGATTCATTCCCTCCGGCCAAGCACTGAGCCTGCTGGGTCACGTAAGCATCGTGACGTGCAGTTTCAAGTTTTCATGTCTTCAAAATTTCCTGCGGTGACCACGAAACTACTAACAACGAGACGTATCCCCAGGCATGGCTATCGTGGAACGAAGGGAACGGCCTGGAATTCATGGACCCAACGATCAGAACACGCTGCGACACGAACGAGTGCATGAGATGTCTGATTGTAGGGCTACTCTGCATACAGGAAGACCCGAGCGACCGGCCAACGATGTCGAGCGCCATGCTCATGCTAGGCAGCGACACGGCTGTGCTACCGCTGCCGAAACCACCGGCATTCATCGCGAGGAGGTGTCCCTCCAGCAGGGCATCGTCGTCTGACAAGATCGGGTCGTGTTCGCACAACGAACTCACCATCACTCTGGACGACGGCCGTTGACGGGGAACGGTCAGAAACGGACGAGGCGCAAGCTGAAAATGATTTGGTCCCCTCTCTTTCTCATCGGGAGGGGCCAAGGCCCATTAATATTACTGGGCCTATTATTCAATTGGGCCCTCAATGAGACACCTTTATGAAATGACGGATTTGCCCCTGACAGGACAACGAAGGATGGGCCCTCTGCTGCAATAAATTTAGAGGAGGAAAACAGCCTTTTTCCCAAAGTACCATCTGTCCACCCTCTTATTTAAATGAAAACCCAGAAAGGATCGCATTCATATCCTCTCACATCATTCATGACGTCCATATCATTTCTTTCGGGCTGTGTTCGGATCCGTGAGGTTAGAAAAGGAAAGAATAGAAAACGATAGAAAACATTCGAAATTTTTTTCATCCCGCGTTCAGGAAAAATTAGAAAAAGAAAATATTTTATACTTTCCTTCTTTGACATAAATGTCCTTATATTTAGAAAGTCAGCCAAATTTACAACTCACTTTCACAATTCCCTTCAATCACGATCGAAGACGAAACCCTTGTTTTGTTTACCCCCAAATCGCTCCATTCGCCGAAAAATTTTAACCTATTGAAATCAAGAATCCCAATCAGAATGGTTCAATATCCTCATTGAAGGAAGAGTTACGTCTCTCATTTTCTGCTGATGTTTATGAGGGGTTCAATGGTGGAGAAGAGATCTCTTTCGGGCCCCCGATTTGGAATATTATTTTGAGATGAGATGAGATGAGGTAAAAGTTAGTTCGGTGTTATATATACATTGTGATTTATGTTTTTGTTGAATGCAAAATGCTGATTTGCACCTGCTACAGATTATGTGGATACTCAACAATCCGAAGGGTCTGCTCGATCCAAGCGAAAGCGAAAGGCTTCACTGATTTCCGTAATGGAAGATGGTTACAAAACAATGGCTGCAAGCATTGACAAATTGCCAATGACATTGTTGGACTCCGGTGAGAAGGTAGCTGGTAGCAAATTTGATGTGCTACAAAATAGTCAGATATATGCAGCGTTGCAATCACTTGGACTACCAGAGGAGTACCATATGCGATGCTATTGTTATCTTTGAGCACGTCCTTCAAAAGGTGCTTTGCTGGTTGGTGCACCACTGTCAATCCGTGACAAGTTGTTGGATAACATCATGCAATCGGCAGGGTAGCGTGTGCTATGTAGTGGATGTAAAATGTCTGAAGTAATGTCAAGTTTTTTGATTCTAGAATGATTACTTTAAACTTACTTTACTCTATTATTAACCTTTGTTTATTGTAGCCTTCCTTCTCTGTAGTAGTTAAATCATGGGACTGTATATGTTGTATATGTTTTTGAATATTCTTGTATAGGTATATTATGTAATCCGCTAACTTTACTTATTTTAATATTAATTTTTTATCAATTAACTCATTTTACAAAACTTATAAAATAGGTAGTGATTGAAATTAAAATAGAGTGACGATGTAATTATGTCATTTTTATATAAATTTATATTTTATATAATATTTTATTTTTTCAGTAAAGTACACTGTTCCCTGGGAAAACGCCCAAACAATTTGGTCCCAGTAATCATGATATCCTCGTAGGGAATTGCGGTGGAGGACACGTCAGAACATGCATGTTGTAATTATATATCACACAGGAGGAGGACATGAACTGATTGATAATTTAACATTAGGGACATAAATAGAGAACATTAAGAGCATGTTTTTACATGGGATTGGTTCTTTTGTACAGAGCAGTGACCGGGGATTGTTCTCGGCCGACCTTTTCACTAGTGACGGTGGTGCTCGCACTCCGCCGGGGTGACGGGGAACCTGGCCGTGTCCCTGCAGTAGTCGTATATCATGTGGTTAGCCCGAACCCAGATCAGCTGATGGCTCTGGTGGAGGTTCAGCTCCGACACGGTAGGGCTGTCCCACCAGAACCGCCTCTCCGTGCTGCTGCTGCACCTCCTGGTGTTATCTGCCCAAGCGACATTGTCCGGGCACGGGCAGGCGTTGATGTTGAAACCACGGTAGGAGGCCACGAAAGGGGCGTGGCTCCAGTCTGTCTTGACGCGTCCCCCTTGGGTCGCCCAGTCGTCCGCGTTCCAGATCGAGCTGTACACCCCCATGGGCTGGTCCTTGGGGTAGGGGATTCCCCTGTGCTCCAAGTTGGAGTGAACTCGAACAGGAGTTTCGTCCACCAGGAAACTGTAATGAAGATGATCGCGGCATGAACGCAAGCAGGAGTTAGCGGCGGTAACACGACAGAGGCAGAAGAAGGGAGCTAAACACGGGAGCCAGGGGCCGGGGGGATGAAGCTACTCACACGACTTGGCGCTGATTCCACAAGATGGAGTAGGAATGGAAGTCCTTGGTGGGATCGAACCACAGGTTGAGGCGCTGCTCCCTGTTCCCGACCCCATTCACGTAGACGTTGGTCTGGACCACATACGGCTCGCCGGTCGTGTTGCCTAGGAACTCAAAGTCGAACTCATTGTGGTTGGGCCCATCAGAAGACATCTGCCACGAGAACCAACGCGACAGCTCCAACAATAAGCTAACGAGGGGCGCGAGGGCAAGCGGGAGGTTGAAGGTTAACAACAACACTCACGTAGAAGGCGGTGACGGTCCCGGCAGAATCCCCCTCCACGAGCTTGATCTGAACGGTGACCTTCCCGAACATGTACTTGCCCTTGGAAGCGAACCCGGCACCTGATCAACACCGACCGATTAATCCAAGCGGGGAAACAAACGAGGGGATAACTGCTCCTCCTCGGTGTGTGGAGTCAATACCCGAGTACTTATCAAGCCTGAGCTTGAGGACATCCCCCTCATACATGAAATGGTCCGTAGCCCAGCTGGGCTGAAAAAGCTCGTAGAACTGGGCGCCGGTGGCCAAACCCACGAGGGCTAAGAGCCCGAACAACACCAACACCCCCTTGAAGTGGCTCAGATTCCCCATGAAGAAAACGACGATTCAACAGAAGAGGGAGACGAAGACGTCGTCGTCGGCCTATGTCTGGCTTCCGTTAGAACGAAGAGGAAGAGGAGAGCCAACGTGGCCATTTATAAGGACAGTGCCACGTAGGATTGGAAATTCAATACTACGATGGTATTTTAAAAAATTGTAGCCGTTACTGTTTGGACGAGCCTAGGGATAAATGCGGCTTCTTTCCTTTTTTTTTTTTCTTAGTTTTTAAACAGGGCTTTGCAGATTACCTCCAACGGGAAGTCGCCACGTGGATGTCGGACAGCTGTGAGCCATAAAAAAGTAATCGGACAAAATTCTTTTCCTCGCAGGAAAGGAAAAACAGACAGGACAGGTAAAGAAGAGACAGTGGTGTGGGTGCTCTCTGTAATAAGAAAGGGAAAGACCCTCGATTCAATGAAATTGTAGTTTTTTCTTTTTAATTTCGGTGGACAGTGGTGATGATGGGGGGGGGGGGGGGGGGTTGGGATGCTCAAATGTTTTGCATCTTTTTCCGATCCTTGATGTGCGTGCCTCCCTTCTCCACACCCTCCCAAATGAATTAACCCAATATTTTCTTTTTCTAAAAGGCTCTTTTTTATTATTAACTCAGATTGAGAAAGTAACCGAGCCTGCTTTTTACTAATATATTAATTTCTAAATCGAGTTTTGTACGGATTTTTAGTTACTTTTTAAAAAATTAATTAAATACGGTCATAATTTAAAAAATTAATCATTTACTACTTCAAATGATAGCTGTATGATGACAACGAGGGGGGGGGGGGGTTGAGTGTAGTAGTAGCTGTAGTAAGTAAGTTTGTACATCTGCAGGAAGCAAAAGCTGAGGCAATAATAATATACCAAAGGGGGGGAGCTTGCTTGCTTTTCCCAGAATTGTCTACTCCAATTTATTTCCGTCTATCTGTGTCTGACGACACATACAAGGACACTGTTTTCGGACCAGTAATAGTAGTATTAGGTACGATCCACTGCACAGCAGGTGTGGGAGGATAAGTTTTCCTTTTTCTATTCAATTTTATATTACAATTAAAAAAACCAAGATTAAAACAATGACCGCGTGACCCGATCAAATGTATCGGTCGTTCGTCCAAATCTCGTGACTACAATCAATGATCATGGCATTTGGGGTGGTGGGTGTTGTTTGTTTTCCCGACCCCAACCCTAATCTTCGGTTTTGACATAAACAGGATCTCATCTGTTTTTATCTGATCAAATAATAATACTTTGTTCCTCTCTCTCTCCCTCTCTGTCTCGATGGGGTTGTTTTACTCTCCTGACCCTTTTGTCTTTAATCATGCATGCATTGCGATTGCGATTTCCTAATGACATTGACGCGGCTGGCTCATGCTCACGTGACAAGTTTTCTGGGGTTGTGGGAAGAATTTGTTGACCCTTGTGGCAAATCCCACCCATTCCTTTGCTTTTTCGCAACGTGATTCGATTAGACTTTAGCCCCCCCCCCTCTCCTCTCGTGTCTCCCGTGAGGGATTTTTTTTTTTTTTAAGACATTGACACGCAATGTCCGTCTGTCACGAGGGTAAAAGAAATTCTCCCCTCCTTTTTTTATTTTTTAGACAAAGACATCGATAATGAGCTCACGTACGTTATGAAGAATAGGCCCATTTAGTCCTCCTCCTCAAGATAAATATGCCAGCCTTCTCAAGGAAGCTCGATCCGCTATTCAAAAGGACGACTGCCCTCGATAAAACCTTACTGGGCCAGATCCAAGTAAGCCCATTAATAGCCCACGCTTACGGTTAGGCCCATTGACAAAGCCCGGCCCCCGCTATAAAAACCCTTAGCCCGGCGTCTGGGGTCGCTAGGGTTTCTTTCTCGGTCGAAGCTCTGTTGGAGAGCAGCAGCCGCCGCCACCGCCGCCGCCATGGGTCGCATGCACAGTCGTGGGTGGGATTCTAAACCCTTTCTTCCCCATTCCTTCGTGTATTTTGAATCCCCGGTGGACATGACATAACAATCCGTCCTCTGATCCTGTTGGTTGCAGGAAGGGTATCTCGGCGTCGGCGACTCCCTACAAGAGGACCTCCCCCAGTTGGCTCAAGATCTCCTCTCTGGATGTTAGTTTTTGTTTTTGTTTTTCGTTCTGTTTGATGGTTAGTTTTGTATCCGAGTGTCGTGATGATTATAGGTCAATATCCGTTTCGGGTGTCGTTAGGTGGAGGAGAACATCTGCAAGTTCGCGAAGAAGGGTCTGACCCCGTCTCAGATCGGCGTCATCCTTAGGGACTCGAATGGCATTGCCCAGGTGAAGAGCGTCACGGGCAGCAAGATCCTTCGTATCCTCAAGGCTCACGGTATTGTTTTCTCCCTCTCTCTCTCTCTGCTTCCTCTTGAAGTGCCGTGGATTCTATTTTTGAGCGTGGTTGATAGTTGTGGAATTGAGTGTTGGGTTCGCGATTGGGGTCTGTAGGTCATTGCCACAGGTTGTAATTCAATGTCCTGTAGTGTTATTTTAGGTTCGATTCAACTAGGAAAGGTCTAAAATAGATTGGGCTTCAATTTTAGTGGCTATTTAGAAATGATTCTTGTTAGTTGATAATAAATTATTGGTTCTGGTGTTTAGGCCTGGCACCTGAAATTCCGGAGGATCTGTATCACTTGATCAAGAAGGCTGTTTCCATCAGGAAACATTTGGAAAGGAACAGGAAGGACAAGGATTCCAAGTTTAGGCTCATCCTTGTGGAGAGTAGGATCCACAGGCTGGCTCGCTACTACAAGAAGACCAAGAAGCTCCCTCCTGTCTGGAAATAGTAAGCTGCTTTCTGATGTTTATTTTCACCCATGTTAATTTGTTTGGAATGATCTTATGAGACCCCACTATTCTTTCTGTTGATTCAAGTTATTGTTTTTGCGTTGTCGTTAGTATTAGCATCTGAATGTTGAAGTTTCATTGACTCATTGTTGATTTCTTCCCATTACAGTGAGTCGACAACTGCCAGCACTCTCGTCGCATAAGTGGAATCTGGAGCGAGGGTTGATCTATCTATGCTGGTTATGATGGTGGGATTTTGCTCTCATGACTCCATAGTTGGATCTGTTAAGGAACTTTTATTGTATTTGCGGACCCTGTAGTCTGTCAAGCTTATTGGATTTTGATCGATCTCTTGCATGGTACTGTCTGACCGACTGCCTGACATAGCTTTGGTTTTGAGTTTGCAAATCACCCCATTTTTGGCTTGGCATTTATTCATTCGGACTTGGATTGTCCTTATAGATATGCTCATCCAAAGCATTCCGTGTTTCCTGTAGAACATAGATTACACAGCTTTTCTTTCCCCCATTACTTACATGCCAAGAATCAACGCCGTAGAAATGCTAAATATCCCTACAGCCTTGGATGCAGCTTTAGCTTCATAGCCATTGAGTTTGCTGAAATCTCTGAAATATGGTTTCCAACCAGGAGTGATTGTTGGTTGAATTGAAATGGATTTTCGATGCTGCTGTCAGGGCACAACGGCTAACAGTGGCAAGAGCTTCTTTGCGACATCATGGTTTGTTAGGCGACTCCTGGTTTCGAGAGATGGGTAGTACGGGAAGTTTATATGTGGGCCTAAGGAGCACCTGTCTATCCCACCAATCTCTAAAAGTACATCTAGCGATGTTCTACTTCGCTAATTGTGACCTCATTTACCGTGTCTTGCACCGATGAAACAAGAGCCCGACTTGTATGCACTTTAGGACTTCGTGTCTCGGAATCTGCTTGCCTAAGGAAGGATCTGATAACTCGAGGGCAGTCCCGTTGGCCCAGTGTTGCCATATCTACAGCGAGATAAGACGGAACAGAGTTAGGCGCATCAATCACTGATCGAGCTGAGGGACGAGGGAGAGTTTCATCGTGGGAAAATGATTACGTGGCTTGGGAGATTCGTGGAAGATCCAAAGCTCGAGTTCTTTTGACCGGTGATGATTTCTAACACCAGAATACCGAAGCTGTCCACGTCAGATTTGGTGGAGAAATGGCCCCGGGGTATGTACTCGGGCGCCATATATCAGCTGACGGCAAGGATCCACAGAAAAATCAAGTCAAGAGCTGGTTCTGTGACACAATCGATCCCCAATCAATGATGCATTGCTTACTATGTCCCCGCAATTCGCAACTTGTTGCCTTGAGTTTGGCTTTCCATGAACAATTTCGCCAGTCCCAAATCAGGATATTGCTGGCCTTTAGATCTCGGTGAATGATCCTTTGCTGCGAATCCTCGTGCAGAAACAATAAGCCTCGAGCTACCCCTGATATTATCGCGTAACGTTTCTCCCAGGTCAGACTAATCCTCCTTTGTTGATCTGCATCGGAGATTCGTCTCTACATCAGGTTACGTGTTCTAAAAGACTGTGCCGGAAAAGATACGAGTGAGCAAGCAGTTCTTCGTACCAAATAGGATTTTGTCCAAGCTTCTGTTTGGTAGGAACTCGTATACAAGTAGCTTATCCTCTTCCTCCAAGCAGAATCCAATCAGCCTCACCAAATTACGGTGCAACAGCTTCGCCACTAGCAAGACCTCTGTCTTCATCTCTTCTATACCTTGGCATGAGCTGTTTGATAGCCTCTTTACTGCTATCTGCCTCCCATCTCCCAATCTCCCCTGAAGGAGCAATTTGTGACTTTGTTAATTCCTTCCTGCCGGCTTTATTTATATTAAACTATTCCATATTTCGAAGGAAGGGGTGCTTACCTTGTAAACAGGACCGAAACCGCCTTCCCCAAGCGTGTCATGAGCTAAACCCTAGACGAGTCCAGCATGTTTCGCGTTGCCTTCTTGGTGCCATCAACTGCACAAACAAAAAGATTACTATTGTATTGTCTATTTAACCTTGGCTCATGACAAATTCGAGTAAGAGTAACCTGTCTGATATCGAGATTGAGCTTTTAGGAAAGCACCATGACTTTGTTGAGCCTTCTGGGAGAGGCCTCGTCGAACGAACAGTTGTCATATGCTTTTGTGTATGCACTCCTAATCCGGTCAGCGTGAGAAGCCGTATCCTTTATGAAAAACACTCCCGCCCTCCCCGGTACGGATTGGGATGGTTCTCGCAGGCGTTGAACATGTATGTCTTTGCGAGGAGGATGTTTTCCTTCTTCCATTGCCTGAAGGTCTCCTGCACCTTGAGGACCTGTGGAAGGGGCACATAGTTAGCGGAAATCTGGGCTGCATAGTCCCATGAGACGGACACCGTCCAACGAGCTGAACAAGAATAAGTGTCTGTTGCAGGAGTCTCTGGGAATCGATGTTAACCACGCATCTCTCGGGGCCATTGCCACTGCTGGACATAACTCTTCCTAATGGCCCGTGTCATCCCACTAGACGTGATGGCGAAGTCCGCCTCATGGAGTAGCAAGCGAGGCATAAAGAGCCAAGGAAGGGAGGGGAGGTCTACGATAGTTTTTCCAACCGCTTTTATCGACTTCACACCCACCCAGAAACAAAACACTGTCATGAAGAAGACCACGAATCTCTCAGAAAACGCCAATACGAACCACATAATCATAACAGCAAAAGGAGAAGAAAAGCCGATGAAAATCAATCAGCTGGAAAGCCGTTTTCAAAATACTCAAAAAGACTAGTGAAGATTCCAGACACACGCAACATCCTCCTCACCCCCGATCACGTACTCCTCTCACCGCCTCTGTTCCTTTTAACCTCCTTAAAGAAGTTCCTGAGGTTCTTTGTTCTCATTTCCAAGGACCAGTGTATCACCTTCCGGCTCTGCGAACAATGTGTAGGGGAGTTGTTCATGGCCGCAGCCGCCTTCCTCCCCCAGGGAAGGCGGAGGCAGCAGTGCCCTGTGGGTTGTGCGGGTCATGGGCGATGTTGTATTGCCAGGCGGACGGAGCGTACCTGTGCAGGCGGTGCGACGGCCGCGTGCACGGAGCTAACTTCCTGGCCGGACTGCATGTCAGGTGCCTGCTGTGCAACCGCTGCCAGAAGCTCACTCGGAGATACGTTACCGGGTACTCCACGAGCGTAAGCAGGGTTAACAAAGCCCGCAACCCCTTGGCCTGCTCCGGTAGGAGGCTTCTCTTGTATTGATTCAGAGATATTGGCAGCAGTGCAAAAATGCTAGTCATTATTAGAGAGATAAGAGAGATGAGAAAGAAAAATCACGGCCGAGGAAAGCATGATGTATCATCAAATAATATTTGATTTACTGTAAAATACATCCTATTTGTTTTTGGGGGGCGTGGGAGTATAATCCTTCCGGCGAGATTGCATCGATGTACAAAAATGGCAGCACACAAACTGAAACATGATAATCAAATAATAAAGCAATGTTAAAGGGGACCGATCAGTCTCGATCCAGCTCCGCGTCTATGCCGGTGTTGCTATTATTGTTATCGGCTTTGGAGAACAAGGACGGCTGGTCCACCACTTCTCTTCGAGAAGCTTCCCAGAGTTGTTGCTCGATGCTGAGCTTCCGTAGCTCCAATAGTCCACGCTCAACTGCAGGGGACACATGGATTATTAGTGCGATGATGGAGAAGGGAACACAGGAAAGAGTGAGGACAAGAAGTTGCTGGGTTACCGTCGACGACATCGTGACAAGTGGGTGAGTGGCCAGAACGGCTTATCCAAAACTGAAGGCGCTCCTCAGCAATGTCATCTTCGACCCCGTGGACCAGCGCCCTTCTCCAAAAATATGTTAGCCATGCCTGCAGACCAAGGATAAGCAGAATTTACTTCCACGAGGGGGTAGGATTCATTTTGGTGCTGCGGATACACATGGAAGGAACAACACGATTACTCTTTGTGACATCCTACCTGTTTAAAAAGGACATCCTCAGCCTCTTCACCACTTAACTCTGCTTATGAAAACGAAGATTCACTCGTCAGCAAGTTTCTTCTTCTTCCTCAGGAAAGGATACAAGAAGGGACTACAATGTTTTAAGACAACATAGCAACAAGGAAGCCAACATAAAATTTTAAACTTCCCGTGATCTACTGAGATCAGTCAGGGATTTGATCTTCCCAACATAAACCATGGATGAAGTTCGACAAGTAACCCAAGTAGAGAAAGTTAAGTTTTCATTACTGTCTCTGCCCATCATGAAGCTTACTAAAGCCCATTGATTAGGAACAAATAATAAAGATAAGCAAAGAATGCTTATAAGCACGATATGGCCATACCAAATGCCTCGACAAGCTTTGTATCAACCTGTGCTTTGGCATAAGACACATCTGAGACACAATACTCCAAAACCAAATCATGAGAGGGTAAAAGGAAACACATTTCCGGTTGAGGAAAATGTTGCATTCCATATCACAAGGGGACAAGTAGAATATACCTGTTTGCACCAAAGTTGGCCGTCTTAACCGTGCTAGTGCTAGGACAACAGCATCTTCAACCTGGATACAACCGATTTTTTTTTTCACAAAAAACTCAAAATAAAATCAAATATGCATTGCTTCGAACAAGCAGGTTTCCATCTTTAAAGTGACTAAATTCGCAACAACAAAAGTCAACAATTCATATGTTAAAGATAGCTATAGAGTGTGAAAAGCATATTCTGACCTTCAAGGAGGCTAATTCACGTAAAGCCATTTCGACAGAAAGCATACTCTCAATGTTCCCTTCGCCAGTTAAATCGCTTGCATCACGCACGGGTTTACTGTAATCCAACTCACGGCCTTCTGAACATTACCAATTGTTAAATGCAGTTTAAAACCCACTTTAAAGCAGAGAAAATAAAAATGGAACAAAACCCTTTAAGGGTCTACTAACTTTTATTGCCACCCTCCTCCTTAGCCTTTTGTCCAGCCGAAACAACAACTTCAAGTGGTAGCGGGGCAAGCGATGACCAATGCTCATACTTTGACGTGGCTATATCAGCGCAGAAGCCTACAAACAACAATCATTTAAATCAATAAATCCAACTTCTGATTATGGCATTTTTTTAGTAAAGCCCGTATGCATGAATAAAACAAAATCCAGACACAAACTACTTTCTAACTCTAGGTCAAACCAGAAATAATTGTCATTAGAACTACAACCAACCAGATGATTCATTCATCAAAACACAAATCTTTTCATCTCCAAGGTCATGAAGGTAACAAAAGTGCGAATGACTCCTCCATACAGGAAAGAACCACCATAATGTGCTTGCTTCCATGTCAACACAAAATGAATATAATACCAAGAGGGACCAAAAAAATATTACTTACCATGTTGTACAGCTAAACCCCAATACCGTGCAAGCCAGCATCTTTTCAAAACTACTTCCTCCTGCATTTTACATAATGCATATCAGTTTCAACTTTCAACAGTTGGGCTATCAAAACTAGAATAACTGAAGCAATTACAAGTTCTTCTTGAGTCAAGATCATCCGATGTGTCATTGATCGTAGGGCCTTAACTTCTGCCTCTTTTTCTCGTAGCTGTTTAGCACATGCTGCAGCATCATCTTTTATGGCCTGTGAATGCATAAACACTAACAACTTCTGGTACCACAGGAACTTGCTTCAATTAGAACAATGTTATAACATCTAAAGACTGGACTTGCCTGTATCTCGGAGCGAAGTGCCACAATATTCTCATCTTTAACATCTTTCATCTGGCTTGCAGACTTTAAAGCAGCCTGTGCCAAAAAATTCCAAGTTACAACGCTTCAAAGAATGACTTCCAGATTGAAAAAATGTAATGAAAAATGAATATGACAGATGCTCATGCTTTGATTGGTTTTACAAGAAAAATCATCTAACAACTCCAATTCTTAACATAAACGTATAAACAGGCTCCCACAACCAACACACCTCTCCTTCTCTCTCTATTCCTCTCTCAGCCCCTTTCCGGCACCATTATAATGTAAAAGCATCTTTACTCAACTAAATCAGCATCAAAGCACAGAACACTTATCCTTCTCTAAAAAAAAGAAAGCATTAAAAGCCTAGAGCTCCTAAAATCTCAATCATGAAGCAAATCATATGGCTTCTTCTACTAGTCATGTCCACTAAAAAGCTTTAAAAAATCACCTCTTAAAGATCAAAGTTTCTTTATCATCTGTGAATTCCAATAAAAAACGTGCTTCTTTTAATTGTGGTCACAGAAATAAGCGATGTTCTCTATGTTTTATTATATAAACTCCATAAAATCCTACAGATGTGACCGGCCACTTTACAATTTTAGAAGGGTGAGCTAAAAATCAGAGGGACAACAATCTTTTCGTCCAGTTGAAACCTTTCGGATCCTTTTAAAAAAAGGAAACCCATCGCAAAAATGCAAACCTCTCTCTGACGTAGAGCTGCTTCTTTCCTACAATAATTACAGAAATATAGTTAGGTCATTTCCCCGAAATTGGCTTGACCAAACAATAAACAGGTATAATGTTTTCAAAAAAGAATGCACATACCTAAGTACCCACTTAGCTTCAAGAGATACACCTTCTCCTAGTGCTACAACCTGGAACAAATTAAACAAGTAAGAACAACTCCGTCTACACTACAATACAGGAAAATCTGTGATCATAGCTTTTGGAATTTTACAAGAATGCCAGAGAGAAACGACTTGCTATTGTTTTTTACAACAATTTAAACATCTGCTACATTTGTCCCCAAACATAAGCACTAACGTCATCGAAAGGCAAATTTTCCACCAGTCAACGAGAAACATTGTGCCTTACTTTAAACTTTTGGCCAATTTGCTAAAACTGCCAATTATTATCTTCTCATTAAGGAAATGACCAGACATATCCAAAATTAATAAATAGATCAAATAGTAATGGTTTGCTCAAGAGTAAACCATATAAGAATCATTAACGGATAAAAGTTGCTTAGTGTTAAATCAGGTAAATAAAAGAGCACAGAAAGTTGCATTATGTAAACTCAAACTAGTCACGGCTACTTAAAAAAATAGTATATAGGAGGCAGATTACTAAGAGTATGTCAAAAAGATTGCCTGCTTCTCAAAGTCCCTTGCTTTGGCCTCTGCTTCCTGACGTTTCTCCTCTGCCTGTCGAAGCTGCATATGTAGACTTTTGTTATTTATTTAAACAATTCCAGACAATTTTCCTGTACTTTGTAACTCGAGCTCCTGATAGCTAAATCCTCGATTGACAGTACATGGTCTCAGGTTTGGAAGCACAAACGTTCAAAGGGTGGTAGGAAATTGATATTGCCGATCAGTAATGTTAAAAAACAAACCTTCTCAAGTAAGATTTCATTTTCTTCTTGCAGCATATCCAGCTGTAAACAGGAAGTAAATTAGTAAGATAGATTAGATCCATCCTCAATAGCATTAAGAGATTCAAATGGATCAAGAAATTGAGCTAGCTGTACTTAAAAAAACAACAAAATATGTCAATTGCAGAATGATGTACTTCATCGCGAAGAGCAGAGGCTTCCCGCTGATCTCCTAAATCTTTTACTTTTGTTTGATCAATTTCAGAAGTGAACCTGTAATATCGATTGAACAACAAACAATCGACTGAGAAATATTTAGCAAGCAAAGACAGATTGAAGCAATAATTACAAAGATTTTTTAAAAGTCATTTGATAGGAAGACACAGATTCCACAGGAAAACACTTGACCCAGTAAACACAAAAACAATGTAGAAGTTCACTCAAATTTAAGGCAACCGTAGGGGCTATTTAAAATGAAACTAAAAAATCACCTTAAGGATAGTCTATTCCTTGCAATGGAGGGCTCTATCGGGGGAATGGACACTGGGGTCTTCAGGCTTGATTTGCTGGGTGGGACTAATGCATTAGAACGAGCGGACATAGACGACCTTCCTGCTGAGGTTGAACGAGCTGACATGCCATGATCTACAAAGTTCCAACCTAACTAAGCAATTGTTTGGAGATTCGGATTAGCAGAAAGTTCAACAAAAGTTGTCTGCAACTTGCAAATTTTACTGTCACTGGGATAAGCCTTGACGTTAGTACAATCGAGTAAACCATAGAGAGGGAAATGAGGAGAAATTACCGCAGGGGAAGGAGACCTCTGAGGTCTGGAAAGTGAGTTTCTAGGAAAGACAGTGGTAGCTGCGGTGCTGTTTTTGCTGTTATTAAGATTGGTGGAATAAGAGGAAACCGGAACAGCAGGAACCCTGAATTTGAACCCCATGTCGGCATCATCCTCATCCTCATCATCTTCTGTGGTTTGAGAAGCCATAACTTGAGCTAAACGTTGTGCCGCAGCCTTAGCAGCAACATTCTGGGCACGCTTCACAGTACCCTGTGGAAGCCGAGAGTGCGGATGAAGGGGAGACATCGCTGGGGATGATGACCCCGTGCTGCTGGTATCTGCACTCCACTGCCTAGCATACACGGGGCTTGCACTTCTCCTCAAATCCATCTTCCCACTTTTACCCGAAAGGGGTAGCAATCTGATTAATATAGAATGCCGAGTTACAGATCATGCATAATCCCTTTTGGGTAAAAACATCTCAGTGCACGCAAATCATTGACTCTCTATTCCCAAAAAATCTTTGGGCGCCAACATCAAATCACATGGTCACTGCGAATCTACAGATTCCTCAGGCAGACACCGAAATCCGTTCCCCCACACATCCTAACATCGCCTAGCCACCAAATTCAAAGCAAATAATTTCCTCACCAACACCCCCACCCCCTTTTCCCAGAGCCAAACCTACTCCAAACCCCCAAACCGCAACCAAACATTTGTCGTGCGGGCCTCATTTCAGCGGGAAAAGATAACGAAGCAAGCAACGCCATACCGGAAAACGCCTACAAGAACCCGCTCCGCGGCACCGGAATCTTGCTGACAGGCTCGATCCCGATCCGCAAGATTCTGCTGAACTCGAACTCCCCGACCGAAGGAGTTGGCGCCAAGGGGAAGGTGACGATAGGCGCGGCCGTCGCCGGGACGCAGGGACGATCGACCGACTCGGCGTTCAGCGCCGCCGTTTTTTACCAGAAGATGGACTGGCGTTTAAAGAATGGAGGGGACGACGGAGAAAGGAAGTAATGGCAAGGCCCCGATGGACGCGCAGACAGACATTATGTACTCAAAAGAGACCCCCGCCACGCCACATCGGCCTTGTCTGAACCCAAGCAAAGGGTCAAACCAGTTTCTCTCTTTTCTTTCTTTATATTCTCGTACGTAGCAAAAGGCAAGATTTGATTTTACCATCCAATAATTGGATTATTAAAAACTTACAATTATGGCCCATTTTACATAATAATTATTATTATGTACATTTGATCTGCCGTTTGGCTGTCAAAACGTGCAATGACCTTTCAAGACCTGCCTCGCGAGATCCAGCGGCAGCTCCGCTCTCCCTGTGCAATCAAATGCAAGTCAGAGGCAGCTTCCCGTAGGCCGCAATGCCCCGGCTTTAGATCCGCCACCTTGCAGCCGGAGATTTCATCCAGGAGTTTAGGTAGGGAGATGCTCTTAGTACGCGGCACGCGATGAAGTGCACAAGCAAAGTTGTACATGGATTCCTACAAAAGGTTCGAGTCAGCTCGTAGGACGCCTGGCTACTGCCGGACGAAAGAATCGCCAGACAAAGAACCCAGCATATGATACTTGACTGGGAACCTGGTTATACTCGTCAAGCTGCAGATTGTTATACAGAAATGCCAGGTCCTGTGTGATGATGCACCAATGCACGTATCGGAGTCGAAACCCCGAGTGCAAGGTTGATAAACGAAGGATCTGCACTCGGTGAATCCTCCCTCAAACAAGGCAAGGGGAAGACGACAGATATTAAAGATTTAGGAAGGTACCGAGACAGAGGTTGATCCATGGACAGTCTGGCATCAGTTTATAAGCTTCTGATACTCCCTTGCAGCATCTTGATAATGGCGGGTGACAGTAAATTGATGCCCAGAAATGATTAATAGGTGGTGCGGAATCTTTATGCATCTGTAGAAGGTGGAGTAAGAGCTTTGCACTCTTCTTACAAATGCTTATCTGCTCTGCATGGGCGAGCTAGTGCATGAGCCAGAGGGAGGAATGCAGGATCGCACCAGTGTTGTTAAGGCGCCCCTGACGCGAAAACGTCTCTAATCGCCCGAGGCGTGAGGCGCGTCCCTCTCTTTTCTCTCTCCATTCCCAAGCAATCAAGCCAACGCCCTATAACTACACAAGAAACCGCAAAGCGGCCCTGGTCTTCGGAAGAGCGATTCCCGCCAGCCGAGACAGCTGTGCATGGTGGCGCCGCCGCCTTTCCACTTGCCTTCGGATCGGTCCAGTTGAGGCTCGGATCGGCTCGGTTTGGTTCGGTTCGATGCAAAGCTCTTGCATTTGAAATACCAAAAATGCCCTCTGAGTCCAACCCAATTGACATAGCCAGCCCCCTCTTCCTCCCCTCCCCTCACCCTCTCCTCCCCGCTTACTTTCTGTCGCTGCCTCCGCCGTCGTCCTCCTCTCTGCTACGAAGATAGACGCTCGCCATCCAAGAAATGATCGCATTCACTAAATGATATGCGTGAGTCGCTTTGCAATCATTGCCGGCCTCTCTCTCCGTCTTTCTTGCTTCCCGCCCCTCAGATCTCAGCTGATTTTTCAATCGGTTGTTCGTCCGTGCATACAATCCGCTGCGGATTTCGGAGATTTCGGTCTCGGAGTTTTCTAGAGTTTAATCGGGATGTGCGGATGAGGTTCCGATTGCTTGTTGTTCGTAATCCTAGATTGTTGCTTGGATAGGTCGCGGTGCAATGCTAATGTAGGCTGATTTTAGCAGAGCGCCAGAGTATCTGGTTAGTGTTTACCGTTGTTTGTAGGCTTTTCTGCTAGGTTGTGATTTGTAGCCCGAGGGATTTGTGTTTAAGTTGCTGGATCGGGTAGTGAAGGTTTCGAGTTTGGGATGATTGAGGATGAATGTTGACAATTATTCTAGTGGAAAGATTTGCTTGTTGTATGATGATTGAATGATGTGAATTCTTTTTCCGGTTGACTGATGGAAGTTTGCTCTTGCATTTCTAAGGCCTTCAGTGCGGTCCAGGTGCTCAATTTAAGGTAAAAGGCAGAGGCAAGTCTTTTTGGCTGCAAAACTATCTATGTTCGGAGGTTTCACTGCGCAGCCTGGAAATAGTCCAGAACTAAGAAAGACCAGCAGTAGGCCTACTTTTTCTGATCTCGGTAAGGAAATGTGATTTATGGACTGTCATCAGTGATAGTGAGTTTTTCTCTGTGTCATCGTCTTAGGTGATCTAAATGGCAAAAGAACATGTTTTAGGTGTTGATGCGGAGGAAGGTCCTATGCATTAAATGGTGGGAGATCAGTTCAAGGGTCTGAATATGCCTTCTATAAATGCTACACCATTTGTACCTTCTCCCACCTTCTTATGGAGATTTAAGGTTAGAAGTTATTTTAGTTTCTTTTTTTTTTTCATTTAACTTTCCAATTTGTGGAAACCGATGGATAATTTCCCTGATGATTTTTGTTTGTTCGTATGCCTTATGGTGTTCAAAACTTATGTGCCCAATGGACAAATCTTGTTTAGGGGCCTTGATTCAATGATCTGTCATCTGTATTCATTTGTTACCTTTTCGAATTGTTCTCCATATCTTTTTCCTTGTGTCTAATATGGTCCATGTTCTATCTGCGTGCAGGTGATTTTATTCTTTCTTTGGGGTTTCATCTGTTGCAAGGTGAGATTCATTGTCTTTAGGTTACTGTTAAATTTAATAGTTTCAAAAGTTACAACATTATTTATCACGACATCATTGCCTATTGAAATTGCAGGTTAGTTGGGATTCAGTAATGAGAATGAGTGTAGATTTGCGCGACCTCTTCCTCTATGAAGCATTTTTGTACTATAACCCCCTTCTTCTTGTAGTGAGTTTCTTCAATCCCTTTCCCCCAAAAGATCTGCTGTAGGACTAAATTCTTTGTCTTGAATCTCTCTCTAAATATTATTGTTTTCTTCTCAGACAGCAATGGTATGGCTTTGGGGAATCAATTTATGGGTCTTCTTACAGGCCAATGTTAACTATGGAAAAATTTTTGATCTTGACCAGAATCATCTAACACATAGAGAGATATGGAAGGTGATATCTTCTGTGCTGTGTATGTTCTACTGGTTTTACAATTCTCAGGTGGTCTCACAGTTGCTTTATTTGTTGCATACAGTGTGCTACGTGGATGACTATTGTTGTCCCTTCAAGCATGACAGCTTATCTTTATCTTTACTCCCATGGAGAAGTGTCATTGGCTGCCTCTCAACCAGTTTAGTGGATGTTTTCCCTCTTATTTATTCAAATATTCTGACGATCTTATGTCAAATCAATAACTAGTCTTACCAATCCTGATACTCTGAAGTTTTGTTGAGCATCAGTTTCCCCCTAATAAGGGGGGATATCTGGAGAAGTTTCTTGTTCTGCTGGTTATCTGATATAAAACTCCCACTTTTCAGGTTCTTCTGTACACGGCCGTCGGGATGCTTTTGATTTTTCCTTTTGATATATTCTATCTATCATCTCGTTATTTCTTAATTCGGACTCTTTGGAGGATACTTCTTCCTTTACAGGTAGCTTCAAGCTCTGTACATTAGTTGTGGCTTTTCATTGCTAAAGAAAAATAAAATACTTGGAGGAAAAGAAAGGGTGGAATAGGATAGATCTAATCTAACTAATAATTGCAACATAACTATTGCCCATGGTATTTTTCTAACTGAGAGTCACCTTGAAAATAAGGATGTTGTATCTGTCCAAGTTTCCTTGGTTTATATGTATTCCTTTTACTTCTCTAGGCATTAAAAATATGTTTTGTAATCTTTCTGGTTGATGTCCTGCAGGCAATTAGTTTCTGTGATTTCTTCTTGGCTGATATTTTGACCTCCATGTCAAAGGTATAGATGTCATGTTCTCATTGTTGTCATGAGGAAGATGTTTGAGTAAATTATGATGTTATATTCATAAGCATTATTGGACAGTTTCCTCTTAAAATAACTAAAATTTAACTTGACTCCCCCCCTGCTCGCGTATATTCTGAACTTTTTTATTACTTTTTTTTCTTTTGGGAGAACTAATACCCTGAATATTGATGCAGGTCTTCTCAGATTTGGAGCGCTCTGTTTGTAGAATGCTCAATCGGCAGGTTAGTGGTTGTTTTCAAGTTACATCATGCATGCTGGTCATTTGAGTGACATTTGAAGCCTTCTCATTTAAGCGGACGTGTCATTACAGTACATTTCTTTTAGCATACTCTAATATTGGATAATTACTTACATGTGAAACGGCGTCTTCTCAAAGGTCTGTACTTTCTTTCCTATTGCATGTACCCTGACCTGTCTTGTATAGAATGCGCTACTTTTGGCCGATGCAATTGATGTTTTTAGCTTTGATTGCAAAATTAAATGCTGCTATGACATCACCATTATCGTATTTTGGTTATATCAAGAATTTTGACGTACGACTTTCTTTATATCAAGAACCTTATAGGATGATAGGTTCTTCCAGCTTTTTTCTGAGCAGATATTCACTTTTTCTCTTTTTCTGGGGATCGAAGGGGAATGAACCTTACTACTCAAGGGGTTTGTCCTTTTTGGGCAGGTTGCAACTATTGCCTGGTTTGAAGCAGATTCCATTTGTGGGAGCCACTCCATTGCCATTCCCATAGTTCTTGTGCTACCCTACCTCTTTCGTTTGTTCCAATGTCTAAGGCAGCACAAGGATACTGGAGAGCGAACTACCCTTCTTAATGGTATACATGATCTTGGCTAACTCATCCTTCAAAACTTGACTTTTGGTCCTGTAAGAATTGTGTAATGGTTTTGTAGATGTGTGGATTCCATCTAGCCTTGTCCTCTTTCCATTATGTCATTTAACAGATAATGAGTTTTGTTTTCTAATGCCTTGGTCCCTTTATACTCTCCTTTCAGCTTTGAAATATTCAACGGCTGTGCCGGTGATTTTTCTTTCGGCGCTGAAGTATCATGTCGTCGAAGAGAATTGGAGAAGCTTCTATCGGCCCCTGTGGCTCCTCTCTGGTGTGGTCAATTCATTGTATTCATATTACTGGGATGTGACCCGGGACTGGGATTTAAGGTACAGTAGCCTTTCCTACGCATGGGTCTCCTATGAGTATTGAATGGCATTGTCCACATCTCTTTTATAACGAAACGAGCTTGTCTCATCTTAGGATTCTGTATATCCAGACATGACCCCATTGTATCTGTCTCAAATCACAATGTCTAGGCGGTGTTTTTTTTCTAGATAAAGGAAGCTGAATCTTTAATACTCTCCTGGCAGTTGCTTCACTCGCATATTCAAGTTCAGCAGACCAAGCCAGCTATCGTCTCTTCTTTACGGACAAAAGTGGGTAAGTCGAATATTTTCCGCAGACCCCAGTCTGATACTCTTTAAATTCGGCAGTCTTTGACATTTTCCCTGGGGATGCTTCGTTTATGTGAAGTTGAGACCTTCTATACTAATTTGCAGGTATACTTATGGGTCTTGGGAAGTAATTTGATCTTGCGGTGCACGTGGACGTACAAGCTCTCTGCCCATCTTCGACACAACTACCTGACTGTTTTCACAATCGCCGCCCTCGAGATTTTCCGCCGATTCCAGTGGGCGTTCTTTCGCGTCGAGAACGAGTGGAACAAAATGAACTCCAAGTCAAATATCCAGCTCTCGCAGATTGAAACTGGGAACGAGGAAGACAAACTACTCACCGCCAACGATCACCACAATGTATAGCATGGCCTCATCATTTCCTTGGGACGAATCAGGAAAACCACCATATTTACTCGCAGCCCCGGTCAGGTTCGCCTTTTCGGTTACCTAAGCTGCACTTCACCTGTTTTGCACCGTGTCCATAGTCAAAATTTTCCTCCCGGCCTTGGGATACAGCCAGACTAAACATTTTCTCCTTGACTTTTGCAGGAAAATCGTTCTAAGAAGTTTCTTGTTCAGTGTTTAAGAATATTTAGGAGAGTCTCTCCCGCTGGTCGAGTGTCGGGTCAAGTGAAGGTTTACTTGACGGCTGGAAACGACTGATCCTCGCACTTTTGGCATATATCTACACAAAATCCTAAAACAACTCTGTCCGGAGACCTGTCTGGCACACATCATTTTGATGCATCCCCACTTATTTTATCCAGATAAAGCAAGAATGGAAGAAACACAAGCATGTTCCATCGTTCTTATCCACCAACCAAATAAGAGTCTAACTCCTCCAAATTCCCCAGGACCTGTGAGGCCTCTGCGAAGGGTCCGTAAATGTTAGCCAAGGGAGAATGAGTTGGCCGCACCAGCCTGGACTCCAGGCTGGATGAGAGAAGGTCCAGTTTTGCCACCTCACCCAAGGTACTGACTGTCCTCTCGTACTCACTGGAGAAGCTGGTGACCAGGAACGACCAGCTCCTGGACATCCTGGGCAAGGGGGAAAGCAGTGGCCAGCCCACCAGAAGCCGGCCACGGAAGAGCCTGAGCAGGTTCCTTGGCGTGAGGGCACCTGGGATTAGTATCTCCAAGTACCTGGAAAGGATATACAAGTACACGCACTGCAGTCTGTCCTGCTTCGTCGTTGGGTTTGTATACATGGGCAGGCTAGTGCATCGGCATCCCGACTCTCTTGTCGTGTCCCTGAATGTGCACCGGTTGCTTGTCACCAGTATCATGGTCGCCTCGAAGATTCTCAATGACGTGCAAGTCTCGGAGCATCAAAGTATCAAACGATGTCTATCCGACCAGATCGACAACTTTTGTTCTTTGATTACCGCAGCCGTTACAACAACGCATTCTATGCACTTGTCGGCGGGGTGAGCAACGTGGAACTCAACAGGCTGGAGCTGGAGCTTGCTCTTCCTGCTGGACTTCAGGGTCGGTGTGAGCTCGCGGATCTTCCAGAGCTACTTACTGCCTGCACCTTTAAAGGGAGATGCTCGTGAACGGTCACGGCCAACGGATAGAGAAGGCACTGTTGGTTTCCGAGGAAGCAGCCGAGGAAGTGATCGAGGACTCAATCTACACCTCTTTGCCAGGCTCTCGGACAGTGGAGTAAAACACTAAAGGCCATGACCATGATCATACTCAATACATCACAGGCAAAATCCCTTGACTTGTAAATCTTCACATTCACAAATGAAAAAAAAACCCATCTAAAAATTAATCATCGTAGTCTTTTTCGTCCCAATACTTTTTTTTATCTCCAAATTTCTTTTGGGAAGCAGAAAAAAAAATAAAAATCTTAAATTAACGAAAGCCAACCCGGTCCGAACCGGCGACCGCCAACGAGATCAGACCGTTCTCTCTCGATCCGACCGGACGAGTCTTTCTTCCCTCTGCTCATCGTCTTCCTTCTTGGATCGGAACCAGACTTCCCCTTCCCTCCGTTTCGGAACGGCGCCGTATCTGTACCCTTCCGACGGTTCCGTTCGTTTTGAGCTGATTAGGGCCGGCGGTACATGGCGGACGAGTCGAAGGACGAGCTCGTTCAGCTGATCAGGCGGTTCGGGGCCTTCCTAACCATTAAATTCTCCAATCTCTTCACCTCCGTCAGCTCCAACGGTTTGGTACGCCCTCGAAACCCCTGCGCCTAGATCTCTCCGTGCGATCGAACTTCCGATCTCGATCGGGTGGATTCTATTGATTGGCCCCTCCGGTGTCGGTTGGCTTGATTTTGGCTGCTAGGGTTTTTTCTGTAGTTGTCTACATTCCGCGGCGATCCAAATTGGTCTGTTAATAATCTTAAGTTGATGATCGTGAGATTCTCGATGAATGTGAGCTCAGCTAGAGACTTATCGACAGATATGAAGCGAGGATGTTCCTGTAAGAGTATTAGAAAGCTGCTTACGGAGAAATTTTTTCCATTTCTAGAATTTGCGATCAGTTGGAGCCGTAGCAGGATTTGCTGTTGCAGTAGTCTTTATTTGGAGATTGTTAAGATCACCCAGAGGAGCTCAAAGACGTGTACAGAAACGCCAAACAAACTCCGCAAGTAGCTCTGGTGTAGTTGCATCGACAAGTGTGGCATCGTCTGCTCCCGGTGTTAGCACTGCATCGGAGGACTTGAGAGCGCAAAATGTGGTTGATGATTTTTTCCAGCCTGTTAAGGTGAGTAGTCGTTGATCGCTGATCTCGTTACCCACACTTAATGATTTTGAACTGATTCTCACGGTCATATATTTTGCGTTTTATTTTCAGCCTACACTTGGGCAGATAGTGAGACAAAGATTGAGCGAAGGCAGAAAGGTTGGTGGAGGAGATCATCCTCGTGTTGCTTTCTGCAGTCTTTTTAAGCTTCAGTATGGAGTCTCCAGATACCGTTGCCAAAAGCTTCTTGCGATCAAATTGTGTCTCTTTAATGGGTAGCAGTTAGTTGAATCGGCTTACGTGTCGGCTTTTACATTTTGAGGCCCTTAGGGAGATTCTTTAATCATATCATATCATATATGGCATAAGGCAAGCTAGGGTTGCATGAGGTATAGTTCGAGGACTGGCACGTGTACACAGCCTAACCGCAAAAGTGTTGTTTCAATGCCTCAAGACTCGCAGCAACAGAGTTGCCATAGAAGAATATAATGTTGCCTAGTTTTCATGTTTGAATTGCTTATGCACAATACTTAACTTCATGATATTCTTTAGGTATCAATTTATTCGTCTTGGTTATCCCGTGCAGGTAACTTGTCGGTTATTAGGAGTCATTCTCGAGGAAAATGACCCAGAAGAACTTCAGGCAATTAATGTTTTTGTTTGATATAGCAACCCTTTTAGTGGATGATTATCTATCTGTCAATGCACTAACCTATTGTCTTTATATTGTCAGAGAAAAGCAACTGTGCGATCATCTGTTTTGGAAGTACTTCTTGAGATTACGAAATTCTGTGATCTTTATCTCATGGAAAGAGTTCTTGACGATGAGAGTGAGGTACATGCTTTTTGTTTATTGAGTTGTTGCATGAGAGAACTATTGGCATGGCATTATCTTGATGGCATGCCTGCATTTGCTGTGCCAACACTTCCTCTTTTCTCCTTCCAAAATTCTCATCAATAATGCACATATCGACAACGCTGTTTTTTGCACCGCTTGCAGAAGAAGGTTCTTCTTGCCCTGGAATATGCCGGGGTCTTTACGTCTGGTGGTCTAGTCAAGGACAAGGTGAAAAAGGATACTCTTGACTGGATGCAAACAATGTTCTGGATAATCGTTTTCTATATTTTGTACAACGTCAGTAGATTTTGATGCTCCCTTGTCGTGGGTGATGATGGCGTTGACCAGAAATACCACTTCTTGGTTGTTTTACAGTTTTTTTACATTTTGTTGGGAAATTGTGTTCCCTGTGGCGACAGGTTCTCTTCTGTAGCACAGAGAATGGGAGATCGTCCTTTGTACGACAACTAGAACCAGATTGGCATATTGACACAAATTCTGAGATCATTTCTCAGCTAGCCGTAAGTTTCCTGAGATCTTGTTCACCATGTTTATCCGCATCGGGCATTCATAAGTTGGCGGGATTGCTTTGCAGAGATTCATCAAGTATCAACTTCATATATCATCCGCCAGAACGGAAATGACAGCCTCAAATGTGTTCAGTTCTCCTTCACTGGAGCAGTTCTTTGGAAGCCATTAGCGGTAACTCGTCGTTGGTTCCTTAAAGTTGTACATCTTTATTAGCCCTTGTCATCTGATAATGTTGAGAGCCAGTGCCACCTCTTACCCAACATCCAGCATATATCTACACTGAGATTTCTCCATCACAGCCAATTTAGGCAGATCGGATAGACAAGTTTTGATATTTATTCTCTACTCCAGTGGTAAGGATGGCTGAGATCCACAATCCATAATCTATTCGAAACGCTGTATTGCTTTGCTACTTTTCCGGGGCGGTGTCATGTTCAAGTGTTTCTTGCTTGCTTCTGTTGTTGAAGGATTTGGTCTAATGCCACATTAAAAATAAAATAAAATATGCTGTATTTGGTGTATAGCCTTGATTCCTGACAAGAGATGTTAATTGAGATGTGCGACCCTCGATTCCCAAGGCAGCATCTTTTACCTGCTTGATAATTGGTGAGAATGGGCTTGATTACTAGCTTCTGAAGGATACCCAAAGTCCCCATACCAAGGGATGTTAAAATTGCTCCTTTCTGAATCAAGACTATTAAAAGGAAAGAGAACCTCCCTAACATGCCACTAAAGACGCCTTCAGTTATCGTCAAGCTGGCTAGTGCCAGAAAGAGAGTGAAAAAGATCTGTCTGAGGAATGGTTTTTCCAGACAATAATGATAATCAGCCGATGTCTACGTTATCGGAATTCTGAACATTTTCGGCATCCTCTAGAGCCTCTAGGTCCACAGTTTCATCGGTTCCCTGGTACTGCAACACACAATAAATCAAACTTTAGCAGTAGGATATTTAGGCACAGGAAACGAGCAACTATTTCAAGGATGCATCTGACTATGGTGAAGAGGCAGCCGCCACTATTTCAGAATCCAGGATGCAAACCGAGCTAGTTCGTAGTTTGTCCAACTCAAAATAAATACTTCCCCGCATCCTATAGTCAACTACGGCATTTTGATGAGAATTATAGCCTCCTGTCTTGGCATACTGCTACATTTGGTTTGGGTAATTAGTCAAAATTGAGGGGAAACTTAAAACCAAGTTAACGATTCACGGTTAAACGCCCAGGAAATCTCCAAAAAGATAAATACTTATACCCCTAATTATAAGGTAGGTGAAGGAAACCAACCTTCAGCATCTAAATACTATATCTAGAATCAATGAGCAGGGACAAAAATACCTGAAAATATGAGTTCTCCTGGACAGGAGGTAATGAGGGAATCAAAACAGGCAATTGCTTAGCTTCTGAAACATTATTTCTGGATGTAAGAGATGCACCTCCCTCGACTTTCTCCTCTTCAGTGTCGACGAGTTCATCACCGGCATGAGCTGCCATACCAGCCGGTGGAATAACCCCAAAACCAGAAACCTTGGACTGCACTTTACCAAGAGAAAAGAGGTCAAACCGTCGCCATGACAAAGATCTCTACTGGTCCTGAACTAATGGGTTTCTAACCCCGGAAATGATACCTTCTCCCCGGCAAGCACAATAGATGACACCCCTTTGTCTTTCTTCTGTTTAGCATCCCCCGATTGCCCAGTCATGAACTTTTGCTTATCCCCCGATGCATACTCCTTTTTGGGCTGATATGCATTCCCTGTATGAAAATTTAGCCTCACTGTTCAAATAGATGGCAGACATGCCACTTCAGTTCTTTCTAATTAAACAGAATAAATGTTCCACTTTCTCTTTACTTCTTACATTAGCAAGCAGACATATTTCCTTCCTTTTCTTTCCTTTGAAAATCAGATTAAAGAAAATAACTGGATAATGTACCCTGTGGTCGTGATTCTTCAGCACCAGCCCACTTAAGGCCACACATTCTAATATTTGGAGAAGCACAATCCTGTTGGCCATTCTGTGTATTGCTCATGTCATATGCCAGGGCTTCTTCATCACTGACAATATTGGTACTTGAATCTTCATTAATTCCAATGGCTCTGTGGCCTATCTGCTCTCCTACTTTCGCAAGATGGACCCGTGCTCTACATAATTGTAAATGAAAAGGAACACAGGAATAAGATTAATGACAAAGGGTGATCCCTGATAACTCAGCAGGCAGAATAACCACAAGAAAACATTGGAAAGAAAGACGCTGCCTCTTTAGTTCTTCTTGATATTCCTGGTATCAGAGCCTGTAGCTCTATGAGGGGCTAAACCCCTCTTAGCCCTTCCACGGAGAAGCAACGGTGACCCTGTCCAGAACTAAGGATGAAGTGATTCATCCGCGCAGTGAGCAAAGCAGAAGGAGGATCTAGCTAAGACTAAGATCTAGAGGAAAGAAAGAGTGAAGCAACAAAAGACCAAACAGCCTCCCAAAAAGCCCAGAGAGTGGCGACAAAACGGAGAGCACCCGGGTGAGTTGTCATGCTCCAAAATCCTTTAGGAACCCTTGAAAACACCTATTTCTTGTCCAATCCAAAAGACTAACTGGCTCCCCAAGCGAGACCGACCTGGTGAGGAAAAGGTAAGAAGGAGTGTGTCAAAAGTGGTTCAAATTACTTCAAGGAATGAGTAATTATCAAGGACTTAATGGCTAATCCTAATGCTAGCTCATCTGCAAACGTCTGGATAAGACATCCGCGTGGATCCAGGAAGGACTTCTTAGACTTTGATTTTCCTAAAAAGAATACATTCACCCTTTCTCGAGGATGTGTTTTGCCTTGTTATCATAAGCACAACCAGGACGACCGGCATATTCTCGGGGCATCGGACAGCCCTCAGTTGAACACTGTTACGGACTTGACTTTGGCCTCTGCCCATAACTTGGTCATCATATACGACCGGCAACAGGCCTTGGGGCTCGAGATTGCGGATCTCCGCAAGGACATTCAGAACTTGGAACAAGTAAAACTGCAGCAAGACCTAAAGCAACTAAAAGAACAAGTTTCTTCACTAGCTTTGTCTTTTGCAGAGGTTTCCGCCAAGCTTCTACGGGTAGCTGAACACGCCACTACTTTGGCCAGTGCTCCCAAGCCAGAAGAGACGAAGGTCCTCTTCATAGCGGAAAGCCTTGAACAGCGAGTGCAGGAGTTGGAGCAGCTCCTAAAGGCAACAGCGGCTCTTATCCCTTCATGACTGATACGGCTGCCAACAGCCGAGCAAGTCAGGAATATCAAGACGCACTAACTGCCACCACCAGTATCACAGCAGATCGAGAACCAGCTGCCTTCACAGATCCAGCAGCAGTTGGAACCAAAGGCATCTCAGTATCCATCAAGCAGAACAATTTCATCATCCAGCTCCTGACCACAGTTAGCAGAAAGCTCACAGAAATCGAAACCAAGGTAGGAGACCTTGAGGAAAGAACTATTCGCATTGAAAGCCTGGTACGGCAAGCAGAAAAGGGAAAGGCAACGGTAGCACTCCCGGAAGCGACCACTGAGCAACTGGTAAACGAGATCCGGAAGCTCAAAATCCAGGAGGAAAAGAAGCCAAAAGCACCGCCAGCCCCTTACTACGCTGTAAGGAATCCTTACACACTCTACGCCGAAGAACAAGAGCGCCTTCGCAAAAGAACGCAAGGATGAGTCGAGCAGAAACTATCACCATGGCAGTCCCAGAAGGAGAGACGCATACGGTGATGACAGAGCCACCACCAACTGTGGAAGATCAAATACGGGAATATCGCCAAGGACAGCGACGAATGTTTGACATACAGCGGGGCTTGAGGAGGCTCAACCCCAGAAGACAGCATTTACCGGCAAGACCGCCTGACAACAGGCAGCCAAGACATGAAGAAAGCCGGGGTTCCAGGAGATTCAACCGGGTACTAGAACAGACGGTAGACCCGGAGGAACAGCTCAGTATAAGCCAGCTAAGGCGAGTTGGCATCACACCGGCAGAAGTCCTCTACAATTCCACAAGGACGGAAGCAAGGAGCCGAGTGTACGAGCATTACTCGGAACAGCGAATCCTAGCAGTCAACAACCAGGTTGATTTACGCTTTATACAACCAGAGTCATACAGACGACTGGAGGAAGCAGGACTGCAGCACATGCACATAGGCATGATGATGGTACGATTGGCTACTCTGCACAGGAGAAATGCAGGGGTCACGGCGTTAATAGTCTTCAGAGACACCAGATGGCAAGGAGACAGCGCCATCATAGCATCTATGGAAGTAGATCTAGCCACAGGAAGTCAATTAATCTATATCGCACCCGATATGCTACTAAGCATTCACGACTTCTACCATCATATACAGGTCTCAATAGCCACGGAGGGCTATGACAACTGGCAATCCGGGGAAAGCAACCTGATCCTAACAAGAAGCCTCATCGGAAGGCTCTCAGATACTTCTGTCTCAGGTTTCAGGTACAATATGAACCAGGTCGTTGAATACTGGTCATCAAGAGGCATCTCTGCCTTAGCAGCATCCCCAATAGCACCACAAACAAGAAGGCTTTGGAACCTTAGGCCTTCATCAATTGCCCGGCCAGTCCAAACACCTACTCAGGTGTACACGCGGAACAATACAGACGGATCAGTGGCCATGAACTTTGGAGGCTACACCGAGCTTCCAGGACCAGACGTAGTCCGAGCAGCACCAAACAGGGCCCAAAGAACAACTGAGGATATGGGCTCCAGCCCAGATCATGAGTATGAGAACAACTACGTCATGGTGGCAACCCATGTGCCATGGGAAACGCAGCAATTTGAGGCGGCCCAAAGGGAGATCCTTACTAGGCGTGCCCAATTAGCTCAAGCAGCTCGCAACCACAGAGCCCAGCAGCGACACTTATCCTACGTAGACCCAACTGGCCCAGTTTGGGGGACTTTGGGACAACCATCAGGCAGGTTTGACTTCATGGTCAGATATGACCCACCTATAAGATCACCTGATTATGATGCACAGGTCGTAGCCACAGGTTGGGGCGAAGAAGAAGACCGTCAGGATAACGACGCCCCACAGCCAGATCCACGTATGGACTACCCACAACGAAGACGGACTCGCAGACAATGGGTGCCGCGGATATCTCCTGCACCACCTCAAGAAGCAACTGCACCACCAGCGCAGTCTTCACCATCATCACATGACCAGGCGACAATCGAGGCTCAGCCAGCTTCGCCTCTCTTTCTTGACGGGGAAGGAGTGGAGGTCAACACGGCCATGGTCAACACCAGTGAACATCAACTACAATCAACGCCTGCTCCAGTTAGCAGTGGCAGACTGGCAGACCTCGTAAGAGAATTAAGGCAGGGAGTACAGAACATCGCACTCCCAGCATCTTCAGGGTCAGTATCCTTTCCACCAGGCGGCGACACCTACGTTGGCCCACAAGGCTATGCACCATCTTCAGGGATGGATCCTTTTGCTTCAGCTAGCCATTCAGGACCAACTTTCGCCGACTATAACAACAGAAGATACAGCCCTATACGAGCACAGCCAATCACATGGGCATTACCCCCAGCAATGGCGAATCAAGGAGCAATGCTAGTTCTGCCCAATGACGTTGGTAAATATGCCGAGGTATTAGATCGATGGGAATCCATTACCATTAACCATGTCAATTCCAGGCAATGGGACAGCAATCAGGAGAAGGTCAATTACGTGGAAAACCTCCTAGGAGACACGGAGAAGAAGATGTTCATAGGATGGAGAATGACCTACCTGAACGACTACAACCAGATGGTGACAAATGCAGCAAATATTCAGAACGTCACAGGACAAATCAAGCGCATGATGATAGGGGTAGACCCCTATGATGGATCAACAGAGGAACAGGACAGAGCCTACAAGGACTTGGAGCGACTACCATGTGACAGTATGAGCAATGTCCATACCTTCCTACACGAATATGGAAGGCTAGCAGCACTCAGCGGTCGAATGTGGATAGACGGCGAACTCTCCAATAAGTTCTTTAGGAAATTGCCTCCGCTCATAGGAAAGCAAGTGGAAGAGGCGTTCCTGGCCAAGTATCCGCAGAACCAGGTTGGTGTAATGATGAGGATCAATTTCACCTACCATTACATCGCTAACCTCTGCAGGCAAGCGCTGATCCAGAAGTCCCTAAAGGACTTAACATTCTGCAACACCATTAGCATCCCGGGGTATGACAACCCCTACAGAAAGAAGTATGGACTAAGGAAGTCCAGAACGTACGAAGGAAAACCGCATAAGACACACGTCAAGCTAATTAGGCAGCGAGACAAGGACAAACGCACCACTAAGTGTAAGTGTTACATATGCGGACGAGAAGGCCATTTCGCAAGAGAATGCAGGTCCAGAGAAGGAAGACTGGACCGTGCCAACATATACAAAGAAATGGAGATCCCAAGGGATTGGGACGTGGTCTCAGTCGGGATGGACGAAGACGACAGGGATGAAATCTGTTCCCTAAGTGACGGAGAAGAAGTGCACAATGATGAGTCCTTGCTCAACATCACAAGTGGACCATCAGGGCTATGGGAGGAGAAGGCTACCAATGCGATGGCACACTATGCCAACACTGCCTTCGTGCTACTTCATGGGCAAGCCTACGAACATTTATCAGCGGGTACGTGGCTAACACTCTATGAATTGCCCCCACTAATGAAGAATTGTGCACACCAGTGGCAGGAAACACCACAAACGGAACCAAAAGGAATCTGTTCCAGGTGCCATTACAGAGTCATGGACTTAAGAGCACACTGCAACATATGCCAGATGATAGCCTGTGGAATATGTCTACAGCGGGAATACGGCATCAAGATCACGCAACCAGAACCAGAGCGAGTCTTTAAGGATACAAACGCTCTGATAGGCTATCTCTACAAGCACAACGCCTACCTGTTGAAGGAAGTGGAACGGCTAAAGGCACTGCTAGATCCAGAACTAGTTGCCATACACGATAAAGGAAAGGCGCCAATGAAAGAAGAAGAGGACGCCATGACAGAATACGACATGGTAACCCTCTATGATATTGACTCAGCTTACAGGGCAAAGAATGAAGAAGCAGTCAGTGAAGGAACGGTACAACCCAAACAAGTGACGAAGAACATGCTGTATCACGTCAATGTTCGGTTCGAAATACCGGGAGGACCAAGCTTCAAAGTCCCAGCCATCATAGACACAGGCTGCACTTGCTGCTGCATCAATGAAGAGACCACACCAGAAGATGCCCTGGAGGAGGCAGGCACCTACTCTAACTTTTATGGTGTTAACTCTGTGCAGGTAGCAAAGAGGAAGCTGAAATATGGGAAGATGTGGATAGATGAGCACTGGTTCCCTATCCCCTACACCTACGCGATGCCAATGAAGGCGAATGGCATCCAGATGCTGATTGGCTGCAATTTCCTAAGAAATATGCGGGGAGGACTGAGATTCGAAGGTAACGTCGTTACCATCTACAAAAACCTGACCCCTATACAAACCACAGGGTCGATTGCCGCGTTATGGTGGACCGAGCAAGAAGATATCGACCAGGAACTAGGATGGAGGCCAACGGATGAAGCAGTCATCCTCAGAATGGAAAGTGAGGAGCTCATGAGAAATGAACAGCATGCCTCATTCAATCAGGAGCTCATAGAGGAATTAAAGGAACAAGGGTTTATAGGGGAAGAACCCCTAAAACATTGGCAGAAGAACCAGGTTCTTTGTGCCCTATCTATTATAAATCCTGACCTAACTATTGAGTCCAGACCACTGGCACAGGTCACGCCAGAAGAAGCGGACGCCTTCAAAAGGCACGTCAAAGGACTCCTGGAACTTGGGGTCATCAGACCCAGCACATCAAGACATCGCACCACAGCAATCATAGTGCGATCAGGAACCACTGTTGACCCAGCAACAGGGAAGGAGACAAAAGGGAAGGAGAGGATGGTCTTTGACTACAGGAAGCTAAATGCAAACACCCATAAAGACCAGTATGCCTTGCCAGGAATCAATACGATCGTCAGTCGTATTGGGAGAGCAAAGTTCTTCAGCAAATTCGACCTTAAGAGTGGGTTCCACCAGGTCGCCATGGAAGAATCAAGCATACCTTGGACAGCCTTTGTCATCCCAGGAGGAGAACTCTACGAATGGCTGGTCATGCCGTTTGGACTAAAGAATGCACCAGCAATATTTCAACGAAAAATGGATAACGTCTTTAGAGGTACGGAGAACTTCATAGCCGTCTACATCGACGATATACTCGTATTCTCAGAGACATTGCAGGAGCACGAGTTGCATGTGGCTCAAATGCTAGAAATCTGCCGCAAACATGGACTGGTCTTGAGCCCAACAAAGATGAAGTTGGCTCAGTCCGAGATCGACTTCCTCGGAGTCACAATTGGAGGCAACAAGATCCGACTCCAGGAGCATATCATTAAGAAAATTGCGGACGTCAGCCTAACGCAACTACAATCGTCAGCAAAGGAGCTGCGATCATGGCTAGGAGTGCTAAACTATGCAAGAGCGCATATTCCCAAGTGTGGAACGCTCCTAGGACCACTGTACAATAAGACAGCACCGAATGCGGACAAGCGATGGTCCAGGCAAGATGAGGAATTAGTGGCTAAGGTTAAGGCCTTGGTCAAGAAGTTGCCCGACCTACAACTCCCGCCAAAAGAAGCCCACGTCATCATCGAGAGTGACGGATCCATGGAAGGATGGGGCGCGGTTTGCAAGTGGACATTAATCCCAGGCGCAAAGGATCGCGAAGAAATCTGCGCTTATGCATCAGGTACCTACGCTCATGTCAAGTCAACTATTGACAGTGAGATATTCGCTGTGATGGCAGGATTAGAAAAGTTCAAAATCCACTATCTCGACAAGCGCGAAGTCACCATCAGAACCGACTGTGGAGCCATTATCAGCTTCCACAACAAGTTAGCAGCTAACAAACCCAGCAGGGTTAGATGGATTGCCTTCTGCGACTATATAACAGGGAGCGGAGTCGAAGTAAAATTCGAACATATTAAGGGGACTAGCAACCAGCTAGCCGATCACCTCTCCCGACTTACGAAGGAGTTAGCACTAGGAGGATGGACCGAAGAGTTCCAAGCACCCCTGAACGCTTTGGAGGCCCTGTTGAGCTTCCAGCCAGACCTAGGAGAACTACCCTCCAGTACGGTAGAGGAGCTCTGCCACATCCTACCCCTCTGCTACGAGCAAATGGCACGGAAGTCGTCAACCTCACCGCACCAGAACTTGGGTATGAACCCGAGCCCTACTCATTCTTCTGGCCTTACAACGTTCATTCTGGACAGCCAGGACTTTTCGGAGGACCACGACACGACTTGGCCTACTGTGAACGACTCAAGACACTTGCCACTCTGCGCAAAGGGCAAGCATGGAACCAGATTGTGCGCAACTACGAAGATTTCCGGACCATGGTCCGATGGGATACAGAGTGCCTCGCTAGGCATGCAGGAGGAAGCGACAATTACGCCACTGACAACTGGCCAGAAGCCATCATGGCCCTGGACCACTTGGAGCTGATTGCACGCCACCTCAACTTAGCCCGTCCTTACGCCACCAGGACAATCGTCTGAGGCGCTATCCAGCACGAGGAAGGGACCACCTTATCTCTTCACGCGGTTTGTATTACTGTCGGTGGAATCACCACCACATGTTTAAAGTAGTTTGTCGTTGAGCCCCATGTGCGGGAATCTCAACTTTATTAAAGTCAGTGGACCTACGTGTCCACTAGGGTATTGTCTAGTAGCACCGAAAGATGCTCTGGTGATAAGGTTACAGCTGTCGATGGGGCCCCAAGCGCACCCGAGCTAGCCTATAAAACCATGGGCATCCCAAGAGGTGAAGACACACAAGAATCCCTTGAGTGACTTCTCTCTCTAGTTTGTAAACCCTCCTTTCAATAAAAATTCCATGGCGGATCGACCTCCAACACTCGCTCTTTGAGCTCTCAAAGAGCGAGTGTTGGAGGTCGATCCGCCATGGAATTTTTATTGAAAGGAGGGTTTACAAACTAGAGAGAGAAGTCACTCAAGGGATTCTTGTGTGTCTTCACCTCTTGGGATGCCCATGGTTTTATAGGCTAGCTCGGGTGCGCTTGGGGCCCCATCGACAGCTGTAACCTTATCACCAGAGCATCTTTCGGTGCTACTAGACAATACCCTAGTGGACACGTAGGTCCACTGACTTTAATAAAGTTGAGATTCCCGCACATGGGGCTCAACGACAAACTACTTTAAACATGTGGTGGTGATTCCACCGACAGTAATACAAACCGCGTGAAGAGATAAGGTGGTCCCTTCCTCGTGCTGGATAGCGCCTCAGACGATTGTCCTGGTGGCGTAAGGACGGGCTAAGTTGAGGTGGCGTGCAATCAGCTCCAAGTGGTCCAGGGCCATGATGGCTTCTGGCCAGTTGTCAGTGGCGTAATTGTCGCTTCCTCCTGCATGCCTAGCGAGGCACTCTGTATCCCATCGGACCATGGTCCGGAAATCTTCGTAGTTGCGCACAATCTGGTTCCATGCTTGCCCTTTGCGCAGAGTGGCAAGTGTCTTGAGTCGTTCACAGTAGGCCAAGTCGTGTCGTGGTCCTCCGAAAAGTCCTGGCTGTCCAGAATGAACGTTGTAAGGCCAGAAGAATGAGTAGGGCTCGGGTTCATACCCAAGTTCTGGTGCGGTGAGGTTGACGACTTCCGTGCCATTTGCTCGTAGCAGAGGGGTAGGATGTGGCAGAGCTCCTCTACCGTACTGGAGGGTAGTTCTCCTAGGTCTGGCTGGAAGCTCAACAGGGCCTCCAAAGCGTTCAGGGGTGCTTGGAACTCTTCGGTCCATCCTCCTAGTGCTAACTCCTTCGTAAGTCGGGAGAGGTGATCGGCTAGCTGGTTGCTAGTCCCCTTAATATGTTCGAATTTTACTTCGACTCCGCTCCCTGTTATATAGTCGCAGAAGGCAATCCATCTAACCCTGCTGGGTTTGTTAGCTGCTAACTTGTTGTGGAAGCTGATAATGGCTCCACAGTCGGTTCTGATGGTGACTTCGCGCTTGTCGAGATAGTGGATTTTGAACTTTTCTAATCCTGCCATCACAGCGAATATCTCACTGTCAATAGTTGACTTGACATGAGCGTAGGTACCTGATGCATAAGCGCAGATTTCTTCGCGATCCTTTGCGCCTGGGATTAATGTCCACTTGCAAACCGCGCCCCATCCTTCCATGGATCCGTCACTCTCGATGATGACGTGGGCTTCTTTTGGCGGGAGTTGTAGGTCGGGCAACTTCTTGACCAAGGCCTTAACCTTAGCCACTAATTCCTCATCTTGCCTGGACCATCGCTTGTCCGCATTCGGTGCTGTCTTATTGTACAGTGGTCCTAGGAGCGTTCCACACTTGGGAATATGCGCTCTTGCATAGTTTAGCACTCCTAGCCATGATCGCAGCTCCTTTGCTGACGATTGTAGTTGCGTTAGGCTGACGTCCGCAATTTTCTTAATGATATGCTCCTGGAGTCGGATCTTGTTGCCTCCAATTGTGACTCCGAGGAAGTCGATCTCGGACTGAGCCAACTTCATCTTTGTTGGGCTCAAGACCAGTCCATGTTTGCGGCAGATTTCTAGCATTTGAGCCACATGCAACTCGTGCTCCTGCAATGTCTCTGAGAATACGAGTATATCGTCGATGTAGACGGCTATGAAGTTCTCCGTACCTCTAAAGACGTTATCCATTTTTCGTTGAAATATTGCTGGTGCATTCTTTAGTCCAAACGGCATGACCAGCCATTCGTAGAGTTCTCCTCCTGGGATGACAAAGGCTGTCCAAGGTATGCTTGATTCTTCCATGGCGACCTGGTGGAACCCACTCTTAAGGTCGAATTTGCTGAAGAACTTTGTTCTCCCAATACGACTGACGATCGTATTGATTCCTGGCAAGGCATACTGGTCTTTATGGGTGTTTGCATTTAGCTTCCTGTAGTCAAAGACCATCCTCTCCTTCCCTTTTGTCTCCTTCCCTGTTGCTGGGTCAACAGTGGTTCCTGATCGCACTATGATTGCTGTGGTGCGATGTCTTGATGTGCTGGGTCTGATGACCCCAAGTTCCAGGAGTCCTTTGACGTGCCTTTTGAAGGCGTCCGCTTCTTCTGGCGTGACCTGTGCCAGTGGTCTGGACTCAATAGTTAGGTCAGGATTTATAATAGATAGGGCACAAAGAACCTGGTTCTTCTGCCAATGTTTTAGGGGTTCTTCCCCTATAAACCCTTGTTCCTTTAATTCCTCTATGAGCTCCTGATTGAATGAGGCATGCTGTTCATTTCTCATGAGCTCCTCACTTTCCATTCTGAGGATGACTGCTTCATCCGTTGGCCTCCATCCTAGTTCCTGGTCGATATCTTCTTGCTCGGTCCACCATAACGCGGCAATCGACCCTGTGGTTTGTATAGGGGTCAGGTTTTTGTAGATGGTAACGACGTTACCTTCGAATCTCAGTCCTCCCCGCATATTTCTTAGGAAATTGCAGCCAATCAGCATCTGGATGCCATTCGCCTTCATTGGCATCGCGTAGGTGTAGGGGATAGGGAACCAGTGCTCATCTATCCACATCTTCCCATATTTCAGCTTCCTCTTTGCTACCTGCACAGAGTTAACACCATAAAAGTTAGAGTAGGTGCCTGCCTCCTCCAGGGCATCTTCTGGTGTGGTCTCTTCATTGATGCAGCAGCAAGTGCAGCCTGTGTCTATGATGGCTGGGACTTTGAAGCTTGGTCCTCCCGGTATTTCGAACCGAACATTGACGTGATACAGCATGTTCTTCGTCACTTGTTTGGGTTGTACCGTTCCTTCACTGACTGCTTCTTCATTCTTTGCCCTGTAAGCTGAGTCAATATCATAGAGGGTTACCATGTCGTATTCTGTCATGGCGTCCTCTTCTTCTTTCATTGGCGCCTTTCCTTTATCGTGTATGGCAACTAGTTCTGGATCTAGCAGTGCCTTTAGCCGTTCCACTTCCTTCAACAGGTAGGCGTTGTGCTTGTAGAGATAGCCTATCAGAGCGTTTGTATCCTTAAAGACTCGCTCTGGTTCTGGTTGCGTGATCTTGATGCCGTATTCCCGCTGTAGACATATTCCACAGGCTATCATCTGGCATATGTTGCAGTGTGCTCTTAAGTCCATGACTCTGTAATGGCACCTGGAACAGATTCCTTTTGGTTCCGTTTGTGGTGTTTCCTGCCACTGGTGTGCACAATTCTTCATTAGTGGGGGCAATTCATAGAGTGTTAGCCACGTACCCGCTGATAAATGTTCGTAGGCTTGCCCATGAAGTAGCACGAAGGCAGTGTTGGCATAGTGTGCCATCGCATTGGTAGCCTTCTCCTCCCATAGCCCTGATGGTCCACTTGTGATGTTGAGCAAGGACTCATCATTGTGCACTTCTTCTCCGTCACTTAGGGAACAGATTTCATCCCTGTCGTCTTCGTCCATCCCGACTGAGACCACGTCCCAATCCCTTGGGATCTCCATTTCTTTGTATATGTTGGCACGGTCCAGTCTTCCTTCTCTGGACCTGCATTCTCTTGCGAAATGGCCTTCTCGTCCGCATATGTAACACTTACACTTAGTGGTGCGTTTGTCCTTGTCTCGCTGCCTAATTAGCTTGACGTGTGTCTTATGCGGTTTTCCTTCGTACGTTCTGGACTTCCTTAGTCCATACTTCTTTCTGTAGGGGTTGTCATACCCCGGGATGCTAATGGTGTTGCAGAATGTTAAGTCCTTTAGGGACTTCTGGATCAGCGCTTGCCTGCAGAGGTTAGCGATGTAATGGTAGGTGAAATTGATCCTCATCATTACACCAACCTGGTTCTGCGGATACTTGGCCAGGAACGCCTCTTCCACTTGCTTTCCTATGAGCGGAGGCAATTTCCTAAAGAACTTATTGGAGAGTTCGCCGTCTATCCACATTCGACCGCTGAGTGCTGCTAGCCTTCCATATTCGTGTAGGAAGGTATGGACATTGCTCATACTGTCACATGGTAGTCGCTCCAAGTCCTTGTAGGCTCTGTCCTGTTCCTCTGTTGATCCATCATAGGGGTCTACCCCTATCATCATGCGCTTGATTTGTCCTGTGACGTTCTGAATATTTGCTGCATTTGTCACCATCTGGTTGTAGTCGTTCAGGTAGGTCATTCTCCATCCTATGAACATCTTCTTCTCCGTGTCTCCTAGGAGGTTTTCCACGTAATTGACCTTCTCCTGATTGCTGTCCCATTGCCTGGAATTGACATGGTTAATGGTAATGGATTCCCATCGATCTAATACCTCGGCATATTTACCAACGTCATTGGGCAGAACTAGCATTGCTCCTTGATTCGCCATTGCTGGGGGTAATGCCCATGTGATTGGCTGTGCTCGTATAGGGCTGTATCTTCTGTTGTTATAGTCGGCGAAAGTTGGTCCTGAATGGCTAGCTGAAGCAAAAGGATCCATCCCTGAAGATGGTGCATAGCCTTGTGGGCCAACGTAGGTGTCGCCGCCTGGTGGAAAGGATACTGACCCTGAAGATGCTGGGAGTGCGATGTTCTGTACTCCCTGCCTTAATTCTCTTACGAGGTCTGCCAGTCTGCCACTGCTAACTGGAGCAGGCGTTGATTGTAGTTGATGTTCACTGGTGTTGACCATGGCCGTGTTGACCTCCACTCCTTCCCCGTCAAGAAAGAGAGGCGAAGCTGGCTGAGCCTCGATTGTCGCCTGGTCATGTGATGATGGTGAAGACTGCGCTGGTGGTGCAGTTGCTTGTTGAGGTGGTGCAGGAGATATCCGCGGCACCCATTGTCTGCGAGTCCGTCTTCGTTGTGGGTAGTCCATACGTGGATCTGGCTGTGGGGCGTCGTTATCCTGACGGTCTTCTTCTTCGCCCCAACCTGTGGCTACGACCTGTGCATCATAATCAGGTGATCTTATAGGTGGGTCATATCTGACCATGAAGTCAAACCTGCCTGATGGTTGTCCCAAAGTCCCCCAAACTGGGCCAGTTGGGTCTACGTAGGATAAGTGTCGCTGCTGGGCTCTGTGGTTGCGAGCTGCTTGAGCTAATTGGGCACGCCTAGTAAGGATCTCCCTTTGGGCCGCCTCAAATTGCTGCGTTTCCCAATGATTAACAAAGGGTCGAGGGAGCAGAAAAGCTTTCTTCCAACCTTTTATATTCCTTTTTATCCTTGTATAATTGATCTTCAAGTTCTTGAATTTTGGAGGTAAGACTATCTGCCTCCTGAACTTGTTCTTCCAGGTAAACCTGTTAATATTAGGAAAAAACTGACTTGATTTTCCAAGAACCATGGGAAAAGAAGATGAGTCCCGAACAACATTAACATTTGAAAACAGATTTCTAGACACTCAAAACAAATGAAAGGACTTTTTTAACGAAAATAACAAAGCTGTGAGTAATGAAATGGATGTAAATGTTCAATATGAATGTGTGAACTGAAATCTGATAGACATAGAGTAGCTTGGATTCCTCGACACCAGATATAGGACGAGTTAGATGCACCAGAAATATGAGAATAGCACGCGAAATTCATTTAAGCTCACGACTTAGAATTGCAAAAATCACCTTTAGTTCAGCTCTCTGAGTCTCAAGCATATCAACATCTGCACGAACTTGTCTCAGCTATAAGCGTGGCAACATCAAAATTTCAGTAAACATCAAAAGAAAAATAGCCTCGTTAAAAGCATTAAAAGTGCCAAACCTGTTCCAGTAGTGCATGCCCAGACCTGGACAAAGCAGATTTCCCTTCATCGACATGATCAGCAGGCTCTTCTGATATTCTGATATCCCCAGACACGTCACTATGACCATCCAACTGTGGCCTCCTCTGGCGCTTTCTATCACTGTGACTGGAGCATGGGACCCAATATGATTACGGTTACAAAAGGAATGTAACAAAAAACACTAGAAGACATCACAAATCAGGCAGAGCATTGATGAAGGGAAGGGGTTGGAATTTCTTTTTCAAGTATTTTGAGCAGTAAAACCAAAGCTAATGAAACAAACCTATAATTTGCAATCATCATTTATCAATAAGGACAAATAAGAGGCAAATCTACAATAAACAATTATGCGTAGTCAAGGTTGGCTTTCCTCAAACAAGTAACCATACACAACCATTTACAAACCTGACATTTCATATGCCATAGGCATCTTAACCCACCAACGCTGACCGTTTTCCAGGAATTTGCCTCAACTATTTTACTAAAAGAGAAACACATATTTTCATCAAGTTGCTAAAAAGCACCCGGTTAATAAGTTTTTTAAAACTGTCCCCAAATGCAAAGAATCTGAAATATTGGATAAACAATTCAACAGGTAAACAAACAACAAACAGGCTTTGAAAGGACTTACATGCTTTCACCAACGGACCTTGAAGGGCTATACCCTACAGTTACATGATAATATCAAAATAAGTTCATCAACAACTTAAACGCTTGTAACGCTTTTCTTTGAAAGAATCTCGAAGGATGCATATAAAAAAATCTCTGACCTCGAATCATATGCCGACTTCTAGCATCTCTCCCTGGGGGGTACCTTCTTCTAGGTGAAAACCTCCTAGCAAGTCTGTCCCGAAGATCAGCACCTCGATGGTCTCGTCTACCTGCAAAATACGGGGGAAATCTCCAGAGAGGTGGAAACTCAACGTAATTGATTGGTCAACCAGTCAGACAAACAAAAGTGCCATCCTGTGGGAGGGCCCGACTTACCATTCGCATCCAATCCAACACTATGATAAAAAGATCATGAATTTAAATATGGTAGCTCCCTTCCAAGTCAAAGAAATATAGAAACAGATTTTTGTGGAAAGAGTAAGTAAAAGAGACCCATTTTTCGGAGGACAAAAACGAACCACTTGGAAGTGCAGCATGAAGATAACAGGTTTATGAATCAGAATGCCATAAATATAAGACTTCTCAGCTTTCCTCCAGTAAAGTGAGATATAAAAAATATCGGCAATATCAGAAACATTCTCGATCATCATGCCCATTCAAGTAAATTAGTTTGTTGAAAACTTTACCCAACTTGAGTTCCATCATCATCCATCTGAAGATATTCCTCTAAATTTCCATACAATACCAAATGATTGAATTCCATGGGCTCCATGTTGGCTGATTCACTTTGGAGAATCCATATTATAAAGCAAAAAGCAAGACCCCTGATATAGGCTGGTAGATAAAAATATCATCGGGAGAGCTCGAATGAATAAAAGGAACTCCGGTTGGAAGGGTATCAGAATAAATACACATATTCAGGGTGCTTCAGCTTCAAACTAGGTCGTCCCATCCCAACAAGACACAGAATTTGTCACTTTTAATTGGACGTATAGCCATCATCTTCATATCAAGAAATCAAGAGATACCCAGAACTAAATAATATATAAATTATAATTAGCTGTGTTGTGCAGAAGTATATAGACAGCATTGCTGCAAAAATGCACAAATAGTCATGCATCAAGTCTTAACTGAAATGCCAAATGATACGAAGAGTTCCACTGATACAAAGATAAGATAGATGTGGTTATTGTTAACAGTGAAAGAAAGTAGCCATAAAAGTAATACGACTAGAGTTGACGAGCAGTCACACGGAAAATACAGCACCACCTCCACGATAATTTGCTTTCAGCCTTCAGCTGATTCTAAATACAAAAAGCAGGACATACTTCAAACACTAATCATCACATTCAACATCTATAAAAAAGATATCATCACATTCAATAACAAGGTTGCCGATTATAAGCCAACATTTTGCAAAACCAAAATCATCAGAGAAGAAAACCACTACCGTCAACAATGTAAACATTACTCGAAGCCATTCGGCCAATCAGTAACAAACTAAACCACAGACAAACGCTTCATCTTACCATCATAGGGGCCAAACACACGTCGGAGCTCCGACTCCCCGTGAGCGAAAGAACAGTTCGGCCTGTTACACTGACCTCGCTGGTACAATATGCATAACTTCGTCTTGAACAGATTCTTATCCACCATATCTCCTCACAAAAATCCCCAAAAGAGGAGGCAAATACGAACCGGCGACGGATCACTCGAATCAACCAATGATAATGTACGGGGGGGCTGGAAACTCCTGCAATCGAATCAAAACACAAGGATTGTAGAACACGGAACAACGAAACTCGGCGACGCAAAGGAGAAGGCGAAAACCCTAGAAAAGCCCGTGCTCACGGTTTTTGGCGGTAGATTTTTTGCTCGTTCGCTCTCAACCATGGCACAATGCTGCTTAAGTACAAGATTAATAAAACGTTTGTTTTTATTATATTCAAGTCCTTTAATTTTCATCACCGTCTACAAATCGATCCTCAATTATTTCTTAACCCCTGACGTTTGACGTTTCCCGGGCTCGCGCTCCACCGCCGTTCCTCGCCGCCTGGGTTCTTCCCCACCCCGCCAAAACCCTCACGTCCAAGAACTCGCCAAGACCACACCCTGCCGCCTCCTCGATGGAAGACCCCCTCCTCCGCCTGACCACACGTTTGTTGCTGCGGCTGCGGAGGACTACGTCCACATCGAGGATCTAACTCCAAATGCTGAGTGCCTCGGGATGACTCCTCGGAGGAGGAGGATGGGGCCGCTGCCGCACTTGGCACAACGGGTTGGACCACCGCAACCGTTGCCAGACGAACCAGGACCGTGATGGCCTTTTTCTTGCCAGAGCTCAGCCCCATATGCGGCGTTTGCGCGATGTCTATGTCGTTGGCACCGACCCCGGACTGGTTCTGATCAAAAACAAATAATGGACAATGCTTCCAGAGCTGGATGACGGGTGGAAGAGGTCATAGCATTTCTTCCAGTTGAATGCCAATAAAATATATGAACATATAGGACGACCAGGATAAGCCTCTACAAGAGGTTGATATCGCGCCCGAGCCATTACACCAAGAGGAACAACAAATAATCCACCAGAATTGGTAATGGATGCAGAATAAAAAACCAATTACAAATGTCCAAACTGGGCGAATCGAAGGTGCTCAGTGGAAGGAGAAGTCGTTTAAAAGTAAAAGAGCTCACGGACTGAATTGAGTCCACTGCCCATATACACCCTCCAATGGTGTTTTAACCTCATCACTGCACCAACGCCCACAATCTCAGACAAACAGACCGACTGATGAAGAATTCCAGGGATTAACAAAGCATAAGAGATCTCAAGGGGCTTCAGTGTGTGTCACATTCAGATCAAGGATTCAATGGAGGAACACCAAAAAATCTCACTGAAATCCGCTAAGATAATTATGTCATCATCATACTCCCCCCGTCGTCAGGATAAGGGAAAAAAAAACCGATCGAAGAAGGGGAAAAAAAGACAAGAATGCATGTGGATGGTGATGGAAACAGAGGAGGAGTGCTCAGACAGCCAAGGGTTTAGTCTTCAACTCTTAAAGATCAGAAACTCTAGTCCAAAACAATAAGTCATCATCACCGCGCTCCTCCCCGACGCCACCACGAAAGAAAAACGATAAACACGCCCGATCACGCACGCAATCCGGAATCAATCGACGGAGGGAGAATAGGGGGAAACATCCACGACAAGAAAACGAAGGAAGGGCGCCGCGGCGCCGTCACTGGCGAGGGCGGAGCTGACGACGACGGCCGGATTGGACTGCTTTTTGGGAGGGGAGGGAGAGGAGAGGCAGACGCTTAAATAGGGTTTGGGGGAATACTCAGAATAAATAAAATTGGGCCTGATCGTGGGCCATAATAATTTGGGCCTGTACCCAATAAGGCCCACCGATGAAATCCTTTAAAAGGAACAAAATATTCAGCCCAACATGAAATTTGAACCAGCGGTAGTAATCGATGATATTCGTGCATGTAAACACGTAACGCGCGGTAAATAGTAGGAGTGTTTGGTGTAATTTTTGCTTAGTTTGCCAGAGCGCAGTGCTTCCTTATGACCCCAGCCGATCCCGTCTTGACTTCGATCCTCCCCATCTTCTCCATCGCGAGCGCAAACTCCGCGTAGAAGTTCTCCTGCGAACCCTTCAGGAGCTCCGTCACGTATGCCTTGGCAGCCGAGCTGGTGATCAGTGCCGAATCCGATTGGTGGATCCCCCTCCTCTTCAGCAGCAGCGAGTAGTAGCTGAGGTCGAAGGTCTTGAAGCTCCCGGGGTCCATCTCCACCACCGTTTTGTTGTCATTTGGGTTCCTGCACTTCTTTGACTTTAGGATCGCCGCGTACTTTGGGTCCATCGCCGGATCCTGGTCCCCTTTCCCAGTGAAGTTGTAGAGGCGGCTGGAGAAGGAGGAGCAGTGAGACAGCCCGATGGTGTGGGACCCTGACAGGACGACAAGCATGGAGTTGGGCAACGGTGTTTATCGAGCGAAAATTTGAAAAGATCGTTCGCACTTACCTGACAGTATGACCAGGTCTTTGAGGTCGAGTCCCTTGTTCGTGAAAGCCCTCTGAAGGGTTGTCAGGTTGCTGGACGGAGGCGGGATGTTATTTGTGGCTTCGGTGGCCCTTGATATCACTCCATCTCTTCTGCCCGTCGGAACTCTCCAAGATGGACCTCCCTATACACATCATCTTCGGTTACGTACGTACACAAAAGTATCCCGGGGTCAATTCTCTACTCTATGGATTACGAGCTTTGGGGAATTTGAGTACCGTGACGACAATACATTCTCGGGTAACCAGTGCCAAGACGTCGGCACAGGAGACAATGCCAGGGCATTCGGCTTCCAGGATGCTCTTGACTCGATCAATGAAGTCGAACCCTCTGACAGTTTGATTCGGAATACTTTCCTTTTCAGCTCGGTTGTTTGCAGTCGAGTTTATGAGTACGGACCCATCGCATCCCTGACATGGGAAATACTTCATCAGCAGAGGTGGACATTTTTCTAACGAGTCAGTCGTCACAACACTGCTCTGCCTCCTTAACAAATCACTAGTACTGACACTAGTTTATTCGAAAACATGTCCGTAACACATACCCTGACGAAGCAGTCATGGAAATACATCCTCAGGAGAGCCGCTGCTAGGTTTGGGGAACGAGGGACGTGCTCACGGACGTAGTCTTGCACGAGCTTCTCCGCTCTCGGGCAACTCTTGGCATAGTAATTCATCTGCAGCTGTCCACTCGCCGAGGCCACGAGCCCAAACACAAACACCATTGACAAAGCAGCTCTAAGGCCAGGAAACGTTCTGATCATCATGTTTCCTTCCTTGCTGTTTTTGGTGTCGAGATGTTGTTTCATTCGGGAAAAAGCAGCTAACAAAGCATGTGAATTTATAGAGCATTGCAACGCTCAAGCCCCTCTTTTTTCTTATGCTGCAATTCAACAGGAGCAGAAGAAGCTTCTTTTGATGTAAACAGCAAACCAAATCTAACAAATTGTGGGGTGCTTTCCTTGTAGATCCACCATTCCGCGAGTTCGAGTGGTTAAGCAGAGTGACTGGTTAGACTTTTCCCTTTAAAAGCGTGACTGATCACAGTCATCGACTCGGCTAATTTGCTAGGAAATAGCAAGGAAACACAGCCACGGACACCAGAAAGAAAAAGAAATTAAGTTCAGCAGCTGAGACATTGCTATTCAGCAGCACCATACTTTTCACTACATCTTTAGGATGATGCGTCCCTGTGAGCATTGACAGTTTATAGACAAATATTAGGTAATGTTTTCTGCTGTAACATGGGTTCGTCAATATCTCACTGTCAAAAGAATAGATTTTTCTCATCTTGGTTCATTTTTTAGTTCTCCAGTTCTCCTATTCAAGTGGTTGACCCATCAATTATCTGTTCGCAGTCGATCACTGACTCCTCCTTCAGAAGACCATCACCTTCTCCGAATGGGTTGACTAACAACAAAGAAACCACCCTCCATGTAAGGGATATGACATCAACATTCCACGTTTCACTCCGCCGAGAACTGCAGAACATCATAGTTTTTTATTGCAAGGTAAAAACGATCTGAGGACAGAAGCAAATTGCCTCAAAATCTTTGGCGCGTCTTAACAACACTTGTACAGATTGGACCCACCCCACAAATGGGTAATTCTAAGGATTGTCCTTCGGTTCATCCTGGGACTTTTCTGTTTCTCACAATTGCGTGACCCCGAGTGCCCCTTCACAGGTTTAAAGTCACGAGGATTGCAAATAAGCCAGCTTCGTATATGCAGCATACTAACTTTCATGTAGGTCAAGATAACGATCGATAAATTCGACCCGAGCCTTCATTATCTGATTTGAAAGGGGCTGCTAGTCCTTGGGTTTTCATCATGCTACGGTACTCGACAGGAGGAACTGCACCAGCCTGCACGCATAGATCCACTACTGCAGGTGCATGTCCATAATACTCCTTCCCTTCATCCACAAGCACCGGTGGATCCTGAGGCCGCCGATGCCACACAATCTTAGGAGGCACCAGATCATCCACACGTGCCTTCTGCCAGAAGTGTCCGCCACGCCAACTCTCAAACTTGAACACCCCGCACATCCGCGCTTTGTGTCCAGATGGCCCGATATGAACTTCCGAACAGTACTTGCAGACTTTAGCCGGATAAACCAACAAAAGCTTCTGTAAACCATCTCTGAGTGTCTCCCATGCCCTTAGGGTTCTATTTGCTGTCAGCATCAAGTCACGTTCTGAAGCTACTTCGCCATCATCAATCTTTCCAAGGACCGTGCCCGAGTCGGACAGGCCTCCATACAGTCTTTCATCACGAGGATCGGCTCCAGCCTGCCAGCACAACTCAACAACGGCAGAAGTGCGATCATAGTCGAATCTCTCCTGGTGTTTTATGACATCCTGAAACATGGTACCCAGGTGAAATGCCTCCACGGGCACGAGAATATCCGTCAGACCGCCGCTCACCCATTCGTGCAAGTATCTTTTGGCCATCCGCTTGTAACCAGAGCACGTATTAATTAGATGACCCTTTTCGCCCACATAGACTTCTGGACATAACCTGAAAAAGTATATCAGTAGCACGAGGCATGAGATGAACTTTCTATTGGGACACCAAGGAACATAAGTCATCTCCTTAGGATAGAAACCATCCAAATCAAGTCCAAAACATGCACGTGCAACGATTGGGCAACAGAGATAAAACGGGAACACCACGAACGAACGATTTGCGATGGAAGTGACAACACGCTCGTACGAAAGCAAATATATTCCCGCTCATTACCTTTACTATGCCCGAGCAACTCGTACACAAACAATCTTCCTAGCTCACAATCCTTTTCTTACAAAACAACTCAATTCCTCCTCTCTACAAAACAAGCAGCGGACGGGTAACGAATCACCAAACGCCTCATCCTGCTAGCGCATCAATTCGATTGAAAACAAGCAAGCACGGGGCCGAGCTTGATAACGACGGCCCCACAACAACTACCAACCAACAATCCAACAAAATCCCCCGATATCAACCCGCACAACAACTAGAGCAACTACGACAGGAAAACTAACTTGCAAGCAGAGACAGGGACAGCCTTCAGAATCTCGGACACCCCATGACGAAGCGAGTTCCAGGACAGCAAAACCTCCTGAGCCAGGGGAACCATCTTCTGGATCGGGTAGTCCCCCGCACGACCCTCCAGCCTCCTCATGATCATCGGGCGCAGCTTCTTCAGGTCCGCCTTCGGCTTCGACCCGTAGGGACGACGAAACGACGACCCCCATCGCGGGATCACCCCCACCACCACCCGGCGTCGCAGGTTTCCACTCATGCCCATTAAGGGATGGGTCGGACTGTCGGACAGCGACACTTTATTGCAAGTTCCCTTCGGGCAGGCCGACCGAAAAGTGGCTGAAAGCTTTTCTTGTTGGCCCAATTTAGAGAAGTGCAGGGATATTGGCCCAAGTCGCCAAGATTGGATCTTTTTCGCGGAAAGGCGTGCGTCGCCACGCGGCTCTGATCGGACGGATCGAGGCATCGGCCCACTTCGATCCCCACCGTCGGACGGTATGCTGACGTTTTCGGGGGGAGATGGGGAAGACATCGAAATAGGGAAAGGTTGGACATCAATCGGGTTGTGTGGTCAGGAGCGCTCTGGGCTTCAGCCTCTATTTCTTAGAAAGGGCGCGCCTATCCACCCCCAAATTATCAGCATCCGATCTTTCGATCGATACCCACTTCTGTTTCTTCGTTGTTATCGCCGCCCAGGTGCTTGAATTTGTCGTTGCTTTTGATTTATTTGAGGTCGAGTTCGATCTCTTGGCTTTGATGGGGTTTGGTGATCTCTGTTAGGTTTGATTGAATTGTGGACGTCTTTGATCGATTTGGGATGTTATTCGGCCTCCGATCCTGAGGGGATCTTGATTGTGTAGTTTGGTGCTCGATTCAGTCGCTTTATGGACGAGATTGTGGTGCCCTTGTCATGTTCTTGGTTTTCTCGCTTTTGTTGAGAAAAGTGTTTCCTGTCGAATGGACTGAATCTATCATCGTTCGCATCTTTCTTTGCCGTTTCTTTCTTTGGGAATCTTGTACCCGACCTGTTGGTTGAGTAGGTATACTGAGAAAGTGAGAATTGGTTATTATGGACAGCGAATCAGAAGGGTTGTCACATGGATGTTTTCAACCTTGGTGTCGTATTAGGGTCTCTATCTAGTATTTGCTGATTGATTGGTAGCTGGTTTTGATTTGAATTCCGGGCAATTATTGTGGTCTTAAGTTGTATGATTTTGGTGATTGCCCCAGGTGGGGGTGTTTGGTTCTTTAGATTAATTTGTGTTTGAAATAAAGGAGTTTGGCAGATTGAAGAGGTTTTCTATGATCATCGTTGTATCGAGTGGGAAACGTCCCTGTATTATATTTGTTGTGGTTAGATAGATGATGAGTTTTGTTAGTTAGATTGGCGGGCGAGAGAAAAGTTGGGGATGAGCCTCTGTTTCCTTTAACCATGTTTTCAGTTACTGATCCTTTATTTATATTGACCTTTATTGTAACTTTCAGCTTATAATCATCAAGGAAGAACAGAAGTTCCTCTGTGGATACTCAATTTTCATGTCTGAGATCGACGTTCAGATTCCAACTGCTTTTGGTAGGTTCCATCTGCTTTATGCGAAGACTCTAGCAGCCTGTACGTTGTGATTGAATTTTCTCTAATCTGATTTTATGATCATTGTGGTGCTCAGATCCTTTTGCTGATGCGAAGGCCGAGGACTCTGGTCCGGGGACAAAAGATTACGTCCACGTGCGTGTCCAGCAGCGCAATGGTAGGAAAAGCCTGACTACTGTCCAAGGTCTAAAGAAAGAATTCAGCTATAACAAGATTCTTAAGGATCTGAAGAAAGAGTTCTGCTGCAATGGTACCGTGGTTCAGGACCCCGAGCTAGGACAGGTTCAAAAGTTCTAACTTTTCGACTTGTGTAACATTTCTTCTCCATCAATGGTGCTTACATGACATTGTTGATTTTGGTGCAGGTCATTCAACTGCAAGGTGACCAAAGGAAGAATGTGTCAACATTCCTGGTGCAGGTCGGTATTGTTTCATCCTGATGGCAGCTTCTTAAGCGATTTCGTTTATATCACTGGTTATGAGATGGTGCTTTTATGGTGGGCAGACCGGGATTGTGAAGAAAGACCAGATCAAGATACACGGTTTTTGATGCAGGAAGTCTGCATCGGTGAATGTAGTTTGTGTGTCCTGTCTTTGAGGCGGTTGTACGCATCACATGTCCTCGATTGCCTGAATATCATTACTGTAGTCGTGTTTTTATCGTGGGATTGGTACTGCTACTGGTCCAAGTCGCTGAGTAATGTTGATACTCTATGGCTCTCCATGGCACTAATCACGGCGACCCTGCTTCTGTGCTGTTGAATAAACATGTCTGTTGGTTAATCTCTTGGCATTGGATGAATCCTCCGGCGAGTTTCTTGGTCTGTCGGATCCTCGCTCCCTGGCTTTGGGAGACTGGCGTCGTTGCTTTCAAGAAACTCTGTTAAGAGGCTTCAAAGATATAAATCCGCATCCATACTGAGCACGCATGCATGTTTGTTTTCTGCCAACATGATCACTAGTGACTGTTCAGCTATCTACCCATTGTAAATCATCGCTGTGCATTCTCCGAGCTGACAGTCGAATTCTTCCCAGAAGAGCACGGTGCAGCATCCGCAGCATTTTCGTGTTGCCCAGAGTAGTCGACCCAAAATCACTCCATCAACAACAACAACAACAACAAACTTAATGGATGAATGTGGCTAGTTCTTTAACTGGGGAATAACACAATGTCCCATCCAGATCAACCAGCCAACTCACCAGCCGAAAGTAAATATAAACTAAAAAACTAAGAGAAGCCTTCGTCAATGTTTGAACAACCCCACCGATTGACGTTTTGGATTTTTGCAGGGGGGTTGCGAACTACCATTCTCTTCCATAAACCCCCAGTCTTTCCCCCCGTCCAATTCATCCTGTAAAATGAAAAGGAAAGATTCGCATTTGAGAACTACTGGGTTGGGTCGGTTGTTGTTGATGATGATGGCCGACAAGGGCGATTACCCATCCCGTGATGGCACTGGCACCACTTCATCTGTTTGAACACATTGATGGATCCCATGTACTTACATTGGTCCCAAGGGAGCAGCACTTGCTTATGTTGTATTATCCTTTCTCAACTGCCCTGCATCATGTTGTAGTAATGACAACTTCCTGTCCCATGGGGGAAAATGTTGCAGACAATGTCCTCAATCCGGTACATGATGAACCCGCCGTGTGGGGAGATCATTAGGATGTGTAGTGATAATCTATAGTCAGGTAGAAGGTAATCCCTCGAATCGGTGACTGCCCCGGAGGAGGCGGGGGCTTAACTTTAGAGCATCATCACAGGAAGCTTCCGAGTTTTTTCGTGGGTTGGATTGTGGGGATGGCGAGGGGGTGCACTGACTCAAACCACGTTGGATTCAGGTTGTCTTTCTTTGTCCTTGGGAAGGTGAAGCAAGGTTGTCCGAAGAGATGAATGCCTGTGTTCCTATCCATCTATCCATCACAGCTCATGCAAGCATTGTCAGATGTACTAAAAATAAACAAGCAGCCACAGTTTTATTGGGGGCTATAAGCGTTTCTAGTTAAAATCCCCATGGAGGAGGCGAACTCTCTCTCGGTAAGTAATTCACAATGTGCAAGTGCCAGAGTTTTCCCCCGAACGCAATCCCGGTCCCTCGTCTGGAGTAAGGAAAATGACACGGAAGCTTATCGTCGGAAGAGGTAGATGTTCCACATCCATGTGCTAACATATGCGAACAAGATATGTCCCTCCGGCATGAAAGTTCGACCTCCCCCAGCAAGATGTTCGATAACCGGAAAACGTCCAAAAATGGAGAAACTTAACTGGGGGATGTAGACGAATTCGTCCATTTAGGCCCACAAGCTTCTTCCCTTTGAAAGGGAAAGGGAAGATGGGAGGGGTTGCGACACCCGTCGTGGTCCTGCATTTTTCGACACTGATCTCACTGTTCAGTCGAGGCATAGCGGTACCGTACTGTACTGACGCATTAGATTTCCGGAAAGGAACAGGGAACCACCGCGGGGATGGAATAGATGGAACGGAATTCGATTCCCTTAGCGATTTCGAATACCAAACGCACCGTGAATATTTTGCCAAGTACTCTACAGATGGGGAACACATCGCATGATACCACGACGCCTCTCGCTTATCTGTTCCGGCCAGGGTGTTGTTACTTATCGTGATATCGTGGTCGAGAGAGGGGTCTTGCCGGGACGTCATCACACCGAATTTGATAAAATTGAGTTTAAATCTTAACTCCGTGTTTTAAAATTTACTTAATTTTTTTAACACCGTATTTCTAATACCGATTTACTAAAGTCAAAAAATCTTAATGGAGGTTGGGTTCACGTGGAACACGGGATTTGAATTAAGGGAAAGATTCAATAATGCAATTTTGAATATGCAAATGATGAATCGCCCCAACCCACCCACCGCCAATCAATCAGGGAGTGAGTGATATTATTACAGACCGCGTGATACGTGGGTTGTAATATCATCCCCCCCCCCCCCAAATGATCACTTTATAAGGGCGTCGGGCTCCCCACCCCACATGCAAAAATCAAATAAAAAATATAAATAAAATTTTGATAAACAAGAGTAATAAATACATCACATGGGGGCACAGGTGGGGACGACGACGACAGAAGAAGAGGGGATGGTCCAGCTAACAACAAATATGATAAGTCCAGTCCTCCCCACACAACATATCCCCATCTAAGACAGGGAGGGTGTGGGCTCATTTTACAGTAAACTCCGTATCATTAATCAAACCTTCATCTTTATCATGATTGCCCATTCTTCCTCCAACACCACCACCCCTCGTTCCAACGTGTCATCTCTATCCACTCACAATTATGTACCCAGTAATATTACGTAATAATAATAATAGTGTCTTCCATGGTGGTATGGTCAAGGTGCTTCTCCAGGTAGGGTTCCTTGTCTCAGATCTCTCTCCCTTTAAAAAGATGAAGAAAACAGGCTCTGATACCAAGGGTACGACTATCACGAACAACTCGAACAAATCAAGACAGGTAGATAAACAAGAGAAGCTGAAGCTGACATCTAATTAGATAAAACAACTGAACAAGCAAGAGTTGTACAAGATAGAAGCTTCTACCACCAGAACAGCGCAATCCGAAGAATGCACAGGGTAGGATAAAGACCAGGAATGGAAAATTGAGGACATATTTAAGACAATCTGAAAAGATTTCTTATAAACAAAGAGTCATACAGCGGAAGATTTAAACATTTAAAGGGAATTCCAGTACAGATAATGTTTGGAATACCAAATAAGGTAGGTTCTATACTGGGCATAGTCTAGAAGTTTTTTCCAGGCTTTGGCATATCTTCCTTCATAAGGAGTGAGGAACCAGTTTCGATCTGGACCTTCATAGAGTTCATATTCAAGGAAGACCTCTACCTGTTTCAGGATGGTTGTTTGAACCTTACGCTCAATGTATTTGGTTAACCACCTGATATGATATCCTAGAACCCTAAGAAGTCTGGGACTTTTCCACATGGGTTCATCATGCCTCCGGCGATGGATAGCAACATGGAAATGGCTGTGCATCCACCGGTTTTTGGGAAAATGAGGTTTGCAGAGGCAATGTCTTCGTGGAGGCCTCATCTCTTACCTACTATCAGTCTCAAGCCTTTGGCCGAGCCCTCCTGGCTATTTGGCACTTACGTGGCGAGTTGGATAGCTTTACGGCTCCTGAGAGGGTACTCCGAGGGAGACGATATGCTTGCTGCAATCAACCTTTAATTCAGAAATGGTGGATTAACAATCAAAAGATATTGTAAAGAAGGTTGCCGGATTAGCAGAAAATAAACATCAGTATGGGAGATAACAGGTAGAGTGATATGATGAAGAGGAACCTGGAAAATTCTGGGAATAAGAGTGACAGGATAAACAGAACGTAAAACAAACGATGAATACGGAAGAGTAAAGACATAAGAACTTATGGCTGAACAAGATAAGCAGTGAGAATGAACAATAAGATCCACAGACTGGAAATCTGGAAATAGCACAAGTATATGATTAGAAATAAAACAACAAACTCTTTAAAGAGCTGGAAAAGCATTAAACTTGTTTTTGGTTTTTCTGGGTTTTTTGAATGTTTTTGGGTTTATCGAAGGTAAGGGGGTTTCTGAGAGACCTTTGATCTGAGGAAACCACTACTCCTGGATAACACCTTTGAGAAACTTAGCCGGCCATGGATTTGAAAGAAACTCTACTTGTGTATTAGCCCAAAATTTTCTCTCTGTTTTGCTCTGCCTTCTTCACTGAATGGAAGTGGCTATTTATAATACAATCCCGTGAAGGGATAAGACTCTAGTAAAGTGGAAAAGAAATAAAGCTAAACTAGTGGAGGAGGAATCTTGCAGCTTTTCCAAAAGTGATCTGGCTGCTAGTGCCGACCTTATCTTCAAAGCATCTTCTTATCTCCTCGTGGGCGGCTACTCCTTGGGTCGCTTTCCCCGATTGTCGGGTGAGTGCTCTGGATTCCTCTTGTGAGTGGACGAGGGTCCCACCTGTGAAGGTTCTGGATTCGGGCTTGATGAACTTGGGCCTGATGGACTTGGGCCGAGATCCACTATGTTTAAAAAGCCTTGGGCTATGTCTTCCCAAATGATACCTTCTTCATAGTGCTGATGGAGTGCGTACTGGAGTCTATGCACATGATTAGGGTCTGTGAACTGGATCTGATGTTGGAGGACCAGATCTGGATCTAAGTCTGAGTATGAAACTCCGTTCTCTGTGCAAAGCTTGATCTTCAAAAACTCATTGTTGGTGATGGCCATTTCTCTGTCAGAGTGTAATGGGCATTCATGAACTAAGGAGAATGGGAGGCTGGAAAATTCTTCTGAGTTGTTGATGACTGCCATGGCTTGTAGTCTTGTGTCAAAATACCAGTACTTGCGAAAAAGATAAACTGAATATGGGGTTAGTCCTCCGTACTTGAAGTACTTGTCTTGATGGATTTCGATCCATGTCTTCCATTGGCTCAGTGGAGCGAACCAAGATAGTACTTCTGCCAAGTGAGAATGGGGTCTTCTGTGAGGTGTAAAAGTCTGTAGATTGCCAAGCTGTTCAAAGTATTTGAGAAGTTCTTCAGTAGGGAATTCAAGTGCCATGGTATACTTCTGCAGTAGGTACCAAAAGAACCATTTCAATTCTTCAGGGAATATACTCATTGGTTCAATAGGAATGGCCTTGAGAAATGGATAACAAGGGTGCAGTCCTTGTTGTGGAAACATCATTTGTCCATAGTTGCGAAAGATCTTTTCCAAGTATGTCTGCATGATTTGGACAGAGTTGGCGAGGACTGATTCAACATGTTCCTTGTTGTCATAGTAAATGATTTCTGGAGGAAGAATTCTTCTCATGTCCATTGGCTGTGGGACATATGTTCGAATCATTGCCTGTAAGCTTGGAGCATCTTGGAGTACTGGATGAGCTATATCAAAAGGTCTTGTTAGAAAATCAGCAACAACATTATTCTTGCCTTTGATATGCTTGACTGTAAAGGAATATTGGGAAAACCATTCTGACAGTCTGAGCAGCTGGGCATTGGGTATCTTCTTCTGTGTGAATTTAATCATGGAGGGAAAAGAAGACATGTCACTTTCAACAATAAAATGATGCCCGATTAGATGGAATTTGAACTTCTTAATTCCATATTTAACTGCCAGAATTTCCTTAATGGTTGAGTGGTAGTGTTGTTCAGCTGGGTTAAATCTGCCAGATTTATATGCACAGACCTGTCGTTTTCCCTCCTTCTCTTCTATGAGAATGGCAGCCCAAAATTGGTCACTTGCATCTGTTTGGAGAATTCTTACTCCGTCTGAAGGAATCTGCAAGGGGGGAAGCATTTGTAAAGAGGTTTTTAAATACTTAACTGCCTCTGTTTGGGCTGTTCCCCAAGGTTGTGATCCTTTTCTTAACTGGGCTTCTAGTGGGCTAGTGTACCTGCTAATGTTGGGCACAAAATCTCTCAAATAGTTAACAATTCCCAAAAATTGTTGGACCTGTTTCATAGTCAGATTTGAGTCTAGAAATTTTAACAGTTCTTGGGCTATATGGGGTCCTGGATGATATTGTCCATTTGAGAGCCTCATTCCCAAGAATTCAACTGAATGTTCAAATAGTTTCATCTTTCTTTCAGAAAGCATAAGTCCATATTTCTGCACGAGGCCTGCAAATTTCTCCAGTAGTTTTTCATGTGAAGGCCTGTCTGGGCTGTACAATAATATGTCATCTATGTAAACCAGTGCAGAATCCAGGATAGGTTCAAAAATCTTAATCATGGCATTCTGAAAGAGTGATGGGGCAGTCTTTAGTCCAAAAGGTAATACCGTCCATTGGTAATGTCCATCTGGGATACAAAATCCCGTTTTCCATCTATCATCAGGATGTATGCCAAGTTGCCAAAAGCCACTTTTAAGGTCAAATTTTGAGAATATTTTTGCCTTAGCCAAAGACGAGAAAAGTGCTGTTCTTCTTGGCAAGGGAAACTTATCATCCTGTAAAAAGTGGTTAAGAGGTTGGTAGTTGATTACTAACCTTCTCTTTCCTCTGATTTGTTCTGAGCGTTTGTTGACATAAAACGCTTCACATGCCCATTGTGAGTTTGACTGCTCAATTAATCCCTGTTGCAGTAAAGAACTGCATTCTTGTCTTGCTGCTTTAGTGTCATCAGGATTCATACCTGAATGACTTGCCTTTGTGGGATTTATATCTTCATTTTGCTTGAATGGCAGCCTTATGAAGAATTCTGGATTCTTCCAAAGTGGATGTGGGCATTTCTGTAGAAATTCAGCGTGACTTTCTGCAAATGATGAGCTAAATAATTGTTTTATCTTTTTTGCAGGCTCAATGGAAAAGATGCGAGTCAATGAAGATTCTGCAGTTTCTTGATACTTGAGGTTTAAATTTTCCATGATACTTGAGGCCTGTGGTTAAGATCATTAGCTCTGGCAGTTTCTGCATTATGTTCCATCCCAAAACTATGTCTCTCCCAGGGAGATCAGTTATGAACAATGAAGATTCAATGATGCTTGGAAAAGCATTATCTTCAGCTGTTTAGTTTTCTGAGTAGTATGGAACAAGTCACCTGAGGCAGCTACAAAAGCCTTTTTGTATGGTACCCGAAATTCTTGTGGAACAAGTGCTGGGTTTATCATACTCTCTGCTGCTCCTGTATCAATAAAGGCAATGGCTGTAACTGGTCTTTGGTATTTTGAAAAATATACCTGGACCTTTATATGAGGCGCTACTTGGGAGGCAGCTATGAGTGGGATCTGTTCTGTTGGAGTGTGTCGAGGAGGTTCCTCTTCGTCAGAGTCTCCTGTAATAATGATTGTGCCATTATTTGATTCTTCTGAGGGTACTCTTCTTGATGGGAGTATCGGAAAGTCTTGTCTTATTTCTGTCGGGTCAGGATAGGTACTGATAGTATAGATTCCCCTGTGCCTATGTACTGGGCCTGGACTATCTGAATCGGTGTCTGATCCTGTGGAATATCCTTCAAGACAACAAACGGTTTGTGGAGTTTTTTCATCATCTAATGAAAATACGGATTCAAGATCATCATTCTGAAGAGAAATATGAGTGCAGTCTTCAATCTGAGCAATTAACTCCCTTTTCCGTTTGGGACAGGTTTTTGCAAAGTGCCCTGTCTTGTTGCAAATGTAGCATCTGTTTGACTTTCTCTGTGATCCTCGGGGTCCTTTTCTTTTAAACCTGAGGAATCTCTTCCATTTTCTTGGAAACCGTCGGGATTTCCTTTTAGACTTCTCCATAGGATAATGTTTCCTACGAGTCTTGGCTTTATATGGTTTGATTCCTGGGGCGCAAGAACACAAATCTCTAGCAGTACATTTAATTTTATACCTGTTCTTCTTGCTCCTACAAACCTGATCCAAGCGTTTGTCTTTGTTGAAGAATCCTTAGATAATTTCTTTTCTTTGGCATAGCTCATCTACTCCTGAAAGGACTTCTTGGTGAATCTGTCCAACAGTTAGATCAGCAATCCTCATATTCTTACTGGTAAGACTTTTCTCTACCATTTTTGAAATTGGAGATTCGATTGAGGACAAGAAGACTGGTTTCAATGTATTGTCGCCGCCTAAATGGAGAAATAAATGCAACATCCTTTGGAAATGCTTGTCCAAGTCTTTTACCTTGTAAGAACAACACTTTCGTTGGAAGAATTCTGTTCTTTTTTCTTCCAAAATATCCTGAGGATTACCAATGAAATGTAGGTGGAGATAATTCATAAACTCAGGTAAGAGCATATTTACCATCTGAATCTGGCTCTGTTCTGAGAATAGGTTCCACCATACTAGCAAGGTTCCTACGAAACTTGAAGTTAATTCTGTGAGAATGTCTGAAGTGTTATATACAGTTACCCTTTTGTGTAAACACCACGCATAAAAATCCTGTATGCGTTGTGGCCATTGTTCTCGTGGGATATCATCAAATGTGAACTTCATGTTTCCAATCCCATCTGTTCTTCTTGTTGGCCTTTCACTTGGGGTGTTTGACTGTTCATCATCATTTCTATAGGGACTTGTTTCTGTTTCATCCCTGTCAGCCATAAACACTTGGGGTAAATGTGTCAATTCTGAAGTACTACCAGAATTTTCTGTGAATATGAATGGAGGATTATCATCTGATGACGATTCATCTGTCTGAGAACTTTCTGTAGTTTCAGATGTGTCTGATTCTTCAGAAGTGTCTAGTTCTTCATATCTGTTTGTCATAAGAATCTGGGAAGGCGTAAATTGTGGAGATTGTGCAAAATAGCTGCTGATTGGATCATGATTGTCATAGTAACTGTCAGAATGTTCAGAAGATACGGGTGAATGAAGAACTGTTGATGTTACCCATTTTCTGGTAGGACAATCTAGAGGTTCTCCATGACCTTTGATCATTAGCTGAGCTGGACTTGATTGCGTCTCCGGACTAGACGATCTGTGTCTCTCAGCTGGCTGTGAGCTACTTGCTTTCCTTTTGCCTTCTTTGATATCTTCTCTCTTCCTAGCTTTTTTCTATTGTTCCCTTATGACTTCTCTGATTTCTGCAGGATCCTTTTTACCAATTTGTGCATAGAGTGGATGAGGATTAATTGGTGCCTGCATAAAGGTTGAGGATTTATTTCCAAAATCCAATATGTCTAAGGGTTTAGGGCTAGGAATAGAACTTAGACCAAAGCTTTGAGGAGTAAACTGGGGTCGTCCAAAATTCAACAGACTTGCAGTGTCGGGTTTTTGTGTTAGGTCTACCTGTTTTTCCTCGATAAGCTTAATTTGCCTTTTTAGCTTGGCTATCTCAGCATCTAGATCTGACCTGAAATAAGATGGGTATTTTCCTTTCTCAAAGTCATCTAACCTTTTCTGGAGTGAGAGTAACATCTCCTGGTTTTTATTGTGCTGAGAGTCCATTTTTGCTGTGAGTCTGGCTTCTGTTCCTGTTAAGAGTTCCTGCACAGTGTCTATTTTCCTGCATATAGTATTGAGACCTGCATTTTGGGCTAAAGCATTCTGGCTTTGCCAATTGAGAACGGTTTCTGCAATACTATTTCTTATGGGGTTACCATGTGCATCTACTTCTGTAGGAATAGGAATCTTGGAACAATATTTAATACCATCAATGGTCTGCTCATTAAGCGGAGGGAAATTGAGTTCTACTGGTCTGCCCATCATCATGATTGCCGGTGGACTCTAGATGACTGGTGAGGCCATTGTTGCTTCTTGAGCACAGCTGATGGTTGGTGTAGCCTCTTGTTTTGGGATTACCTGTTCAGGGGCATTTTTCCTTTGCCATTTAAAGATATTTTTATAACAGGGTAATACCTTAGAGGGCTGTTTCTTGGGCTTTCGCCTTACAGCCTGATCCATTAGGAACTGCCATTCTCCGTAATTTTCTGTTGGAGCTGTGGTTGACAGTTGTGGGGCAGCATCTGTCTTATCATCCCATCCTGTGGGGATAATTGAACCTGTAATAGGCTCGGGAGAAGGTATTTCATAGTTTACGATGTAATCAACCTTCCCTGATGGTTGACCAAGGGGTCCGACCATTGGATCACCTTTCTGGTAACGGTGGTATAGGGATGAGCTTGTACTCGCTATCTTCTTCTTGGGCAGTGTGAAAGAAGTTTCTTCTTCAGAGTCAGAATCTGAATATGAGTCTGGAAGGTTTCTCCTTGGCTGGCAACTCCTTTTATTCCTAGGACTTTCATTGTTGTGGGGATGGTCTTCTTCACAATCGCAGATTTGGGAGGTGCAGACATCCCTATAGCAATGGTCCGTCTTTGGACCCTTGAAGAAATATGTCTCATTACCCTGTTCATCAAAGGAATGGATTATTTTATTCAAGGAATCAGGTCTCCTTCGACGAGGAGCTGGTTGGACTATGAACATGGTTGGAAAGATTGAAGGTGTGGGAGCATCCTTTTCATGTGACCTATCAAACTTGATAGTCACAGAGCCATCTTTTTCTCTGATAAACTTTGGCTCAGAGGACTGAATTGGTCTGACATGTTGCTGAGTCCTCTCATAGTTTGTAATCCATCGTTCTGGCAAGAGCTTGAGAAGTTCATCTCTGCTGATCTGTCTAGGTACATGTAAACATGTAGGAGCCTGTGAGTTGTGATAATCAGCTTGGATAAACAAAGCTTCACCACTATCATTTTCTACATTTAAATCTAGTGCATGATTCTGCACTCTGTACGCCATTTGATAGTGCATGGTTGCCTCAATGGAATTGGTGTCCTGAGGTGGTCCAGCAATCTGTACTTGAACCTGTAGAGCCGATAGGATCTTTGGGTCCTGTAGAGACATGCAAAAATTTGGATAAAGTGTAACAAACACAGTTCCTGCATTAAGTGTTGTCTCTATTGTGCCAATACAAGCATGCTGGTATTCCGTATATCTGACGTCCAGTAGGGCCATTCTGGCTGTGACTGGTAGTCCTTTCCTGCCATGATATGTTAGTGCAAGTCTTATAGCACCAAAATGAAGATGAGTATATCCCTGCTTTAGCCATTGCTCAGGGAACTCTGTTGGCAGTTGTAGTGACACAAATTGTTCTTTGTGCGAGGCAAAAATTGGATGCTGGCTAAACTTGCTAGCGTGGATATATTCTAGGACCTTTGAAGCTGGCTGCTGAATAAGTGTCCTAATCCTTCTTATGGGATTCAAAGAAGGCTTATGAAAAGCAGCATATGGATTCGGAAGAGGAAGTGTTGTCTCTCTCCAGTTTTCTTTATGGGTGATTTCATATAATCCCCCAATTCTGTCAGTAGTGGACTTACGGAAGGAAGGGCTGGTGTTTAGTGTGATGGGAGCATTCATCACAAGAGGGCTGTCTCGAGTAGTGTCTTCCATGGTGGTATGGTCAAGGTGCTTCTCCAGGTAGGGTTCCTTGATTTGAACATCGTACCTGGATGGACTTCGTGACCCGATTCGTCGTTCGGCGGGAAAATTCCATTTCTGCCCTTTACCCAGTCTTACGATCGCCTCTTTTATTTTTATTCTATTGGTTTTTGGATACCAAGGGAATATAATATTAAAGTAATTCGCCGGGGGATGAGAAGAAGATTCATTTGCACCGAGGGGGGTTTGGGATTGTGATTCGTTCCCACCTCTTTTCTAATATTCATTTGTATAATATCATCGAAATCGTCACCACCACCACCAACGACGACGCTATGTCATATGACCAAATCGAGAGGTTATGATATAATAACGACTACGACATTAAGGCCTTAACAATTATTTCTTATATATAAATGTCGGTAACCCCACAAATCGCATTAATTTTAAGTATAAAAGAATATTGCCAAAAAATTTACTATCTTTATGGAAATACATTACAAATAATTAGTAAATTATAAATAATTTGTTCTTTCACGAAATGACAAAACAAGAAAATCATAAGCTTAACATATATCTTACAAGAAAATTTGTATAGTAATTATTACTCTAACTTTACAAATTGTTTGTTCATCTTTAAAATGTACTCGTTAGAAGACAAAAATTGCTTTACAGTTTTTTTATTTACATAATTTAAGTCACACTTCCTGAGAACAATTAAAAAAAAGAACCGATAGTATTACAAATATTTAATAAGCGTCCGTTGGTGTCGTTCTCCATATTCTCTATGACACAGATCCCGCCTTTCTAATTTTCATACATTTAACTAAAATTAAAATTAAATGCGAGTATACATTAATAATTTTACATTAATTTTATATGAGCAGTAAGATGAATAATGATTTGTCAGTGAAATATATTAAGGAATTGACAATTATCTTTATTTTACTTTAAAAGTAAATAAAAATAGAGTTTAGCAAATTTTAAAGAACAAATTAAATGTTAAAAATAAAATATTATATTATCGTTAGGATTATCGACATGATTTGTTTCGGAATCGTATAGTACAAAATTCCATGCCCTTGTTGCGCCATGCGATTATGCTTCCATCTAATTCCAAGGAAGTATAACAAATATTGTAAGAAAAGGTTAAGAAACATAGTAAGTTGTTGTTATAGGGAGTATAACTGAAGGACACCTTTTGCCCTTTCTTCTTGACAAAGTACTTCCTCGGAAAAACAAAGTTAGATAAGATAAACGCCGACCATTCATGACCACAACAACCAGCAAAAGGCAAGAGAACGAGAGTTGGATGTCCGTGTTATGTATACATATCTCCCTCGGTCTACGAAAGGAATGAATAGAGCGAAAATGTAATTTCGAATCGTTTTGGTGGAACCAAATGTCGGGATTTCAAACCGCGATTTTGATAAAACTCATCGTAACTTTCACCAATAATTATCGAAACGATAGAAGGGAGTGTTGTCCGAATCCCGTCGAATTCATATCCCCAAGTTATTGACAAAGGAAACGAAAGTGGGGGGAACAATCATGTGGGGGTGGCATGTGCCGAATGTCCCGATCCATTTTCTTCATCCACGTCCAATAATGCAATGAAATATCCACCCACAAACACTCCCTTCTCAACCTGCATTGAATTGTATTTGGATCTGCCATTTTGTCGAAATTATGATTTCATTTGCTTACTCAAACACCACCCGTTAACATAAAACACCACACCCAAAACTACCAGCAATAATATTAGTTAGTAGTAGTAGTAGTAATCATTGGTCCCCCAACTCCTCTAATCATTCATCTCAGAAGTTCGCAATCTGCATTACTTGGTCAAATGGAAAATGTTCAAAAAGTAATGACCAAAAAATTCCAAAAAAAAAAATATTATCGTGCTGATAAGGCATCAGGCTTCGATTTCTCGTCTATCTAAAGGGATAAATACGATGTAACCTCTGGTTTGTAATGAATCTGGCCATTTGGTCCCGGAAGAACCCTTTCGATACCGTCCCGGCTAACGCGACGTGCGGTACCGACGCAAACCCTTTTTCAGGAGTCCGGACCTGACTCCATCGATGCCATGCCGGGGCACGAGAGAAGATTCCCGCATAATAAAAAAAAGCTTAATGAGCGATTAAAAGATCGAACCTCCCCTTCAACCTGCATCATTATTGGACAAACTCGTGGTAGTTAATGACTTGTCGTGTTTTCTTTTATTAATTTTTTGCTAACACTGGTTTGACTTGAATTCCTCGAGCTTTCGGACGAGTCCTTATTTTACAATGTGTAGCGTGTATGATAAGATAGAGGGCAGTTGGAATTGTCTACCCTTTTTTCTCGGTTGGTCGATGAAATCAACAGCAAGCATGCATATATGACATGACCCGATAATGGATCGAGACCCCGGTAAAAACCAAGGGATGTAAGAGGAAATGGCGACCTCGATCGGACAAAGCATGGGAAATTTCGTCCACCCCCTCCTCCCCGTGTAAATTTCCTCTCCCCATCTACTACTACTTTGGTAAAACATTTGACTGTGTGTCATGATTAAAACAATTAGGACCACACATGTGAATGCAGCTGAGGCTGCTTCCTCCTTCTTTACTAGCGTCAGGAAATGAATCATCACCGTCATCTACACCCACTAACCCAAGGACTTTGTAGTATAAATAGAGGTGCATCCCAAAAGGGAGAGCCTCGTCACTGGATCTACTACCGAAAACTCAAGTCCTAACTCCTTCATTCACTCCCTCCCTCCCTCACTCCTTCCTACGAACTCCCCAACTTGGGTTGTGTCCTGTCCTAACACATCCCCATCCCCTCTTTCCCAAATGGCTGCATCCTTCTCTGTGCCTTCAATGGTAACCTTCTTACATAATACACGTATCAGTCGGTCATTTATTCCCCACCATGACGTGTCGGGGAGGCATTCTTTCCTCATTGATTAATTATTTATCACGTTGTCTTATTGTGCACGGAATCTTATTATGATTGATCAGATCCTGGAGGAAGAGGCGAGGTTTGATGCCGAAGTAGGGGAGGTTCAGCAATGGTGGAACTCCGAGAGGTTCAAGCTGACTCAGCGTCCCTACTCGGCCCGAGATGTAGTGGCGCTGCGTGGCACTCTCCCCCAGTCCTACGGCTCCAACGAGATGGCCAAGAAGCTGTGGTGGACCCTCAAGAATCACCAGGCCAACGGCACGGCCTCCAGGACTTTCGGCGCGCTTGACCCCGTCCAGGTCGCCATGATGGCCAAGCACCTCGACACCATCTACGTGTCCGGCTGGCAATGCTCGTCCACCCACACCACCACCAATGAGCCCGGCCCTGACCTCGCAGACTACCCTTATGACACTGTTCCCAACAAGGTTGAGCAGCTGTTCTTCGGGCAGCAGTTCCATGACAGGAAGCAGAGGGAGGCGCGGATGAACGCGAGCCGCGAGGAGCGAGCCAGGACCCCTTTCGTCGATTACCTCAAGCCCATCATTGCTGATGGGGACACCGGCTTCGGCGGGACCACGGCCACCGTCAAGCTCTGCAAGCTTTTTGTGGAACGCGGCGCGGCAGGGGTCCACCTTGAGGACCAGTCGTCGGTCACGAAGAAATGCGGCCACATGGCAGGGAAGGTCCTCGTGGCGATCAGCGAGCACGTGAACAGGCTCGTGGCTGCTCGGTTGCAGTTTGATGTCATGGGAGTTGAGACTGTTCTTGTTGCGAGGACGGACGCCGTGGGGGCGAACTTGATCCAGACCAATGTGGACACCCGGGATCACCAGTTCGTCCTTGGGGTGACCAATCCCCTTCTTCGGGGGAAGAGCCTCGCCGCCCTCCTGGCTGATTCCATGGTTTCCGGCAAGACAGGGACAGAGCTCCAGGCTCTCGAGGACAACTGGATCGAGATGGCGCAGCTGAAGACCTTCTACGACTGCGTCGCGGATGAGATCAAGTGCATGAACATCGCGGAGGACGAGAAGAAGCGGAAGCTGACCGAGTGGGCGAGCCACAACAGATACGAGAATTGCCTGTCGAACGAGAAGGCCCGGGAGATCGCAGAGAAATTGGGGATCAGCAACCTGTTCTGGGACTGGGACCTGCCGAGGACGAGGGAAGGGTTCTATCGCTTCAAGGGATCGGTCGAGGCCGCAATCGTCCGAGGATGCGCCTTCGCGGCCCACGCCGACCTCATCTGGATGGAGACGGCGAGCCCGGATCTCGAAGAGTGCACTCAGTTCGCGCAGGGCATGAAAGCAGTCCACCCTAACATCATGCTGGCCTACAACCTGTCCCCATCCTTCAACTGGGACGCGTCGGGGATGACCGACGAACAGATGATGGACTTCATACCAAAGATAGCCCAGCTGGGCTACTGCTGGCAGTTCATCACACTCGCCGGATTCCACGGTGATGCCCTGGTGATCGACACGTTCGCGAGGGAGTACGCGAAGAGGGGAATGCTGGCCTACGTGGAGAGGATCCAGAGGGAGGAGAGGAACAATGGGGTCGACACCCTCGCCCACCAGAAGTGGTCCGGCGCGAACTACTACGACAAGTACCTCACGACCGTCCAGGGGGGCATTTCCTCGACCGCAGCCATGGGGAAAGGCAAGTCCCTAACGAACAAAACCAATCCCATTTTTCCAACCAAACACGTTTCAATAACCAAAATATGTCCAAATGGCTTATGCAGGAGTGACTGAGGAGCAGTTCAAGGAAACATGGACAAGGCCAGGAGCCACGGGGCTCGCAGGCGGGGCCGCTCTCATGGCGGTGGAGGCGAGGATGTGAGGGCCGGCCGCGGGCGAGAGGCCCAAGGGAGTGCGTCGGTTGTGGGGGGCTACTACTAAGAAAAGATTGCCCAGTTTCCCTTTGGTGGCATTGGGGAAGGAAACTGGAGAATAATAATAGTAATAAAAAAAAGAAACTGGCGTGCATAAGATATATCTTCTTCTCGGTCATTTCAATTATTGTGATTTCCCTAATGTATTCAAAATAATAATAATAAACGAATATTTTGTAATTGCGATAATACAGAGAATTTCGGTAAGCCTTATTAGCGAAATTAGTGCACAATATCAGCACAAATTACGAAAAATGTTATGTAGGCTGTGTTTTTATATTTATTGATTGTATTTCTATTTTTATGTATATTTATATATGAGTCATCATGATATCAGAGACATCATGATATTAGAGACATCCCTCTATTTTTTTCTGTCCAGTTCTGCCTGCCTTCGCGACAAGTTATCCACCTTTGAATTCGTCAAGCGGCATTGTTTACTAACGGAATCCTCTAAGCAACAGCTATGTGGGGATAACCGTCACGCCGAATATATCTTCTTCTCGATCATCTCAATTATTTTGATCCCCTGATGTTTCTAGAGTAAAAGTGGTATCATGTCCTCGATGCCTACGTTCTAGCCCCATGCCTGGGATTTTGCAATGCGTACGGTGCAGGCCTCACTGATATTAACATGGCCTTCAATTATGGGAAGGTTGCACTCTTTGTTCTTGCATCCATATCAGGGAACAGTTCAGGTGTGGTGACCGGGCTGCTGGGCTATGGTCTCATCAAGTCTATCGTGTCCATCTCCTCCGATCTGATACATGATTTCAAGACTGGCCATCTGACATTGACTTCTGCGATCAGGCGTCCCCTCACCACACATCCGCCATTGCTCTCAAGTTTAAGAAGAAAAGAAGAAGAGGGAAGAAGAAAGAACCAACTGAATCACTCGCATTCTGTATTCTGTCACCCATGGGTTTTTGTACAGCACAGTTTGTTAATTTTGTGAGTGGGACAACAGAACCCGCACAACTGATTAAGTTGTTTTACTCATTTACCCTCCTTGCACTAACGCTTTGGGCTCTTCACAACATAAACTTCTTCTCTTCTTAACAACTTTGGGCCTCATCTCTTCATTCATCTTGGCCCTGCATTCTAAAGTTTCTGCGTATTGCCATTGTTCTCCATCTCTGCAACATTAGCTTGAAACAGCTCAGGAACCTTCACGACTGTCCCACATTTCTTCTGCTGCTCTTCTTGCTGACACTCCCCCTCAAGATGGGATGTATGGATGTCATACAATCCCATCTTGCTCACCAGATAGTTAAACCTTGCTGGCTGCAGAGCCTTAGTTAAGACGTCTGCTATTTGATGCTCGGTCTTCACATGTCTGACATCTATCTCTTCATTCATCACTCTGTCTCTAACAAAATGCAAGTCGATCTCCAGATGTTTCGTCCTCTCGTGAAATACTGGATTCTTGCTTAGATGAATTGCTGATCGATTGTCGCAATAGAGAGCCACTGGAAACTCCAAGTTGACTCCAAAGTCATTTAGCAGAGACCTTATCCAAATTAACTCAGCCGTTGCTGCCGCAATCGAACGATACTCTGCTTCTGTGGAACTCCTTGACACGGTTGCCTGCTTCTTGGATTTCCAGCTAATGAGAGAACTCCCCAGGAATACACAGAAACCCATTGTGGATCTCCTCGTGTCAACGCAACCTGCTCAGTCGCTATCCACGTAGGCTTGCAGATGGATCTGCGAACCACTTGCTAGCATAATTCCTTTTCCTGGAGACTGCTTGAGATACCTTAATACCTGACTCGTTGCCTGCCAATGCTCAATTCGTGGCTTCTCCATTAACTGCGCCAGAATGTGAACAGCAAAAGCTAAGTCAGGTCTAGTCACTCCCAAATATATCAGCTTGCCAACCAATTGTCTCTACAAGCTAGGATCCACTTGTTGGCTATCTCCCTCCGTGCTGAGTTTCAAATTAGGCAGCATAGGTATAGAGCTTGGTTTCACAGCCAATTTCCCTTGCTCCTCTAATATCCTCAGTGTATATCCTCTCTAGGACAAGAATATACCTTCTCGAGACCTTGCTATCTCAATGCCCAAGAAAAAACGCAATTCCCCCAAGTCTCTCACCTTAAAGTGCTTCTGTAGGTGCATCCATAAGTCTAAAATAACCTTCTCATTAGAACTAGCTACTGCCATGTCGTCTACGTAGACCAAGACGGCCACAAAACCTTCTCCACTGTGTTTCGTGAAGAGAGAATAATCTGCCTTTGACTGTTTATAACCATTCTCCATCAAACAAGCAGTCAATTTGCAGTTCCACTGCCTCGAAGCCTGTTTGAGGCCATACAAAGATTTTCTTAACCTACAGACTCTTCCTTGACACTCCCCCTGCAACAAAAGGCCCGGAGGCAGCTGCATGTAAACCTCTTCATGTAAATTGGTCGACAATTCTTTTTGCTGTTGTAGGATATCCCAAGTCTTCCAGCTTGTTAGAAATCGTGTCGGGGTTACCCCTTCACCTAAAAGGTAGCAATTAGGTGAAGGGTCCCAACCCTATATATATGCATTGGCCCAGGCCTTTCTTTATCCAGTGTGGGACTATTTCCCAACACCTCCCCGTAGTCCCACATCGGATCTTTGTCCGGGGGTCGGGCGCCCTCGTTCGGATTCTTTGTCCGACGGGACGAATCTGGCTCTGATACCATGTTAGAAATCGTGTCGGGGTTACCCCTTCACCTAAAAGCTAGCAATTAAGTGAAGGGTCCCAACCCTATATATGCATTGGCCCAGGCCTTTCTCTATCCGGTGTGGGACTATTTCCCAACATATGTTAGAAATCATGTCGGGGTTACCCCTCACCTAAAAGCTAGCAATTAAGTGAAGGGTCCCAACCATATATATGCATTGGACCAGGCTTTTCTCTATCCGGTGTGGGACTATTTCCCAACACCTCCCCGTAGTCCCACATCGGATCTTTGTCCGCGGATCGGGTGCCCTCGTTCGAATTCTTTGTCCGACGGGACGAATCTGGCTCTGATACCATGTTAGAAATCGTGTCGGGGTTACCCCTTCACCTAAAAGCTAGCAATTAAGTGAAGGGTCCCAACCCTATATATGCATTGGCCCAGGCCTTTCTCTATCCGGTGTGGGACTATTTCCCAACATATGTTAGAAATCATGTCGGGGTTACCCCTCACCTAAAAGCTAGCAATTAAGTGAAGGGTCCCAACCATATATATGCATTGGACCAGGCCTTTCTCTATCCGGTGTGGGACTATTTCCCAACATATGTTAGAAATCGTGTCGGGGCTACCCCTTCACCTAAAAGCTAGCAATTAAGTGAAGGGTCCCAACCCTATATATGCATTGGCCCAGGCCTTTCTCTATCCGGTGTGGGACTATTTCCCAACACCTCCCCGTAGTCCCACATCGGATCTTTGTCCAGGGGTCGGGCGCCCTCGTTCGAATTCTTTGTCCGACGGGACGAATCTGGCTCTGATACCATGTTAGAAATCGTGTCGGGGTTACCCCTTCACCTAAAAGCTAGCAATTAAGTGAAGGGTCCCAACCCTATATATGCATTGACCCAGGCCTTTCTCTATCCGGTGTGGGACTATGTTAGAAATCGTGTCGGGGCTACCCCTTCACCTAAAAGCTAGCAATTAAGTGAAGGGTCCCAACCCTATATATGCATTGGCCCAGTCCTTTTCTATCCGGTGTAGGACTATCCCAACACCTCCCCGTAATCCCACATCGGATCTTTGTCCGAGGGTCGGGCGCCCTCATTCAGAATCTTTGCCCGACGAGACGAATTTGGCTCTGATACCATGTTAGAAATCGTGGTTGGGTTACCCCTTCACCTAAAAGCTAGCAATTAGGTGAAGGGTCCCAACCCTATATATATGCATTTGCCCAGGCCTTTCTTTATCCGGTGTGGGACTATTTCCCAACACCTCCCCGTAGTCCCACATCGGATCTTTGTCCGGGGGTCGGGCGCCCTCGTTCGGATTCTTTGTCCGACGGGACGAATCTGGCTCTGATACCAAGTTAGAAATCGTGTCGGGGTTACCCCTTCACCTAAAAGCTAGCAATTAAGTGAAGGGTCCCAACCCTATATAAGCATTGGCCCAGGCCTTTCTCTATCCGGTGTGGGACTATTTCCCAACACAGCTACATCACAACGAACAACCATATATCCTGCCCACCAGGTTCACCGGCATCATACCAGGGAGCGAGTAGCTTCTCCACCATCTTCTCGGACAAATCGTCTTTGTGCTTGACCGCCTTAGAATAAACTTTGATAAGGTTGAAAGTGCAAAGTGCTCTGAAATCCATGCTTCCGAAACAAAGATTCGACCAAATAAAGATTAAATTTTCCAGCGATGGCTTGCCTTTATATAATCTACAAATGACCGGATGAAACGTGCTTACGGTAAAACCCGTCTCCGTGACGTTAAATAGCTTGGGCCAAAAGTGTAGAACCCGAGTTGGGTCTGCTTGCCGTTTTATGGGCTCGAGTCGGGGTTACGATTAGTAATAGATCCAAAACCGGAACCCTTGGGGATACCGTCACTGTCATCAGGGAAAAGACTAAGTAAGATTCATATGGAAAAGGATGGGTGGGTTCCAATCCTAATCATATCAGTCATATGAAAAAGAATTGATAGTTTCATCCAGTCAACAAATTACCATCGAGCAACTATCAATTTCAATTCTAATAATATCAGTAGGCAATTTCAAGAAACACCCGTTTCCAAGAGCGAAAAAAGAAAACATGCAAAACCAACCACCTAACTCGACTTCTAGCCATTAAAAAAATCACGAACCATTTCCTGTGATAAAAAACAACCTATGACACGATCGCCGACCTTATTTCCGTCGTGGAAATCTACAGGACGGGAAAGCAAAGCGATGATGTCCTTCTTCGACAGGTTCCTGTACCGCTCAAGCGGCAGTAGGTCGAGCAACACCCCGTAGGAGATAGCTTGCCGTTTATCTACAAGTGACAAGATGATTGAAAGAAACAAAGATTCCATACTAAATCACCTCAATGAAACAAGAAACGCGGAAACAACGAAAGGTAGAAAAGTAAATTCAAGATATGAGAGTGGCCACCACACGGCCGGTGGGTGAGGGAGAGGCAAGTGATTGCGACCTTTCAGGAGATGTAGAATCAGAACAATTTCATACCGTTCTGCTTTGAATCCCTACCTCGAAATAGTGATGGGTGTTGCTTCGTTTCTTCCATTCTCAATTCCAAAGTTTGATTGAACAAGATCCCTGGCATGCCTTCATATCATCTGAAACATACCTACGGTAAAACTCATCTCTGTGACGTTAAATGGGTTGGGCCAAAAGTGTAGAACCCGTGTTAGGTCCGCTTGCCGTTTTATAGGCTCGAGTCGGGGGTTACGATTAGTAATAGATCCAAAACTGGATCCCTTGGGGATACCGTCACTGTCACCAGGGAAAAGACTAAGCAAGATTCATATGGAAAAGGATTGGTGGGTTCCAATCCTAATCATACCAGTCATATGGAAAAGAACTGATAGTTTCATCCAGTCAACAAATTACCATCGAGCAACTATCAATTTCAATTCTAATCATATCAGTAGGCAATTTCAAGAAACACCCGTTTCCAAGAGCGAAAAAAGAAAACATGCAAAACCAACCACCTAACTCGACTTCTAGCCATTAAAAAAATCACGAACCATTTCCTGTGATAAAAAACAACCTATGACACGATCGCCGACCTTATTTCCGTCGTGGAAATCTACAGGACGGGAAAGCAAAGCGAAGATGTCCTTCTTCGACAGGTTCCTGTACCGCTCAAGCGGCAGTAGGTCGAGCAACACCCAGTAGGAGATAGCTTGCTGTTTATCTACAAGTGACCAGATGACAGAAAGAAACAAAGATTCCACACTAAATCACCTCAATGAAACAAGAAACGCGGAAACAACGAAAGGTAGACTAGTAAATTCAAGATATGAGAGTGGCCGCAACACGGCCGGTGGGTGAGGGAGAGGGAAGTGATTGCGACCTTTCAGGAGAGGTAGAATGAGAACAATTTCTTACCTTTCTACTTTGATTCCCTACCTCGAAACAGTGATGGGTGCTGCTTGGTTTCTTCTGTTCTCAATTCCAAAATTTGATTGAACAAGATCCCTGGCATGCCTTCATATCATCTGAAACGTACCTACGGTAAAACCCGTCTCCGTGACGTTAAATGGGTTGGGCCAAAAGTGTAGAACCCGAGTTGGGTCTACTTGCCGTTATATGGGCTCGAGTCGGGGGTTACGATTAGTAATAGATCCAAAACCGGATCCCTTTTGGTAATCGTCACTGTCATCAGCGAAAAGACTAAGTAAGATTCACATGGAAAAGAATTGGTGGGTTCCAATCCTAATCATATCAGTCATATGGAAAAGAATTGATAGTTTCATCCAGTCAACAAATTACCATCGAGCAACTATCAATTTCAATTCTAATCATATCAGTAGGCAATTTCAAGAAACACCCGTTTCCAAGAGCGAAAAAAGAAAACATGCAAAACCAACCACCTAACTCGACTTCTAGCCATTAAAAAAATCACGAACCATTTCCTGTGATAAAAAACAACCTATGACACGATCGCTGACCTTATTTCCGTCGTGGAAAGCTACAGGACGGGAAAGCAAAGCGATGATGTCCTTCTTCGACAGGTTCCTGTACCGCTCAAGCGGCGGTAGGTCGAGCAACACCCCGTAGGAGATAGCTTGCCGTTTATCTACAAGTGACAAGATGATTGAAAGAAACAAAGATTCCATACTAAATCACCTCAATGAAACAAGAAACGCGGAAACAACGAAAGGTAGAAAAGTAAATTCATGATATGAGAGTGGTTGTAACACGGCCGGTGGGTGAGGGAGAGGCAAGTGATTGCGACCTTTCAGGAGAGGTAGAATGAGAACAATTTCATACCTTTCTATTTTGAATCCCTACCTCGAAACAGTGATGGGTGTTGCTTGGTTTCTTCTGTTCCCAATTCCAAAATTTGATTGAACAAGATCCCTGGCATGCCTTCATATCATCTGAAACGTACTTACGGTAAAACCCGTCTCCGTGACGTTAAATGAGTTGGTCCAAAAGTGTAGAACCCATGTTGGGTCTGCTTGCCGTTTTATGGGCTCGAGTCGGGGGTTACGATTAGTAATAGATCCAAAACCGGATCCCTTGGGGTAACCATCACTTTCATCAGGGAAAAGACTAAGTAAGATTCATATGGAAAAGGATTGGTGGGTTCCAATCCTAATCATACCAGTCATATGGAAAAGAACTGATAGTTTCATCCAGTCAACAAATTACCATTGAGCAACAATCAATTTCAATTCTAATCATATCAGTAGGCAATTTCAGGAAACATCCGTTTCCAAGAGCGAAATAAGAAAACATGCAAAACCAACCACCTAACTCGACTTCTAGCCATTAAAAAAATCACGAACCATTTCCTGTGATAAAAAACAACCTATGACACGATCGCCGACCTTATTTCCGTCGTGGAAAGCTACAGGACGGGAAAGCAAAGCGATGATGTCCTTCTTCGACAGGTTCCTGTACCGCTCAAGCGGCAGTAGGTCGAGCAACACCCCGTAGGAGATAGCTTGCCGTTTATCTACAAGTGACAAGATGATTGAAAGAAACAAAGATTCCATACTAAATCACCTCAATGAAACAAGAAACGCGGAAACAACGAAAGGTAGAAAAGTAAATTCATGATATGAGAGTGGTTGTAACACGGCCGGTGGGTGAGGGAGAGGGAAGTGATTGCGACCTTTCGGGAGAGGTAGAATGAGAACAATTTCTTACCTTTCTACTTTGAGTCCCTACCTCGAAACAGTGATGGGTGTTGCTTGGTTTCTTCTGTTCTCAATTCCAAAATTTGATTGAACAAGATCCCTGGCATGCCTTCATATCATCTGAAACGTACCTACGGTAAAACCCGTCTCCGTGACGTTAAATGAGTTGGGCCAAAAGTGTAGAACCCGAGTTGGGTCTGCTTGCCGTTTTATGGGCTCGAGTCGGGGGTTACGATTAGTAATAGATCCAAAACCGGATCCCTTTGGGTAACCGTCACTGTCCTCAGGGAAAAGCCTACGTAAGATTCATATGGAAAAGGCTTGGTCGGTTCCAATCCTAATCATATCAGTCATATGGAAAAGAATTGATAGTTTCATCCAGTCAACAAATTACCATCGAGCAACTATCAATTTCAATTCTAATCATATCAGTAGGCAATTTCAGGAAACATCCGTTTCCAAGAGCGAAATAAGAAAACATGCAAAACCAACCACCTAACTCGACTTCTAGCCATTAAAGAAATCGCGAACAATTTCCAGTGATAAAAAACAACCTATGACACGATCGCCGACCTTATTTCCGTCGTGGAAAGCTACAGGACGGGAAAGCAAAGCGAAGATGTCCTTCTTCGACAGGTTCCTGTACCGCTCAAGCGGCAGTAGGTCGAGCAACACCCAGTAGGAGATAGCTTGCTGTTTATCTACAAGTGACTAGATGATAGAAAGAAACAAAGATTCCATACTAATTCACCTCAATGAAACAAGAAACGCGGAAACAACGAAAGGTAGAAAAGTAAATTCAAGCTATGAGAGTGGCCGCAACACGGCCGGTGGGTGAGGGAGAGGGAAGTGATTGCGACCTTTTAGGAGAGGTAGAATGACAACAATTTCTTACCTTTCTACTTTGATTCCCTACCTCGAAACAGTGATGGGTGTTGCTTGGTTTCTTCTGTTCACAATTCCAAAATTTGATTGAACAAGATCCCTGGCATGCCTTCATATCATCTGAAACGTACCTACGGTAAAACCCGTCTCCGTGACGTTAAATGGGTTGGGCCAAAAGTGTAGAACCCGAGTTGGGTCTACTTGCCGTTATATGGGCTCGAGTCGGGGGTTACGATTAGTAATAGATCCAAAACCGGATCCCTTTTGGTAACCGTCACTGTCATCAGCGAAAAGACTAAGTAAGATTCATATGGAAAAGAATTGGTGGGTTCCAATCCTAATCATATCAGTCATATGGAAAAGAATTTATAGTTTCATCCAGTCAACAAATTACCATCGAGCAACTATCAATTTCAATTCTAATCATATCAGTAGGCAATTTCAAGAAACACCCGTTTCCAAGAGCGAAAAAAGAAAACATGCAAAACCAACCACCTAACTCGACTTCTAGCCATTAAAAAAATCACGAACCATTTCCTGTGATAAAAAACAACCTATGACACGATCGCTGACCTTATTTCCGTCGTGGAAATCTACAGGACGGGAAAGCAAAGCGAAGATGTCCTTCTTCGACAGGTTCCTTTACCGCTCAAGCGGCAGTAGGTCGAGCAACACCCAGTAGGAGATAGCTTGCCGTTTATCTACAAGTGACCAGATGATAGAAAGAAACAAAGATTCCATACTAAATCACCTCAATGAAACAAGAAATGCGGAAACAAGAAATGCGGAAACAACAAAAGGTAGACAAGTAAATTCAAGATATGAGAGTGGCCGCAACACGGCCGGTGGGTGAGGGAGAGGCAAGTGATTGCGACCTTTCAGGAGAGGTAGAATGAGAACAATTTCATACCTTTCTATTTTGAATCCCTACCTCGAAACAGTGATGGGTGCTGCTTGGTTTCTTCTGTTCTCAATTCCAAAATTTGATTGAACAAGATCCCTGGCATGCCTTCATATCATCTGAAACGTACCTACGGTAAAACCCGTCTCCGTGACGTTAAATGGGTTGGGCCAAAAGTGTAGAACCCGAGTTGGGTCTACTTGCCGTTATATGGGCTCGAGTCGGGGGTTACGATTAGTAATAGATCAAAAACCGGATCCCTTTTGGTAACCGTCACTGTCATCAGCGAAAAGACTAAGTAAGATTCATATGGAAAAGGATTGGTGGGTTCCAATCCTAATCATACCAGTCATATGGAAAAGAACTGATAGTTTCATCCAGTCAACAAATTACCATCGAGCAACTATCAATTTCAATTCTAATCATATCAGTAGGCAATTTCAAGAAACACCCGTTTCCAAGAGCGAAAAAAGAAAACATGCAAAACCAACCACCTAACTCGACTTCTAGCCATTAAAAAAATCACGAACCATTTCCTGTGATAAAAAACAACCTATGACACGATCGCCGACCTTATTTCCGTCGTGGAAATCTACAGGACGGGAAAGCAAAGCGAAGATGTCCTTCTTCGACAGGTTCCTATACCGCTCAAGCGGCAGTAGGTCGAGCAACACCCAGTAGGAGATAGCTTGCCGTTTATCTACAAGTGACAAGATGATTGAAAGAAACAAAGATTCCATACTAAATCACCTCAATGAAACAAGAAACGCGGAAACAACGAAAGGTAGAAAAGTAAATTCATGATATGAGAGTGGTTGTAACACGGCCGGTGGGTGAGGGAGAGGGAAGTGATTGCGACCTTTCGGGAGAGGTAGAATGAGAACAATTTCTTACCTTTCTACTTTGAGTCCCTACCTCGAAACAGTGATGGGTGTTGCTTGGTTTCTTCTGTTCTCAATTCCAAAATTTGATTGAACAAGATCCCTGGCATGCCTTCATATCATCTGAAACGTACTTACGGTAAAACCCGTCTCCGTGATGTTAAATGGGTTGGGCCAAAAGTGTAGAACCCGAGTTGGGCTTGCTAGCCGTTTTATGGGCTTAATAAAACTGGATCCCCTGGGGATACCGTCACTGTCACCAGGGAAAAGACTTAAGATCTTCTTTACGTGTTGGAGAAAGGTTTAATGTAGATAAAAAAAAATGCTCCGTCGTTGAGAATGTCAAATACCCGTGCCAGCTCAATAACACGGTTGCCTTCACGCTCAAAGTAATTGAAAGCAGCAGTTCTAATGTTGTCCCAGTCTTCTCGAGCTGATACGGGATTATCGACGCCGCGCTGAACTCTTCAAAATCCATGTTCCTGTAGGCCAGGGGTTAGTTCCATTTAGGAACCGGACACAGACATATTTACCAAATCCAAGCATGAGTGATCTCAAGCATGTCTAACATTCAGATCACGGATTCAAAGGAAGAACACCAAAAAATCCCACTGAAATCCACTAAGGTAATTATGTTATCATCATATGCCCCCCTATCGTTAGGATAAGGAAATAAAAAACCGATCGAAGAAGTGGAAAAAAAAACGAGAATGCATGTAGATGGTGCTCAGACAGGCAAGGGTTTAGTCTTCAACTCTCAAAGATCAGAAACTTTAGTCCAAAACAATAAGTCATCATCACCGCGCTTCGAAAGAAAAACGATAAACACGCCTGATCACGCACGCAATCCGAAATCAATCTACGGAGGAAGAATAGGGGGAAACATCCACGACAAGAAAACGAAGGAAAGGCGTCGCGGCGCCGTCACTGGCAAGTTTGATGCAACCTTCTCCTCCTCCTTTCAGTCTTCCATCTTCCCCATTTCCTTCATTCGCGTCCCATCTCTCCTTAATTGCAGAACCAGTCTTCTTTATGGACTTCTTAGGCTCTACCTCGGCCTTCTTCTCCTCCTCCGTAACCATCCCAACGGTCGAATTTCCCTCCTTAACAACCTGCAACATCCCTTCTCCTTCCATCTACATCAATTTCCCCCCCTCAAATTCACCCTTGTCCACAAGGGTGATGTGTGGAAACTATTGCTGAAGATCAAATAAGAATTCCCAAGTAGCTGTGTTTGCTGGATAACCCTTCCACTTGACAAGAACTTGGGTGGCAGCTCTGTGTCCTCATTTCACCAACTTACGCTGCAGAATGTATTCAAGTTCTGAAGGTCTTACTGCTGCTGATATTGGTAAACGAGAATCAATCACCTCACCACGAACAGACCTCTTTAAACGAGAGACATGGAAGGTAGGATGGATGAGAGACTGAGGTGGCAATTTCAACCGATAAGCTACCTCCCCAATCCTATCTAGAATCTTGTAAGGACCATAATACAGTGGCGTCAACTTGTTATCATGCCTGCTCTCCACCGAACTCTGTTTGTAAGGCTGCAATCGAACATAAACCCAGTTACCGATGTTGAAAACTCTCTCAGAGTGTTTCTTGTCAGCCATTTATTTCATTATGCGCTGTCCGCGACCAATGTGAAATCGGAGCAATTTTCGATCCACTTGTTTATTAGCTGAGGGGCCCTTAATGTATGGTAAATGAACAGGTGGTTCAAATCCATACAAGGCCTGAAAAGGAGACATGCGAATGGTGGTATGGTAAGTGGTGTTATACCACCATTCAGCCAAAGCAAGCCACTTAGCCCACATAGAAGGACAGTCACCACTCATGCATCTCAAAGAGGTTTTCAAACATCTGTTCACCACCTCTGATTGCCCATATGTTTGAGGGAGATAAGAAGTGGATTTATGTAGCTCAACCCCTTGTAAAGAAAACAAGTTGTGCCAAAAGTCACTCAAAAAATGGGATCTCTATCGCTAACAATAGAGCTGGGAAGGCCACGCAACTTGAATATATTATTGAGGAAAGCCTCTGACACCAGTGGAGCACTCAGAGGGTGTTTCAAGCCAATAAAATGAGCAAATTTAGTCAACCGGTCAACAACTACCATGATAACCTCATTGCCGAATGATTTTGGAAGGCATACAATGAAATCCATGGAGATTTCTGACCAAGCAACAGTTGGAATTGGTAAGGGTTGGAGAAGTCCTGGGAGTGCAGCTGGATCATATTTGTTTCTTTGACAAACATCACAATGACTGATAAAACTTCTGAGATCCCTTTCCATGCCCTTTCAATAACATATACTAGACACCCTCTTCATAGTAGCATGTACTCCAAAATGACCTCCCACCGAAGAGGCATGTAACATGTTGATGAAGCTGATCTAAGTTGGTTGACATGACCCACCACAAGTTTTCCACGCCTTGTCAATAATTGTTGATTATATTCAAAGGTGGAGTCTTGACCTGCTTGAATCTTCTGCATCACAGTCTGCAGATTTGGGTCTGCCTGCCAACTAGCCTTGATCTCATCGAACAAGGTGCCCTGGTCCAATTGTAATGTGGTAGCCATTAACTCAGCCCCCGGGACTCGAGAAAGAGCATCTGCCACCAAGTTTTCCTTCCCCTTCTTATATGTGATCTCATAATCCAACCCAACCAGCTTTGTCAACCACTTGATCTACAAGTCAGTATGCATTCTCTATTCCAATAGGTATTTGAGGCTTTGACGATCATTTCTGAGCACAAAGTGCCTTCCCAGTAAGTAGTGGCGCCCTTTTCCACTGCATATACCACAGAAAGTAATTCCTTGTCATAAACCGACAACCCCATGTGCCTGGGTGCTAAAGATTTGCTGATGAAGGCAATTGGATGGTCCGCTTGCATTAGGACTGCTCCAATCCCATTGCAGCTAGCATCTGTCTCTATTATGAATTCTTTAGAAAAGTCTGGAAAAACTAAGATAGGAGCAGACACCAGCGCCTTCTTTAACAAATCAAATGCAGATTGAGCCTGTTCACTCCATTGGAAGGCATCCTTTTTGAGTAATTGAGTAAGAGGTCTACTAATAACATCATGATTCCGCATAAATCTCCTGTAATAAGCTGTTAATCCCAAGAAGCATCTCAACTGTTTCAAATTAGTGGGAGTTGGCCATGACGGAACAACTTCCACTTTCCGGGGATCGGTAGATACTCTGGGTTCCTCAATAAAATGACCAAGATACTCTATCTTCCTTTTAGCAAAAGAGCATTTGCTCAGCTTAGCAAACATAAGATGATGTTGCAAGACCTTCAACACCTTAGCCAAGTGATCGAAGTGCATATCTAAGGTAGAGCTATATATGAGAATATCATCCAAGAAAATCGATACAAACCTCCTTAGATAAGGGCGAAAAACATTATTCATGAGGCTTTGGAAAGTCGAGGGAGCATTGGTAAGGCCGAAGGGCATGACTAAGAACTCATAATGGCCTCGTGAGTCCTAAAAGCTGTTTTGGGAATGTCATCCTCTCTAACTCGAATCTGGTGGTAGCCAGAATGTAAATCTAACTTCGAGAACTAGCTAGCCCCATGTAATTCATCCAACAACTCCTCTATAATAGGGATGGGGAACTTATCCTTCATGGTGTGATTGTTCAATTCCCTGTAGTCAATGCACAACCTCCAAGAGTTGTCTTTTTTTTTTAACCAAAACAATTGGGGAAGAGAAATGACTAGTACTGGGTCTTATAACTCCATACAACAACATTTCTTGAATCAACCTCTCAATAATGTCTTTCTGCACACTAGAATACCGATATGGTCTGATTTTTAGTCCTTTCACCCTATCTGTTAATGGAATAGCATGATCTTGTGCTGGCAGTGGAGGTAAGCCCCTTGGCTCTTCAAACACTGACTTGTATTTAGTTATCAACAACTGCACCTGAGGAGGAATTCTTTCCCCAGAATTGTCCTGAACATTCTGCTTGAAATTGGGAATGAGCAGGAGACCCATATCCTTACTGTCAAGTGAAAACACTCCATCCGAGATTCTTCTGAATTCTCCCGCACCCGCAGTCAAAGTCGCCTTTTTGCCCTGTTTAATAAACTGCATTGTCATTGCTGCAAAATCCCACGGGACCGAACCCAGGGAAGTTAACCACTCCATTCCCAGTCTCATATCACACACCTTGATTGGCATCAACAACATGTTAGCTGAATAAATCTCACCTTGCATCATCCAACTGAAAGATTGAATCATTGAGTCACAGTCCAACTGTTCACCACTCGCTACTAACACTCCCCTGCGAGGTATCTTCTGTATGGGACGCCCAACTTGTTTAGCCACCTCCACATCCAAAAAGTTATGGGTGCTGCCTGAATCCATCGGTGTTGTTAACTTCATTTTCTTATAATACCCGAGCACCTTCATTGTTCTGTTCTGAAATGGCATTGCGACTCCATGAAGAGCATACAGGGATACAACTGGAGTTTTTTCTGGAGTTGTCACTTCTTCCACCTGAGTAACTTATGTTCCATTCGACTTTCCTTCCTCCGGATCAAGAGTAATAGCAAAAAGCCTTTTATTAGTACACTTATGATTAAAAGTGTATTTTTCATCGCACCAAAAACACAAGCCTTTTATCCTCTTCTCTTCCAATTCAGCTATAGAAAACCGTTCAACCTAATGTGCAGACAATATGCATGGGATTAGCGGCTTCAATGGGATCTTTTATACTCGTCGGTGGAGAGATTACTAAACGTATGGAGTGGCTGATAAGATGGACCCTTTGGTGGTGGAACATGCAATGTTCTGGAGTTACTCTCCCAAGGTCTGTTTCCATTAGGCCACCTCGATGGAGGTCTGTTATTTAGTGCCGTAGATACTCCTCTCTAACCATTACCCGGATCCCATTTGCCCATTCTCAAATTAGTCTCCCGTCCTCTCCTAGATAGTATATCATCCTCATTAGCTAAAGCCTTGGCAAAAGAGATGGTTTGTTGAAGGGTTCTGGGCTGCAAAACAGTCAGCAGTTTCCGATTCTCCCTCTTTAGCCCCCCGATAAACATTGCAATTTGATCTTCTGTCGATAACTCCACTTTAGTTATCAGGGTAATGAACACGTTGACGTACTCTGAGAAACTGTTCCCTTCCTTTAATTCGCTGAGCAAGACAATTGGCCTGGTCATTTCATTCGATCCAAACCTCATTATCATAGCTGCTGCATATTCTTCCCTCTCAACTAATGCCGTCGATCCTTTTCCTTTCATATACGCATAGTGCCACTTGTAAATACCCCAAATTCAAGGCTGGGTAACTCAAACGATTCGTAACGACTAAAATTAATTTGCCGAAAATCAAAGGTTTCGTAACCTACATCGGTTACATGTGAATAATTCCCCTGGCTGATTTTTTTGCTACTATAAATCAGCCATTGAGACACAAAAAACGGAGGACAGACAGACACAAGAGAAAAGGTATCACTCACCTTCAGAAAAATTAAACCACTTGACCAGAAAAACGCAAGTCTTTGATCCTCCCTGCTGCGTCCTCGCCATCCTCTAGCTAAGGTAGGACCATGCCAAAGACATTGGAAACCCCTCTCTATCAACCCAAATCTACATCATCGAGGCCTAGAAGTCGTCTGAATGCCGAAGATGGAAGACCAGCATGTGCGATTCTATACAAATAAGGGAGCTGCAATTGTCTCCCACGCCCGTCTATACCCAGTCAACCATTAGCCTCTCTGTTGATAAATGTCCAGACTTTCCATGACCCACATGTGCGTCACGGGAAGGCCCCTTTTGCTTTGATGTCGTTCCTTTTCTTGTGCAGGTCAGACAAACCCCGACGTTCAACTTCGGTGCCAACGTTTACCACATCAGTTTCCCAGCTCTTCAGCCTCGCCTTGTCTCTGGCCTTGAGCAAGTCTGCGCTGCAGAACCGGCTCTCCTCCAACTTTTAATTCTCATGATGACAACTGGCAAACTTGGTGCAAACAGCACCCCCCCACAAACAATGGCCGTCTTCCTTCCCAGCGATGCTTCTCAAACTCCCGCCTCCCCAACCTCGTCGCTGCACCAGCCGTCCTCCTCCAGACATCTCAGCGGCGAACCAGCAACCAATCTCCCACATCTAACCACGGTGACCGGCCCCGGCGATCTCAGCTCTAATGCCAATCCACGAGCTTCCTAGCGGCCTCTCTCCACAGATCGGGCAACGGCGAGCCACCTTCTGACGTCCCAAGTTCGTCCGGCGACAGCAGCTCCTCGCCCTTCCCGCCTCTTCCTCGCTTTGCCACCATCAGGATCCAACAGCAGCAACCGTGTCCCTGACGTCCTCCTGGTCCTGCAGCTCCCTTCTCCGGCACCCCTAAACCTCATGGTGGCACCCCATTCTTCCCCGGCACTCCCCGACAATGGTAGCTCATCCCTGGCACCTCCTCAGCGGCCGCTCAGCCTACCGTTTCAGCTCCAGATCTGCCCAAGGTGTCTCTCCTTACGACTGGACTTCACTCCCGACAACGGCGCTACCGAATCTGGCCACTCTTGACCGTCTCCGCCTCGGATCTGGAGCTCCACCGTCTCCCGCAGCGGCCATCCTTCCTCTCCCTGCTGCCTCCATAATCACTTCCGTTTTCAGCTGCTCTCGCACTCCCCGACCCACATGGAGACACCCAAATCCAAGCTTTACGATGCAAGGAAGAGGAAGTGGAGACTGGACGAACCCAAGTCTCGATAAATCAGTGCCAGAAGAGGAGGAACCGGTTCGCAAAGGAGAGGACGATGTCTCTGTGTCACAATCACCCCCCCCCCCCCACGTGGCCCACATCAAAGGTAAAGGCTTTCTTCAATTTTGACTTATGCTTTGGGATTTGACCGTGATGTTCAATTTCGTTGGTTTGCACTTTAGGTTCACGTTAGCACTTAGGATAGAAGTAATAGTTTAATATTACTAAAATGAATGATGGTTTCTCCATTTTTGGTCATTATTTGACTATACGTGCATTTCATTTGATTAACCATTGTTTGATTGTGTCGGACACTAATCTGCACATATATTCATTTTTTTTAATAATAAAAAATAAATAATAAAAATCTGAAATTTTAAGGTTTATGCAACAAGATTTTCCATATAAGTAAAATCATCAAATTGTTATTTACAAGTGAATGCCTTCCTTCGTAACTTCCCTTTTCCTTTACATTAAACGTGATTAGAATTACGCAACACATTTAGAGAATTGACATTAAAATGATTAGAATAGTAAGACATGCCTTACTTTTTTCTAAATTTTACCTAGTTTCATTCAAGTTTAACAATGCTAACCACATTTATATTTTTCTTTGCATGTACATCGAGCACTTAATCTCGGAAGATCAAATTCAAGATTCTGAAGATTAACTCGAAGACGCGAGTATCAAACCGCGTGTGGATCTACCACAGCCTGTGGGCTCGAAGGTTAAAGCAGCCCCAACCTTCAATCAAAGGTATAAAGGGGAGGTGCGGGCCTCCCCGAATTTTTATTTTATTTCCACATGTAACGGATTGTGGGCCCAAGGGCATAGGCCCGCAATCACCGCCCTTCCCCGCTCCTTTTGATCTAAATAATTGTCTGTGCCTGTCCGCATGCCTTAGGCCCATAGGTTTATCGTCCCATGTGATTGTTAAACAAATACACATGAGTTCGGGTCCAACGCCAGAATCGGGTCCAACGCCCGTTAACCAAAAACAAAACTTTTGGAGCAAATGCCACCTTTTCGCATGTTTAAATATAAGAGTTAGTAACTAGGAATCCCCGAATCTACTCTAGTTTTCCGACTTAAACCAAGCTTTTAAAAATAAGTCGGTGGCGACTCCGTAACAGTTTACCTAAGTTAAACAACCACCCTTTTACAAAGTCATTTTGGATGAGGAACTGACGACACGAGCCGCTCTTGGAACCTCCTGAAGCTTCCTCCTCGGGCTATGCGCTTCTTTTCGCCCGTCGCCTCCTAAGGAGCATGGAGACGATCGGCGAAGAGTTTGGGCGTACCCGGTCAGGAATCGAAGGAGGGACTACCCTGGTCTTTCCGCAGCGTTCGACGCTCGAGTCGCGACACCGACCGGAAGACTCTAGGGGAGCGGGCCCGGATCCTCGGGTCGTCCGAACCGCTGCGCGCGTGCTAGGCCGGAAGGCGCGCGTACGCCGCTCAATGGCCAACCCAGACAGGTGCATAGAAGCACATTGACCTTCAACTCTGGTGGAGTAGAATCGAAATCAAAAAACCTCTCACTCTTAAACACCCACTCTTGCACGTCATTACCATCAAAGGGAGGAAACTCTACCTTCGTCTGTCGAGTAAGCTTATCAACCGGCCAAGACTCAGTCATCACCCCCTTTACCTCTGACTCTAACCTTCCACCCAAGTCTGTGACTACATCCGACGCCTCCTTACCTGTCCTTCTCGCCTGCTCCTCTAGGCTAGTTATCTTGGCATTCATGCCATCCAACTTCCGAATAAGCTCCTGCAGGAGGTCCCTGAACGAGTCCGACTCCATGAGGCTCACTTTGGACCTTGTTCCGTCCGACACTAGCATTCCCTACTACAAGGCTAAGCTTCGTGCTCTGATACCACCTAATGGCCAGAAAACCCGCCACCACTGCTCAGAACACTCAAGAGAAGCTGAACCTTGTTACTTACAGAAAATAGAGGAACCACCAACCATTACACAGTAATAACTTTCAAGCTAAACATCCAACCACACTACACTACAATCACCCACTACACAGAATATCATTCTTCCGATGAGAAAAACACTTCTTCCGCCTTCCCTTGCCTGCTAACAGCTTCCTCTCCCTTCCTTCTTCTCTTTCTCTGTCCTTTCTCCCCTAACCGCCTTGCTGTTTTTTACCCGAGTTTGTTGTAACCTTCTCCTCCTTTCAGTCCTCCATCTTCCCCATTTCCTTCATTCGCGTCCCATCTTCGGCTTCGACCCGTAGGGACGTGTTGACATGGTAAAAATCTTGGACTTAATTATAAGAAATCATAAGTCCAAGCCCACTTTTATGTGAGCCCGCCAGGGAAGTACTAAGTCTACAAAGATCGGTGTTAAGTCTACGAGAGTCAAGTCAACGAGGGTCTAAGTCTACGAGAACCCACGTCTACGAGGGTAAAGTCTACGAGGATCAGAAAAGATCTTGACTTTTGAGATTTTTTGGAAAGAAGATTATGGGGCCACGTACCCATTTGGAAAGATCTTCAGATAGAGGAAAATATGAGGATTTGATTTAATATAATTAATTTAAGAAAGAGAAGTGGTTAAGTTGGATAAAAGCGACGTATACCAGTCAGATTGTTACCAAGATTCTGGAGAATTGATTGAGAGGGCCACGACCTTCAAAATATCCTAAGAACGTGTTAAACGTGTTCAGCACTCAAGCTTTGCAAGATTCAGTATAAAAGGGGAACAGATTCTCCTTAAGAAATTTTCACGATCAATCAGCCAAACACAAGTTTTGCATTGCTCGTCACCCTTAGTTTAGTAGATACATCGGCCTGGGTTTATTGGGTCATCCTTCCAACAGCGGAGTGAGCAACCGTAGCTCCGTTGATCAACCTTCCGCCAGCACTCCCATCGTCGAGATGAGCAGCCGTAGTCTCGACACCCAGCTTCCACCATCGCCTCCACCGTCGGGACGAGCAACCGTAGTTCCGGCGATCATCCTCCGTCTGCATGTCTGCCACCAAGGTGTTCATCCGAGGCCTTAGCATCCACATCCAACATCCGCCAGACTCTGCTTCACGGGGCGCAAGTCTACAGCGCACTGTACCGAGTCTACAACGTCAACAGTGACGTCAGCACCAGGTCTACGTTTCGCGACAACGAGTCTACAGCGTCAGCAGTAACGTCAGCTCCAGTCGCACCTCTAGCAGTGAGTCTACATCGCCTCCGTCATCCATACCACGTTTTTTTCCTTCATTTTTATGGCTGTAAGCATTCATTTCTTCTTTTAAAACTTTGAACTTGTAACAGCCGTATTATTTATCATTGAAATTCATCTTTCTGGTGACCACATACAATTCCCTGTTAGTACAATTGCCAAATATTTCCAACGTAGTCCGTTTCCTACGCGAACAGGACGACGAAACGACGACCCCTATCGCGGGATCACCCCTACCACCACCCGGCGTCGGGGGTTTCCACACACGCCCATTAAGGGATGGATCGGACTGTCGGACAGTGACACTTTATTAAAAGTTCCCTTCGGGCAGGCCGACCGAAAAGTGGCTGAAAGCTTTTCTTGTTGGCCCAATTTAGAGAAGTGCAGGGATATTGGCCCAAGTCGCCAAGATTGGATCTTTTTCGTGGAAAGGCGTGCGTCGCCACGCGGCTCTGATCGGACGGATCGAGGCATCGGCCCACGTCGATCCCCACCGTCGGACGATATGCTGACGTTTTCGGGGGCAGATGGGGAAGACATTGAAATAGGGAAAGGTTGGACATCAATCGGGTTGCGTGGTCAGGAGCGCTCTGGGCTTCAGCCTCTATTTCTTAGAAAGGGCGCGCCTCTCCACCCCCAAATTATCAGCATCCCATCTTTCGATCGATACCCACTTCTGTTTCTTCGTCGTTATCGCCGCCCAGGTGCTTGAATTTGTCGTTGCTTTTGATTTATTCGAGGTCGAGTTCGATCTCTTGGCTTTGATGGGGTTTGGTGATCGCTGTTAGGTTTGATTGAATTGTGGTCGTCTTTGATCGATTTGGGATGTTATTCGGCCTCCGATCCTGAGGGGATCTTGATTGTGTAGTTTGGTGCTCGATTCAGTCGCTTTATTGACGAGATTGTGGTGCCCTTGTCATGTTCTTGGTTTTCTCGCTTTTGTTGAGAAAAGTGTTTCCTCTCGGATGGACTGAATCTATCATCATTCGCATCTTTCGTTGCTGTTTCTTTCTTTGGGAATCTCGTACCTGACCTGTTGCTTGAGTAGGTATACTGAGAAAGTGAGAATTGGTTATTATGGACAGCGAATCAGAAGGGTTGTCACATGGATGTTTTCAACCTTGGTGTCATATTAGGGTCTCTATCTAGTATTTTCTGATTGATTGGTAGCTGGTTTTGATTTGAATTCCTGGCAATTATTGTGGTCTTAAGTTGTATGATTTGGTGATTGCCCCAGGTAGGGGTGTTTGGTTCTTTGGATTAATTTGTGTTTGAAATAAAGGAGTTTGGGAGATTGAAGAGGTTTTCTATGATCATCGTTGTATCGAGTGGGATATTTGTTATGGTTAGATAGATGATGAGTTTTGTTAGTTAGATTGGCGGGCTAGAGAAAAGTTGGGGATGAGCCTCTGTTTCCTTTAACCATGTTTTCAGTTACTGATCCTTTACTTATATTGACCTTTATTGTAACTTTCAGCTTATAATCATCAAGGAAGAACAGAAGTTCCTCTGTGGATACTCAATTTTCATGTCTGAGATCGACGTTCAGATTCCAACTGCTTTTGGTAGGTTCCATCTGCTTTATGCGAAGACTCTAGCAGCCTGTACGTTGTGATTGAATTTTCTCTAATCTGATTTTATGATCTTTGTGGTGCTCAGATCCTTTTGCTGATGCGAAGGCCGAGGACTCTGGTCCGGGGACAAAAGATTACGTCCACGTGCGTGTCCAGCAGCGCAATGGTAGGAAAAGCCTGACTACTGTCCAAGGTCTAAAGAAAGAATTCAGCTATAACAAGATTCTTAAGGATCTGAAGAAAGAGTTCTGCTGCAATGGTACCGTGGTTCAGGACCCCGAGCTAGGACAGGTTCAAAAGTTCTAACTTTTCGACTTGTGTAACATTTCTTCTCCATCAATGGTGCTTACATGACATTGTTGATTTTGGTGCAGGTCATTCAACTGCAAGGTGACCAAAGGAAGAATGTGTCAACATTCCTGGTGCAGGTCGGTATTGTTTCATCCTGATGGCAGCTTCTTAAGCGATTTCGTTTATATCACTGGTTATGAGATGGTGCTTTTATGGTGGGCAGACCGAGATTGTGAAGAAAGACCAGATCAAGATACACGGTTTTTGATGCAGGAAGTCTGCATCGGTGAATGTAGTTTGTGTGTCCTGTCTTTGAGGCGGTTGGTTGTACGCATCACATGTCCTCGATTGCCTGAATATCATTACTGTAGTCGTGTTTTTATCGTGGGATTGGTACTGCTACTGGTCCAAGTCGCTGAGTAATGTTGATACTCTATGGCTCTCCATGGCACTAATCACGGCGACCCTGCTTCTGTGCTGTTGAATAAACATGTCTGTTGGTTAATCTCTTGGCGTTGGATGAATCCTCCGGCGAGTTTCTTGGTCTGTCGGATCCTCGCTCCCTGGCTTTGGGAGACTGGCGTCGTTGCTTTCAAGAAACTCTGTTAAGAGGCTTCAAAGATATAAATCCGCATCCATCCTGAGCACGCATGCATGTTTGTTTTCTGCCAACATGGTCACTAGTGACTGTTCAGCTATCTACCCATTGTAAATCATCGCTGTGCAATCTCCGAGCTGACAGTCGAATTCTTCCCAGAAGAGCACGGTGCAGCATCCGCAGCATTTTCGTGTTGCCCAGAGTAGTCGACCCAAAATCACTCCATCATCAACAACAACAACAACAAACTTAATGGTTGAATGTGGCTAGTTCTTTAACTGGGGAACAACACAATGTCCCATCCAGATCAACCAGCCAACTCACCAGCCGAAAGTAAATATAAACTAAAAAACTAAGAGAAGCCTTCGTCAATGTTTGAACAACCCCATCGATTGACGTTTTGGATTTTTGCAGGGGGGTTGCGAACTACCATTCTCTTCCATAAACCCCCAGTCTTTCCCCCCGTCCAATTCATCCTGTAAAATGAAAAGGAAAGATTCGCATTTGAGAACTACTGGGTTGGGTCGGTTGTTGTTGATGATGATGGCTGACAAGGGCGATTACCAATCCCGTGATGGCACTGGCACCACTTCATCTGTTTGAACACATTGATGGATCCCATGTACTTACATTGGTCCCAAGGGGGCAGCGCTTGCTTATGTTGTATTATCCTTTCTCAACTGCCCTGCATCATGTTGTAGTAATGACAACTTCCTGTCCCATGGGGGAAAATGTTGCAGACAATGTCCTCAATCCGGTACATGATGAACCCCCGGAGTTTCGCTGTGTGGGGAGATCATTAGGATGTGTAGTGATAATCTATAGTCAGGTAGGAGGTAATCCCTCGAATCGGTGACTGCCCCGGAGGAGGCGGGGGCTTAACTTTAGAGCATCATCACAAGAAGCTTCCGAGTTTTTTCGTGGGTTGGATTGTGGGGATGGCGAGGGGGTGCACTGACTCAAACCACGTGGGATTCAGGTTGTCTTTCTTTGTCCTTGGGAAGGTGAGGCAAGGTTGTCCGAAGAGATGAATGCCTGTGTTCCTATCCATCTATCCATCACAGCTCATGCAAGCATTGTCAGATGTACTAAAAATAAACAAGTAGCCATAGTTTTATTGGGGGCTATACGCGTTTCTAGTTAAAATCCCCATGGAGGAGGCGAACTCTCTCTCGGTAAGTAATTCGCAATGTGCAAGTGCCAGAGTTTTCCCCCGAACGCAATCCCGGTCCCTCGTCTGGAGTAAGGAAAATGACACGGAAGCTTATCGTCGGAAGAGGTAGATGTTCCACACCCATGTGCTAACATATGCGAACAAGATATGTCCCTCCGGCACGAAAGTTCGACCTCCCCCAGCAAGACGCTCGATGACCGGAAAACGACCAAAAATGAAGAAACTTAACTGGGGGATGTAGACGAATTCGTCCATTTAGCCCACAAGCTTCTTCCCTTTGAAAGGGAAAGGGAAGATGGGAGGGGTTGCGACACCCGTCGTGGTCCTGCATTTTTCGACACTGATCTCACTGTTCAGTCGAGATCAAGCGGTACCGTACTGTACTGACGCATTGGATTTCCGGAAAGGAACGTGGAACCACCGAGGGGATGGAATGGATGGAACGGAAATCGATTCCCTTAGCGATTTCGAATACCAAACGCACCGTAAATATTTTGCCAATTACTCTAAATATGGGGAACACATCGCATGATACCACGACGCCTCTCGCTTCTCGTGATATCGTGGCCGACAGAGGGGTCTTGCCGGGACGTCATCACACGGAATTTGAAAAAATTGAGTTTAAATCTTAACTCCGTGTTTTAAAATTTACTTAATTTTTTTAACACCGTATTTCTAATACCGATTTACTAAATTCAAAAAAATATTGTTCGAATCTAATCTAACTAAAATATGAATCCAAGTAGTTAGGAGGTTGGTTGTTAGGTTCGAAACTTTCTGTCCGTAACCACCCGTATCGAAAGACTCATCAATCAGGCCGGAAAAAAAAAAAAACAGATCACCTTAATGGAGATTGGGTTCACGTGGAACACGGGATTTGAATTAAGGGAAAGATTCAATAATGCAATTTTGAATATGCAAATAATGAATGATGAATCGCCCCAACCCACCCACCGCCAATCAATCAGGGTGTGAGTGATATTATTACAGACCGCGTGATATGTGGGTTGTAATATCATCCCCTCCCCCCCAATGAACACTCTTTATAAGGGCGTCGGGGTGGCCTGTCCCCCCTCCCACATGCAAAAATCAAATAAAAATAAATAATAAAAAAAACACATATTTTGATAAACAAGAGTAATAAATATATCACATGGGGCACAGGTGGGGACGACGACGACAGAAGAAAAGGAGATGGTCCAGCTAACAACAAATATGATAAGTCCAGTCCTCCCCACACAACATATCCCCATCTAAGACAGAGGGGTGGGCTCATTTTACATTAAAATCCGTATCATTAATCAAACCCTCATCTTTATCATTGTTGCCCATAATTGCTCCAACACCACCACCCCTCCATTCCTACGTGTCATCTCTATCCACTCACAATTATGTACCGATTTAATATTTAATATGTTTTGTGAGTTTATATTTATTTATTTCAGACATGAACCCGAACATCGTACCTGTATGGATTTCGGGACCCGATTCATCGTTCGGCGGGGAAATTCCATTTCTGCCCTTTAGTCAGTTTTACGATCGCCTGTTTTATTTTTTTTTGGACACCAAGGGAAAATAATATTAAAGTAATTCGCCGGGGGATGAGAAGAAGATTCATTTGCACCGAAGGGGGTTTGGGATTATGATTCGTTCCCACCTCTTTTCTAATATTCATTTGTATAATATCATCGAAATCGTCACCACCACCACCAACACACGACGACGAACGCGACGTCATATGACCAAATCCAGGTTATGATATAATAACGACTCCGACATTAAGGCCTTAACAAATGTCGGTAACCCCACAAATCGCATTAATTTAATCGTCTTCCTTAGAAAAACAAAGATAGATAAGATAAAAGCCGACCATTCATGACCACAACAACCAGAAAAAGGCAAGAGAAACGAGAGAGTAAAAGAAAAGAAATATCGTTCAATCATTATTGCACTCGGGAGTTGGATGTCCGTGTTATGTATACATATCTCCCTCGGTCTACGAAAGGTATGGATAGAGCGAAAATGTAATTTCGAATCGTTTTGGTGGAACCAAATGTCGGGATTCCAAACCGCGATTTCGATAAAACTCATCGCAATATTACGTAACAATTCACCAATAATTAGCGAAACGATAGAAGGGAGTGTTGTCCAAATCCCGTCAATTCGTATCCCCAAGTTATTGACAAAGGAAACGAAAGTGAGGGGAGCAATCATGTGGGGGTGGCATGTGCCGAGTATCAAAATGTCCCGATCCATTTTCTTCGTCCACGTCCAATAATGCAAGGAAATATCCATCCCCAAACACTCCCTTATCAACCTGCATTGAATTGAATTTGGATATGCCATTTTGTCGAAATTATGATTTCATTTGCTTACTCAAACACCGCACTTTAACATAAAACCCCACACCCAAAACTACAATAGTATTAGTTAGTAGTAGTAGTAGTAATCATTGGTCCCCCAACTCCTCTAATCATTCATCTCAGAGGTTCGCAATTTGCATTACTTGGTCAAATGGAAAATGTTCCCAAAAAATTCCAAAAAAAAAAAACAAAGGGATAGAGGATGGTGATAGTATTATCGTATATTATCGTGCTGATAAGGCATCAGGCTTCGATTTCTCGTCTATCTAAAGGGATAAATATGATGTAACCTCTGATTTGTAATGAAGAGAAGAAACGAAGGGAAGAGAAGACCCTCAGATAATCTATGGCTTTGAAACACGGAAACCCTTTTTTTTTTACTTACATTTGTAAACGCAGTGAAACACGACTCCCCTGGATTCCTAACAAGAGATTAAAAACTTAAAGCTAAAAGGGATAATGGGAGTAACATCAATTCTCTGACCCCCCCCCCCCCTCCCCCCGGGGGACACGTGGAGTTGCTGTTTAGGACAGCGAGGAATACTGATACATGCCCTGTCGTTATATGCAGAACTACCGTTCAAAACCATGGGTGGGGCTGGTCGCGCAAGTATCCACTCAATCATGCAAACCTAACCACGACATCATCGTTTTCTTCTTCAAAGAGTGTCAGAAGAAGTGAAAGTCATTGTGAACGTGGAGTTTACCACTTCTTCTGCTGCTCTTGGGGCAATCGCACTTCATCCCGGATCGCGACCGGAGGTGGAATCTGGCTGTTAGGTCCCCGAAGAACCCTTTCAATACCGTCCCGGCTAACGTGATGCACAATATCGACGCGTCGATGCCATGCCGGGGCACGAGAGAAGATTTCCGCATAATAAAAAAAGCTTAATGAGCAATTAAAAGATCGAACCTTCCCTTCAACCTCCACCATTATTGGACAAACTCGTGGTAGTTAATGACTTGTCGTGTTTTCTTTTATTAATTTTTTGCTACCCCTGGTTTGAATTCCCCAAGCTTTCGTACGAGTCCTTATTTTACAATGTGTAGCGTGTATGATAAGATAAAGGGCAGTTGGAATTGTCTACCCTTTTTTCTCGGTTGGTCGATGAAATCAACAGCAAGCATATAATCATTCATATCCACTGACATGACCCGATAATGGATCGAGACCCCGGTAAAAACCAAGGGATGTAAGAGGAAATGGCGACCTCGATCGGACAAAGCATGGGAAATTTCGTCCGCTTCCTCCTCCTCGTGTAAATTTCCTTTCCCCATCTACTACTACTACTTTGGTAAAACATTTAACTGTGTGTCATGATTAAAACAATTCGGACACATGTGAATGCAGCTGAGGCTGCTTCCTCCTTCTCTTCTAGCGTCAGGAAATGAATCATCACCGTCATCTACATTATCACATCCCCCACCCCCACAAACCCAAGCAAGGGCTTTGTAGTATAAATAGAGGTGCATCCCAAAAGGGAGAGCCTCGTCACTTGATCTACTACCGAAAACTTAAGTCCTTCATTCACTCCCTCCCTCCCTCACTCCTTCCTACGAACTCCCCAACTTGGGTTGTGTCCTGTCCTAACACATCCCCATCCCCTCTTTCCCAAATGGCTGCATCCTTCTCTGTGCCTTCAATGGTAACCTTCTTACATAATACACGTATCAGTCGGTCATTTATTCCCCACCATGACGTGTCGGGGAGGCATTCTTTCCTCATTGATTAATTATTTATCACGTTGTCTTATTGTGCACGGAATCTTATTATGATTGATCAGATCCTGGAGGAAGAGGCGAGGTTTGATGCCGAAGTAGGGGAGGTTCAGCAATGGTGGAACTCCGAGAGGTTCAAGCTGACTCAGCGTCCCTACTCGGCCCGAGATGTAGTGGCGCTGCGTGGCACTCTCCCCCAGTCCTACGGCTCCAACGAGATGGCCAAGAAGCTGTGGTGGACCCTCAAGAATCACCAGGCCAACGGCACGGCCTCCAGGACTTTCGGCGCGCTTGACCCCGTCCAGGTCGCCATGATGGCCAAGCACCTCGACACCATCTACGTGTCCGGCTGGCAATGCTCGTCCACCCACACCACCACCAATGAGCCCGGCCCTGACCTCGCAGACTACCCTTATGACACTGTTCCCAACAAGGTTGAGCAGCTGTTCTTCGGGCAGCAGTTCCATGACAGGAAGCAGAGGGAGGCGCGGATGAACGCGAGCCGCGAGGAGCGAGCCAGGACCCCTTACGTCGATTACCTCAAGCCCATCATTGCTGATGGGGACACCGGCTTCGGCGGGACCACGGCCACCGTCAAGCTCTGCAAGCTTTTTGTGGAGCGCGGCGCGGCAGGGGTCCACCTTGAGGACCAGTCGTCGGTCACAAAGAAATGCGGCCACATGGCAGGGAAGGTCCTCGTGGCAATCAGCGAGCACGTGAACAGGCTCGTGGCTGCTCGGTTGCAGTTTGATGTCATGGGAGTTGAGACTGTTCTTGTTGCGAGGACGGACGCCGTGGGGGCGAACTTGATCCAGACCAATGTGGACACCCGGGATCACCAGTTCGTCCTTGGGGTGACCAATCCCCTTCTTCGGGGGAAGAGCCTCGCCGCCCTCCTGGCTGATTCCATGGTTTCCGGCAAGACAGGGACAGAGCTCCAGGCTCTCGAGGACAACTGGATCGAGATGGCGCAGCTGAAGACCTTCTACGACTGCGTCGCGGATGAGATCAAGTGCATGAACATCGCGGAGGACGAGAAGAAACGGAAGCTGACCGAGTGGGCGAGCCACAACAGATACGAGAATTGCCTGTCGAACGAGAAGGCCCGGGAGATCGCGGAGAAATTGGGGATCGGCAACCTGTTCTGGGACTGGGACCTGCCGAGGACGAGGGAAGGATTCTATCGCTTCAAGGGATCGGTCGAGGCCGCAATCGTCCGAGGATGCGCCTTCGCGGCCCACGCCGACCTCATCTGGATGGAGACGGCGAGCCCGGATCTCGAAGAGTGCACTCAGTTCGCGCAGGGCATGAAAGCAGTCCACCCTAACATCATGCTGGCATACAATCTGTCCCCATCCTTCAACTGGGACGCGTCGGGGATGACCGACGAACAGATGATGGACTTCATACCAAAGATAGCCCAGCTGGGCTACTGCTGGCAGTTCATCACACTCGCCGGATTCCACGGGGACGCCCTGGTGATCGACACGTTCGCGAGGGAGTATGCAAAGAGGGGAATGCTGGCCTACGTGGAGAGGATCCAGAGGGAGGAGAGGAACAATGGGGTCGACACCCTCGCCCACCAGAAGTGGTCCGGCGCGAACTACTACGACAAGTACCTCACGACCGTCCAGGGGGGCATTTCCTCGACCGCAGCCATGGGGAAAGGCAAGTCCCTACCCCCCCTCCCCCCACCAAACCAAAACCAAACTAATTTTTTCAGCCAAACACGTTTCCATAACCAAAATATGTCGAATGGCTTTTGCAGGAGTGACTGAGGAGCAGTTCAAGGAAACATGGACAAGGCCAGGAGCCCCGGGGCTCGCAGGCGGGGCCGCCCTCATGGCGGTGGAGGCGAGGATGTGAGGGCCGGCTGCGGGCGAGAGGCCCAAGGGAGTGCGTCACGTGTGGGGGCTACTACTAAGAAAAGATTGCCCAGTTTCCCTTTGGTGGCACTGGTGAAGGAAACTGGAGAAGAATAAAAAAAAAGAAACTTGTGTTTATGTTGAATAAATTGAAGATGGTGGTGTTCAGGTAAAATTGGAGATTTTTGGGGGGAGGAACATTCTATTCCTTTTAGCCGGAGTTTTCTCCCTTGTTCAAGGGGAGGAGAACAATTTTAGGCCATTTGTAAGCTGTCCGAGTTTCACTTCTTTATATATATGTAATTTCTTAAAGAAAATAAGGCCCAAAATCTCAATAAGAGCAACTTGCAGGTGCTTTTCTGTCAATCACGTGAGGATCACGTGACATGCTGCCCGTGGTAAAATGGGGGCGGGACGCTGTCGTTGGTTCTGTACGTTCATCCATCGCGCCCCCTAATTCAAAATCAATCCCTCCTCCCGCTTCAAAATCCCCCCCCCCCCCCGCCCGGCACCCCCAAAAACCCGCTATTTCCACCCTTTCTCCACCCCCCCACCACAAAACCCTATCTCCCCATTTCCCCTCGCCGGATCGGAGCTCCATGGCACGGACCATCGGCCCCCCCGCGCATAGTGCCCGCCCCTCCCACAAGTACCTGAAGCCAGGAGCCCTCGCTCGGCTTAGGGACAACCGCGCCAGATCCCACCGCTGCAAGGCCGATCCCTTCCCTCCATCCCTCTTCGACATCGAGATTCCAACCACCTTGAGTCAGGCCGAAGGCGACCACGGACAAACTACCCCCGTCGTCAACACGGCCGGCGGTTACGGCTTCATCTACTTCGTCGAAAGGGCTTGTAGCGGAGAGGGACCGCGGTGCCTGACGAAGAAGAAGCTCGTTGCTGAGAGAGGCGTTAGGTTGGTCAAGAGCGAGGTACCTGCCCCGTCAGTCGCTGTCGTTGAGGAAAACGCAGCGCCCTGAAACTTTGTGAAGTCGTTACACAATGTATGCTGAAGCTGAATAGGTTTTTGTTCGATTTTTCGATTTCGATTTTTGGAGCTTTCTCCCTCCCGCCGGGAAATTTTCCGATGAAATGTGGAAGATGGTTGGTTGGGGGTGTGAAATGACGAGAAACCTCTTGTGGATCTCCCCCGGGGCAGAAGAAAATAGCCCATGGGCCGGACTCGATACTTGGGCTTTTTGGTCAATTTTTCTCTCCTACCTTTTCCTTCCTTCATATCCCGTGGGAAAGTATCGATTCGTATTCATTTCCCCAGTTCGATCACAAGGACCTTTCGCCGTTCCTTCCCGCTTCCTCCAACTCCCTCCGTCGCCTTCTTTTTCCCTCCTTCCGCGTCTTCGATCATCGAAATCCTTCGTCCATGGCCGCCAAGAGTTCCTCCAAGCTCGAGCACCCCCTCGGTGAGTCCATCGATTATTCCCGATTACGTGGACGATCGTCGTTCCGGTCGCGGGAAGGAAGTCGTGTGGTGTCAGTTATTGTTACGGTTTGATTGGTTTGATCGCAATCGTCTGCGTTTTTTGTTGGACGGTGGTCGGGATTTTTTGGGTGTTGGAGGTTGATTTTTTCTCTTTAGGGATTCTTATTGCCTTTTAATTCTTGTTTTGTGACAGAGAGGAGGCAGGCAGAATCTTCTCGCATCCGTGAGAAGTATCCCGATCGGATTCCGGTATATTTCTGTTCTCTAATTGGTTCTGTTTTTGTGGATGATTACCCTTCTCGTTTTGCTTGTTTATTATGTGGTTGAGATTGAATTTTATTCACAGGTTATTGTTGAAAGGGCTGAGAAGAGCGACGTCCCTGACATCGACAAGAGAAAGTTGGTTTTAGTTTTAGGGAGTATTGTGTTCATGTCATATGCAACTGTGAATCTTGTTTTTCTTTTTCTGATAATTTTGGCATGTAATCTGGCAAGTTGTACAATGCATCCTGCATATGCTCATATTCTTGAATTCTAAACTTGTGCTCTAGCCATCTCAGACTAGTCATTTTTCTGCTGACCTACCTTGTTTAGGTTACCATTTCTGCCAAAGTGCATGTGAAAATCCTCTTATGGTTTGTTTGGTTTAAGGATTTGAGGAATGTAATTGACTAATAATCTTACTGTTTTTTCTTTGTCTATCTCATTTTATTCCTTTTTTTATGGCATTCCCTAGCTTATGATATGGAATGTCCACTTCCTCATTCCATTCTCTTCCTCTTCTCCTCTTCATCCTTGAACTAAACACACTTAAGCAATTTCCTTCCTAATCACTGTATTTTTTTCTCCCTTCCCATTCCATTCAATTCAGAATTCCATTCCGGAAACCAAACGGGCTATTAGGGATGTGGTCACCTATTTGCAACCGTTTGAATACTTTCATTGTTGTGCCTTTTGTTGGTTCTCGTCTTCAGTTGGCATGTCTGTACGCGTGAATGTTTCCCAAAATCTTTGCTTGTAGAAAAACCTTAGGTCATGATTCTGAATTTAGAATTGCTTGATTTGACAACGGTTTGATTTCAGCTGTCATTGTTTTCTTCCATACCTTATTCTCTAGTGCAGGAGAACTGGTTCTTGGTGCAAGTTACTTTATCTGTTGCATGGTTAATCTTTGTGATTCAAGTTGCCTAAAACCCCGTCAAAAGTTAACAATCATGGAGTTATATTTTAGTATTTGTGTTATTTGTTGGAAAGTTCCGGCATAACCGGAGTTGTTGACATCCTATTGTAAGTTGTTGATGTTATCTGCTGAGCGAAACGTGTCTGGAAATATATTCCTCTTTTGGATGCAGATTGTCTAAACCACACATCTGACAGGTTATAAGACAAATTTCTTACATTATTCAGGTACTTAGTTCCCGCGGATCTTACGGTCGGGCAGTTTGTGTATGTGGTTCGCAAGAGGATCAAGCTCAGCCCTGAGAAAGCAATCTTTGTGTTCGTTAAGAACATCCTGCCTCCAACAGGTGAGCTTTAAACCCCCATACCTCTCTCTCTCTCTCACTCTCTCGTTCTCTTTCGTAGAATACTGTGTTTAAAGGAGACAACTGAGTGGCTCCGACATGGATGATTATAGCTGCCTTGATGTCTGCAATCTATGAGGAGAACAAGGATGAGGATGGTTTCCTGTACATGACCTACAGCGGGGAGAACACCTTTGGTTCTCTGTGAGGAGGCGAATCCTGATAAAAAGATTCCCATCCCAGGTGATTGGTGCGTAAATAGACTGGACTCGAACCCCTTAAGTATCGGGGCTAAACTGTAAATTCCTCCCCGCCCCGCCTCTCCATCTGCTCATTCGTAATATAAATCCTATTTTGGCCTATTATTAAGCTTTCCCTAGTATGTTTTCCCAGTTAGTCCTGCTCAGTGCTCTGTCTCAAGAAGGTAACAAAAGAGTCTAAATCCATGAGTATGATGATGGCAGAGGTGGTTGGACGAGGCACAATTATTGTGTCTGTCCTTGGATTTTGTGAAGATTGAATGATGTGGTCGCTACTTTTTTCTTTCTTTATTAATGTCTTTTGATATAAATGGAGCCACAAATAGGTTAGTGACGTGTGTCGGGCAGACCAAACCCTATCGACGTTTATGTGCCACCTAAAAAAAAAAAATACCCAGAAAAACAAAAAGTTAAACCAAAAGTGGGAACCAAATCGGGGAATCGTAATTTTTTTAAGTCGAATTCACCAACCACCACTAACGACCGATCTTTCAAATAAACTAATATTGTTGTTTCAATAATTGATCGTTGCCGGTGAGAAAATGTCCAAACAAGAGAAGACAGTAAATTAGACCAAAAGTGGATCCTGATCCGGGAATCGGAATTTTTTTAGTGGAATTCACCAACCACCCACCACCAACAACCGATTTTTCAATATAACTCATTTTGTTGTTTCAAAAATTGATCGTTGCCGGTGAGAAAATGTCCAAACAAGAGAAGAAGATTGACAACAAGGAATGGTACTTGGCCCGTTACTCTCCCGACGGCATCCCCTCCTCCGATCACCTCAAGTTGCGCTCCTCGGTGCTTTCCCTCGCCGACCTCCCCCACGGGCATTACGCTCTGGAGACGCTTTTTGTATCCCTTGACCCCTATCTCCGTTCCAGGCTTACGGGCAGCGACGACGGTCTATACTCTCCCCAGTTTCAGCTCGACCAGGTTGCTGAGCATCCTCCATCCGTGCCTGTCGGCCGTGTGTCAGATCTATAACTCTGAGTCTTATTGAGTTTCGACTGGCAGGTCATTACTGCATTCGGCATAGGAAGAGTGGTGGCCTCCAACGATGGGAAGTTCAATGAGGGGGACATCGTCATCCATCCTTTCCTGCCTGTCGCTGAGTACAATGTGTTCCCCAGTTCGGATTTCGTCGCTAGGAAGTTGGAGGCCGATCCTGCCATCCCGCTGCCGGATGTTCTCGGATGTTTGGGTGCATTTCTCCTCCTCCTGCTCACATTCGAGCTGAGTCCTTGTTGCTTTTGTTGTTAGACCGGTGTTGACTCGTGTGTGCAGGAGTTCCCGGGTTTGCGGCATGGATTGCGATCGAGATATTAGCATGCCCAAAGGAAGGTTCCAATGTGTTCATATCGGCGGCTGCTGGCGGAGTCGGAATGTACGCAGGTCAGCTGGCCAAGCTCAGAGGCTGTAGGGTCGTCGGCAGCACTGGTTCCGACGACAAGGTATTGCGGATTACCCAGGGAACATTTAATCAGGCTAAAGCTAAGCCTTTCATTCTGTTTTCAGGTCGATCTCCTAAAGAGGGAGTTCGGGTACGACGACGCCTTCAATTACAAGAAGGAAACCGATTACGATACCACCTTAAGCAAGCTGAGTCTCGACGCCGCTGTTTCAGCAAAATGATTCCTCATTCTCTCCATTGTGTACATAAGATCATGCGCTGACGATTTCTCTTCCAGATACTTCCCTGACGGAATCGACGTATACCTGGATAACGTGGGTGGCAGGATGCTCGAAGCCGTGCTGCGCCATGTCAATCGGTATGCGAGGATCCCCCTCTGTGGCATGATTTCTCAGTATAACCAGGTGAATTACGATTAGTAAACGTCCCTCCAGAAACACAACCCGGAAAACCAATCCAGATGAAACTGGCGAATCGTTGTCTGTCCGTCTGGATGCAGGTGTGGACAGAAAGGGAGGGGGTGAGGAATCTGCTCAATGCTGTGGGCAAAGAGGTGAGGATGGAAGGGTTCATGCTGGGATCGTACCTCGACAGGTTCGGGGAGTTCACCACCCAGATGGGGAACTACCTCAAGGAAGGGAAGATCAAATCGAAGAACAAGATGTACGTCGGCATAGAAGGATTCCTGGAGGGCCTGAAGTCCCTCTTCTCTAGCTCCAACACAGGAAAGGTCGTCCTCCAAGTCAAAGAACAGTAAACGCCTCAGCATATCCTTTTGCTCATCGGCCGCGTCTCGTGCCCATTTCACCGCAGACGAGATTTCCCAGTTTGCCTGTCAGTCCTGAGCAATCTATCCATTGCAAATAATAAAACAGTCCATGAGTCGGGGGTACCTCAATGTTATTATGTGGAATGAGTAATATTTCCTCTTGTGTAACCCGTAAATTAATCGAACAAAAAGCCGAATCGCGGATCATGGAGATGATCGCAGAGAACTCCCAGTAACTAGTCCATGGCGGTGTAAAACAACACGGAGTGGCACTTGCTGTATTACGTGCAGGAAGAGATCCAATCTTCCGATCACATCAAGCTGCGGACTTCGTGGATACCCCCGCAGACATACTTGACGGGCATATCGTCGTCCGTGCTCTGCTGTCGACCCATACCTCCGGTCGAGTATGATGGGGAACCAAGACGGACTGTATTTTGCCATACAAACTTGGCGAGGTTCGACGCCAGAGATGTCATCCAAGTGGAGGAACCGACTTATTGACTAGTATAACTGGGCCTTTTGCAGGATTTAGGCCCAATTGTTGACAAACTGGGCCGCATAAATTTTCTGTTGCCATCCAAGTGGAGGAACCAATTGGGCCCCATTAAATTAAATTAAATTTAAATGAAGAAGAAAGAAGAGTCCAACGGTTTGTGTTTCACGTAATGTGGAAAACGAAATGTGAATTTTTAATGCAACGATTTGGACTGCACATGTAATAATTCATAATTTTTCTATGAATGTAAATATGGTTGTATATATATGGTATGAATGTGTAAGAAAAAATCTATGATATTGTTATAAGAGTGAATTCAGAACGGTTAAATGATTTTTCAAATATGTAAGCATGAGTTGGTGCGGAAATATTTAAGGACGATGCCCATTGTTTAAGGACACTTCCATGAACTATATGGACAGCCTTCTACGTGAGGGAGTAATACCTGGAAGTATATGTGTGATCGACGGGTTGACATTTTCGATGTTATGACGATAAGCTTGGGGTTGTTGCAGTTAAAGCCTATTTATCTTCGAAATTGAAAACCGAATTGGTTAGAAAAGAAAATTTAGAGATAATTTCAGCCCCAAAGGTGAATGAAATGTGATCAATGCGGAGCGGAGAAATGGGTAGTCGAAGGGCGCAAATGGTTGCCCTGAATCCTCCTCGACATCGCCCGCGGACAGCCCACTTTCGTGCGGATTTATGACTGAAATTTAGCCGTAAATCCTGCAAGTTTATAAGCACGACAAAGCTGATCAAATAAGACAAAACAGTTAAAGGAGTTTGATTAATTAAGGTTAATTAAGCTAGATTATTAGCGTTAAGTAAGCATGATTAATTAGTGCTAATCGGGGCCCAAGACTTCTTTCACAAGCCATGGACTGTGGGGTCCACTTTTCATCATTTAGGGACACTCATAAGAAGGCTAGAATGCCAGAAAAAAAGGGGAGAAAGGGGCTGTGGACGTCCATAAGGAGGAGGAGGAGAAGAAGAGGTGAGGGGGAGAAAGGAAGAAGAAGAAGAAGAAGAAGAAGAAAAGGGCTGGTCCGGTGAGCTGATTCGGCGAACAAAGCAAGAAGCGAAACATAAAGCCTAGCATCAAATAAGAGCGTGAGGAGGCCCCTTCGTAGAGTGGTCGCTCGGAGAAGGAAATAATTGAAGCGGTTTTGCTTCATAGAAGCAGGAAAGTACAGTACTCAATCCTCTTCATTTTTCTTCTTATGAAACGGCCATAAAACTCGTTAACCTTGAGTTTTGCTCGCTGTGAATGTGTTGTTTGGTGAGGGAAAGAGGCTGGCCAGATCTTTGGGAAGGTAGGAGATGGCACCCCGGATCATCGGTTATGCGACGGATAAGCGGATTCTCACAGTATGTGAACTGGCCGGTGGTTCGCGGTTAAGCGTGTGAGTCGGATGACAATCGTGTGGGAGCTGGCCATGCGGAACTCATCTGTATGCATGAGGTGGAGGTTGTATTGAATTATGAATGGATGCTTACGGTGATTGTGGGTTGTTCGGGAGCGAATTTCCCGGTTTGTGTGTGTGTATTGGGCTGAAAAATAGATTGTTTTGTGTGCGTTCCTGCGGGTATGTGGCTGCCCATTCGGAGTGTATACCTTGGCATATAATTGAGGCATGGGAATAGGGCAAATGGGGATGGACGGACTGGTCCGTCGGTTTTGAGAAAAGAAAAGGTCGAAACTCCGAATGAGATGGTTGCGGACAAGCAAGCATATTCTTGAATGCGAACTTACGATTATTGAACAATGTTATCAATTGAACATGGGTTGAAAAGGGGACTTATTATGGTCATTCATAGTCGGTCCGGAGTTGATACTCATCGGTGAGAGGATGGTTTATTAAGTGCGGAAGACACAGATAAATGAAAGTGATCGAACGACCCATGTATCGTGGGTGGAATGGAATTTTATAATGATACATTGACACGTTAATGGGACTGCCTTATGAGGCGGATATGAGGAGGTTTGGACAGAAGGAATCCACCCTCGGAATGGTGTATTGGACAGCCTAGTTGGTTGGATAAGGTGGGCGAAAAGCTAAAGCACGGAAGGAAGTTCCATGGTTTTACGCACCCGGATGGGTTGATTTATAGTAACCGAATGTTGTGCGGCTGAAAGTACATGAACATGAGCATTTTATGGGGTGTGCGTAGGCTAAAAATGTGATGTTCGCGGATGCCGCTGGAAACAACTTAATTGCGATCTTTGAGGATTTGGAAACGCAACAATGTATGTCGGAATTTTGAGACGATGTTTCGATTTTGAGATATGTCAAGGGATATTATGGGCGATTAATTGCGTGTGCTTGAGCTGTCGTACCTAGTTATTTAATTAACGTTATTATGTGTTTTTGATAAATCATAGAAGTGAAATGTACATACTTATTTTCAAATTTAAGAAAAAGCTTTCATTATTTAAATTTTTATAACTAAGTAATAATCAAATTATGTAATACTTTTCAATTAGGTTGAGTTTTTTTCCTTAAGAATCCGAAGGTCCTTTCAACGATAGCCCCGTAAAGTCCGCATGGAAATCTGAAGCTACCCGTCAAAAGTCAATATAGGAAAAAACAAATGCCAAATCCCCCGATCCAATCCTACCAAAAAAAGACAAAATCCAATCTTTTTCCTATAAATAGAAAAGAAATTTAATTATGTCAAACATAGTCAGACTTTTAACTTGCATGCTATTTTTGACCAATTATTTCTTTCCCCGTCTTGACCGTCGCCCATATCTCCCTTTTCCTTTCTCCCTTTTAATCGGAAATCCAACATATAAATTATATATATAAAAAAATGTTGCTTAACCATGAAAAAGGAGTAAATAATTTCTTTATGGACAATATAAGTAACACGTAAAATGGGAAAAAAATAACAAAAAAATAACAAAATTGGAATAGTGAAAGGCTACCAAGCGAACCAATAAAAGAATTAAATAAGCGAAGATGAGATGGAAGCAGTATATGGGAAATTGGATTGTCTTCGTTTGCTGTTGTTCTTTTTTATTTTGGTCTTCATTCAGCTTGTGTTATTCCCAATTTTAGAGTTGCCGCCCTCCTTGCTCGAGCAGTTGTTGTTCTCGGTATTGGTATCGGTTGTCCTCAGGCAACCGCTGGGAGGGAGTACACGCGACGTGCTGCTCCCCCCAGGCCCCCCGATGATCGAGCTGATTGCGGCTGCCAGGGCTGCCGTGAAGTTTGGGTTTGTTGCGATGGCCGCGCTCAGGGTTTCATTGAATGACCCCCGTTGAGGTTCGTCCGAATGGGACGACGTTCCCTTCGTGTCCTGCGACATTTGTAGCCCCGAGAACTTGGACTGGTTGTACAATGCCTGGCCGAATAACTGAGGCAGCATATCGGCCGTCGCCGCACTGTTTTGGCTGGTGAAGCTTGACCCGGAGGGCGGGAATGGGACCGGGAAGTGGCCTGGGGGAGGCGTCTGGGACTGTAGGCTGTTCGGGTTCTGGGTCAGGTCCAAGGTGACGGTTGGGAATGGGGCGGAGGCGGATATGGTCGCCATGCTAGAGGAACAGGGGAGGAGCGTACGGGTGAGGAAGTTGGCATTCGTCATCCCGTCGGAGCTCGACATTGATCCCGAGAGAAGCATCCTGGCCGCGGATGACGTCGTCGATGCCATCGCCATTGCTGCCGGGGGCAGAGGATGGTTGTGGTTGCCCTCGTAGGTTGTGATAAGCACCGATTTGTCCTCCGAGCATCTTTGAACCTAATTATTCGACAAAGTGATTAGTTTAACGGACTCGGATATGATTGATTAAATGATCAGCTGAGGTTAACCTATCGGATTGACAAATGTTCTTCGCTAATCATAGTTTGATTAACAAAATCCTTGAGATGTGACGTACCTGTTTGCGGACAGGGCAACCGGCGGCCATGGTGCATCGGTAGTAGGCTCGAGGGCAAGGGTTCCCTTTCGCCATCTTCTGGCCGTACTTTCGCCATTGGCATCCGTCTGTGATCTTTGGCGAACGAAGAAAGACTAATGTTGGTTAAACAAACGGTCATGGTATCAAATCAAACAGGAGCGTGGTAATCGCGAGTTCCCTCACCATGGTGGCCTCGGACCGTGCCCTGACTGAGACACGGGCCTTGCGCATCGTGGCCTCCGTCTGATCAACAGCGCTCTTGGATGGACTAGCGAACCTCACGACCTTGTTGTTACTAGGAAGCCATTCCTGATCAGGGCTCTCCTCCCTCCTCTTCCGACTGCCGAACTCCTTCTCTTCATTGTTCCTAGCGCTCTTCCTTGTGCCGATCTCCCTCGATCCCCCTTCCTCGGAGACCTTGACAGGCGATCCCGATTCCCGGCTCCTCTCATCCGATGACGACAGGGAATGATCCTCGGCCTCGTTCCCTGCGGTGGCGAGGCCGAGATCCATGAACTGCCTGGGGACGACCAGCCTCCCGTTTTCCACCCTGTGATCGTTCTGTCTCCTGACGGACGAGCTCTCCGGGACGTCCTCAGGATTCTCAGGCTTCTGATCATGCATGAGCGCGACCAAATGCATCTGCAGGGTGCGGTAATCGGTGGTCACTTGGCTTAACACGTCTCGTAGCCGCTGGTTCTCGGAGCTCACCCTCTCAACCTCGGCCTGAAGAACCACCACCTGACGAAGGAATCCCTCCAAACATATAAACAATCGCGACACCACTATTAACTGCTAAAAAAAGCTAACTCGAACTGGCCACAGCTCAAACTCACCTCGCTCTTGGGCCGTTTCTCTTCCGCGTTGGGTGATATCCCGTCGTCGACCATCGACTGGTCGCTACTGGTGTTCCTCGTAAGGAGATTCAACCCGGTCTGAAGAAGCAGAACCAAAGAAACAAGCCCCGATCAGAACTTCCCCATCTCCACAACACGTCTCCCACAAGCGCGCGCGCGCACACACACACACACAGAGAACTCTCACGTTAACATTAAGCTCCAAGCCGAGGGGTCGATCGAGCCTGTCCTTCTCAACATCTGGCTGAGGATCATGATCAGACTTCAAGGCGAAAAAGTCCATCTCGCCTATGACGGGACGCTTGCCACCAGACAAAGGGGAAGGGGTGCGGTCAAGGGCGTCGTCGTCGGCATTACTAACAACGGCATTGAGGTTAAGGCGGTCTCGGTCGGGGTCAGATTCCATGAAACCCGTCCTGGAAATGGGGAGTGGTGGTTGAGAATGGAAGAAGGACGATCAATGGAGAGTCCACACCACATCTTCACCGTGGGAGGGGATGGGGGTGGGGGTTGTTATATACACATACATGGGATAGAAAAAAATACACGAAAGAAGAAGAAAATGAGGAAAAGGTGTTAGTCATTAACAATGGGCAGAGGACTCGGCAATTCAAATGGATTTCGAGGAGGAGAGGAGGATACGACACACACCCACGTTTCCACTCACTTTATTACTAAACTAAACTCATGTGGTGGGTGTTGTTGGCGCCGGGGATTTGGGGTTTGACCAAGTGAATTTTTGGTAACAGTAGATTACGGGATGTTCGGGGTTGGTCAAGATCTCCCCCCCCACTTAAATTGATTTTTTAGCCAAATACCGTCCTCCCACCTCGGTCCCAGGGGGATGTTGAAAATTGATATATATTTGAATCTCTTTGTAATAAGACGGACGTAACTGACTCACTGGACTGACTTCCTCTTCCTTTTTTTCTTTTAATATTAATAAAAATAATAACGAGGATTGGGTTGGGACCCATCGGAAATTTGGGTCGGCCCAGCCCCAAAACTAATACTAATGATAGTAATAATAAAATAAAGAATCTTTTTTAGTTCTAACTCTGTCGGCCGTTTTTGTTGTCAATCTCGGCGTCCTTACTCCTTCACGTACGTCATTGATTAAATTATCTCCACCGATCAAACGTTCACGTCCATTTCTCCATTATGTGGTCGACTCGTATTATCTCTGTCAAAATGGATACAGACATGCCCTTTTGGTTTTATATACACCACCAAGGGAGGGACGTCTGTCGGTGTCCACACGAATCACTCTCGTCTAAAAATTAGTTAATGGCTAGTGGGCAGTCCTCCTCCCCTCTTTACGAGAAGGTTTCTCTGAAGAACGACGGCAAGAGGGCCGTCGAGTTCTTCATCCTCCTCCTCCTCGCCTCCCTCTTGGTTTACCGGTTACTCAACCTCGATGGCCGTGGATTCGTCTGGGCCGTCGCCATGGCCTGCGAGTCTTGGTTCACTTTCATCTGGATACTCACCTTCAGCACCAAGTGGAACCCCATCGCCTACAGGACTTACCCTCACCTCCTCTCGCTGAGGGAGGAGAGAGAGTTTCCTCCCATCGACATGTTCGTGACCACGGCAGATCCTGCCTTGGAGCCACCCTTTATCACCGTGAACACGGTCCTGTCTTTGCTGGCCCTCGACTACCCGTCAGATAAGCTCGCCTGTTACGTGTCCGATGACGGCTGCTCCCCCTTGACCTACTACTCCCTAAGGGAAGCTTCCGAATTCGCCAAGTCATGGGTGCCCTTCAGCAAGAAGTACCGTGTCCAGACTAGAGCACCCTTCCGCTACTTCCCAGACCAGGACAGGAAGGTCGAGTCGTCGTCTGAGGAGTTCCGACGAGCGTATCATGCCGTGAAGGTGCGCCAAAAGCGTTTTTTCTTGGGTGTCTCTGGCGTTCATTATTTTCTACACGCCATTATTTGTTTCTTTTTTGGAACTGTTGTAGTCATTTTTTGTTTCGTAGGAAGAATACGAGAAGATGTGCCAGAAGATTGCAGTCGCTGGCCAGAAGACAAGTCCATGTGATCTCACCGGAGACTTCGCAGAGTTTTCGAATATCGACCGCAGGGATCATCCCACCATCATCAAGGTAAATAAAGAAATGAAAAGAGAAAGCTCAACATCGGATTAGACGACAAAAAAAAAAAAAAGTTTACTCAGCTCTGATGGCTGGTTTTTGTTTCCTTTGCGGGGACGGAACCAAAGATCATTCGGGAGGATAAGGATGGCTGCGATCCGGATGGAATTCCACGCCTGGTTTACATCTCTAGGGAGAAGAGTCCGAAGTACCATCACAACTACAAGGCCGGCGCGATGAACGTCTTGGTGAGCAGTGGCTTGAACTAACAGAGTTCTGCAAAACTCTCCTTGTCTGTCTTTTCCTAGTGGCTTATCCGTTACGTCGTTGCGTCTCTTGTCCTCTTATATGTCCCAGACCAGAGTTTCTGGGCTCTTGACCAACGCGCCGTACATGCTGAACGTCGACTGCGACATGTTTGCAAACAACCCTCAGATCGCGTTGCACGCCCTGTGTCTCTTCCTCGGGACAGAGTCCGAAGTGGACTGCGCTTTCGTTCAGTGCCCGCAGAAGTTTTACGACGGATTAGAAGATGATCCTTTCGGAAACCAAATGGTCGTCTTGTATGAAGTATGGAGGAAATTTTCATCATCTTTTCTCTTCATTTTTTGAACTTGTTTATGCCACACGACTGATTCATTTTTCGATGTAATCACGCACTTCGACCTGCGAAGTTCATGGGTAGAGGAATAGTAGGCCTTCAAGGACCATTCTACGGAGGAACCGGGTGCTTTCACCGCCGAAAAGTGATATATGGTGCTTGGCCGGATGATAGCGGCAACAGAACCAGTCTCAAGCCGATCGGAAAAGGTATATCACCCTCACAATTCTTCTTATCTCCATCGATGAGCAGATCAGACCAAGGAATCAACACTCGTCGTTCAATCAGGAAAAGACATGGCCATGGAGGAATTGGTCAAAGGGTTTGGAAGCTCGAAAGAGCTTGTCCGATCTGCATCCTACGCTCTGGAGGGAAGCATGGAGCCAGTTTCTCTGAAAGGTCTCTCGGCCTTTTTCGAGGCAGCTCATCAAGTCGCAAGTTGTGCGTACGAGGACGACACTGACTGGGGCAAGGAGGTAAGTGGGGGAACAACATTCTACCCTGCCAGCGACGTGGTATTCTGATGCAGCATGCCGGTGAGGGACTTCTTATTTCCCTTGGCAGATAGGATGGATGTATGGATCGACCACGGAGGACGTCCTCACAGGACTCAACATCCACAGGAAGGGATGGAGATCGGTCTACTGCACCCCAGACCCACCAGCATTCTTGGGATGTGCACCCAATGGAGGGCCAGCGGCCATGACCCAGATGAAGAGATGGGCCACAGGTCTCCTGGAGATCTTGGTCAGCAGGAAGTCCCCAGTATATGCAACTCTCTTCGGGAAGCTCCAGTTCAGGATGTGCTTAGCATACGTGTGGCTCTTAGTGTGGGCACTGAGGTCCATCCCCGAGATCACCTATGCCCTTCTCCCTGCATATTGCATCATCACTAACTCCCACTTCTTGCCCAAGGTAAGGAAATTTCCCATGTTCACCATGTTAGTCGCGAGGGAGCACTGACGGACGCCAATGTTCGTGTCCCAAAAATGCAGGTCAATGAGCCTGCTATGGTGATACCAACACTTATCTTTGTAACATACAACATCTTCACTTTATTCGAGTACTTCCAAGTCGGCCTGTCGGTCAGGGCATGGTGGAACAACCATAGGATGCAGAGGGTGACGTCTGCATGTGCTTGGTCCTTCGGGGTGCTGGGTGTTGTCCTCAAGCTGCTGGGCGTGTCTCAAACCGTCTTTGACGTGACCAGGAAGGAAAGCTGGGCTCCTGGAGAGGGCGAGAAAGTCCCTGATGGCAAGTTCACCTTCGACAACTCCCCATTGTTCATCTCGGGCACCACCTTGGTCCTGGTGGAGTTGACGGCTTTGGTCATGATGGTGTTGGGGCTGCGTCCACAGGCACATGGCGGTAGTGGCACAGGCATAGGGGAGGTTATATGCGCCGTGTGGGTACTGCTGTGCTTCAGCATATTCGTAAGAGGATTGCTTGAGAAGAAGGGAGGTATTCCCTTGCCGACCGTCTTCAAATCAGCTGCCCTTGCAACCCTCTTTGTACACTTCTCTATATTCACCTCAAGGGCTTGAGAGTCCTGCTACCTCTGTGGTGCACCATTATTGAAGTATCATAATTCCAAGTAGTCTGTCTTCGTATTCTCGGGCATAAGGCACAAAAGAGCGGGCTTCATCGATAAAAAAAATGGTTTTGTACACCAGGCAATGGTTCCGTAGAGGCCCCTATGGTAGTACCGCAAGACAATCCGATGAATATAGAATAACTCACATGGCATCACGGTTCAACCGATCCATACAAGCACATAACAAAATATCCGCAGTGAAGAGAGCTCGAGGGCGGGTTCCTTGTCTGTAATCGCAGCGGGGTTATGTGTAACGAACCGGAATTTCGAAAAGGAAAATATTACTTTGACGAGATTGATTGACTAGAATTAGAACGGTTGACCGAGTCAAAATCCGATGTGGCACGAGAGTTTAATACTTTCGTTGTCAGTTGATGTTAATTTCGAATATTAACGAGATTACTAATTCGATTTCGTGTGATTACGTCACGCGGGAAAGGGGACGCCTGGACCTAAACGAAATCGAATTAGGGTATCGTTACTATTACCCGAAACTCTCGCTGCCCACGCAGGGGATCGCTCAGCTCGGGAGCTACCAGTCCAAGGCTGGTTTACATTAACCTCACGACAGCGAATCCATCCCCACTCCACGTCTATGTGAACATCCCGTTTGCAGCCGCATCTCATCGCCTAGAATTTACGCGATCGGTGGCATATCGCAGATCCTGGACCATCAATCTATTCCAATACAACACCATGCGAACAGGGGCCACCAAGGAAGACTCGCATACAACGCGGTCTCCTCTTCGAGTACTTATCACAGCGAGCTGGTTTCGAGTCCCTAGGCGACAGAGCGTATCACTTCAACCATTGTCGCCGCGACTAAGAGCGATAAGCTCGCATCAACTCCCTAACGTATCCAGCCTACGAACTCTGCCCCCTGTTCCAAGAAGTCACATACCGGGGACGTAGAACAAGGCCGCGTTTCTCGCGAACCTCTCTCTGTCCCTACATTGTTCCTATTCGTATTACCCAAAACGGTAGAACCCAGTCGGTCCCGCGAGCAAACTCAACAGAACAACCACGTGCGAACGACAACCGACCTACCTGACCCTCCCCGACAACTCTACCCCAACACGCATCCAAAATCAGAGCAAGACAAGGACCACAGAGGGGGAGGGGAGGTGAGACGTACATGGATAACCACCAGCGATTGTCCTCCCCTGCGTGCAAGGGTTTGTCCCGCTCGAGTTCCTCCTTTGATTGCGCGATCGTCCGATCCGAGGCAAAGATGATGTCCTCTTCCCCGTGAGCTCAAGGGTGTCAGGGAAGAAAATAAAGGTCGGGGAAGGGAGCTGTCTGAATGAATGATTCTAGACAAGCCTTCAGCTGGATTAATCTGTTTCGCACAACCAATAAGCCAGCTGAGAAATTGGATTTTGTGAGGCCTTACGATTATTGAATTGAGTAAACCAAATCTGTCCAGTGATTGTGCTCGGGCGTGTGAACATTTGTCCACGGTTATATTTAAGAGGTGATTACGACGGTGGTCGGGGATTGAAGGACGGCGTTGCGGCTGATCCATGGGAATCATAGCGAGAAACGCGGGTTGGACCAACCACGTTGGTCTCGGCCGACGGTGGTTGGGTTCCGTAGAGTTGTAAGTATATGACGGTTTGGAAATGAAGTTGCCGCCGTTTACAATCTGGACCGACCACGTCCCTATGGCTACCGAGCTGTCGATTGTGATTTAGATTTGAGAGTATGGTCCCGACTGTGTGTCGGAGGAGAACGGAAAGGTGGCACCACTCGCGGTTGCACCTGTCGCCGTTTCCCGGGCGCTCCCGGAGGAGGGGGTGGGGACGCACTACGGTGGTCCTGGTACCTTGAGAAGGGTTGATATGAGATGAGAACGTATGATTCATGGGAGTCGCATGTTTATTTATCGCTTTCTATATACATATGGATCCTAACTATGGAGTTGAGTTTCGAATTGTTTATATTATAATGTGGTGGCTTACTTCTGTATGTTCTGATGAATCTACCAGATGTTGTCTTGATCCGCATACTGCATAAACGTTTTTTCTAAATACACTTAGGAAGGAGTTTAGAGGTTCATGTTTTTCGTGAGCGCATGGGGTGAGGCGTACTCGATTTATCGCTGACCCCAATAGGGGAAATTATTTTTAGTATGACGCAGGGTTAAGATGATAAAGATGAGCACAGATTCGAGAAACAAAACGATATATATTGCCACGGTAGAGGTGTAGTTTTGTCGTTTCCGCAGTTTGACCGTCAAACGACGGATGATTATTCTGACTAAACAATGAAAAATTTTGTAAGTCGTTTCATTATGTGTTTTGCTTGAATGGTGCAGCTGTATGTTGGAAGAGTTCCAAGCAGGAGACAGTTGCTGGTTCTATAGCTGAGTCCGAGTACATTGCTGCTTCAAAGGCAGCTGTAAATACCCCAAATTTCTTATCTTCTCAGCCAAGGCGTACGCATTGTCAAATATTCCACGACGAAAAGAGGAGATGCAATCATCGAACGAAGTGCACTCTCTACCGATCTTATTCTATGCAGAAATTTAGTGTTTGGGCTCACAAACAATTTTAAATAAAAGTTTTCCAAACAACATAACCATTTTACAAGTAAAGTTAATTGTAGTGCCATTTCCGAAGTCATTTGTTTTACGCATCCATTTAGTCATGATTTTTTTTTTATATTCTCGTGATTTTTATAATTATTTGCTTTGCCACCGAATCTTCCAATTTCATGAAATTATCTTTCGTGGAATGTTGTTTTATTATTTGCTTACCTTTTAAGAAATTGGACATTGATTTGATTATTTGCTCACACTAATTATTTGCTTATGACATTGCTTGCGCTTTTATTATTCTGACAATTTACAATCGTATTAATTACACATTCAAAGTTTTGGGTTCAGACAGCTGGTGGTAGAAATCTTTGCCAAAGAACCTCCACTGCCTTGGTGTGAAGCTCATTCGCCAATTCAACGGCCTCCAATGCTGAGCACCCCTAACGACTCGTCTTTCATATCGTAACGACTAAAATTAACCCGACTTCGACTTGATGACGAACATCAATGATGCGTTTTCCCTGTACAGGAGAAAACGGATTTCCCGGGTCCCTCTTAAAACCCCCACGATTTCGCGAGATTTCAAAAAAAAAAAAAGGGCACTTTATCAAATATATCCCAAAGATACAAAATTTTTCCAATTTATCCTAAGGTTTAGATAATATCTCCCTGTATCCTAAACTTTGACCCATTTTCGAAAATACCCATCAAAGCTCCTAATTAAGATTTGCTGAATGGCTGGAGAAGGAAAATCTTCGGGAAATCCTTCTGGGACTCCATCTCGTCTGGAGTTCGTTCCAGAGGCTAGATTGTCTCCTTTTGGAGTTAGCAAGAGTATAAATGATATTTTAACTCAGCTAACGATTCAAGGGAGCAATGAAAGTCTAGAAAGCCGAAACCAAATGGCAAAGGAAGTAGGCTCCATTGTTAACTCAATGTTAGACGCTCTGGAAAAAGAAAGAGGTTTAAAGAGGCCTGAAGCCGAGGCGACCTCTAGACTGGAGAGTACTATGGGAAAACCAGTCGAAAGTTTGAATCTGGGAGGGAAAAACCCCAAACAGAATCAAGGCAAGAGTGTTGATGAGATGTATAGAGAGTCAGTAGCTCCTTTCATCTTAGACTCACAGAAGCGAAGTGCGAACTTGAACTCCCAGAGTGGGGAGTTGGCAAAAGACTTAAGGAAAGCCTTAGGTCTGGCAGAAGATACCCCAGTTCACTTAGACAACAGAACGTTTAATGAACTGGTAACTGCGAAGAGGGAAATTTACAGGCCCGATTATCCTCATCGGACTAAACAAGAGTTTGTCCCTAGGGATAATATTTTAAAGCCAATAATTACTCCTGGTGCTTTTCTAGACATTGATTGTGAAAAGCATGTATCTGAAAAGATAGATGAGTGGTTATCACTTATTCGGATGACAGCATCTGCAGGAGGAGTACCTCCTGGAGCGGTCTACGAATTGTGTGTGGCAGCCCTCATGGGTACAGCGCAGAAATATTGGAAAACTTTGGTGGCACACACAGACATCAAGGAAAAGATAGATCAGGCGCTGACGGTTGACGGTGTATTAGCAATCATAGCTGATGCCCTGAAACGTGAGTTCTGTGGTTTTTCGTTATCCACTGAAACTGTGGAAAAAGAGCAGTCCTTGACCGCTCTGGTTAAGCTACAGATCTGTGATATGTGCTATTTTGATAACTACGTATGTGAATTCCAGAAGTATTATTACAATCTGGACGTAGTATCTCAACAGTTCATATTAGGTACCTTTTTTGCAAAACTTCCAGAACCTTGGCCGGAAGTTGCGCAAAAAGCCTATGAATTACTTCTGAGTGAAGAGAAAATTGTTTCTGGACTCGGAGGTAAGATTCAGGCAGTTAAGTACGCACTGAGGAAGGCGTGTACTGAGCTCCAGGTAAAAGAGGCAGCTAAGAAGCTACCTTACCTGAACAAGAGCTGTTGTTCTCAGATAGAGTACGTGCCGGGAAGATATGGATGCGATACTCGCAGTACAACCGGTGATTCTCTGAAGAGAAGGAACTTTCCTCGTAAAACAAGGAAGTTCGTTGGGTACACTAAAAGAAAAGTTTGGCCCAAGAGAGATCTCCAACGAAAACAAAAAGGAGGTCCTGATTACAAGCCAAAGAGGTTTGTAAGAAGAAGGGATAACCTAAAGGATAAAGATAGGATCGATGCCTTCAAGCGCAAGCATGGCAGAGAACCAAAATGTCCTAAGGGAAAACCTTTGAGTAGCTGTAATTGCTGCTGGTTTTGTGGTTCAAAAGACCACAAAGCGGATAATTGTCCGAAGAAGAACCAAAGGAGAGAAAGACTCCGGATGATCTTCCTAGAGGACAGGAGTCATGAAGAACAAGTTCTTGCTTACGAACCTATCGATGAGCAAGACATTTCCGATTTAGACTCGGAAGTAGAATCTATATATGAGGTTGTGTCTAATTATGATACAGACTCAGATAATGATTCTGATCTCTGGACCGAATATCTGTTCATGATGCGAGCAGAAAGGGAAGGAGATGGTGATGAGTTGGTTCCTTTGGAAACAACGAATCAGATACTGGAGGAAACCCACCAGTATGAGGATCCGTCCCAGTCAATACTGGAATGGAGGTTGCCAAATGTAAATGCTAGAGAAATTTATGAAGTATCGAGATTTAGGTTTCGATCAACCATAGATATCTCGCAGACTGAGGCGACGGCACAAGTCACGAGCACTGAGCTTGAGACTTTGGATATCCCACTCTTGAATGTACAACGCATAAGAGATACCATGCGTAACGCAAGAGGTGTATATAACTATATACACATTGGGTTAATCCAGATAGGATTAGTCCCGCTGTTTCATTTACCAGCGGATAGTCCAGTGGTAGCAGCAGTGATCGATAAACGATGGCGAGAATTTAGAGATCAGCTGATATCAGGTGTACAGGCCAATTTAGCACATGGCCCTGTATGGTTCCAAGTCCATCCAAACTTTATAATGGCTTTGAACGATCGCTGTTTGGGGACTTCATTGACCTTAAGAATCAAGTCGATGAATATGGATCGTATGAATCCCCAGGCCAAATATTTGGCGTATCACACTAGGGTAATTTACCGATTGGTAAATACTACTAGTCCTGGTGTGAGGAACATCTCGAGACTCACAGAGCTGTTCGAGAAAGGTCATAACAACTACCAACAGTTCCATAGGCGTGAGGTGAATCCATTGGAATTAACCTGGCCAAGGAGTTGGGTTATGACTGAACCTGGTAGTAGCTCTAGACCCATTAGTGCAACAAACATCCGACAGAGGGGTAATGAAATTACTCTCATGTTAGGAGAACCGTCAAGGGTGAGTGAAAGAGCTGATAGGCATTTGCCTATGCTTAGCGAAAGAGCTGACAGGCATTTGCCTGTGAGGATGCCAATCCTGAGAGAACCGTTCAATAGAACGCCCTCTAAAGTCTCTTCAAGAGCAAGTGATGTGGGAGAGGATGTAATAGTCTCTTGACCAGAGGTTGCAAGCGCACCTCCACTAATAGAAGAGATGTCTCGAAGGTCTGCTGATTCGAGAACCCCGTCGCAACATACGGGTAGAATTGTAGGGTATAGACAGGTATCATTACCGGTCTATGAAGACCCTGTAGATCAACCGAGAGAGGAGTCTATACGGATGTTAAGAGTAACCAATACTGGTAGCTCTTTATCTGAGATTCCTGAAGTTTGTAAGGTTATCGAGCAGATAGCCAAGCAAAGGTCTATGGCGATAGACGATATCTGGAGGATGATAGAACCATCCCAGAAAGTACCTGAGAATATTGGATATAGTGTTAGGAAGACGGACATGAGCACATATGTGGCTCTAACTTTCAAATTTCCTGGATACTATGAGTATTCTCTAGATACTCTGATAGACACTGGGTGTAGCATAACTTGTGCTAGACTCAATGCTCTGCCAGATGAGTGGTGGGAACCACTGCAGAAACCTATCCACATGGTTAACGTCGATGGTATGGCCACAATCGTTGGTCACAAGGCAAGCAACGTGCCTGTCTTTATTGGTGGACAAAAGTTCATCATTAAAGAGATTCTTGCACATCCTTTACTAGAGGCCGACATCATTATTGGTAACGCCTTTTTGAAGGGACAAAAGGAAAACCTTCCTTTTGTGCAGAATGAAAATGATGTTTCCATTGGTGGGGTAAAAATAAGTATTCTACAAGAGCCTAGACTTCGGTTAAAATTTGGCTTTTATCCGGTAAAACGGACAGAATACTGTGGCGATATCCCATGTGAAAGAGCTTTCAGAGTGCGAGCTCAACGTGGTGATATACGGTTGGATGAGAACGAATCATGGGTACAAACTCTGTTTTCTCCAACGAATACCAGTAATAGTAGCTGGTATGACGACCTGTTTACCAATCCAAAACAGGAAGTGTGTATGGCTGTAAAATTAACAGGGATGAAATGGGATAAGTTCCTGATAAAACTGGCCGATAACTTTAGTGAAGATCCGCTGAAGTTATGGACTCGAAATGGCCTAAAGGCTAAATTAGAGTTGAAAGATCCCGGAACCATTATAAGAGCCAGAAACATTACGTATACGGCTGAGATGGTTGAGGAGTTTGATAAACAAATTCCTGAGTTGCTTGGAAAGGGTTTGATTAGGGACAGTTACAGTCCGCATTCTAGTCCAGCCTTTATGGTAATTAACCATGCCGAGCAGGTGCGAGGTAAAGCACGAATGGTTATAGATTATCGTCAGCTTAACAAAGCTACAAAGGACGATGGCTATAAGATTCCAACTGCGGGAGATCTTATTGATAGGATTAGTTTGAGTCAACCAAAATACTTTTCTAAATTTGACTTGAAAAGTGGATACTGGCAAGTCAAAATGGAAGAAGAGTCGGTTCCTCTAACTGCCTTTAATGCTCCACGAGGAATGTTTGAATGGTTGGTAATGCCATTTGGTCTGAAGAATACTCCAGGCGTATTTCAGCGCAAGATGGATAATGCTTTCAAGCAAATCCGAAAATTTTGTGCGGTCTATATAGACGATGTGCTATTCTACAGCCAGTCTGAAGATGAACACATGAGACACCTTGATCAGGTGACTGATATCTTCCGACGAGAAGGTATGATTCTATCAGAAAAGAAGATAGAATGGTTTAAGGAATCAGTTAACTTTCTAGGCATGGAGATTGAGCAGGGAAAAATTAAACTGCAAAATCATATTGCTGAGAAAATAGTTAATTTTCCTGACAGACTTGAGGATAGGAAGCAAGTCCAAAGATTTTCTGGATGCGCTAACTATGCAAGAAAGTTTGTGAAGAATCTTTCCCAAGACCTGAGTAGGATTTCGAAGAAAACTTCTTCCACGAGTCCTTGGAAATGGGAAGATGAAGACACTCAGTCTATCAAAAGGATTAAAGCAAAGGTAAAAAATTTACCACAATTGGCTTTACCATTTGATAAAGACGAGTTAGTCTTGGAAGTTGATGCTTCTGAAGAATTTTGGGGAGCAGTCCTCAAAGTTAGAGGACGAAAACCAGAACCGGTATGCAAATACTGGTCGGGAAGCTTCAAGGGGTACGAATTACGATACCCGATACATGAAAAGGAAGTACTAGCCTTAAAATATGGAATAAAGGCTTTTTACATCTTTTTGGCACCGAAAGCATTTTTAGTGCGATCTGACTCGACCAATGTAAAAAGGTTTATGAGTCTGAACCTTAAGGAAGCTAGGCAAACTAGACTCTTAAGGTTGCAGGAACAATTGAGCTATTATAAATATGAGGTCGAATACATTAAGTCTGACCATAACATAATAGCCGACTCTCTCTCTAGAGAACTTGCGAAATCCTCTCTTTCTAAAAATTCTGCAGATGGATCCGGCTGCGAAGAGAAAGATATGCTGGGGATGCAAGCAGGAGGGACATTCCCGAAAGGTATGTCCTAATAAGGGAGATGGTGAGCATGGTGATGCTGGTTCCGTTTCAGGAACAAAAGCAGCAGTGCTCTGCTGGCAGTGTAAGCAACTCGGGCATCGCTCTTATGAGTGTCCCAAGAAGCTGAAAACTGCGGATTCCCAGAAGGGGAAGGCTGAACTTAAGGAGAAAGCAAAAGCCGACTCCAAGAGTGAAGCGAAACCAGATCTCCAGAAGGAGATGGCTAATCCCAAGGAGGCTGAGGCCAGATCTAAGGGGAAGGCGAAAGAATCCCAGAAGGGGATGGCTGGATCTAAAGGAAAGGCAATAGCCGATCCTAGAGAAAAAGCGAGATTTTCCCAGTAGGGGAAGACAGATCTGAAGGAGAAGGGTAACACCAACTCTGAAGGAAATGTGAAGAAAGATATTCAAAAGAAGACGACAGATCTGAAGGAGGAAAGCTCCAAAAGAGATGTGGAAATGGCAGATCTGAAAGATAAGGCAAAAGCCGAGTCAGAAGAGAAGGCCAGGAAGAAGAGGAAAGCCAAGAGGCTTAGATCTTCTGGTCCCAAAGGGGATAATTCTGCAAAGGATGGTCCCAAGAAGGACGGTAAGGTCGAAGAACCTTGGTGGTTTCCGTTGACCTTGGAGCAGTTCAATTACTGCCGAAACCACTTAGCCAAAGAGCAGAAAATTTCCATCAATCAAGCTGTGAAATCCTACAGGGCTTTGTTGCAAAGCAAGGAGGAACAGAAAGAAAATATGGAAACACAGTATGCCGAGGAAGAGGCTAAGTTTAAGGCCATGATTGGCGAGCCAATCCAAGTGGTAGACCCTGAACCAAGGGGAGAACCAGAGGAAGCGGCTGCAATGGAGTGTGAGCAATACTTCGACTTTGGAAGTGCTTACGTAGCATTGGAAGGCAATCTTGAAAAGAAGGAAGGCCTTGAGGAAGCAATTCCTGTGAAAGACTCAGTCAAGGAGTCTGGTGACAGCAGTCACGGTGGTAAGAACCACGATGGCAAAGGCCATGTTGGGAAAACCCAAGAGGATCTAGAAGGATCCTGGTATTTTGATGAAGACTCATGGGAGGACGAATCCCTAAGTTGGGATGCGGCAGTAGTCTGTGGAGGACTCATGGGTGGTGTTAAACATGGTGACACCCGCCAGATTGAGTTTTTCGCAAGAAAGACTGTTGAGTACATCAAAGATCTGGAGTTTAAACTATCAGTTATGACTTCAGGTGAGGAGGAGCTGTCTAGATTTGAGAAAGAAAGGCAGCAAATATTCTCCACAACGATGTCTATAATACCGGGGGAAGTTAGAGAGTATGAAGTCCCAATGGTAACAGTAGACATGAGTAAATCCTCTCTTGAGGAAAACACTGTGCTTCAACCGTATCTACATTGGATATCGGGGAAGTGGCCGTCTCTGAGAATACACTCAGATATGGTGGGAGTAGCAGCGCCTTATGTGTATGCTGGGTTTGTAGACATACTGGAGATCGACAGATCAGAACCAGAATGTATGGAACCCCTGCCTACGTTGGTAAGGTATATACTCGGATGCCTTGGCTACAGACCAAAGTATGCCACGGCGTTGATTACTAGCACAATGATGGAGGAAGAAGACCATCCGCAGTATGGGAAGGTGATACTTCAAAATCTGCAGGTATGGGACATCCATCCATGTGAGAGTAGACGTCTGACGGAACCTCATAAACAGGACCTCGATCAGAGAGGTTTATGGCGGAAGTACTACAAGGACAAAACTGTCCGAAAGGCCATAAAAGTTGAGTTCCTTAAGGACGTGTTAGAGCATGTGTTAGCCCGCAAGGACGAATATTACGTGCTCTGTGATGGTATGGTCACCGTCACGATTCTTCGGTCAAACTTGAGCTTCATCGATGAACCAGCAGGAGACCGAGGATGACAGAGAATGCTCGACCTTCTGGATAGCTTCTGGAGGCGAGAGAACTCTGAGCTGCACCTCCGAACCGACACCTTCGAGGTTTGGAGCAAGATTGCTGATTTCACAGACAAAACTCTGAATCAGCAAATCGAGTATGATGCAGAGAGAGCCCAACAAATTCTTAATGCGGTCCAAGACCCACCGGGACTCTCAGAAAAAGAAGGAGTTGGCGCAACGACAAACGCCAACAAAGAGGAAGGAGTCTCCCAGGACAATGCACCAATGCAGACGGGAAAAGACAATTGTATAAAGTTAGACTAGGACATTTTGTCTGTCATTAGGACCCACTAACTTTTGCAATAGTTAGATTCCTTTTACTTTTGAGCTGGCAAACAGTGCATAGGCACCAGCTCCTTTGTGTATATATTCACAAGCCCTCTACCTCGTTTGGGGAGGCGAATCAAATAGAGAAATTCTCTCTCAAAAATTCTTGAGTAAGAAACTCTCTGAATCGCGCTCCGAATACCTTAAGGAACCAAGAGTAAGGTGGTTAGAATTAATCAACATTGGTTAAAACTAACGGAAGGTCGGATCGAAAGATCAAGAACCTTAGAGGGAGTATAGCCTTGGGCTGAAACCTTGGATGAGGAGTGTCTATATAAGACCCTCAGTGTAAGGGCATTGGGATGACACAGAAGAGCCTCTCCGATTTGCGAATTAGTTCGTTGAATTCTCTAGTTTGAGAATTGTTTTACTCTTGGATCTCCGTTGCTGCGGAAGCTTGGTGAACCCTCTGAGCAACCCACTGAGTTAAGGTATGATAAACTTTCCACTGTATAGTTTATGATAATCTTCGAGAACTAATAAGATCTGGAAGGTTGGTGCAAAGGCACTACAGTTGCTAAAGCACGAGTCTTATGACTGATTGTCCAAATCCCGAACTCCTACATTTGGATCACGGTGTGGGCAAGGATTCTGCTACTGGACTTCTAAACACAGTAGTAGATCGATTGGCAAGTATCTCAGCGCAGATCCAGCAGCTGACTGAACTTGTTAATAGCTATTCTAAGAAATTGGAAGAGCTGACTCTTTTGCAGAGTGAATTCGAGGAGTATTTCCTCGAAGGCAAATCCAATCTTGGGTTTGCGGCAAGTTCGAAATACTCAAACGAGTATTCGAGGTTGGCTGAACGCCGACGACAAAGACAATTTGGAAAATCTTCTTAAGATCGGTCTTGTTGTTTAAGATTGGTATCAGAGCCGCTTAAGAAAGATTAATTTTCTGATTGTCTGAGGAAATCTCAGGAGCTTAGAAAAAAGGGGGATAGTCTTGAAACAAGTCTAAAGTACAGGTTATCTGGAGATACAGTTTAAACTCCAGGATAAATCGGAAAAAAGGAGTAAAGTTGAGGATATATTGGATAATTAAGCCAAAAAAAAACAAAGAAACAAGAACACTTTCCTGGAGAGAAGTTATAATAGACCTTTAGAGAGCTTACCTGAAACATCACTCATCCGCTGTTTCCAGCGTCTATCTCTGGTCATGAAATAGAAAACCCCCAACCGGCAAACTAGTGGCTTCGCAAGAAGCCTCCTTTCTGTTTGATGCGTTTATTTGTTTATGTAGGTCCACGGAGCAGTCGGCTACGCCCCTAATAGCAACAGTCCAAACACGCTGCGACAGCTTGATTCCATCCCCCCAACTTCGAACTTGACAGCCATCATCCCCAACCACGGAGGTCTCCCCAAAGACAACTCCTCCGTGTTCCCGACCAAAGCTCGAGGACAAAAGGGACGCCACCTCCCCACCTCCAGCATCTCCAAACCACCGGCAGTGGCGAACCCGCCTTCTCTGGCGTCCACAGAACCGCAACGGCAATGACTACGCCCTCCTCGACGTCTCTCGATTCAACAGTGGCAGACCCCTGACCTCCTGACGTCTCTAGCAGTGGCGGATCCCTATTCTCCCAACATCTCAGACCATAACGGCAGAGCCCCCATCCTCCTGACTTCTCCAGATCCGGTGGCGGTACACCCCTGTCCTCCAGGCGCCACCAGATCCAACAGCAGCGAACCCGTCTTCCTCGGGCGTCCCCAGACCGGCAGCAGCGAGCCCATATCCTCCCGACGCCCTTGGATCCAGCAGCGGCGAGCATCTAGCATTGGCGAACCTCCGTCCCTCCTGACGTCTCCCGACCTCAACTCCAAACCAGCGGTGAACCATAGCCCTCTCCGACAACCTCTCCAGAAGCAGACCTATCAACATCCGTCCTTAGCGACAACACCACAGGTTTTGGATGATCCTTTCCTCAATCATTTGAGACACCACGTTCCCTCGTCGGTATAGCCCAAGCCCTGGCACCATGGATGCAACCTCATCTCCTTTACCCCGGATCATTATCCAATGTCAAGAGATTTCTAAGCCGTGGGTTCTCATTCTCATCGTGGTTAAACAATTCTTTTTCTCTCTGTTTTTTTAAGGCCTCGCTTTTCATTATTTTTAATTTGTAAATTTTATCAATCTAACAATTACATCACCTTTTTCCTTGATTTTAATTTGTATCTGAGTGTCTTGAAATTTCAAAAAAAAAAAACTTTAGAAATTTATGTACTCTTATTTACCAAACACTTTACAAGAATTAACTTTGTTAGATGTCCTTATTTGTCTAATAAGTTAATATTTCTTCTTCAGAAAACGAAAGTTTTACTCAATATTTCAAGGGATCGTTTAATTCTTTGACATGTCTTAAAATTAGAACTTTCTAATCTCTTTTTTTGGTTTTCATTACATGAATATTCGAACATTATTTTGTGGATTTGACAAGACGAATCTCGAAGGCGGAGCACAAGACTGAAGGCGCGTGTATCAAACCACGTGAATCTTTCCGCGTGTGTAAAAACCGCAATGTCAAGATAATAAAGCGGCCCTAACCGTCATCTCAGGTACATGAGGGAAGTGCTGGCCTCTCGATGTTTTGTTATTTCCACATGTAACGGGTCGTGGGCCCACGTGCATAGGCTCACGATCACCACCATTCCCTGCTCCCTTTGATCTAAATACTTGATCTGTGGCTGTGGTACGTGCCGTTAGGCTTTTAGGATTTTTTTTTATCGTCGCATGTTGTTTGCTAAACCAATACACATGAGTTCGGGCCCAAAAAGCCCGAATCGGGTCCAACGCCCGTAAAACATTGACATGAGTCCGGAGTCATGCCCGGATCGGGTCCAATACCCGTTAACCAAAAGCAAACTTTTAGAGCAAACGCCACCTTTTCGCATGTTTAATGTAAGAGTCGGTAATTAGGGATCCCCGAATCCTACTCTGCTTTTCCGACTTAGACCAATTTTCAAAAATAAGTTGGTGGCGACTCCGTAATTGTTTAACTAGGTTAAACAACACATTCTTTTACGAAGTCATTTTGGATGAGGGACTGGCGACACGAGCCGCTCCTGATTTCTCCCGAAAATTCCTTCTTCGGATCATGCTCCGCCTTTCGCTCGTCGCCTCTTAGGAAAACAGAGACGGTTGGCGAGGGCCCGAGCAGGCCCAGTTAGGAACCTAGGGAGGGATCACCCAATTCCCTTCCGCAGCGTCCGACACTCGAGTTGTGACGTCGACCGGTTGGGCCTTGGGGGAGCGGGCTCGGATCCTCGTGTCGTTCGAACCGCCTCGCGCGTGCTAGGTCGGAAGGCGCGCATACATCCTGGATGGCAACTCCGCTGGGGAATTCTGCATGTGGATTCCTTTCGAACGCTCTTACATTTTCAATCCCCATGCGGAGAGGAGTTTTTGTTTGCGCATGTCATTGCTTGGCTCGGGGCCCTTTGTCTGCCCTCATGGTTGTGTTTGTTTACCTCTTACTAGGCATGTCTAGGAGTGCCCGAACCCGAGGCTAGGATTTTTAGGGGGGTCACCGAGAGGCCCAGCCTGCTGCTCTTTGCAGTATGGTTTTTGGCCAGGGCTCCGCCTCCCTTAGTCCGAGGGAGGTTTAGAAACCTTCATCCGAGAGTCTAGTATTGTTTGTCCACTACAGGTACCAGACGCCGCTGATGCATTTGTTTGTTACTAAGTGACTGCTACCTGTGCAGGGACAGGTCTTGTATGCGATAAATTGTAAAAAAAACTAATTTTATTCATTTTGCAGCGGTTTGGGTTGGTTGCGGGGGTTTCCTCAATTCCTTTACTCCTTCCATACTTTCCATATTTACAGTATTAAATTCATTGCATTCATTCTACACGAATGTCTGCCGATCAATAATTGATGCATCAACACATCTATATTTGTTCAATGTCATTACTCTTCAAACGTAAATAACTCGTGCGAATTCACCTCATATTAGGATTTGGGTTGGATTGTTGTTACAATTGAATGACGTTCAAGCATGCAGGTTGACCTCATGGAGTCGATAGTTCTACGCAAAGGTGTTCCATCTACCGATTTGCTTCGATAATGGCTCGATGTGCTCAGAACCTCAGAACTACAACAAAAACTTGGAGGTCTCTTTCACCTGATCCACATAGAAGTCGACTGATTCTTGCTTCAGCATCTCGTCGCTCGCTGGAATCCCAAGAGCTATACCTTTAGATTTGACACTTTGGAACTGGCGTAATTCGGCGAGCAACGGCACACCTCGCACGCGTGTGGATGACTCTCACATAGAAAGAGTCCGAACCTTCCTCAAAATGCCATAAGGACATCGACGCCCAGTCGGCTCGTTTCCAGAGGAAGTACCTCACTCCCTGGGATTGCATTTGAAGGATGACTCTATCATAACGGGCTTGAAGGTCCATTTCATCTTTTATTCGTTAAATTTCTTAGTACTATTTGTAATAAACTTCAGGTTATATGTCATTTCGCTAACTTGCTTTCTCTCTCTTGGATTGAGTTCATTGTAACTACGATCCAATCCTTGCATTAGACATGATCAGGGTACCAAAATTAATCTTGGATTGAGTTCATTATATATCTTTTTTCCAAGGTACCAAAATTAATCTTCTGAGGGCACGTCCGTTCGAGCTGCGAAGCTGGACGATACGCATGGCTAGCTCAGGAGTTTCGTCAACTGATACGATGACGCCCAATATAGGATCATCTGCAACGACGGCTACTTCAACTCCCATCGTCATCGTGTCTTCAGCAACAGCAACATCAGGGGCTTCCCTGGAAACATTTCCACCATTGTCTTCCCAAGCCACGGTCTTCGCCATCGGGAGGAAATGCGTCCCCGACATACATCCCACCAATGACCTTCACCGCACCGGCAATATGGAGATCAACGGTGCCAATCGCTGCGTCATCCCCTCCGGCACCACCTACACAGGCCCAAAGCGCCAACGACAATTCCCTGGGAAACAAAGTCGAATCACTCACCGCAGAGTTGTCATCTTTGAAGACGATGATGACTGAGTTACTCTAACAACAGACTACAACCATACATGCTCCTGTTGTCACCTAAAACCCTCATCTTCCTCCTATTATGCCTGGATCTAACACATCTACAATGCCACCTTACTGCCCACATTTTCAACTGCAGCCTGAGTCTTCAAAGCCCAAGGCGCCATCGAATGAACAAATTCGCAAGGTGATACACTCAGTGAAAGAAAGCAACTACAACATTGTGGAGCAGCTGAGGAAGCAACCCGCCCATATCTCTCTCTTCGACTTGATCCATTCTTCCGATAAGCACAGGGAGATGTTGGAGAAATTTCTAGCCGAAGTACATGTACCGGAAGAGATTGAGGTCAACACGCTAGACTCGTACATGAACGGCATGCTGGCAAACAATGCCATCACCTTCTCGGAAGATGACCTCCTGGAAGGAGGACGAGACCACAATAGCGCTTTGTTCATCACGCTCAAATGCCACGATACTATTGTTTCCAAGGTGCTCATCGACGGAGGATCTGGAGTCAACATCATCCCACTCGATGTTACTCATAAACTCGGTATCAACATGGAGAAACTCCCACCTTCCAGCCTGACCATTCGAGCTTTTGACGACGCAAAACGTCAGGCCCACGGCGAGGTGACCCTAGAGATCAAAGTAGGGCCCGTTCTCTTCGCCTCTGTATTCTAAATTCTTGAGACTACCAGATCCTTCAACATGCTGCTAGGACGTCCGTGGATCCATCAAGCCGGGGCAATCCCTTCGACTCTACATGAAATAGTTCGTTTTCCTTCAGATGGCAAGCTAATCACAGTTAAAGGGGAGTGTACTATGGAATTATGCCACGAAATTGACATGCCGTACATCGGAGAACCAACTGGCGACCATCGACAGCTCAAGCGTTCGAGATGGTAAACATGGTCAAGAGGGACTTCATGTCAGATCCCCTAATGGGCCGGGGCAACCGCAGTGCTGCTCGACAATTAATCAAATTCGGACACCGGCCTGGTCAAGGACTTGGAGCTCAAGGGCAAGGCATCCGACATCCGATCGACATACCTACCCAGTTGGGGGCACACGCTCTCGGATCCAAGGGCAATGAACCACGGAGGCTTAAACCAACAATCCAGGACATGCGAGCTGGCGGCAAGTCAGCCATCCCTTTTGTTCGTTCGCCAGCAACGACAATGGAAGGTGAGATCCTCTCCGAGCAGATGGAGGGAATGAAGATTGAGGCACAAGAGCCCGAAGAAGAAATCAACATGATGGAAGCGTCGAACCCAACTGAGTCAGACATGCCGCTGGAGGGGTGAACCTTTCCAACTTTACTTTTTGCACTTAGAATAATTGAGTCTAAAATAAATTGCCTTGCTACATTTTGGTCGTGGACTAGTAAGGTCGTCCGTATGTAACGCGACCCTAGTTAGTGTCTGTGGGATCGGGACGCTGATGATAAAGGGCGAATCTAAGGAAACGAAGAGGGCCCCACTGAGGCCTGATCCCACAATGTTTTATTTTATTATTTTTTTATTTTCTTGTAGAACACTTGACTTATCATAGTTGTCATATAGTATAATATCTCAAATCTTAAGTAATTCAGCAACAACAATGACATTGACTTGTTTCTTTCATGATGGAATGACGCTTCAGACATACCTAAAAACAAACCAGAACAAGATGAGGTGATTGTAGATAATCCAAAGTCCCTCGATGGATACCATGGTCTTGAGCTGGGTCTCTAACGACATGTAGAACCAAAGGAGATAACATTGCAAGAACCCAAATCAATCAACATTGGAACGGACGATCGGGGCTGATCTCCTAACAGATGAAGCCGAGAGTATCGTCAACCTACTGAGGGAATTTTCAGATATCTTCGCTTGGACGTATGCGGATATGCAGGGACTAGACTCGGATATAGTTGAGCACAAAATCTCCACTGATCCACTAATCCGTCCCACTAAGCAGAAACAACGCCGGTACAAGCCCGAGCTAGCTCTTGCGATCAAGGAAGATATCGACAAACTACTCAAGGTCAACTTCATCGAGGTAGCCAAGTACCCACAATGGGTCGCTAACATAGTCCCCGTCATCAAGAAAAATGGGAAGGTTCGAGTCTGCGTCGATTATCGCATCTTAACAAAGCGAGTCTCAAAGATAACTTCCCTCTACCGCACATCGACTTGCTAGTAGACAATACCGCTGGTTTTAACACATTTTCTTTCATGGATGGATTTTCTGGGTATAACCAAATACGTACGGCTGAAGAAGATAAGGAGAAAACAACTTTCACAACACCCTGGGGCACGTTCTGTTATCGGGTCATGCCTTTTGGACTCAAGAACGCTGGGGCAACTTATCAACGCGCAATGGTGGTCCTGTTCCATGATATGATCCATCGAGAAATCGAAGTCTACGTCGACGATATGATTGCAAAATCTAGAGCAGAAAAAGACCACACTATTGTCCTCCGTAAGCTATTTGAATGACTTCGCAAGTACAAGCTTCGTCTCAATCCGGCCAAATGTGTCTTCGGGGAAACATTAAGCAAACTTCTAGCAATCGTTGTCAGCAGCAAAGGCAATTCGCGATCTCCCAGCACCAAAGTCAATTAAGGAGATTCGAGGTTTTATGGGTCGTGTCAACTACATTGGAAGGTTCATTTCAAACTTGGCAGATACGTGCAAACCCCTGTTCAAGAAACTAAGGAAGGATGTCAAATTTGAATGGGACGACGATTGCAAAACCGCGTTCGAGCAGATAAAAGCATACCTAACATAACCACCCGTCCTCATCCCGCCAAAGCCGGGGCACCTTCTCACGCTTACCTCATAGTTCGAGAAGAGTCATTTGGAGCCGTGCTTGCCCAATAGTTGCCAGGCACCAAGGTACATGCGGTGTATTACATAAGCAAGAAATTCACGGATTGCTAGTCTCGGTACACTGTGTCGGTACGTACCTGTTGCGCACTCGTCTGGGTGCTGCACCGACTCCGACAGTACACTCTCCACTATGAGATCCTACTAGTATCTGAAAATGATCCCCTCAAGTGGCTCTTCGACAAACCAACATTAATAGAAAGAGTCTTCAAGTGGCAGTTACAGCTAGCTGAATTCGACGTTAGATTCCACTCAAGTAAGTCAATCAAAGGTAGAACAATCGCTGATCAAATTGCGGAATATCCGGGGACAGACAATTCGCCTTTGGAAATCAAGGTACCAGACGAAAACATCTTCCTCACCGAGTCACAACAGCGGTGGACAATGTATTTCGACGGAGCAGTCAACTCTACCGGTTCAGGTATTGGAGCGGTGGTAATATCCCCAGACGGACAATACTATCCAATAGCTGCTAAAGTCATTGTCCCCTGCACAAACAATATTGTCAAATACGAAGCATGCATCCTTGGCCTATTACGTGCACTCGATATGCGAGTCCGATTTCTTGACGTTCATGGAGATTCAGCACTCATCATTTCCCAAACAAACGGGACATGGCGCACACGGGACCCAAAGCTCATCCAATATCAGGACTACCTACAAACACTAGTCCGCCAATTCGTTGATATTGAGTTCAATTACCTAACATGAGCAGATAATCGTTTTGCAGACGCTCTTGTTGTTCTTGTATCAATGACTCCATTAGCAGGAGAAATGGACATAGAGCCTCTTTGCATCGACATCGCTGAAGACCCAAGTTGTATGCATGTCGAGCCTTGCCAATCTGAGGACTCACCACCGTGGTTTGCAGACATCAAAGCTTACCTAGAAATGGGCGTTTTTCCCCAAGGCAGCACAGGAAAGGAACGCAAATTCATCTGAGGAGTGCAAGGAGCTACTTCCTTAATAGCGACGTGCTCTACAAAAAGTCCTTCACGACAGCCCTCATGCGGTGCGTTACCGAACAGGAAGCTCAGGCCATCATCTTCGAAGTCCATGAAGGTGTTTGTGGACCACACATGAATGGTTATGCTCTTACTCAGAAGATCATGCGTCAGGGATACTATTGGCTCACAATCGAGGCCCACTGCATCAAATACGTCAAAACCTGCCACAAATGTCAGATCTACAGCAACAAGGTGCACGTCCCTCCAACAAGGCTCTACCCACTGTTTGAACCGTGGCCGTTCTCAATGTGGGGCATGGACGTTATTGGACCGATTAATCCCAAGGCATCAAACGGATATCGGTTCATACTGGTTGCCATCGACTACTTTACTAAATGGATCGAAGCACAATCTTTCAAGGAAGTCACCGCGAATAACGTCATACGTTTCACATGGACAAACATCATCGCCAGATACGGAGTTCCAGAGCTGCTCGTCACTGAGAACGATACAAACTTCAACGGCAAACAAATGGATACTCTATGCAATGAATTTCGAATCAAACATCTGAACTCTTCATCATATCGTCCACAAATGAACGGCGCAGTTGAAGCTGCCAACAAAAACATGAAAAGGATTCTTCAGAAGACGGCAATCACATATCGGGATTGGCACGATAAGCTTCCTTTCGCATTACTCGCTTACCGGACGACGATGCGCACTTTGACTGTGGCAACTCCCTTCGAACTCATCTATGGCACTCAAGCAGTCATTCCAGCAAAGGTCAAGTTATCTATTCTCTGGATCTCTTCCCAAAGCAACATGACCGAAGATGAGAAGGCTAATAACCACCTCGCTCACCTCGACTTCATCGATGAGAAACGACTTGCCGCAATCGACCACGTGCAATGTTATCAACAACGCATGTGTAGGGCATTCAATAAAAAAGTCAGAGAGGTCAAGTAAAAACTAGGAGACCTCGTCCTCAAACGGATCTTTCCAAACGTTAAAGATCCTAGGGGAAAATTTGCTTCAAACTACGAGGGACCATTCGTCGTCAAACATGCTTTCTCAGGAGGAGCGACCATCCTAACAAAGATGGATGGAGGAGAACTGTCACAACCAATCAATGTGAACGCTCTCCGACGTTACTACACCTAAATGGTGTCAGGGTTTTTGAATTAGTAGAAGGGAGAATCTTACAATTACTACTCTCTTCATTAAATTAAACGAGATTACATGAGTTTATTTCGTTTACGTCCTTTGTCTCGTGGGCAGGTACAAGAGCTCCTCACACGAATGGTAAAAAAAGCCTGTGACCAAGGCGAGGGTGGCAGGGTGGAAAAGCTTCAAGCCAAAGGCTTGTGGCAGTTTCGTCAATCCTTTGATTCTTTCAGACGAAGACGCAATGACGAAACCATACAAAAGGGGAGTACCAAAACTTTACTTCACCCTTTTCATCAATGAAGTTACATGAACAAACTTCATTTTTACTCTAAGAGAAACAAGTCACATGAACTTACTTGTTTCTCGATATCTATTTGATAGATACATGAGCTTTCTTACAAAATAGACATCGGGCAGGAGTAATCTACGTTAATCCTTCGATTCCATCGGACGAAGATGCAATGACGAAACAAAAAAAAAAAAGAAGTATCAAAGCTCTACTTCATCTTTCATATAAACGGAGTTACATGAGCAAACTTCAAGAGAAACAAGTTACATGAGCTTACTTGTCCTTTGCCTTGTGTAGGTACATGAGCATCCTACATTACAGACAAAGGCGCGGGAGGTCGGGTGGAAAATTTCGAACCAAAGTTTCGGAGTTGCCTTTGTTGTCACCAAGGATGATCATACCGAAAGGGAGTATCATCTACACTACTCTTTAGTAAATTTCTTATCATCCTCCAGACGGAGTCATACCTCCATTTCCCCAACTGGAGTCGGTTACAAGCACCGTAAGAGTAGAATATACGAGCATATTCTTCCAGAACGACCATCGAGATGGGCATATTCATCTCATATCCCCAGCGAATACCCAACTGCGCATGAACTCCGCACAGTACGGTACAAACTCTTAGGCAACTGTGTGGGTGGTCGAGTGGAAGCCGTTCCGAGTCTAATCTCAAGGACCATGACTGGGGCATGAAAGTACAAACACCTTTCCCGCGAAGCTTGCACAAGAACACCACCTCAATATGATATATCCGGAGAGGTTTGATCTGTATATTTGAATCTCTTTGTAATAAGACGGACGACGTAACTGACCCACTGACTCACTGGACTGACTTCCTCCTCCTTTTTTCTTTTATTAATAAAAATAATAACGACGACTGGGGCCCATCGGAAATTTGGGTCCGCCCAGTTTCACTTCCCCAAAACTAATACTAATAATACTAATAATAATAATAATAAAAGAAAGAATCTTTTTTTAGTTTAGACTCTTTCGGCCGTTTTTGTTGTCAATCTCGGCGTCCTTACTCCTTCTTCACGTACAAATTATTTTGATGACGATGATGATAAAGAGGAAGGTGTCTAGTGGTATAACAACAGTCTACATCACACAACGGCACGTTGCGCAATATTTTAAAAATAATATCCCTGACTTTATTCATAAACAAAGTAGAATTTATAAAATTAAACTGTACTTTTTAAATTTTCTTTTAACTTAAACTTTATATATTTAATTTTTTTTCCGGTTAGATTAGTTCGGTACATTCCTCTGACATAACGCACGTACTTACGTCATTGATTAATTATCTCCACTGATCAAAAAACGTCCTCGTCCATTTCTCCAAAAGGGTTGTCCACACGAATCACTCTCGTCTAAAAATTAGTCAATGGCTAGTGGGCCATCCTCCTCCCCTCTTTACGAGAAGGTTTCTCTGAAGAACGACGGCAAGAGGGCCGTCGAGTTCTTCATCCTCCTCCTCCTCGCCTCCCTCTTGGTTTACCGGTTACTCAACCTCGATGGCCGTGGATTCGTCTGGGCCGTCGCCATGGCCTGCGAGTCTTGGTTCACTTTCATCTGGATACTCACCCTCAGCACCAAGTGGAACCCCATCGCCTACAGGACTTACCCTCACCTCCTCTCGCTGAGGGAGGAGAGGGAGTTTCCTCCCATCGACATGTTCGTGACCACGGCAGATCCTGCCTTGGAGCCACCGTTTATCACCGTGAACACGGTCCTGTCTTTGCTGGCCCTCGACTACCCGGCGGATAAGCTCGCCTGTTACGTGTCCGATGACGGCTGCTCCCCCTTGACCTACTACTCCCTAAGGGAAGCTTCCGAATTCGCCAAGTCATGGGTGCCCTTCAGCAAGAAGTACCGTGTCCAGACTAGAGCACCCTTCCGCTACTTCCCAGACCACGACGGTAAGGTCGAGTCGTCGTCTGAGGAGTTCCGACGAGCGTATCATGCCGTGAAGGTGCGCCAAAAGCGTTTTTTCTTGGGTGTCTCTGGCGTTCATTATTTTCTACACGCAATTAGTTGTTTCTTCTTTGGAACTGTTGTGGTCATTTTTTGTTTCGTAGGAAGAATACGAGAAGATGTGCCAGAAGATTGCAGCCGCTGGCCAGAAGACAAGTCCATGTGATCTCACAGGAGACTTCGCTGAGTTTTCGAATATCGACCGCAGGGATCATCCCACCATCATCAAGGTAAATAAAGAAATGAAAGAGAAAGCTCCACATCGGATTAGACGACAAGGATAAAACCGTTTACTCAGCTCTGATGGCTGGTTTTTGTTTGCGTTGCGGGGACGGAACCAAAGATCATTCGGGAGGATAAGGATGGCTGCGATCCGGATGGAATTCCACGCCTGGTTTACATCTCTAGGGAGAAGAGTCCGAAGTACCATCACAACTACAAGGCCGGCGCGATGAACGTCTTGGTGAGCAGTGGCTTGAACTAACAGAGTTCAGCAAAGAAGAAACTCTCCTTGTCTGTCTTTTCCTAGTGGCTTATCCGTTACGTCGTTGCATCTCTTGTCCTCTTATATGTCCCAGACCAGAGTTTCTGGGCTCTTGACCAACGCGCCGTACATGCTGAACGTCGACTGCGACATGTTTGCAAACAACCCTCAGATCGCGTTGCACGCCCTGTGTCTCTTCCTCGGGACCGAGTCCGAAGTGGACTGCGCTTTCGTTCAGTCCCCGCAGAAGTTTTACGACGGATTAGAAGATGATCCTTTCGGAAACCAAATGGTCGTCTTGCATGAAGTATGGAGGAAATTTTCATCCTCTTTTCTCTTCATTTTTTGAGCTTGTTTATGCCACACGACTGATTCATTTTTCAATCTAATCACGCACTTCGACCTGAGAAGTTCTTGGTTAGAGGAATAGTAGGCCTTCAAGGACCATTCTACCAAGGAACCGGGTGCTTTCACCGCCGAAAAGTGATATATGGTGCTTGGCCGGATGATAGCTGCAACAGAACCAGTCTCAAGCCGATCGGAAAAGGTATGTCACCCTCACAATTCTTCTTATCTTCATCAATGAGCAGATCAGACCAAGGAATCAACACTCGTCGTTCAATCAGGAAAAGACATGGCCATGGAGGAATTGGTCAAAGGGTTTGGAAGCTCGAAAGAGCTTGTCCGATCTGCATCCTACGCTCTGGAGGGAAGCATGGAGCCAGTTTCTCTGAAAGGTCTCTCGGCCTTTTTCGAGGCAGCTCATCAAGTCGCAAGTTGTCCGTACGAGGACGACACTGAGTGGGGCAAGGAGGTAAGTGGGGGAACAACATTCTACCCAGCCAGCGACATGGTATTCTGATGCAGCATACCGGTGAGTGACTTCTTATTTCCCTTGGCAGATAGGATGGATGTATGGATCGACCTCGGAGGACATCCTCACAGGAATCAACATCCACAGGAAGGGATGGAGATCGGTCTACTGCACCCCAGACCCACCAGCATTCATGGGATGTGCACCCAATGGAGGGCCAGCGGCCATGACCCAGATGAAGAGATGGGTTACAGGTCACCTGGAGATCTTGGTCAGCAGGAAGTCCCCAGTATATGCAACTCTCTTCGGGAAGCTCCAGTTCAGGTTGTGCTTAGCATACGTGTGGGTCTTAGTGTGGGCACTGAGGTCCATCCCCGAGATCACCTATGCGCTTCTCCCTGCATATTGCATCATCACTAACTCCCACTTCTTGCCCAAGGTAAGGAAATTTCCCATGTTCACCATGTTAGTCGCGAGGGAGCATTGACGGACGCCAATGTTCGTGTCCCAAAAATGCAGGTCAATGAGCCTGCTATGGTGATACCAACACTTATCTTTGTAACATACAACATCTTCACTTTATTCGAGTACTTCCAAGTCGGCCTGTCGGTCAGGGCATGGTGGAACAACCATAGGATGCAGAGGGTGACGTCTGCATGTGCTTGGTTCTTCGGGGTCCTGGGTGTTGTCCTCAAGCTGCTGGGCGTGTCTCAAACCGTCTTTGAAGTGACCAGGAAGGAAAGCTCGGCTCCTGGAGAGGGCGAGAAAGTCCCTGATGGCAAGTTCACCTTCGACAACTCCCCATTGTTCATCTCGGGCACCACCTTGGTCCTGGTGGAGTTGACGGCTTTGGTCATGATGGTGTTGGGGCTGCGTCCACAGGCACATGGCGGTAGTGGCACAGGCATAGGGGAGGTTATATGCGCCGTGTGGGTACTGCTGTGCTTCAGCATATTCGTAAGAGGATTGCTTGAGAAGAAGGGAGGTATTCCCTTGCCGACCGTCTTCAAATCAGCTGCCCTTGCAACCCTCTTTGTACACTTCTCTATATTCACCTCAAGGGCTTGAGAGTCCTGCTACCTCTGGTGCACCATTATTGAAGTATCATAATTCCAAGTAGTCGTCTTCATATTCTCTGGCATAAGGCACAAAAGAGCGGGCTTCATCGATAAAAAAAAGGTTTTGTACGCCAGGCAATGGTTCCGTAGAGGCCCCTATGGTAGTACCGCAAGACAATCCGATGAATATAGAATAACTCACATGGCATCACGATTCAACTGATCCATACAAGCACATAACAAAATATCCGCAGTGAAGAGAGCTCGAGGGCGGGTACCTTGTCATTTCTCCAAGATATGAGCCTTCCCTGAATGCATCGGACTTGGTAGATTTGCCGTCCAGCTTGAAGGAAAGATCATGCGTTTGAGACACCAGTGTCTGAATTTGGTCTGGTTTCGGGGAGGAAGTGGGAAGAGGAAGAGGCGAATACAGGGGTGTGATAATTGTGTTCGGTTTTACAAGGTTTTTGTCCGAATCGTTGTTGCTCGAGATAGAAAGATAGATGAAGTGTAGCTTTGAAGTCGAGTTCGGGCAAAATTTTGGCTTTATAAAGACGAGTTCGATGCATTATTTTGGTAATTTCGAAAAATGAATGCCCTAAATACGAATTATGTCCACGACCAAACAAAGCTCAAAATTGTTATCGATGTCGAATCTTAATCTGCCAATAAATTAAATAGCAAACAATCAAGCTTCATCGGCTTTTGGTTCTCCCACCCACCCCCACCAACTCCACCAAAAACTCAAAAACATAAGCTCAAAGGGATAAAAAAGCCGGCCTCAAGAAATGCTCAAAGTAGCAGTCAACTCTTCGACACATATACGGCTATCGACGCTTGCAGATGACGGTCCACCTTGAAGTGAGCATGAAAGAATCTCCTAATCTGATGTACAAATACCCTTGATCAACTCAAGAATGAATATGCCAAAAATGAAGCATGATTCAAAACCGGTATTAAGGCAACGACGAAGAAGTCATCACCTCTCTGAAGGAATGCGAAGATAAGAACCCTTTCAGCTGCCTTTCCTCCCAGTCGAACAACACTATGTGGCTCGGTTTCGACCAATTCTTAGCGAGCTCTGAAGCAAACCCCAAGGGATCCATCATAAAACGGTCCGACTCATCCGGCACCGTCCTGTCTTCGCTGCTTCCAGGTACACGAGAACGAATGTGAATGAGGAAACCATTTGAGTGAAATTGGCGGGCGACTCTGAGAAGCTGGAAACCATGCGAAAGTTTACCTCGGAGAGCAGTCCATGGATCGCATTGGTATGTCGCGATGGAGTATGGAATAGTATGGTGTCGAATGGCATGGCATGAGTAATAGAATGCTTTTCACTCTATTGTTTGCTGCCTCAACGGACAAGAAGTTCATAACATCCTCAGATCCTCTCTAGCCATGAAACAGAGAAAAATAACAGGTAAGCTATTGTGGGCAGATCCCGAAGAGCAATAGAATATCGACTACCTACTGACGAGCTTAGTATAGTTGCCAAATAAACTGGAAGGACCTCCGTCTTTAGCTTGAAAGGCAAAGTATTGGCAGAAATTAAATGGTAATTGTAAGTAATGACGAACTACCTGATGGAAAAGGCTACAATATAGAGCCATAGGGACGTTGGTTACCAACAAGAAAGCGACGGCCAACCTCATGCGGGATTTTCGTTTCTTATTTTCCTTTGAAGGTTCTGACTGTCTCGTGTCAGAAGCATGAGGAGATGATATCGCAGCAAGAGATACGCCCGAGAACATCAATGCTATGGGAAGCACAGGGAGAACAAATCTGAGCCCAAAACCCGATAAATGTGAACGGGCACCGATAAAATAGCTTGACAGGGAACTTATGTCAGCATTCATCAAAGAAAATAGAAGGGTACCTAAATTCTTTGTGTCCGATCACGCTGTAAAGTGCTAAAACCCATGCCATTAGGCCAGCCAGACACCATTGCCTTGAAATAGAAATGCCCACCACGGTAAAGGGAATAAACGTAAGGAGCATTGCAGTGAATCCTTGACTGAAATACCAATGCCACTTGTGCGTGCCAAACATGTCCGCACCCGAAGACAGAAAGTTGAATTTGAGGAAATTAACAGGAGCTAGAATCCAGGAGCCATATACTAATCGGTCTAGCAATGTGGAAAGCCCAAGTATGAGTACCCTGTCATAATGAGATAAATTAGACACAAACCAGAACAATAATATTATTTATATGCAGAATCTGCATTCTTCTAAATGTAAAAGCCAGAGAATGTTACATAGCCGCTACATTCTGATGACTAACATTACGGTCAGGAAATCCAATTTAGCAATGCCTACAATATAGAGTTTTTTTCCCTCCCCTTTCGAACAATTACTACTGATAGGGATTGTAATATAGAAGGGAGGTCATTGAATTCCTTGGGAAGAACATAACATGTATCAGGAACTGTAAATCAGATACTAACTTTATCATCACGATCAAACTAAGTGATTCAGAAGATGGCCGATAAATAGAATATTCCTAAAGGAATCAAAACAACCAAAACTTTGACAAAAGAAATGAATTTTCAATATTTCAAGATATAAAGATCTGTCTCAGCACAAATACTAAAATATTCCAGAGCAGTACTTTACCCAATTGGAAGAGCCTCAAGAAAAATGAACTTCAATCTGTCTCGGCACAAATAAAGCTCCAAGAGACCAATGTATAGCCATATAATTGCACTGGTCGGTCTGATCGCGCAAGAAATGGCTGCCAAGACCAATCCCCATCTTCTTGAAAGTGAGGGATCGGTTCTCTGAGGGTCTCTCAGACACGGCCAGTAATATAGTCCAGCAAGCGTGAGTACCGTTTCAAAACTATTTGAGAATGTCCGTGGAAAGCAGAAAAACATGAACCAGTTCGTCAGTTCAGAGAAGAGCTAATGAGAGTTAAAGTTCCGCAGGAATTCCATCTCAAAACAGTCGGGCAACTGCAAAAACTATAGATAAACGCAATCAAAATTTCGACATTGAACGAGGAAAAGGATACTGCCCATTCAGCAATGCGGCCTCCAAATATAACATAAGAGAGCTTGTACAAGTACAGATCGCCCACTGCACAAAACACTGACTGCAGCAATTTCGGAGCATTGATCTGAACATAGAAGTAGCACGTCAAAACAAAGAAAACCAATCTTCTAGGTGCATTGTCGACAAACGCCAAGCAGTTGTAAGGAAAATCAAACAGCTTTAGCCGCCAATTTCTTGATAGATAAGGAAAGCCCTCAAACAAATCCTTAATCTGGCAACAACCAAGTTCTTGCCACCAGAAAGCAGTAGAACAAGCTGCAGTGTACCATGAACCAAGGCGTATCGAGCCCCGTAACAGCCAGAAATTTGTAGAGTGCAGCAAATATCATCGGATGAAGATAACCGCGCAGACCCGTTTCCCATTCCCACGTCAATTGCCCATAACTACAACAAACAAAAACGAGCATACACCAAAGCTTTACCATCCCAAGCTTCAGAAAAGGAAGGATAAAGAAAGACCCAGAGAAAATCTCACTTACCCGAAAACAAGGCGATGGGCCACCTCGGGGCCCTGCCAGTGCTCGTCGGGATGGAACCGTGTCTGGATCAGCAGAGCGTTGACGATCCGGAACGCCAGGCAAAACAAAAACACCTTCCTCGGAGATCTCGGGGGAAAAGGTCTGCCCTTCCCGAGACTTCCCCCGCCGGAATCCAAGCCGTCGCTGGACCCAATCGCGGAATCCTTCCCGCGCCTCTGCCTCATGTCGCGGGATCCCCAAATAGAATTATGGTCAAACGGGAAGAAAGCTGAAATCTTGGGCTTCGGTTTCCGTCTCCGCAAGCGTCTTTGTTTTGGGTTTTCGATTGAGGAAAGACATCCCTGAGAGTTTTGTTCTCGTACGAGATTGTCCTCAAAGTTCCAATCGTTTTGCATTGGACATAGTTTTTATTACAGCAAATAATAAAAGCGAGCGAGGAGACACGCACAAGGAAAGGATAATACGAGATTAGCATACTGACCACCGGCGGCTGAGTTCGGCAGCTGTGGATGGCGATGGCGCTCGTCTGCATGGTCTTCCCTCGCCCGGCGACCTCGCCCACTGCGTCATCGTCGCCCTCGCCCTCGTTCTGTCCTTTCGCTTCCCCTTTCCCTTGCCTTTTCCATCCCTCGCTCGTGCCCCGGCGCTTCCTCGCTGCGGCGTGTCCCGACACGACGAGCCATCGTCGTCACGTGGTCGACAAGTCCCTGATCAAGGTCTCGGAGGCTTTCGCTGAGGAGGAGTTGTGGGCAGCCGCCTGTCTCCGGGTCCGTTCGTTCAACCTCTTCAATCCCTCCACTTTCTCACCCTCAGTGAGTCTACCCTTGGCCGTGAATCTGATTGAGATTAGGAACGTGCTGTCATTTTCTGGGTAGTTTGCCTGGATTGTTAAGACTGCAGCTCGCTTTTCAAGTGTCGTTAGGATCGAATGAAGTACCTGGCGGAGCGTGAATTCGAAGCCCTGAAAGAACGAATTGCCGGTAAGCAGGAGGGTTTCGGAAGAGTCTCATGTATCAATGCCGCTCTTCCTTTATCTGAAGTTCAACGTCTGTCTGATGACCTATGCGCATCGTGTAAGGTTGGTTAGTCCTTTGGATGATTGAATCTTGTGTTAGCATTAGGTTTGAAACCTGGTGGACTGAATAGGACTTTGATTCGGGAGGATTTTGTTTTGAAGTTCTCCGACGGTGAAGAGGAGCGGGTTGTCATTGGTAGTCTGGACCTGAATCGATGCATGCGACTGCCGGATGAGATACCTGGGACAAAGCCAGAGGTGTGTGTATGCAGATTCCACTTCCAAGTCATAAGTATGTCAGCTTTCATTTTGGTTCTGATAGATAAGATAAGATCTGTAGAAGAACTCTCTCGTGTGTCCTCACTTATCCAAGTGAGAACTAAGCAGGCATTTGCTATTCTGTCCGGCTAAGATGGCACGGGAATCAGATGCATATACCCATTTGAAATCTGCTCGTCTTGGAGTTGTAGCTTGTAGCATGCACTGCTTGAACTGCTAAGTTAGGAAGAGGATGCCCAAAATCATAGTCTGCTAGACCGTCTTCATTGCCGGGGCTCTATGGTTGACTGAATGTCGCCCCATATCACCCATCTTAACAGGGTATAGGAGCTGACTTTGCAAGGGCTTATCTGAGCAATGTCTGCGTTGCAAAGGAGTTGCATCGGCACGGTTTGGGTTACATGATTGTGAATCGAGCAAAAGCGGTCGCCCAAGAATGGGGTAAGTAATGATGTCAAGTTCCAAAGGAGATGTCAACTGTTCAAATTTTCTGACTGGTTGTGATCATCTCCAACAGGCATAACGGACTTGTACGTGCACGTTGCGGTGGACAACACACCGGCAAAGAACTTGTACATGAAGAGCGGTTTCGTTCACGAAAGCGATGAGCCGGCCTGGCAGGCGAGGTTCCTTGATCGGCCTAGGAGAATCCTGTTGTGGATGGGTCTCCCTACCACATATGAACTGTGATTGTAGCCTGTAGTAGTAAATGTGTAACTAACCACCTGAGATATACCCGATTTTGCATAAATCACATTTTAAAGTAAGAATATTTCACGGGTGGAAAGAACTAAAATTCCTTAATTGATGCCCCTAAATCGGCGTTTGAAATGTCGATTTTGTAAGAAGAAATTGGAGAACTAACTGTTTGAAATATAAATTTCAACCTCGTTACAAAGTTGATGCTTGAAATGCAGATTTTCTTACAAAGATTTAGGGACAATAATAAAGGAATTTTAAAACTTAGGACCGGAAAAAAATCCAGCGGAACAAGTTATTAAGTACATGTCTTGATAAGTTATGCCACTCCCTCGTCATTACATACAAACTAAGCGTAAATGATTCCATTCCCCTGAACTCCAGTCAGCCTCATGCTATGGACTTCTCCTCCTCCTTGAAATGACTCAAACATTTTCTTCTCCTTTCTTCCTTTTTTATTTATTTTTGTTTTTCTTTTTTAATTCCCAAGAGCAGAATAATATTCCTGTTATCCTCTGTTTTGTAGCTGTCTGTTGTCAGTTGTTTTATATGCATTGCATTTATAGATGAAATGAAAATATAGTAACCTTGTTGCCGATCGGTCAAGAGTCTCCCTTGTCATTCGTTGTCGCTTTCCCATCGTAGAATTCGCCACTTCTTTCATGAATCTAGGGAGAGGTGGAGGGGTCATTCATCTTTTCTTTTCTTTCATGGGATTCTTCTGACCCAGGTTTTTGTCCGAGGGATTTGTTGTCACGGGTTTTGTCAGAGGGATTTGGAGGGGTGTGTGGTGAATTGGGTTTCCATGGAAACTGCAGTTTTTCATCATCAACATCATCGTCATCAGGATTGTGTTTTCCCCCTGACGAGCCTGCAGATTGGGTGAGTGTTTCTCTTGTTCCTTTTTTCTTTTGGCTTCTGTTGCTGTTGTTGTTGCTATATTGTTGGTGATCGGGAGACCCCCATGTTTTGTTTTCCTTCCAAATGAATTTATGGAACAGTAACATTCCAACATCTTGCTCGTAATTCTCTCTAGAATGGGTGCCGGTCATCGAGTGAACAGCATACCGTTATGATGATCCCTGGCATGATATGAAGATCTCTTTGAAATGCATTTGCAGCATGTCGTTTGCTTTTGTGGTTTGACTTGCTTGTGATGTATTGCAGAGACCTGCAATCTTATCAATCGGATCTTAGCCTCTTCTTGGCTTTTGAAAGCAAGAGGTTCTATGTATTGGTGGACAATCGGCCGTGGTTGAACAACCTTAGTTCGCGGTCGGTGTGGATATGGCAGTTGATGGTTACAAAGGTTTGTCGGATTGGCTGTTCGTTTCGAACCGGATTCTCCTGCTCTTAGTTTGCTTATTTATTTGGTGCTTTTTACTGTAAGCAGTCGAGGCTGTCCCCTTTTGCGAAAACCAAAAACCGGACGAAGAAAAAAGTGGAAAAGCAAGGTTCTTTCAGAGCTGATTCTGCCCAGAGGAAGCTTTTCAAGAAATGGTTTTCGCTGATTGACTCTGCAAATTTGTCCCATAAGAGGGTTATGCTTCCGGTGAACAATCTACGAGACCAAATTCTTTTGAATAGCGACTTACATGGGGTGTTGCATGGGTTTATCGTTTTTGAAGTTGAATGGGCTAATGTTCGGGGTATAAACTACTTCAATGAACTCCTGGTACTGATGTTTTAGCTTAAAGTGCATTTCTGTTTTGGAATTCTTTTCGGGTTCGCGTTCTCATTGTTTCTACACATCTGGCAGACCGATACCTCTTTCTCTTTGGAGACAAAATTTATGAAGAGATGGGAATTCGACAGCATAGGTCAAGCTGCCGGGTGCATTTCCTCTTGGTTCTCGGGGACTGATGCGGAAATGCAGGTTTTGAAGGACCATCTGCACAATAGCGTAGGTACTTCTACATGACTCGTCCTTTTTTTTCCTCTCTACGCATTGATACTGGGTTTTCGCGAGGTTTTAATATTTCCTGTTGGCTTTGTTATATAATTTTGATTGAACACGATTACAGGTGATGTTTTAGTTTGGCATTTTCGGCTTTTTTCTTTAATTATGCGTGCATGTGCTCGAGATGGTCAGAATATTGTTTCAAAACTTCTGCAGAGGAGTTCTTTGATGCTAAAGAAGAATTCTCAAGCTCCGATTCTCTATATACTGGCGAGGATAGTTTTCATGGAGATCCTTTAGGAGAAGATATTCCTCATTCATTTCTCAACTGGGATTTGACTGTACCTCTTTCATGTGAGGATAATCAAACTTCCATTCCCGGCACTCCACCTTCTCTCAGGAGAAGGAAAGTGACCAGCTCAATCAGCGCAGACATCAAAGTTAATTATTCTTCCGAAGAGAGGCACTGTGAGTTTGAAGACCACGATACCTGGTCTAGTAATGGTTCCGAAAGCAGCATAGACTCTTTCATGTACAAAGACATGTTGATAGTCTTCCGTTTCAAGGACCACGACCTTCCGTTCAAACTGAAAGACATAATAGTGTCGGATCTGAGGTTGCTCACTCTGCTCGAGGCTGGACTTCCTTCTTGGGTTATACTTCTACAATCGTATCCTGGTCTCCGCCATGTCTATCGACCGTGGATGTGTCCCCTTGCCAGAGCTCTGTATGTCAGCATTTCTATCGTAACTGTCCTCATCGGATTCTACGACTTGTACAAGAACGTGCCAGTACTGAAGGCGACTGCTGCTCATTTATGTGGTCCTCTCCTTGACTGGATAGATACTTGGGAAATGGCAACCCGTATCCAGTACCTGGGGACAATGCTTTTCCTTCATAACTCAAAGAAGGCCATTAAGGGGTTCCTCACTGTTAGCCGGACTCTTCGTTCCTTCATTTCTGTCCTTACGCAGCCTCTCATAGAACCCCTTATAGACACCTTTGACTTCCTAATCCCGTTATGGAATATCTGCTCCGGTGGAGTTGTGAGCCTCTGCTCTGTCTTGTGCGACGTGAGTGGATCGCTATGGAACCTGTTGGAAGACATGGGAGAAATGTTGCTGCAGCCTTTCTCGTCCCTATTTTCGTCCATCTGGACATTTGGTTAGTGAACTTTATCATCTGGCTTTCTAGCATTCCGCTGGACGAGTATCGAAAAATTATCTCTATCCGGCCTTCATTTTGCGGTGATATGATGTGCCTCGACTTTCTGCAGGGACCTCCGTCTTACTTCCTCTGTTTCAATTCCTCTGGGAGATGTTAGCTTTGCCGATCCGCCTGATCATCTTGCTAGCAGATAAAATGGAGGATGTTTTTACCTTTTTGTTGACCTCCCTCTGTGGCTCTCTGATTTCACTGTGGCAAACTCTGAGCAGGATGTTTCGGGTCGCCTCGGCTTCAACCCCCATGGCAAGTGCTGGGGGAACATCAAAGTGGCGCGTCCTCTGGAACGATCTCTTCTCCCATGTACGTGTCGTGCTGCAACGCATCTTTTGTATGTTAAACTGCATTTTATCGTGTGTTGTTTACAAAAGTGAGTTTTGTTCTTTCAGGTATTCCGTGCGATAAGGAGTATACTGAACGGCTTCGTTGCCTTCTTCTTGGCATGCAACAGGCATCGACTGAGGTAATCGGGGTGTGACACGGTAGTATTGGTATCCAGGAAAGCAGCTTAGGCTGTGGTTACCCTGCGAATGCTAATCAGACCGATCCCTCCGCCTTTTACTTTCTGCAGCATTTACAATCATATCCAGGTATTCATTAGGAGACTTGCTGGTCAGGAGCTGCAAATCAATTCTTCTCGCCAAAGCCATTGTAGGACACCGATTGGGCTTAGAAGCGGCGCAACGAGGTTTCTTCTCTAGTCACGAGTTAAAAATTCTCTCCTCGTCGTGATTCCACTATCTCATTCATATTTCTCTGTCCCTCGCAGTCCGAGAAGACAATCCAATGCAACCCGGAGCAGCGGCTACGCACGACCCTCGGAAGGCAGCCTTACTTTGAGAATATCAAGACCGGTGTCCCCTGAAATCCTGAGCGAAGGAATCTCGGCGAAACTTCAGGCTCAGATGGCGACCGACTACTAATCACTTTCATCAGCCAAACCATCAGTAGAAACGGCAACGATCACGAAGCCGTCATCCTCCAGAAGGTCGGAGGAAGGAAGTGTTCCGTCGGCCGGAAAACGATTACGGCCGAAATCGGCCTTGGCCGTGCATCAATGTATATAGTCCCTGATCCTTGAAGTGCATGCTGATAAAATTTTGTTACTCATTTGGATTTAACCCCAAAATTAGGTAAAAAATCAAATCAAATGTACATGTTACACTTGTACAGTTTTGAATAATTACTATATACCTAATTTTTACCTTTCTTGGGAATTTTTTAAATTTTTGAATCACAAATTATAAAAAAATCTTCTGGTTTCTCTTAATTCTTCTAGAAACAAAAAAAAAAAGGATATATACAATTCAATGTATTTGAAAAATTTTGGATAAATATATAAACAAAAACATTTGAACCGATTGGGTGGCTCAAAATTTGTTGTTTCGGTTTTTGACTTGGCAAGAACCTAAAAATTAGAAGATCCGTTATTTGTTAGTTAATCGCTCAAATTAAGGAAAACAAACCTCTGCGATTCCTGTCCGTGAGAAACACAGAGACGAACTGAGGGAAAAGGGAAAACTGAAAGCAAAGGAGGAGGAGGAGGAGGAGGAGGAGATTTTGTAATCGGGGAGAATCATATGATGCCAAGCAAGTTGAAGAAGGCGATCGGCGTCGTCAAGGATCAGACGAGCATAAGCATCGCCAAGGTCGGAAGCAGCACAGGCGCGTCCAACCTCGAGGTCGTCGTCCTAAAGGCCACGTCACATGACGAGACTCCCATGGACGAGCGTTACGTCAACGAGATCCTCCAGCTCGTGGCCTCCAACGAGGCGTTTGCCGCGTCGTGCGCCCAGGCCATATCGAAACGTATAAGCAAAACTCGTAGCTGGACCGTCGTGTTGAAATCGTTGATGCTCGTCCTCAGGATATTCCAGGAGGGGGATCCGTACTTCCCCAGGGAGGTCCTCCAAACGATGAAGGGTGGCGGGAAGATCCTTAACCTCACGAGCTTCCGAGATAACTCGTACTCGAGCCCGTTGGATTTTGCCGCATATGTGCGCCTGTTTGCCGTCTACCTCGCCGATAGGCTGGATTGTTTCATCAAGGGGAAGCTGCAGAAACGAGTCCCGTACCACAAGAGGGAGAATGAGCAGGCGGTTAGCACGATCACGAGGGATATGCAACCGTCGATGTTGCTCGATCGGATCACATATTGGCAAAGGCTTCTCGACCAGGCGATGGTGACGAGGCCGACCGGGGCCGCTAAAGAGAACTGTCTTGTGCAACTGTCCCTTTATTTGGTCGTCCAAGAGAGCATTGATCTGTACCGGGACATCTCGGACGGGATGGCGCTGCTCTTAGACAGCTTCTTTAATCTTCAGTACCAATCTTGCGTCAGTGCCTTCCAGATGTGCATTCGTATGTCGAAGCAGTACGAGCAGTTATCGTCCTATTATGCATTTTGCAAGTCGTTGGGGATCGGAAGGACGTCCGAATATCCAAGCGTGCAGACGATCTCGGACGAGCTCATCGAGACACTGAGGGAGTTCTTGAAAGACAAAGCCTCTTTTGCAACGTCTCCGCCATCGCCTGTTCCACCTCCTTCCAACCCGAGAAGCTTGAACACGACACCAACGAACCAGTTTGAGTCTCACCCGAAGTCCGGGACATCAGATCATGCAGAAAGACTTTTTGAAAAAGCATCGGAGAACACATCTCTGTGCGCCTCATTCGATGACCTTACGGTGAAGACAGAAGACGAGACGGGCCCATCTTTCACATTCAGCGTAAACTCTTTTGAAGAGATAGATATATATTCAGAAGAAGAGGATTCCGACAGCAGCAACAGCTCATGTTCGACTCCGTCGTTGACCGCCATCACAGAAACATTACCTCAGGGAACAATGGACGAGACTCTAGATTTGACGACGTTCGATTGGGTCTCACTGGACCAAACGATCCAGAACCAAGGAACAGAACAGTCGAGCGAATGGTGGGAGTTTGAGCCAGCGAAGGCTTGGGAGCAACGATACAGGGATAGTTCCCTGCAAACCAACCCGTTCCTGCAAGAAGAAGCTACATCGGGAATCCAGTTCGGGACCTCATGGGACCAAGATCTCGACTTCTTCCCTGCCGGGCCCACTTTCCAAGCCGCGCCGACATTCAGCGTGGGGGAGGCAGCCGCAGGACAGGCCGCGAGCGACCCGTTTGAAACGGGGTTGGGCGGGGGCTTAGACCAGCAGAAGTTGATGTACGAGCAGCAGCTGTGGCTGCAAAATCAGGACAAGATCATGCAAAGACACACTCCTTAAAAGAACTTAGATCATCAAAAAATGTCCCTCCCCTCCCTCCACTGTAATAAACAATGTTTTTAATCATGGGCCCTAATTTAAATGGGTCTGGCCCGTTACTAAGCAAAGGGCCTGCCTTCCTTCCTGCCGGACGTCGCTTCGCGAATTGAAAGAACGGAAAACCCCAGGAGAACCTCCCTCCGTTCACCGGCTGTCGATCCGCCGAGATCCGAGGACAAATTGGAAGTGGATATGGGAGAAAAAGAGGAAGGAAGGGATGGTGAAATCGAGCACAAGCGCAGGAGCAAAAGATGCAACCCCCGGGTTTGTTTTCGTTGGATGGGTGCGTAAATGATTAGAACGGTTCAAGAAACGTTCGAACTTGGCTTGATTATAAACGAGCGGAGTTCGAGTCGACTATAAATGAGCTCGAACTCGAGCCTTGAAATTATTATTCAAGCTATTCGCGAGTCTATATAAGCACATGATGCATAGTAGCTCAGATTGTTAGAGCTTTGATCTTACTAACAAAATGTAAGTGATTTGAACCCCATCCCCTTATATTTCCTTCTTCGTTTTATCTTTCAGGCAAATCTTTTTTTTTTTTAATTCTTGTAAATCGGATTCTTTTTCTTAGTGTTTCCGTCGCATGCAGGTCAACCACCGTCAGAAATCACACAATCACAGAAACCACAAACACAGAAAACAGCGGAAGACTGGATCGATTACGCGGGTTTACGGTCACCGAGAAAGATTAAGGGAAAAGAAAACGTACCCGTATTCGCCATGAAGAGACCTGAGAGGCGTAGATCTTCTTCCCCTTTTCCTTCTCGTACAACATAATATATGGTTTTCTCATGAAAAGTCAGTTTTGCCCTTTAATAAATAAAAATATGAAGGACGGGGGAAATGACCTAGCCGTAGATAACCATAATCTGTATAACCTATGGTCATATCCATCAACAGACCATATGATATAAAATAACCTACACTCAGCCGTAAACAACATCAAATAAACGAGATGCGCATATAAAGAAATTTTATATTATTTCATGCATTGTCCTATGTTAGAGCCTATTTTATAAAATATACATTAATAATAAAATAAAATAAATAAAACTTAAGTAAAAATAAACAATTAATGAAAGCTCAAATCAGAAATTTCTAACAAGCCACCACATCTTGTTATCCACTTTAATATCTTATATGCTTCTTGATGATGCAACTTTAATATGTTCTTATCCGATTCTCAATACCTGGCAATGTTATGAAAGAATTTTGAGATTTAGTTTGTTAAAAATTGGTATCGAGCTTAAATCGAGCCCAACAAAACAATCGCATCGAACCTAAAACGAGCTCGAGCTCCAAAAAAATAAACGAGCTCGATCTTAAATAAACAAGCTTTATTGAGTTTGAACTCGAGCCTATAAGTTCCTAGACGAGCCCGAGCTCGAGCGCACTATTGTTCAGGCTCGACTCGGCTCGTTTACACCCCGAGGATTACGAAATTTCCAATGCAAAGAGAAGAAATCCGGAGTGGGGGAGTTGTGAATGGAAATGGGCCAGGTTGTTAAAGCCTAATAAGGGTCTTCTTGGGAACATTTTCTTCCTCATGCCGTGGTCAAGGAATTCGACCTGCTTCCGAATCCATTGACAGGGAGGGAGGGAAATCGAACTTGTTGTCGTATATCTTGTTTCCCAAATTTTGATAAGTAAATAACAGAGATATTGAGGTTGGGGTTTGCTTTGTTGGAATTTATTGTTAGTAGGTAAAAAATTTCATCAAATAAGATAAATAGTTTTAAAATAAGTCTACGGAAGTCCTTAGGGTAACGATTAAGATATATAAATAATAAAAATTTAATTATTAATATCATTAAATGTAGTTTTATAATTTTAAGATAATCTAAAATTAGAAAAAAAATACAACCTACGAAGCATATTAAATGAAAAAAATACAACCTACGAATCATATTAAATGCTTAAACATAAATTAAAAAGCATTAATTGATCCTTAACAAGTTCTCTAAGAGCACGTGTTAACAAAATTCTTTTAAAATCAAGTAAATAATATCGAGAAAGTCGAATTTGAAACCTCTTACATCATCCTTTTTAAATTTTATCGAAGTGAAGTCATTACATAAAACAGTAATTTTTCTTAAGCAAATCTAATTCAAAAACTCTAACTTTTTATAAATGTAATGTGTAATTTTAGGCAAAATATTAATTATTGGTTTTACTTTGAGCTAATTTTTTGTTTTATCATTAATTTAATTTATTACATAATTTTTCATCAATTTTTGTTTTTATTTTGATTTTTGTTAATATTAAATTTTATCGCGCGTTAGTTAAACATGCTTTAATAAATAATTTTTATTTATAAATTAAAAAAAAATTAAAAAAATGAAAAATAATATTGAAATCTACCGCGTGTATTTTCATTTTAAAATTCTGATGGATAAATCAAATGAATTGAATATCGAAGTTTGACGATAGTTGCTGATTTGTCAAAAAATACGTAAAATCGACGAAGGTCGAATGACGACCATATTAGAGGATTGTTATTTCGGATAAAGTGAAATGTGAGGCCAATAAATAACACGTTAAAATTCCACTATTATAAGGAAAGAAAAATTAAAATTGAATAACATCAAAATGAAAATAAAAATTTTTAAAAATATTTATACTATTTTACAAGATTTTTTATAAACTCGGGGTTGAGGTGACATGACGTGGTCCGGGGGTGGGCGGGAGAAGAAGGCTCATGATGACTTTCAGACAACTTTACTCACCCCAAAGGAACAGATTAAATTTTTTAGGCGAGAGAAATGGCAAGTGGGGCAACAAAATATTCAGAGGCACAGTAAATTTTTTATCCCACCCAATATATTGAGACAAGGACGTGTGCATGCAACAACTGATGAATTTGAGAGTGGGTTTTTAATTCACAGGTACACACACCAGGAAGGTCATCTTCGTCATGATGATAATGATGATGCCCTTTTGTCTTTCCTTTTTTTTTTCTGTGTTTGTGGTTGTGGCCCTCCTACTACTACTACTACTACTGTCTTTCCCTGTGTATTGTCTGTCGTTAGTGCGAGTATGGACTGCATTTAATTCCGGGACAGAACAATTTCGAGAGAGAGCGAGAGCTCCTTAAAGGGGGGGACAAAAAGAACAGTCAAATTTCAATGGTTTCTTTTTAAGCTCTGTTCATTAGTTAAAAATGAACAAGATATATGAATGTTACTAACTCATGAGGGAATTATATTATGGAGGCATTCGAAAACCCAAATGATATATAAAAGAGGCCCTCGAAGAGAGGAGCAGAAGGTTTCTGCTGCTGAAGAGCCATTTTCCCATTCTTACCGGTGTTGTAATAATATCCGAATATATGGGCAGAAAGTAACGGATCAAGCCCCTCTTCCTCCTCCTAATTCTTCTTCTTGTAAATTTACCATTTAAAAGGTTATCGCGACATGCAATGATGATATCCCCAGTCGTGTATCTATTTCAATAACACCCTTCCATTTTTTTCTTATGCTTTTAGTGTTTGTATGTTGCCTTCCTGCCTTTCCCCCAAGAAAGGGTTATATATATAGGAGTTCTAACCCTATCCTCTGCCTTAACACCCCCCCTCCCTCCCCAAATTTCTTTCGCCTTCACTCCCTCGACATCATGGAAGCCACGTCCATGTCGTCCCAACTCATGCTGGCCTCCTCTGTCGCTCGTCCGTCACTTTCCCTCGCCCCTAACTACAACACTCCGACCATATTGGCGCCCCATGGAACACAGCCTTGTTCGCTATGTCAAGGGTTACCATGTGCTTGGAATGCTCTCTGTTCTACTGATAGGGCATGAGCTCTGTCTGGCGGTGTCTCTCCTGAGCTTTCTTTTTTTCCAGATCCTCGAATATTAGGTGGATTTCGCGGAGTCCGTTCAAGTTTTCTTGACCTTGCAAGTCCGTGGTCCCGACTCGAGGGTTTTGTCTTGATTCTGTTGTATTTTTCTTTATATATCATCGTTACACAAACTCGATTACAAACTATTTTCTTGAATAAGTATCAGGGTTTTGATAGCAGCGGTTTCTTGCTTCTATAAAAATTTATTGTCCTGCAAAGTACTCCGGAAAAGGAGCGACTCATGGATACCACAAAAGGAGGGAAAAAAAAGGTAAGCAAAACTGCCAGAAAATTAGTCAACTGTGTGTTGACGGGGCTGAGCGGAGGCCGGCGGCTAGAAATCTTTCTTCTTAAGCTGCCACAAAATCAGCGACAGGGAATAAAGTGATGGATGGTATTAATCATGCTCAAAAGGAACTCTCTCTAACACGACCAATTTAAAGCACTTATCAGTTGCAGTTAAAACCAAGAGAAGATCCAACTCACCCAAGTGACAAGTAAGCCCTAAGCTCGTTATCTCCAGGAACAACAATCTCGAAACTCAAACTCGATTCCGCCGGGAACCAATACATTGATGAGGGAGCGGGGGTTAGGTCAAGAACTAGATTTCTCCCCGTGCATTGTGCCGATGAAGTATGATCGTGAATCGTCGACCCCGGCGAGCCGCGGCAAACCCGGGTTGGGGGGGGGGGGGAAGGAAGCCCTATACGTTTTCACGGTTAGTCTTCCGATGAACGTGGCAAAGGCCGGGCCACAGTTAGTGGGCCGGTCCTGGAGTGATATTTGAGTGTGGGCCCACTTTTGCCAAGTAGAGGCCTACCAGGCCCATACATGAAAGCCCATCAACATACGGCAACGAAATCAATATCATATACAACATACCGCAACGAAATATTTTATTTGTTAAAGAAAGGGGGAAATATTGCCTCGGTTACCTTTTTAATTATATTGATATAAATCAAGAAACAAGAAAAAAGAGGGAGGGGGGAGTTAAGAAAATTTTTATAAAGAGGAGCGAGCGATCCGCTTTCCCTCCCTTTAAAAGCCTGTCGCTGTTTCGTCGTCTTTCCTTCGTTGCCCAAACCAAAACCCCACGGCTCACTCTGCCATCGCTACTTGGGGAGTTGCTCGTCCCGAAAACCCTAACCGGCCACCCTCCCCCGTATGTCGTTTTCCTGCGAGGATGTCTTGGGCTGGACTCGGGGGGTTTTGACGCTGCATTGTCGTGTGACTGTGTCCCTGTTGTGGGTTTTCTTCTTCTTTTCGCCGGGATTTCTTTCTTTTGGGGACGTGTTGGGTTTTTGCTTTCTGGGTGCTTTTCCCCGTGTTTTTAGTTCTTGTTCCGGAATGGGGAGTGAGTTTTCTTGGCTGTTTGACCCTCGCAAGGGATGATCCGTCGTTGGTTTTGGTCTCTTCCTCGTGTCCTCCTTGTTGGTTCTCTGTTCTTTCGGTATTCTGGGGTTTGAGGATTTTGCCAATATCTCCTTCCCTTTTGCTTTCTCGTGGTGTTGAATATCGTTTGCTTCTTTGGGTGGTAGGGCTTTTCGTTAGTAAGGAGAACTGTGGATACCCCTCTTGTACAATCTGCGGTTTTTTCCTGGGCTACGTTTGTTTTTTAGTTCGTGTATTTAGCGTGTTCTTCTTCTTCTTCTTCTTCTTCTTCTTCTTCTTCCGACTATGAATGAATTAGTTCCGTCCATTTTTTCCCTTTTTTTGATGGCTTTTCCTTCTTCTTGTTTTGATTTTGTGTTTGTCTTTGACCCAAAAGGAATTTTCGTCTTGTACTGCAACGCCTGATGATGTCTTCACATTGTTGGTTTGACATGTGTTGTTGTTGTTGTTGTTCAGTGGCCGATTCTTTCTTGTCTGAGTTTGATTCCATGTTTTTCAGTCTCATGCTTGCTTATGTGTTTCCCCCTTGTCAGTCTTATTTTATTTGTTTGATGAGCGACCCTTGTGTTCGTGAACTCACCATGGCTACTTTGTTTCCAGTGTCTTGGGTTCCTTCGAGTGAAGGATGGCCGAGACTGCTAATGTTATGGAATCTAAACCAGATGGAACACCTCCCGCTGATCGACCTAGGAAAAGGATTGATCTTTCAGCTTGTCCTGAGTATAAGATTATCAGTAGGCCTGGGGTGGGCACCATTGGGCGACACATACCACTCCTAAGTAACCATTTCAAAATTGTTCTGGGAAATCCGGATGCAGTATTTTATCAGTACAGTGTACGAGACAACTTCGATGTTTATTGCTCTGCAAAATTTTGTTTTTGTGCAACTGCTGATTTATGCTGATGTGAATTATGCGATCTATAGGTGTCTATTACCACAGAGGATGGGAAGCCCGTCGAAGGTAAAGGTATTGGTCGGAAGATCATTGATAAAGTATGCCAAACATACTCTAAGGAGCTAGCTGGTAAAAAGATTGCTTATGATGGGGAGAAGTGTATGTTCACTGTTGGTTCGTTGCCACAAACTAAGTGTCAATTTTTAGTGTTACTGGAGGGATCGGTTGCTGATCGGTGAGAATTCTGCATCCTTATGTTGCGGGTTTTCTCGTTGATTTTGAATATTGAATTAACTTCTGCCTACCCTTTATTATTTTCTCATAGCCAAAATGGAAGTGCTGGAGCCGAAGGGGACTTGGATGAAAATGGCTCCACAAAACGCTCGAAAAGATCGTACCGTTCCACAACTTACAAGGTGGAGATAGCTTATGCTTCAAAAATCCCTCTGAAGGCTATATCTCATTCTCTCAAAGGATCCGATGTGGACAGCAATGTTCAGGATGCCTTGAGGGTCCTGGATATAGTACTGAGACAACAGGCTGCAAATAGGTATATTTCCGGTTCAATACATGTTCAAATTTTATAATGACAAGTTACCTTTCCACGAGTGGTTGGTTCTTGGATGGACAGGGGATGTTTGTTAGTGCGACAGTCTTTCTTTCACGATGATTCGAGGAACTTCACCAATGTTGGTGGTGGTGCTATTGCTGTAAGAGGATTCCATTCCAGCTTCCGCCCAACTCAAGGTGGCCTCAGCCTCAACATGGGTACTGACGCTTTTCTCCCCTCTAGTATAGTGCTGCTCTTTGATTTGCTACTTGACTCCTTTCTTTGTTTATTTTTCATGAAGATGTGTCGACAACAATGATCTTGACTCCTGGACCTGTGATTGACTTCCTTCTGGCCAACCAGAATGTTAAAGAGCCTCGCTATATTGACTGGATCAAGGTAACACACAGCAGAAAGCTTCTGTTGTAAGTACCCAAATTCTTCATTCTCTTTAACAAAACGTCTGTTCTATAACGTAGGCCAAGAAGATGCTAAAAAATCTGAGGATCAAGACAATGCACCGTGATAGGGAGTGGAAAATTATTGGCCTGAGTGAGAAGCCTTGCAACCAGCAGTTGTATGTCACCCCCCTTTCATCTATTAGCCTACGTAGTTGGCTTTCTTGCTTTTGTATGTTCCACTGAAGTTCTCTGGATTTTTTCTTTTTCTATTTTTAGTTTCTCTATGAAGAGAAGAGATGCAGGCCGCTGTACAGAGGAAGTGGTAGATATAACTGTGTACGAATATTTCGTGAAGCATTGTGGCATAGAACTATCGTATTCAGCATACTTCCCGTGTCTTGATGTGGGAAAACCAAAAAGGCCAAATTACATACCTTTGGAGGTGTGGAAACTAAAACATTTCCATTCTAGTAAACTTCTTGTTATTGTTCCCTGGATGTTTTCTAATATTGTTATTGAATGCTATTGTTATCATTGGCAGCTTTGTTCACTGGTTTCGCTGCAACGCTATACAAAGGCCTTGTCACCATTGCAAAGAGCTTCTTTAGTTGAAAAGTCCAGGCAAAAGCCTCAGGAAAGAATGCAGACTTTAACTCATGTGAGTTGAATTTAATATTTCGTCAGCTTGTTAAAATCTATAAGTAGGGCCCGGCATGATTTGTTTTTCTTGTTCTCAACCAGGCTTTGAGAAACTATCGCTACGATGAAGATCCGGTGCTTGTGGAGTGTGGTACTACCATAGAGAAGCAATTGACACAGTTTGAAGGTCGTGTTCTTGAGTGTCCAAAGGTATTCCTTTTGTTTAAAGTCGATGATTGGATATCTATTTTAGAGCTCACATGATTGAAATTTATTGCTTGGCAGTTGAAGGTGGGTCGAGACAGTGATTGCTTCCCTCGTAATGGACGGTGGAATTTCAACCAGAAGGTAGTCCATCCCTCTGCATGAATATAAGCGCTTAGATCAAATAGTCTGTTTGTAGAATGAATGCGTGCTGTGGTTCCCCATTGTTATTCTCATGCTTTGAATAGTTTGTTCTTTATTCTGAATGGGTATTGTGGCCATGACGCTGGTTTACTTTTCATTCTAGACCCTCTTAAAACCTCGGAACATTGATCGTTGGGTGATTGCCAACTTCTCCGCACGCTGTGATACAAGTCGTCTCTCTCGTGATCTCATTGACTGTGGCCGGAATAAGGGTTTGGTAAGTTGCCATTGCTTTGTCTGCAGCTTTCATTTACGCTCTTGGCTTTATCCACCTTTCCCCCCATCCATCTCAGCATATTGAAGGGCCTCTTGGATTGATGGAGGAGGACCCCAACTTGAGAAGGTGTAATCCGGTTACAAGAGTTGATAAAATGCTTGAAAGAATCAGAGGAAAGCTAACTAATCCACCAGATTTTATTCTCTGTGTCTTGCCCGAGAGGAAAAATTCGGAAATCTATGGTGAGGCTGTGCTTCTATCTTCTGTTTTTTTTTTCCTTTTTGCACTTCCTCTTTAACTAATAATGCAGTAGCCTTAGTAATTACCTATTGTTGCTTTTCCAGGGCCATGGAAAAAGAAGTGTCTGGCAGACTTTGGAGTTGTGACACAATGCATTGCTCCTATTAAGATAAATGATCAGTACCTCACCAATGTGCTTCTGAAAATAAATGCAAAGGTATGGAAACTTTCCTTATAGCTGCATGATGAGCGTATTCAGTTCAGTATTCTATTCTAAGTGCTTTGTTATGTATTCTGGCAATTCCACTTAGCTTGGCGGGATAAATTCATTGTTGGCCATTGAACATGTTTCGGGGGTTCCCGTTATAAGGGATACTCCTACATTGATTTTGGGAATGGATGTCTCTCATGGGTCTCCAGGTCAATCGGATGTTCCCTCAATTGCAGCTGTAAGTCACTGCCCCTGTTACTGTTTTTTAATGGGCTCAACCCTTGGCTAAATGGCCTCCTATTGCTGTAACCGTCCAAATTCAGGTTGTTGGCTCTCGCTGCTGGCCATTAATATCCAGATACAGAGCATGTGTAAGGTCCCAATCGCCAAAGTTGGAAATGATCGATGCTCTATACAAACCTTTGGAGGATGGTTTTGATGATGGCATAATTGGGTACTGATTTTGAAGTGGTTCCTTCTGCTTGTCAATTACTTTGACATTCCACATGAAATTTCATATTTTCTACTGGCTGTACTTCGTTTTCCATGTGAGCTTTCCGTGTTCCATAAGTTAAGTGTCATTTTATTTTTCCCTTTGAACTACAGGGAATTGCTAATGGATTTTTATCTGTCCTGCAATGGACGCAAGCCAACTCAGATCATTGTTTTCCGGTATAGCAGCAACTTTTTCTGTTAAATCTTATTTCTGCTCATGGAAAATTCAAACCGCTTTGTTGAGTCTAACCTTCCATCCTTTTCCATTTTGATGATATATTTACCTAAAGAAATTGCGATCTTACCTCTCTTACGTACTTGTTTCTTCTTTCAGAGACGGTGTCAGTGAATCACAGTTCAATCAAGTCTTGAATATTGAAATAAAACAAATTGTCCAGGTTTGATTACACCATTCCTCCATTTTTTTTTATTTTACAGGGGCTTTCATTCCTTGAGTTGATGTGCTGATGACTATTGAGTTTGTCAAATGGATGACACTGATGACAGTAGGGAATCATCCAATTTTGTATTAGCCTGTGATTCACAATTGTCTCCATAGTGAGAACTCAGTGCAAATGATTGTTTTGCATTGGGAGTGTGAAATAAGCCTTTAAATTAGTTCATTCTTGGAGAGAGGGCTTGCTGTGTTGGACATGCATTATTGCTTCTTTGTTATGGGTTCCTTTTAGTTTCTTGATTTTTTTGTTTTTGCTATGGTAAGAAGATTGACAAATTCTTCAATGTATTTTGCAGGCTTATCTGCATTTAGGGGACGGAGAGCTCCCTAAATTTACAGTTATTGTGGCTCAGAAAAATCACCACACTAAGCTTTTCCTTGCTAATGCTTCAGAAAATGTGCCTCCTGGTATATACTTTCTGCCGACCTACTTCAGAGTACTTTTGATTGCCTATTTTAGAGGTGATCACTGATATTGTTTATTTTCTCGTACAGGTACTGTCGTGGACACAAAGATTGTGCACCCGAGAAATTATGACTTCTACATGTGTGCGCAAGCTGGGATGATTGTAAGTATCCTGGTTTATTTCTATAAAAGATGTCCTGCATCTTATAAACGGCTATCTTGATTGGCAGCACATCTGTACTGGATTCTGTCTTTTATCTCCGTTGGCGTATCTCTCTTCTATGCTTATGATGTTTGCTGCACTGTAGGGTACTTCTAGGCCTGCTCATTATAACGTGCGATGTTTGCTGCACTGTAGGGTACTTCTAGGCCTGCTCATTATAACGTGCTGGTTGATGAGATCGGCTTTTCACCAGATGGATTACAAAATCTTATCCACTGCCTGTCTTATGTGTAAGTTCCTTCTTCCGAGTGTGTGCGTGGATTTCTGCTTCTCGCATAGTGAGACTCCATAAATTCTGTGAATCTTAATAGCTTTTCTTCTGATATATATTATCCCCCTTCATGTCAATCCAGGTACCAAAGGAGTACAACTGCAATCTCAATTGGTAGACGCACTCTCATATTATAACATTTATGATGAACTTTTGCTTGTTTTGCCTTTTATTTTTTGGTCTAATCTCCCGTTATTTTGCCTATATCCTCATCTACAGTGGCCCCAATCTGTTATGCCCATCTTGCGGCACAGCAAGCATCTCAGTTTATTAAGTTTGAGGATTCATCAGAAACTTCTTCTGGGCAGCAGGGCGCTGAAGCCGTCCAGGAGCTGCCCCGTTTGCATGCTAGGGTGAAAAGCTCGATGTTCTTCTGCTGAGAGGCGATGACATGCCTCACGGGCAGCCGCAGGCCCTGCTAAGCTAACCTAGTTTTACAAGCGGTAAATACCCCGCACACCTTGGGGACGCGTACATGACATCAACTACAATCGGAACAGGCATTAGGATGAAGGAAATCATTCTTAGGCTTCCTTTTTGTTAAGTCTCAACTTTATGCATAATCGGTACCATGTTCTCTTCTTGAACTCGCGATTACGCGCAGGTTTAGAATTATGCCATGGTAGTTGGACTGGTTCAGAAACCTGTTCTGCGAATCTTCTATTTTTCATTACAGGGACTCAAATCAAAGGCTTGGGAAAAGAGAATCAGGGGTAGAGGACAGGATGGTCATTTCACATACCAGGAAGGAGTTGTCTTTCCTCAAATTCTCTTACAAATCATCATCAAACAGACAAAACAAACAGCGGCGGCCATAAAAAGAAACTGCCTCGGAAATCATGAATTAGACGCGCGTATCACCTCCCCGTTGCCTCCATGCGGCGCGTGGGTACAATCGACGGCGCTTCCCCGTCGCCGGTCCCGGAGATCCGTTACCGCGGCGTCAGGAAGCGTCCCTGGGGGAAGTACGCCGCCGAGATCCGGGACCCTTACAAGAAAACCAGGATATGGCTCGGCACCTTCGTCTCCCCCGACGATGCCGCCCGTGCCTACGACTCCGCAGCCCGTGCTATCCACGGCCCTAAGGCCCTCACCAACTTCCCCCCCTCCTCCTCTGCTGCCGCCGCTGCAGAACAGGGCCTCGTCCGGAACTTAGGCGGCGACCGCGGGGAGGGAGAACGGGAGGGTTTCAACTTCGGCCCGACAAGCAGCGGCATGAGCAGCACCGTGGAGTCGTCTAGGGTTTCAGGGATCGTCAGGGTTGAGCGGCGGCTTGTGAAGCCAGCTGTCGGACCTGGCGAGGGCTTGCACAGTGATTGCGATTCGTCGTCTTCGGTGGTGGACACGGACGCCGAGGTCAAGCAGGAGGAGGAGCAGGTCTCGATCCGCCTGAGGAGTGAGTTGGGATTAGGGTTGAGGCTCGGAACGGGTCTGCAGCTCGGGTTTGATCTGAATCTGCCGCCCGAAACTGCAGTCGAGGATGAGGCCAAGGGCGACAGGGTTTTCACCGATCTCAGGCTGTGATCCGCCCTCGACAATCACCGTCCGTGTCTATCTGGAATGAGGGATTGGTCTTTGGATCAAACTTGAAGACTAATTATTGTTCTCGATGTTGTTGTTGTATGGTGTTCTACGAAAAACATTGATCTTTCCGTGTTTTCCACGATTAATCCGACCCCGACGAATACAATCTTCCTTGTTCTCGAGTTTCCCCAGGAATGTCGATGAAAATCCATTGTTCATTTTTCCTTGTCTGGCAGACTTTGATCCCATGGATCTGATCCTCTTGATGGAGTGGGTGTGGATGTAAATGACATGCCATCAATTCTACGACGAATCAGCTGAATGATTTTGAGTTTTCTGCTATCAGCATAGATTGTCAAACTTAGTCATGGTTCGCTCTGCTGTTGCTCGACCGTGACCTCAGTCCTATGATGAATAGGATGGTGCACTGCAAGTGGAGAAACTGGGGAACCCATTTCTCGGTTATGTGTTCCGAGGGGGTTGGACGTATTCCTGTTGCGGTGAACTTGGTCATCGGAGCACGTCGGATCATAGACCAGCTCCGGTCCTGTTGCGGTGAACTTGGTCATCGGAGCACGTCGGATCATAGACCAGCTCTGCGCCCGGACATTCACTCGCTGCAACAGAGCAGAAAATGGTCAGCAAGATTTTCCACACTGTTGCCTGCCCTGCCTTGATTCAGAAAATGTAATGCCTGACTGCTGCTGCGAACTCGGGTTTTAGATCAGACGTTGTAAGAAGTAGGCATGATTTTAGTATTATTTGACTCAAAAAAGTAGTACGCTGGGCCTTGTCTTAAATTATCATAATAATCAGGGATTATACAGACAGACGACTGACTCCCTTGTCCGAAGACCCACGGGGCTTCCTCTTCCTCCGATCAAGCCGACTCCTTGATCGCCGTCGCGCCATCTCTGGTGGGATATATGCATCGATTCAGGGGAGGGGTGTCGTCCGCCTTGGGCGGCGGTATCTCGGTTCCTCTCCTCAAGAAGAAAGCCCTAAATTCTTGGTCCGCTGTTCAGGACACCTTCTTCTCCACCAAGGTGAAATCTTTTTCTTCTTCCTTTTTGTTGTTGTGTTACTTTCTCTTCGACGTTGTGACATTTGTGAGCCTGTTTTTGATCCCATCAGGATATTTTTGAGAGGCACAGGGTTGTGTTTACCGTCGGGACCTCGATTGCGTCGGTTGCTACGGCATGGGGCGGTGAGTCCCCCTTTTTGTGTTGTGATGTAATTCTGATTGGATGGAGGAGTATCGATTGATCGGTTTGGAGATTGGTTGAGTGATTTAGGAATTGGGTAGGAGGAAGAAGAGTAGCTAGCTGGTTTTGATGAAGATTTGTGTCAGGGTAATTGTTGGATTTTTCAGGTTACACTCTACGGCACTATCACGAGAGTAAGGTTGATCAGAGGCTGGAATCCATAGAAAGAGCAGTGAGTATTTGTTTCTAATCACACCGCCAAGTTTGATTTTCTGTTGTAGTTGGATCACATGTTTTCCCACACGCTCTAAGTGCAAGTTTAAGTACCCTCCCATTTGGTTGGAAGTGTCAATGAAGGTGTGATCAACCGATTTTGCTGCTTTTTAAGGTAGCCGGCCATTGTTTGTGCTTCTTCCTGTATAGAACCTCAAGGATGAAGCGAGTTGATTTTGCTTGCAGCCATCTATTCGATCTTTTATGCTTTGCTTTCTTGTTTCTCACTTTTGTGTGTTTATGCTTGTATTCATTAGGTGAAGATAACATATTGGCTTTACTGACTTCTCGTGTTTTGACGTAATCTTCTATGATGATATCCATAGACTGTCAGCCTGCTTACTTGTCTCGAACGTTTTTATAGTGTTGCCTGGTTGTTTGATTATACCTTCTGATGGTCATCGAGTGAGTGTTCCTGGATTCCATACCAAAAGCACAATGATGAGTTTGAGCTATCCAAGGATAAGAATTTGCAATAGTCATTCTCGTGCACTCTTCTTCCTTTTTTGTGCTCGCTTGATGTATCTTCTCAAGAGGCACTGAATGATGTCTACTGCAGATGAAGAACAATTTCCACATCGAACATGATGAAATCAAGAAGATAGTCCACAGAGATAGTTCCAACACTGCCACATGCATTGCCTCTGCTGGCACCACTCTTATTATTGGGTTAGTTCAAATTCAGCTCCGCATTGCTTTTCTTCCTCCTCCACGACCATTTACGCACAATCTCATCACATCTCTTCTGATTCACTGCCTTTGTAGATATGCTCTGGGCTGGCGCGGTGGAAGATGGTATGCAACTAGGAAGTTCAGGAGGGAGCAAATGAAGCAGCTGGGTCAGACGATACCTAGTAGATGGCAAATGCTTAGCCGAATAAAGCCGAGAGGCGGGCTTAAGCTCCAGTTCCTTAAGAGGGTGAGATCCCCCGTGTCTTCGAACCCGTGTCAAGACGCCACAGTAGAAGCTCCAGGCGGAGTAGCTCGCACCATGTAGATCCCTCGCCAAAACATATATGGACTGAATAGCACATCTTGCATAGAAAGATTTACAAGTGTAGGCTAAAGCATAAAAGATTCCTTGTGAAGGAAGCATTGGATTTTATCTGAAAAAGGATGTTGTTTTGACATCAACTTCCCAAGATTTCTTTTGTTCAAAATTAATTGATTTTACGAGAGAGGAGGCCTTCTTTTTCCTTGTTTTGTAGTAACTCAAGCTGATTTTCGACCCAATTGTTATTACATTGCCTACTCAAAAATTGGAAATCCATGACTGACGTGGGCGACCGTGATTGGCTGAACACACCTCAAGGAATTGTTAAATTATGTCCGAATTTCAGTTACTTGGGTAAACCGACGGACATGTCCGAGCGGCGAGCGACCTTTTAAATATCAACGATGCTGACGCTGAGAGCCGCCCGGAATCTCTGCGGGCTGCGGAAGCCGAGGACCTTGGCCTCAAGTTCTGGGAAGTCGGCGATGGACATGGCCGCCAGAGACGGAGAGCTGAGGGTGTTTGTGGTGGCGGGAGAAGTCTCGGGGGATCGCATGGGCGGTCGACTCATGTCCTCACTGAAAAGGCTATCCCCTTTCCCAGTACGATTCGCTAGCGTCGGAGGGTAAAGCTGTCGCCTTTCTTTGTATACTGGCTCGTTAGGAGTTGGGTTTCGGATATCCTGGTCAGGGGCGATGGTTTGGTTTTTCCTTGTGCCGGTTTTTAGGTCCATGATGTTGAGTGAAGATTTGAGAAGCCTGTTCCCAATGGAGGACATTGCCGTGATGGGGGGATCTGGGAGCTCCTGCCTCACCTGGGTAGAATCAGAGTGCGGGTTTTACGTTAAAGACTGATCTTTCATCGCCAGCGAAGTTTCTGTGGATTTGGAGACATGATTGTTGTGTTCGGCCTCGAATGGCAGGGAAAGTTGAAGGAAACGGAAGAGGCTGCTGTCCAGTTTGTACCTCACGTGGTAGTGACTATAGACTCCAAGGGTTTTTCTTTTCGTCTGCTAAAGCAGCTTAGGGGTAGCGAACATTCTATATTGACATGTTACAATACGTTTTATTTGGGGAGCTTGACATGGATGAGAGGTCAGGGAGTATATGATGTTTTGCTTTTGGCAGCACGAATGAGTGAGCGCGCTGGGAGGTCCAATGCACTTCCACTATGTGGCACCATCCTTCTGGGCTTGGAAAGGTGGTGAGGAAAGGCTCCGGAAACTAGCCAAGTTTGTGGACCACATCTTTTGCATCCTTCCTAATGAACCCGAACTCTGCCAGTTGAATGGCCTTGATGCGAGCTTTGTCGGCCACCCTGTGCTAGAAGATATGCTGGACATGGGTGAGGTAATCTGGTCAAGTTGCTCTATGAATTCAAGAATGTGTGCCATTGGCCTTTTTATGTACCCCAGGAAATGGAAGCTTCATCTGATGATTGGAATATGCCTGGCGATGGTCGAAGATTTCGTTCTGCCTGTCAAATTCCTTCAGGTAAATACAGAACCTATGCCCATGGTTTTCTCGGTGTTTAACCGGTAGACTGTTTACATGATCATGTTTCCATTCTGGTTGTTAGGAGCTACAATCATGTCCTTGCTTTCTGGAAGTAGATTGCAGGAGGTAACCAGGATGCTTCCCATTTTCGCAGAAACAGTCGAAATGCTAAAGCATGCATTTCCAGAGTTGTTGACTGTAATCCATGTGGTTCACATCGATGTTGCCATCAAGGATTGGCCCGTCCCATTCTTGTTGATCTCAGGAGAGAATACTGCTAAAATATGATGCTTTTCGGGTGAATCCGGTGAAATTCTTATTTTTATCACTGAAGTTTTATTGCAGGCATCTCACGTCAACTGTGATGTTGGCTACTTCTAGGAATGATCCTTACTGTAAATTTACTACTGAACTTGATGCAGGCAAGTCGAGTTGCTTTATGCACCTCGGGTGCAGTTGCCGTAGAGCTGCAACTTGCTAAGTTGCCCTGCATTGTTGCTTATCGGGCCCATTTCTTAACAGAGTGGTACATTCGCTACAAAGCAAAGATACCATACATCTCTATACGAAATATCCTCACTGATTCAGCAGCTATTCCGGAAGCATTATTTCAGAAATGTACACCTGAAAACCTAGCAGCGATGCTCTAGTAAGCCAATTCCTGGTTATAAACTGCTTTACTTTTTACGACTACAGCTAATCATGGTCTTGAAATAACTTCCCAATTATGCTTGCCAATGTATAAGTGTGAATCTGTCAACCTGGTGAATTGCATGATCTGAAACACATCGTTATTACTGAATGGCGATGCTTGTGCAGGGCATTAATTCATGATGAGGGTTCTAGAGCAAAGCAAATTTCCACTGCTAAGAAGGTCATGAAGCTTTTATCGCCATCAAAAGAGTTGTTTTGCAAAACGGCGGCACATTGGAGATCCAAGGACTTATATGGCAGCCCGAGCGAAATAGCTGCATCTGTGGTGCTAAATTATGTGAAGGCTTCATAATTGACACATAGGGGCACGATCATAGCTTATTGAGGAATCGAGCAAGCAGTATTTGCTTTGTGCTAGGCGCTTCTGATGTAGAACAAGTGAGTATTACATGTTTCTGTTCATTACAGCTGTAACGAATCAATCCGAGGGTAAACTTTTAAGGATTATTCTGGTTAAAGTTACAACAATCTGCAAGCTCAATTGCCAGGAAAAGATGGAATCACGGAAGTTCATTCGCACCGCATACACATCACCCCAGACGAATCCATCAATGCCATTGAGTTCATCAAACCTCGGGGTGCAAGGATGAGCCACTCCCAGGACTTGCTCGTGTAAGGCTTGGATTGAATCATATGGTGGAAGTAATTGCAGGAGCTACTGAATCGAGATCATCTTCAGAGTTCCACAAATGAAATGCCTATCTGCCAGTAAGAACTAGAACAAAGGAGACAGGACAGGCATAAACCTGGACAAGCAAAACACTCCATGTCGAATGCTAAGCTTTCGAAATAAACCGGCAGATGCCAATTCCAGTAAGGCGGTATATCCACCCATCACCCAATTAAAAGAGGACAAAATAAGCGGCAAACCCAGAAGCAAAACCACACGCTGATTAAGTTACAGTAACAGAAACCCAAATCCCTTCGAAGGCAACAAAAACACAGAAACAATCCAGATCAGATTTTGTCGATATCCTCATCCTCGAACTCGATGTAGTCATCACCGGCGCCATCGTCCTCCTCGTCGAGGCCACCGGCGATACCCTCGTTGAGCCTGGTGCTGTCAGGGAGCTCCCCATAGGCCTTGAGAAGGCGGGCCTCGTCGGGCATGTACTTGAGGATGACGTCGGCCTTGTCGTCCTGGTAATCCCTGAGGCCAACGAGGATGATGTCGCCAGCGGCGATCCAGACCTTCTTGTGCATCTTGCCGCGGATGTGGCAGAGGCGCTTGGTGCCGTCGATGCACGTGGCCTCGCACCGACCGTTGCCGAGCATGCGCTGGACCTGGGCGTACTCCTGGCCGTCCTCCTTGAAAACGAGCTCCCGCTTCTCGTCGTCGGCCTCGTTCTTCCCTCTCTTCCTGTTCTTGCCTCCCTTTCCCTTGTTCTTCGGCATCTCTTAGGGTTAGGGTTGGGGACTCCCGATCACTTTGATTTGTGGGATTCCCAATCGGTTTTTATAGCTTCCTCTGTCAGAAGGCCGGTGTCTTTTTATAGGACAGAACGTGTCCGTCAAGGAAATAACCATCCCAAGACAAACTCTCTCCCTCCCTTACATCGTAAATTTACTGTTTACTATTAATATTGACTTGGCTCAATCCCCCGCCCTGCTGAGTCTGTCCGAGGAGTCTCAGAATGATGTCCCCCAACCCTAGCGTCGACGCAACCGACATGGACGATATCGACCTCGACCCCTCCGACTTCGGCTCCCCCATCGTACTCAAGCGAGTCCCCAACGGCGACGTCTTCGAGGCCTCCCGTGCCGGCGACGTCGACCGCCTCAGGTACCTCCTCGACACCGGCGTCAACGTTAATGCCCGCGACCGCTGGGACTCCGTCGCCCTCTATTACGCCTGCCTCGCCGGCCACCTCGACGCCGCCCGCATGCTTCTTGAGAGTGGGGCCATCTGTGCGGAGAGGACCTTTGACGGGGACCGCTGCCATTACGCTGCGTTGAACCTCAAGGTGAGGAAGCTCCTGAAGGCTTTTGAGGCGAGACCCCCTCCGCTCCCTCCTTTGCAGGCTGATTTTAGGGAGACCTTTGTCGGTTGTCCTGGGAATACGGAGGCCCTGCCCGAGTCGGATACGGGTAACCGATGGTCTTATTGTCGTGGTCGTCGTCGTCATATCTGGTTAATTAACTGCCCATGATTTGTCTGGGATTCGGGAAACATTTGGTGCTGGACAATACTCGTTTTTGTGATGATCGATTATGCTGTGCCACAACGGCTTTGTGCTAATGGCGGCATTACTTGACCTGGGGCGCCTAATTGAATGTTCGATGCCTGTGTTATATATAACTGATAGCTGCGACGTGTGATTGCAGGTGTTTCATCAGTTGGAACCTCAAGTTATGGATCCTTCCCTCCGGATGTAGTGTTCTTTGTACAAGGTAGACCTATTGAAGCTCATAGAGTCATCTTAAGTGCACGCTCCCCCTTCTTTAAGAAGAAGTTTCAGACGGAATGGAGAGAGCGTTCAGAAGTCAGATTCTCCAAGGAGAAATTGTCCTATCCCGCTCTTTACTGTCTCGTGCACTTCTTCTATTCAGACAGGCTGGAAATCGCTGTAGATGATATGGAAGACCTAGTTAGGATTTGCAAAGTCTGCAGATGCGATTCCTTGCAGAGGGTAGTTGAGAAGGAACTAATCCACCAGAGATATGCAGATTATAAAGCATTGCGAGAGGTAGATAACTCTCAGAAGCGGTTCATCTTACAGGGTTTGTCCCTCCCAGAAGAGGACCGTCTTCCCTTTGCGATGAATAAGATTCTCCAGCTTTCCCTCTCCAATTCACCTATGGTTCAAAGCACAGAGAATGGTTCTGACAATTTAGTTGCTTCTCTAGGTGCTCTGCAGATAAATTATTTCATGGATGATCTAGCAGATGTTTCCATTAGAGTTGGTCAGAGAATTTTCCGTTGCCATCAGGTGGTTTTAGCATCAAGGTCGGAATATTTTAAAGCTAGATTATCCCGCATGAAAGAGTATTACAATGACAAAGATGTGGCACCGGACAATAAACTCCCGTGCCTTGAAGAATGTGACTTAAGCATGGATACTTTTGAGAAAATGATTGAGTATATGTAAGTTCATTTTGTTCTTTTCTCCTTGTCGTCTGATGTTTTTAACTAGTAATTGGCAATGCTAATCTGGCCCCTGTGCTATTGACGACGGTTTTAGGTACACGGACAGATTGAAGGATATAGCTCTAGATGAGGTGCGATTTTTGCATAGTAGATAGAACAAGCAATTCTCCATTCTCTCTGATCTGACATACCAAAGTATTCACAGGCAGAGGAAATGTTTGATGCGGCTTCTAGATACTTGTTATTCCCTTTGAAGCGTGCTGTTGCTGACGTACTGCTGCCTCATCTGGAAATGGTGTCGCCAGCCGAATTATGTCACTGGTTAATGTTATCCGATATGTAAGTTGCTCTACGTAGTACATGTATCGTTTATGTTTAGATAGTGTTGGGTTTCTTAAAAAATGTGACACAGAAAATTGCGTGGGTGGCCTATAATATGTTGCTGTGGTGTAGAATAGAGTAGTAGCTTTCATCAAAGATATAACAAAATGGGCAGTCTGTATCTGTGTTTAACAGAGTTTTACACTAGCTCAAAGTTGTCGGGAGACCTGAGACTGGAGCCCTGGCAATGGATGCATTGTGACCATGATACCCATTGGAATGGGCTACTGAGATTCACGTGTTTAATTATCTATTCATGCATGCGCATGCAGGTACGGTGTTGCAAAGTTACGAGAATATTGTCTGGACACAATGGCTTGCAATTTCGAGACATTTGCAGACACGCGGGAGTTCCGGTCTATGTTACTCACGCTTCCACCTCCCTCAGGAGATTCATCTCTTCGAACAACAGCTCCGAGCGCGCCGGGAGCCGTAGCCAACACGGATGATGGCAATCTTCTTGATGACCTCCGTGAGAAATGGCTTGAAGCCGAAGCCGCTGAACTTGACAAGAGAGATGAAAGCGCATTGCTTTTTGACAAGCGCCTCGAGATGCTCATGCAGGTAGCGGAACAGGAAAAAACTTGTGCCGTCGGCAACACTGGTTAGGGTGCTTGTTATGTCCTTTTTCTTTTTTATACTTTCAAGTGGACAAGAAGGGAGGAGGTAAAAGATCCATGGCCATTTTTTGAACTTCACTAGGTGCTCCTTCGAGTTGAGGAAGGATGCACTAAATCATGTCACATTCATTGTACAAATTTTGGCTTTCTGCCCCATCCCTTTCTCCTTTCCTATACATCAATGTGACCAGCAAATTTGGACAATCCTAGAGGATAATTTGTAATGAAAACGCATCGCTTAGTCGGTAGAAAGAAAGAATCAAGGAATTTCGAGGAAGGAATCCTTCTTTATCTGGTTTGATCCTCTGTTCCGAGGTAACTCGCGAGGAGCCTTCGATGCTGCAGCACGTTGTCGAATTAAGATGGTTGAATGCTAGAAATTTTAGATAGAAATGAGTCGGATCTAGTAATTGAATGTAGTAGTAGCACAAATCCAATCGAACAACGTAGGCATTACTCTAGCTGCTACACTAATGTAACAAACGTGCATAACACTGCAGCGATCAGGGCGATTGAGATCCCCCGGCTTGACGCCGCGGTTAGAGTGGCAGCCGCGCTTGGTTTCGATCCTGTTGTGGAGGAAATTGTCGAGTTGGACTTTGTTGCAGGAGCATCTGCTGCTGGGGTGGTATTGGGAGACGGCGCTGGTGCTGCTGCCGGCGGGATGTTTGTTCCGTATATTGCCTCGGGAAGAAGCACCCTGTCGAGCTCGTAAATCGCGACGGGGTCTGTAGCGTGTACGCTGCTGGTGATCTTCGTGTTCGTCCATCCCGAGCTGATCCGCACCAGTCCAAAAGTGTAGGTGAAGTTGAGCGTGTACTGGCCCCCGGCGTAGGTGGCCACGGGACTCGATTGGCTCAGGCTCTTGAAGTCGGCCAGGGAGTAGTACTTGGGAAGCGCATGGAAGAGGCAGACGGATCGAAGCTGGTCTTGGGTGAGGTTGGACAGGGAGGGGCTCGTGAGAGACGAGAAGGCATCATCCGACGGGGCGAAAATCGTTATCCCATCCCTAGAGTTGTTGGCCTGGTTCTGGAAAGTGGCGATGACGTTGGTGGACTGGAGGTAGCCAAGGAAGGTGTGGAAGGGTCCAGCCACAGAGAGGAGATCCGTGAGGTTGACGTACACGGGGGCAGGCGCAGGCGCAGGTGCCGGGGTCGGGGCAGGGGGTGCGGCCGTCTGAGCTAGTGCATTGTGGGGAAGAAGCAACAACAGTGCCAAAGCCGCGACGAGGCAAAAGACAGTCCCTTTTCCCATCGCGAACAACCAACGCGTGCCTTTGATCCTGCACCAACAAGAACAAGATCCAGTCAGTAGAATCGGACTCGAGCAAAGCCGACAGAACCTTAAAATCCGACAGAAAACGCAAAATGCAGATCTTCAGATCCGGATCGTGCTTGTGCGCGGGGAAACATGCATGACGACGAATGAGTGAATAAACATGTCAAAGACATAATCGGAGGCGTTGGCTATCAGAAGGTTGGAAACATTCGACAACTCAATACCTTGAGATAACAATTGCCTGAGGAGGAAGAAGTTGAAAGATGGTCTGGGGAGGACTGAGTTTAATCTTAGGATTAGTTGTAATAAGACAGTGACTGAGGTGGGTGGTATCACATCAGTAGGTTTGTTAATCCTCTGTAGTATTCTTTGAATTTTGGCATCGCTGACCAAAATTACATGCAAATGGGGAAAAACAACACTATTTCTTTTCTCTTGTTAAGACATGGATGTGTTTGTGTCCTAACTTGGATGATTAGTTAGTTGACCAGTGGATGAGAGATGTTATTCCATTTTTATATTTTACTTACATTGAAGTCTGGAGCATGTGATCGTCCATTGAAACCCGCAAAACCCAACAAGTCACGTTATTCTTTAAAAAACAAATACTAGCAGTCAACCTTAGAGACGTTTTAGTATTTGTTTGGGCGTAGATTTCGGTTTAATAGATGAGATGGGCCGAGGCTTGTCTGAACCATTTAGGGGTTGTGATCGGACACGTAAAAAATAATGCCGAAAAGGCGTGTCCCCCGAGGTTGTGCAGGAAGAGGCGGCCGAGGACAGCATCCGAAGTCGAACCCGGACCGAGAAGACGAAGTTCCCGTGATCCAGAAGGCGGAATGAGTAAGGTGGGTCCGAGAAGGAAAAACTCTGTGTCACTTTGACACATGAATTTCGAGATTTGTCTTTAACGGGCTTGAAAAGGTAGCCCCGCATGAACATCACTCGAGAAGCCCAAGAATAGCATCACGTGGCTCGAGACTTAGACCATAGCTCGAGAAACGCGATGATGGAGCATGACACGTGGCAAGTTTAGGGAGACCGTTTGAGATATGGTGCGCATGACTCTTACAAAATAGGAAGTACATCGTGCACACAATCTAGAAAGATCATGTACTAACTAAATAATCACAATTACAAGATTCCAGGGACATAAAACACAGAAAGAACGACGAGACAAGAACAACGAACACAATTCAAATACAGAACTCAAATATTTCTCTTTTTCCAGCATCCTGAAAACTTCCCGAACCCAGTGTCCTAAAATCACTTCTACCTTCACCACATTCGACCGTCATCCCCCTAAGGTAGACTACATTAAAGGAGTTTGCCGTAGTCGTCGTTCGCCCGCTGTCCGTGTGAAGCCCTGTCGTCGACGTCTTCCATTCCATTGTTGTTGTTCTTTCGGGTCAGGTGATGTCTGTAAGTGTTATAAAGACCCTCTCTTTATAATTCAATGTTATTTCATTAATTCACGCATAAAATACCGTTAAATTCAATACATGTGATGGGGAATGAATTCTGCACAAACACCATTTTATGTATTAATGAGGTGCATGTTGTAACGTGATCAAGGTAATCTTAAATAATTTGTAATGAAATAAAATAACGAACTCTCCTCAATTTGGTTGGGCTCAACTCGATGCGCCCAAATCCATCCGACGTCGTACATTGTCCGTAGTGGCTGAAGCAAGCAGAGAAATAACGACCACAGAAAAAATTAACGGTTATCGATGGCGGTTGCCCCGTCCCAAGTGTACGTAGCCGCGGTTCCTCTCAGAGCCACCGCGGGACCCGCTCAGCTGGCGATGTCCGTTGCGTACTCCCTCGGGATCTGGGAATTCCAGCACTTCATGGTCCTCGTCAGACCTCCCGCATCGATGACTTCCGCCGAGGTTTCCGCTTGCCGATCCCTTCCCCTGGTTGTCGACTCAGTTGTTTCGCAATTCGGTTAGGTGTTTTAGAGACCTGGTTTATCTTGGGGTTCTTCAGGATGTGGTGGTTTTCGATTTCCAACCGCGAGACCCTGAAGACGTGTTTGTGGCGCTGGCGGCCTTGTCCGGTAGACCTGTGGCAGGTTTGCCTTATCGACTGTGGATCCTTCCTTTTTCTCCGATTTCCTTTCTTGTGATTCTCGTCTTTGTTCTGAAGGGGTTGTTCGCAGAAGGAATTTATCAAAGCCGCCAAGACGAAGGTGTTGGCTTGTAGGGTACTGTGAAGAGGGCGATGCTTTGGAGATTGCCTCGAGTTTCAGTCATGGATGGAACACCGACCTGAAGATCGGAGTCCATGACTGCCGTGATTATACTGACGGTAATATGCTTCCTTTACCTGCTTCCAAGTATTGATTAGACTCCATCCGGGGCGAAGGGTGTCATTAGCCCTCATAAACAGCGAAACTGCTACGCACACTTCCGACTCCAATGATCCTTGTTGGTTCAACTTGTCGAGGACCTAGTCAGGGAGAATGTTTTACAAGATTCGACAATCTAGATACTGAGCCTGCAACTGGATGGGGCTTGATGCAGGTTTGGTGAAGTCCCTGACAGGAGAAAACAACATCTTGGAGAGCTTGAAGAGGAGCACCACTGGCAGCCGCAACTGAGCACATGGCCCATCGACCGATTGCTCCCAGCCCGTACAACATCATCTTCTTTCATGCATTTCTCTGTTTGCATTGAAGTTCTCATTCTCATATTAGACAACCTTTTGGCTAACTTTTAAATTTCATAATTTCTAATTGTATCCTACTCCTCAAACAAAGACAGCAACTCAGGTAGACATATTAAGAACATCCTCTAGCTGCCTCCTCGAATGTACAAAATGTGTCCCTGCATCCTCGAATGTAGACATATTAAGAACATCCTCTAGCTGTCATGTACTTGTTTTCCGCTTTGAGCAAAGCTTCTTCGATACTCGATCATATAGGCGGACAAGAGTAGTAAAATGCACCTCGAATATACATAAAACCATATCATAAACTTGTATGCATGATCTTCTGGGCCAATTTTCACAGTCGACTTCACGCAATTAATCGAAGAGGATTCATTCACTCATTTCTCGGGGACCCTATTACTATTCAAAACCGATGCCACTAATCTCCGAGGCTTATAAGTATCATAATTACTGATAGTTTTCTTTTTATAGAACAAAATTCTTTGTTTCTGGGTGTCTTTGTATCTGTGAGAAGAGATGTTTGATCTTGTCGGGGAGGTATTTTCCCATACTGGTGTTTTTGAAAATATTGCCCATCATTTTGCATCGAGCAACTTCAATTTCTGGATGTTTGTTTCATTTTATTAATCCTTTGCACTACCCCAAAAATTTTCATCCCCTTCATGTATTCAAAAAGATTAGATGCGTCATGTGGGAGGTAACATTCATTATAATTACAAACAACATAAGGCTGGTTCCGTTCTAACAAGGTGTAGAAGTAAAAATATTTTGGTGTCACTCACTCATAGATCTAAGCCCCCCCCTCCATGGCTCTAATAGTTTTTTGAGTCCAAGATAAAAATTTATATATTGGCATGTGTGATTGTATGTATGGTGGTGGGTGGAATACGTGCACGTAACGGTTACGTAGTTTACTAAAATCGGTTTTATTTTTAGTAAACTTTACTAAAAATCGATCTTTTTTAATAACATTACACTTCAAAATTAGTAAAATATTTAGTAAAGTTTACTAACTTTTCACTGTTCATAGTTAGTAAACTTTACTAATTTGAGTTTAGTAATTTCATCCGGCTATTTTCAGATTATTTTAGTAATCGTTTACGAAAAAGATCGATAATTTCTTCATTTTTTTAGTAACTTTTAGGAAAAATTCACTGTTCAAGTTTAGTAAATGATTACTAAACTTTTTAGTAATATTGTCATCCGATTTACTACTTTTGGTTTAGTAAATTTTTACTAAAAATTTACTATTCATATTTAGTAAAAAGTACTAATTTTACTAAGTAAAAGTTTAATGTTTAGTAATTTTTCCGGCTGGCTTTTGAATGAAATTAGTAATAATTTACTAATTTATTTAGGAAGATTAGTAAAATATGGTTGAACATAATAAAGTTGTTTGGAAACTACTAAAAATGAATTTAGTTTCGTAAATTTTTACTAATTTATGCGCGAAAGCCCGCTTTCTACCACCACCACCCACTTGTGGAAAAAGCTTCATCTCACGACCGGGCAGGAATAATTAACTATATATTACAACTCATATGCAGCTTTTATTCGACATTCAACATGTAGTTTTTCAAATACAAGTCGAGTCTCTGAAACAACAATTTAGTTAAAAAAGTTTCCCATGTTAGGCACAAAACAGTCTGGTGGCTCAAGTTAATGAAGCATAACTTTGACACAGAATGCTGGGGCATTTCCACACCAAGGGCATAGAGTTTGTGCAGAAGAATGATATGGCAGTTGGATTTCCAATTCTATAGCAGACGGATACATTTGACTGTAGAACGTGTGTGCTTGGAAAGCATACGAGGCTTCCTTTCGAGAGTTTGAGCTGGAGAGCTAGTGAGAAGCTACAGCTTATTCACACAGACGTTAAGTTCTTTGAAGAAGAAAAGTGGATCTGGTCGAACAGAGAATCAGACTCTGAGCATACTTGGCATACGTCGGAGAAGTCTGTTTTGGAGGAGCAGAATGTTGAGGGACAGAACGTCGAGCAGCAACTCAGTTCTGAACAACATGTTGATGATACTCCAATAAGAGGTACGAAGTCACTAACTGATATTTATGAAAGATGTAATGTTGCAGTATTGGAACCTGCTAGTTGTGAGGATGCAAAAGAAGACAGAAGGTGGCTAGCTGCAATGTAGGAGGAGCTACCTATGATTGAGAAGAATGAAACTTGGGAACTTATTGATAAACCACATGACAAAAAGGCCATTGGAGTAAAATGGGTTGACAAAACGAAGCTAAACCCAGATGGTTTGTAAAGAAGCATAAAGCTAAGCTTGTTGTGAAGGGCTACTCTCAAGTTTGGGGAGCAGATTATTCAGAGACCTTTGCTCCTGTGGCGAGACTAGATACAATCAGGATGATACTAGCCATTGCACCTGAAAAGGAATTGAAGGTATTCCAACTTGATGTGAAATCTGCATTTCTTAATGGTATTCTGCAGGAGGAGATTTATGTAGAGCAGCTAGAAGGTTTCTAGATTGCAGAACCTGAACAGAAGGTGTACAAGTTGAAAAATGCTTTATATGGCTTAAAGCAAGCTCCTAGAGCTTGGTACAATAAGATTGATGATTATTTTACTGAGTTGGGTTTTGAAAGAAGTCAAAGTGAGCATACTATGTACGTAGATCTGAGTGTAATTATCATTTCCTTGTACGTAGATAATCTTTTGGTTACAGGAAATGATCAGAAGCTCATACAAAAGATGAAGCGGAATCTAATGCAGATGTTTGAGATGACAAATTTGGGAGAGATGACATTCTTCCTTGGCATGGAGGTGAATCAAATTCCAGGAGAGATCTTCATTTGTCAGAAGAAGTGTGTGAGAGAAATTCTAAAGAGATTCCGGATGGAGGAGTGCAAGAGTGTATCAACTCCTATGGCGTAGAAGGAGAAACTGAGCAGAAGTGATGGTTCTGCACCTGCAGAAAATGCATTCTACAGAAGTTTGATCGGATGCCTGATGTACTTGACAGCAACTCGGTCGGACATCCTATTTCCTGGAAGTATACTTTCAAGGTTTCTGCATTGTGCTAGTGAAGCGCCCATGATAGTAGCGTACTTAGATATCTTAAGGGGACGAGTACCTATGGAGTGAGGTAAAGAAGGTCTAACAAGTTTGAGCTCTGTGGATTTTCTGAAGTGATTGGGCAGGTTTTGTAGATGATATGAAGATTACTTCGAGGTATTGTTTCTCACTGGGATCAGCCTGTTTCTCATGGTGTTCGAAGAAACAAGAAATTGTATCTCAATCGACTGTAGAAGATGAGTTTGTTGCGGCAACAAGTGCCGTGAATCAATTCACTTGGTTGAGGAAGCTTCTGAATGATATGGGTGACATAATGGAAAAGGAAACGAAAGTATCTGTGGATAACCAAGCTGCACTGGCGATCTCAAAGAATTCAGTTTTTCATGGTAAAATAAAACACTTTAATGTGAAGTATTATTATCTTAAAGAAGTGCAGCAGATGGGAGAAGTAGAACTGATCTACTGTACTACAGAAGATCAGTTAGCTGATATCTTCATCAAGTTATTTCACCATAGCAGCTTTGTGTGGCTTCGAGAGAAGATTGAAGTGTGTATCAGCTCTTGATTCAAAGAGGAGGACGATGGATTGGATCAGGCTATTTATTGAACTCATCTCTGCATTCACATAGAAAGTTAAAGAGGAAGACACTTGATGGAGAACTACAGCGACCGAGGGGTGTGCGGAGAGAAGGGATGCCCCGGCAATTGGGTCCGAGTTTTTGTCGTATACAGACTGTTTTTCGTGGAAAGCGCCATGGCTATCTGGAGGTCTGCCTTCTGCTAATACAATAATAATGCAGACATTATTAGTTTTATCAAATAAGAAAAAAGATGCTCTATGCAGCGTTCACACCGGAAGTTGTCAAGAAGAGGCCATGAACTTGAGGCAGATGGAAACACGGGGTGAACTATTCGTGGGGGGATGCGAGTAAGAGGCCAGTGTCCGTCCCCTTGTGTGGTTCCGATGCAAGAACACAGGGTCGTCACCCGTGGGGAGCTTTTTCAAGTGTCTTGTATATTTTATTGCCAACCCCGCTGGGTGAATGTAAATTCTCAATTCATCTTCCCTCATCCATTGCCTCTTCTGCCTGTGCTGACATTAAATTTCCACGGCAATTACCGATCACTTTTGTCGCCCCGATCAAGATGCCGCGGAACTACCGTCCATGCCACCACCTGGTTGACTTAAATAGGTACAAACGCTCCGAGAACCTGGTTGGCCTGATCGTTGCGGTGATCGGCCCAACCTCCCTGGGGAAGACCACCTTGGCGAGGGAGATTGCCAAGTCCCTGCGATGCACCTTCCTCGAGCACGATCTGCTCCGTTCACGTTTCCCCCCAAGGGACGGTTCAGCTTCGGATGGCGACCCTGACCCTGCTTACCAGATCCTATGGAAGATGATCGAGACACACCTGGATCGCAGGAACCACCATATCGTAGTCGACTATCCTCTGTCTCGCAGAGTTGAAATTGATCGGTTACTGGGAATAGCCGAATCCCATGATGTAGTTGTGATCCTCATAGATTGTGAGCTGGGTCGGAGATCTGAAGCTCGACCCCATGATAGGGAGGGGGAGGCGACCTTGGCTAGATACCTCGAGTGGTCCCTGACCATGGAAGAGGAGCGAGTGGACGATTGCTTCTATGACTATGACCCCAGCAAGATCAACGTCCCAAGGCTCGTAATGGGGGCTACATCTGAAGCAGGGCTCGAAGAGCATGTTGATGCCGTGAAGAAGCTAATCCTGACATCCTTGGATGAGAAGTTTACAATCAAAGAGGGAGACAGCACTATAAAGCCGGATTACAGTAGAGGTGCCCTGAATGCGGTGTGCCGCCGGTTTGCTAGATTGCCGAAGACTTTCAAGCATGAGCTCCATGATGAAGAGTTCCACTTGTACTTTTCCGAGGATGGGATGCTTGACTACACTTGCGGGGCATGCCTTCGCCGTGGTGAGAACCTGTGCTACACCTGGGTGGAGGGACTCTCCTTCCATCCTGAGTGTGTCCTTGAGCTTCCGCTTGAAGTCAAGCATAAATGCCACTGGCACCCCCTCAAGCTCACGCTGCTTCCTCCCATGGATGATACCGATGAGTACTATTGCGAAGTGTGTGCGGAGAGAAGGGATGCCGACAATTGGATCTACTACTGCCGAGACTGTGAATATGAGGCTCACGTCCCTTGTGTAGTTCCAAACCTTCCTGGTGATCAGCCAAATTCGTCATCCGATGAAGAAGAAGAAGTTGATGAGGCAAATAAAGGAGAGCAGGGCAACAGCAGCCAAGAAAGATCGTCCCTGGAGATAGAAACACGGGAGGATCAGGAACTAGAAGCCGATTCTCGGTCTGGGTCGGGGTCTGATTTGGAAGTGAAGCCGGAGGATGGACTGGATGAGAAGGCCAGGTTCATCTGGGAGGAAATAATGGAGAGAGATTGGAAATTGCTGGAAAGGAACTGGACCATGTACAACTTCATCAAGTCCAGCAGCTGCTTCCAGAAGATCAACTACCAGAAGAGGTTGCAGGAAGCCGGTCACGTGCTGGTGGCCATGTTGATGGATCCTCCAGGATCCATGTGGGAGGCCGGGCCCATGGCTGAATCGCTTCGATGTATGTGCCTGTGCTATGATGACATCTTGTTCTGCCTGGGGAGTCCAGACGCCAATGCCGACGTCGACGACGATGACCACGATGTCGACCACGACGGCGACGCCGACGACCACGACGGCGACGACGATGCCGACGACGGCGTCAGATCCAGGTTTGGGAGTCTTGATGCCAGTGAAAATGTTGCGTCCTGCTTTGGGATTCCGGACGTAGGCGAAGACGTGGTTTTTAGTGCCCTGGTGCAAATGGCTACTTCCCAGCTTTCGCTCGGCCAAAGCGTGGCAATCCGAGCCCCTCTTCCTCATCGTGCACAGATCGATTTGTTGCTGGATGCAGCCAATTCCACGCAGGCTAAACTCATTGTCCTAGAATTACGTAAGAAAAAGCAGGTGAACCGGGAGCTTGCTCTGCCTGAGCTATTGTCTGAATATGACCTCAATGATGTCCCGAAGCTTGTTCTGCCTGAGCTAAACCCTTTTAGGTACCCTAATGAGGTTATTCTGGACTTCATCCTAATGGCTTCATCCATGAACCACTGGCACGTTGGAGATGGCACCGAATCTGTACTGAAAGATGGTGGATGCAAGAATGAAGTCAAATTTCGACATTTCAGCCATCGCCATCCGCTCACACTGATTGAGCAGAAAGCAAGCACTCAGCCTTCTCTGCCATTGCCAATCGAGTCCAACTGTGACTGTTGCATGGAACAAATAACATCCGATCAACAATACTATTTGTGCGACCACTGTGATTTCTCCCTGCATAAATCGTGCGCCGAATTGCCTCAGTGTTGGGATGCTCCATTTCACTTCCATCCTCTCCGGCTCATGATTCTGAAACACGAGAGGGACGATGAAACTCGTATTGATGTATTCCTGGGGTGGAACAGAACCGAGCCCCTTATCAGCTGCATCGTCTGTAAACAAGGTACCGAGAAAGGACCTGTTTACCGATGTTGGAGTTGTTATGCATTCTTCATCCACCATCAATGTGTCGTGCCATTGATGGAGGATGTTAGGCATGAATGCCATGCCCATCCGCTCCGTTTGCACTCCTTACCTTTAGGAAAGACATTCAATTGCTACGGATGCAGCGGGAAAGGTAAGTCGGTTTGCTACAGTTGCTCGGAGTGCCCGTCCATTTTCCACCTGGAATGCGCGATGAAGTTAACATTAACACCCTCCGTCAAGCATAAGTGTCACTGGGATACACTGGTATTAACCAGCACACCTCCGAAGGACGACTCTGACGAGTACTACTGTGAAGTCTGCGCACAACGGAGGCATGGGGACCACTGGATTTACTACTGTAAGCCGTGTGAGTACGAAGCACATCCACATTGCGTGAATCCTGACATTCCTCCATATAACATGCCCAAGGCCAAGGACTCGTCACTGGGAGAGTGGGAAGATGAAGAGGAGGCAAGCAGTGAAGAAGAAGATGAAGAGGAGGCAAGGAGTGAAGAAGAAGATGAAGAGGAGGCAAGCAGTGGGTTTTTCCTGTCCTGTATCCCTGCAGGGTACGGTTCTGCCTCCGATGATGACCTTCCTTACAGGATCGCGAGAATGATATAGCTAGGATAAGGTGTAGAACTGCAAATGACGAAGAGCTGAAGCTTGTAAATCGAACAAGTTGAAGACAATAAGATAAAGCTTATTACATTCGCAGAGGTGTTAGTAACACGTGCGAGGGAAGTGATCCGCCAAGGAGAAGAGAGCTGCCGAATTATTGGAACGGAAGGTCCGTTGACGAAGAGGAAGATGGGTAGCTGTATAAACTTGGCCAACAACGATGTTATGTAGAGGAAGAAGACGACAACTTATTGATGTCTGTTTTTTTGAATAATTAAAAAAACTCCGGCCATTTTGAATTCAAACTGCAGAGCAGCCTTGTCATTGATATTGAGTCTAAATTTATTACTTTAACCTTTTCCATTCTAATCCCTCTTGCCTTTTGTTGCCTTTAGTGGGCTTAGCCGAATCTCATGATGCCGTGGTGATTTTAATTGAGTTTGTAGAAGCGGACTGCGATGAGAACACCCAACCGGGAAGGAGAGGCAGCCTTGGTTCGAGATCTCGAGAGGTCTCTGGCACTGGAAGATGGATTGGACGATTATGGTTTCTATGACTATGATCGAAGAAAGATTGACATCCCCAGATGCAGCGTGCTACTGCTTTGCTAGCTTTCCGAAAACGTTCAAGCATGAGCTCCATGCCAGTGAATTCCACTTGTTCTATCATGGCGATTGAGAGGAAGAGTTGGATCGACCACTGGACTGTCCGTCCATTGTTGATCGAGAATATGTCTGTCGGGAAGCCTGGCCCCTACCCCCAGACCTCTGAGTTTTTGTCGTGGTGGCGTATCGATGGATCCTCCAGGATCCAAGGAGAGTCATCTCCGGTCTTCCAAGTGGGTGGTCCAGCGCATAGCTGAAGTGCTTTGATGTATGTTCCTGAACTACGATGACCTCTTGGTGTAATGAACCAGAGATTCTGGGTTCGATCCCCAGCGGAGTCGGTTAATTTTTTCGCCCAACCACCCCCTAACGATTCATGCGCAAGGCGCGTCGTCGTAGTCTTCGCCGGACGTCGAGGGGATTTGCGTCAGAGAATCAAGATAACGTCGTGACGAGGACGCCATCCAACTTCTAACACGACACTAAAACCCCCCAAACACAGCTCCGTGGCCCAATGGACAAATAAACCTAAACACATTTGACTCGTTCTTCAATTGTAAGCTAAGGCAAAATTAAAAAATGAAGGTGACGGAGGGGGGATTCAATTAATTTGATTACGCCCTCACCAGGAGTTATGTTTTATGAAATATTTCGATATTTCAAAATAAAGTAATTTTAAAATTAAAAACTTTAAATTGTATAATATAAATTAAGTTTTATCAAAAGATTTTAAGTCGATTCTCAATAAGATTTTTACCTATTATTAAGTAATAAACCTCATCAGTTGACCCATTCAAAATTGGTTTGCCCTTTTGTTGACGTGTGATTGATTTGGACAATAACTGCAATCCTTCTCGGTTGTAATTAAAAAGTAGAATGACATGAAAAATGCTGACTGTAAGACTACTAATCATTACTTAATGAACATGAAATTAGGATAAAATGGTGGGGAAAAAAAGGAATCAATTTAATCCCATGTTTTTTTTGTTCTTTCTTTGTACAGATTGGTTAAAAAAAATCTTTCCTCACTTGATTGATGGCGAAGTTTTCAAACTTCTTTTCCTCACTTGATCGACGACGAAGACCCTTCAGATCAAGCTTCTACAACAGCCCTGGTGTTCTTCGCCCATCTTCAAAAGACTCTCCAGATCAAGCTTCTACAACAGCCCTGGTGTTCTTCGCCCATCCTCAGAAGACTCTCCAGATCAAGCTTCTACAGCCTTGGTGATCTTCGCCACTTCTGAAGACCCGCCGGATCAAGCTCTGCAGTTCCAGTGTCTTCATCAACATATCTCCTTAAAGCTCCAGCAGATATTTGCCAAAGCTTCAGCCCATCCATATTTTGGATATCTAACGAGTATAGAATCAGAGGACTCACATGCTTTGTCCGTGACTAGAGATTGAACCTGCTATTTCTCAATACGACAATTTATACGTTGCTTCCGGTTTGTATACGGACCGTGAGATTTTTTACGTCAACAATGAATACTATTGTTCCATTCACTTACCCGACGAAGAAGGATAAAGTCGAGACTTTATTCCTTTATTGTTATTCCTGTGTTGATATGATTGGTAGTTTAAACTTGTTTTAATCCTTATTGATTGCTGGCATAAACTGATGACTGTTTTTTCTCTGTTTTTTCTCTGTTTTGTTGAAGCCATGTGGGGACATTAGGAATTTATATACTGCATGTAAGCACAGGGGATTCGTCATTATATCCTATTATGATATTCGAGATGCACTCAAAGCCAAGCAGACCTTACAGAATAAGCCCCTCAGGCGAAGAAAACTGGACATTCACTTTTCGATTCCGAAGGTATGATTTCAAGACATGTTTACAAAAAACTGTTTCTTGAATGTTGATGTCTACCTTGTTATGTGCAGGAAAATCCTTCAGAGAAGGACATTAATCAAGGAACTCTTGTAGTTTTCAATGTTGATGCATCAGTTTCTACCGATGCTCTTCGGCTAATATTTGGTGTTCACGGGGCTATCAAAGAGGTAGGAAATCAGAACTTGCCCGCATGTCTTCTGCTGATTGAAAAGCTTCTTACTGAAGTAGGAAGACTATAATAACTTACAAAATACTGCAGATAAGGGAAACACCAAACAAGAAGCACCAAAAGTTCATCGAGTTCTATGACGTCAGAGATGCAGAGCTAGCTCTAACAGCTTTAAATCGGAGTGAAATTGCTGGAAAAAGAATTAAAGTGGAATACAGTCGCCCTGGTGGTTTAAAGAGGAAGTAAGCATGAATGCTTCTACCTGCCTCTTTCTTTATTATTTCTTTTTTTTTATAATTAAAGGTGAGTATATCTCCGTCATATGCTAATTATTTTGGTTGTAAGCTTCATGCAACCGTTGAATCAAGATATAGAGCAAGACGAAGCTCGAACATTTTGGCAACAGAGTGGTTCCCCACTTTTGGGTTCCCCTCCAGGTTTGTGTTATCGTTTCGTCATGTGATAATATTTTGTGAAAACATTTCCGCTTCTAGGATTTGTATCCTAAACCGAGCTTTTTGACAGGAACCTGGATTCCTTTTGGGCGTCCCATTGAGAAGAATGATGCTTTGCATGCGTATAGCAGATCGCTCACCTCTCTGAAGGGTAGTGACCACGGTCTGGCTCCAGTTCTTTCCCATCATAAGCCTGTTTTGCCAAAGATTGCCCCTATTGGAAAAGATCGAGGAAGAATCAACAACGAATCTGGGACATTTATTAACTCAGTCTTTTCTCAAGAATCAGGCTATCTTCATTCTCGATCTGTTCCTGATCAGAGTCTGCTGGCAAGTTCAGGTCCATTTTCTGCAGTAGGCGAATCAAATTCACCCTCTTCAGGGGTTGCAACTTTATCCAGTACAGAGTTTTTGTGGGGAAGTCCTCCTACTTCATACTCTGAGCTTTCCAGCTCTTCTGGTTGGCCGTCGTCACCAGCAGAATTCACTGTTTCATTTAGCCCACAGGGCAGGACTCAAGGTTTTCCTCACCAGAATGGCCAAAATCGTTACCTTGGTGCACAAGTACTCTCTCATGTGGGATCTGCTCCATCTGGTGTCCAATTGGAATATCTTTCCGGTTTTACGTTAGAGTCCCCAGAATCATCATTTACAAAGCACAGTCTCCATGGGTTCCTTGGATTTAAATCCAGGAAATTACGGGGATGGTGGTCGGCACAGGACCATTGGTACTGTTGTGTCCCCAGTTGGAAGCACTTTGCTTTCTTTTGGAATGCCTTTGATGCAGAAGCATGGCATGATTCATGGTAATGGGGCTTTCTTCGTACCTGGAGCCACTGGCTTTGAGGGGTTCCGTGAACGTGGTCGAAATCAGAGAGGCGATTTCAGCATCAATCAGTTGGACAATGACAAATACACGCTGGATTTGGATAGAATTGTGAAGGGAGAAGACAATAGGACAACCCTGAAGATAAAGAACATCCCAAACAAGTGAGGCTGGTTTCTGAACCTATTCAGAAAGTGTTTATTTGTTTTCTGACATCCTTTTTGCTTGCTTCTTCAAAGGTACACCACTAAAATGCTGCTTGCATGCATCGATGAACATCACCGAAGAACTTATGATTTTCTCTACTTGCCAATAGATTTCAAGGTAGATTTATTCTGGTATTATCAAGGCGATCATCCTTGTCTTTCAGCTGTATGCAATGTGGAAAATAGGTCATCTAAAAAAATTTATTTTTGAGTCCGCACATTGAAACGTTATAACTGACAGAAAGCTGATCATGTTGCAGAATAAATGCAATATGTGGGGTATGCATTCATCAACATGGTTTCTACCTCACATGTCATCTCTTTCTATAAGGTTACTCTCTGTTACGCGAACAGCTGAATGTTGTTATGGGTGCTTTGGAGTAGGAATAATTTTGATGTGGATTGATTAAATCCTGTATCTTTATCTATTTGGAAAAGGAATGGGTCTTGTAAGTAATCTATTCAATGGCATGTGAGCAGAAATTTAATGGAAAGAAGTAGGAGAACTTCAACAGTGGGAAGATTGCTTCCTTGGCTTATGCAAGGATCCAAGGAAGAGTTGCCCGCATAAATCATTTCCAGAACTCAAGCTTGATGAACGAAGACAAATGGTGCCGGCCGATTGTCTTCCATTTGGATGTTCAGGAGGCTATTGATAAGGTATGGACTCGAGTTCCAATTCTAACCCTTCTATGATGAGTAACTGGCTAGTTTAGGTCTGGTCATATACATCAGGAATGGATTGAACTGAGTTTTCTTGTAATTACAGGAGTACCGGAGTACATAAGGTTGAACTAAATATATGCGTTCATCAAGAAGATGGAAATCATCCTAGGTACGTGTTAAGCAGCCCCACGGAGAGTGAGGACGACAAGCCAGAGGGTTTAGATATCGGCACTGCCCTTCCATGATGATGTCGAGGTCTCATGTAAATATTGAAAATCGGTAAGGGGCGTGGCTAGATCATAGTCAATAGTCAGTGAAGCCGGAATCGTCCTCCCATTTTTGAGTTTGGATGTTCCATTTAGGCTTGATCAGGCTGATCGCGTATTTTGTGAAACCGACTCTCTCCGCCGCGATACTCTGGTTCTGCCTGCATGTAGTCCGCCTTTGTGCCTCTTCTGGAATTGCCCTGCAACTCTGTCTATATATTTAATTTTGCGGAGGCTGTCGTCGCACCAGGTAAATGTAAATATTAGCTTGGGAAAGAAATGACTGGCTTCGAGTAGTTCTGATGTTTATAATTTAGCTCTGTTCATATGTCTTTAGTATTTTCGGACAGTTTGTTCTGGTGATGCTCTTCTTCTGCAATCTCTCTATTCTCCTCGATAAATGTTTCCACATTTGTAAGATTTGTGGAAGTGTTCATGTTGATCTTAGAAAAGGCTACTAATGTTGTGGTAGTTATGGGCGTCTCGTCAAGAATAGTTTAAACTTGCCCAAAGGAGAGCTAGTTCTTCGGCATTGCGCGGGTGTTCCCCCATGGATACATTTCAGGCGGGAGATTCCCGCCATGAACGAGCAAGTTCTGCGGCATTCCGTAGTATCCCGGGACATCCCGATGGCGGCGGTTGTTCTGGTAGTACTGATTCTGAATTGCTAAAGAGAATTCCTCATCGTCATCGTCCAACGGCAAGCGATCAAAGGTTGCATTCATGAAGGAAGCTGCCATGATGATGAAGGGGACAGAAGCAATCAGCGTGCTGACTACGTTCCCTCCAACAACCTGCCCTTGAGCCCCGGATAAGTAGATCGCGAGTCCTGCTATGCCCGGTGGAGCTGGAGGGGGGAGAACAGACCCCAGCAGCGAGAGGATCTCGAAACGTCCGTGGAGAGTCGCGATGGCTCCGGACGAAGCTGGTTGCCTGAGAGTGACGTTGCTCACACACCCGCTGCCACTCAGAACACACAGACCTCTCTGCTTCCTCCGGGCGAAGTTCGCCAGGCTCTCATTCACGTCGCAACCCGAGCTCACCTCCATCGCGTGGGCAAGGAGAGCGTTTGCGCTGTCCCGTGTTACAATGACGGGAGGCTTGGGCTTGTTCTTGGAACCTGCGGGCCTGCCACGAGGGCGACGGATGTTCTGTCCACCGACGGTGGAGGAAAACGGCCTTCCAGGCCTGGATGCCTGTTCGCGGGTTCCATCACTGACATCTTTTGCACAGATGGGGAGCACAGCAAGGTCAGCACCACCAGCCATCTTTGAAAGAAGGAACATTCAGAACAAAAGCCACACTAACTAAAAGGTGTCTGAGAGAATCTATGTAAGAAAGAGGGTGTTATAAAGTAGACAAAGGGTTGCTTGTTGCCAATAATTAAACCCAACCACCTTTAAGGAATGATTTGAGGAATTAAGAGAGGATTAAGTCTCACACGCACCACCAATACCAAAAATATTGTTAAAGTGTTTTTAGTGTTTCCCTACTACTTCCTAACTGGCCTTCTCGCTCATGTCCACTGCCTTCTTTTGGAGGAAACTTTGTCTAAATTAATGGAAACCCAGAACGACCCTGTGGTGTTCTGATTAAACTTATATTCAGTGGCAAATCTGGGATATTTCTTGTAGTTCGGTTTTGTTAACAGCAAATCGGCCTTGATTATGCAGGTTGCAGTGACCGTTCGAGTTCTGTGCACGTAAACAGCCTGATGCGGGGCTGGCACAGCTTAGAGTCTCCCGGAAGCACTGTTTTCCTGAGCGAGTGAGCAAGCTGACAATGTTTGGGCGATCAAATAGCTTGTTCTTCTTGAGATTTCGGAAAGCATTGCCTTCTCAGGATTGGAAAAGACCGATCACTGTGTTGTGATATTCATTAGAAATCTCATGATTTGCTTTCCCATTGGTAAGACTCCTGAAGATATGCCGACATCATGCGGGCCAGAACTAGAAGGTTACAAGGGGTTTAACAAGTCCAGCCGAAATGTTGTTTCAAGCAAGCCCAAGCCGGACTAGCACGAGAGAACGCTCCTCGGGGCAGATCTTTTTTTTTTCTCCTCTTCCACGTCTAACTCCTCCAATTTGGCATCGTAACTGGACTTCACATCCTTTGTATAAGCTACCGCTGCCTCTATCTTGACGGCAAGTTTCATCTTCGCGCTTCCCACCCTTTCTAATTCCATGATCAGCTCCTCCTTCTCCCCTGCGTTTATTCTCTTCTTCTTGTTCCTCCTTCTATTCAGCTCCTCCTCCCATGTCTTCGCATTTCACACCCCAGATTCTCTCCATTGAAGGTTAAATAGTCTGAGATTAGTTCCTCAAAGTGGCTTTGAAATGGTAGGCAATGACGTTGCTCCGATGAAAACTGTAGACATTGAAAATTTACTAGTGTCGAAATAACATCATTCTATCCAAACCGCATATCACCAAACCTCTTCCGAGCTAGGAGCTTTTGGGGCTGCTTCTTCCTCTTTGGATGACCCTTTCAAATAACCGTTACTGTTGGATAGGATCAAAGTTAGTGGAGATTAATGAGGAAGTTAGTGGACACTTTAATGATTAGTGGAGTTTGAAATTATGTCTAAGTGGTGTCTTTTCATTTCTCTTAGTGTCTTTTCATTTCCTTTTGTTTCGTCTATTTAAGTCTCGTGATGTAATGGTTTCTCTATCATTCTATCAATCAAAATCCAGAAGAGAGCATTTGCTCAAATATTATTTGAGTATTGTTAAGTTTTGGTTCGTCTTTCGTCCTGCGTCCTGCAGAAGGTTGCGCCACAAGAGCTAGCGTCCGCAAAAGGTCCTGTTGTTCTATATTTCGCTTCTGTATAAACTTGGCCAACAACGATGTTAGGTAGTGTGCATCATTACGTGCCTCGAGGAAGAAGACGACAACTTATTGATGTCTGTTTTTTTGAATAATTAAAAAAACTCCGGCCATTTTGAATTCAAACTGCAGAGCAGCCTTGTCATTGATATTGAGTCTAAATTTATTACTTTAACCTTTTCCATTCTAATCCCTCTTGCCTTTTGTTGCCTTTAGTGGGCTTAGCCGAATCTCATGATGCCGTGGTGATTTTAATTGAGTTTGTAGAAGCGGACTGCGATGAGAACGCCAACCGTGGTTCGAGATCTCGAGAGGTCTCTGGCACTGGAAGATGGATTGGACGACGGTGGTTTCTAGATCTAAGAATGATTGACATCCCGAAGAGGCCATGGACTTGATGGAGAGAACACAGCCGCAGATAGAGAATATTTTATTGCCAACCCCGCTGGGTCCTAAAGTCATCCAGACCAGTGACCCTTCTATAATAATATTTGGTTTGGAATAACTATGACAAAAAAAAGAGTTGACGACCTTAAATTCTCAATTCATCTTCCCTCATCCATTGCCTCTGCCTCTGCTGACATTAAATTTCCACGGCAATTACCGATCACTTTTGTCGCCCCTATCAAGATGCCGCAGAACTACCGTCGATGCACCCACCCCGAGCGAGACTCTATCTCTAGACGCTCCGAGAACCTGGTTGGCCTGATCGTTGCGGTGATCGGCCCAACCTCCCTGGGGAAGACCACCTTGGCGAGGGAGATTGCCAAGTCCCTGCGATGCACCTTCCTCGAGCACGATCTGCTCCGTTCACGTTTCCCCCCAAGGGACGGTTCAGCTTCGGATGGCGACCCTGACCCTGCTTACCAGATCCTTTGGAAGATGATCAGGACACACCTGTATCGCAGGATCCCCCATATCGTAGTCGACTATCCTCTGTCTCGCAGAGTTGAAATTGATCGGTTACGGGAAATAGCCAAATCCCGTGACGCAGTGGTGATCCTCATAGATTGTGAGCTGGGTCGGAGATCTGAAGCTCGACCCCATGACAGGGAGAGGGAGGCGACCTTGGCTAGATATCTCGAGAGGTCACTGACCATTTGGACGATTGCTTCTATGACTATGACCCCAGCAAGATCAACGTCCCAAGGCTCGTAATGGGGGCTACATCTGAAGCAGGGCTCGAAGAGCATGTTGATGCCGTGAAGAAGCTAATCCTGACATCCTTGGATGAGAAGTTTACAATCAAAGAGGTACGCGGCACTATGAAGTGGGATTGCGGCAGGTGCGCCCTGGATGCGGTGCTCCGCCGGTTTGCTAGATTTCTGTAGATCCCCAAATCGCGAGTTATGCCTGCCTTTCTGGTGTGAAATTTCATCATCTTACAGGACAAAGTATGGTAGAACTGACAGCCCACTCCTTCAAGATCCGGACAAAACTGATGGAGCGGATGGAAACGAATCAGAACAACTATCCCGGCAATACACAGCCAAGGGAAGTCCTGTGATCATTCTTAACAGTCTTTTGTCCATTTCCCGAATTCTTTTCAATGTAAACTGGCAAATTCTCATGGTGGAGAAGCAAAGGAATGTGTTTAAGTCAAGTTCATGTTGTGGATTGCTAATCTAGTCTCTCTTGCATGATGGGTGGCTCTTTTCTAGTACATTGGTCTCTGCAGTGAATGTCCATGAGCAGAAGAGGAGACAAGTCCGTCAACAAACCGAGATCTCTTTCAGGACAAGATCAAATCCAATAAATTGCAGAAATCTTATGAATTGAATGCAAAGCATGGAAGGACTCAAGCGTGGTCTACCCGCCCGATTCTTCTGAACTTTCTCTCGAGGGGATGTTCCCTCCTTCAGGGCCTAGCAAAGGATCCAATAGTTTGAAAGACTGGACTACGTCGTGGCATTTTCCTTTACACTAGCATTTTTTTCAATATAATCTGAGGGTACACTAAAGAATCTGCAAGCTTTCCCCGATGTTGAAGATTGGTTTATCTAGCATCCGGCGCCTCTCTCGGACAAGCTCATATTAGCGTTGGCGATGCCTCGTTCATCATGCCATTCCTCCATGGATCTGCTGTCCCCGACCACGGAAACATTTTTAGCACTTTCCCCGCATATTTCGCAGAACCTGGATCATGAATCCAACAACGACGAAGAGTTCTCAGTTGTTGGTGTCCACAAATGTCATTTGTCGGCATGGCGTCACAAGGGCGATTCCGTTCGGACAACAAAAGACCAGCACTGGGGTATGCGACAGAAGCCAAAAGTTCAGCTATACAAGGAACTTAAGCTTACTACTACTAAAGAAATCATACATGATGATGATTTGAATATTGAAAGGATTGTCGATGGTTGGACGGACAGCACGTCATTATGTCATGGTGGGGATGAGACTTGCCCCAAAAATAGGAAACATTTGTAGGAGGAAGCAGAAAAAGAAAAGACATGCCGTTAGAAAGAAGACATTGAATTAAAAAATAAGCGACTGAAACGGCAGCAAGAAGATACTGAGAAAGACGGACAGACATTTTACAAAAAAAAATAAAAAAGAGGGGGGGACTCAGACAGACGAAGATAGACATCATCATCACCGAGAATATAACAAACCGACAGAAGGAGGAGACACAGGGACACCACCTACATACAGAGAGAACTCACCTTCAGAGAATGGAACAGGGAAACGCAAGTCCCTGATCCTCTCTACTGCGTCTTCGCCATCCACCAGCCAAGGTCTCCGAAGCAATCGACAAAATCTGAAAACTCTCCCAAGATAGGTCGAGATGCGACCAAACAGCGACAACCGCGTCCTCCTCGGCGTTCTCCGAACCAACAACGGTGACCCGTCATCCTCGGCGTTCCCCAACGTCCAGCAGCAGTGAAACTCAGGACCTGCAGCGGCCACCACGCCTTCCACGATGACATGCCTGAATCAGTCTTCCCCGACCACCCCAGACCCGGCGGCAACGGATCCATGTCTTCCCGCCACCTCAGACCCGGCGGCAGCGAAGAAACCACCTCTCTTGGGCGCTACCAAGTTAAGCAGTGGCGTTCCCAAGTCTTCTTGGTCTCACAGTCCCTGAACGTTTTCAAGACCGGCAGCAACGACAATCCGTCCTCCCGGTGTTCTCTCGAACCGACGGCAAACCCATCTCCTGTAGATGCCCGCAGATCCAGCAACCGGCGGCGAGCCCCTCCCGCCACCGTGACGCTCCTGCCCCAAAGCGGCCTCCCATCCCAATCACCTTCCCCGGGGCCTCCCTCAGGTCCAGCAACGACCGTCCAGCCCCCCGACGTCTCCGGATTTAACAGCGGCGAACTCACTTCCCAACGTCACTACCCCTTCAACCCTCTCCGTCGGCGTCTCCCCGACCTCGGCTACTGGACCCCCGTTGACGCAGCGTCCATTTCGGCCATTGACCTACGGAGACGGAGCTACAACCTCACTTTGATTTCGTCGGGTTGCGGCACTCTTCGAGTCCGACAAAATCGAACTCCTCGGCTGCAGGGACGGATGATTGCCAACCAACCCCCTCAGAAAGGTAAACTTTTTTTGTTTTGTTTTGTTTATTATTATTATTTTGTCTTATTTTTTATATTTGACATTTAAATCAAAAACAACCTAAATAATCTATTAAGAATTTTATTTAAATGCAATCAAAATATGTTTATCTTCTTGTGTCTACTTGCCACCGTCAAAATTTCAAAATTTTATGGAATTAGTGTGATTTTATTCTCATTTATTTACATGAAAATATTATGAGCAATATTAACATCCATCTTCCTTTTGATTTGCATGTAAAATACGATGGGACTTCGCGAATATTTCCGACAATACATGTTAATTGAACATCTCCGACCAAAGCGGCTACATGAAGGCGCGTGTATCAAACCGCGTGGATCTTTCCGCGTGTGTAAAAACCACGATGTCAAGATAATAAAGCGGCCCAAACCGTCATATCAGGTATATGAGAGAGGTGCGGGCCTCCTGATGTTTTGTTATTTCCACTGTAACGGGTCGTGGGCCCAAGCGCATAGGTCCACGATCACCACCCTTCCCCGCTCCCTTTGATCTAAATACTTGATCTGTGGTTGCGATGCATGCTGTTAGGCTTTTAGGATTTTATCGTCGCATGTTGTTTGTCAAACCAATACACATGAGTTCGGGCCCAAAAAGCCCGAATCGGGTCCAACGCCCGTAAAACATTGACATGAGTCCGGAGTCATGCCCGGATCGGGTCCAACACCCGTTAACCAAAAGCAAACTTTTGGAGCAAACGCCACCCTTTTCGCATGTTCAGTGTAAGAGTTAGTAATTAAGAATCCCCGAACCAACTGTTTTTCCGACTTAACAGTTTTAAAATAAAAGTCGGTGGCGACTCCGTAATTGTTTACCTAGGTTAAACAACAACACATTTTTTTATGAAGTCATTTTGGATGAGGGAATGACGACACGAGCCACTCTTGGAACCTCTTGAAGTTTCTTCCTCTTTGGGTCATGCGCTCCTTTTCGCTCGTCGCCTCTTAAGGAGCATGGAGACGATCGACGAAAAGTCTGGGCAGACCCGATCAGGAATCAAAGGAGGGACCATCCTGGTCTTTTCCGCAGCGTTCGACGCTCGAGTCGCGACGCCGACCAGAAGACTCTAGGGGAGCGGGCCCGGATCCTCGGGTCGTCCGAACCGCTGCGCGCGTGCTAGGCCGGAAGGCGCGCGTACAATTGCCGAAGACTTTCAAGCATGAGCTCCATGATGAAGAGTTCCACTTGCACATTCCCAAGGAAGAGTTGCTGGAGGGAAGAAACATTTCTACTATTGCGGGGCGTGCCTTCGCGTTGGTATAAACGTGGGCTACACCTGGAAGGAACTCTTGTTCCATCCTGAGTGTGTCCTTGAGCTTCCGCTTGAAGTCAAGCATAAATGCCACTGGCACCCCCTCAAGCTCACGCTGCTTCCTCCCAAGGACGATACCGAGGAGTACTATTGCGAGGTGTGTGCGAAGAGAAGGGATGCCGACAATTGGATCTACTACTGCCGAGACTGTGAATATGAGGCTCACGTCCCTTGTGTGGTTCCAAACCTTCCTGGTCAGCCAAAGTCGTTATCCGATGAAGAAGAAGAAGTTGATGAGGCAAATAAAGGAGAGCAGGGCAACAGCAGACAAGAAGGATCGTCCCTGGAGATAGAAACACGGGAGGATCAGGAACTAGAAGCCGATTCTGGGTCTGGGTCGGGGTCTGATTTGGAAGTGAAGCCGGAGGATGGATTGGATGAGAAGGCCAGGTTCTTCTGGGAGGAAATAATGGAGAGACATCGGAAAAGGCTGAAATGGATCAACAGTTCCGACAGCTACGGCCGGAGGATCGACTTCGAGAAGAGGTTGTTGCAGGAAGCCGGTCACGTGCTGGTGGCCATATTGATGGATCCTCCAGGATCCAAGGAGGGTAATCTCCGGTATTTCAAGTGGCAGGAGGGTAATCTCCGGTATTCCAAGCAGCAGGCCCAGAGCATAGCTGAAGCACTTCGATGTATGTACCTGAGCTATGATGACCTGTTGTCCAGCCTGGGGAGTCTTGATGCCAGTGAAAATGTTGCGTCCTGCCTTGGGATTCCGGACGTAGGCGAAGACGCGGTTTTTAGTGCCCTGGTGCAAATGGCTGCTTCCCAGCTTTCGCTCGGCCACAGCGTGGTTATCCGAGCCCCTCTTCCTCATCGTGCACAGATCGATTTGTTGCTGGATGCAGCCAATTCCACGCAGGCTAAGCTCATTGTCCTAGAATTACGAAAGAAAAAGCAGGTGAACAAGGAGCTATTGTCTGAATACGACCTCAATGATGTCCCGAAGCTTGTTCTGCCTGAGCTAAACCCTTCTTTGGGGTACTATGGAGATTATCATCTGGACTTCATCCTAATGGCTTCATTAATGAACCACTGGCATGTTGGAGATGGCACCGCATCTGTACTGAAAGATGGTGGATGCAAGAATGAAGTCAAATTTCGACATTTCAGCCATCGCCATCCCCTCACACTGATTGAGCAGAAAGCGAGCACTGAATCTTCTCTGCCATTGTCAATCCAGTACTACTGTCACTGTTGCATGGAACATATAACATCTGATCAACGGTACTATTTGTGCGACCACTGTGATTTCTCCCTGCATAAATCCTGCGCCGAATTGCCTCAGTGTTGGGATGCTCCATTTCACGTGCATCCTCTCAGGCTCATGATTCTGGAACACGAGAGGGACGAGGAAACTGGTACTGTTGCATTCCTGGTGGGGAACAGTACCAAGCCCCTTATCAGCTGCATCGTCTGTAAACAAGGTACCGATAAAGGACCTGTTTACCGATGTTGGAGTTGTGATGGATTCTTCATCCACCATCAATGTGCCGTGCCATTGATGGAGGATGTTAGGCATGAATGCCATGCCCATCCGCTCCATTTCCACACCTCACCTGAAGTCAAGACATTCAATTGCTACGGTTGCAACGGGGAAGGTCAGTCGGTTTGCTACAGTTGCTCGGAGTGCCCGTTCATTTTCCACCTGGAATGCGCGATGAAGTTAACATTAACTCCCTCCGTCAAGCATAAGTGTCACTGGGATACCCTGGTATTAACCAGCACACCTCCGAAGGACGACTCTGACGAGTACTACTGTGAAGTCTGCGCACAACGGAGGCACGGGGACCACTGGATTTACTACTGTAAGCCGTGCGAGTACGAAGCACATCCACATTGCGTGAATCCCGACATTCCTCCATATACCATGCCAAAACCCAAGAACTTGTTCGAATGGTTATGGGCAGAGTGGGAAGATGATTCGGATGTTTAAGAGGAGCCATCCGAGGAAGAAAAGGAAGATGAAGAGGAGGCAAGCAGCGAAGAAGGATCATCCAAGTCGGACTCCGATTAGGAGTGCTGATCGCAGAATTCGCACACCGCAAGTATACGGATCGCGACAAGTAATATAGATATGAGTAGAGTTATCGTTCCCACGAGGATAACAATTAAAATCCTTTAGCATGTATAATTGCAATTTTTATGTAGCCAAGCAAATAGAAAAAATGAGTTTTTAAATCTGAAAATTAAACTAGTAAGAAATAAATATCGAAAAGCAAAGAATCTGAATTCAATAGACGGAAAAGCCTAGGATCAAGTATCCCCTCATTGTTTCGTTAAACCCCTTCACTTGTTTATCCCAAATTTGTACTAATTCTGTTTACTAACCGGATTCTTATGTCCCTAAGTGCCTCTCCCGAGTTTACAAAGGATTATTCTAAACCACCGTAAACCTATATCCCTATAGTGAATTACGAAGGCCAGAACACATTAAGATTCAATCATTTATCGGTTACCTAGAAGTATATCTCCCGATACTACTTACTAGCTAATTCGCTCCCGCGATATTAACGAAGGCTATTTCGTTCACGTTCTCTCCTAAAATTCCTCTCCCGAGTTTAAATTAGGATAACAAATCAATACAATTCGGTGATCAGGCAAATATCATGCATTAAGATCAAACGAAATAAATAAACATCCAAAGCACAAATTTGTTCTAAAACGAGTTCAGGAAATTCAACTACGTAATTCGGTTCAACATAATCCTAGCAAAGAAAGTTTAGCCGGACATTATTTTCGAGACACAATTCAAAGAAACGAAAAGCATCCTAAAACAATAAGCTAACTCCCTTCTTCTCCCTCTGGTCGAATCCTTCTCTTCGTCTCCTCTCCCCTCTAGTCTAAGGAACAAAGTCTTATTATAGTCCTAAAGAATTAAAACCTAGAGAATCTCTGAAAATCTGGATAAAATATTTTTTTCTCTTCAATTAGTCCTCCTCCCATGTGTCCTTCAAGTCTTTCCCTTTGTCTAAAATCTTTGTAGATATTCCGAAATCTTCTTGTTTCCATTTTTATCTGAAATAAACCAACAATTCGGCAGTATCCCAATTCTCGAGAATAATGTAAAATAACAAGAAATAATATGAAATAAGCGCAATATTTTACAAATCTAACAAATCCTAGGTATGAAATTGACATAAATAACTCTACTTTCATAGAGTTATCACACCCCCAAACCTAAATTTTGCTAGTCCCGAGCAAAGATAAAAACTAAACGACTCTCCTCAGCAAACCCAAGTTACTCAAACGTAGAAACACCTCTCATAACATTCTCAGACATGGTCGCATCCTTCTCATGCATCTCGATTCCATTCAGTACCTAACATGCTCAATTAAAAACTTTAAAATACGATATCTTCATCCCAGCAGGTTGCACACTCAACATTAACAAGCATACACTCCCAATAGCTCATGTCAACCAGGAACTTGCAAAGATCACCACAAACATTCCTCTCCACTTATCAAAGGTTTTTTTTTTTTTTTTTTTACTCTTTCTTTTTCTTTTTACGGTTGCACGACTGTAAATGTATCATCTAATTCCGGCAAAAGCTCATGTAGCGAGTTCTCAATCAATGACTCCCGGTTCAGTTGAACCAAGGCATTAGGTGATAAGGCACCCCTCGGATCAATCACTCAAGCTAGCACGGAAGACTCACACCACAAGCACATATTCAGGCAATATATTTTTCTCTGTTCTTTTTTTTTTCTTTCTTTTTTTTCAATTTTTACCTGAACATTGGTACTCAGAGCCTTGGCAACCTTATTGTCTCTTTTCTCTTTTTTTTATCACAATGACCAAAGACTTCGTTTCAAGAGATAATTCAGGCTACTCCACTCGTCACTAGTCACCATGCATTCTAAGGAGATGTAACCTACCACTGCTAAGCACGTTTCCTACTGGGAGATCTCTCTCTTTTTTTTTCAAAAAATTTGGCACACTAAGCAAAGAATTTCATCTTTTCGCACTTACGAATGCAACCCTTAAGCGCATCATTGAATAAAGACATTCCATGTTCAAGTTTCTAAGGCTACGCTGAGGAGTACCTAAACATGACTCACCCTTAGTAAATATCACTTCCGAATTTAACACCACTCAATATCACACGACACCCCCAAGCCTAAACAAAGCAACGTCCTCGGTGCGAAAGGGAATAAGTGAGATTTACTCAAAAAGAGAGAGAGGGTATGTGTACTCACTCCGCTATAGCATCTGAGTCGCTATCCTCATCGTCCTCATCAAACATCGAGGATGGAGTTGGTTGCTTCGTGATTTTCGGTGCGTGAGCACTTCTCTGGAAAAGAGAAATAAATGGATTAGGGTAAGAAGGAATAATTGTCCGAGATATTTATTTATTTTTTTTTAAATAATTTTTTTTTTGGGTGCAGCTGCACAAGATATCCGATGCAGCTACACGAAGTTTCTGTGGATTTGAGGTCGTCATGGTGCAGCTGCGCGAGATTTCCGTGCAGCTGCACGAAGTTTCTGTGGTTATGTTGTCTCAGCGGTGCAGCTGCACGAAATTTTGATGCCACTGCACAAAGTTTCTGTGGTTCTGTGCTCCCGTTAGTGCAGCTGCACGAAATTTCCGTGCAACAGCACAAAGTTTCTGTGGCTTCCCATCGGTCTGCGATGCAGCTAGCCGACTTTTCTGCTTTTTACCACTAAATATGACAATAGAAGACATTAAATTGAAATAGCAATCAAAATGAAAGTAATTAGATCTACGAAAAAAGAAAAAAATAATAATAATAATAAAGAACTTGGGTTGCCTCCCAAGAAGCGCTTGATTTTACGTCTTCGGCTTGACGTTCCCAAGTAATCATGTTTCGCTCATCAACAATGTCGATTGTCCTTGATCGACACTTCCTCCCAAATAGTGTTTCACTCTACTTGCATTTACTTTGAACCTACTGTAAATACCTCAAATTCGATGGAACCATCTGTCAGCCAGCAATGCAGTGATCTTGCGGGGCTTGTTTTGTCAGAGCCGTTGAGCAGAGATCCTCTTTGCTCTTCTCATGTTCAGTTGCAATCTTTCCTGAAGATTGATACTTTAATGCCTCTTGTTTTTGTTGGGCTGAGTTCCATCGAAAGCATGGTTTTTCTGATGAACCCAGGGGTTTTTCTCTCTGTGCTCCAAGTTGTGGCAGAAATTGCGAATTGATTTATTTTACTCACGGCTGGTTACAAACCACTAGAAGAAGCCATTCTTACAGTTGCTGCGGAGGAATCGTCATGTCCCCGCAGAGATCTTCGTGAAGATGGGATGACCTTGCCTAATGGGCGTTTCTTTTGCTTTTTTGGGTTGGTATTATATGATTTTGCAGAGCCAAGGATGAAACATGAAGAGCAGTAAAAATTGAGTTTCTTGCTAGAAATTTCAGATGCTCGGATCTCCATTACACTATTGTGTTCTCAATCCCATATTTTTTGGAGTTTTTCTGCTTGGTTTCATATTGATAAGTTTAGAGTTTGACAAATATGAGAGCATCTACTAGTACAGGTCACTGCTCATTTGCGTCAAGAGGCAGTCAACTAGATCTCGACAGCACACGAGTGGCTGTTTCAAAGATGTGCAATTTCTGTTCATCATGAAGGAAGTGGTTCCACTGCAGCAGCACTTCATACTGGCATTCTACAGGACGGCATCCATGGAAGCCTATTCAAACCTGACAGGACGATGACGCCAGGAGAGTGGACCGAGAATGAGCAATGAGACAAAAGGGAAGCCAGCAAATTATATTTGGTTCCGTTCAACTTACCACCACAGCGAGAAGCAGAAGTCTGCGGACAAACACCAGTCAGTCAGACAAACAATGAACAAGACTGTTCGAATATCCAATAAATTTGCCTCGTTGTCAGTCAATGCTGAGCATCCCAGACAACTCGTAACGCCAACTTGATGACAAAAATTAAAGGAGCGTTTTCCCTGCACAGAAAGAGGAAGAGTTTCGTAACGTAAATCATTCCCTCAGCTGATTTTTATTCAAAGAGGCTATAAAATCAAAGAACAGGGAGACAAAAGAGTGGGGGGTATCATCACACAGACATACACACACAGACACACAGCAGCCTTGACATTCGGAAGATCATTCCTCCCTTGCATCGAGCTCCTCCAAGGTAGGTGCGGCAACAATGAGGAACCCTCAGCATCACCAACTCGAACCCTCCCCCCCTCGAGAACCAACTCCTGTAGAACAATCAGCGATGGCAGCGGAGAAAGCACAATACCTCGGGCTGCGACAGCCTTTGATCCTTCTAGATACGGCGTGATCTGCAACAACGTTCTACTTAGGCCGCAGTCGTTCCTGTTCACTTGGCAGAAGCAGATTTCCTCACGGCTAGCCGTGAGGCGCCTTTTATTCTCATGGTTTCCCTCACATGTGCAGGGGTCCATCGACGACAGGTCTTCTTCTTCCCAGCAGCGCCGACGGGACTTCTTCTCCGGCAACATCAACCAAACAGTTCACCCCTCGGCGGATCGATCCTCCCTGATCTCCCAAGAACTGACAATGAACCGGTCCGGCACAAGTACCGGCTGTCATCAAGCCCACTTCCCGGCGTTCAGCGGCAACAGCAGCGCCCTTCCAGCCCCAAGACGGCTCCCTTTTCCTCCTCCTTTCCCGGCGCTCCAGGATCAGCCTCGCAACCCACTTTCTCTGGGCATCCACGGAAGCGGCCTCGACCTGCATCCTCCTCCCCGACTTCTCAGAACCAGCGGCGGGTCGGCACCCCTGTTCTTCTCCGACACCTCTTAACCTGACAGCCGGCTCTGGTCTTCCCATGTTCTCCCAGATCAACGGCAACAACTTCAACTCGAGCGCCAACCTCCATTTCCAAGCGACACCAACGACCACGTCCCCGGCGACCCATCTAGATTCAGCCATGCGCGGCCATTCTCCTCTCCGGCGTCCCCAGCCTCACGGTGTCAAGACCACCTCTTCCCCAGCGCATCCCAGCACCCCCGCCGACGGTGACCAGACGCCCACAGCTCCGCCTCCCTCCGGCACTCCTTCGCCACAGCAGAACCAGACCCGCCATGGCTGACCCACAAGCCTCCTAACGGTCTCCCTCTACAGGTTGGGCGTCGGCGAGCCCAATCCCCCGGCATTCCAAGCCCGAGCAGCATCGGCAGCCACTCCACCCCGGACTCGCTCAGACAAGGATGCTCGGTTCCCCATAATCTTCGACGGTCGAACCCTCCGCAAGCCTCGAAACCAGAGAGCTCCGCTGGCTGGGATCGAATCTGGTAATCCCTTTTTCTTTTCTCTCGTGTGCAATCCCTGATTGATTCAATTGGTATGAATATTTTAATAATAAAAATCAATTTAATTGACATAGTTAGTGTGCTTTCGATATTTTTATCTTTTTAATCGTGCTCATTACTTTTATCAGGCAAATGTTCCCCTTTGCCATTTCTAGTCGATTCCAAACAAGCATCCCCTTTTTAGGATAGATAATAATAATTATTATTACTTTTTAACAAAATGTTTTATTTTTTGTTGATTTAAAGTTATTGTTTTATTATTTATACAATTTTTTTTTCTTACGTGACTTTCCCTCGGTCTTCATTATTTTGGCATCTAATTCTTATAATTATAAAAAAATTGTTATCGCCAGTATTATAAAGAAAATCACATCAATTTTTTTTTAAAAAAAAAAACATTAATTACATGTAACATTTTTTTAAAACAATTTTTATAATCAATTGATTCTCTTAAAAAAAATAGATAAACTAAAGGATATCAATCCATGATGACATGTAATGATGAATTAAATTTTTATCATTTGGAACATTCTGACCATTTTCTTTTTTATTTGTTTTGCATAAAAATTTAACAAAAATTTCGAGGCAATCGACAAGGCGATCCCAACACGGTGGAGGATTCACTAAAGCGGCCTCGACTGATGGACTCAACTCAAATACAGCCCCCCAGTCGGGCCTCAGGTACATGAGGGAGGTGCGGGCCTCTCGTTTATTTTTTTTATATTTCACATGTAACGGATTGCGGGCCCAAGTGCATAGGCCCGCAATCACCGCCCCTTCCCCGCTCCCTTTGATCAAAATAATTGTCTGTGCCTGTCCGCATGCCTTAGGCCCATAGGTTTATCGTCGCATGTGATTGTTAAAATACACATGAGTTCGGGTCCAACGCCTGAATCGGGTCCAACGCCCGTTAACAAAAAGCAAATCTTTTGGAGCAAACGCCACCTTTTCGCATGTTTAGATGTAAGAGTTAGTAACTAGGAATCCCCGAATCTACTCTGGTTTTTCCGACTTAAACCACACTTTTAAAAATAAGTCGGTGGCGACTCCGTAATAGTTTACCTAGGTTAAACACCACCCTTTTACGAAGTCATTTTGGATGGGTGACGGCGACACGAGCCGCTCCTGGAACCTCCCGAAGCTTCCTCCTCGGGCCATGCGCTTCTTTTCGCCCGTCGCCTCTTAAGGAGCATGGAGACGATCGGCGAAAAGTCTGGGCAGACCCGATCAGGAATCGAAGGAGGGACCACCTCGGTCTTTTCCGCAGCGTTCGACGCTCGAGTCGCGACGCCGACCGGAATACTCTAGGGGAGTGGGCCCGGATCCTCGGGTCGTCCGAACCGTCGCGCGCGTGCTAGGCAGGAAGGCGCGCGTACATCCCGGATGGCGACTCCGTTGGGGAAACAACATGTGGATTCCTTTCGAACGCTTTTACATTTTTTATCCACATGCGGAGAGGAGTTCTTGTTTGCGCATGTACTTGCTTGGCTCGGTGCCTTTTGTTTGTTCTCATAGTTGTGTTCGTTTACCGCTTTCTTAGGCATGTCTAGGAGTGCCCGAACCCGGGGCTAGGATTTTTAGGGGGTCACCGTTAGGCCCAGCTTGCTGCTATTTGCGGTATGGTTTTTGGCCGGGGCCCCGCTTCCCTCAGTCCGAGGGAGGTTTAGAAGCCTTCATCCGAGAGTCTAGCATTGTTTGCTCACTACAGGTACCAGACGCCGCATATGCATTTGCTTGTTACTAAGTGACTGCTACCAGTGCAGGGACAGGTCTCAGGTATGTTTTGTTTGCAATAAATCGTAATAACTAATTTTGTTCATTTTGCAGCGGTTTGGGTTGGTTGCGGGGGTTTCCTCAACTCTCTTTCTCCCTTCCCTATCTCCCCTATTTACATTACTGCATCCATTAACATTCATTCTACATGAGTGCCTGCTATGCAAAAGTTGACGCATCAACACATTTATAATTCGCATGCAAATTCACCTCATATTAGGATTTGGATTGGATTGTTGTTACAATTGAATGACGTCCAAGCTTGTAGGTTCATCTCATGGAGTCAATAGCGCTACGCAAGGGGATTCCATCTACGGATTTGCTTCGACGGTGGCTCGATGTGCTCAGACCCTCAGAAAGGGAGTTCGTGCAACAAAAGCTTGGAGGTCTCTTTCACCTCATCCGCATGGAAGTCGACTGGTTCCTACTTCAGCATCTCATCGCTTGCTGGGATCCTGAGAGCTATACCTTCAGATTTATCACTTTGGAACTGGCGCCGACTTACGAAGAATACGGAGATCTCTCGGCACTACCTCCTCACTCGGGAATCCTTCCCCTACCTTACGATGACAAGCCGAGGAACTACATTGCTCGTCTCCTTCAAATCTCACCAGCAGTTGTACCCAGCTTGTTTACCGCAGAAGGACACATCAGCGTCAACAAGCTCTTCGAGTTACGCAACACGCCGTATGAGCCACACATGGGAGACGGTCAAGGATCAGCGAGGGCATTTATCCTCTTGTTCACAGGGTCGATACTCTACCCATACAGTGAGGCATTGCTCAACAAGCGGACAGTCTACTTGACAAAAGCAATCATCGAAGGAAGGCCTTTCCTTCCCAACCTGGTCGGCGAAACAAATTACAGCCTCACCCGAATTGCACGCAGAGCTAGAGAGGGAGTGCAAAATCACAAGTTCACCTTCAGCCCGACGCTGCTCCAGGCATGGTTCTACATCCACGTCGGCATCACCGGAGAATCCTTCAGATGAGAGCAATTTCCAGATTTACTCAACCGAATATCAGGACGTGCTCGCCTTCCGACTCGTACCTTTGCTGGTGTCCGAGCTCTCTTCCACTCTCTGGAGCCTGAGGACTTCTATCAGATGGCCAAATGCTTCGACGTGGACTGGGCCATCATAAGTTCCCTGGATGGAGATTACATCCCGATCGTCGGGATCACCGGGACGTCTTACTACTGTCCGGCACGGGTCATGCACCAGTTCGGAGGAATCCCGCGGATCAGAGCAGCACCAACTAAACCATTTGATCCAATCGACCTAGATAGCCCACCACCAAGGGGCGTAATTCGGCGAGCAACAACACACTTCGCACACGTGTGGATGACTCTCACAGAGAAAGAGTTCGACCTTCCCCCAAGACATCAGAAGGACATCGACGCCCAGTCAGCCCGTTTCCAGAAGAAGCGCATTACTCCTTGGGATCGCATTTGAAAATCGACTCTATCATAACGAGCTTCAAATCCCATTTCATCTTTTATTCGTCAAACTTTTTAATACTCTTTGTAATAAACTTCAGCTTAAACGTCGTTTCGCTGACTTGCTTTATCTCTCTTGGATTGAATTCATTGTAAATACAATCCAATCCTTGCATTAGACATAATCATGCATCATTACATATCATGCATCTAAAGTATCACATTGCTCAATGTTGATTAAACTCTTTTACCTCCCAAGGTACCAAGCAGCCATCTCTCCAAGCCTCATCTCCACTTCTTCAACTACTTCCTCCGTCAGTAACCCTCTCGTGACCGCTGAGGCTATCCCAACTGCTCGTGCTGTTGTCTCGACTATCACTACCGCGGGATCGGTTCAAACATCAGCGCCAGTTTCGCCTCTTGCTAGGTCCCCCGTTCTCGCCGAGCTATTCCCTAGGGCCCCAGTCTTCACCGTTGGGCCGTCCACAGCTGGGGTCAGTGCTCCAGTTTTCATCCCACCTCTGGCGGCTTTCACGACGCCGGCAATCGAATCATCAACTGTTCCACCAGTGATATCACCACTCAACCTCAACATGTCTGAGGCGGCCCAAAGCGCCAATGATACATCCCTGGGAGTTAAGGTGGAAACCCTCACAACCGAGCTGTCATCTCTCAAATTGATGATGGCTGAGTTCCTCCAGCGGCAACCATCGGCTATACCTGGCGTTTCTATTGTCTCCCAAAACCCCCATCTTCCACCTATCATGCCTGGATCCACCATATCTACAATGCCACCTTACTTCCCACATATTCAACCAGGCCTAATCGCTTCATCAAGCCCTCCATTCCCCCATAATCATGTTAACCCTGGATCCGCTATCTCCGCAAGTATAGCAGCACCTTTTTATAACCCACACATGCGTGGACTGCCTTTTTCGTCAACCACAACACCACCATATCTCCCACCATACTACCCTCAACCTTCCGTACCAGGGCCAAATCCCTTTCAATCAGCGCCACTTGGGCCATCTTCCTATTTTCCTGCCGCCCCTACAACTGCCGGCTTTCCAGTACCCCGGGCTCCACATGTGGAATCAACTGTGCCAAACCCGACAAGTCGTAATGCGGCCATTGTCGATCAGTTATTTGGTGAACAACAGCAGACCAATGCTTTCGAGACAAGGCTCGAAGCTAAGATTGCCACGATACAAGAAGAGGAGGCGCGTCGTATGGCGAGAATGGAAGAACGCCTCAATGCTATTCAGGGGCACCAAGCTCACAACTGGGAATATGCCAACTACCATGTCCCCCAGATTCAGGTCCCGCCAAAGTTCAAAATGCCTGAGTTTGAGAAGTTTCGTGGAAATGGCTGCCCGGAGTTACATTTGAAGCACTTCTGCCACAAGATGGCTGTATACCCGGTAGATGACAAGTTTCGCATCGCCATGTTCTAGGAGAGCTTAGCGGAGTTGGCGTTGCACTGGTATTACACCAAGGATGTGAGCCGGTATACAACATTCAAGGAGTTAGCCCTCGACTTTCTCAATTACTACAGTTTTAATGTAGAAATGGCACCAACGATATCAGACTTACGGAAACTACGAAGGTACCGCTCCGAGGACATCAAGCAATTTGCTTATCGATTCAGGGAGATGACTTCACAGATTAAGCCAGCATTGAAAGAGAAAGAGCTGATAGATGAGTTCTTCCAACTCCTGCCGCGCGAGTATCTACCATACATGATTGGTCAGACCATCACAACCTTCGCCCAAGCTGTCATCAATGCCGATAAACTCGATGGGGCAAGCCGGGATGGGCTAATTCCTCCCCCTTCAGTAAAGCCAGCCATCAAACCAAAGCCCAAGGAGCTCGTCGCAACTGCGGAGCACAATAAGGCAGCGGTACCGCCAACCTCATATGTGCCAAGGTCATACGCCGCAGTTTCCTTTAGACCCCCCGTAGCAGCCAATCTTAGACAGCCTGCTCCCATGATGGTGCACCAGCAGCCAAAGCCTGCACGACAAGAGCGTCCCCGACGCAGATTGGAGGACCTGGTTCCGACTCCCGATCCATTAGACGTCATGTTCACCCGACTGAGAGACATGGGCTTCATTTCACCCGTGGACCCTAAACCGACCAACCCTTCTTCTTTTGGCTACAACCCTAAGGCGATTTGTCAATATCACTCTGGAGCACTGGGGCACGATACCAAAGACTGCATCGCACTCAAGTTTAAAATTCAGAACTTGTTGGACGACGGCGTCATCACGTTCCCAACACCGGCTACGACTCCAAATGTCATGAGCAACCCATTGCCCGCTCACGTCAACTATGTCGGGACAAATCCCTTTGCGCCGCTGATTGATCATGAAGAGGAGGTGCATTTACATGAGGTGGAGCAAGAAATCACTGAACAAGCCAATGAAACTGAGGTTAATCGAGGACGAAGCTGGAGACGCCGACCTCGCATGCGCACTCACTATATACCACCCAATGTGGCTGTACCCCTGAATCTCATGCCGGTATATATTAGACAGGCTAAGAAACCGCACTTCCAGGTTCCAATTGCTCCTCTTAGAACTGAAGTTCAGCCTCCGAGAAAGCAAAAGAAGTCTGATTCTGAGAAGATGGATGGTACGGAGGTCAAGACGCATGAGTCTGACGGAGAAGAATATGCCAACATGATCGAGTCCAATCGTGGCCGAGGACGTGGACGTGGACGTGGATCATATGGAGGAGGTACACACCCTCAACAGATGAATGCCGCTATACCGAACATTTTTCCCCAAGTACTCCCTCGAGCACCGTATGTCTACATCCCATTGGGTCCAGCGCAACCGGAGATGCCACCTCAAGCACCTGCACTGATACAGATGGAACCAAGGAGTCCAGTTGTCATTGGTCCAAGTGGCTTGACACCTAGCCCAGAAGTCGAGCTCATCACCCGTTCAGGAAGAGTGGTGCCGGCTCCAGAGCCCCAACTGCAGCCTGAGTCCTCAAAGTCCAAGGGGCCGTCTAACGAACAAATTCGCAAGTTGATCTACTCGGTGAAAGAAAGCGACTACAACATTGTCGAGCAACTGAAGAAGCAACCCGCCCATATCTCCCTCTTTGATTTGATCCATTCTTCCGACAAGCACAGGGAGATGTTGGAGAAGTTTCTGGCCGAAGTACACGTACCGGAAGAAATTGAAGTCAACGCGCTGGACTCGTACATGAACGGTATGCTGGCAAACAATGCCATCACCTTCTCGGAAGATGACCTCCCTGAAGGAGGACGGGACCACAACAACGCTTTGTTCATCACGATTAAATGCCGCGATACTATTGTTTCAAAGGTGCTCATCGACGGAGGGTCCGGAGTCAACATCATCCCACTCGATGTGGCTCATAAGCTCGGCATCAACATAGAGAAACTCCCAGCTTCCAGCCTGACTATTCGAGCATTTGACGGCGCAAAACGGCAGGCCCACGGCGAGGTGACTCTAGAGATTAAAGTAGGGCCCACTCTCTTCTCCTCCGCATTCCAAATCCTTGAGACCGCCGGATCCTTCAACATGTTGCTAGGACGTCCGTGGATCCATCAAGCCGGGGCAATCCCTTCGACTCTGCACCAAATGGTCCGTTTCCCTTCAGATGGCAAGCTCATCACAGTCAAAGGGGAGTGTACCATGGAGTTGTGCCATGAAATTGACATGCCTTATGTCGGAGAACCAGTTGGCGAACCTTCGACAGCTCAGGCGTTCGAGATGGTAAACATGGTCAGGATAGACTTCAGGTCAGATCCCCTAATGGGCCGGGGCAACCGCAGCGCTGCTCGACAGTTCATCAGATTCGGATACCAGCCTGGACAAGGACTCGGAGCTCAAGGACAAGGCATCCGACATCCGATTGACATACCTACCCAGTTGGGGACACGCGCTCTCGGATCCAAAGGCAACGAACCGCGGAGGCCTAAACCAACGATCCAGGACATCCGCGCTGGAGGCAAGTCAGTTATCCCTTTTGTTCGTTCGTCAGCAACGACAATGGAAGGCGAGATCCTCTCCGAGCAGATGGATGGTATGAAGATTGAGGCACAAGAGCCAGAGGAAGAGATTAACATGATGGAAGCGTCGAACCCAACTGAGTCAGACATGCCGCTCGAAGGGTGAACCTTTCCAACTTTACTTTTTGCACTTAGAATAATTGAGTCTAGAATAAATTGCCTTGCTACATTCTGGTCGCGGACTAGCAAGGTTGTCCGTATGTAACGCGACTCTAGTTAGTGTCTGTGGGATCGGGACGCTGATGATAAAGGGCGAATCTGAGGAAACAACGAGGGCCCCGCTGAGGCCTGATCCCACAACGTTTTATTTATTTTTATTTTTATTTTTACTTTCTTTTAGAATGTTTAACTTATCATAGTTGTCATGTCGTATAATACTTCAAATTTCATGCAATTCAACTACAACCACGACATTGACTTGTTTCTTTCATGAAGGAACGGCGCTTCGGACATACCTAAAAATACCCCAGAACATGACGGAGTAATCGTAGATAACCCGAGATCCCTCGACGGTTACCATGGTCTCGAGCTAGGTCTCCAACGACATGAAGAACCAAAAGAGATGACATTACAAGAACCCAGATCAATCAACATCGGAACGAACGACGAGCCTAAGGAGCTACACATCGGAGCTGATCTCCCAACAGATGAGGCCGAGAGTATCATCAACCTACTCAGGGAATTTTCAGATATCTTCGCTTGGACGTATGCGGATATGCCAGGACTAGACCCGGAGATAGTGGAGCACAAAATCCCCACTGATCCACTAATTCGTCCCACCAAGCAGAAACAACGTCGGTACAAGCCCGAGCTAGCTCTTGCAATCAAGGAAGAGGTTGACAAACTCCTCAAGGTCAACTTCATCGAGGTAGCCAATTACCCACAATGGGTCGCCAACATCGTCCCCGTCATCAAGAAGAATGGGAAGGTCCGAGTCTGCGTCGATTATTGCGACCTTAACAAAGCAAGTCCCAAAGACGACTTCCCTCTGCCGCACATCGACCTGCTAGTGGACAATACCGCTAGTTTTAACAGATTTTCCTTCATGGATGGATTCTCCGGGTACAACCAAATACGCATGGCTGAAGAAGACAAGGACAAAACGACTTTTACAACACCCTGGGGCACATTCTGTTACCGAGTCATGCCCTTCGGACTCAAGAATGCTGGGGCAACTTATCAAAGCGCAATGGTAGTCCTATTCCATGACATGATGCACCGAGAAATCGAAGTCTATGTAGACGATATGATCGTAAAATCCAGAACAGAAGAGGACCACACCGTTGTCCTCTGTAAGCTATTCGAACGACTTCGCAAGTACAAGCTTCGTCTCAATCCGACCAAGTGCGTCTTCGGGGCAACATCAGGTAAACTTCTAGGGTTTGTTGTCAGCAGCAAGGGCATCGAAATCGACTCCGACAAAATCAAGGCAATTCGCGATTTCCCAGCACCAAAGTCAGTTAAGGAGATTCGGGGTTTCATGGGTCGCGTCAATTACATTGGAAGGTTCATCTCTAACTTGGCAGATACGTGCAAACCGTTGTTCAAGAAACTAAGGAAAGACGTCAAGTTCGAATGGGATGATGACTGCAAAACCGCGTTCGAACAGATAAAGGCCTACCTAACTGAACCACCCGTTCTCATCCCGCCAAAGCCGGGGCACCCTCTCACGCTCTACCTCACAGTTCGAGAAGAGTCATTCGGAGCCATGCTTGCCCAATAACCGCCAAGCACAAAGGAACACGCGGTGTATTACTTAAGCAAGAAATTCACGGATTGCGAGTCTCGGTACACGGTGTCAGAACGTACCTGTTGCGCACTCGTCTGGGTGCTACATCGACTCCGGCAATACACCCTCCATTACGAGATTTTACTAGTTTCCGAGAGCGATCCCCTCAAATATCTCTTCGACAAGCCAACACTAATCGGAAGAGTCTCCAAGTGGCAGTTGCAGCTAGCTGAATTCGACATCAGATTCCACTCAACGAAGTCAATTAAAGGAAGAACAATCGCTGATCACATTGCGGAATATCCAGGGACAGACAATTCACCTTTGGAAATCAAATTGCCAGACGAAAACATCTTCCTCACCGAGTCACAACAAAGATGGACAATGTATTTTGACGGCGCTGTCAACTCTTCCGGTTCAGGCATCGGAGCAGTAGTGATATCCCCAGACGGACAATACTATCCAACAGCTGCTAAAGTCACTTTCCCCTGCACAAACAACATTGCTGAATACGAAGCATGCATCCTTGGCCTATTACGTGCACTCGACATGCGAGTCCGATTTCTTGACGTTCATGGAGATTCAGCACTCATCATCTCCCAAACAAACGGGGCATGGCGCACACGGGACCCAAAGCTCATCCCATATCAGGACTACCTACAAACACTAGTCCGCCAATTCGTCGATATTGAGTTCAATTACCTCCCACGGGCAGATAATCGTTTCGCTGACGCTCTTGCTGTTCTTGCATCAATGATTCCATTAGCAGGAGAAATGGACATAGAGCCTCTTCGCATCGACATCGCTGAAGACCCAAGTTGCATGCATGTCGAGCCTTGCCATTCTAAGGACTCACCACCGTGGTTTACAGACATCAAAGATTACCTAGAGACGAACACATTTCCCCAAGGCAGCACAGGAAAGGAACGGAAATTCATCCGGAGGATTGCTAGGAACTACTTCCTCAATGGTGACGTGCTCTACAAGAAGTCATTCACGACAGCCCTCATGCGGTGCGTCACCGAACAAGAAGCTCAAGCCATCATCTTCGAAGTCCATGAAGGCGTTTGTGGACCACACATGAACGGTTATGCCCTCGCTCAAAAGATCATGCGTCAGGGATACTATTGGCTCACAATCGAGGCCGACTGTATCAAATACGTCAAAACCTGTCACAAATGTCAAATATACAGCAACAAGGTGCACGTCCCTCCAACAAGGCTCTACCCACTGTTCGAACCGTGGCCGTTCTCAATGTGGGGCATGGACGTCATCGGACCGATTAATCCTAAGGCATCAAACGGGCATCGGTTCATCTTAGTCGCCATCGACTACTTTACTAAATGGATCGAAGCACAATCTTTCAAGGAAGTCACCGCGAATAACATCATACGTTTCACGCGGGCAAATATCATCGCCAGATACGGAGTTCCAGAGCTGCTCGTCACCGACAACGGCACAAACTTCAACGGCAAACAGATGAATTCTCTATGCACTGAATTTCGAATCAAACACCTCAACTCATCACCGTACCGTCCACAAATGAACGGTGCAGTCGAAGCCGCCAACAAAAACATGAAAAGGATCCTTCAGAAGACAGCGATCACATATCGCGATTGGCACGAGAAGCTCCCTTTCGCACTACTCGCCTATCGGACTACGATGCGCACCTCGACTGGGGCAACTCCCTTTGAACTTGTCTATGGCGCTCAAGCAGTCATTCCGGCTGAGGTCAAGCTACCTACTCTCCGAATCTTGTCCCAAAGCAATATGACTGAGGAAGAGAAGGCCAATCACCAGCTCGCACATCTCGACTTCATCGATGAGAAACGACTTGCCGCAATCGACCACATGCAATGTTATCAACAACGCATGTCCAGGGCATTCAACAAAAAGGTCAAAGAGGTCAAGTACAAACCAGGAGACCTCGTCCTCAAACGGATCCTTCCAAATGCCAAAGATCCTAGGGGAAAATTTGCTCCAAACTACGAGGGACCATTCGTCGTCAAACACGCTTTCTCAGGTGGAGCGACCATCCTAACGAAGATGGATGGAGGAGAATTGTCACAACCAATCAATGCGGACGCTCTCCGACGTTACTACACTTAAAGTAGTATTCATGAAAAGGTACAAGAGCTCCTCACACGAATGGTACAAAACTCCTGTGACGAAGGCGAGGGTGGCAAAGCTTCAAGCCAAAGACTTGTGGCGGTTTCGTCAATCCTTTGATTCCTTCGGACGAAGATGCAATGACGAAACACAAAGGGAAGTATCAAAACTCTACCTCGCCTTTCATATAAATGAAGTTACATGAGCAAACTTCGTTTTAAGATAAACAAGTTACACGAGCTTACTTGTTATTCGCCCTTTGGTGAGTGTAGGCACATGAACATCCTGCATTACAGACAAAGGCGCGGGCGGTTGGGTGGAAAATTTCGAGCCAAGACTTCGAGATTGCCTTTGTTGTCACTAAAGATGATCATATCGAAAGGGAGTATCATCTACACTACTCTCTAACAAGATTTCTTATCATTCCCCAGATGGAGTCATGCCTTCATTTTCCCACACTGGCTTCTATCACATCGATTATCAAGATGGACATATCCATCTCATTTCCCCAGCGGATACTATACTATACATTATTCACCCAAACAAGAGGTGAAGTATATGAGCTAACTCCGTCTCCGTTCGTTGTCAACTGTGTAGGCACATGGGCATCCGCACAGTACGATACAGACTACTGGCAACATCGTGGTTGGTCTTGAACATGACTGGGACACGACGGTATAAACACTTTCCTCGCGAAGCTTGCATAAGAACATCACTTTAGTATGAAGTCTCCAAAGAGGTTTGCGTACTTGAACCTATTTGAGCATTTGTGTGTCCATTTGCATACAATTTGAAAAGATTTTTGGACAAAGAAAATGTTTCTGAGTGAGAACGGAGAAGGCGAACCTACTCCTAAACACCTACCCCTGAGTGATGAGTGCAAACACTATGAGGGTTCACACTCAAAGATCCGGGAGGACAACGAATCCTTTGACAAAGGATGCTCAAACTGGGATGAGATCGAGCACTTCTTCTCTACCATAAACACAAAAATTGACCATTGCTAACCCCTTTCGAGCCAAATTTGAAGTTTCTTTATATACACTATTCCAAACGAGTCTAAAGGCCACCTCACATTGAGGTTAAAGGAGATCTTGTAGTTAGAAACCGGAAGCAACGAACCATAGAGGCAACACTTCCTCAAGGTTCAAGCGAAGAGGCACCATCAACGGTCGAGCTCGCCAGTAAGTCGCCCCCAAGGATGGAATTTCTATTCCCAAGGAGTCCAAAGCATCCCCAAGAGAAGATCAATAAACTGACAAGAGAAAGAAAGCAGTGCAAATCCCTACGATTCAACAAAGAAAAAGCAGAATTAGCGCAAAGACCGAACTCTTCAAAAGCAAAGCGCAAAAATGAAAAGAGCATAATAAAGCACCAGGGCCGACATTGACGGTCGCAAAAGCAAAGGTGTCATATTCCCAAAGCGGATCATCAGCACTTACTAGTAAGCCAATCATTCATCCCCAACGGAATGCCTAAACAGGCAAGCTGACTGAACGATGGAGAATTTATTTGGACGGTGAAATCTCTATGGTCAAGTAGCTTCCGATGAGGTTTTTAGACTCCCTCTTTTAAATGAGGAATTTAAAACTTTACTCTAAAGGCCTTATGCCAAAGCCACATTATAACCTGGGCAAAGACTCTTTCGACTAGTACATGAGCATCCAAGTCGAAGGAATTGTAAAATCCAACTGAGATAGCTTCTAGAAATAAGAGCGAACCATGAGCAAGTTACAAAATCCCTTCTTTTGTTCTCACTTTGGAATAATTTTAGTCGAAACGATATGCATGAGTGTCATTTGCTTATACCTGTATTTCACGGGATTTCATTTATATCTAACTTTTTTTTTCTGATGAGATTCTAAGGTGCAAGGTCCATCAAGATCAGAATTTATTAATTTGGGGTATTCATGATATCTTTGCGAGAAAACCTTATCAGATTCTCTCGCAAAGAGGGGCATCTGTAAATACCCCAAATTCGATGGAACCATCTGTCAGCCAGCAATGCAGTGATCTTGCGGGGCTTGTTTTGTCAGAGCCGTTGAGCAGAGATCCTCTTTGCTCTTCTCATGTTCAGTTGCAATCTTTCCTGAAGATTGATACTTTAATGCCTCTTGTTTTTGTTGGGCTGAGTTCCATCGAAAGCATGGTTTTTCTGGTGAACCCAGGGGTTTTTCTCTCTGTGCTCCAAGTTGTGGCAGAAATTGCGAATTGATTTATTTTACTAGAAGAAGCCATTCTTACAGTTGCTGCGGAGGAATCGTCATGTCCCCGCAGAGATCTTCGTGAAGATGGGATGACCTTGCCTAATGAGCGTTTCTTTTGCTTTTTTGGGTTGGTATTATATGATTTTGCAGAGCCAAGGATGAAACATGAAGAGTAGTAAAAATTGAGTTTCTTGCTAGAAATTTCAGATGCTCGGATCTCCATTACACTATTGTGTTCTCAATCCCATTTTTTTTGGAGTTTTTCTGCTTGGCTTCATATTGATAACATCTACTAGTACAGGTCACTGCTCATTTGCGTCAAGAGGCAGTCAACTAGATCTCAACAGCATACGAGTGGCTGTTTCAAAGATGTGCAATTTCTGTTCATCATGGAGGAAGTGGTTCAACTGCAGCAGCACTTCGTACTGGCATATTCTACAGGACGGCATCCATGGAAGCCTATTCAAACCTGACAGGACGATGACGCCAGGAGAGTGGACCGAGAATGAGCAATGAGACAAAGGGGAAGGCAGCAAATTATATTTGGTTCCGTTCAACTTACCACCACAGCGAGAAGCAGAAGTCTGCGGACAAACATCAGTCAGTCAGACAAACAATGAACAAGACTGTTCGAATATCCAATAAATTCGCCTCGTTGTCAGTCAATGCTGAGCATCCCAAACAACTCGTAACGCCAACTTGATGACAAAAATTAAAGGAGCGTTTTCCCTGCACAGAAAGAGGAAGAGTTTCGTAACCTAAATCAATCCTCGGCTGATTTTTATTCAAAGAGGCTATAAAATCAAAGAACAGAGAGACAAAAGAGTGGGGGGTATCATCACACAGACATACACACACAGACACACAGCAGCCTTGACATTCGGAAGATCATTCCTCCCTTGCATCGAGCTCCTCCAAGGTAGGTGCGGCAACAATGAGGAACCCTCAGCATCACCAACTCGAACCCTCCCCCCCTCGAGAACCAACTCCTGTAGAACAATCAGCGATGGCAGCGGAGAAAGCACAATACCTCGGGCTGCGACAGCCTTTGATCCTTCTAGATACGGCGTGATCTGCAACAACGTTCTACTTAGGCCGCAGTCGTTCCTGTTCACTTGGCAGAAGCAGATTTCCTCACGGCTAGCCGTGAGGCGCCTTTTATTCTCATGGTTTCCCTCACATGTGCAGGGGTCCATCGACGACAGGTCTTCTTCTTCCCAGCAGCGCCGACGGGACTTCTTCTCCGGCAACATCAACCAAACAGTTCACCCCTCGGCGGATCGATCCTCCCTGATCTCCCAAGAACTGACAATGAACCGGTCCGGCACAAGTACCGGCTGTCATCAAGCCCACTTCCCGGCGTTCAGCGGCAACAGCAGCGCCCTTCCAGCCCCAAGACGGCTCCCTTTTCCTCCTCCTTTCCCGGCGCTCCAGGATCAGCCTCGCAACCCACTTTCTCTGGGCATCCACGGAAGCGGCCTCGACCTGCATCCTCCTCCCCGACTTCTCAGAACCAGCGGCGGGTCGGCACCCCTGTTCTTCTCCGACACCTCTTAACCTGACAGCCGGCTCTGGTCTTCCCATGTTCTCCCAGATCAACGGCAACAACTTCAACTCGAGCGCCAACCTCCATTTCCAAGCGACACCAACGACCACGTCCCCGGCGACCCATCTAGATTCAGCCATGCGCGGCCATTCTCCTCTCCGGCGTACCCAGTCTCACGGTGGCGAGACCACCTCTTCCCGGCGCATCCCAGCCGCCACGCCGACGGTGACCAGATGCCCACAGCTCCGCCTCCCTCCAGCGCTCATTTGCTACGGCGACTGCGGAACCAGACCCGCCATGGCTGACCCACGAGCCTCCTACCGGTCTCCCTCCACAGGTTGGGCGACGGCGAGCCTACCTCCCGGATTTCCAAGCCCGAGCAGCATCGGCAGCCACTCCACCCCGGACTCGCTCAGACAAGGATGCTCGGTTTTCCCCTTACAGTCCTCGATGGTCAAACCCTCTGCAAGTCTCGAAACCAGAAGGCTCCTCTGGCTGGGATTGAGTTTGGTAATCCCTTTTTCTTTTCTCTCGTGCGCAATCCCCAATTGATTTAGTTGGTATGAATAATTGAATAATAAAAATCAATTTAATTGACATAGTTAGTGTGCTTTCGATATTTTTATCTTTTTAATCGTGCTCATTACTTTTATCAGGCAAATGTTCCCCTTTGCCATTTCTAGTCGATTCCAAACAAGCATCCCCTTTTTAGGATAGATAATAATAATTATTATTACTTTTTAACAAAATGTTTTATTTTTTGTTGATTTAAAGTTATTGTTTTATTATTTATACAATTTTTTTTTCTTACGTGACTTTCCCTCGGTCTTCATTATTTTGGCATCTAATTCTTATAATTATAAAAAAATTGTTATCGCCAGTATTATAAAGAAAATCACATCAATTTTTTTTAAAAAAAAAAAACATTAATTAAATGTAACATTTTTTTAAAACAATTTTTATAATCAATTAATTCTCTTAAAAATAAATGAAATAAAAGGTATCAATCCAGGATGACATGTAATTAATGACGAATTAAATTTTTATTATCATTTGGAACATTCTGATCATTTTCTTTGTTTGTCTTGCATAAAAATTTAACAAAAATTTCGAGGCAATCGACAAGGCGATCCCAATACGGTGGAGGGTTTACTAAAGCGGCCCCGACTGATGGACTCAACTCAAATACAGCCCCCCAGTCGGGCCTCAGGTACATGAGGGAGGTGCGGGCCTCTCGTTTATTTTTTTTATATTTCACATGTAACGGATTGCGGGCCCAAGTGCATAGGCCCGCAATCACCGCCCCTTCCCCGCTCCCTTTGATCAAAATAATTGTCTGTGCCTGTTCGCATGCCTTAGGCCCATAGGTTTATCGTCGCATGTGATTGTTAAAATACACATGAGTTCGGGTCCAACGCCTGAATCGGGTCCAACGCCCGTTAACAAAAAGCAAATCTTTTGGAGCAAACGCCACCTTTTCGCATGTTTAGATGTAAGAGTTAGTAACTAGGAATCCCCGAATCTACTCTGGTTTTTCCGACTTAAACCACACTTTTAAAAATAAGTCGGTGGCGACTCCGTAATAGTTTACCTAGGTTAAACACCACCCTTTTACGAAGTCATTTTGGATGGGTGACGGCGACACGAGCCGCTCCTGGAACCTCCCGAAGCTTCCTCCTCGGGCCATGCGCTTCTTTTCGCCCGTCGCCTCTTAAGGAGCATGGAGACGATCGGCGAAAAGTCTGGGCAGACCCGGTCAGGAATCCAAGGAGGGACCGCCCTGGTCTTTTCCGCAGCGTTCGACGCTCGAGTCGCGACGCCGACCGAAAGACTCTAGGGGAGCGGGCCCGGATCCTCGGGTCGTCCGAACCGCCGCGCGCGTGCTAGGCCGGAAGGCGCGCGTACACCTACCTTGGTCATTCAACCTCTCCAATTCAAGAGCTCCATACGGAAACACTTGAGTAATCTTGAACGGCCCTGACCAACGAGATTTCAATTTGCCAGGAAACAATTTTAAACGTGAGTTAAAAAGTAAAACGAGCTGGTCTGGTTTGAACTGTCGATCTTTGATGCGTTGATCATGCCATTTCTTCGTTTTATCTTTATAGATCCTGGAATTCTCATATGCATCTAGCCGAAATTCTTCAAGTTCATCGAGTTGAAGTAATCGTCGTTTACCTGCAATTTCAAGATCAAGATTAAGCTTATGGATCGCCCAAAACGCTTTGTGCTCTAGCTCAACGGGTAAGTGACAAGCTTTCCCGTAAACCAATTTGTACGGTGAGGTCCCAATTGGTGTCTTGTAAGCTGTCCTATAAGCCCATAAAGCATCATCCAATTTACGCGACCAATCCTTCCGATTTGGGCTAACCGTCTTTTCCAAGATTCTTTTGATTTCTCTATTGGATACTTCAACTTGACCACTCGTCTGAGGATGATAGGCCAATGCTACCTTATGATTCACGCCATATTTCTTCATGAGGGCATTGAATTTGGCATTGCAGAAGTGTGCTCCGTCACTTATTATTGCGCGCGGTGTCCCAAATCGTGTGAATATCTGCTTTAGAAACTTCAAAACTCCACTAGCATCGTTAGTAGGCAAAGCAATAGCTTCTACCCATTTAGACACGTAATCCACAGCTACAAGAATATATCGGTTTCTAAATGATTCAACGAATGGTCCCATGAAATCAATCCCCCAGACGTCAAAAATTTCAACCTCTAGAATATTTTTCAAAGGCATTTCATCGCGGCGAGATATATTACCAACACGTTGACAACGATCACAATGAGCAACAAATTGGTGTGCATCCTTAAATAGTGATGGCCAGAAAAAACCTGATTGAAGAACCTTTGCCGCGGTTTTGTGGCCACCTTGGTGCCCACCATAAGGCGACGCATGGCACTGTTCCAATATCTTCTGCATTTCCTCCTCCGGTACACATCGTCGAATGATTTGATCTGCACACTTTTTGAATAAAAGTGGTTCATCCCAAAAGTAATATCTAACATCATGTAAAAACCTTTTCCTTTGTTGGTATGACTGATCCGGTGGTAGAATATCAGCTACAATGTAGTTCACGTAATCAGCATACCATGGTGTAGCCACATCAACCCCAAACAGTTGTTCGTCAGGAAACGCATCATTTATAAGTGTTCCGTCTGGGATCCCGTTGTCGTTTTCTAGCCTTGATAAATGGTCTGCCACCTGATTGTCCACTCCTTTCCTGTCCACAATCTCAAGATCGAATTCTCTTTTTAAGCTCTATGAATGCCTCCATGCATTTGCCATCAAATACAAAGGCGGTATCCTTAGAAGGTTGCAAAGTGGTTTCGTTATCTTGGAGAAATCCTTGATAAATCTTCTATAAAAACCTGCATGGCCAAGAAAACTACGCACTCCCTTCACAGATGAAGGTGGTGGTAAGCGTTCAATTGTTTCCACCTTAGCTTTGTCGACTTCAATTCCGCTTTCTGAAATTCGGTGGCCTAAAACAATTCCTTCACGAACCATAAAGTGACATTTCTCCCAATTGAGAACAAGATTAGTTTCTTGGCATCGAGTAAGCACCGCAGATAAATTATCAAGGCAATTCTCAAAAGATAACCCAAAAACAGAGAAATCGTCCATAAATACCTCAATACTTTGTTCGATCATATCAGAAAAAATTGCAGTCATGCACCTTTGAAAAGTGGCAGGTGCATTACACAATCCAAAAGGCATCCGGCGGAAGGCGAACGTTCCATAAGGGCAGGTGAATGTTGTCTTTTCTTGGTCTTCCGGTGCGATTGCGATTTGATTGTAACCTGAATATCCATCAAGAAAACAATAAAAACTTTTTCCAGCTAAACGATCAAGCATTTGATCAATAAAAGGTAAAGGAAAATGATCTTTGCAAGTGGCTGCATTTAGTTTTCGATAATCCATGCAGACTCTCCAACCGGTGACTGTTCGCATTGGGATGAGCTCGTTCTTTTCGTTTCCTACCACGGTTATGCCACCTTTCTTTGGAACGCACTGAACTGGACTCACCCACGAACTGTCTGAGATGGGACATATGATTCCTACATCTAACCACTTTATTATTTCTTTTCTTACCACCTCTTTCATGTTCGGGTTGAGCCTCCTCTGTTGCTCGATCGAAGCTTTCTTGTTGTCTTCAAGCCTGATCTTGTGCATGCATAGTGTAGGACTAATTCCCTTAATGTCTGCAATGCTCCATCCAAGACCTGTTTTGTGTTCTCGAAGCACTCGCAATAGTTCCTCTTCCTGTTCGTTAGATAATGCAGCCGAAATAATAACTGGAAGAGTACTACCTGAACCTAAAAATGAATACCTCAGGTGCTCCGGTAGCGGTTTAAGTTCTAACTCCGGTGGCTCTTCTATTGATGGTTTTGCTGCAGAGATGGGGCGTTCCAATGGTTCAGCCCATGGCACATGACGCATATACGCGGCTTGCTCTATCTCAGCTTCATCACTCTTATTTACAACACATTCCGGTTCATCCTCTTGTGGCCACTCTTCGATTGGTGCACGCACGTATTTTTCAAACAAGTCTCCACACAAGATTTCATCGTTCACGTCCACGAAGCTGCATTCGTCAATCTCGTTAGGAATACTCATGGCATTACATATGTTAAAAGTTACCTCTTAATCATGGACGCGCATGGTAAGTTCGCCCTTTTGTACGTCAATCAAAGTTCGTCCTGTGGCTAAGAAAGGTCTTCCCAATATGATTGGAATTTCTCGATCTTCTTCATAATCTAAAATGACAAAGTCAGCTGGGAAAATAAATTTATCGACCTTTACCAGCACGTTTTCAATTACGCCCTTTGGATAAGTGTAAGACCGATCAGCTAATTGCAAAGTTAAAGATGTCGGTTTTACCTCCCCGATGTTCAACTTCTCAAAGACAGAAAATGGCATCAAATTGATGCTTGCACCTAAATCACAGAGGGCATAACATGAAAATTGAGTTCCAATGCTACAGGGTATAGTGAACTTACCTGGGTCTTTTAATTTAGGTGGTAGCTTCTTTTTCAATATGGCACTGCACTCCTCGGTAAGTGCAATTGTCTCATGCTCACCGATTTTTCTCTTCCTTGACAACACATCTTTCATGAATTTGGCATATTTGGGCATTTGCTCCAAAGCTTCCGCAAATGGAATATTAATCTGCAATTGCTTAAAGACATCTAGAAACTTTCTGAATTGATGCTCGTCAGTAGATTTTTTAAGCCTTTGCGGAAAAGGAATTTTGGGTACAAATGGTGGTTTCGAGGTCTGTACCTTTGTGGTTGCTTCATCGGTCGGCCCCTTATCATTTGTCTCGCCTCCTCCTTCGCTTGTTTTCTGTTTGTGGCGCTTCTCTCTAGCTTGTTCCTTCTCCACCTCCATCTTTTCGAAGGCTTCTTCGAAATCACGACCATTGCGAAGGGTGACGGCGTTGCAATGCTCTCTTTTGGGATTTACCTCAGTGTTGCTTGGTAAAGTTCCATATGGTCTGCTGGTAATAGAACTTGCAATTTGCCCCATTTGCACTTCCAATTGTTTAATGGACGTAGCATGGTCCTTCAGGATCATCTCTTGACGCTTTTGAACTTCTTCTTGTTGTTTCCGAGTTTCCTCCTGACTAGCAAGCAACCGAGTTAGTAATTCATCAACATTAGGCCTATTCTCACCTGCCGGTGGCTGTTTTGTGGTCATAAAACCAGGAGGCTGATTCATCCTCGGTTGACTTGGTTCTTGTGGCCCTGTGTTATTTCTCCATGAGAAGTTTGGGTGATTTCTCCATCCAGGATTGTAGGTGTTGGAAAACGGGTTGTTCCGTGGATTGGAGCCTACATAATTTACTTCTGGCGCTTCTCTCTGGTCCTCATCTCCCTGCACATCATAATACATGCTATTAGATACCGATTTTGGAGTTCGGAGCGCAGCGACTTCCCTGGTGAGTTGCTCAAGCTGAGCGTTTATAGATGTCATTGTATCCATTTGATGCAGCCCGGCGACTCCTCTTGTTGATGTTTTTCGCTGACCATTGTTGGCGATTTGTTCGAACAACTCCAAGGATTCCTCAGGTATCTTGTTCATCAAGGTTCCTCCTGCAGCAGAATCCACTGTGGATTGAAGCTGATCCGCCAAACCATCGTAGAAGCTTTGCACGAGCATCCACTTCGGGATCTCATGGTGTGGGCATAGACGTAATAGTTCTTTGAAACGCTCCCAAGCTTCATACATGGATTCGGTTGAATGTTGACGGAAGGTTGTGATCTCATTCCTGATCCTTACGGTTCGGCTCGGTGGGAAGTATTTGGCCAAGAATAGCTTCGAAAGATCCTCCCATGATCGGACTGCGTCTTCCGGCAATGAATAAAGCCATGATCGAGCCTTGTCCCGTAAAGAAAACGGAAACAATCTCATTCAGACTGCCTCGGCTGACACTCCATTGCATCTAAACGTGTCGCATAAATCCTCGAATCGAGTGAGGTGCCAGTGAGGGTCTTCATTTGTCAAGCCTCCAAAACTTGAATTCTCAATCATGTGGAGTATGGACGGCTTGATCTCAAAATTCTGAGCCTGAATTGCTGGACGAAGAAATCTGGTGGGCTCATGGGGAGTAGGTTGAGCGAAGTCTCGCATCGTCCTTCTCGGAGCTGGTGGATTAACTTCTTGAATCTCGTTGTTCTGATTTCTGTCTGCCATCGTGCTCCGTTGACTTCTTCTTAGTGCTCGAAATGTCCTCTCAATCTCAGGATCGAACGCGAATAAATCTTCGCTATGCGATCGGCGCATACACCTGAAAAAGAGAGAAAGAAAGAAAAAAAAAATTAAACTACTTGGTCAACACAAATTGCTTTCGTAGCAAGTAAAAGATTCTAAAATCTATCCCCGGCAACGGCGCCAAAAACTTGATCGCAGAATTCGCACACCGCAAGTATACGGATCGCAACAAGTAATATCGTAATGAGTAGAGTTATCGTTCCCACGAGGATAGCAATTAAAACCCTTTAGCATACACAATTGCAATTTTTATGTAGCCAAGCAAATAGAAAAAATGAGTTTTTAAATCTGAAAATTAAACTAGTAAGAAATAAATATCGAAAAGCAAAGAATCTGAATTCAATAGACGGAAAAGCCTAGGATCAAGTATCCCCTCATTGTTTCGTTAAACCCCTTCACTCGTTTATCCCAAATTTCTACTAATTCTGTTTACTAACCAGATTCTTATGTCCCTAAGTGCCTCTCCCGAGTTTACAAAGGATTATTCTAAACCACCGTAAACCTATATCCCTATAGTGAATTACGAAGGCCAGAACACATTAAGATTCAATCCTTTATCGGTTACCTAGAAGTATATCTCCCGATACTACTTACTAGCCAATTCGCTCCCGCGATATTAACCAAGGCTATTTCGTTCACGTTCTCTCCTAAAATTCCTCTCCCGAGTTTAAATTAGGATAACACATCCACACAATTCGGTGATCAGACGAATTGTACGCATTAAGATCAAACGAAATAAATAAACATCCAAAGCATAAATTTGTTCTAAAACGAGTTCAGGAAATTCAACTACGCAATTCGGTTCAACATAATCCTAGCAAAGAAAGTTTAGCCGGACATTGTTTTCGAGACACAATTCAAAGAAACGAAAAGCATCCTAAAACAATAATCGAACTCCCTTCTTCTCCCTCTGGTCGAATCCTCCTCCGTCAAATCCTTCTCCAAATTCTCGTCTAACGAACAAAGTCTTATTATAGTCCTAGAGAAATAAAACCTAGAGAATCTCTGAAAATCTGGATAAAATATTTTTTTCTCTTCAATTAGTCCTCCTCCCACGTGTCCTTCAACTCTTTTCCTTTGTCTAGAATCTTTGTAGATATGCCGAAATCTTCTTGTTTCCATTTTTATTTGAAATAAACCAACAATTCGGCAGTATCCCAATTCTCGAGAATAATGTAAAATAACAAGAAATAATATGAAATAAGCGCAATATTTTACAAATCTAACAAATCCTAGGTATGAAATTGACATAAATAACTCTACTTTCGTAGAGTTATCAAGTGCTCGTAGGATGGACTTGATCAATGACTTTCCTTTGTTCTGGGAAAATGATGTATGCAACTTTATCTGATGTACCATGTCTCGATGAATGAGCTCAATGTAGGAATCGTTTTAGGCATGTATGAATAATTAATTGCGTCCTGTTTGCAGTATTATCAAATAAAAACCTCAAATAAATTCAACGCCATGCAGTCAGGACTCCGTGGCCCAATTGATAAGGCACTGGTCTACGGAACCAGAGATTCTGGGTTCGATCCCCAGCGGACACTTGGAGGTTAGGGTCTTTCTGAACTGCTCAAGTTGCTCTTTGTCAAAATGAAGTGGTTTTCTCATGGATTGATATATGTGTCATTTAGAGACATAGAGGTTAGGTTAAAAATTGGAAGGCCTTGATTTTAGGATCCATGACTAGATCGTGCCGATAACTACATAAATATGATGGGGTCTGATGTATTCTGATAAACAAACATCTGGTTGCGCTTACACCAGAAATTGTTGAACTTTCATTTGTGGCAGAGGTTTGTCCATAAGTCAAGACCATCCCATTTTACAAATTTGGTGCCATCGCTTAAGTTACTCATTTTATACATTAGCGATTCAAAATGGCGAGAGCAAGGAAGCATTTCATGTTAAACTTGTTTGGAAGAGCACATGAAGGATGAAGAATGATCCCAGAAGGAATCAAGAGAAGGGTGTTGGGGAGAGAGACGATGCCCGGAACTTGTCTTAGACCTGTACTGAACAAACAGGAACAAACCGCACTTCGACTATGCCACAATAACCAGCCCAATAACACCAACTTCCAGAGATATATGAATCCTGACGTCCACCGAATAGTAACCAGCGCAAAAGGAATAAAAGAGAGACACCAAGATTTTACGTGGAAAACCTCTCAACATAAGAGGAAAAACCACGGCCCGAACTCCACCTTTCTCCACTATCAATAACAAGAATGGGTTACACCAGAAGTCCTTCTTCTCTAGCCAAACTAGAGTATAACCATCGAGATCCTCAATCTCGGCTCACTCCAAGGCTAAACATCACCACTCAAGGGCGGATTACAACAAATAACCCGGCATCTACTTCAAGAGCACTACGGAGATAATGACAACATCTCGCAACGATTCAACCACCAAAACGACGGGCTCGTTGAGAGGATCAATACCGTGAAGTTTCGTCGAAAACGGACGACGAATCGAACTCCGATCGGCCGCGTCTTCTTCTTCTTCTTTCTCTCCTTTTTTTTTTTCTTTTTCGCTCTCTGATGTCTTCCACTGTTTTTGTATGTGGGGTGTCTCCTTTTTCAAAGCCACTGATGGGATTTCATCCCACAGTTGAATTGTCAAACTTGGGTGGGGCCCACATGGGCTTGACAAAAGCCCAACAAATCTCCCCTCAAGTCCATGTGGGGGACTCGACCATACCCGCTTTGTCTCGACACCATAAGAACTTCATTGTTGACAAAGCCTTCGTCATCATATCCGATGCATTCTCATCGGTATGGATCTTGTCAAGTCGCAAAGTCTTCATCTCCAACTCATTCCGAATCCAATGATAACGGACATCAATATGCTTCGACCGAGAGTGGAAGGTCGAGTTCTTGGCGAGATGGATAGCACTTTGACTATCACTGTGAAGAACATAACTATCTTGCTCAATACCTAGCTCAAGAAATAACATTTTCAACCATATTAGTTCTTTACCGGCTTCGGTGATAGCTATGTATTCTGCCTCTGTGGAAGATAAAGTTACACATTTTTGTAGTCTTGATTGCCATGATACTGCTCCTCCTGAAAAGATCATCAAATAACCTGACGTAGATTTCCTGGAATCAACATCACCAGCCATGTCCGCATCTGCATAACCAACTAAGATCGGCTCATCAATGCCAAAGCATAGGCAAAATCGAGAAGTACCTTTCAGATACCTCATAATCCACTTAACCGCCATCCAATGCTCTTTTCCAGGGTTTGATAGAAATCGACTCACAACACCAACTGCATGAGCAATATCTGGCCGTGTACACACCATGACATACATCAAACTACCCACTCTCGATGCATAAGGAACTTTACCTATGTATTCTCTGTTCCTATTTGTCGAAAGAAAATGAGAAGTACTTAACTTGATTTCACTAGCTAGTGGAGTACCAATTGTTTTGCATCCACTCATACTGAATCTCTGACAAAATATTTTCGACATAGCTCTCTTGAGATAGCCAAAGTTTCCCTTTCTTCCTATCACGGGTAATCCTCATCCCAAGTATCTGCTTAGCTGGTCCCAAGTCTTTCATTGCAAAAGACTTGCTCAAATCTGCTTTCAGAGACGAAATCTTTGCAGTATCATGTCCAACAATTAGCATATCATCCACATAAAGCAAGAGAATAATAAAAACATCATCAGCAAACCGCTTCACATAAACACAATGATCAGAATCTGTTCTTTCATACCCATGGTCAGTCATAAAGGAGTCAAACCTTTTATACCATTGCCTCGGGGCCTGCTTAAGGCCATACATGCTCTTCTTCAGCTTACAGACAAGATCCTCCTTTCCGCTCACTACAAATCCTTCCGGCTGATTCATGTAGATCTCTTCATCTAAATCACCGTGAAGGAATGCTGTCTTTACATCAAGTTGTTCAATTTCCAAGTTTCTACTTGCTGCCAAACCAAGAACAGCTCGGATAGAAGTCATCTTGACCACAGGAGAAAATATCTCATCAAAATCAATACCTTTCTTCTGACCAAATCCTTTCACAACTAATCGAGCCTTATATCTCTGTTGTGAACCACTCTCATCAGGCTTAAGTTTATAAACCCATTTGTTCTTCAGCGCTCTCTTGCCCTTAGGCAGCTTCACCAACTCAAATGTATTGTTCTCACGCAATGATCTCATCTCATCTTGCATGGCTCTCATCCACTGCTCCTTTTGCTCATCTAACATAGCCTCATCAAAGCATTCAGGTTCTCCCCCGTCAGTGAGCAATACATAATCATGTGGAGAATACTTCTGTGATGGTCTATGCTCTCTGTTCGATCGTCTCAAAACCACTTGAGGCTCAACAGTGTTGTCTCCGACCTCAACTGTAGGCTCATCTGTAATAACATCATCTGTCTGATTCTCCGTCACAGTAGGAGGCATAGAAGATGATGAACTCAAATCAATAGGTGCTTCTGTAGGTAGTTTCCTCTTTTCTGACTTTTCACAGTCATCAATCATCTGGTCTTCAAGGAACACTACATCTCTGCTTCTGACAATTTTTCTTTCGGCAACGTCCCATAATCTGTAACCGAACTCTTCATGTCCGTACCCCAGAAAAATGCATTGCTTTGACTTCGGGTCCAATTTAGCTCTTTCATCTTTAGGGACATGAATGAATGCCCTGCAGCCAAATATCCTCAAATGATCATAGGATACTTCTTTTCCTGTCCACACTCTCTCTGGAATATCAAAACCAAGAGGCACTGAAGGTGAAAGGTTAATCAAATATACTGCAGTAAGCAAAGCTTCACCCCAAAAGGGTTTTGGAAGTTTAGCATGAGAAAGCATACATCGAATCCGCTCCTCTATAGTGCGGTTCATTCTTTCAGCAACTCCATTCTGCTGAGGAGTCTTCGGCACTGTCTTCTCAAGCCTAATTCCATGTTCACGACAATAATGCTCAAATGGACCTCGATACTCCCCACCGTTATCTGCTCGGACACATTTCAGTTTTCTGCCAGTCTGTCTCTCAACTGAAGCATGAAAACACTTGAAAGAATCAAGCACCTGATCTTTCGATCTCAAACAGTAAGCCCACACTTTCCGAGAATGATCATCAATAAATGTCACAAAATACAAAGCACCTCCAAGGGATCTATCAACCATGGAGCATACATCTGTGTGAATAAGATCAAGAATGTGCGATCTCCGAGAAGAATATGACCTCTGAAATGCAAATCTATGCAACTTGCCAGCAAGACAATCAGTACAAGTCTTCAGAGATATACCTGTAATCGGGAGTAGTTGCTTCTTCATGAGGATGCCAAGTCCCTTTTCACTCAAGTGACCAAGTCGTCTATGCCACAACTCACAAGAGGAATCTTCAGAGACATTGACCTCCCCCTTGATCAACTTGGCATGAGTCATATACAAGGTGTTGGACTTCTTCCCTTTAGCAACAATGAGGTTGCCTCGGCTCAACTTCCATTTTCCGTTGCTGAAGGTGCTAGCATAACCTTCATCATCAAGAACGCCCGTGGAGATCAACTGAAGGCGCATATCTGGGACATGTCGAACATCTTTCAACACCAATCTGCAGCCAATATCAGTTTCCAAGCAAACATCTCCCATGCCGACAACATTCACAACAGCTTCATTTCCCATCCTTACGCTACCATAATCACCAGCAGTATAGGATGCAAAAGAATCACGCATAGAAGTCACATGAAAAGAAGCGGCAGAGTCAATTACCCAAGTAGAGTCCTGACAAGTGAGATTAATAGAAGTCTCATCAGAAAGAATGGCAACATCACCATCAAGAGCAAGAGCAGCTGTCTCACTCTGTTTCTGGTTACTATCTTCACCTTTCTCTTTCAAATTCTCCCTCTTGAGTATCCTGCACTCTCTCTTAATATGACCCAACTTTCCACAATGATAGCACTTGACCTGTTTTCTGGACTTGGACCTCCTCTTAAAACCATCCTTCTTCTCAGGATGAGGAGAACCCCTGTTCCGACTCCTTCCTCGCCTTTCGGTCACAAGTGCTTCGGATCGTGGAGTAAACCCTTGCTCAGCTCTTCGCGTTTCTTCATTAAGCAAGCTTTCTGTTACTACCTTCATATTCAACTTCCCATTCGGAGCTGAATTATTGAGCGCAACAACCAAGGTTTCCCAACTCTCTGGCAGTGTACTCAACAAAAGACATGCCTGCAATTCATCGCTGATCGGAATTTCAAGGTTGGCCATCTGATTCACAAGATCTTGGAACATACTCATTTGTTCCGATATGCTCGACCCATCCTTATATCGCAAATAGACAAGTCTCTTGATCAACGAAGTCTTATTCTGAGGCGTCTTCCTCTCATAAAGATTCTTGAGCTTCTCCCACAAGGCATGCGCATTTGTTTCCTCTGAAACATGGTAGAAGATGCTATTATCAATCCACTGTCGAATAAACCCGACCGTCTTCCTGTGGAGCTTCTTCCAATCCTCATCAGACATTGTACCAGGCTTGGAATTTTCAATAGGATCATATAAATCTCTACAACATAAGATGTCTTCCATTCTCGGCTTCCACATAGAGTAGTTTGAAGCCGTGAGCTTTATCATAGTGTTGCTGGTCGTTGTATCCTCCATTCACTCAGCACAATAGTCTGACAATTGAGCTCTGATACCAATTTGTTGGGGAGAGAGACGATGCCCGGAACTTGTCTTAGACCTGTACTGAACAAACAGGAACAAACCGCACTTCGACTATGCCACAATAACCAGCCCAATAACACCAACTTCCAGAGATATATGAATCCTGACGTCCACCGAATAGTAACCAGCGCAAAAGGAATAAAAGAGAGACACCAAGATTTTACGTGGAAAACCTCTCAACATAAGAGGAAAAACCACGGCCCGAACTCCACCTTTCTCCACTATCAATAACAAGAATGGGTTACACCAGAAGTCCTTCTTCTCTAGCCAAACTAGAGTATAACCATCGAGATCCTCAATCTCGGCTCACTCCAAGGCTAAACATCACCACTCAAGGGCGGATTACAACAAATAACCCGGCATCTACTTCAAGAGCACTACGGAGATAATGACAACATCTCGCAACGATTCAACCACCAAAACGACGGGCTCGTTGAGAGGATCAATACCGTGAAGTTTCGTCGAAAACGGACGACGAATCGAACTCCGATCGGCCGCGTCTTCTTCTTTCTCTCCTTTTTCTTTTTTTTTTCTTTTCGCTCTATGATGTCTTCCACTGTTTTTGTACGTGGGGTGTCTCCTTTTTCAAAGCCACTGATGGGATTTCATCCCACAGTTGAATTGTCAAACTTGGGTGGGGCCCACATGGGCTTGACAAAAGCCCAACAAAGGGTGCAAGGGTGGAGAATTCTAAAGGTTTTGAACCTCAAAGCTTTGACCATGTTCTTCTGGATGCTCCATGCTCTGCTCTTGGACTGAGACCGTGACTGTCTTCTGGAGAGGTTTGACAACTTTATCTGCTTATATATGCTTTATTCTTTTGGATATTTTGCTCATTGGCAGTATGACATTTGTTTTTTTTTTTTAATTTGTTGCTTAAAGCTTCCAGACTAATTTATATTTGCTCCTTGATTTCTTAGCTGAAAATTTATAGCATGCAACTTAGCATTGACATGGTTTGCACTAAGTGCTGTGAAGTGCTGGACTTCTTCATTATTGGGTTTAAAATTATTTAAAATGCCCATACCCTCCTCTTTATTGTATGAGTTTTAACGAGTTGGAACTTCAAATTAGACCTTTCACATGTAATCCGGTTTCTTTCCAGGAAACAATTGAATCTTTAAGAAACCATGCTAAGTATCAGCGAAGAATGTTTGACCAGGCCTTTCAGCTAGTTCGCCCTGGTGGAGTTTTCTTCTACTCAATGTCAGTATTTCCTATTTTCATATCCTAATGTTGCTCTGTATTTTATCAGGGTAATAGGTGTCATTTTCCTTGTTTCCAAGATCCATTTTTCATTTTACATGCCAGTGTAAATGACCGGTTTCACAGTGTTTTCTCGTGTTATTCCTGCAATGCAGCAATAGTTGATATTTGTTCCCAGTAGTGCTCGGTGGCTTCACCTCCTTGAATAGTTTAGTAATATTACCTTGATGTGTGCATTTGCATACTGACTCTATCTACAAAAGACTTAGCAGTCATTCAGTTTTTGATCAAGTCCTTTCTATTTGAGAAGATTTGTTTGTTGTGTTTATAGGTGTACAATTAATCCCAATGAGAATGAAGCATTGGTGGATTCTGCCTTGGACACTTACAAGTTTCTTTCATTGGCCCCTCAGGTTGAATAAAAATACTAAAATTGTTTTGTTCAAATTAAGCGTTTCATTATAGGTTTCACATGGTTTAGGTATTTCTATCTTCCCATTTTGACATTTTCATTGTTTCAGCATCCATGAGTTGGCGGTCCAGGCCTTGTAGGGTCATATACATATCCTGATGGATACAAGGAGTAAGTTCTTGTGTTAGGAGAGGGTATCATCCCAGAATGGGTAGATTAGGTACTTTCCTAATCATAGGGTATGGAATGAATTCAAGGGGGCATAGGGACCCTTTTAGTTTGCATCTTTCTGTCGTAGCTTTAGGCCTAACTGCTATCCCACAGGCAACCATAGCTCAAATCGTCCGACGAAGCCATTGAGGGGGAGGGAGGGAGGATTAAGAAAAACTAGGATAAGGTGTAGAACTGCAAATGAGAAAGGATAGGATGGAAGTGGGAGAAGTGAGGCCGAGGATAAGCAAAAGGGTGGACGGATGGGTATGATATGAGGCAAGAGGGAATTGGCTTCGGCTTCCGGGAAGTACTTGTTGTGGGTGACGATTAAAGCAGGCCCTTTTTCACGAGTCCGGAGAAGGACAGGGTACTCCCTTTGTAAGGTTTTGAAACGGAAAGTTGGGTGTTGCCCTTGCACCAGACTGGGATGGATAAGGTGAGTTGAGAAGGTTTCATCGGTGATTAGGGCGTGCGGTTATGTTTTCAGATTAGACTGCTCATTGGTCGTTGTCTACCATAATGAGGAGGGGAGCTGGGGTGTGGCAGCACAAGTGGGGGGGGGGGGGGGGGGGGGGATGGGAACCCAAAAAAGCTACGTTTGTGGCCAATGAGGTGGGGAGCATTAAAAAGATTGCCCCCCATTGGGGGCTACTCTAGTCTCATCCCGATATTAGAATTCCTGTACGAGGAGCAGGTACTCGAACAAAGCGCCATAATTCATTCATTGATTGGGAAAATATGAAACCTCGATACGGATCCCAGCTGACAGGTTAATATCTGGCAATGCAGTGTCGGACTTTGTCCGGTTGCAATCAGTCTATTGCTGCTAGTAGGCACTCGATGTCGGCATGTTCCTTTGTTTTCCGGAAGATGTCCAAAAGTGAATATGATACTCAATGCTGCAGCGTTCACACCGGAAGTTGTCAAGAAGAGGCCATGGACTTGATGGAGGAGAGAACACAGCCGCAGATAGAGTATATTTTATTGCCAACCCCGCTGGGTCCTAAAGTCATCCAGACCAGTGACCCTTCTATAATAATATTTGGTTTGGAATAACTATGACAAAAAAAAGAGTTGACGACCTTAAATTCTCAATTCATCTTCCCTCATCCATTGCCTCTGCCTGTGCTGACATTAAACTTCCACTCGCAATTACCGATCACTTTTGTCGCCCTGATCAAGATGCCGCGGAACTACCGTCTATGCCCCCACCAGCAACTCTCTCTCAAAAAAGACTCCGAGAACCTGGTTGGGCTGATCGTTGCGGTGATCGGCCCAACCTCCCTGGGGAAGACCACCTTGGCAAGGGAGATTGCCAAGTCCCTGCGAGGAACCTTCCTTGAGCACGATCTGCTCAGTTCATGTTTCCCCTCAAGGGACGGTTCAGCTTCGGATGGCGACCCTGACCCTGCTTACCAGATCCTATGGAAGATGATCGAGACACACCTGGATCGCAGGAACCACCATATCGTAGTCGACTATCCTCTGTCTCGCAGAGTTGAAATTGATCGGTTACTGGGAATAGCCGAATCCCATGACGCAGTGGTGATCCTCATAGATTGTGAGCTGGGTCGGAGATCTGAAGCTCGACCCCATGACAGAGAGGGGGAGGCGACCTTGGCTAGATACCTCGAGAGGTCACTGACCATGGAAGAGGAGCAGGCGGACGATTGCTTCTATGACTATGACCCCAGCAAGATCGACGTCCCAAGGCTCGTAATAGGGGCTACATCTGACGCAGGGCTCGAAGAGCATGTTGATGCCGTGAAGAAGCTAATCCTGACATCCTTGGATGAGAAGTTGGCAATGACAGAGGAACGCAACACTTTTTGCCTGCCATTCAACACGTGCAAGCTGGCTACGAAGCACCGCCGGTTTGCTAGCTTCCCAAAGACTTTCAAGCACGAGCTCCATGCCGATGAATTCCACTTGCTCTTTAAAGAAGACAATGTGTGTCTGGGAACCTTTTATTACCTTTGCAGGGCATGCTGCCACATGGGCTCAAACGTGTGCTACACCTGGAAGGAACTCTACTTCCATCCCGAGTGCATCCTCGAGCTTCCGCTTGAAGTCAAGCATAAATGCCACTGGCACCCCCTCAAGCTCACGCTGCTTCCTCCCAAGGACGATACCGATGAGTACTATTGCGAGGTGTGTGCGAAGAGAAGGGATGCCGACAATTGGATCTACTACTGCCGAGACTGTGAATATGAGGCTCACGTCCCTTGTGTGGTTCCAAACCTTCCTGGTCAGCCAAAGTCGTTATCCGATGAAGAAGAAGTTGATGAGGCAAATAAAGGAGAGCAGGGCAACAGCAGCCAAGAAAGATCGTCCCTGGAGATAGAAACACGGGAGGATCAGGAACTAGAAGCTGATTCTGGGTCTGGGTCGGGGTCTGATTTGGAAGTGAAGCTGGAGGATGGATTGGATGAGAAGGCCAGGTTCTTCTGGGAGGAAATAATGGAGAGAGATCGGAAAAGGCTGGACAGGGACATGAGCATCGATTCCGACAGCGACAGCCACTTCCGGAAGAGGTTGTTGCAGGAAGCCCGTAACATGCTGGTGGCCATATTGATGGATCCTCCAGGATCCAAGGAGGGTAATCTCCGGTATTCCCAGTTGAAGGCCAAGCACATAGCTGAAGCGCTTCGATGTATGTTCCTGAACTATGATGACCTCTTGTCCTGCCTGGGGAGTCCAGACGCCAATGCCGACGTCGACGACGACGACGGCGACGCTGATGACCACGACAGCAATGACGATCCCGACGACGACATCAGATCCAGGTTTGGGAGTCTTGATGCCAGCGAAAATGTTGCGTCCTGCTTTGGGATTCCGGACGTAGGCGAAGACGCGGTTTTTAGTGCCCTGGTGCAAATGGCTGCTTCCCAGCTTTCGCTCGGCCACAGTGTGGTTATCCGAGCCCCTCTTCCTCATCGTGCACGGATTGATTTGTTGCTGGATGCAGCCAATTCCACGCAGGCTAAGCTCATTGTCCTAGAATTACGAAAGAAAAAGCAGGTGAACAAGGAGCTATTGTCTGAATACGACCTCAATGATGTCCCGAAGCTTGTTCTGCGTCAGCAATTCTTTACTGGGCACGTTGAACGCGATGATCGTCTGGACTTCATCCTAATGGCTTCATCAATGAACCACTGGCACGTTGGAGATGGCACCGAATCTGTACTGAAAGAGGGTGGATGCAAGAACGAAGTCAAATTTCGACATTTCAGCCATCGCCATCCCCTCACACTGATTGAGCGGAAAACGAACACTGAATCTTCTCTGCCATTGCCAATCCAGTACTACTGTCACTGTTGCATGGAACATATAACATCCGATCAACGGTACTATTTGTGCGACCACTGTGATTTCTCCCTGCATAAATCCTGCGCCGAATTGCCTCAGTGTTGGGAAGCCCCATTCCACGTCCATCCTCTCAGGCTCATGATTCTGGAACACGAGAGGGACGATGAAACTCGTATTGTTGCATTCCTGGAGCGGAACAGAACCGAGCCCCTTATCAGCTGCATCGTCTGTACACAAGGTACCGAGAAAGGACCTGTTTACCGATGTTGGAGTTGTTATGCATTCTTCATCCACCATCATTGTGCCGTGCCATTGATGGAGGATGTTAGGCATGAATGCCATGCCCATCCGCTCCGTTTCCACACCTTACCTGAATTCAAGACATTCAATTGCTACGGTTGCGGCGGGAAAGGTAAGTCGGTTTGCTACAGTTGCTCGGAGTGCCAGTCCATTTTCCATCTGGAATGCGCGATGAAGTTAACATTAACACCCTCCGTCAAGCATAAGTGTCACTGGGATACACTGGTATTAACCAGCACACCTCCGAAGGACTATTCTGACGAGTACTACTGTGAAGTCTGCACGCAACGGAGGCACGGGGACCACTGGATTTACTACTGTAAGCCGTGCGAGTACGAAGCACATCCACATTGCGTGAATCCCGACATTCCTCCATATACCATGCCCATGGACTCGTCCAAAAGTTCAGGGAGTGTAATTTCAATGGACAAGAGGGAATTTTACGAGGTGCCTTCGAAGGAAGAAAAGGAAGATGAAGAGGAGGCAAGAGGAGATTTCGTGGCCCCATGGATAAGCAAGGCGCGTCGAACATTCATGAGTGTAATGCTCCAAAATTTTCAATCTGATCAAGATTTCCTTTAAAATTGCAATCACACTCAAATCATCTAAGATTTCGGTAATTCATCATAAATCACCTTGATTGAGAAAAATCATTAATCACATTGATCATTCCAAAACAATATATATCACATTCTCAATTTAAAAAATATATTACGTTCTTTGTCCCATTAGAAGATGAACCTAGACACAAACCCCTTCATACAATCTCCAATTACTCACGTAAAAAAAAAAAAAAAAAAATCAATCAGGGATCTCTGGAATCCTCTCCTTTCTCAGAGACAAAATCATCGTCATCCCCTTTCAAACAATTATTAGACAATAAAAAAAATCAGACAATCTCCAATCAGAGAGACGTCCTCACCTCCAGACACGCACCACCCCCTCTGGGGAACTAGAGATTCCACCTCCCATTACGGGAAATCGGAGACAAATTACTCCACATGTAATCGGAGGTCAACTCCTCTAGGTATACACAGAAAGCGGAGCCAAGGACTCCCCCTCTCCAGTGCTGACGAGCCAAAGCCTCCCGACCAGCTGACACCCTTCTCTCCGACGACACCGCCTCCTGCCACAGCCACAACCCAAGTATGGTGCTCCAAGGCAGCCTTCTGACGGACACCCCGATGTCCTTCTTCTTCATCAATCCACTCCGAGGCGAGGCAACCCCTCGGTGAGTTTTCGATTTTTTTTTATATTTATTCAGCCCGTCGTGTAATTTAGAACATGGCTGATCATCTTTTACATTTGTTGAACTCATCGCATGTGATGTGGGGAATGCGAAACTGAGCCCCGACGGAGCAGCGTCGCCTCGACCAGAATGCAAGGGAGTCAGTTCGCAGGCCACAAGTTTCACATCAATTGTCGAAATCAGACAAAATCTGGTTGTACCGGTCCTTTATCCTATTAAAATTTTAGCCAATTTGGTTGAGTTTTCCCTACTTTTGACTAATTATACTTGGGTTCCATATGCGGGAATAACGAATTACAAAAAACACATGTGCTTGATCTTATCTGTTTTGGTTCTTCAGACACTTTAACTATAAAAATAATTTTTTATAGAAAACACGTTTAATTATCTTTGTTTTGATATATTATGCACGAATTTATCATTTTTAGATTTCAAGTTATGATTTTTTGAATATTAACCATATTTCTGCCATGTTTTCAGTACTATGTATCATAAACTATTTTGTTTTAAAATTTGCACATGTTCAAAAATTTTGAAATTTTAATATGTTCACCAGCCGGATCTTTGACCCCCGCCCAAGACAACCTTAATTCACCCGTCCCCTTCATCTCCGATTCCCAGGATCAGTTTCTAGCTAGGATCTCTCCCTTGTTCTTCTACAGGGGCACTTTCCCCTTAAGTTAAGCATCTTTTAACACTAGTTTTGCTTCATTTAGATTTTTGGATCAAAAGTTACATATTTTTCATTAAGTGGTCGGCAATCAGATCACGCGTCGGGTTCGACCCAACTTCGTGAAATTTTCTGCTATGTTGGGCTTAATATCTTAATTCCAAAATTTTATATTTCATGTCTTTATCTGGTTAAAAATATATTCCTGTAATTTTATGATTTTTAGAGCCCATTTACATATTTTTCGACATTTTCCCCTACATTGCGTCATTGAGTTGTTTTGGGCTCTTTGATTGTTTTATTATTGGGCTTGCAGGTACCCGTGGACCATCAACGTCGTTGGTCAACTTCAACACACCTAGAAGGAGTCCCTGTAGACGGTGCTCAAGACATGACGACATGCGGAGTTCGACCGCGGTGGTTGCTTCACAAAATCGACCCCAACTGACGAGCTTAGTCGATGACATGCAATCCCGGCAGGCCACAGGTACATGAGGGAGGTGCGGGCCTCCCGTCTTTTTTATTTTCACATGTAACGGGTCGTGGGCCCAAGTGCATAGGCCAACGGTCACCACCCTTCCCCGCTCCCTTTGATCTCAGTAATTGTCTGTGCTTGGCCGCATGCCTTAGGCTCATAGGTTTATCGTCGCATGTTGTTTTCCAAACACACACGAGTTCGGGTCCAAAGCCCGAATCGGGTCCAACGCCCATAAAACATTAACATGAGTCCGGAGTTATGCCCGGATTGGGTCCAACACCCATTAACAAAGAACAAACTTTTGGAGCAAATGCCACCTTTTCGCATGTTAGAATGTAAGAGTTAGTAACTAGTAATCCCCGAACCAATTGTTTTTTCCGACTTAAATAGATTTTGTAAATAAAGTCGGTGGCGACTCCGTATAGTTTACCTAGGTTAAACAACAACAAACTTTTTTACGGAGCCATTTTGAATGAGGAACTGACGGCGCGAGCCGCTTTTGATTTCTCCCGAAAGTTTCTTCTTCGGATCATGCTCCGCCTTTCGCCCACCGCCTCATAAGAAAACGGAGACTGTCGGAGAGGCCCGAGCAGGCCCAGTTATGAACCTAGGGAGGGATCACCCAATTCCCTTCCGCAGCGTCCGACGCTCACGTGACGCCGACCGGATTAGGCCTTGGGGGAGCGGGCCCAGATTCTCGGGTCGTCCGAACCGTCACGCGCGTACTAGGTCGGAAGGCGCGCGTACATCCCGGATGGCGACTCGGCTGGGGACTCTGCATGTGTATTCCTTTCGAACGCTCTTACATTTTTAATCTACATGCGGAGAGGAGTTCTTGTTTGCGCATGTAATTGCTTGGCTCGGTGCCCTTTGTTTGCCCTCATGGTTGTATTTGTTTACCGCTTACTAGGCATGTCTAGAAGTGCCCGAACCCGGGGGCTAGGATTTTTAGGGGGGTCACCGAGATGCCCAACCTGCTACTCTTTGCGGTATGGTTTTTAGCCGGGGCCCCGCCTCCCTTGATCCGAGGGAGCTTTAGAAGCCTTCATCCGAGAGTCTAGCATTGTTTGTCCACTACAGGTACCAGAAGCCGCATATGCATTTGTTTGTTACTAAGTGACTACTACCTGTGTAGGAACAGGTATCAGGTACGCTTTGCCTGCGATAAACTGTAGAGCTAACACTACTCGTTTTGCAGCGGTTTGGGTTAATCATAAAGGACTTCAAGAATCCTCTTTTCTCCATCCCTACCTATTTATTGCTTACTACATTCATGTATTCGCATGACCACATGAGTGTATTTTCGATTGCAGTAGTTACATTATCATGTCATTCATAGTAATCGCTCCATTGCATCACTATATCTCATTTACAATTGCAATTACATAATGCATACTTTTCCGCATATACGAGTTCGATTAAGTATCATCACAAATTTATCATGCATCGATTACATTGTTGCATGATACTAATCCAAACATTCTCTCTAATTTTCTTCCGAGGTTTAATTCTTCAACATGGCTCATCGAACGGGACTAGGGACAAAACATGACATTACAAATGAACAAGTACAAAAATGCCAAGGATTTATCGACGGCTACCAAGGCCCAAAGTCGAACATCTAACAACATGAAGACCAAAGTTTTCATTACGGCTACCAAGGTCCAAAGCCGTGCGTCAAAAGAGATGAGCCCAAAGTGATATCAATGGCTACCAAAGTACAAAGTCAAGCACGAACACCAAAGATCACTCAACGGCTACCAAAGCTTAAAGTCGAATCTACAACAACATGAAAACCCCAAGGAGGTTACATCTCACCAGCCAACCACAGTCAACATCAGAGCTAATGACGAGCCCATAGAGCCGTTCACGGACATGCTACAATCGGAAACACTGGGGACATCACGCTCCTACCGATTCGACAACTGCTTCAAAGAAACAGAAACGATCTCACGACTCATCAGTCGACACATCCTCGACACTAACGAAAACTTCCATTACAGACAGGGATGATTCCCCAGCATACAACTCGAGCATTGATCCTCAACATGGAGCAATCTTTCAATCTACTTGTCAAACTCTCACCCTTGACATCGACAATCCTGAGAAGAGTCACAAGAGACAGATCCTCTAGCTTACATCCCGTCGTCAGCTTTCTTCACCATGCCAACAAAGCATTCTAGCACAAGGGGCAAACCTTGGCCTTCCCAACGACCCCGCGATATCAGGACACATGCAATCAATCAACCGTCAAATACGATCACTCGACGTCTACGGACATTCAACCTCATTGTTTCTACGATAACAAGAACTCGACGAACGCCGGATCCAAAGCATCCCCACGACAAAAACATGAACATGGACCAGATTCTTCAAGAGATGGCAAATACATAGCGTGATCGGCATCAGAAGCTCCCATTTGCGTTACCCGCCTTCCAACAACTCAAGACATGTCAGGCGGGGGCCACCGATATTCAAACCACCAACACCGGGGCATCCCAACACAAGATAAATCGTCTGGGGCAACACTTACATAATAGCTTCTCGCTACACCAAAGGACATGCAATCTACCTATCAATGACGCGTACTCGGACTAGGGCAACTCCCATCAAGCTCATCCACGTTATCTAAGTGATCAATTCAGCAGAAATTCAACTACTAACTCTTTGAAGCTCGTCCCAAGGAGAAGGCCCACCACATGAGAAGCTAGTTACCCGCCCAGACCTACCTCAACGGGCAATCAACAATGCACATCCAAGAATAATCGACTGGACGACAACATTATCATACAGATCTTGCGGAACGCAAGAGATTCCAGAAGACAATTTACTTTGAAATTACGTTCGCTGTTAAGCACTCCCTTTCAAGAAAACAACCACATTAACGGAGAAAACTGCCCCAAGCACTCAACGCAAACACTCTTCGACATTACAACACATGAAAGGGAGTATCTATTCCTTGATCAATACTTTCTTGAAAAATAAGTTACACGAGCTCACTTATTTTAGCCCTTGTCGCATGTTAACGAAGGCGTGGATGGCAAGGTGGTAATGTTTCGAGCCAAAGCCTTGAAATAGTTTTGAGCCAAAGCTTCAAAATATTCTTCGTTGTCGACAAAACGCCGATCTACCTGAATGGGAGTATTCGTTCCTCAACTCATACCTTCTCTATAGAACAGGTTACATGAGTTTACTTGTTTTGCCCTTCGGCTTGTCTCATAGGTACGTGAGCATCCTACGTAGACGACGAATGCGATGGTGGTAGAGTGGAAAAGTTTCGAGCCAAAGTTTCGAAACAGCCTTCGCTGGCAAAACAACGACGACGACAACACGAGAACAATCCGGGGCAAATCTCGGCGCTATCCTGGGGCAAATCCCCACCGATCCTGGGGCAAATCTCAAGCGATCGTATGGCAAATCCCCGACAGATCCTGTGGAAAATCTCTGAGTGATCCTAGGGCAAATTCCCGACCGATCCTGGGGTAAATATTTGAGTGATCATGGGCATATCTCCGAGCGATCATGGGGCATATCTCCAAGCTATCCTGGAACGAGACTGAGCAGTCTTGGATAACTCTTAGTTGACAAAACAACAAATAACATGAAAGGGAGTATATGTTCCTTAACAAACGCTTTCTTTGCAAAACAAGTTACATTAACTTACTGTTTGCCCTTCGGCTGTCTCATAGGCACATAAACAACTTAGGCAGACGAGAAGGTGAAGGTGGCTAGATAGAAGAGTTTCGAGCCAAAATCTAAACCTTCGTTATCAAAACAACGATATACATGAAGGGAATATTCGTTCCTTGATCAATAATTCTCAGTAAAAACATGTCACATAAGCCTACTTGTTTTTGTCCTTGTTACATGTAGGTACAACAACATCCTATCATGACAATCAAAACAACTTTCAAACCCAAGCTTCGAAACAATATTCGTCATAAACAAAACAATAAATTACATGAAAGGGAGTACACTGGCATCCTAAGCAGACAATAAAGGCAAACGATGAAGTTCCAAACCGAAGCTTCGAAACAACCTTCATCAGCGAACTTCTTTATATCCCCAAGGAATTAACTAGGGCCAAGAACACTGATAATAAACATGAAAAGGGAGAATCACACAATTATTACTCTCTTCATCAAGTTAAACGAAATCACATGAGCCTATTTCATTTACGTCCTTCGTCTCGTGGGCAGGTACAAGAGCTCCTCACAATAATGGTACAAAACTCCTATGACAAAGGCCAAGGTGGTAGGGCGACAAAGCTTCAAGCCAAAGTCTTGTCGCAATTTCGTCAATCCTTCGATTCCTACGGACGAAGATGCACTGACGAAATTACACAAAAGAGTAGTAGACGAACACCCTTATACAACGGATGCGAGAACATAACATCATTTCGTCAATCCTTTGATTCCATCGAATAAAGACGCACTGACGAAACAAACACAAAAGGGGAAGTACCATGACACTTCTTTACCTTTCTTATAAATGAAATTACATGAAGTACATTTTGTTTCTACTCTAAAAAAGAATCAAGTCGTACAAATGCACTTGTTTCCTTTTTATCTGTTTGATAGGTACATGAGCAACCTTATACAACGCATACAAAACCAGAGTAGCCATTTCGTCAAACCTTCGATTCCATCGGACGAAGACTCAATGACGAAACCATGTAAAAGGGAAGTACTAAAACTCTACTTCACTTTTCTTACAAATGAAGTTACATGAGCAAACTTCATTCTTACTCTAAGAGAAAAAAGTCACATGAACTTACTTGTTTCTCGCCATCTATTTGGTAGGTACATGAGCTTCCTTACATAATACACATCAGGCATGAGTAATCTTCGTCAATCCTTCGATTCCATCGGACGAAGATGTAATGACGAAAAACACATGGAAAAGGGAAGTATTAAAGCTCTACTTCGCTTTTCATATAAATGAAATTTCATGAGAAAACTTCATTCTTACTTTAAAAGGAACAAGTTACATGAGCTCATTTGTTGTCCGCCCTTTGAGAAGTGTAGGTACATGAACATCCTGCATTATGAACAAAGGTGTGGGCGGTCGGGTGGAAGATTTCGAACCAAAGCTTCGTGATTGCCTTTGTTGTCACCAAGGATGACCATATCGAAAGGGAGTATCATCTACACTACTCTCTAACAAATTTCTTATCATTCCCCAGATGGAGTCATACATCTATTTCCCCAGCAGGAATCGGTTATAAACACTGCATTCCTCAATAAGAGTAGAATATTCTTCCAGAATGACCATCGAGATGGGCATATTCATCTCATATCCCCAGCGAATACCCAACTTTATTATAATTTCCCCAAGCGAGAGTCGAAGTACATGAGCTTACACCTCCGTCCGTTGTCAACTACGTAGTCATGGACTCCGCACAGTACGGTACAAACTCTTATGCAACGGCGTGAGTGGTCGAGTGGAAGTCGTTCCGAGTCTAATCTCAAGGACCATGACAGGGGCATGAAAGTGCATACACTTTCCCCACGAAGCTTGCACAAGAACACGACCTTAGTACGACGTCTCCAAAGAGGTTTGCGTACGTAAACTTATTCACTATTTAAGCATTTGTGTGCCCTTTTGCATACAATTTTAAGAAACTTTTGACAAAAAGAATACTTATGAGCGAGAATGGATGATGCAAGCCCATTCCTAAACATTTACCCAAAGAGATGAGTGCAAACACCATGAGGGTTCACATGCATATGTCTGGGCGGACAAAGAATCCTTTGGCGAAAGATGCCCAGACCGGGATGAGATCAACATTTATTCTCTATCCCAAACACGGACATGACCATTGCTGCCCTTCCGAGCCAAAGTCGAAGTTTTTATACACACTAGTCCCACCGAGTATAAGGATCGCCTTACATCAAGGTTACCAGGGATATTGTAGTTAGAAACCAGAAGCGACGGAACACAGATGCGACACTTCCTCAAGGTTCAAGCGAGGAGCAACCATCAGCAGACATGCTTGCCAGTTGAGTTATACCCAGGGATGAAAACCTCCAACAACTCTGCAAGACGTACAAATCCACAAAGAGTCCAAAGCAGCTCCAATAAGGCGGAGAGAAAGAAAGAAAGCAGCGCAAATCCCTACGATTCAACAAAAAAAAACAAAAACATCGCAATAACCAAAGTCATCAAGAGCATAGCGTAAGAAAAAGAAAACAAAAGAGCAAATTAAAGCACCAGGGCATACATGAACGGTCGCAAAAGCAAATGTGCTATCTCCCGGACAAAACAAGGAGAAGACACTCCCCAAAGCAGATTTCCAAAGCTCTAGTTGGTCGTCCATCAGCCCCAACGGTGTGTCTCAACGTGCCTGTTGCCTGGTAGATGGAGAATTTGCTTGGACGATGGAACCTCTGTGGCAACAGCTTCCATTGAGGTCCTTAGACTCGTTCCTTCAGAATGACAAATTCAGATTCTCTATCCAAAGGCCTTATGCCAAAGCCACATTACAACCCGCACAAAGACTCCTTCGACTGGTACATGAGCATCCAAGTCAAGGGAATTCTAAAATCCAACTGTGACAGGTTTCATGAGTAAGAGCGAGCCCAGATAAAAGTCAGAAGTCCTTCTCCATTCTCGCCTAGAAGTGATCCTAATAAGCTTCATCAAATCAAATCATGACATGCATGAGTGCTGTGATCACACATATTTCATTACCCCCTATTTCACGGGGTCTCGTTTATTACTAACAGTTTTCTTGATTAGATCCCAAAGTACAGATCTATAATGAATACCCTCAATCCACAATTTAGGGTATTAATGAAGTCTTTGCGAGAAAATCTTTTACAAGCCACCCTCGCAAAGAGGGGCAACTGTAATACTCCAAATTTTTCGATCTGATCATGAGTGTAATGCTCCAAATTTTTCCACCTGATCGAGATTTCCTTTAAAATTGCAATCACACTCAAATCATCTAAGATTTTGGTAATTCATCATAAATCACCTTGATTGAGAAAAATCTTCAATCACATCGATTACTCCAAAACAATATATATCACATTCTCAATTTAAAAAATATCTTACCTTCTTTGTCCCATTAGACGATAAACCTAGATACAAACCCATTCATATAATCTCCAATTACACAATAACCTCACGTAAAAAAAAATCAATCAGGGATCTCTGGAATCCTCTCCTTCCTCAGAGACAAAATCATCGCCATCCCCTTTCAAACAATTATTAGACAATAAAAAAAATCAGACAATCTCCAATCAGAGAGACGTACCTGACCTCCAGACACGCACCACCCCCTCCGGGGAACCAGAGATTCCACCTCCCATTCCGGGGAATCGGAGACAAATTCCTCCACATACAATCGGAGGTCAACTCCTCTAGGTATACACAGAAACCTGAGCCAATGACTCCCCCTCTCCAGTGCTGACGAGCCAAAACCTTCCGACCAGCCGACATCCTTCTCTCCGACGACACTGCCTCCTGCCACAGCCACAACCCAAGCATGGTGCGCCAAGGCAGCCTTCTAACGGACTCCCCGACATCCTTCTTCTTCCTCGAGACACCCCGAGGCGAGGCAACCCCTCAGTGAGTTTTCAATTTTTTTTTTTTTTATATATTCATTCAGCCCGTCTTTTAATTTAGAACATGGCTGACCATCTTTTACATTTGCTGAACTCATCGCACGTGATGTGGGGAACGCGAAACCGAGCCCCGACGGAGCAGCGTAGCCTCGACTAGAATGCAAGGGAGTCAGTCCGCAGGCCATAAGTTTCATGTCCATTGTTGGACTCAAACAAAATCTAGTTGTATCGATCCTTTATCCTGTTAACACGATTGTGATTAAATTTTAGCCAATTTGATTGAGTTTTCCTTTACTTTTGACTAATTATACTTGGGTTCCATATGCTAGAATAACGAATTACAAAAAACGCATGTGCTTGATCTTATATGTTTTTGTTTCTCGGGATACACTTTTACTATAAAGATAATTTTTATAAAAACGTTTAATGATCTTTGTTTTGATATATTATGCACGAATTTATCATTTTTAGATTTCAAGTTATGATTTTTTTTAATATTAACCATATTTCTTCTATGTTTTCAGTACTATGTATCATAAACTATTTTGTTTTAAAATTTGCACATGTTCAAAAATTTTGAAATTTTAATATGTTATTTCTTATATGACTAGAAAGACATATAATTTTATTTTACTGAATTTTGACATCTTCTTATTAAAATATACTTAAAAAGATTTCGACATGTGATCTGAACGTTTTCAACAGTTTTGTTTCGGTAAAATCGATTTCATTTGTTTTTTGTGAATCTATTTCCTATAAACTTTTCACAACCAAGATCTCCCTTAAGTTAAGCATCTTTTAACACTGGTTTTGCTTCATTTGGATTTCTGGATCAAAAGTTACATATTTTTCTTTAAGTGGTCTACAATCAGATCGCGTGTCGGGTTCCACCTAATTTCGTGAAAGTTTCTGCTATGTTGGGCTTAATATCATAATTCTAAAATTTGATACTTCTTGTTTTTATGAGGTTAAGAATATATTCCTATAATTTTATGATTTTTTAGAGCCCTTTTGCATATTTTTCAACATTTTCCCTACATTACATCATTGAGTTGTTTTGGGCTCTTTGATTGTTTTATTATTGGGCTTGCAGGTACCTGCGGACCATCGACGTCATTGGTCAACTTCAACATACCTAGAAGGAGTCTCTGTAGACGGTGCTCAAGACATGACACGTGGAGTTCGACCGCGGTAGATGCTTCACAAAAGCGGCCCCAACTGACGAGCTTAGTCGATGACATGCCATCCCGGCAAGGCACAGGTACATGAGGGAGGGGGTCTCGTTTTTTTTTTATTTTCACATGTAACGGGTCGTGGGCCCAAGTGCATAGGCCCACGATCACCACCCTTCCCCGCTCCTTTTGATCTTAATAATTATCTGTGCTTGGCCGCATGCCTTAGGCTCATAGGTTTATCATCGCATGTTGTTTTTCAAACACACATGAGTTCGGGTCCAAAGCTCGAATCGGGTCCAGCCTGTAAAACGTTAACATGAGTCCGGAGTCATGCCCGGATCGGGTCCAACACCCGTTAACAAAGAACAAACTTTTGGAGCAAACGCCACCTTTTCGCATGTTCGAATGTAAGAGTTAGGAACTAGTAATCCCCGAACCAACTGTTTTCTTCGACATAAACAGATTTTGTAAATAATGTCGGTGGCGACTCCATATAGTTTACCTAGGTTAAACATTTTTACGGAGCCATTTTGGATGAGGAACTGACGACGCGAGCCGCTTCCGATTTCTCCCGAATGTTCCTTCTTCGGATCATGCTCCCCCTTTCGCCCGGCGCCTCTTAAGAAAACATAAACGGTCGGCGAGGGCCTGAGCAGGCCCAGTTAGGAACCTAGAAAGGGATCGCCCAACTCCCTTCTGCAGCGACCGACGCTCGAGTCGTGACGTCGACCGGATTGGGCCTTGGGGGAGCGGGCCCGAATTCTCGTGTCGTTCGTACCGCTATGCGCGTGCTAGGCCGGAAAGAGCACGTACAATGAGCAATGCACGTCTGCTGCATGAGTCTGATGAAGCCATTGAGGGGAAGGGAGGGAGGATTAAGAAAAACTATGATAAGATGTAGAACCGCAAATGCGAAAGGATAGGATGGAAGTGGGAGAAGTGAGGCCGAGGATAAGCAAAAAGGTGGACGGATGGGTATGATATGAGGCGATGGGATGAAGTCGTATTAAATACTTAGCTTCTGAGGATGAGGTAGGCTTGACGTGGGGACATCCGTGTCTATGAGGATAACTCCAAACACACAGGGTTTGCATGCAAGTTGATGGGCGTAGCAACTCTTTTCTTGACTCGTTGTTGCTTTAAATTGGGATTTCCTCACATCTAACTCGTGAGCTACCATCTACGTAAATTGTACGGCGAGGAGGACGAAGACGACAGGATAAACTACTGGGTTAGTAAAGGTTTTTGTATATTTACTACGAGAGTAAATTGGTAATTTCACAATAACTATAGGTTTATAATGAATGTACTGTTTACCTTAGTAAATTACTAAAATATTTAATAACTTTTTATTAAATTTTCTGAAAATTTCGCTCGGAAATTAATAAAAAATTACGAAAAAAAGTCACTTTTAATAATTTCCAAATAATTTTACTATGTTCAATAGTATTTTGCTAATTTTAGTAAATAACGTAATGGTTATGTGTACGTACTGTTAGCCGCTTCCGCGGTCGATGGGGTTGGCATTTTTTCCATGGAAAAGGGCAAAGATGATGTTAAACTATGTGTCCTTGTCTGGATTGCACATGATCTCCAACTCAATATCCCTCCTCCTTCTCCTTAATCAAAACATTCCAGAGACATGAAAACCCTAAAGGAAAAACCAAACTTGTCGAGGTTGTTGTTTGTCCTGAAGGGCAAACTGTAGGAACTGATTAAAGGGACAAATCAACCAAAGATGTGATCTAATGTAATGCAATGCAATGTAATGTCGTCAATCAATCCAGCATAAGGTTCCGACATGAACAAAGGCATGGAACCAACTGGGCAAACCCGGGATGACAACATCCCTAAACTTGCCCTTGTCTGGATCCACAGCAACCAATGCCCTGCTCTTGTACTCCAACAAGATCTCCCCATTTTCAAGCACACCCAACACCCTCGCAACCCTCCCTCCGCTCGAATTCTTCCATATCTTCATGATCGTCTGGTTCACGTGCTGCTTCAGACCCTTTGGCATGTACGCCCGGACGTTGTACTCCTTCACCCATGATTCCCTGTCCCCGTACTTCTTCATCCCCCAGATCTCCATCCTCCCGTAGTTGCAGTATACTATCGCGGTCAGGCACCCCCGTTGGACCCCCAGTTGGTAGTTCCCTTTCGCCAGGGACCCACCTTCCGGTTTCGGGACTTCGTGGAATCTCTCCTCTGCCAGGTCGACGGACACGATCTGCCTCTCCGATCGGTGTCTCCTGGGGCCTGTTACCCAGTGTAGCCTCCCGTGAATGAACGTCTCCGGCTGCTTCCTTTCGATCTGGTAGGGCGCTTTCCCCAGGCTCCGCCACGTTGGGCATGGCTCAGTCCCCCCAAGGGCGAGGACTTGGACGTCTGATTGCATTTGCTGGATCCTCCTAGGATGTCGTGAGGAGGATGTTTTCGTGGAATTCGCGTAGTATACAACCTTGATCACCTTGTATTGTCTTGTGGAGTGGCTGTATCCAAACCCGAATATCACTTCCTGGTCCGTGTATTGCCTCGACTGGGGCAGGCTACGGAACTCCCCAGTGAAGGGATTGTACACGCAGAGAGGCTCCCGGAAGAAAGAGTCGGAGAGGCAGAGCAGGCCGTTGCAGGACCCCACGACGTCAAACTCCGGCATGGAGTCCCGGAACGGCAGGGAGAATCTCCTGACCACGGGAGCCCTTTCCTGAGGAGATGGGATTCCGGAGGACGCCATGGTGGCAGATAACTCGACGAACCTGAGCTGGTTCCTGATGGGGTAGTCGCTGTGGAATACTAGGAAGGGCCCGTTCTCTGCCGTGAGCGAGAGGTGGTCATCCACGAGGAGGGGATCCTGGGAGAGGGACCTCCACGACCTGCAGACGAGACGGAACCGGATGAGGGACGTGACGGGCAACCGGTAGAGGACGTCGAGGATGATCTCCCGCGGCAAATCTTCCATCCTCGTCGTCCCCGGAGGAAGGGAGCAGCCCAGCTTCATCTTCTTACATGGTGGCGGCTGCGGGGGGAGAACATCGTGGTCCATGGGGACAATGAAAGGATAAGACAACGAACGAATGGTTAAGGACATGTCCCAAAGTCTAAAGAACAACCAAACAAAAAAAAAACACACGCAAAGCAAAGCTTGGGAGATTAAAGTAAAAATCGACAAGTGATTAGAGGTGATCATTCGTGACTAGTAGTAGGACACAAAAACTTCCAAGCCTAAAGAATTCCATCTTTCTCTTGTTGTCGTGGGAAATCATGAGGTGAATTCATGTATGATAAAGGCCCGCCGTAGACTCACATAAGAACTTCCTCATTGGGCATGAGATAGACAAATCCCCATCTGGGTTTTCTTTACAGACAAAAGAAGATAAAAGAATACAACTTCAACTAACAGATGTGTTCTTGCAATGACAAACAATTTCTAACGTAGCTTCTTCCTCTAACTCCTCCTTTAAAATATGATAATAGCAATAGATGTGTAATTTGTCAAATTTTAGGGGGCAGCCTAAAATGTCAAACCCATCTCTCGATCTTCACAAGCACTAAATATTGATGTGACAATTTATTAATAATAAGAAAAAGATGCCTCCCCTTTTCTCCTTTTGTTTTTTAATATGATGCTTGGTATAAAGATAAGCTAGCTGTATTTTTCTTGCCAAGATGTAGAGATTGGAAAGTATGATACACACGCTCATGATGTTGATATGATCTTTGCCAAGCCAAGTCGTAATATGCACAAGAATATTCCCAATCTTTATATTATTGAAAGAAAAGGACTTGGTTTGTTTTATGGGTGAGTCTCGATTGTAATTTGATGAATAGGGTTTGTATTTGAAACACAATAAGATTGGGGAGGTGGTAATAAATACTATACTCCCCTCTACACCTCCCTCCTAAACTAGAAAAGCTATTCACCAATCATATTTGTTGCATTTACATAGATTCACCAATCACTCATCATGCCCTTGGAATAAGCATGAAGGAGGTGCCATTTTCCACATCTAAGCCTCAAAATCAGGGCGCTGGAACCTCCGCGGTGCACAATGTTGGGAACAACAGTCCTGAGGTTCTGGGCTTTATGTTCGAACACAGGGACGTCGAGTTTCCGTCGTTGCCATCGTAACGCAGGTTAATATCGCTGACCTGCACGTTCTGGCAGGGGACTTCTGCACTGCATGCGAGTTTGACGGTCACTGGCGTCGAAGAAGTTCCCTGGATCCTCGTGAAGAAAATGTCGCTTAACTTCACCCGGGAGGGGACCTGAAATAGAAATTCGAATTTCTCAGTACGAGAATGAATCGATGGGGGTAAGATGGCGTGCTCAGAACAGGCCTTTAGCTGGCATCTGCCATATGGACAGTACTGCTGATCGATCAGTATCGGAGTGCCCACGTTCATCATCTTTATGTCTTCGAAATGCAGATTGGAGGCCAGGCTGCTGATGGATGCCGGCCAGGTCTTAACCCTGACGCCATTCATCGTGTTTGTTAACGTGCAGTTCTTTACAGTCAACCCTGTTACAGGCTGCTCGCCTTGGAACTGCCCCAGGCTTCCTACGCTGATCCCATGGCCAGGGCCGCACGTCACGCCGGAAACATACACCCGCTGGCTCCCATCTCCGAAAGAGATGCAGTCGTCCCCTGTCTTAATGTCAATACCCGTAATGTTGATTCCTGTTGACCGGCCAATGTGAATGCCGTCGGTATTCAGGCTGTTTCCAGGGGCGTTGATAGTCAACTGCTGGAGCGTCACATTCTTGCAGTTGATGAGCTCAATGTGGAATAACTTGCTGTTTAGGGAAGTGATATCCTCGATGAATCCATTTGTGATGGAAGAGAACTCCAGATTCTGCCCAGCCGAACATCGTCAAAACCTTTTTCGGACAACTTTTTTCCAACGACGACAATGCTTGGATCATAGAAAGACTTACAGAAGGGAACGAACCGCACATACCGCCCCTTTGGCATCCGTTCTTTGACCAGGCCACCGCTCCTTGTCCGTCAAGGGTCCCACCGCCGGACATGGTAAGCCGATCGATGTTCTGGAATATAACCCAGGCCCCCTGCGACTTCACCTTTTTCAGGTCCGATGGAGCCATGAGCGTCCCCTGAAGCTGGACGTTCACGGAGGAAGCCTTGCATGGGCCCTGAAAGTTCAGCGAGCCAACCAAGTAATTCCCAGGGGGGATCATGAATGTGGTGACCGGACCCGCATCGGAAGCACACGCGTCCTTCCACGCATTCATCATTGCACCGGTATCGTCCGACCTTCCGTCGGCTCTGGTCCCGTAATGCCTGACGTCGAAGTTGGCACTATATACCCCGTTGAAGCACATCCAAACCCACAACAAAACCATCGTCGGGACAGTGATGTTCTTACAACCGGCCATGATCTTACCTTGTTTCTGATCCCACGAAGCGCTCGTGAATGGTCAGATTCTCAGACTCGGATGTTCGATTCTTATACAAATTTCGAAAGGGAGTGGGGCAAGAAACAGCACCACAAGATTCTTTGGCCTAATTAGTTTGGGGCGATTTCTTTTTCGCAATGTCATATTGAACGGTGAATATGCAAAGTCCAGATCTTCGGAGTAGTAATGAATCATTGTGTTCCACTCCTTAAAATTGAAGGGCTAATGAACATGGGATGTTCTTGTAAGAGTTTGGACAAATTTAGCTCTTGCAACGCACGTGTACATATGTAGATTCGAACTCGTCTATTCAGGAAACAACTTCCCCCCTTCTTTCGAATGCAACTACTTGGCTTAAGGGCAGTCAAGTGATATCCGAAACACGCGAGGTTGAACTGTCTTAGGTTGTCCTAGTTCATCCCGTTGATCCCAGAGAACTGGTAGGAGCCACGTTTCTTCCTCCTGATGACGACGACCCAGGTGATGACTTCCATAGTGACCGCGGTCGCCCCGAGCACGGCGAGGATCCCGCTGTACGTCATCGTCCACGCCCTTCCTGGGTCTAGTTTCTCGAGGCCGATGTACACGTTGAAGATGCTCAGCGCGATCGCGACGTACCCACATGAATGATGGTACACGTTCCAGCATGGCCTCATCCTGTGATCCGGTTTCGGCCTAATCAAGAGCGCCAGAACCTGTTTGACGCACGAACAAAGTGAATAAATTATTTCCATTGTGGTATGTTAAGTCAATGGTTGCATGTAAACTTGACGAAGTGGGTCGCACGTTAATTTGGTCCGAATGTATTGAACAACTAATGATAGTAATGATGATGATGATGAAACCTGGAGGGTGCCGAGGATGACGAGGACGAGGCCGATGTTGCCATGAGGGGAGGAGCCGTAGTTGCCTCCTAGCCTACGGCCGGTGATCCAACCGAATACCCCGACAGCATAGGCCGAGGTCTGACAGGCAGTGTGTAGGTAGAACCAGGCAGGGTCAGCCGACTTGAACACCTTGAGGTACCTCGCAAAGATCATCCCGGCCGGCATCAATGTCCCCCAGCTCACCGCATTCAGCACCCCATGAAACTGTCTCCGGATGATCCAGTTCAAATCAATTCATGTCCATAGATATACGTAAAAGATCCGACTTCGGCCTACGGCATGGTGTTAGTGGTAAGAAAGAGGTAAATACTCACGTTCCGACGTCTTTGGTCGTATACTGCCGGTCCTGTCCATGCTGAAGCCCCATTCTCGCCAGCATTTCCGCTGGGAACCCTTTTACTGTTTGTGCCTTTGCTGGAGAAGTCGAGCTTCATCACCGACCTCATGTTAGCCTCCGTGAAAGGGTGCACACCCGGAACTCCGTCGCTCCTCATCGAACCAACCTGCCAGACCTGGTTCGCCCCGGGACCCACTACGCTTCCCAGCCGAAGCCTGGCAAATATAGTCATCTCGTCATTTCTGTACGACCCCGACAATATGGGCACGGGGAAGCTGAGGTTCCCCTCATGGAGATCCGTGTTGACGGAATCCACCGACGAGGTGTAAGCATAGACAGAACCGCTCGACGTGAGGTAAGCCACGAGCGACTGCGACCCAACCATGGCACCCCCAGAGGGGTTGACTGCCCAAGAGATCCACTGGGAGGGGGCGGTACTGGGCCTACGGAAGGCAACATCGGCGGTGGACGTGGAAGGGGTGAAGTTCCAGTGGAGGAAGGAACCGAGGACGGGGAGGTCGACGCAGGACGCGTAGGAATTCCCGTCGGGGAAGGAGTAGCCGCTGCACGATGAAGATGCCTGGGAATGGGAGATTGAGACAAGGGAGGAGAAGGAGAACGTCAACAAGAGCAACGTTGGTGTAAGAAAAGATTGTAAGGGTGGGTTTGATGGGGATTTGGACATTGTCTCCGAACTATTTTCTTCTTTTTTTGTCTTTTTTTCTTTCTGGGTGTTTTGTTTTCCTTTCTGGGTAGAAGTGAATGCGTTTTATTGCATGAGAAATGAACAGGAAGAGGAGGATTTGGTTGGCAAAGGGAGAGGTGGAGATTGGGATTCCATTACGTTCTGCTTAGGATTGTTCCATTCGTAATTAATAGCATTTTGTTTGTTAATCTGAAACTAACATTTGGTTACGGGTCGTTGGGCCCATATATGGGCTTTATATATGGGCCCAATTGACAATGGGCCTAGTTGTGGCATCTTTCGGTCTTCAGTTTTACCTACCTTACCTTGAAAGCGAAGTCCCCGCTGCAACTGTTTCTATCCCTTTGGTAGTGGTAGGTTGGTTATCGATCATGACACACTTCATACACTTCCCCCACGTATTAATGTTGTTAGCATTGGACCCTTCGTCGCCAGCAGCCTGACCCAGTTCGTGATTCTCCCTCTCATTTTCCACATCCACAATCCCAGAGATCTCACGGCGTTGGCATCGGCCTGCCTTTTCCTGCTCTTCCTCGGTTCTGCCTATTTGCCTATTGCTTTGTCTGCTAGTTGCTTTACGTCCACTGCAACCAAGTGCTTGGAGTTGGGATCAAGACGGACTCTGCTGGGATGACTGGGACTCGTGCGCTCTGATTTCATTCCCTGATCATAACTCGGGACAGATAGTGATGTTGCCCTATGTCCTGGATCCGACGGTTAAGCTGCAGATGAGCCATCTTCTTTCTTGCAGGCTCAACACCTACGTCCTGTCGTCCTCTGCTGCCCTCTACAATGAAAAAATGGCACCTGTCCACAATGGTCCTTTTCATTCAATGATCTCTAGTATACATCGACCATAGATGTCTTTACCGGAACTGCCGGTGCACGTCAGGACAGCACTCATACTCTCAAAGTCATTCATGGTATCTTCAATGCCGTATCCTGGGGGATTCTTCTCCCAACTGGCGCTGCAATTGGTCAGTACCTAAGACACAGAAAGTTGCTCGGGCCAGCTTGGTTCTATGCACATGCGGGGACTCAGCTATTCACGTTCTTTCTAGGGACGGTGGGTTCGCAAACAGGTATAAGGCTTGGGGAACTCTCCCCTGGAGCAGCCTATGTCACACACAGGAAGCTTGGGTTTGCAGTGTTCAGCCTGGGGGCCATCCAGACGATGGCGTTGCTGTTTCAGCCGAAGACCGCACACGTCTTCAGGAAGTACTGGAAGTAGTACCATCATTTTGTCTGATACACCTGTAATTGACATACTCTCTGCCTATGGACACTGATCGGCATCTGCATATCATTGGAGGTGAATAGCTGGGTGATCTTCAGTAGGAAATCCAAAGAGGAGGAGGGAAGGATTCATTGGGACTTCTGACAAGGAAGTGGAAGCTTCCGCTGAATCCTGCTGCTCAAACAATCCCTTACATGTAGTTACTGAGTTTTCGTTCAGTCCAAGGCTATGTTATTACAACAAACTGCAGGGTAACACATACACCACGAGTTCACCTGTTAGAGAAGCACCTGCAAGTCACTAGTCATTCGACGCAGGCATGGCTGCCTTCAGGTCGGACTCGGGTAATCTTAGAACAAAAGGATAGCTAGGCTAGCTACTCGCAAGACTAGGGCAGTCAAAACCATTCGAGCTTGTTTTATAGCAATAGTAATTAATCGTTGTTGTTTTAAGGTCAATCTATTCACCCGTCTGGATAATATTTTTCCTTGTTCACTAATAAATCGACTAATTAAACTCCCACAGCACCTCATCAACTAATTTCCACAGAAACTGCAGTAGAGATGAAAGAAACTAAGCTGCCTGAATCGAAGCTGTGTGTTTTCATCAGAAGACTGCAGCATAAACTGTCATCCTTCTCAACTACAAGTTCAAGGGAACCTTCTAAGGCAACATGCGCCCGTTATCAGAAAGAAATGACACATGCCAACAAATCGAGTCCGTCAATTGTATAATCCCATTGTATAGATGGAAGGGAAAGGATAACATCTACGTAGTAAACTTATTGCAGGGGAACCCTACATGGGTATTCCCCTCAAAAGGTTTTTCACACTGGTAAAAATCAACAATTCCAGTTACAAATCTGCAGGTTAAAGAAAAAGAAAGAACGAACTGGACAAGAACCTCACAAACTTGCCAGACAAATTATGGAGAGAAGAAGAAAATCTACCCAAGTAGAAGAAAGAAAGAAAGAAAAAAGTCATATCACTCTATGATGTTTTTCTATGTATCTCCACCTCTCCAAGGATGCATGATACATTTCCGACTATATCTCGAAATGCTAATTTTACAATCACTCTCTCAAGTACCCGGAAAACATTAAAGCCCTAAAGATTGTTGTACCTCCAAAAGCTCAAGCCTCAACCACAAAATCCTTTTCTTGTAAACTATCTGTAAAATTCTCTTCTCCCAAAACAGACACTCCCGTTAGCTCTAAACAACCAATGTTTCCTCCAACCCGGTGGAAAGACAACTCTCGGAATAAACCGTTCACGGGCTTCATAGAAACGCAGCTTCACCTAATAGCATTCTGGTATATGAGAACAATCTTCTAGGATGCAATATCTGATCAAGGAAAAAACAACATTATCAGCTTTAATTACCAGGATGAAGACTAAAGGGAATCTGCTACAAAAAGAATGCAATAATAACAATAACCGACAAAGCATGAAAAAATACTTGCAATGCAACCTCATTTCTCATTACTCAATCAGGTAATTGCTGTAAAGGCTTCCAAGTAGTTTGATCACCTAAAACTACACATTTCTCATCCCAATATGTTCTTCTCTTATTAGTGCATTCACGTATAGTTCTCTCGCAACCAGAGCATTAAAAGATAATCCTTAATATGCGGGCTTGGGATTTGGGACATCCCACGTTGACCAGCACTCTCGAATCCTTATCAACCAATTTAACAAGACTGATAAATTCAACGAGATATCATCAACTAATGAAAATAGCATTCTGTATGAGAACAAAACCTACCTTTATTTCTGTAAGGATTCTCTATGTGCCTACCGCCCATAATGGATTTCATATCCACTTTTTTTCCACGTCGAATGATAGTTATAGCTCTCACTTATTTTCATGAACCAGGGGGGACCAAGTTCTAAGCATTATGATGATTGAACCAACCTAGCAGAGATAGACATACTACATCATTCTTGACCAACTATACCCACTTGACATGAACGCAAGGAAGTGTCAATTGATGAAAGGTAAGCTCTTGATTGAGAGTTCTAATCTTCTAGATTCCCAGAAGAAGAATCACAATCCTCATCCACATTTTATCTTCAATTACCTATAGGCCAGTTTTAACCATCTTACGGCACCGGGTGCCACATTTTTGGAACATTATCTGATCTGTAACTTGAAATGAATATGAAGATGAGAATTTAGCATTCATTCCGCAACCAGGCAGACAACGCCAAGACCTATTCTGTCATACATGATTCAGAGTATATTAGCAGCATATGTTGCAGATGCAAGAATTCAGATGTTGATTTTACCAGCATCATGAATGACTATTGTAACATTCAACTGGCCAACATGAGAAGAGAAATAACTTGACTAAAAATGGTCATGTCAGATTCGTATGGGATAGTTTCAAGCCAAGAATCTTGACCATGCAAAGTTCCAGTCTGTGACTAGGTTGATAATTTTATTGTCCTGCCATATTAGGGCATTTTCGAGATTTCTTCCAACTGGAGAGTACAGTACAGATAAAAAGCACCAAACTAGCCAGTGTTTGATAGTATAGAAGTGATCTGGTCATTAAAAGGCGAGTTGGCAACAACTAGTGAAGAGAACTACCTTCAGTTGACTCTTTTATTAACATTATAATCGCCAACATAACCTGGAGAACTTTTTGCCGGGACATCTGCAGCTCCACTGCTGATGCCGTAACCCAAGGGACCTGGTCCTCCTCTCTCATTATTAGACTGGCGCCAAGTGGATTCTCCATAAACTGAGCCACTGCCATAGAGGTCACCAATCCCGGTGTCATAGGCACCATTCGTTGAACCATAAGATGATGCCAGGGCACCACTTGATCTGCTTGTTCGTCCATATCCAACACCACCCAAACCATAGTTGCTGTTGTTACCACCTCCATAAACAAAACCTGTACCATCGCTAGAGACATTATTGCCACCCCCCTGTCCAGTGATTGGGGCAGAAGTCCAATTAACTCCAGCACTACCAAAACTGTTTCCTCCAATATTCATATTTCCAAAACCCGTGCTCGCAGTAGAATTTGCAGGGTTAGCCGTCTGATTCAGACCACCATTTCCCCATAAGTTCCGGGTCACGGAGCTGAAAAAGGAAGTGTTACCGCCATTGCCTCCATCGTAACTAATTGCGCTGTTAAATCTATTAGAGTTTCCCATGTAATGAGGACTCAAGCCCCGAGCATAGTTAATGTTGCTAGTGAAATTTGTGGCCCCTCCATAACTTGGGCTAAGTCCTGCATCAAAATTTAAGCCGAATGCAGGGAACCCACTTCGACCTCCCCCAACAGGGCTGAACCTACCATCCATTCTAAGTCCATAGCCTCCGACAGCACTGGGAGTATATCCCTGAGTGTAGCCACTGAGAAAGTTGTTGACACGGCTGATCCCATAGTTATAACCACCAAGAGGGCTACGAGTAGGGCCGGGTGATAATTCCTTGGGAACCGCCCTCTTCACCTCAACCATTTTTCCATTGAGCTCATGGAAAGTATTCAGCAAAACCTTATCCACCGATTCCTCAGAATCATAGGTGATGAAACCAAAACCTCTGGGCCTCTGAGTGTTATGATCATACATCACAACAATGTCATTAACTGCCCCAAATTGTTCAAAGTACTTCTTAAAGTCACTTTCTGTGACAGTGGATGCTAAACCGCCAACAAAGATCTTCTTTGTGCGGCCAGGACTAGGAGAGCTATTTATGATGCCAGTATTTCTACCTAGCATGTTTTGGTCATCCCTTGGGACAGCTTTCTTAGCCTCAACCTGCAAAACAGGGAAACAAACAATCAAAACCGATTCGAGGACAACAATCAACTAATTATTTTTAACTCTTAGTTCAGGGAGAGAAATTTCAGTTGTGATGAGTGATGCCACACGAACACAAAGGAAGAATTAGAAGATAAGGCTTATACTTATATTTCGATCCCAAATTTAGTTGAATTTGGAACCTGATTTCATCCATTCCTGCAATGGCATAGTCAGTTTTACGATCCCTATGAAAATGATATATCTCAACTCTGACTCAGAGGGTCTATGATAGATCAATGAAGAACAAAAAAGAGGGGGAACGACAGTTACCATCCTCCCATCAATGTTGTGTTTGTCCTTTATGACTCTATCAGCCACCAGGGGATCGGCAAACACCACAAAACCAAACCCACGGGCACGACCCGTTGTCCGGTCCTTCATGATGATTGCCTCCACTACTTCCCCATATCCGCCGAAATACTCCTTCAGTCTTTCTTCATTAGTGTCCCACGATATTCCACCGATGAATAGCTTACCATTATCGGATTGCATTGCCTCTGGGTAACGGGAAAATAATCCAATAAGCATATTAAAACGAAAATAAGCAAATCTCAATTTAATCAATCTAAACAATATCAGTATGCAACTCGTCAGAGTACGTAATCCCCTCGTTCCCCAGCCGTTTCCACATATTAGCAAGATCTAGCCAAAAGCAAACAATCAACGATCAACAAGCCATGAACCCCAATCATCAAACTAATAACCCAGAGTGATCGAGCCAGAATGCAGCAGAGTAAATCCAATCTACACAACTCAAGCATCAATACAAGAACCAGAACAAGGAAAATGAGAAAACCCAATCCCGGGGAACCAATCAAAGACAGACAATCTCTCCACCATCTCAATCACGACTGAAAACTAAGTCGTCCCAAGATTCAATCAAACTCTCATCAGATCCTACCATCATTCAGCAGGACACAAAATCATCACATTCAATGAAGATCCGCGGAATTTTCAAGAATCCCAGATAAGATCCCAAACTCGATCATCAAGACAACAACATTACTCACCGATCAACGACTAAATCCGCCAACCACCCAAAACCTCCTTCCCCCTAAAAGCAAAAAAAAAATTAAAAAAATGAAAGAAAACTATTTCGAGATCCGATGATTAACACTGACTGAGGGCATGATCTCCCCCTTCGCCCCCGACACCCCGACCTTAAAAAATACAATCCTTCTCCTCACGACCCAATTTTCCACTCCCAAATTTTTTAAGAAAAAGAAGAATTTGTTCAATTTTTTTTAGAAAAATGATGGTGCGTCCCCAATAGCACAAAACCAGAGAGAGAGGGTGTGAAGATAGGGAGACGCAGAGAGAGAGAAAGGAAGAAAGAAAAAAGGGAGGGGGAAGAGATTACAGCTCTCTTTATGCCGAGTTTATATAGATATAGACCTTCCCCCACCCCCTCCTCACCCCCATTTTTAAAAAAAAAATGTAATTTTTCCTGCGGTAAGAAGATAAAAATCCAATCTTTCTCAGCACCCAGTTCAATTAAAATTTCAAACCTTTCTCGCATCCAGACATTTTCTTTTTCATATCAGTGTCTTGCAAGTGCGGTTCTCTTCCAATTGTTGTTAGGGGAGGGACATTTCTCTCTGGATCAAGAACATGTATCACGGTTTTGGGTACAATATTGATTGTTGACGAGGAAATGCAGTGTCCCTAGTGCAATTTTCAAGCTTTCGAGCGATGGCGGCCGCAATGGTCAAATCAGATCGTCCGGTCGAATTCATAGAGTCCAGTTGATATCGAGACGCGATCAAATCAAGTTGTTATACCACTTTGAGTTTCGAGTGAATTTTGATTGAGTGGGTGTTAATGAACTGTAATTTATAGAAATGGTAATGTGTGAATTTGGACAACTACATTAGTCGTAGTCATTAGATGTAAGAAATCCATTCCAAGTTTGAAAAGAAAACCAGGATTGTTGGGATACCATCATCCAATTGGAGGAGGGAATGGACTCTTCACTCATCCTCTTAGAGGAACCTTGCGTTGCAAGACATGGCGATGATTACAATGACCCTCTTATGCACGCACATATTCATCAATAGGATAATCAGGAAAAGGCTATACTTTATATATATATATATATATATATAATTGACATGGAGGATTTCCTTCGTGGTGTCCACAAAACTATGCCATGACGTTTCCAAGGTAAGAAAGGGGGGAGGTGTTTCTTGGTCTCCCTCTTTCTCTTGTACTAAGCTATGAATAGCTGTCCTTGTATTGTTCCCATCTCGAAAGAAGAAGATGTCTGTCCAGGCAACCAGTCGATTATTCCCATGAAAGATGAACAAAGACATTTACAAGTCATTTCCACAGTCACAAGGATGCAAAAATTCTTCCAAACCTGTTCTTTGTCTATTACAATCCATCTTCTTACAAGTGGAGCCTATGCAATGAATTTGACCATAGCTCATGGGCTAGGCAGGCCCTTTTGGGGGGAGTTTGATGAATGATGATGGTGCTTTCTTGTTAACTCAAAAAGTAAAAACATGTAACTAGATGTTGTTTCCTGTTCTCCCACCCTCCTCCCCTCGTCTTAGGTTTTAACCTTTCTTCTGACAGGAACAAATATGTCAAGGACAATACTGGGTAGTTGGCTAAATGGGTATGGACAGCTTGAAATGGGAAATTAGTGGGAATATAAGATAAAGACCCACATGCAATGCACAATGACTAGGAGGAGGAGGAGATGCCAATTGCCAAATGCCCCAAGTGTTTGCCTCCTCAGTAGACCCTTACATCCTTTCATCTAGTTTTCCTTAATGCTTTTTAATCTAGTTCCAACCCCAATTAACACTAAGCTGTTATTTCATCCTACCATCTCCCAACGACACGCCATCCATGTGGTTTGTTCAAAGTATTGGGGAAGAAGTCAAATTTCCCTGCTTTTATTACCACCGGCCGCACATTTAGGAAACCAAAACCAACTTTCTCTCCATCACCCACCATTCATGGAAACCGCGGAGTTTCGTGTGAAAAGGGGAGGTATCCCTTTTCTGAGCACGAAGAGGCCTTAAAGAGTCTGTTCATCTAAACTACCCTCCAAGGGGACAACCCCACCACCTAAAGTAGCCTGCAGTAGAAGGCCAAACAAAGGTTAAAAAGCAAGGGAGAGAGAGAGAGAGAGGAGGGTTTTGGCCATGGTAGCAAGTGTTGCCCGCTCAGACAACAATCACAGCTATCCCCACATGTCTGAAGTAAAGAAGGAGCTCGTCCCTGTAAGGGAGGGAAAGGGGTCCTTCCCTTCATGTGAGTGAGGAGAAAAACCTACTCATTTGAGGTAAATACCATATGCCCACATACACACACACACACACCAACTTTTCCTTCTTACCTTTTTGCCTACCCAAAAGAATAACATTCCTCCCTTTATCCCCCTCCTCTGTCAGGCCATTCATGTCTCCCCGGAGGTAATTCTATTGAGCTGCACAAATCCGCAGCCTCATTCATTCCAAAGCCCCCCCCCCCCTCCTGCTCTTACTGCCTAGAGACTATTCATTGGCACCAAGCTAATGGCCTACCCAACCTGTGCGGAAAGAAACAGCAATGTAGTCCAAATCATGGCAGTGGAAGAATTAGTTTTAGTAATTTTAGAGAGATTCGTCGTCGACCGTGGGAGATGAACTTGGGATTGCACTCCTCGCAAACTTGTGGCCCAGCCGGAGAAAGATCCCTTATGTAAAACCATAAGGAACCTGAAAAACTCTCCGAATACGGATGAGCTCATCCACCGGTCAGTTGAATGATCGCCCTTCTCCTGCTCCATTAGAAGAACTTCTGCAAGATCGGCCGGATGTTACATTGACAAGTTCTCGACCGCCATGTAATTCTACCATTGTAAACAGCCCGGAGATTCGTCTGCAGTGCCGCATTTCTTCCCTAATCATATCTCATAACATTCTCAACCAAACGGATAACATCCCCTTCCCTCACCTTTCAGCATGCACCCAAAACACTCCTTCCCGTGTCCTGACGGGTTAGAGGATGGAGGCGGTGGGGAAGGCGAACGGCACCGGCGAGAGAAGCATGGCTACGGTGGTCCTGGTGACAAATGGGGATCTGGGAGATTAGAATTAGGGATAGGGATAGGGATAGGGATAGGACTATGTAAGATTTGTTGGGATATAGAAGAGGGAAGGGAGATTGATCTTTTTATGGTAAATGTGGACCGGAACACCAGTGCTTTCCACGTACTTACGGCTGGTTTAAAAAAAAATAATTAAATACAGTCAAAAGTTTACAAAGTTGTTAATATCGAGATTCTACCTGGGGATGCAAGATCGTAAACTCGTAGAATCTTAAGTAAAATGGAATTGTAAAACTGTAAAACTCGTCGGGATCGTGACTAATATAATTAAACTCGCAATGAACCATAAAATTGTAAACTCGATCCTACACTTAGGATCGTGATTTGACAACCTTGAAAGTTGATCAAATTACGTATTTACTACCTTAGTGTCGTGGTGGAAATTGCGGCTTTTGTTTTACAAACAAATCGTGGTTCTCAATTATGAGTTTATGTACACATGTGAAAATGACATCTCACATTAAACTGAGGTCAAGAACCACAACTTTAGTAAAACGTGATTCCCAACTGCGATGGTAGGACATTGGGCAATTTCCAAGTGTTCTGAACTTTAACTAACTGCGACACTGCTCAGCCACCAGATCAAAACATCTACATATTAAGCAATTCCCTGTACAAATTTTTCCAAATCAAGAAATGTCTAACAATTAAAGTTCAACAAATGAAATCCAATTTCTAACAATTTAAAGTTCAACAACCATGATGTAATCCAATGTCTAACAAACAAAGTCCAAATGAAGAAATCTTACGAAATGATAAAAGTACACATAAACATTCAATGACGTCTACGTCTTCTTCTCGTGAATACTGATGCTGAACATGCGCCTCCTGTTGCAGTTCTTCACGCTGCGAGGATTCCCCGAGATCCATTTGAGTGACCTGAGATAGAGGGTCTTTCAAGTTTGAATGGAAGAAGGCGGGATCCCTAGTAGCTTTCACCGGTGCTGCTGGAGTAGAACTCGAAGGCCGGTAGAAGTATGGTGTGCAGTAATCGGCGCTTAGCTGGGTCACCTGAGAGATCAACATCCCATCTTCTTGATGATCATGCGCTTCCGGGTCTTCACCCGTCACATCTTCTCCGTCATGTCCAGCCACGTTATATTGTATAAGTAGATAGTCATGCGCTTCTGGTACGTCGTCTTCATGCACATTCTCCCATTCTTCTTGCGGTGGCACTACAAATGCTGGCTGGTCCTCCAAGCCACCGGTACGATCATATAGGTGGAATGGAGAATACTGGGATAACAGGTTTGTGGCATCTCCGGCAAGAGTGGTTGCCTCTTCTGGGTTAGAAGTACGAAGTGTGATTTTACGCAGTTTTTTATCTATCTGACAAATGACAAATAATAAGTTAGTTTTTCATCCATATAATACTTGAATGTAAAAAATGTGAAGATAATGCGTATCAATGCGCCTAACATTTCTCTAGTGTATGAAATGTACTTTCTGTTGTACTTTGCGTACCATTTGGAGTATTCTATGTCTGTCTCCCACGACAATGGCACGACGCGATTCATGCAGCTTGATGTACTCTCGGTGAATCTCTTTCCAGTTATTCATGAACTTACCTCGTAAGTCAATGCGATGTAAGCTTCATTGTATCGCAGGGATCGGAAACTAGTTGCTCATCTCCAAATTGTCGAATAAGTATGTCTAGGAAATGCCATTCCACGATGAAGAAGCAAAGCAATGGAACTCGAGCGCGCCAACAATGTTGTCCAACTAGACAATATTATGGAAACATGGCTATCAACTCATCGGGGTAGGGATGCCAAACTACCTTACAAGTTCAAATATAATCTAACGAAGAAAATTCGATACCTGCAACATAATTTCATCACAATACGTTAAACAATAACTAAATCTAACTAACACTAACTATCCGAAAATCAATACATTAATCCCTAACTATTATACACTAATTATACCTAACTTATGCTCTAAATCACATGATAATCAACATTTTAATGAACAATTGACTTACCCTTTGATATTGAGTAGAATGATTGAAGGCGGATTGGGTGGGCATCGGGTGTCGGATTCGAGGAGCGCGGGGTCGAAATCGTTAAATTTCAGGAGCACGGGATTGGAATCATCGCATTCGACGAGCACGGGATGGGAATCAAAAGTAGGGTTTCGGGGGTGTTTGGGGACGGAGTAGAAATGAAGGAGAAGGGGAACGGATTGTTTTAAAAAACCCCGACTCAACCGCGACACCTACATAATTGGACTAGTGCCGCAATTGGTAACCGCGACACTGCTCAGCACCGGATCAAAGCCCAGGACACTTGAAAATTGTCCAAGTGTCTTAATATTACGGTCGAGAATCACGTTTTAATTAAAGTGGCAGTTCCTGACCGCGTTTTAATGTGGATGTCATTTTCATATAATGTCGCGTTTGAGTGCACATAAAGTCACGATTAGAAACCGCGATTTATCTGTAAAACAAAATAGCGGTTCCGAAACACTAGACAACCAACGAATGATGAGAAAGTCAAAGCTACAAACTCATTTTTCTACATGTTGTTTTGCATCGTGAAATCAATATCCCCAAGATTCTTTGGTCCCCACGCCACACAGACCGCACGAGTTGTCTCGTCCCGTCCTCCCGCTTATGGGCCCTAACTTGTTAAGCCCTATATATACCATTTTGGGCCTACTCATCCATCGAAGCCCTATTCTCTTTTGGCCCATTTCTTCAGGTCCAAATTTTTCCTCCCCCGCCCCATGGAAAGCCATCGAAGGGCGGGGAAGGAAGTCGCCTACGCCGGCGACCTCTCCGCCGTCGTTTCGCTCCGCCGCAGCCTCTACCGTCTCGGCCTGCTCCCAAGGTCCAGGCATGCGAACGCCCTCACGTGGATCCAATAACTCCGACGAGAGTGAGTTAGTCATTCTGTTTGTCACACGAGGTTGCCGGTGCCGGTGATTATTCAGCGATGTGAGCATTGTAATGGTGAAGGGATGATCCGACGAGGTTCCGAACTTGGAAAGAGTGGGTCGCGTTTAAGGCACGTGATGCAACCACGCGTTTGTCCGATCCTATGAAAAAGGAAATTGTACGACGCCGGGAGTAAATTAAGCGATTATCATGAAGCCGGAGGGAGGAGGCTGGTCCTAGGGGAGGGTTGTCCCCGGGGTTGGACACGTGGGTGACTGTGATTGGTGGATTGATGAAAACTGGTTTGAGCTGGTGGATTTGTTGGGGAATGAAGATCTAAGTGGAGCAGAAATCCCCGACGCCGACGACAACGAAAGGCATACGAAAAAGACGTCAATTCAATTATACGATTGTTTATTTATTTAATTTTATTTTTGTGATGATAAAAAGCAGATTATAGAGCCGTCGCCTTCCCTTTTCTCGCTTTCCAACTCCACATCAACACTCTCTCCCCACCCCCCAATCTCTTTCTCCATGAATCCTGAGACGATGCGGTTGGAATCGGGTTCGAGAGGGAGTTCGAGATCTCTTTTCATGGAGTGATTCCTGATTTCCCTTGTTTTTTTTTTTGGGGGGGGGGGGGGGGGGGGGTGGGGGGGTTGTGGGTTGATTTGTTTGATTTCCTCTTTTCGATTTGCTTGTTTTGGGGGAGGGGAGATGAACAGAGGGAGATCCCCGGAGCCTCTGGATTTCTTCATCTGGACTGTCGAGGTGAGTGAGCTGGTGGTTTTGGGGGTTTGATCCCGGTTCTTACTATGCCGTGGAGTGGTGGCTGTTGATTTGATTTTGATTTGGTTTCTCTGGGTCGATTCCCACCACCCCCCCCCCCCAAACTAAAGTTCTATGCTTTCCGGGTGATTGCCTTTCGAGGATTGGTGTTAGTGCTGTGGGATGTGATTTTGAGCACTTCTGAGGAATTGGTTATCGTGGAGGTATACAGAGAAAACGATTTATGTGAATGTAGTCTTTGGTCAAAAAAGATGAGTGAGTAGGCGAAGGATTGGGGAAATCCTCCGCAGGCTTTGTCAATACCAATTTCGGGTTATTTTAACATCTAATCTCGCCCATGAGAAATGGTGTTTTCTAAGAATTCGGATGTTGTTTGTTGTTGTGGGTGGTTAGGGTGAAAGAGTTGTTGCTTGTGCTGGGAGCTATAGGTAATTGCATCCTGTGATTTGAAGAAGGGGACAATATCGCTGCTCCTCCTTGTGGAAATTTGACTCTTTTTACATAGTATCAGGCATGAATAGGCATTTTGAGTGGAGTCTCGGTCGGAGAGAACTGTTGCTAAATCTTTTATCTCGTTGGAAGTTTAATTGGCATCACCCAGGCCAGGACTTTTTTGTGATGAATGAACCTTCTTCCTGTTTGTCTTCTTTCATAGGATGTTGGGTTATGGTTGGAGGAGATAAATTTGGGCAGCTACCGCCAGATCTTTAAGGAGAATGGCGTCAATGGCGAATACCTGGAAAGCATGTCAACATTTACGACCGAGCAGATCCTTCGGTTCATTAGACGGTGTCACATGAAGTGGGGAGACTTCATCATTCTATGCAAAGAGCTTAGACGGATCAAAGGTTTCTTCCTATCCCCCCCCCCCCCCCCAAAAAAAAAAAAAAAAGAATACTCATCTCGTGCAAGAAAGAATATCTCCTCATTGCGGATGGTGCATGGCAGTGGCTTGTCTGAAGGGCGAACAGAAGGTCCGTCGGCCATGGTGGGCGCCCTCCTGCTTCTCGGCAGTCTTCACAAATGCAGCAAAGCGCAACAGGCAATCTAGAGTCGTCTCTTTGAAGCTGGAACCCTGAGTCTGACCTGTTGCGTTTGATCCGCGAGGTCTGCTCTCGCCGGGGACTGGAACCCGCAAAGAACTCAGGTCGATGTAGCTGGTGGCGGAGGTTCTTCTACGAAGAAGAACAGATGCTTTGTATAATATAAGATGCATCCCGTTTTGTGTCCGCTTGCAGTCTGTAATGTTTAGTTTTTGCATACACCTATTTGTTTTTCTTCCTTGATATTCTTGTTTTTATTCTGAACTCTGTCTTCCCCTAAATGCTGATATTAAAGAATCATAAGTTGTTCAAGTTTTAGAACTTCAACAGGAGTGGCCTAAGCACATCAACCAATAAATAAACAGGCTAGTGCAGACAACCTCGTCAACTAGTCGAGGCGCCATAACCAGATAGAGGAGACATTCACGACAACCCCATGATTGCTCACCACGGGGAGCAATGTTGTTAAACCCCATCAGATCCGAAGCACTACTGAGCCTCCCAAAGTACCTCCCTTTACTGCCCCCTCTCCTTCTCCTCGTAGTCTCCCGGCACGACTTGGGTTGTTACATGTCCCTGCTGAAGAGGTTGTTGGTCAGGGAGAGTTGAAAACGTTCATGGGTTTCTTGGAGGGGATTGGTAAGGAGAGGTTCCGTTCACGTTGTATAGTTATAGTACCTCCTTGTTGCGGTTGGGGAAGTTTGGCATGGTCCGCTGTGTTCAGGACTTGTTTGCGGAAATGCGGGGTGATGGGATCAGGCCTAGCTTGTTGAGTTTTAATGCGGTGATTCATGTCTTGTGCAGTGGTTGCGAAATTTGCTCACATATAGTTCGCTGACATACGGTTTTTGTCAGGAGGGGAATGCGGACGATGCCGAAAAGCTATTAGGAGATATGGAGAAGAAAGGGTCATTACCGGACCATGTGACGTATGCTTCCTTAATCGATGGTTATGTCATCGTTGGCAGGCTAGATCATGCTTTCTTACTTCTTAAGCACATGCTGGACGCAGGGTGCCAACCTAATTACAGTTCATATGGTGTGCTATTGAAAGGCTTGCAGAGGCGGCCAATGAAGTAGTATTGGATCGGTCTAAATATCAAGCATAGTATACAAGTTCAAGCAGTGTTCCATTTTAAAACCAATTGATTATAGACAGAGTAATCTGCTTAAACTTATATATCAGGCCGGGCTCCACGGGTGGGTTCCGTTGTCCGAATGCTCGCTTTATCTGCATTGATTGAAAAATAGGAATCCTTGGACAGCTTTTCCTCAATCATTCTTAAGTATTAGATGAAGTTCGGAGCTTTTTGGCTTGGTGGGTTGGCTCTGCCGATATCCGGTCGGGTGCTTTTCTCCTTATTTTGTTTGGATACTAATACAGCTGTTTCTGATTGCTGCCGGCGTAGGCGACAAACACAGTGGTACTAGTTTAGAGGATATACTTATTTGCATGAGACAGGGCAAGTCGGTGACAACACCTTTCACTTGATCTCATCTCCTTGTCTTAACCCCTCTCGTCTCTCTGCAGTTTCCGATTGCCCCGTGTGCGAGGTTGTCCCTTGCCGTCGGAAACAAGAAGCACCTATATTTGTGGGCATCCTATTATTCCATCCGGTCGCTCACTTCCAAACGCTATGCCTATCTCGTTTTGGCCTATACCCGTTGAAGCCATCCCCCTCCTTGATCTCCCCCTGAAAGATCTCCATTGGGCTTCTTACCATTGTCGCTTGTTGCTCTACTGCCGTTCGGTTCCTAGTATTTCATCACAAGAGGAGCAACCCAAAACCAAAAGGCCATCATCTTGAATGTGAGAGTCCCTCAGAGCAGCAGCAACAGGCCAACAGCAATGGCGAGAGGGAGAGGTGATCCTAAACCGATCCGGTCCTCACTTGCGATCCTGCACGAAAGGTTTGAAGTGCTGCAGCGTGAAAAGAAGAGACGGGAGCGAAAGGAGCTTGTGATGTACTTCCCCGACCCTGTCGCCAATCACTTCAACGGAACGTTTGTTGATGGCCCTGTTCCCAGGGATCAAACCGAGCTCTCGGTCCAGCATCGGAGAGATTATCATCCATGTCTCGCGAGACAACGATGGAAATCCTTGGAAGGCAGTTTTCTTACATCAGAGACCAGCTCGCGGCGCGACCAAGGGGAATTTGGAGGTGGTGAATTTCTGGAAATGCCGCTGACTAACAAGAGGCCGAGATGCTCAGACTGCCAACCCATTACGCAGAGTGCGCCCGGTCATTCGGATGTCCTTGACACTACGCTCCATCTTTGAATTTCCCTATCCTTTCTTTTTAACAAAAATATACAGCATTTCGCTCTCGTTGTTGGATTCAGAAGTTTGTAAACTTATCCTTAAGAAAATCCCGGCATCGTTAATGATGTCGTGCCGATGCATTACTTATCGTTCTCCGATTTAAGATGACAAAAGGAAACAACAGAGCTGCGAAGGCAGGTTAAAACCCCCTTCAGCCTCCCGTTCCAGTTCTCCCCGGCCTCGAAGTATGCGATGGAGCAACGAACGGGAAGGCGATTGGGGAGTTGATGCTGTGGCACCTTATGAATAAGCTACGACGGACATTTGGATTCACGATCTTGGCATCATCGAGGTACAATAATCCCGATATCCCAGAGTAGGCGACTCTCCCCATTTTCTGGGGCATGCTTGGGATCAGAGTCCCGTTTGGGAAACGCCGCAGGTCATCCATTGCGAGCGGTGTTGGGATCGTATGCCTGAGGATGAATTCTTGGAGGTTGTGCTGACTGACTGGGAGTTGGGAAATGTCTCCATCATCCGGCATCAGGAAAGTCACATTTGGGCCCTAAAGAGAGCGGGCGGCGTCCATTGTCCTGAGCAGGATGTCGAATCCATGAAACCATCCTATCCTCATGTCGCCAAGGGCCATGTGGAGGTCGGTTTGGTTTATCTCTGTTGCGGCGTGAGACTCAGTGATTGCATATATCAGAAGTAGGACGGACAGCCAAAAGGAGATCCCCGGGGCCAGAGCGTACAAACCGAATGTAACCCATTTCTTCTGTTCGCTGATTGCCATAGCCATCCCGGCAAGATTTAGGGTCAGCGACTTGTACAAAGGTTCCCCCAACCAACCAAGTGATGGAAAACTTCCCAAGCTATACATGAACATGATTCAGCAATTATCTCAACCGAGGGTATCCCGCTGTCACGACAAACCCGTAAACTCGGTCGCAATCACAGGGATAGTTTTTCCCTGACAGGGAAATTCTTGCAGTGGCACAGTCGACAGACTATTCAAAAGGACTCATATGCCATTCTTCTCCTGGAAGAATGTCGCTGATCTGCCGCTTTTCTTTATCTCAGACGTCGTCTTCATTGTATTCAGACAAACATCCTGACTTAAAAATTTGGACAAAGCCTTTGGATACTATTCCCATTCCCAACGATACCTTCGCAGTTCACCACCATGTCATTTGCTCTGCAGAAAACTGTCGTGGCCATTCTCTTTGCGACATTGTTGCTTGAATCACGTCTGTTTCTTATTTGCAGAGAAACTGAACTAATATTTGTCCAAACCATTTGTGGTTTTATAGAAAATTTACTCACTCATTGCAGGCAAGTAGCCGAAGGCGAGTTCGAGCAGTGGTACGTCGGATCTACAGATCCCAGATGAGGATTTGCTGGCGGCCTTGGACTGGGTGTGTGGACCTGAAGGCGCGAATTGTAGCATGATACAAACAGGTCGGCCTTGTTACATCCAAACACAGTGAAGGACCATGCCTCTTTCACATTCAACAGTTACTATCAGAAGTTCAAGCACAGGAGCGGTTCTCGTTACTTCCGCAGCACTGCCATAATCACCCAACTCGATCCAGGCAAGGAATTTCTACTGCATTTTTTTTCTGAACTCAGCCTTTTAAGGTCAGACTCTGCAGATGAAATCTCCCAAGCTCATGTCATGTTGTCCGTCCATTTTTTGGGCTATCGCCGGCAGGTCATGGTTTGTCGTTATGAATATTATCCTTACAGATTCCAGAGCAAATCGAAGAGGAACAAGCGCAAGGACGTCCGATGCTGGCCAGTGACATTTTTGCTATCATCAACATTCAATTTGTAACAAATGAAGTCTCCAAAATACAGCGATTGATTGAGAATCTGGATGCAGACATGCTTCACCTGAATCTCTGCATTGTCCAGCTTTCCTTCTTATAGAAGAAAACTATTCAAATCATCCTCTTTCCCCTGTGGATTTAATGATATCTCACGGCAACTCCTCCAATCATACTCAACGAAAATACTCTGAAATGCAGAACTTTCCAGACCCAAGAGCCCAGACCGACCATTGAATCACAGCAATCCAAGTTAAAACGCTTCTGCTGCAGACGACTGGGAAATAACTCTCAAGACGCCCTGCCCTGTTCGGGGTTAATGATACAAATGGCCTTCCTTCGCCATGTAGAAGTATTTGTACAACTTTTTGATAGTAAAATTGTCTAAAGAATGCTAAAAAGTATGTAACTCTCCCCTTGTATGGTATTAATCCGCCTTGTCGTCAAGTTCGGAGTGAAGGAGCTCACCTGGAGTAGCTGCGGGGTCCAAGTCCCAGCAACCGTCTGGTAGAATACCAACTTCTCCTTTGAGAGACCATGAAGGCACCTGGTGCGAGAACTGTAGCATCTCTTGCCTAGGTATCCATCTTACAACATCCTTCCTTTGATAGACAGTTTTGTATCCAGCCAATTTCTCCAGGGGAGTGATGCAAACTCCAAGCTCTTCGGTGTAATCATCCACCACCTCCACCATCTCGTACTGGTATCTCAGCTCAGCTAGGGTTGAACTGGTCCAGTCCGCTGACCAGTTGCGATAAACAGCCCATACTTCTCCCCTTCTTGGAAATATGCGAACACATCCACCCCTTCCAGCTTTTTCCTTGCCCAGCAGGTGCGAGAAAATATTCACTTGTTCAATTACATCAGAGCTGTACGCCCTGAAATGTCCGCAAGACTTGGTAAACCCGCAATCAATCCAGTGAACAGGCCCGAATTCACTGTCAGTTTTCGAGCTCAAATATGTTATCAATATCTTGAATGGCTTCACTGATATGACTTCACGGACCAGACAATAGAGACGAGGCATTCCATCTTCTTCATCATACAAAGCCCATATTTGCTTCGGCAGAAAGCATTCCTCAGACCTGTCTCTGTCAAAGTCATGAAAGTCTGGGTCAGGGACAGTAATGGACACAGGCCCATGTTTGCCCGGTTTTGAATGACAAGAGACAACACTGGAATTGGCTCCTGCAGCTCTCTCTTGAGCTGCTTTCTGTTGAGCTGCACGTTGAATGGCCCTTTCCTTGGCAGCCTCATCAGCAAGCTTCATCTCCTCCATCTTCTTACGGATCTCTGTCCTAGCTTTGTCGATGAGCAATTTTCGTCCGTCAAATGCTGGCATAGGCTGGGAAAGTCTAGCTGAAGTGTCATTTCTAGGAGGGAGTTTAAGATCACGAGTTGAATTGCCATTACCTTCCACTGGAGAATTTAGTGCAACACCATCAGGACTATTACGAAATTCCATTGCTGCCATGACCTTTCTTCTTTTATCAGGTCTCCTGATAACAGATCCAGATGATCCATTGCCAAAATCAGATCTCCGTTGTCGTATGCCGTTGATACCTGATCCGTACTTAGCCTTATGAACTTCACCATTGGGTTGATAGACGGTGTCATTGACCGTGGCAGGGGAAGTGTTAGGGCCCATAATCACTGTAGAATTACTAGAGACTGAATTCCATTGAAATGAAACGTTGGGCGCATACTCGTAGCTTTGTCCAGAATGATATCCCAAAACATTATCTGATGAGTAGTACAGGCTGTTTGAATGGACATAGGAAACGCTGTCAGACCCATGGTTTCCATACCCATTACCAGGAACATATGTATTAGGACTATAAGGGAAGGACCCATTGATCGGGGCTGTCCCTGTTTCCACAGCAATAAAAACACCTCGGCAGTTTTTACATGAAAGTCTCTTGTTCACATATTTACGGAGGTACTCATACTGCACCTTACACGAGGTGCAAACGGTCCAGAAAGTGTCCAGTCTAGCTTGCAGAGCAGGCGGATGAGAATTGCAGTGACCAGTAAAACCAGTCATATGAACTGATGATAAGTTCGTCTGTGATGCCATGGATGTTGAATTCTGAATTCTGTTAAAGTCATAAGAGCCTCTCTTAGCACTGTCAGACAACAGAGTCCATGCTTCAGAGACAAGCTTAAATGCCCCGTCAGCACCCACAGACTTGTTCTTGTCAGGGTGAAGTAAAACTGCCAACTTCCTATATTGTCTCTTGACAGCAAACTTATCTGCTGTAGGTTTTAACCGTAGAATCGAGTAATAGTCTACCTCACCATTAAATCTCGCAGCAGAAGCCACGTAAACATCAAATGTGGCCACCATCTGGGAGATCCCATCAAGTCCCGGCCAAAGAGATTTGGCTTTCAAGGCATAATTTTTTGCACCTGCAAAATCTTTCTCCGCAAACCGTTTCTCAGCGATCTCTTTTGCCTTGAGGGCCTCCTCTTTAACCGTATCCATATAGTGCCGTCACACTTCCCAAAACCAGATTCGAGGAATTTATATATAATTTGCTCAGCGTAACTTTACAGAGAAACAAGCTCAACTTGCACGGTGAGCCATGTCTCGTACACACCCTGCACTAAAACAAGGAGAAAGAATTAGGACGCCATCCAAGTCAAAGTTTAACAGCAGTCAATGAGATGGAATTGGCACTAATAGAGACTGGCCAAAGATTTCACCAGATAGACACTCGAAATTGCCCATGCTGTCATGTCTTGGGATCGAATCCCCAGGACAATATAAACAGACTAATAATAGATTGATATGTAGTCGTTAGCTCAGTGATTCAATAAAAATTCTAAGCGAGATATAACAACAGTGTTTCCAAAGTCTAGATATCTTCAAGGCTGTGTTTGGAAACCTAGGAAAAGAAAAGAAAGGAAAATTTCAAATGTTGGGAGAGTGAGTTTTCACGGATGTGGGTTTTACTCTCCTTTCCTTTGCTTTCCAATGCTCCAAACACAGCATAAGTGTAATGTCAACTTTCTATTACGTTGGATTAAGCAATAGATAGATTCCCTAATGTAAGAATGCAACAGCATCCACTTCATATTCAATTTCAGATTCAAGTTTCAACCTCAGTCAAAGTTATTTATTTCAGCATCAAGCGGACTAATGGCAGACAGGTAACTTCAGATTGCCTACAGTTAGTGAAAGCCAACAGATTCCCAATGGCAAGACCCAGTTATAACGTCCCGAGAGATCACCAACTCAAACACTAACAGATCTACTCATCAAAAAAACTTCCAAATCAAAGTCGAAACACCCAAAACCAGACTCCCAAGCTAGCCGAAAACCCCAATCAGGAAGAAATCTATCCAATTCAAGCTAAAACCAAAGTCAACAAAACCCCACTACCAAATTTGACCTTACGGTTCACAGTCCCAGTCTCAGCCACTCTTACTCCACACTACCCACACCGCCAATACAGCATCACCATACAGCTCGAAACACAACTGATGGCCCTCAAATCCACAAAAATCCTCATCGATTCAGCTGAACCCCCCCCAACCTCAAACCCACAAACCAAACTCAATAACCACAAACGACCGTAAATCGGATCACTTACAGCAACTCCGAGATGAAATGACCCCGAATCCCGAGTAGATCGTGGCCGGAACTCCCAAATCCAGACAAGCCAAAATCCCAAACTTACATCCCCCGACCAAAAAAAAAACCGCCAAAAAAGAACCAGCACTCCCGCCCTGGAAGGAACTTCAAACAAGGGTTGACGAAAATCAAGCAACTGCTACCAACGGTCGACTTATGCCGGAGACAACCGCCGGAGCTCCGGCGGGCGGTTGAAAAATAGGGAGGAAATGGATAATAATATAATTAATTAAAAAAATAAAAGAGTGAAAAAGTAAAACGAATGAGAGTGAAGAGAAGAGATGGATTGGGTTAATTCTTTTGGTATTTATTTAGTAGAAAATTCGGGTGTTCGTATTTTTTTTTATTATAAATAAATTGTTGATTTGGAAAAAGAAGGGGGTGTAATGCTATAATGAGCCTGGGGGGCGCATTGTAGTGTGTCTTTTTCATTTAAGGGTGTGTTTGGTTTGGTGAGATTAATATAATAAGCATAGTCAATATTAAAAGCTGTAGGGGGGACAAAGGGGAAGAAGGGAATCGGGACAAAGGGGAAATACTAACAACCTTGTAATAATGGTACGGCTGGGAAAGAAGATGAGTGGCAATAATTTTGGGTGTGTGTAGTAACTTTAAAGTGGTGCCTGAATCTCCCCATTTGATTCCTTGGTATCAGGAGGACAGGATCACTGACTTCCTCCCGGTGCAGAATATGAATGCCATTAGCTTTGTGTCATCGAACTAGCCTCTGAGAGGAACTTGTCGAGGTCGGACAGTGTACCCGCCACGCCTTGCCGGTTTGGTACGTCTACGGACAGTCGGCTCAAACCAGGCACGTCTCCGGGAAGCAAATAGGTCCCCGAGAACCACCCCAACCACCAGCCCGCTTGTGTAGCCCATCGCAACTACTATCCAAGGAATATCATCCATGATGCGGCCTGAATTATCACTGCCCTTGCGACTCGTGGGGAGTTGCCTCGGTTGTGAGCCCCCAGTGTAGCCGCACTGCTTAGGCATGTTCTCACCACAAAGCCCTGGGTTGCCTTCGTAGGAGTTGATCGGGAAAGTATCAAACTGCTTCCCCCTTGGTATCGGCCCCCTGAGATCATTATACGACACGCTGAATGAAGACAGCGTCGTAATGTCAGCTAGCGACTGGGGAATCATTCCTGTAAGGTTGTTATTCGACAAGTCCAGAGATTCGAGCACTGTCAGATTCCCCAGTGAAGATGGGATGCTGCCGGTGAGGAAGTTGTTCGAGAAATTGAGCCCTTGGAGCCCCTTCAGCTCGCCGACCAAATCCGGGATCGTCCCTTGAAAAAGGTTGCTCGAGAAGTCGATCATCACAAGGACAAAAGGGATCTTTGGGTAATATTGTTTCAGCCCTTTGTAGATCACCGTCATGGTGTAATCATAGTCACCGTAGGATGTGTAAGCGAGATACCTCCCTGGCACCAAGGGGCGTTGCAAATACACAAACTGGTTTCTGGACGAGTTTATGGTTCTCATGGCCGTCCAGCTCCGGAAGTATTCTTCAGGCAAGGTACCGGAAAAACCATTGTCGGAGAGGTCAATGATCTGCAACTTTTGGAATACGGGCTCCGATAGGGGATTATCTATCTTGCCATGGAACTTGTTGGAATGTAAAATAAGCACATGCAGCTCTGGCAAAGACCCCAGCCAATATGGGAAAGTGTCGTCAATTCGGTTTCCCCCCAAGTCGATGAACTCTAGCTTATTGCAACGTGCTAACGACCTCGGTAGTTTGCCCCCCAGCTGATTATGACTCAAGTCGATCATGAGTAACTCATTCCTGTTTGCAAGAAACTCGGGTATGGTCCCGTGGAATCCATTGCTCTGCAAGTTCAGTATGGCTAGATGCCGGCTAGCATTCCCCAAGCAACCTGGAATAGCACCTGACATGTGGTTAAAAGAGAGATCGAGGACAAAAAGGTCAGCCAACTCACAGAAGTGTGACGGTATTTCTCCTTCAAGCTCGTTTTCTGATATAAGATAGAACAGTACGCTCTTTGGAGCTGCCGGAATTGGCCGCTTAAACTTGTTGTGCGAGAGATCAAGCGTGACCAAGTTTAAATGTGGAAGCAACGGCAGATCGCTCTCCTGTCCTGTCAGGAAGTTATGAGAGAGGTTCATGTACTCCAGTCTATGGGAACTGAGGTTCCATATCCATTCTGGGACGTCCCCATAGATCTTATTGTCAGACAGGTCTATCCAGTCCAGATTTTCCTGGTGTCGTAGGAATCCGGGGAATTCTCCGAGGTTACAAGAAGAAAGACCGAGAATGTCCAGTTGTGGGGCATTGCGGACTGGTGTTGTTATATTTGCTCTTACTGACAGCTGATTGAATGACAGCAGCAGGACATGCAAGCTCTTAAGCTGGATAAATTCATCCAGTTCAACAGAGCCTGTGAACACGTTCCTTTTAAGACTGACGAATTGCAGATTCTGAAGTTGAGAGATCGACGGTGGTATCTCTCCGCTGAATCTGTTTGATGCAAGGTTGAGAAATGCCAAATCAGTCATGTTCATAAGACAAGGCAGAATTGGGCCGGAGAGATTGTTTACTCGGAACGATAAGACCTCAAGCCTGGTGAGGTTAGAGATTTGAGGCGGGACTGTGCCAGTCAACTGGTTGAAGGCCAGAGAGAGCTCGACGAGTCCGGTTAAGTTTCCAATTGAAGGAGAGATTCCACCTTGCAGGTTCATTTTCCCGAGGTAGAGTTTGCTTAGCTTGGTCATCTTCCAAATCCAGGACAGCGACGAAAGAGGCAGGGAACCGAAGTCGTTCTCTCCAATATCCAGGTGATTCAGCTTGCCAAGTTGGCCTAACGAGGATGGAATGGAGCCCGAGAAACTGCCAGCGGCAAGAACGAGCTGATTCAGTGACGTAAGATTTCCAATTGAAACAGGAATCCTGCCCGATAAATCCGTGACTCCCAATATGAGCGATTTGAGAGGGCTGCTCTTGTTGAATTCCGGAAGCTGCCCACTGAGATTTTCATTCGCATCCATGTTGAGGTACAGCAGATTTGGCAACTGGAAAACTGGCTGAGGAAAAGCACCATAAAACCCACAATTATTCAGAGAAAGCCGTCTCAAGGAGGACAGATTGGCCAGAGCAATTGGCACGGGCGACGATATGCCTACGTAGCCCAAGTTCAACTCTTCCAAGTTTGTCAAATTTCTTAAAAGACGCCCTAATCCATGATTATCCAACACCAGTAAACCTGCCTGATCAGCGTCGAGATTTTCCGACAGATCAAGGGAAACCAACCTGGTTAGCAAAATGATATCCGATGGGACTCGACCCGCGAAGCTGGAACCAGAGAGATTGAGATGGGTCAGTCTCTCCAGGAGGCTGAAGCCAGAAGGTATCCTTGAGTAGTTGAAGTTGTTATATGCAAGATTGAGCCTCTCCAGGTGAGTGAGCCGGAACAGGCTGCTGGTGGAATTCATTGAGCCATAGAGCAGACTGTTGCTGAGGTCGAGAACGGTTACATGGCCTTGTCTGTCGCATTCAACCCCATCCCATAAGCAGCAATCGGTATGGCTCTTGTTCCCGTCGATCTTCCAAGACCTCGTCTTTGGATAAGCCAGGGGGTTGTCGGAGACACTAGCAAGTATGAAGCTGTCCCTCAGTTCAAGCAACGAGGACATCTCACCCGGGTGACAGTGGGACCGATTTGGACCAGCCGAGATAACAGAAGCAACAAGAGAGCCACGGTGAAGAAACAGGCAGAGGAGTAGCAGAGGAAGCAACACCGATGATTCCACTGGCGAAGCCATGAGGATCTTTGAATAAAAAGCAACCAGAGATGTCTTAAAAGAGTCGGTGACTGTGCCACTAATTTGAATCGTCTGGATTACAAAGCAACGAAAGACCATCACCAGAAATTGTCTATTTCTTTCTTCATCGGAGGAAGATCGATAATGACAAATGACTTTTGGGGTCGTCTCTTGACTTCTTTTTGGGGTCGTCTCTTGATGATGCGTGGCAAGAGCGGGAACGCAGAGGCTGGGCGTGCTTATGTTCTGAAGGAGAGGAGAAGAATTAATAACGGTTAATGGTCACTAGAATTATGGGCTAGAATTATGGGCTGGGCTAATGTTAGAGTTAATCGGCCCACCTATCTATTAAGGCCCAGGCTAGCAAAATAGAATACTGTTAAGTAGCAGGGGGAAGGCGAGGGGGAAGTCAGTTAGAATCTTTGGGGGAATTCCGAGGTGGAGAGGTGCGTGGTTGTTAGGAGGAAGCGGGAGTGGGAGCCGGAGCTGGAAAACGCACACGGCGGCTGCCGGAGAGGGGCGGAGTGGGAAGAGGGGAGTCAGTAGAGTGTTGTTAAGGACTCTGTTTTACTGTTATATTGGTGCGAGACTTGTTGGGTTGGAATTTCTTGCATCAAGGGTATCAGAGCAGCAAGCCGGTAATCATGGTGGATACTAGATTACTCGAGTTGAAGAAGGATCAAGAAGCTATCAATGAGTTGGTGGGGAGTTTGGTGGACCGGATGGAGATGCTGACCAAACAGATCAAGGAGATGCAGATTCAGACTAACTCAAAATGGGAGGTAGTGCAGTCCCACCTGAGTTCACGGGAGAAGGTAGCGCAAGTGAATCGTGAAGCGGACGTAGGGGCTGTGGTGGCGAGACCAACTGTTACTGGGACAGGGGTGGAGGGAGGAAGAATTCTGCAGGATGATAGCGCGACTCATTTTGTAATGCCCAAGGTGGAGTTCCCTGATTTTGATGGTTCACATTTGGAAGATTGGCTTTATAAGAGCAACAGATATTTCGAGTTAGAGAGGGTGCCAGAGAGTAAGAAGGTAATTCGCATCCCTATATTTCTTGCATCACTTGACTTCTTCTTGGTACTAGTGTTAGTCATGCCACAAAACAAGAAACAAATCAGTACTCTGAGGCAAATCCCAATCCCTATTAGAGTTAGTCAAGGAAATATTTCATCGATGCACAAAAGTACAACAATATACCCATTGATCTAATAAGCCAAAACATTTAGAAATGAATTTGTCGCGACATTCTAATTTTTGGCAGGTTTCGCTGTTTGGATCAAATATTGAATTTATTCTGCGCTGTATTATTCATTCTTGAAGGTGCCTGGGGAAAACTCACATGTAAAGTTTATTAGCAACGTACCTTGAGGAACACAAAGACGACCATTGATCAAGATATCATGACCCGGTACACACCAGAACGATCTTTACTTCCTGATCAAAATGAGAGGGAACACCCACATGCGTTCCACTCGCCCACATCTGGCGCGTATAATGTGATCTACATCGAATCAGTCTGGGCTTATGAACATCGAGATGCATACTAATATCAAGACTAACAATTTAATGGCGGATGAAGGGAGGGAACAGCAGAAACCTTGTTTAGCTGCAACCCAACTATTCCCTCTATAAAAACAAGATATCCATATCTAAGACCTCGAAAATCTTTACTTAGAGATATCATAGTGAATGCAAACCAATTTACCATGCCTTATCTTCAAAAGAAGAGCCTGGCAAATTATTTATGGACAGGATAAAATTAAGGAGCAACGAAATCAAGTTTGTTGTTTCCTTCGGTCATCACATTTCCTTCCAGGTAAGAGCAAAGGACTTGGTCTCTATCAAAGCCTGCCGGAATGCGATCTTTTTCTTCCATCTCATCACATAAATCTGCTACCAACTTCTTTTTCCCTTGTTGACATAGTTCACGGCATAGATCCAAGAAGACATTTGCATCAGGAATCACTAAGAGATGAAGCATCTCCCTCATCACATCAAGAGCTCCATCAATGTCCTTACACTTGAGAAAAGAGCACATCAGCATGTTCAGCGTTTCATTGTTTGGCTGGCATCCTGTCCTTTTCATGCTCTTGTACAGCTGAAAACCCCTGTCGGGATTATTCCTCACACATTGACCCAAGATAAGAGCAGAAAACGTAGAAGAATTTGGCGACAGGTTCTTCTTATCGAGTTCCTTTACCAAATAAGCAGCTTTCTTTGTCTTCCCTTCCTTACAAAACCCCAATATCAGGGCATTGTAAGTCAGGATATCAGCTTTCACACCATTTTTTTCCATGTCCTCAAAAAATCGACTGCCCAACTCGCTATTTCCCAATTCACTGCAGCCATAAATCAGAGAGTTGTAAGTGATGGTGTTGGGAGCAACTTTCATAGATTTCATCTCCCCGATAATCCTGTTCGCTTCGTATAACTTCCCTTCCTTGCGGAAGCCATTGATAAGTGTGTTGAATGTGATTACATTAGGATGAATTCCGCCCTTCTCCATCCTATCTTTAAGCTTTATCGCCATTCCTGTGAGGCCTTTGTTACAGTACCCCGATATCAAAGTATTATAAGAAACCAGCGACCGACTTAACCCCATACCTTCCATACCCTCAAACAGCTCAACAGCCTTTTCCACATTACCCGAGCTGCAATAAGCACCCACGATCATGTTGACCGTATACACGTTCGGCGAAATCCGGCACCGGCGCATCTCCCTATAGAAAGACAACATGATATCCGACCTACCCATCTGCAGTGATGCACTGAGAAATGCATTGCAGGACTCGATCTTGGGCAACATCCCATACTCCTTCATCAAGCAAAAAGCATCCGTCGCACACCTAAGCTTCTTCATATGCGAGTAACTCTTAAAAATCCCATCCAATACACGCGGAGAAGATTCGCAAGCCCTGTAAGTATACAAAATCGTATGCAAAAACTCTCTATGATCATTCAACCAATTGGCTCCCCAGCTGTCTGTTAACGACCGCATAACCAAGTCTGCAGACTTAAACTTGCCATTCTTCGTGAGGACATGGAGTAGGATCGAGTGCGACTCCCGAGAGTGACACCCGGGGATTCTGACCTTGACCCAGTTGAAGAATTCGAGGGACAAAACATAATCCCTCTGGATCTTCAGCAGGACGTGCTTCGTCCTAAACGGAGTAAAGTCAGAGGACAATCTTTCCAACTTCTCCCAGTCGAAATGGATCAGGTGACTGCTTGCCACGCTAACAAAGTCAAAGTCCCGACCTTTGGGCTCTGGGATCGTCCTGTGGGGGATGGGCAGGGGATCCCGTGCTTTCCTAGGATTCCCCGAAAAACTGGGGCGATTGGTTTTGGGTGTCAAATTCGGAAGAAGAGTTGATAATCGACGAACTGTGGATCCTTTCATTATCCTATAGCATCCTCGCTTGCCGCTCAAAGATTTTGTCTTGCACCCGAATAACGATCGATCAAGAACTTAGGGACGAAGGAAACCCTAACTGGATAAAGTCAATTTACCTCAGACTGTTGCGTGGATCGGGCCAGTCCGGGGATGGCGCGGACGAAGAGTGTCATCGGGCGATTTTGTGTTGAAGTTGGGCTTCGAGTGGTAGGAAGGAAGTGTGCTTGCTCGTTAAAGGAATACAACAGGCAGTGCTTAATCTCCTTTGAATCCTTAATCACCTCCTTTCACAATCATTAGTGATTGATTTTCTTTTTTTATTTGAGAATTAGTTAACATGACATGCTAGAAGAACTAGATCATCTCTTTTGTTCAGTTGCATGCCCGAGCTGGAAGCTATGGACATTGGTCGGTCGTGATGCTTAGGTTTCGTTGCTAAGTCACGTACAGCTGCTCGCGGGTGGCTGATGAATGTCTCCTCTCGGCAAGAGACCGGCACAACTATTTAAGCACTAAGCTATGCCTTTTCTAGGCAGTGTTCGAAATTTTTCTTCACCTGAAGCTAACAATTACGTGAATGGTCTCAATTATATTTAAACACTAGGACTATGCTTTTTTTAGCAACATGAGATTATTTTCCTAACCATTGCAAAACGTGCTTCCAAGTAAATGTTAGGTAAGAGTTAGGTCGTGGGGTGTTGTAACCCGGTCTGGCTTGATGCCGCTGGTGCAGAATATGATCGATTTTCCCATCACCAAGTGTGTCGTCTCAAGAGGTGATTTATCTCTTGGAATCTTCTTTTGATCGAATTCAGGGACTTCTCATGCCCGCAACTCCTCTCACCAACCCCCATGGGACAAAAAAAAAAAAAAATGAAGGAAGAACATTCATAGGGTTTGATCATTTCAATGGGTTGATGCGTCTTCGTCGTCTCCTCCTCCCTGCTCATTGCCAGACCACGCCCACCAAACCCCACCACCATTCTCGTCGTTTAGTCGTTGGACAAAAAAAATATAAGTAAAAATAGACGCACCAACTCCCCCCACTTTTCTTCTTCTCCTCTATTTACGTGTGGATGTGTTTGTTTGTCCGGATGTGACGTACAACTACCAATTTCTAGGAAGAAATTAAGCCTCAACTCACCAACCCCGGTATGGTATTGAAAATACACACGAGTTTTTAATAATAATAAAAAAAATTATACATAAATATGATTATTTAAAAAAAAAATGTATAAAATACAATTCGTATCGTATTTTATAAAATACGACCTTACAGTCGAAGAGACGTGTTTATTGTATTTTCGTACCAAACTCGTTAAATTGGCACGTAAAATTCAATCGGTTACTTTGGACCCCTGCGGAATACCGGTAAAGCCGAGCATCTTCCCTGTCCTATAAATAGCAAGAAACTTTGTCCGATGAAGTGCGCCACTCGTATTAGCCCAATCTCCAAAGTCTCCCCGGATTTGGTGGAATCGGATCCGAATCCCTTTGGTAGGTTTCTTCTTTCCCACCCTAACCCAAGAACCCCTTTCTTTCGCTTTTTTCCCTGTTATCCTGCCGAGTGTCGGTGCCGTGCCGAGGTTTTTAGATCTGGAGGCTTATTGGGTTTTCTTGGTCGAGCGTGCCCTGATCTGGGGTGCGCCGAAAGTGTCGATCTTGGTGGTTGGCGTGAGATCTGTAAATGGTGGATTCGTTTCCTTGGATCTGATGAATATGGCTTTGTCCAATTTCATGAATCTTGTCACTTTGGATTTACTAGATCTGTGCTTATTTCAGTTGCTCCTCGTCTGGGGGTGTCCTTTGTAGCGGTTTCTTTCTCCTTGCTTGACTAGATTTTGACTTTGATCTGACTGCACAATGAACTAAAATCGTGGTTTTAGTCCCTTTTCAACAGAAGTCTGCTTGTTTGCGTCATTCGCTTTGGGATTTTGATGTCTATCCGTGGAGGTTGTTTGCCCTGTTATTTTTTGTTTCGACCCGATTCTAGATCTTGGTAAGAGAGAATGGCGATGCGTTAGCCTGAACTCACTGTTGTGTTTTGGATTCCTCTTCAGCTTGATATAATGGAAACTTTCCTATTTACCTCCGAGTCCGTGAACGAGGGTCACCCCGACAAGCTCTGCGACCAGATTTCTGATGCTGTCCTCGATGCCTGCCTCGAGCAGGACCCGGACAGCAAGGTGGCTTGTGAGACATGTACCAAGACCAACATGGTCATGGTCTTTGGAGAGATCACCACCAAGGCCAATGTAGATTACGAGAAGATTGTTCGTGACACCTGCCGTGCCATTGGATTCGTTTCTGACGATGTGGGTCTCGATGCTGACCACTGCAAGGTCCTCGTCAACATTGAGCAGCAGAGTCCGGATATTGCCCAGGGTGTCCACGGCCACCTTACCAAGAGGCCAGAGGAGATCGGTGCTGGTGACCAGGGACATATGTTTGGGTATGCTACTGATGAGACCCCTGAGCTGATGCCGTTGAGCCACGTCCTCGCCACCAAGCTTGGTGCCCGCCTCACCGAGGTGCGGAAGAATGGCACCTGCCCTTGGCTGAGACCTGATGGAAAGACCCAGGTCACCGTTGAGTACTACAACGATGGCGGCGCCATGGTCCCTGTCCGTGTCCACACTGTCCTGATCTCGACCCAGCACGACGAGACTGTCACCAACGATGAAATAGCTGCCGATCTCAAGGAGCATGTCATCAAGCCCGTCATCCCCGAGAAGTACCTCGACGAGAAGACCATCTTCCACCTCAACCCCTCTGGCCGCTTCGTGATTGGTGGACCTCACGGCGATGCCGGTCTTACCGGAAGGAAGATCATCATTGACACCTACGGTGGCTGGGGAGCCCATGGTGGCGGCGCCTTTTCCGGGAAGGATCCGACCAAGGTGGACAGGAGCGGCGCCTACATTGTCAGGCAGGCAGCCAAGAGCATCGTCGCTAGCGGCCTCGCTCGCAGGTGCATCGTGCAGGTCTCGTACGCCATTGGAGTGCCCGAGCCCTTGTCCGTCTTCGTGGATACCTATGGGACTGGGAAAATCCCCGACAGGGAGATCCTGAAGATCGTGAAGGAGAACTTCGACTTCAGGCCGGGGATGATCTCCATCAACCTGGACCTCAAGAGGGGAGGGAACGGCAGGTTCTTGAAGACGGCTGCGTACGGGCACTTTGGAAGGGATGACCAGGACTTCACGTGGGAGGTGGTGAAGCCGCTCAAGTGGGAGAAGCTGCAAGCCTGAAGAACCCAAGTACTTACCAACCACGCCTGATGGTATTCTTTCGCCCGTAGTGTCCCCAGCCGCGGCCGCAGTTCACTATCCCTCCCCTACTACCTCTGCCTGCGGCTTTTGTATTGGAATGTATACTTTGTCCTTCACCATTTTCATCAACGGTATTTGGGCCCGTCAAAGCCCAATTTCCAACGGCTTTTAAGACCTCATTTGGGGCCGACACTGACTGTCTTCCAGCAAGTTGCGTAATGATTCCGCCTTCCATGGAATGTTTCCGGGGGGATATTTTCTTCGGTGTCGGCGGGGGTACGACGATGACGGCGAATCTGACACGACTGTTCCGCCCCCTTCTTCACCATTGACTTTGCCATGCTCTATTTCCCAAAAGAGGTGGCAAAATCCAGGTAATTAATACACAAATGTTCCCATCCCAGCACCCCAAATCGGAATTGATCGTCATAATTAATTACAGTTTCTTATTATAGATGTCTTCTTCTTTTTGAGATCTGTAATGAACAAAAATCACAATAAGCGGAAATGAGGATGGGGTTTGCATCTGTGGCTGTGATTAGGACGACCAACAAACCCTAAAACTAACTACGACAAGCAACATGCATCTCGGTCATCGGTTGCTGGACGGGAATCATTTCGGCTGAGGTAAGACCGATCACATGCCCCCCCTTTTTTGTGTGTGTGTCTATACATAAATATATTTCACCCACCACCTCTTTGCACGTTCATCTCTCGTTTACTCCTTTCCATCTTCCCAACCCGTTGATGAGACAGAGGGAGGAAAAGAAAACCTAACCAAAACGGGAATTAAGGAGGGATGGCCGAATTGACAGCCGCAGATGGGGACCGACCTAACCTCCCCTCCCTCAGGTCGGTGTCCGTCTCCTCGTCCTCGTCCTTAATGGACATAGCGACAAGTTTCCGGAAGATGAGCCAGGACGAGGCCGGTTGCAACGACCGGATCGATAATGTCATGTCGTGCCTCGCTTGGGAGGACGAGGGGAAGGACGAGGCAGAGCTGCAGTGGGCGGCTATCGAGAGGCTGCCCACGTACAGGAGAATAAGGACGTCGTTGCTGGTGGGGGATGGGAAGGAGGGGAGGAAGAGGACGGCGGTGGTGGACGTGTCGAAGATGGACCATGTCGAGAGGCAGATGTTCATCAATAACCTGCTGGAGAAGGTGGAGGAGGATAACCTCAAGCTGTTACGGAAGCTCAAGGAAAGGATTGACAGGCAAGCGACCCTCGAATTCTTCTTAACTCGGAAATCGAATATTTAATGTTGAGAATCGATAAAACACACGTCAACCCTACAAAAGCATTTCACCCTTTCCTGATTACGACTTCAAAGATGAACGTAAATCAGCAAAAGTTTGATGTGGTGGTCTAAGAGACTGCTATGGTAAGCATTGGTATCAGAAGTGATTTCGTTACATTGCATGGGAACGTGTCCGACGTTTTTCCATGTAATGAAGGGTTGGAATCGTGCTCCCAGCCGTGGAAGTGAGGTACGAGGATCTGTGCATAGAAGCGGAGTGCGAGATCATCCATGGCAAGCCGATCCCGTCGCTTTGGAACACCTTCAAGTCCACCCTTTTCGTTGAGTGTCTATCGTATTTGAATCCGAGACCATCTTCCTATCTCTCTACCATTTGCTTGACGGAATTTCATTCACCTGGGAATGACTTATTTTGCAGGCTCCTGCTTATAGAGCCGCCTGCACAAATCAAATAGGGAAGATTCGGATCCTCAACAATGTCCGCGGAGTTCTTAAGCCCGGGAGGTAGAGTTTGGACCACCGAAATTCAAAATTCTATGTGTATCTGGAGTAGTAGATTGATCGAAGGAGTGTTGTGTTTCAGGATGACCTTGTTGCTTGGTCCTCCAGGTTGCGGCAAAACTACCCTGTTGAAGGCGCTGGCAGGCAAGACGGACTCATCTCTCAAGGTATACTATGATCAAGTAGTATTATGCTAGTGTGGATTTACATCGATAGCTTACAGAGCCATTTTTGAGGCAGGGTACCGGGGAGATCACTTATAATGGATATAAGCTGGACGAATTTGTTCCTGAGAAGACGGCAGCTTATATAGGCCAGTACGACTTGCACATATGCGAATTGACAGTGAGGGAAACACTAGATTTCTCTGTACGCTGCCAAGGCGTCGGAAAAAGGGAAGGTACTTCTCAGGGTCATGCACCGGAATTCAACTCTTTTTTGGTGGCAGCAACTGCTTCTGATGATGCTTCTTGACCAGATATCATTCGAGAACTTAGTAGACGAGAAAAGCAAGCAGGACTTACCCCGGACCCTATTATAGACACATACATGAAGGTCAATGCTTCGCCTTGTTCTTGACATGAGTACTTGCTCTCTATTATATCACACTGCTCAAAAGAGAAATCATTCGCATCCACAGGCGGTATCCATCCAAGGACAAACAAGAACATTGCAAACGGACTATATACTGAAGGTAGCATGATTTAGCGGCACTATGACTTGATTTTTGGATGTTCGTTGCATCGTGTTTGGTTACATTGCATAACTTCCTTTGCATTATTAGATCCTTGGGCTCGATACCTGTGCTGATACTATTGCCGGGGATGCAATGATCAGAGGGATATCGGGAGGCCAGAAACGAAGACTGACAACAGGTAACTATGTTCACGCATATCTTCCGAAATTGGGCTCTGTTTCCTCATACTCATGAAGGAAACCGTCTCCTGTGATCTATCTCTCCAGGGGAGATGATTGTCGGTCCGGCGAGAGTTTTATTGATGGATGGGATATCGACGGGCCTTGATACATCCACGACCTTCCAGATCATCACATGCCTCCAGCACTTGGCACACCTAAAGGAGTCAACAATCATGGTGTCGCTCCTTCAGCCGGCGCCTGAAACTTTCAATCTGTTCGATGATGTACTCTTGATGGCGGAGGGTCAGGTCGTCTACCATGGACCTCGCATGAGCATTCTTGATTTCTTTGAGCATTGTGGCTTCAAATGTCCCACTAGGAAAGGCGTGGGCGACTTTCTTCAAGAAGTATGTGATCTGGCCCATCACTTATCTGAGATATGGCCATTGTTAATTAACGGGATTCATCGCGTCATTCCAATCTATGTCTCCATTCCAGGTGGTATCGAGGAAAGATCAAGCGCAGTATTGGAGTCGGGGTGATATACCTCATGCCTTTGTTTCCGCAGACATCTTCGCAAAGAGTTTTCGGGAATTTTCTATCGGGATTTCCCTTGACAAAGAGCTCTCGAAACCTTTTCCCAAGACAGAGCTCCATAAGGCCGCTTTGACGTTAAGCATCTACTCGTCAAGGAAATGGGAGTTATTCAAGGCATGCCTAGCAAGAGAATGGCTCCTCATGAAGCGCAACTCGTTTCTTTACGTATTCAAATCTGCACAGGTGACAGGAAGAAATTATGTTAACATTGTCCGTCGGGTAAGAGAATCTAAGTCAATGTCACAGTTCATCTGTTGATGTCTTTGGGTGCAGCTTGTAGCAGTTGCCGTCATAATGATGACGGTCTTCTTGCGCACGACCATGGCCGTTGATGCAGTTCACGCAAACTTCTACATGGGTGCCCTGTTTTATGCTCTCGTCAGACTCATGTGCAATGGGATCCCGGAGCTCGCGTTGACTGCTTCTAGGCTCGGCGTCTTTTACAAGCAGAGGGATTTTTACTTTTATCCAGCATGGGCATACACCATCCCTTCTGCGATCCTGAAGGTCCCGATATCCTTACTGGATTCTGTCCTGTGGACTGGCTTGACCTACTACGTTGTCGGTTTTAGTCCGGAACCACAAAGGTGCGCCTCAATAGTCAACCAGAATCCTCGGAGCTACATTATGAAGGCTCTGTTAACTCCAAGTTTCCACTCAATGTCAGGTTCTTTGCCCAATTGTTCCTCCTGTTTCTCGTGCATCAAGTGTCGATATCGTTGTTCCGCTTAATTGCTTCCGTAGTGCGAAACCCGTCAGTGGCAGCAACCAGCGGCCTTTTCTCTCTGCTGGTCATGTTTATGTTTGGCGGATTTCTAATTCCAAGACGTAAGTTCAATGCAACATCTAGTTCTAGCCATGCGATGAGACTGCTTATATAAATCTGCCGGGTTCCATGGTCTTTGCAGCTTCTCTGCCGGGATGGTTGAGTTGGGCATTTTGGCTCTCCCCGCTATCGTATGCAGAAATCGGTGCCTCACTCAACGAATTCCATGCCCCGAGATGGCAGAAGGTTTGGCCTCGGGTACCCGTAATAAACATACTTCAGTAGATATATTCTGGATGAATACCGATATCTATACGGCACATCATGTGTTTTCCTAGGTTTCCTCTTCAAATGTTACCTTAGGGGAAGAATTTCTGACCAAGCGCGGCCTAAGTTTCGGGGATCAGTTTTACTGGGTATCTGTGGGAGCCTTGATCGGGTTTTGGGTGATTATCAATGGCGGCTTTACCTGCGCACTTACTTTCTCAAGCTGTATGTTCCTTCCTTCCCTCTGTTGATATGCCTGCACAGTTTCCCATGTCGACTGACTTCTTATTGCTTGATCAAAGCTCCACAGAGATCTCGAACTATAATTTCTCATGGCAGATCCACGCATGCTATTGCGGAGCAAAACTCGAAGACGTCTTCTAGTCAAGAAGACACGGGATATAACAATGCTGCTACAAAACCAGAAACAATTGGTTAGAGGCCTGGATATTATGTTGCTCCTGGTAAAATCATGAAACTGACAGGATGGATATCTTAACCAGTGCTGCTGGAAACATCTTTCTCTCTCTTACCGCAGGGATGGTCTTACCTTTCGAGGCTGTGTCGTTAACATTTGAGAAGGTGCAGTACTTTGTCAAGGCACCGAAGGTAAGGAGTAGGCATAGAATGATTGATATGACGTGCCCGTTATGTGATCTGAAGCTCTCTTTACCTCAGTTTCTTTACATTGCGATAGAAACTGAAGGATCAAGGCTATTCAGAAGAAAGGCTCGAACTTCTCCACGAAATTACGGGATCATTTAGGCCGGGAGTACTGACAGCTTTGATGGGCACCAGCGGAGCTGGCAAAACAACTCTGATGGATGTGCTTTCAGGTAGAAAGACCAGCGGCGTGATTGAAGGTGAGATTAAGGTCGGAGGGTTCCCCAAGGTACAGGACACATATGCCAGAATATCCGCATACTGTGAACAGACAGATATACATTCGCCACAAGTTACTATCGGGGAGTCGGTTGCATACTCGGCTTGGTTGCGACTACCTACAGAAATCGACAAGAAAACAAGAGCAGTAAGACTCTCAATATCAGAGAGAATGTTTTTTCAGTTCGTGAGCGTGATTGACTCACCGTCTTTTATCAGGACTTTGTGGATCAAGTCATCAAAATAATCGAGCTTGACGACATAAAGGATTCAATAGTTGGGATTCCTGGAAGAGGCGGTATATCGCTAGAGCAGAGGAAACGACTTACTATCGCGGTGGAGCTCGTCTCTAACCCATCGATAATATTCATGGATGAACCAACTTCTGGTCTGGATGCCAGAGCGGCCGCTATCGTCATGCGAGTGGTGAAAAATATTGTCAGCACAGGCAGGACCATCGTTTGCACTATTCATCAGCCGAGCATAGACATATTCGAGGCGTTTGATGAGGCATTTTCTCTTTATCCTGGATCTCTACAGCTCTGTTTAGTATCTATCCGGTAGAAAATTACATTTTGTACCTCTTTCTGCAGCTAATCTTGATGAAAAGAGGCGGCCGGATGATATACTGTGGAGAGGTGGGAAAACATTCGAGCAAGCTCATAGAATATTTTGAGGTAACTGAACATAAGAGTCGATAAAAAATACACACTTGAATTTTGTAAACACCCCGTGCATCCGACTCTTTTGAGATTTCGTTGGCTGCAGAACATCCCAGGAGTGCCAAAAATTCAGGAGAACTACAACCCGGCGACATGGATGCTGGAAGTCACCAATTCTTCCATGGAAATCCAGCTTGGTGTAGATTTCAACACTCTCTACAGAGAGTCTCTCTTGTGCAAGTAAGCAAGCTAAGAGAATTTGGCTTCGAATTTTCCCCGTCTTCGCTGCTCTAGCACACGTCTACCATCCACCTCTTCGCACTGCACTTGGTTGCCCCAGACAGATTGACTGTTCACTCGATTGTCTGCAGGAGGAATGCTCAGCTAGTCAAAGAGCTCAATTCACCAGAAATCGCTATAAAGGAATTGCGATTTTCCAGTAAATATCCACAAAACAAATGGGAACAGTTCAAGGCATGCCTCTGGAAGCAGAATCTAACGTACTGGAGAAGTCCTACGTACAACTTCTCGCGGCTGGCATTCATTACCGGATCATCCTTGTTGTGCGCACTTCTCCTCTATGGGAAAGGGCAGAATGTGTGAGTATCCTTTCTGTGATTCTTCATTCATCTGCAACATAACGAGTCGGAAGATCAAAGGAAATTCTTGATAGCAACATTGTTCGAAGGCATGATTTCAATGACGTACTGATTTCAAGCTTTTGTTTTATCACGCAGGAATTCTCAACAGGATCTCTTGAACATCTTGGGGGCAATGTTCATTTTCGTGCAGTTGACGGGGATAGGGAATTGCTCCGCCGTCCTACCGTTCATCGCAATGGAACGTAATGTCGTCTATCGGGAGAGATTCGCTGGAATGTATTCTTTATTGTCCTATGCATCGGCTCAGGTACCTGCAGTATCCCACCATTATGTACACCAGACAGGTCATTTCTGACGAATCAATCACTTTAACTCGAGCACTGCCGAATTCTGTCGCAGCTTCTCATCGAGATACCATACATATTAATTGAAGCCATCCTGTTCACGGTGATCACATACCCGGCCATAGGTTTCTATATCTCGACCTACAAACTGTTCTGGTACTTGTACTCCATGTTCTGCACACTACTCTACTTCAACTACTTCGGGATGATGCTGGTGTCGGTCTCCCCGACCTACCAAGTGGCTTCAGTCTGGGCGAGCTTCTCCTACACCATGTTAAGCCTCTTCTCCGGTTACCTCATCCCTGAACCGGTAAGTCGTCCATTCCAACCAAACACTCCACACTTCAAAGGAAAAAAGCAGCCCCCCTTGATAGACTCAACCATTCTCTCTTTATCGTCGTGTGTGCAGAGAATACCTATCTGGTGGAGATGGGGCTACTGGATATGCCCGACGGCGTGGTCATTAAAAGGTATTCTCGCATCGCAGTACGGGGACATCAAGACCGTCATCACAGTGAACGGAGGGAGCACTACGATAAGCGAATTCCTGAGGAGCTACCTGGGGTATCACTACGACAGGTTAGGCGCAGTCGCGGTGGTGCTGATGGCATTCCCATTGGCTTACGCCTGCATATTTGCGATCGCGATTATGAAGCTCAACTTCCAAAACCGATGAAAATACGTAGACAGAGACATCCATAAGATAGATAATACATAATAAGGGAAAAATACATTTTTACTCTCGAGACTCAGGTGGAATGAAGGGTAGAGAGGTCATCACATGGTCCTTTTCTGTCAAAACCTTTTCAAAAAGACTCGAGTGGCTTTGAAGCACACTCCTCGACTGTGGGCGGTGGATAATTCTGCTCCGGCCAACTATCTTGTTAATATCTGGGGACAGGGACTTCTCTAATGCTCTGCATCAATTGCGCTTGAGAAGGTATAATATACTTCTTGCTCAGCCAACACAGGCATCTGCTGCACTCGTGGCTGCAGCAAAAACCGTGTGGTTATGGACTACCCTTGCTGGGGGAGGAGCACCCTTGAACAGCAATGAAAATCTCAACTAGCTTCCAATTATGAACAGCCTGTTGCTGATCGAGCACCCGCTGCTCCAGATGCCATGCCCATGCGGCCTCTAAGGTGCAACTATTCTTTGCTGCAGACTTTATGGGACAGCAATGACAGTCCAAATGACAATTACGCCCACAATAAACCTATTGAAACCAGTATGGTCAGATCTACTAGTCTTCCAATTGTAAGGCCTGATAAAATCCAAGACAAGTTTTTCCAGAGGGAGAGTATCGAAAGAAAGCACTTTAAGACATCACCTCATTAATTTTTCGGTGCTGGCCCTTCAAGCAAGCTCGATACCAAGCCCCTTTCAGAGACCCCTGATTTCTTTGCTGGTAATGGGCATCCTCAGTCTGTGTGTGAATGAGACTAATCAGTGTTGTTGCTTAGTGTTCTTGGTCCCCCACCCCCCGCCCTTCCCTTAAATATTAAAGAGTAATTGTCTTCATGTGGATCTGTGTCCGCACCAAGACAATTAGAAATGCGACCCTTCTTTCTCTGAACTCTTCCAAAACAGAAGACGCACACGCATTAGACGCCTTCTTAAACATTGGGATACCCCAAATAAAGACCGTATGTTTTCGTGTACGCCACTTTGGGTACACGTAATTTAAGCGGTCCATCCATCCCTATCGGTATCTCGTATCCCATCTCGTCTCCCTCCTTGGAATCGATTGTTGGTTTGGGCATCTGAATGGAGCCCAATTCCCCAAATGGGCGTTTATGCTCCCGCAGCTCTTCCCTCCATCATTTACAGTGTGCGTGATGAATGCACCCTATCTGCTTCACATTGTCCGAAAGTAGGGATGGTAATAAATCGATATCCATCGACGCGTGGAACCATTAATGGTAAGGGTTGATCGGCCATGTGACAGTCTGGGCGATTTCTTACCTCTGCAGGAATGACATGATTTTATGAGCAAAGCAGGCGAGGGCGATGTTACTCAGAGCGATGGGGATGATGATTTTACCAAATGTGCAAAGTACGAAACTTCCTAGTAACTTTCATGCCCTCACCAACAGAAATGTCCGACTCTTCTTCTTAATTACTAAGATTGTGATTTTAGTGTGTGTTGACCTGGTTTTGATGATGAACTTAAGCGACATGTTACTGGTGGTAAGCGACATGTTACTGGTAGTCAGTAATAATGTTTCACAAGTTATGTGTTCAGCCTTAGTGATGAGCTTGAGCAATATGTTGCTGAACCACAGCTAGTAGCAGTTATATATTATTGCGTTCCAGTACACTGTTACTGTGACTTTACGCATGTACATTGAAAATATGGAAACATATTTTTAATAACCACGATTTATTTTAAGATTTATTTTAATCTATTTCAGATTATTTGTCTGAACGTCTAGGTTCGTTTAATGTAACCTAATGACCTTATCTTAAGTACTTAGGCAACTAAATATATTAAGATTAGCTTTCCAAGTTTTACTTTTGGAAACAAAATATCTTTCTGATATTCTACAGCAACGATACGCTGCAGTAGGGGATATTATCAGATTGAATATCTTTGCTAATCGTAATTGTTAAGATAAGATTATGATCAGATAATTATGTTTGGAAATCAATTATCTGATTAATATATGTGAAGGAAATTACCGTTGAGATTTTCCTTCTATGGCACAGTGAGCCGTTGAGCAGACCGTTGTTGTGTCCTCGCTGCCAGTTTTGGCAATAAATCTTGTTGATTGCCTAGACGATTTATGTCCTCCTTCTTCTTTATAACCTGACCAGAGACGACAGAAAACAATGCCTTTGTGCATCTGTGTGGTCTGTGTGGTCTGTGTGAGCTTTGTGCGTCGACGGAGAGCGGAAGGTGCTAAGTGTCTCCTGGTTCTTTCTCTTGCAAGCTGCGTGTGAGAGTGTCAAGGGGCTGAGGTCAGATCCCTTGAATCGTCTGAGAGGGACTAGGTGTCCTCGGTGCGTTCAACGAGCAGCCGGCGAATCGTCTGAGGGAAGCTAAGTGAATACCTGCTCTGAATTCAGTAACCGGTTGCTGACCCATCGGCAAGAAGCCGTTCTTGTCGTGTCTTTTCGCAGGGAAGTCTCGAGCCTACGGAGTTTGAGCAGTTAGACACGCACTTGCGGGTGCGCGCCAGAAGTCTCGTGCCTGCAGGGTAGAGCAGGAGGTGGGAACGCCGCCGGAGTGGAAAGAGTTCCTCCCGAGCACAGGGGTGCTGTGCAGAAGTCTTGAACGCCTGATACAGAGGGTTAGTAAAGCAGGTTGCGTGGAAGCCAACGGATCGGAAAATTCCACCCTAGGCACTGGGTGTGCAGTGCAGTGAGTCACGGCTGTGGTAACCGTGCACGTCCGAACTGAGTGTAGGACGGATACCTTCTAAGTGGCTTTGTGGTTTTCTTTGTGATCTTTGTGGTTCCTATCTTCGTGATCTTTGTGGTTCAACTTTGTGGTTGTCTCTTAAGCAAGTGCAGGCTTATCTTAAGGAGAGACAAGATCTGTGTGGAAATCCTCTTCTGAGCAAACAAGTGCTGAAGCAATCCTTCGCTGTGAAACAAAAACGAGCTGCTCTCTGAGAATACATTATTCACCGTAAGGAGTTATCTGCGAGGATTTATACTCTAACATAACGTTGTCTGTGCTCTTTGATAAGTCAGGTTTATATTAAGCGACAACGAGCTGTGTGGAATCCATTGAGCTACCAACTGCTGAGGATAAGCATCATTCTGCTGGAAACGAGAAGACGTCCACTGTGTGAGGAGCTGACCGTTGCCATGAGTGATCATCTATTGTACGGGATTCTAAATCTCACTTTGTGAGAGGAACATACGCCTAGTGCAAGGGCTTTTTGCACCCATTATTTTATATAGTGGAATCACCTTGTTGGTGGAAAGTGGACGTAGGTCAATTAAGGCCGAACCACTATAAATCACTGTGTCCATTACGATCGCGCAACACTCGTACGAAAACCTACTCGACAAAATCGTAACAGTTACAGTAAGGTATTTCTCATTCTGAGAAACGCTCTGCTGTGATACAGTACGCTTCCGCTTACACCGAGAAAGGGCGAAAAAGTGATAAACACTAATTCACCCCCCTCTTAGTGTACATAAACGATCCAACAGTGTGAATTGAGACCGAAACTCTATGAACAAGCAACATGCATCTCGGTCATCGGTTGATGGACGGGAATCATTTCGGCTGAGGTAAGACCGATCACAAGCCCCCTTTTTGTGTGTATATATATATATATTATGTATATCGGTTTAAGGACGAGGCGGAGCTGTAGTGGGCGGCGATCGAGAGGCTGCCCCCGTACAAGAGGGTAAGGATGTCGTTACTGGTGGGGGACGGGGAGGAAGGGAGGAAGAGGACGGCAGTGGTGGACGGGTCGAAGATGGACCTGTCGAGAGGCCGATGTTCATCGGTAACCTGCTGGAGAAGGTGGAGGAGGATAACCTCAAGCTGTTACGGAAGCTTAAGGAAAGGATTGACAGGCAATCGACTCTCGAATTCCTCTTAACTCGGAAATTGAATTTTTAATGTCGAGAATCGATAAAACACACGTCAACCCTATAAAGTATTTCACACTTTACTGATTACGACATCAAAGATGAACGTAAATCAGCAAAAGTTTGATGTGATGGTTTAAGAGATTGATGTGGTAATCATTGGTATCAGAAGTGATTTCGTTACATCGGATGGGAATGTGTCCGACGTTTTTTCATATAATTAAGGGTTGGCAGGCAAGACATACTCATCTCTCAAGGTATACTACATCAAGTAGTATTATCCTAGTATGGATTTACATCGATAGCTTACAGAGCCATTTCTTATGCAGGTTACCGGGGAGATCACTTATAATGGATATAAGTTGTAGAGCGAAAGAATCGAACCTTACAAGACATGGCGAGAACCATGTTGCTGGAAAGTGAGGTTGCTAAGAACCTTTGGGCTGAAGCTGTAAGCACAGCATGCTACATCTCAAATCGTATTCATTTGAGGCACTCTTTAGGTAAAACGCCTTATGAGTTATATAAAGGCAGAAAGCCTAATATCTCATACTTTCATCCATTTGGAAGTAAGTGTTATATCTTGAGACCCATTAAAGATGGTGTCGGAAAGTTTGATGCTCGATCTGATGAGGGCATATTCTTAGGATACTCCCTAACGAGCAAAGCATATAGAGTTTTTAATAAAAGAACTCTAACTGTTGAAGAGTCTATCAATGTTAAAATTGATGACTCTCTGACACAGGAGGAAGTTGCTGTGGAAGCAGTAGCACAATCCTCAACAACAACATCAAATGAAACCTCCCAGCAAATGATTGCTGACAATAATCCGAACGGAAACACTGTAGCAGATGTACAGCAAGTGCCTGCTGCACACACTGAAAATGCTTCTAGTGATTTCCAGGATATTCAAATTGAGAATCGTGTTCCTTCGTTATATAAGAAAAGACATCCTATTGATCAAGTAATAGGTTCTTTGCACACAGGAGTGCGAACCCGCAATACAGCAAGTTTGTACTGTGAACACTCTGCTTTTATCTCTCAAGATGAACCTCAAGGCATTGATGATGCGCTTGATGATCCTAATTGGATCCTTGCTATGCAAGAGGAATTGAACCAATTTGAGAGAAACAAAGTTTGGAGTTTAGTACCAAGACCCAATGATCGTTCCATTATTGGAACAAAATGGGTTTATCGAAATAAACTTGACGAGTCTGGAAATGTTATAAGAAACAAAGCTAGACTTGTAGCAAAAGGTTACTCACAAGAAGAAGGCATCGATTATGATGAAACGTTCGCCCCAGTGGCGCGTCTAGAAGCAATACGCTTACTCCTAGCGTATGCTTGCTATAATAACTTTAAGTTATTTCAAATGGATGTGAAAAGTGCTTTCCTAAATGGTGATATAAAAGAGGAAGTCTATGTTGAACAACCTCCTGGATTCACCGATCCAAAGTATCGTAATCATGTTTATAAGCTCTCTAAAGCTTTGTATGGGCTTAAGCAAGCTCCGCGAGCATGGTACGAAAAGCTTAGTTCCTTTCTCATAGCAAAGGGATATAGGCGTGAAAAATTGATACAACATTGTTTCTTAAGAAACAGGATGCTGATCCTTTAGTTGCTCAAATATATGTCGATGACATTATATTTGGTTCAACTAATGAAAAATTATGTAATGAATTCTCTGATCTAATGAAAGGAGAATTTGAGATGAGTCTCATGGGAGAACTTACTTTCTTCCTCGGACTTCAAATTAAACAAACGGAAGATGGAATTTTCATCCATCAAGAGAAGTACAGCAAACAGTTGCTCAAGAAATTTGATCTTGAGAATGCTAAACCTTTGTCAACTCCAATTGGTAGTAATACCAAAATTGATAAAGACGAAAGTGGAAAGGAAATTGATTCCAAGCTATACAGAAGTATGATAGGATCATTGCTATATCTTACTGCTTCACGACCAGATATTATGTTCAGCGTATGCTTATGCGCTAGATATCAGTCTGCTCCAAAAGAGTCCCACCTTGCTGCAGTTAAGAGGATCTTTCGATACCTCGCAGGAACTGTTAGCTTAGGTCTGTGGTATCCAAGAGAATCGTTGCTGGATCCTAGAGGATATTCAGATGCTGACTATGCTGGATGTCGTATTGATAGGAAAAGCACGTCTGGTACTTGCCAACTATTGGGAAATATGCTTATTTCCTGGTTCTCTAAGAAGCAGACAACTGTCGCTTTATCCACAGCTGAGGCTGAATACGTATCAGCAGCTAGTTGCTGTGCGCAGTTACTATGGATGCGACAACAACTCGAAGATTATGATCTTCATTTTGATTCAATTCCAATAATGTGTGATAACACAAGTGCAATTAATTTATCACAAAATCCTGTCTAGCACTCAAGATCTAAGCATATTGAGTTGAGACACCATTTTCTACGTGATAATGTACAAAGCGGTAAGGTTGATATTCAGTATGTAAATACTGAGCAACAGCTTGCTGATATCCTTACTAAACCACTTGACAAAGAGAGGTTTGAATATTTACGAAGTGAATTAGGGATATGTAATCTCAATCTCTAAGATGATATTATCATTCTTGAGAAATTATCGATGGGAATATAAAATTCCTAAAAATAATGCAGAAACATTCATGGGGTGCCAATCAAAAACTATATCTTTTATTTCCTTCTTTATCTTTTAAATATTCTATAAAACCAAGAAACTTCCTACGGTTTCTTTTCAAATCCCTAACTTCCCTCGTTTCTTCTTCAACCTCAACCCTCTTCCTTCTTCTCCATTTCTCCTCCAAAAATGGCACCCAAATCTGCGAAATCTGGAAAGGGCAAGGGAACTCCCAAGAAACGGTCACAGGCTGTGGCTGCTTCTGCCCAGCAACTACCTGTTGTGGCGCCTCCGTCAGTTACTGAGGGGGAGCCCTCGATGATGCAAACCCCTGCTCCGGTGGTCACTGAGACCAAGGAGACACCTGCTCCGGTTCCTGCCAAGGACAATGTGGCTTCGACTGGTGATGCCACCACCTTTGGCGAACCTGAGGGTGCTACGGAGAAAACCCTCGTTGTTGAGGAGGAAACCGCTCCACCGGAGGCGGTTACCAAGTCCACTTCTGCGTCTCCCAAAGCAGCAAACTCCCCTGCTTCTGATGAGGAGACTCAAGCCGAAAAAGGCAAGAAAAGCGCTGAGGATCCTGAGGATTTCCAGAGCGCTGATGAACAGGACTCTTTGGCTGAAGAGACTCCTGACGAGGATGAGAATGTGGAGGTGATCGGCTCTATTCAGAATCCTCCGATTCGCTCTTCTCTTGGTGTTGCCTCTCGCACCAGGATGAAGCGACCTTATGCTGGTATAAGGGATGGTATGCATTCTGGCTCTCCTATTCACAAGAAAGTGAGAAATGCAGATTCCTCTGTTTTTATTCCTGCGGTTGATCAGTATGTTTCTCTGGCTGAATTAAATCGGATTCTTGCTGATGATACTATGCCGAATAGAAACATGACCAAGCGCAACATTGCTGCATGCAAGCGTGTAGACTTTGATTGGTTTACTCAACATGAGCTCTGCTTTGCTGAGATGTTTGAAAGGTTGACCTGGCGATCCTTTTGTGAATATGATGGCATCAGTTCCATCTCAAAGGTCAAGGAATTCTATGCCAATATTACCTTTCATAAGGAAGATTCTCTCATTAAATTCATCAAGGTGTTGGTAGATGAGAAAACCTTTGTTTTCTCTGTGTTTGATGTGTGCCGCCTCTTTGAATCTGATCTTGTTAACAACCTGAGGGTGATTAGTGAAGGAAAGCTGGAAGCTTATCAGACCATCAACGATGGTGAGGTGGTTGCTGTCAGAGGATATCTGCAGAACACCGGGCTGAGTTTCAGCAACCGGATGTTACACAAGGCAGTAATGTCTTGCTTGGCCCCTCGGATTGGCAGCATCGACACTGTCATGCCAAGAGATTGGAATCTAATGGTTCATCTTAAAAGAGGTATTCCTGTGAACTTGGGAAGTGTGATATTTAGCCATATGGCATCTTGTGTTCAGGACGAGAATAGGGCACTTCCATTTGCACATGTTATCACTGCATTGCTGCAGTTTTATGGGGAGCAGATTGTTCCTGTGAATCAAATGGACACCTGGAGTACTCAGGTTATTGGAGCTAACTCTGTAGCAAGTATGGGCTACCAGTATGTGGATGGTGTTTTTGTCAAGAAACCAACCAAGCGACAGATCGCTGCTTCTGTCCGTGGCAAGTCCACAGCTGCACTTGGCAAGCAACGCTATGCTGAACGTGAGAAGGCGGCTTCTTCATCCAAGGATGAGTCCCCTTCTTCTTCCAAGCTTCAGAAAGTCCTCTGTGAGGAACTAAGCTACACTAGGCGCTCCATTCTTGAAAGGCTGGATGGATTTGCTGAGAGGCTGACCCGCCTGGAAAATATGGTCCAGACCTTGCTTGATAATGCTGAGGATTGAGCCATGCTCTCCGTTTAGGATTGAGCTACTCTCCTTTATCTTTAGGTTTCTGCTTTGTTGTTCTAGAATGAGCTATGCTCTTCTATTTCTAAACTTGTTTAATAACTGTTTCGTTTTGATGCATCGCAGCAACTGTTGGCTGCTGACTTTGTCTTTTGGGTGCTAGCATATTCTTGCTGCACTAGTAATAAAACTATCCTTTGTTATCCTCTTTTCTTTTTCTTTTTGATATGACAAAAAGGGGGAGAAGAATAAGTTCAGGGGGAGTTAAGGATTTAAGGGGGAGTTGACACAAGCTCGATCCCTAAGTCCATATTTTGTCATCATCAAAAAGGGGGAGAGTGTTGACCTGGTTTTGATGATGAACTTAAGCGACATGTTACTGGTGGTAAGCGACATGTTACTGGTAGTCAGTAATAATGTTTCACAAGTTATGTGTTCAGCCTTAGTGATGAGCTTGAGCAATATGTTGCTGAACCACAGCTAGTAGTAGTTATATATTATTGCGTTCCAGTACACTGTTACTGTGACTTTACGCATGTACATTGAAAATATGGAAACATATTTTTAATAACCACGATTTTTTTTAAGATTTATTTTAATATATTTCAGATTATTTGTCTGAACGTCTAGGTTCGTTTAATGTAACCTAATGACCTTATCTTAAGTACTTAGGCAACTAAATATATTAAGATTAGCTTTCCAAGTTTTACTTTTGGAAACAAAATATCTTTCTGATATTCTACAGCAACGATACGCTGCAGTAGGGGATATTATCAGATTGAATATCTTTGCTAATCGTAATTGTTAAGATAAGATTATGATCAGATAATTATGTTTGGAAATCAATTATCTGATTAATATATGTGAAGGAAATTACCGTTGAGATTTTCCTTCTACGGCACAGTGAGCCGTTGAGCAGACCGTTGCTGTGTCCTCGCTGCCAGTTTTGGCAATAAATCTTGTTGATTGCCTAGACGATTTCTGTCCTCCTTCTTCTTTATAACCTGACCAGAGACGACAGAAAACAATGCCTTTGTGCGTCTGTGTGGTCTGTGTGGTCTGTGTGAGCTTTGTGCGTCGACGGAGAGCGGAAGGTGCTAAGTGTCTCCTGGTTCTTTCTCTTGCAAGCTGCGTGTGAGAGTGTCAAGGGGCTGAGGTCAGATCCCTTGAATCGTCTGAGAGGGACTAGGTGTCCTCGGTGCGTTCAACGAGCAGCCGGCGAATCGTCTGAGGGAAGCTAAGTGAATACCTGCTCTGAATTCAGTAACCGGTTGGTGACCCATCGGCAAGAAGCCGTTCTTGTCGTGTCTTTTCGCAGGGAAGTCTCGAGCCTACGGAGTTTGAGCAGTTAGACACGCACTTGCGGGTGCGCGCCAGAAGTCTCGTGCCTGCAGGGTAGAGCAGGAGGTGGGAACGCCGCCGGAGTGGAAAGAGTTCCTCCCGAGCACAGGGGTGCTGTGCAGAAGTCTTGAACGCCTGATACAGAGGGTTAGTAAAGCAGGTTGCGTGGAAGCCAACGGATCGGAAAATTCCACCCTAGGCACTGGGTGTGCAGTGCAGTGAGTCACGGCTGTGGTAACCGTGCACGTCCGAACTGAGTGTAGGACGGATACCTTCTAAGTGGCTTTGTGGTTTTCTTTGTGATCTTTGTGGTTCCTATCTTCGTGATCTTTGTGGTTCAACTTTGTGGTTGTCTCTTAAGCAAGTGCAGGCTTATCTTAAGGAGAGACAAGATCTGTGTGGAAATCCTCTTCTGAGCAAACAAGTGCTGAAGCAATCCTTCGCTGTGAAACAGAAACGAGCTGCTCTCTGAGAATACATTATTCACCGTAAGGAGTTATCTACGAGGATTTATACTCTAACATAACGTTGTCTGTGCTCTTTGATAAGTCAGGTTTATATTAAGCGACAAGAGCTGTGTGGAATCCATTGAGCTACCAACTGCTGAGGATAAGCATCATTCTGCTGGAAACGAGAAGACGTCCACTGTGTGAGGAGCTGACCGTTTTCAGGAGTGATCATCTATTGTACGGGATTCTAAATCTCACTTTGTGAGAGGAACATACGCCTAGTGCAAGGGCTTTTTGCACCCATTATTTTATATAGTGGAATCACCTTGTTGGTGGAAAATGGACGTAGGTCAATTAAGGCCGAACCACTATAAATCACTGTGTCCATTACGATCGCGCAACACTCGTACGAAAACCTACTCGACAAAATCGTAACAGTTACAGTAAGGTATTTCTCATTCTGAGAAACGCTCTGCTGTGATACAGTACGCTTCCGCTTACACCGAGAAAGGGCGAAAAAGTGATAAACACTAATTCACCCCCCTCTTAGTGTACATAAACGATCCAACAGTGTGAATTGAGACCGAAACTCTATGAACAAGCAACATGCATCTCGGTCATCGGTTGATGGACGGGAATCATTTCGGCTGAGGTAAGACCGATCACAAGCCCCCTTTTTGTGTGTATATATATATATATATGTATATCGGTTTAAGGACGAGGCGGAGCCGTAGTGGGCGGCGATCGAGAGGCTGCCCCCGTACAAGAGGATAAGGATGTCGTTACTGGTGGGGGACGGGGAGGAAGGGAGGAAGAGGACGGCAGTGGTGGACGGGTCGAAGATGGACCTGTCGAGAGGCCGATGTTCATCGATAACCTGCTAGAGAAGATGGAGGAGGATAACCTCAAGCTGTTACGGAAGCTTAAGGAAAGGATTGACAGGCAATCGACCCTCGAATTCCTCTTAACTCGGAAATTGAATTTTTAATGTCGAGAATCGATAAAACACACGTCAACCCTATAAAGTATTTCACACTTTACTGATTACGACATCAAAGATGAACGTAAATCAGCAAAAGTTTGATGTGATGGTTTAAGAGATTGATGTGGTAATCATTGGTATCATAAGTGATTTCGTTACATTGGATGGGAATGTGTCCGACATTTTTCCATATAATTAAGGGTTGGCAGGCAAGACAGACTCATCTCTCAAGGTATACTACATCAAGTAGTATTATCCTAGTGTGGATTTACATCGATAGCTTACAGAGCCATTTCTTATGCAGGTTACCGGGGAGATCACTTATAATGGATATAAGTTAGACGAATTTGTTCCTGAGAAGATGGCAGCTTATATAAGCCAGTACGACTTGCACATCTACGAATTGTCAGCGAGGGAAATACTCGATTTCTTTGCACGCTGCCAAGGCGTCGGAAAAAGGGAAGGTGCTCCTCAGGGTCATGCACCAGAATTCAACTCTTTTGGTGGCAGCAGCTGCTACTGATGACGCTTCTTGACCAGATATCATTCGAGAACTTAGTAGACGAGAAAAGCAAGCTGGACTTACCTCGAACCCTATCATAGACACATACATGAAGGTCAATGCTTCGCCTCGTTCTTGACATGAGTACTTGCTCTCTATTATATCACACTGCTTAAAAGAGAAATCATTCGCATGCGCAGGCGATATCCATCCAAGGACAAACCAGAACATTGCAAACGGACTATATACTAAAGGTCACATGATTTAGCGGCACTATGACTTTATTTTTGAATGTTCGTTGCATCGTGTTTGGTTCCATCGCATAACTTCCTCTGCATTATTAGATCCTTGGGCTTGATACCTGTGCTGATACTATTGCCGGGGATGCAATGATCAGGGGGATATCGGGAGGCCATAAACGAAGACTGACAATAGGTAACCATGTTCACGCATATCTTCCGAAATTGGTCGCTCCCTTTCCTGATTACGACATCAAAGATGAACGTAAATCAGCAAAAGTTTGATGTGGTGGTTTAAGAGACTGTTGTGGTAAGCATTGGTCTCAGAAGTGATTTCGTTACATTGCATGGGAATGTGTCCAACTTTTTTCCATGTAATAAAGGGTTGGAATCGGGCTCCCAGCTGTGGAAGTGAGGTAGGAGGATCTGTGCATAGAAGCGGAGTGCGAGATCGTCCATGGTAAGCCAATCCCGTCGCTTTGGAACACCTTCAAGTCCACCCTTCTCGTTGAATATCTATCGTATTCGAATCCAAATCCATCTTCCTATCTCTCTACCATTTTCTTGATGGAATTTCATTCACCTGGGAATGATTTATTTTGCAGGCGCCTGCACAAATTAAGTAGGGACGATTCGGTTCCTCAACAATGTCCGAGGAGTTCTTATGCCCGGGAAGTAGAGTTCGAACCATCGAAATTCAAAATTCTATGTGTATCTGGAGTAGTAGATTGATCGAAGGAGTCATGTGTTTCAGGATGACCTTGTTGCCTGGTCTTCTGGGTTGCGGCAAAACTACCCTATTGAAGGCGCTGGTAGGCAAGACGGACTCATCTCTCAAGGTATACTACATAAGTAGTATTATGCTAGTGTGGATTTACATCGATAGCTTACAGAGCCATTTTTTATGCATGTTATCGGGGAGATCACTTATAATGGATATAAGTTCGACGAATTTGTTCCTGAGAAGACGGCAGCTTATATAAGCCAGTACGACCTGCACTTGCGAATTGTCAGTGAGGGAAACACTCGATTTCTCTGCACGCTGCCATGGCATCGGAAAAAGGGATGGTACTCCTCAGGGTCATGCACCGGAATTCAACTCTTTTTTGGTAGCAGTAGCTGCTTTTGATGATACTTCTTGACCAGATATCTTTCGAGAACTTAGTAGATGAGAAAAGCAAACTGGACTTACCCCGGACCCTATCATAAACACATACATGAAGGTCAATGCTTCGCCTCGTTCTTGACATGAGTATTTGCTCTCTATTATATCACACTGCTTAAAAGAGAAATCATTCGCATGCGCAGGTGGTATCCATCCAAGGACAAACAAGAACACTGCAAATGGACTATATACTGAAGGTAACATGATTTAGCAGCACTATGACTTGATTTTTGGATGTTCGTTGCATCGTGTTTGGTTCCATCGCATAACTTACTCTGCATTACTAGATCCTTGGGCTCAATACCTGTTCTAATACTACTGCCAGGGATGCAATGATGAGAGGGATATCGAGAGGCCAGAAACAAAAACTGACAACAGGTAACTATGTTCATGCATATCTTCCGAAATTGGTCTCTCCCTTTCCTGATTACGACATCAAAGATGAACGTAAATCAGCAAAAGTTTTATGTGGTTGTTTAAGAGACTGTTGTGGTAAGCATTGGTATCAGAAGTGATTTCGTTACATTGGATAAGAATGTGTCCGACGTTTTTCCATGTAATGAAGGGTTGGAATCGGGCTCCTAGATCTGTGCATAGAAGCGGAGTTCGAGATCGTCCATGGCAAGCCGATCACGTCGCTTTAGAACACCTTCAAGTCCACCCTTCTCGTTGAGTATCTATCGTATTCGAATCCGAATCCATCTTCCTATCTCTCTACCATTTGCTTGACGGAATTTCATTCACCTGGGAATGATTTAATTTGTCGGCTCCTGCTTATAGAGCCGCCTGCACAAATCAAGTAGGGAAGATTCAGATCCTCAATAATGTCCGCGGAGTTCTTAAGCCCAGGAGGTAGAGTTCGGACCACCGAAATTCAAAATTACATGTGTATCTGGAGTAGTAGATTAATCGAAGGAGTCCTGTATTTCAGGATGTCCATGTTGCTTGGTCCTCCGGGTTGTGGAAAAACTACCATGTTGAAGGCGCTGGCAAGCAAGACGGACTCATCTCTCAAGGTATACTACTGAAGTAGTATTACGCTAGTGTGGATTTACATCGATAGCTTACAGAGCCATTTTTATGTAGGTTACCGTGGAGATCACTTATAATGGAGATAAGCTGGACGAATTTGTTCCTGAGAAGATGACAGCTTATATAAGCCAGTAGGACCTGGACATATGCGAATTGACAGTGAGGGAAACACACGATTTCTCTGCACGTTGCCAAGGCGTCGGAAAAAGGGAAGGTACTCCTCAGGGTCATGCACCGGAATTCAACTCTTTTTTTGTGGCAGCAGCTGGTTCTGATGATGTTTCTTGACAAGATATCATTCGAGAACTTAGTAGACGAGAAAGGAAAGCTGGACTTACCCCGTACCCTATCATAGACACATACATAAAGGTCAATGATTCGCCTCGTTCTTGACATGAGTACTTGCTCTCTATTGTATCACACTGCTTAAAAGACAAATCATTCGCATGCGCAGGCGGTATCATCCAAGGACAAACAAGAACACTGCAAACGGACTATATACTGAAAGTAGCATGATTTAGCGGCACTATCACTTTATTTTCGGATGTTCGTTGCATCGTGTTGGGTTCCATCGCATAACTTCCTCTGCATTATTAGATCCTTGGGCTCGATACATGTGCTGATACTATTGTCGGGGATGCAATGATCAGAAGGATATCGGGAGGCCAGAAACGAAAACTGACAATAGGTAACTATGTTCACGCATGTCTTCCGAAATTGGTCTCTCCCTTTCCTGATTACGACATCAAAGATGAACGTAAATCAGCAAAAGTTTGATGTGGTGGTTTAAGACACTGTTGTGGTAAACATTGGTATCAGAAGAGATTTCGTTACATTGCATGGGAATGTGTCCGACGTTTTTCCATATAATGAAGGGTTGGAATCGGGCTCACAGCCGTGGAAGTGAGGTACGAGGATCTGTGCATAGGAGCGGAGTGCGAGATCATCCATGGCAAGCCGATCCCGTCGGTTTGGAACACCTTCAAGTCCACCCTTCTCGTTGAGTATCTATCGTATTCGAATCCGAATCCATCTTCCTATCTCTCTACCATTTGCTTGACGAAATTTATTCACCTGGGAATGATTTATTTTGCAGGCCCCTGCATATAGAGCCGCCTGCACAAATCAAGTAGGGAAGATTCGGATCCTCAACAATGTCCGCGGAGTTCTTAAGCCTGGGAGGTAGAGTTCGGACTACCAAAATTCAAAATTCTATGTGTATCTGGCGTAGTAGATTGATCGAAGGAGTCCTGTATTTCAGGATGACCTTGTTGCTTGGTCCTCCGGGTTGCGGCAAAAGTACCCTGTTGAAGGCGCTGGCAGGCAAGACGGACTCATCCCTCAAGGTATACTACATCAAGTAGTATTATGCTAGTGTGGATTTACATCGATAGCTTACAGAGCCATTTTTTATGCAGGTTACCGAGGAGATCACTTATAATGGATATAAGCTGGACGAATTTGTTCCTAAGAAGACGACAGCTTATATTAGCCAGTACGACCTGCACATATGCGAATTGACAGTGAGGGAAACCCTCGATTTCTCTGCACGCTGCCAAGGCGTCGGAAAAGGGGGAGGTACTCCTCAGGGTCAGTCACCAGAATTCAACTCTTTTTTGGTGGCAGCAGCTGCTTCTGATGATGCTTCTTGACCAGATATCATTCGAGAACTTAGTAGACGAGAAAAGCAAGCTGGACTTACCCCGGACCCTATCATAGACACATACATGAAGGTTAATGTTTCGCCTCGTTCTTGACATGAGTACTTGCTCTCTGTTATATCATACTGCTTAAAAGAGAAATCATTCGCATGCGTAGGCGGTATCCATCCAAGGACAAACAAGAACACTGCAAATGGACTATATACTAAAGGTAGCAAGATTTAACGGCACTATGACTTGATTTTTGGATGTTCGTTGCATCGTGTTGGGTTCCATCGCATAACATCCTCTGCATTATTAGATCCTTGGGCTCGATACCTTTGCTGATACTATTGTCGAGGATGCAATGATCAGAGGGACATCGGGAGGCTAGAAACGAAGACTGACAACAGGTAACTATGCTCACGCATATCTTTCGAAATTGGTCTCTATTTCCTCTTACTCATGAAGGAAACCATCTCCTGTGATCTGTCTCTCTAAGGGAGAAGATTGTCGGTCCGGCGAGAGTTTTGTTGATGGATGGGATAACGATGGGCCTTGATACATCCACGACCTTCCAGATCATCACATGCCTCCAGCACTTGGCACACCTAATATACCGATTCTCCATCCGAGATCTTGGAAACTTAGAGTTGTCAATTATATTGTTTATGGAAATGCCAAACCCATTCAAGGAATTTCTGAAAACTAATAAGATAGCAATTACAACCCAAGAAGTAATAAGTACTTGACCTATACCATCTTATTAGCTTATTTCCGCGATGAGGTAGAAAGAAAATTAAAGAACCCGCCAATAGATATATTTATTTCTTTTTATTCTATCCCAAACCCCATGAAAACAGGCAGGTCTGAAAAAATATCTAAAAATCTCAAATTTAAATATTTGTACCCTGTCGCTCCTTCAGCCGGCGCCTGAAACTTTCAATCCGTTCGATGATGTACTCTTGATGGCGGAGGGTCAGGTCGTCTACCATGGACCTCGCATGAGCATTCTTGATTTCTTTGAGCATTGTGGCTTCAAATGTCCCACTAGGAAAGGCGTGGGCGACTTTCTTCAAGAAGTATGCGATCTGGCCCATCACTTATCTGAGATATGGCCATTGTTAATTGACGGGATTTATCGCGTCATTCCAATCTATGTCTCCATTCCAGGTGGTATCGAGGAAAGATCAAGCGCAATATTGGAGTCGGGTGATATACCTCAAGCCTTTGTTTCCGCAGACATGTTCGCAAAGAGTTTTCGGGAATTTTCTGTCGGAATTTTCCGGCGTGGTCATTAAAAGGTATTCTTGCATCGCAGTACGGGGACATCGAGACCGTCGTCACAGTGAACCGAGGGAGCACTACGATAAGGGAATTCCTGAGGAGCTACCTGGGGTATCACTACGACGGGTTAGGCATAGTCGCGGTGGTGCTGATGGCATTCCCATTGGCTTACGCCTGCATATTTGCGATCGCCATTACGATGCTCAACTTCCAAAACCGATGAAAATACGTAGACAGAGACATCCATAAGATAGATAATACATAATAAGGGAAAAAGACATTTTTACCCTCGAAACTCAGGTGGAATGAAGGGTAGAGAGGTCATCACATGGTCTTTTTCTGTCAAAACCTTTTAAAAGAGACTCGAGTGGCTTTGAAGCACACTCCTCGACTGCCCCGGAAAAACAGCAGCAAAAAGTCGCTTCCTTTAGACGATGATCGGGAATGTAACCTCCGCCGCCACCTTCGCAGTCGCATCGGTCGCGTCGTCGGAGGAGAAGGCGGAGGATGACTACGTGAAGGCCAAGACGTCAGCCTGGTGGGACATCGAGAACTGCCCGGTCCCCAAGGGTTCCGACGCCCACGCGATCGCCCGCAACATCAGTTCCGCTCTCGTTAGCATTAACTACTGCGGCCCTGTCTCGATATCCGCTTACGGGGATACTAATCGTATCCCGGCGTCGATTCAGAAGGCCTTGTCTTCCACCGGCATTGCGCTTAACCATGTCCCCGCCGGTATTCCTTTCTGTCGTCGGTTCTTGCGATGTTTTAAAGCTGCGGTTTTTGATCGGTGGCCACGGGAACTTGTATAGTTTGGGGCTCTAACCGGTCCTTCTTCAGTCTTTCCCGGAGCCCTAACGATAAAAATACACCATTCTTTCTAGTCTTTTTATTTGATATGTCTTTGGACTTGATTCTTGCCACGTGATCACGATGAATGAAGAGTTGTTAGTGACAATCTTTTGCCACTGGCATGATCGGATGAGCCGCCTTGGACATATTGCTTGATTTCCCTCCTGAAGAGGGGACTTGCTAGTAACACTAGGATGTGTTTTATTCAGTGGGTTGATTTTGGCGTACTTAATTTTTGTCTATATTTACTACTAGTGTGTGGCTTAGTGGCAGAGCTTTTCAAAAGTTACTGTGATGTTCTTGTTTCTGGATTTTGGATCTTGTTTTGATGCAGAAGACAAGTGTTTTTTGGATTCTTTTAATCTTTCGCATTGGAAGCTTCAAAGGGAAAGAGAGATCTTTCCAATTGAATTTCTTTTCAGATTCTCGACTGCTCTGAATCGTTATAGCTGTTTTTCTGTGCTTGTAATTTCTGAGTTTGCAACCAGTTATCGAACGTGGCGGGATAATTTTCATGTGTTGCCAATGCCCGTCATCTGGTTGTGTAGGATTCATTTAGAGTTGAATGGTCCAAATGGCTGGCGCTTTCTGCTTGTTCTTCTATGATACTTTTTTCAGGCTTGCATGGAGGCATGCTGCACTTGTTAATGCATATATCAATCAATGTTGCAGGCGTGAAAGATGCTAGTGACAAGAAAATTCTAGTTGATATGCTACTGTGGGCGGTGGATAATTCTGCTCCGGCCAACTATCTGTTAATATCTGGGGACAGGGACTTCTCTAATGCTCTGCATCAATTGCGCTTGAGAAGGTATAATATACTTCTTGCTCAGCCAACACAGGCATCTGCTGCACTCATGGCAGCAGCAAAAACCGTGTGGTTATGGACTACCCTTGCTGGGGGAGGAGCACCCTTGAGCAGCAATGATAAATCTCAACTAGCTTCCAATTATGAACAGCCTGTTGCTGATCGAGCACCAGCTGCTCCAGATGCCATGCCCATGCGGCCTCTAAGAAGCAACTATTCTTTGCTGCAGACTTTATGTGACAGCAATGACAGTCCGAATGACAATTACGCCCACAATAAACCTATTGAAACCAGTATGGTCAGATCTACTAGTCTTCCAATTGTAAGGCCTGATAAAATCCAAGACAAGTTTTTCCAGAGGGAGAGTATCGAAAGAAAGCACTTTAAGACAGCACCTCATGAATTTTTTGGTGCTGGCTCTTCAAGCAAGCTCGATACCAAGCCCCTTTCAGAGACCCCTGATTTCTTTGCTGGTAATGGGCATCCTCAGCATATTCCTCCCCGTCCCTCTGTTCCGGGTAACCCATTTATACATCCTGCTGCTCCCTGTGGTGAGCCACCGCAAGGTAATTGTTTCAATTATCATGAACCCTCTGCACATCCTTCTCAATTTTCTTCTGTAGAATCCGCCACTGCTTTTAGCATCGGCACTCGAAACCAAGATGAATACTTGCACGCTGTTCAGTACTCTAGTCAATCCAATGCAAATGGCAATAGGCCCAAATTTGCTGAATCTACAACTCCGGTCAGCTATGGTGAATCCCATGGTGGCCATGCACATAACGTGCGACAATATCCCAATGCCCCTTTTAACGGCCGAAATCACTCTGGTCTGCGTCCACCCTCTATGATAGCTCCTTGTTCTGTTTCCTTCAATAATGTTCGGGGAACTCAGGGATACACACCGCCTCCTTCTGACTATGTGCAAGGCCTTTTCGGTGTTGTATTACTGGCCTTGAACACCTTGAAAGAAGAAAGAATTATTCCCACTGAAGCAAACATCTCCGATTGCATAAGGTATGGAGATTCTAGCTTCCGGAATATTGATGTGAAGAAAGCTTTGGAGAATGCCCTTGCTCAGCGGATGATCGTAAAGCAAGGTATAGGAGCACTACAGCTCTATGTTGGTAAAAATGACAGACTATGGAGTTGCGTCAACCCTATCAGCGGCAATCTTTATGATTACCCGAGTGTTACGTGGGACCGAATCGAGAATTACCTGTCTTCTGCAGCTGGACGAGCTGCTGTATTGGCATCTAGGAGCAGGTTTACGCTTTCACCTTGATCTTAATTTCTGAATGACAGCTTATTCTTCTTGTGTCTCTAGAAGCTTAGCTTTTCTGTTATCTTTAGCAGGTATGAGGCGGCTCTAATTCTTAAGGGAGGTTGTTTGGAGGATCATGCATTGGGTGTCGTCCTTCAGATACTAAACATGGTATGTACAAAGAAGAAATGGATCATTCCCCGTCAGCCAGGATGGCCGCCTATTATTATTACTGTTGCAGAGACAAAAAGGGACTCGGGCACATCACCTGGGACCTTCTAAAAGAATAATGTGGCAGTGTCCCCAATCCCATGGGTGGGGTGCTTCCTAGCTAGGTGTGGAATTAGAGAATCAATACAAGGATTGGGTTGGACTCTGCATGGTGAAGTTGTTCTGATTTTATCTGCTTGGGATGACTGATATGAAGAAAATTGCTAGGCCTAGGGACGACTTTTTGAGAAGGACTGAATTCCCTCATGTATACAGCCGTAAAAGGGTATTCGACTAGGTAAAAATTGACGAGTTATGGACTCTTGAAGGCGCGGAAGTGAGAGTGACTCAAGAATGTCGCGATCATCGCGCTATTGGTAAGGTTTCACCGGTTACTAGGATGATGAATACTCGTTCCAATGTATGAAGTTTTTGAGAATTTCCTCCTTGGGCCTGTGGGAAGCTTTTGTAACTACGCCGCTGGGAATGGGTTTTCCTTCACGACCGCATATGCCTGTTCTTGTCTTTGTCCTAGGGAAACTGTAATGGGGTGTTTTGGTTATGTTTTTGCACAAGTCTGGGGGTCATTTTTTACCCTTCCTAAAGCGTGGATCAGTTTGTAGTAAACGTGTGAAAGCTGAATGATCGTGAATTCGGATCAAACTTATCTAGTTGGGGATTGGCTCAAGAGGAGTCGGGACGCCCGTTGAACAGGTCTGCTGGTTCCATGGTTGTTTGCTTAAGCAAAAAGATTGATTAATTTTGTCTTAAGGCGTTTACCAGAGAAGGGAGGAGGAACACAAGGTTCTCTCTTTTAACGCAACTGGACGGGTCCGCCTGTTATCCCAAGAAGATGCTTGTTCCACCACCGGAAGAAGATTGACTTGTTTTGTTGTCCGAGGGTTAATCCCAAAGCGCATCAAAGTTCTTTGCTGCTTTGACCCGAACTTCGTTTGCTCCTCGCATGTTATATAATGGAGATGTCCTTCGTGGGAGGAAGAACCTTATGGGGAGAACAACCGTTTGCATCTGCGCTGCAATACCCTCAATCATCCGTTGCTGGTGATGGTTTCGTCCGGATTCAAAGGCACAGACAGATGCCGAGAGATCACGCCTCTCGCTTGCGCTGGCACGTTACTTGAACAGGTATCATCCGAAAGGAAGTACAGATCCAAAAGCATCGCTTCGACTTCTTTTTTGCACGATGACCGCAAAACTAAGTCACCAGCCCCCCGAGAAAATGCCTTGGGGAATGTTGAGTGGATGCTGAGCTTTAAAGTAATTGTGAATTCTTAGATCGCTTTCATACGCTTACTCCTCTTATGTTCTGAGTTTGCCTCTATTCTCCGACTTTGATAATGGAGTTCGAGTAACATAAAGGTTTGATTCCTTCGACGACCAATGAATAAGCATTGACTTGATAATTTATTATTTGTTTACTTAGGCCCAATTTGTTTGTTTTTATATTATATTATTAGGGCTAAATATTGTCCTGAGGGGGGGGATTGATTGTTTAATAGAATTCCGGCCGTCTTGGGTTTGCAGAATATTTTGGTGGCCGACGCCTGCGAACGGTTCGATAGAAATTACATGTCGCTTGTCTCTCTTTATCAGGACAGCAGAGCAGTTGGAGGCTTGTTAATGCTATGAATATCACTTCTGCTCCGAGAAGCCTTGAGGAGGCGAATGATGGACGGGCGGGTAATGAAGATGAGACGACGAGAGCAAAAGAAGATAGCGAGAAGTCGGCATCCCTGCCCTTTTACAAGCTCTTCGGCTTCTCCGACTCTTTGGACTTGGCTTTGATGGTTGTAGGGACTGTAGGTGCTATCGGCAACGGCATGGCCATGCCCCTCATGACATTACTCCTTGGTGAGGCAATCAATGCTTTCGGTCAAAATCAGAGCGGCCATCATCTGGTGCACCTTGTTGCCAAGGTAAAAATCCCACGATTCATGTTCACATCGTTGAAATTTGTTTTTCGGCTTATGATGGACGTTACCGAGAGTTCGTTCTGCAAATTCAGATATCTCTCAAGTTTGTGTACTTGGCATGCTTGGCCGCTGCGTCCGCTTTTCTTCGTGAGTATCAACTCCTCGCTTGAATTTAAAGGAACTGTCTGGAATCGACCAATGTGAATTTTATAGTTTCTTTTGATTGATCTTCAGAGGTGGCCTGCTGGATGACAACCGGCGAGAGGCAGGCAACGAGAATACGGGGCTTGTACCTGCAGACTATTTTGAGACAAGATATCCCCTACTTCGATAAAGAAACTAACACCGGAGAGGTTGCGGGGAGGATCTCAGGCGACACTGTTCTCATACAAGATGCAATGGGGGAGAAGGTACAAGTCGTCTTCGCCAAATACCCATAAAATTAAAGAGGATAGTATATCAACGCCATCCTGTTCAATCTGCATAGGTGGGAAAGTTTCTGCAACTAACAACAACGTTCTTTGGGGGATTCATCATCGCATTTTTCAAAGGCTGGTTGCTCACACTAGTCTTGTTGACGTCGATTCCCCTCCTCGTCGCTTGTGGTGCAGTACTATCCATATTTACAGCGAAAGCAGCTATTAAGGGTCAAAGTGCTTATGCAAGGGCGGCAAACATCGCCGAGCAGACTATCAGCTCCATTAGAACAGTACGCTATAAGAGCCAACCTTCCCACCAATCGAAGCATCGAATAATTAATCTTGTCATAGTATCATACTATTTCTTGTTCATGACAGGTTGCATCTTTCACTGGCGAGAAGCTGGCGATAGCAAAGTATGATAAGTTTCTTGTTGACGCATACAAAAGCGGAGTTCAAGAAGGCATTGCCACTGGACTCAGTGCAGGGTTCATGTGGCTCATCGTTTTCAGCACGTATGCATTGGCAACATGGTTTGGCGGAAAGATGATACTGGAAAAGGGATATACCGGCGGGGAGGTTCTTAATGTCATCATCGCTATCTTAACTGGCTCTGTGTCAGTAGCAGCTTGCCTAAAAACTGTGTCTGCAGTAATATCAATCGGAGTGATTGGTGATTTATAAATGTTTTCCGTTGCAGGTCCTTAGGACAGGCTTCTCCTTGCATGAGTGCATTTGCAGCTGGTAAAGCTGCCGCAGCCAACATGTTTGAAATGATCAACAGAGAGCCGCAGATCAATTTGGATGACACAACTGGAATGAAGTTGGATGATATCTGTGGAGTGATAGAGCTCAAGGACGTATGTTTCAGCTATCCCGTCAGATTAGATGAGCGAATATTCGACGGATTGTCCTTGCATATTCCTCACGGTACGAGTGCAGCACTGGTTGGACCAAGCGGCAGTGGGAAGTCCACCGTGATAAGTCTTATAGAGAGGTTTTATGATCCTCAAGCCGGTGAAGTTCTGATCGATAGCATTAATCTGAAAGACTTCAATTTGAAATGGATAAGGAGTAAGATAGGCCTCGTTAGCCAGGAGCCGATGTTGTTCACGGCAAGCATAAAGGATAACATCATGTACGGGAAGGAAGGGGCAACTACCGAAGAGATAAGAACGGCCGTCGAACTCGCAAATGCTGCCAATTTCATTGACAAGCTTCCTCAGGTCGTTTCCCTATTTCCTGAATTCTTATTGCATTATTTCCTCTCATCGTCGTTTTCGTCTTAATCTAGGGGATCGATACTATGGTAGGCGAACATGGGACTCAATTGTCCGGGGGGCAGAAGCAGAGAATCGCCATTGCCAGGGCAATACTCAAGGATCCGAAGATCTTATTACTCGATGAAGCCACCAGTGCGCTTGATGCAGAATCCGAGAGAGTGGTTCAAGAGGCGATGGACCAAATGATGGGAAGTCGGACTACTGTTATCGTCGCGCATCGTTTGAGCACCGTGAAGAGTGCAGACATGATTGCCGTTATTCATAACGGCAAAATAGTGGAGAAAGGTGGCTCAACTCGTGTTTCAGCTGCCTGCCGCTGATCTTATATTCATTCCCTGTATAATAGTATCTCCACATGATTAAGGACGCTCTGAATGTCATGTTTTGGTCTTACAGGCAAACACTCGGAACTGCTGTTGAATTCTGAGGGAGCGTATAGTCAACTGGTACACTTGCAAGAAGTAAAACAAGAATCAGATCGAGTTGCTGAGGCATTGGATACGCCAGATGATCAAGTTGCTGAGGCATTGGATAAACCAGATGGCCATTCTGTCAGCAGAAACTCAAGTTTTAGAGGGCCAGCATCATTGAGGACCGTGAGTCGTGTCTCATCAGGAGGTTCCTTCTCTGTTTCCTCCCGGATCCATAATGTTGGGCCAGACATCGCCGATAATGGTCAGGAAGGACAAATTCCAGCATCTGGCGGAGATGAAGAAAAGTTAAGGCCTATGGAAGTTGCCATCAGTCGAATTGCGCATCTCAACAAGCCAGAAATTCCAGTACTCTTGGCTGGAACTATTTTCGCAATCATATCTGGTATTATATTTCCGATATATGGCTTGATGCTATCGAGGGTGATCAAGACATTCTATGAAGTGCCAGAAAAATTAAGAAAAGATTCCGAGTTCTGGGCAGCAATGTTCGTGGCCTTAGGATTGGTGTCATGTCTCTCGAATTCGGCACAAACGTACTTCTTCTATGTTGCTGGCTGCAAATTAATTCAGAGGGTTAGATCACTGTGCTTCACAAAGGTGGTTCACATGGACGTTGGCTGGTTTGATGAAACTGAGCACTCGAGTGGGGTGATCGGTGCAAAGCTATCTGTGGATGCAACCTCATTGCGGGGACTGGTTGGAGATGCTGTCTCACGCTACGTGCAGAACACGGCCTGTGGTGTCGTTGGTTTGGTAATTGCATTTGCTTCTAGTTGGCAGCTGGCATTCATCATCCTTGCGATGCTTCCTCTTCTATTTTTGAGTGGATATGCCCAGATGAAGTTCATTAAAGGATACAGCGCAGATGCCAAGGTAGTAACTTAGTAAAGTCTAAAGGATAAGATTTTTTCGATTCTGTCTGAAATTGAGATTAATTGTCGCTTAAGTCTCTTGTGTTGGTTTCCAGATGATGTACGAGGAAGCTAGTCAAGTCGCGACAGATGCGGTTGGGAATATCCGAACTGTTGCCTCTTTCTGCGCCGAAGAGAAGATAATTCGACTTTATGCAAAGAAATGCGAAGGCCCCATGAAAGCCGGGATCATGCAAGGAATTGTCTGCGGGCTTGGCTTCGGAATGTCTTTGTTCTTGCTTTATTCCGTCTACGGGACCTGCTTTTATGCAGGAGCTTGGTTTGTCCAGGATGGCAAGACGACTTTCGTAGATGTTTTCCGTGTAAGAACGTCTCTTCATCAGTTGACTGATCTCATGGTGCTGCATCTAGTCTATGAGGAACAAGCCGCCGGTTTTGGTTTGATGATAAATGTGCAAATATGCAGGTGTTATTGGCTCTGACACTGGCTTCGATTGGGATTACTGAGTCCAGTTCACTGTCGCCCGATTCCAGCAAAGCGAAAACTGCTGCAGCTTCTGTTTTTGGGATTCTCGACCATAAATCGAACATCGACCCGAGTGATGAATCCGGATCGGTGCTGGAAAATGTGGTCGGAGAAATAGTACTCCACAATGTCACCTTCAAGTACCCTTCTCGGCCTGATGTACTGATCTTTCGAGATCTGAGCTTGGCTATCCAAGCGGGCAAGGTATGCGACGCCGTCTTTTGTTTGTAATTTTCTTGGGTTGTTGCTTCGCTTCTTCATTGACGAGGTGTCGTTGTGGCAGACTATTGCTTTGGTTGGAGAAAGCGGGAGTGGGAAATCGACAGTCATCGCATTGCTGCAACGCTTTTACGATCCTGATTCGGGATACATTTCCCTGGACGGCGTCGACATTAAATCCCTGCGACTCAAGTGGTATCGGCAGCTGATGGGCCTGGTAAGTCAAGAACCGATTCTATTCAACGACACCGTACGTGCGAACATAGCCTACGGCAAGGAGGGGGATGCATTAGAGACAGAGATATTGGCCGCGTCTGAATTAGCAAATGCTCACAACTTCATCAGTTCTCTGGACCAGGTAACCATTCTGTCTGTGTTGCTCGTACTCGGTTGTAATGATATCTGAGATCATTTGATATCATCCCGCAGGGTTATGAAACCTTTGTTGGCGAAAGGGGGGCCCAGCTCTCCGGTGGCCAAAAGCAACGGGTAGCTATAGCCCGCGCCATAATGAGGGACCCAAGGATCCTCCTCCTCGACGAGGCAACGAGTGCGTTGGATGCCGAATCCGAGAGCGCTGTTCAAGATGCGCTGGACACGGTCATGGTTAACAGGACAACAGTTGTGGTGGCACACCGTCTGTCGACGATAAAGAATGCCGATGTGATCGCAGTGGTGAAGGACGGGGCGATTGTCGAGAAGGGGAGTCACGACAAGCTGATAGGCATCGAGGGCGGAGTGTATGCGGCCCTGGTCACGCTGCACAGGAACGCCGCAGCTCCTCAGCGGTAACAAGGGGCTGCTCAGCATCATTCACTAGGACGATCTGAGTTTCTGCCTCGCTCATCCGATCTAAACAACGTGTTCTCCACACACCCCCAGTTCAGCATTTCATTTTCCTTTTCTTTACCCATTTTGCTATTTAAATTACCCACGAATTGAATGGAGACATAATGCGCGGATAAGACTCATCGAATACATGAGCTTTGGCAAGATTCCGAGCTCACCAATCCCCAATCAAATGTTATTGCGCCTAACTAAATAAAGCTAATAGTGGGATTGGATTCCGTTGACTAGGTTGTAATAAAATCGTAGAAATCCTCAAACCTGTCTTTAATTTAGGGCTTTCGGGGTTTCTTCCTTCTTACACAACATTTCAGTCTCTTCCACTTCCGCGGCGCCATCTCCAACAGGTTACCTCCTCCCTCACCCTCCTCCTTATGGGGCGGATTGCGTTTGTGGGTTGCTAAAGCAGGAAACTTTGGTTCTCCTCCTTGAAATTCTAATCTGGGATTTCTGGGTTTTGGTCGAAGTTAATGCGAAATCGAATCTTTCTGTGAAGGGGATTGTTGTGGAAGGTTCTGTTTGGGAATTTGATCGTTTGATCTGCTTGTCGAGGGTTAAAGTTTGCAGATTTTGGGTTTGTTTTTTTGTCTCTCACTCATGTTTGGTGATGTGCTTGTAGATAAGCGTCATGGCTGGTGCTGAGAAAAAGAAACCCAATGCCAGTGCCAGCACGGGTGAGTACCTGGTACTGTGGTCCTTTATTGTCAATTGTTTGCCTTGTTGGAAGAGTCTTTTCAAGCTTTGTTTTGGGAATAGGAGGGAAGAAGAAGGAGGTGAAGAAGGAAACCGGGTTGGGTTTATCCATCAAGAAGGACGAAAACTTTGGAGATTGGTATCAGGAGGTGGGATTCATCCCATTATTTTAGTTCCCCTGTATGCTCGCATTTTTCTTTTATAACATGGGAAAAATCCATGAGCCGGGATATAATTCTGTGGTCAGTTGTGTACTAATAATCACTTCCTGTAACAATTGTATGTAGGTTGTTGTCAATGGAGAAATGATTGAGTATTATGATATTTCGGGATGCTATATCTTGAGGCCTTGGGCAATGTCAATTTGGGAGATTATGCAAGTGAGTTTCCAGTTTTAGTGCCTATGTACATGAATTGTTTTCCTATATTTTTTTCTGAATAATTATTGTTATCCAAAGTAATGGACTTCATTTCCTTATTAGGCATCCAGCCTCTTCTCATTCAGAGCTTTCTGTTGTCGATTTTTGCTAATGGTTTTTGTATAAATATGCAGGAATTCTTCGATGCAGAGATCAAAAAAATGAAAATTAAGAACTGCTACTTTCCTCTTTTTGTATCTCCTGGTGTCCTTCAGAAAGAGAAGGACCACATCGAAGGTTTTGCTCCCGAGGTGAAATCCTTCTCCCATGTTTTCCCGTTGGTAGACTTAACCTAGGTCGATTTGGTAATGTTGCATGAAAACAATGTGGATGTGATAGCTCTTTGGTATGTGAACTTTACCATTTTCCATGTACTGTAAAATTTTATTATGTGCTTTGTGTCAGCATAGTCAGTAGGGCTCCAGAGAGCTAATTAGCTTCTTGGCTTTTAGGTGGCATGGGTGACAAAGTCTGGTGATTCTGATTTAGAAGTGCCCATTGCAATTCGTCCTACTAGCGAGACTGTCATGTATCCCTTCTATTCCAAGTGGATAAGAGGACACAGGGACCTGCCTTTGAGACTAAATCAATGGTGCAATGTTGTACGATGGGAGTTCAGCAATCCAACACCATTTATCAGGTACTTATTTGTGGAGCCCAAAATAGAAATTCTGAAGAGAAATCTCTTGTAAAAATTTGTGTAGAGCCAATGCCAGTGTACTTCCCCAAGCGTGGTAACTTCAAAGCTTAAAATGTAATTAGTTGACAGATATATGATTTAAATACTATTTACTGTTAACAGCCTTGTCCTAGTATTTGAATGATTTCCTGAAGCATCTAAATGGGTCTTCTTTGCAGGAGTCGTGAGTTTCTATGGCAGGAAGGTCACACTGCTTTTGCGACTAAGGAAGAGGCTGATAGAGAGGTTATTTGTGCTTCTATTTCACCCGTGTTTAATACCCTTGTTTTAAGTATCTTGGATTCCTAATAAACTGGTATAATCTTTGTCTTCTTTAGGTTCTTCAAATATTGGAGCTTTATAAATGTATATATGAAGATTTTTTGGCCATTCCTGTTATAAAAGGAAAGAAGAGTGAGCTAGAGAAATTTGCTGGAGGCTTTTATACAACTAGTGTGGAGGTACAGAAGACCAGGGAAATTATTACATAATATTTCTTTTTTCTCTTTTGTTCCAATTTTGAATGGTTAGTTATTACGTATGTTCCATTTTAATGTCTTCCGCTCTTCTTTATTTGTAGGCATTCATTCCAAACACTGGACGCGGTGTACAGGGCGCAACTTCGCATTGTCTAGGTCAGAATTTTGCAAAAATGTTTGAGATATATTTTGAAAATGAGAAAGGAGAGAAGAACATGGTCTGGCAGAACTCTTGGGCCTACAGCACTAGAACGGTAGGGCCCCTTATTGACATGCCCTTTCATACGCCTGATTAATCTGTTACACATTCACTACTGGAAGCATGTTTGCATAAAATGGGTTCGGTTCACGTTTGTATTATGCTGAGAGGAGCTCTGAAATGATGTCATGGCTTTTTCATTGTGCAATTAACTCTTAGAGGAAATGTTACATTGTTTCGATTTGATTCCTATTCCTCTTCACAAAAGGCATGCTTTACTCCCTCGTGTTCATAAATTGTTCCAGATTGGAGTGATGGTTATGGTCCATGGAGATGACAAGGGCTTGGTGCTTCCTCCTAAGGTGGCGTCTGTTCAGGTTGTTGTGATTCCAGTGCCCTACAAGGATGCTGATATGCAAGGAATACTTGATGCCTGTACCTCCACCATGAACACCTTGTGTGAAGCAGGAATTCGTGCTGAGGTTGATTTGAGAGATAATTACTCACCCGGATGGAAATACTCCAATTGGGAATTGAAAGGCGTGCCTCTTAGGATTGAAATCGGTCCTAAGGATTTTGCAAATAACCAGGTATTTGAGCATTTAATCGACTTTTTCCTTTATAATCAATTGTATTTATTTGTTTGCAAAAGGTATGAAATCACTGCTAGACCATCTAGGCAGATGTCTCTTGTTGTAAAGCATATCCTCCTCGTACTTGTAGGTACGTGCTGTCCGGCGGGACAATTCTGCGAAGTGTGACATACCGCAAGCTAACTTGGTGGAGAAAATTAAGGAGTTGCTAGATGATATTCAGAAAAGCCTCTTTAATGCGGCAAAAGAAAAGCGAGATGCTTGCGTCCAAGTGGTTAAGACTTGGGAGGAATTCTTGGAAGCCCTTGGTCAAAAGAAACTGATTTTGGCCCCTTGGTGTGATGAAGAGGTACTGGTTACTCTGAAAGCATTTCTTATCAACTGTAACTCATTGTAAAATCTTGTGCCCTTATTTTCTTCTCTGTAGGAGGTGGAAAAGGACGTCAAAGCACGAACAAAAGGCGAGACAGGAGCCGCTAAGACCCTTTGTTGTCCCTTCGAGCAGCCTGAACTTCCTGAAGGTGAGCTTTTTCCTGGGATTTGGGTGCTCTTTCTTTTTTCTGATGGATGGTTTGCGATTTGAGGATCTGGCCTCAACGCAAAACGTATATCACTTGGTTGAATAATGGAGATATAATGCCAACCCAAAACAGGCACGAAATGCTTCGCCTCCGGAAAACCAGCCAAGGTGTGGAGCTACTGGGGAAGGAGCTACTGAGTTTCTTAGAGATGATTTCACACATCCCTTTTGCTTGACAATCTTGCCATGGGCGGAGGATCTTCATCCTAAAAAAAGTTTGAAAGATTATTCATCTAGACCACAACAGGGATTGAGTTTTCTAATCAGTAGACTACTTTCCCCTGTTTATTAATTTGGTGTTGAACTTGATGCTGGTGTCCTGTTTTTGTGGGGGAGTAAGATATTTGGTACTATGAAGCCGGCATTATATCCACAAAGGCCTCCTAGCAACCGTTGCCCGCAGTTTGCCCTCGGCCGCATGTAGGAAGATACACTCGAGTTATGAGGCATTTCAACCGTGGAGCTTTGGCTGGATTTGGGAAAGGTTTGTTCACGAGTCGGGTGCTACTAAAGAAGGAATCATGATCATCACTCCAATCACGGAATCTATACATTTGTTTGTCGTCGCTTTCTGTCGTCTGCAGTCATATCATTGCAGTCAGGATAGTTTTGATCTTGGCCTATTACAGTTATCTTACTGTCCAGAATCTCACGATACAGGCTCCATCAAACTCCCCTAACACGGATGAGGTAGATCCAGACTCCTCTAACCACGTGTGCATTGAAGACTGCTTTATAAGCACCGGAGATGTTGTCATCGCCATCAAAAGCGGTTGGGATGAGCACAGCATATCCTTCGCACCATCTGCAGGCTCAACGGAGAAACTCAGTCTTCCGGAATAGCCATCAGCAGCGAATTGTCGGGCGGCATGCTGTTGAGGACATATGCAAGGAATAGAGGGTCAGCATGCTGTTGATATCCGTTGCTGCTTCGCCATCCGCTGTCATTCCTAGGAATTGGCTTTACAGGAATTAACTTTGTCCACTGTTGTTGCCTTTTAGGTTTGAGGATATACTTGCGGACACCATTTAAGCAAGCATCCATGACTAATCACGTTCTTACATCTCTGGTTCTACATCAAGGAACAGTCTGACTTTTAGCTGACAGATGAACTGCAATTGAATGGATTGGGTCCCAAGTTTTAACTAGAGGCTCGTGGTTCCCTCTTCATCTCCGTCGGAGCAGAACGTCTGAAGCATTAAAGCTATGTGGTTAATCAATTCTGGTGGTACAAACCCATAAACGCCGCAATCTAATGTCGGCCCAGAAGTTTATATATATTTATGAACTCCCTCGTTGAATTTCAATACAAGAACTCGCACTCGAGCTCGATCGTCATGCTAGGATAGTGCTCGCAGCATGTACGCGTTAAACGAAGTACTAATCAGGTTGAAAAATATGAGGTCATGGACAATGGCAGCAACCACCTTTGATGTCCTTATGCAGCCCAGCAGCATCCTGTCTTCTAACATATTCTGGTGATCTTCAGTCTCCTCACGCTTGACAGGAAGACCCTGCCCCAGAATGTAATAAGATTGATAGAAAGTTAATCGCCGCAGATTGATTTCGCTCACTTTCAGGCATAGTCATCCCTCAAAAGGAAATAAGAACTCGGTACTTACTCCCAAGGGACATCGCCGACCATGAGCCAGTCTCCCTCCTTGTCTTCATATGTCAGGACATGGCAACCTTCGCTCTGAGCCTCGTCCATCTCCGACCCTGCTCACTCCCACACCCCCACCCCCCAACAAAACACGATTTCTTCATGTAACGAAGAGAGACGGTTGTACCCTGGATGTAGTAGTAGTAATAATAGTAGTAACCACAACAAGCACTCACATATGATGCTGGTGTTGAACATGGAGTCAACGGTGGTGACGAGCTCGTGGAACCCGTCATGAGCAAGCAAGTCGAGCTTCCTCCCAATGGGTATCCCCTCCATGTAGACTTTAACGTAGAACGTGGTCGCGCCGAAGTCGGACTCATCCCCTTCTTCTCGACAACCATCCACATCCATCTGGTGGTGCCTGTATGAAATACGATGAAAAAACTATAAAAAAAAAAAAAAACTCAAAACAAGGAAAAAATGAGGGAGTCTGGCTACTCACGCAGGGGTGTGGTCCTCATCGCGGGACCAGTTGAGGCTGAGGTCTGTTCGTGGGTTCCTCTTCAGGCCAGCGGCGAGCCAAGAGGCGGAGGTGGACGAAGAAGAAGAGGAGGAAGGGAGGTGAGGGTGAGGGCGAGTGGTGTCATTGGAAGATGAGTTAGAGCTTATTCTTCTCCTTCTTCTACTATTACCACTACTACTACTACTTTCTCTGCCCTTCCACATCCTCGTAAGGTACGACAACTCTTCTCCCTTCGTGGTGAGTCATTTTTATAGGAAACAAACCCTCAACACCAACACTGTTTTCCTCGTGTGCCTCTCTCTATCTGCTAAACAAACACATGACATTTTCAAGTCTTTATGGGAATACTAATGGAAGCCGAGCCGACAACAACACGTGCATTGTGGGGGCTACCGACGACCCCCGCTCTTCTTCCTTTACACACCCCGGAATTGAATCAAATCACACTCCCCGGGCGGCGGCTTAAAAAATGTCTCGTCTTCTTAAATGGTCAAATAAAAATCCACATGCACGTGTGTAACACAAAATCCCACGTGACCTTGGTTTCAAGTGTTGTTCCTTTGTCCCCCCCTCCAGTCAAAAAAAAAAAAAAAAAACAACATTTCTCGATGTCAAAAGCAGCTGACACCAGGACATGGTCGGACGGCGACCTTGGATCATGGATGTCCCCCCCCCCCACCCACTTCCCCTCCCATACATTTGTTGCGTCTTCCCCTCGTCCTATCCCCCCGCTTTCGACAAATGAAAAGTATGTGTGAGAGTTTGTTCCGTCGGGGATTGGTATTACAATGACTTCTTGTTGTGTCGCGCTCCTTTTATTTTTAGTGAGTATTTCGGTCCGAAGAATCTCAAGTCTATAAGGTCCCCCCACGACCAGAATGGGCTTATGAATGGACTCGAGCTTAAAATTACGTAAAGCAGTGAATATTGACGAGTATAAATAGAATTCTTATTGATAATGTGATACACGCAATCACAATCACATGTTATAGATTTGCTCTTAGTCTTTAGTTATTCTTGTGATTTACTTACTCGTTTTTTTTTTTACGGCGATTCCTAAGTGTCATTGTCGGATGGCGTGAAAGATTCAAATGATTTTCCCTTGTTAGAGAATATTCGATGAGATTTCATTTCAATTTCGACCGGTGAAAATGGGTGGCCCCCACAACTTTTCTCTTCCCCTTTAACCGGACAACGTTAACTCTGGGGGTCAAACACGAGATCTGATTTTGGGATTTGGACATGTAAGGATGTTGGTCCCTGATTGATTGAGGAGGCAATGGCTCCTCTTTCGGGTTGTGTCCCAAGGGACAGCTGTTTTCCCTTTTCTTCTCTTCTTCCTTTTTCTCCCCCTCACCGACCGACCCACTTGCCCTTCCCCCTCTTCTACTATTCTTTTTTTTACCTTCTTACATGATCTCGTTCCGACATTCGTACGCCGAACGAGGAACACGACCACCACCTCGCAATTACAGCTGTGAAAATGCTGTCCCATTCTCACGTAAAGCCAACACCGACACAGACCTTTTTACAACGAAGCCATACCAGACCAGACCTTCCACGATCGTGCGGCGACGACGTTTACACGGGCGTAATAAGGCCCCGTGCTGCCTCGTTGCTCGTGGACATTAGCCCTTTGTCCGTCATCTCAGCAAATAAGTCATCCAGAGCTCTGTAGACATCACTCGACTGGGGATGCGTCCACCCTCCGGCATGGAATACATGGAAAGACTTGCCTATCTGTAACCAGCTACTTCCGGGATCCTTTGTTAGGCCCTTCTCTTTTATGGTCTTCCTGATCATCAAGGCATCTCCCCATCTCTGGTCGGAGGCATACGCGTTGTGCAATAGTACGTGATGCCCCAGCTGGTTTGAGTTACCCTTCATAATCTGTCTCTCGACAACCTTGGCAAACTCCAAGTTCTTATGAACCCGACACGCATTGAGTAAGCTTCCGAAGACATTCTCGTCAGCTCGCATTGGCATCTTCTGGGCAAACTCGTATGCACCAATAAGATCCCCTGATCTTCCGAGAAGGTCGACTATGCATGCGTAATGTTCGATCTCCGGGGCAATCCTGTACTTCTCCATCATCATGTTATAGATGGACAAACCTTCGTGGAGCATACCGCCATGGCTACAAGCCCATAGGAGGCTAATAAAAGTCACTTTGTTGGGTCTAATACCCGACCCTTCCATTTGCTCAAAAAAGAAAAGAGCATGCTCACTTAGCCCGTGGCTCGCATGGGAGGAAATCATTGTGTTATAAGTGACAATATCTGTACTCGTCATTCTGTCAAATATCTTGATGCTGCCATCTAGGTATCCGCATTTGCTGTACATTCCGATCAAAGAGTTACAGATGGAAACGACCTTTACGAGATCTTTCCTGATCACATAGCCATGAATTTCTTTACCATGCCTGAGATTCCCTTCTTCAGTGACGAACGGAAGAACGGTGAGGATTGTTATGTAATTAGGCTGAAGTTTGAACTTCCAGAATTGGCGTAATAATGACATTGCAGAATCCTGGTCGTTATTAACAGAGTAGCCAGCGATCATCGAGTTCCAAACCATGCAGTCTCTGTGGTGCATCGTCTCGAAAATTCCTTCCGCAACACTTACTGATTTGCAGCTCATGTACATTTCGATTAGTGAGCATATAACAACAACATCGGACTCAAACCCTCGCTTCAGGATGTAACCATGTACTTCTCTTCCCTGCTTCAAGGACCGGAGATTTCCCAGTGCAGGTAGAATGCTTGAAGCAACAACAGGGGTAGTTGCTAACCCCTCGTTTAACATTTTGAAGAAAACCTCGACGCACTCACTATAACGGCCATTCTGCGAGAATCCAACTATAATCGTGCTCCACGAGACAACATCCTTATCAATCATTCGACAAAATATATCCCAAGCCTCGTCCACGTTCCAACATTTACAATACATATCCATCAGAGCATTGCACACATACACATCATTACCAAGGCCACTTCTCACAACATACCCATGATACACCTTCCCAACACATGCCATCCCGAGCCTTCCACAAGCTGGCAATACGGTCGCCATGCTCATGGAATCTGGCTTTAACCCTTCAAACATCATTTCCTTAAACATGGACATGGCCTCATAAAACTCCCCCTCGCGTATAATTCCACTGATCATCGCATTCCATGAAGCCAGGTCCTTTGATGCCATCCCCCGAAATACCCACCAAGCCTCCTCTAAGCTCCCGCACTTGGAAAACATGTCAATCAAAGCGCAATCCGTGTGCACGCTTCTCCTCCCGGACTTAAACACATGGAGATCGATCAAATCTCGCACCTTTCTTCCTTCAGCTAGATCACCTACTGCGGCACAAGCCTTCAAAACAAGAGGGTAAGTGTAATCATCCGGGACAACTTCTCGCAGCATCATCCGGTGGAATAAACCCAACGCGTCGGAAAACCGCTCCTCATGAACCAACCCTCTGATGATCGCGTTATAAGCAATATTGTTCCTGGCAGGCAATTCATCGAACACCTTGGCTGCTTCCTCCAGGCGATCGAATCTGACGTAGACATTGACAAGCTGGGAGCCAAGCACCCTACCACCGTCACAACCTTCTTGAAAGAACCCATTGAGGACCAAAACAGCGTGCAACTTCCTTGCGTCGGACAGACGAGCAGGGCACCTCAGCCGGACGTAAAGGTGGGCATAAAGCTTGTCATCGGAGCAGCGGACGAAGTGCCCCGGCTCGTCGGTCGCACGTCCTGCAGCCACGCGAACGGAGCTTGGGGCGGACAACGAAGACGACGGTCTAGCGGGGAGGGGGCTAAGGACGATGATTTTCTTGGAAGCAGCGTACGAGGCCGTTCTCGGTAGCATTTCTTACTCATTTGATTTTCGACGGCGCCGGAAGAAATGTCGGCCCAGGTAAAATTAATGGGCCGAGAGAGTGAGGTTAGCGTTTTTGGGCCAGTGGGTAATAAAGAGGAACCGATCCACGTAACTGGGCCGGGCCGGACTGGTTTGGCCCGGAAAGTAGATGATTGGTGTTCGGACATGATGGTATTTCGGACCATAAATTTAGGAGGCAACACTTTGATTTAAGTAGGTGTCAGAATCAGATCACAATCATTGATCCGCTCATCTCATCATTAAAAGAAAAGGGACTCGGGAAAATCTACACTTTTTTGTGGGCGCCTCCTCCTAGTCCTAACATTGCCGTTATTCGTAGGGGAGGGGATGCCATGACCTACTTACTCTACTACTTGAATTTGATGATGATTCTTTAATTACAAAGAGGTTGGTTGTGTGTGTTTTGTAACGTGGCTTCTTAATCTCTTGATTACAACGTGGGGCTTTGCTTTCCTCCATACATTCATGTCAAAGGGAGATGAGAAACACAACAAGAGCTCTCTCTCTAATGGGACATAATCATGATAATGATAATGGTACCTTCAATTCAGCCGTTGAACATCAACTTATAAATACCCAAAAAAGGTGTGCTCTCAATGTGACTCCACTCCTCTTTTTTTTTTTTTTGAGAGAGAAGCAATTAGTTAGGTACATAGTTAATGACATCACAAATACATCGCTTGCAATATTAGATTTTGGGTGTTGAGATTCTTCCTAGAATAACATGATTATGTTTTATCATTCATTCATACATTCATTCGTCATGATTAATGGAACCAAAACGAGGAGTGGAACATATCAGGAAAATGTCTAATCTTAGTCCCACTTATGGGGGTGAAGGATTTAATTATGGTTGATATTTCTTGTCAAAATGAGTTGTCATCCTCTCATTGGGAGGAAAAGAAAGAAAATATTGTATATAAGATATTGTGTATAAGAATAGCACAAACCTCTTCCTCTTTTTCTTCAAGGACATAAAGATTATGTTTTTCCCCCCATATTTGAAAAGATTTTTCCTTTGTTTTCACATGGGTTTAATCAGCAACCACTCACACCCATTTTAGAATATTAGAAAGAAAAAAAAAAGACATAGTAAGAAGAAAAAAAATCACTCCTCTTCCTCCTCCTCCGTCCTGTCCCTTGAACTAAAAAAAAAATATGTCATCCTCCTCTGTGCCTATCCTAATCAGACGACAATCCCACATCATATATTTATTTATTCATTTGTTTTGGGGTGGGGGTGTAATCTAATAACAAGAACAACCAGTGAAGAAGATTGATACTCGGACAGGTTAAGAAGGCAAAGGGTGAGAGAGGAAAGAAACATCTTTGATGAAGTTTACTTAAAAGAGGGTGAAGGAGAGAATTTACACCCTCAACTTTGAACTGTTGGACAGTTGCAAGTTTGATGAGAACTGGGGAGGGAAGTACTTTTTTTGATGCAGAAAAAAAGAAAAGAGAACACAAATAATGTAAGATCATTAGCACAGTGAATGTCGGCAAAACCCTCCTAAATATTATTACTATTATTAAGAGGGGGATCTCTTTCTCCCTTGAACAGTGTATACAGAGAGAGAGAGAGAGAGTCCTTTTTGCCTCCCATCAATATTATTACGTACGTTTCCTTTAAACACCTTGCCACATATTAATTTAATCCCTGCCTCACTAGTGGAGAGCACGAGCAGAGCAGCCTGCTATTTTTATTACAAACACAACCAACGATAAGGCAGGCAAAAGGAAAAGATGATGTGATGTAATAATCAAGAGACGGTGACGTCATAATCAACTCTATTCGAGATATATATACACGATTGTTATTAATTATCATAATTGAGTTTTGATGGTAATGATTGGAGGGAGTGAGGGGGGCTGGGGGGGATGCGTGAGGCTCTCTCGAAAGCGTGGGACCATCAAATACTCCGACTCTGTAAAAAAAAAGAAAAGTTTGAGTGGTCCGGTCGGTCGACATCAACACGACTTTCTTTGTTTTTGTTTTTTTTTTTGCCTTTTGATTCGTTTCACTTCACTCCATCTAATTCCCATCAATAATTATTTACAAGCTCCCCCACCCCCACCAAAACTCACCAAAGCCCAAAAGTTGAGAGAAAATCTAAGTAATCATATTCTTACTCAAAACTCGTTTTCCTGTCTGTCTGTCTGTCTATCCTAGTAACTGTAAGAGGGGGAGGGGGGTGGGGGAGTTTCGCTTTCACTTCTCACATCTGTTTTTTGCTATGGAAAAGAAAGAAGCTTTCTTTTTTTTAATTTTTTTTTTTAAATTTTGCAAAGACACTGACTGACTGAAAATAAAACGTTCGAATAATTCAATTATTAGCGAGAGTGAGTGTGGGACATTTTTCCCTTTTTCCTCCCCTCGAATTTATTGTGGGATGAGGGGTGGTGGGCTTGCCCCTCCCCCCTAGTTAAAGTATTATCTTGATATATAAATATATAAAATGTTATTTCGCACATCGCTGTCAGTGTCCACACGGTTGGATTTTGTACACCCCTCCCATAATAAAATAATAATAATAATAATAAATTTTAATATATGTAATATAGAGAAAAGTAGAGAGTAGCCCACCCCTCGTTGCTATTAAAATCCAACCCCACCCCCACCACCACAACGCGACTTTCTCTTTGTTCAAGCAAGCAACGAAAACTAAAAGGGGGGTTCAAAAGGAAAATCTTCTTCCCTTTCCCTTTCACTTTCGTGTATATCGTCGTTCTTTTCTGTGCATAAAATGAGGGTTTTTTTTTTTTAAATATGGTTGTTGTGTGTGAATGGTAATCAAGGATGGGGTTAATCCTCCTTAATAATCATTAAGAAGGTGGAGGAGAAACAGCTTCTTTTATCGTCCCTCCCAGTCCGACATGGGGGGATAAGAAAATTCAGTGCATGGGGACGTGTTAAAGTATCATCACTCTCGTTTCAGATTACGATGTCCATATTCCATATATCCCAACTAGTAGACTAAAAAACAATTCACAGAAAGAATAAATTTTCATCATGTGAGTGAAATTCGGGACCAAATGCATCAAAGGCTAAGGGCTTATAGGACACTCCCCACCACACACACACACTCTCACACAACTGAGGAAACCCTTCACGACCCCATCTCTAATGTTAACGATTGGATCTTCTTCTTCTCCTTCTCCTTCTTTTTCCTTTTCCTTTATCTCTACTTTTAGGGCTACAATGCAAAAAGAAGTAGAGGAAGAAGAAGAAAAAGGGCAAGCTGTAATAATTGAAGACAGGACAAGGGGAAAAAATGAGGAATTATTGACTTTATTTGCATGGCTTTTTGAGATAACAAAAAAAAATATATGGGACGCTTATAAAGATGGAAGGGGACGATGACTGTAGTAGTAGTAGTAGTCATCCCCATACTTCCATTCACATCGACAGCCATGATCGGAAACGCTCGAGGACGCCCTCCCGGCGGCACGATCCATATGGGAAGGATAGAGCTTGGTTCATTTTCTGATATCTTGAGTTATCCAAAGTATATGGTTCGATACACAGGCAATATCATCCCCTTTTTTCTTTGGTGGGGAGGGGGGGGGGCATAAACTTTTAATCCTAAACTACAGGGGTGGGGGGGTCAGTGTCCAATAATTTTGATGGAGGACGATGGAGGGAGGGAGGTAGGGCTATCCCTCCCCACCACCACCTTTTCTAATAATAAAAGGCAGTGGGGTCGATTTCTCTTATTGTCACGAATTCGGACATAACCCCACAATAAATAATTTATGTAGAAAGAAAGAAAACTCCGACAGCCGCAAGGGAGACTATTATCAAAGGTCACAGGCACAGGCACAGGCTCAGGCACTCATTGATTGTAGTTCTCCCATCCCATTGAGAGGATAAACACGAAGGACAGCTTCGTGGGGGAGAAGAAGGAGGAGATTATATATATACTTTTGATGGGTTGTATAAGGAATATATAGTTAGATATGTTGGCCGTGTGATGGAATGCTGAATTATTTGGGAATTGCGTGTACATCCATCCTCCTCCCTGGCTGGGAGCAAATGGTTGCGTACGTGTTCGTGTTCGTGTTCGGGTGCCAGAAATGCCTATTTTTTTTTTTATTTTGAATATAAAAGAAATATTAAAAAGTGTGGGGTTCGACTTCAGCTTGTCTCTAGCCAATGGCCCTTTTGATTTCCAAAGAGTACTTTCTTTTTAAGTCACACCGACGCAAGACTCTCTCTCTCTTTTCTTTTCTTTTTTAAGTCATTTGATAAACATCTCGGAATGGTGAACCATGAAACAGGAGGAAAAGACAGCTAACAAATGCAAGGGAACCAAAGCATGAAATCCATTATTGTACCATGAATTAATTATACCTCATTATTATTATTATTATAAATTAGCTGTTCCTGAGATAATAATCTGAATATAATTAATGGGGTTGTAAAGAGAGATGAATCCCATTAAATATTTCAAGTGTATTATCTTTTGCACACGTAAGTAGGACAATAGCATGATACATCATTGGCATGTTTTCATTGATTCAAGAAAAGAGAGAACACCCCTCTCCTCAACGTAGAGAGACGAGCAATATCATTAGTTGGCATGGCGAACACGCATTTTAAGCTAAGGAATGTGCATGAAAGAATGATTTACTCTATCGATTTCATGCCGTGCGTGTATATGAGTCGGATCGGGAATACTTATCGATTCTTTGTTTTTTCTTGCTAATTTTGCTTGGCGGTGGGATTCTTTTGGAGCTCCAAGCCTTTCATGTCGCAATCCCCCACCACCACGTTATTAATATCGAAAAAAATGAAAAAAATCACTGGCCTGCCCATTTTTTTGAAAATCCTCATCGTCTTCCATGAGCTCCAAGTCAAGACAATCCTTTCTTTCTTTCTTCCTTTCTTGTTTTCTAAATAAAAAAGCAAATATAAGCCAGTAATAACAATAGTAATCACAAAACAGGCCGTTTAATTTGTCCACATCCACACTCAAACCCAATTTTTTTTAAAAAAAAAAAAAAATCTTGCTGGGGTGCCGCTCATTATTGAAAGCTCCAAAATTTTTGTTTTTTTGTTTTCTTATTTTTAATATTTTTTTAGGGTGGTTTGACTGGAAATTGGAACAGCTCATGTGCATGCAATCATATATGACAAGTCCACCGGTTTGTATATATGAAAAAAGAAACCCAAAATCCTCTGTATTTTATCTGTTTCCTCCTACATTGTATCGCTCGTATGGTCTATATTCATTCCTCAAAGATCTTCTTAACGAGTTCTCGACGCTCTCACATTTCGTTTCATGCCGCCATTAAAAAGGATCTTTTTAAACTTAGTTATAGTGGGTGTAAACTTCTTATGCCGTCTCATGTTCGATTCCATGTTGTTTGTCAAATGAATATCCAATAGAAGGCTCCGTCGCGACAACGCGAACGTTTATTGGTCGGTCTTTCGAATTCCGAACGCGAAAGATAAGTAGAGTATCACTGATGAAGAGACTTGTCAAACTCTTTGTTAGGGTTTTTGAATGTGCCGATGCCATGACAAGAGAATCGGGACACATCCAGTGTCCGGACACATTAAAAACGATGGGACTTAAAAGATTATTACATCTTTGGGAGATAACTCCGGCCGGCAATAACCCGATATTCTCTACGGACAAAGGGTTATAATAAGCGAAGGTCGCACGAAGACTTGCGCCAACAAAACTTTTTTACTTTTTTTTTTTTGGGGGGAAGGGGGAGAAAGAAGAAAGTAAACCTCTCATTCTAGAGAGAATCTCCAATCCATGTCGTACTTGGTTGTCCATTTCATCCTCCCATTCTCAACGAGGGTAAAAATAATAATAATACTCTCTTCAATAATGGGGGTTGGAGAATCATAGTCAATGCATGGAATTCGTTCTTGATATTGATGTGCGTCACAAAAATGCTTCAGAGTCACAACACTCATCCCCTCCAAAGAACTCAATATAGTATCCGCGATGGAGGAGGAGAAGGTACCGTGGGACCATGTCCAATTCGGGGAAGGCGCGCCGTGACGTCGGGCGGTTCTTTTCATCGAAACCGCCTAGCTCAAAATAAAGGGCACAGAATTGGGAGTTGGCGTATGAGAGCGCGAGTTTTCCAAATAAGAGGGAACTCCCACATCCTTCTTCTTCTTCTTCTTCTTCTTCCTCAGGCTCTTTTAGAGAGATCATGCCCGAGAAGAAATTACTCCTTCTAGAGGAATAGGCTCTCTTTTAAGCTTTTGTGGTTGGTTTGTGGAGGGGGCCTGGAAATTTCCATGCAGGAAATTTCTTACAAGGATATTGGAAAGTACTATTAGCTCTCCCTTGGTTGGGATTTGGATTTCGGGAAGAAATGGTCATTTAATGAGAGAGATGTTACTAGAATTGTGTAATTCCTGAATTGCAGAAGAAATGTCCCTGCTTAGCCCGATTATGATGTCAATTAAATCTTCTTGCAGTGCAGGAATTCACTGAATCATTCCCATTCCCTACTAATTACATCATGGGAAATTACCATACATTTACATTAGTTTTGCTCTACTCCAGCAATCCACGTAGTTGATCAGTCGCCTAATGCGGTCGCCCACAAAATATATACTGAAACGGTAATTCAGTGACACAATCGTATAACAAACTAAAACGAAGTATAATTAAGTTCACATGTGCTTATTTTGTCAAATAATTACAGGAAGAAAAGGACAGGGGGGGAAGAAGTCTTTGATGGAGAGAGACAACCCCCTCCACCATACATCTCTTTTTCTTACACTTCTCTTATATTAAAGCCCCCTCCCCAACTCCCCTTACCCTCATGCCCCCCCCCCCCCCCCCTCTCCCCTCAACTTCACCAATCACCAATCCTGATTGTTGGTTGTTTGCAAGGTGTAATTTGGTTTCTGTATCATACAAGAGTAGAGGTTCCAGTGTGAATGGGGAGGCATTCCTGCTGTTACAAGCAGAAGCTGAGGAAAGGCCTCTGGTCTCCCGAGGAGGACGAGAAGCTCCTCCGCTATATCACCCAGTTCGGCCACGGTTGTTGGAGCTCCGTCCCTAAACAAGCCGGTAACCTACATATACTGGTGTATATGTGTACATGTTGTCATGGCAGTTTCCTTACCTTTTCGTCGGGGGGGATGGTCGCAGGCCTTCAGAGGTGCGGGAAGAGTTGCAGGCTGAGATGGATAAACTACCTGAGGCCTGATTTGAAGAGGGGCACATTCTCTCAGGAGGAAGAGGACCTCATCATCGAACTCCATGCAGTCCTAGGAAACAGGTGATGCTTTACTTGCTTTAATTTGTCCTAGTCTGTGTGTCGGAGCTTTCGCCTTCATTTCGGGAACCGTACGAATCAAGATTTGGATTGCGATCGATCGAACGGAACAGGTGGTCTCAGATAGCTGCGCAATTGCCGGGGAGGACGGACAATGAGATCAAGAACCTGTGGAACTCTTGCCTGAAGAAGAAGCTGAGGCAGAGGGGGATCGATCCCGTCACTCACAAGCCGTTGTCCGAGGTCGAGACGGGAGATGAAAAGGACACTCCACCGAGGCCGCCCCAGAGGAATCAGCAGGACAAGAAAGTCTCCTTCTCCTCATCCTCGTCCTCATCCTTCTATGAGGATAGCTTCAAGAGCTCGAGGCTAGAGACAGAGATGGATACCAACAGCCTACTGGAGCAGCAACCAGGACAAGGACCGGGGCCATCCTACTCACATTCTTACCAGTTGAATAAGACCCAACAAACCTACGAATTCTCCAACAGCAGCTGTAAGAGCAACACCATCAGTAATCTCACTCCCGCATCAGTCAACTGCTTTGCCACAACCACCACTCAACTTCCTCCTCCTCCTGATGACTTGTTGGGCCATTTTCCCTCGCTCCAACCACTCGGGTATTCCTCCTCTAGCCCCCCAGTTTGGGTCACCCAGAATGCCAAATCATTCGGAGAATTCAACCCGTGTTCGATTCCCTCTGTCGTCCTCCCTCCCTCGACAAGCTCCTTCCACCTCAATGGAATCAGTTACAGGCCTAATCACATCCCTCCGGAGACCCTCTCCGTGGACACGCTGAGTAATAACAACGCCGCTACATTCTTCGATAGCAGCAGCGGGGTGACGTTCCCCTGGTTGGCAGCAGCCGCAGGAGGAGAAACGATTAAGTGGAATAACAACGAGTACATCAACAGCCCATCAATGGTGGCCACCACTGCTGCATTGCAACACAGTCAAGGAGGAATGCAGTCACAAGAACTGGGCGGGTTCGGGGTTCATTGCAGCGGAGGCGATGAGGGTTGGATTCAGGGACAGAATCATCAAGACCAACATCATCATCATCAAGACCAACATCATCATCATCATCATCAACAACAACAACAGCTGCAGCAACAGCAGCAGCAACAGCATGTCTTCCCTAGTAGCGGTGCCTGCTCGAAGGACATCCAGAGACTCACAGCAGTGTTTGGACATCTTTAGCAAACTCCGGAATGATCCCAAAAAAAGACTTGTGCAACTTGACGAGATGATGCCAAACCGGCCCTTATTACATGTGTGAGTGTATGTATTGTGTGTGGGTCACCAGGATTTGTTTCCATTATTATATATAACACAAAACTCCCCCCTTGGGGTCTTCGTCGTCTTCTTCTTCCTCTGCTTCCTCTTCCCAACTGTTGTCCCTCTCCTTAACCTTCTGAAATAAGCATTTAGTACACTGTCGGCTCCGGGAATCGAATACTCTTTCTCTTTTCCCACTTCCCACACACACAAACAAACACATGTAATAACATCACTGGTTTTGGATTTTACTCCTTTTTGTTCCCATATGCCAATTGATAACATCATGCTTAAACTCACACATAGACAATGCAAGAAGGCCATGACTTAAAAGCAGCACATGGTGTTGTGTTGCGTCGTGACACTGCAAGCTGCAACATTTGCAAATCCATGGGGGTGATATGGCGGAAAGAGATGGACAGAATCACAAGCCACGGTTAGAAACAAGGACAGATGAAGATTGGTGTGTGTGGGGTTGTCTTCCGTACGATGAAGATGGTGAAGTGTAATTTGATGAGGACCATAAACGTGTCATTTTCCTGTCATCCCATTTTTATTTTCGAAGAGGGAGCAAAGAACACGAAAATCTGCAGCAAACCAATCAAATCCCAAAGGGCCTTCCACTTTCCCCAGCTGTTCTTCCTTTCCCTACAACTCATGAATGAAGGATCCTTGGGCGTGGGGCTTGATACAATCCCGTGGGTCATCAGAGGAGAAAGGAGAAGACTTTTCAGGGATAATGCCAATATGGGATTGTTGCAGAAGGTTTGTTTTTCTTTTTTCCTTCTCAAATCTAACAGCGGGTGTGTTGTGTATATCGATGGATGATGAATGAAGTGGACTTTTCTGGACAATGATTGCATGAGAATCAGTGCATGTGAAGAACAGTAGCATGATGATGATGATGGTGATATATATATACACATACATATATGAATTGAATACCCCATCCATGTAAACACCAGATGATGACAGGGGGAAAGACAAAATTGTGGTTTTTCAAATCCAGAATTGTTAACTCAGACGGCCCCACTATCCTCTCCCCCACCACTCCAATAATAATTCTTCTTCTTGTCAAAGCTTGTGATTTGCAGTACACCAATATTCTTAACAATCACCCTTTTGGATAATGCAGCTTTGAATTGAGTTATCTGACAGCTCAGATTTGAATTGAGTTTTCTTCAGGGAAAGGAAATAGAAATTGATAATCAAGTTCAATCCTTAACAGGGACTCGGGGTTGCTTAGGAATTCATCGAAAGCAAAGTTTTCGATCGCGTTGACGAATTGGAGGTTGGGAAGATTTCGATGGATCTCGGAATGATCTGATTTGGAGCTTTTATGCGGTGATATTCTACGAAAGAGATGGGTATATTGCAGTGAATACAAAACATTGCTTTCCGAGGAAAAGGACTCTGGCAAGCCGCAATCAGGTTGCAGGAAATTGGGAAACAGAACCCAAATTCAGAACAAGTAACGTTATCAATGATTGTGTTCGCTGTTTTATTGCCTCGCCTTGGAGGAGTCGCTAGGACTACAGTCTCTCAAACTGTGAGATAAAAACTGTGCCGGTGACAGTCCAAGGAACTCGTGGCAAGATCGAAAGAGGAGTTTCATCAAAGCATCCCTGGCAAGAATTCGCTCAAACTAGACATAAATATCCAATGCATTAAGGGTGCAGGCCAAACACTAGTCATTTCTATTGTGTACATCAGAAAGTTGCAGAGCATTTATTATGCTCCTTCAGATAACTGGTCACCAGAACAAGGTGAAATGAGGCTTGTTCAGATATAGCCATCATACTAAGATGCACTTGAAAGTGAATCATCATAAACTTTGAACTCATCACCACTTAGGATGCCACTGCAGAGCAGCCAGAGGGAAGTGTTTAGCTGCTAGTGTCACCAAATACTGCATGGGATCAGCCAAAACTGAAACATCTGCTCGAGTTGCCCTAAAGACACTTCTTTTTAAAGTTCATTGCATGTCGGCCATTAACTTCGAAGACAGAAACATAAGTTCGTTTCAAAATTTTGATTATGCCCACAGATTATAAACCTCTTTCTACACCAGCCATATATTCGTGCCTTATCCATCTCCGGTGACTTGCCAATGCACCACATCCAAAGATTCTCAAGTTGAATGAAGCAGAACAACCCTCAGAACTCTGGGATGCAGAACTAGAACATCACTTGAGACATCCCCAACCTTCTTACTCTGTTGCCATTGGCGTTAGTTTCAAATAAAGAAGTCAGATTAAGCTTTGGATTATGCGTCTTACGAGTCGGATCGACTTCGACCCTGCAACAATGTGAGTCCCTCTGAAACAGCACCCTGACAACTCTCCAAGTCTGAACTACAGACACCCAATGACGCGGAACTTGTAACGAAAAGTCATAAAGGACCCATAATTCCAAGTTGCCCGTGGAATCTGGAAATGTTACGAAATTGGACTTAAGCCCTCCTGTTCTACGACACAACCGCGACTACCCCTCATGTCATGTCACCACTACAACATGGAAGAGAATCCAGCACGAGGAATTCTGATAAGAAAAATGGACGGCAACCTTGTCCAACTATTCTGCAGTCCATGTCGAACCAGTCGTGACTGTTACCAAACGATTCGAGCACCCTCGAGATCCTATAATACCTTGGCATGTGCTGAGCATGTCTTGAGAGATCAGGCGAACCTCGATTATCCTTGGCAAGGCAGAATCACTTACATTCTTTCTCCCCAGCAATGAGGCCGCAATGAGCCCCACTGATGCACTGTATCGGATTCTGTCTCAAGAAATGTTCCTTTCCGTATTTCTTCATCACAATTCTGCCGAGCATATCCGCTGTTTAAAAGGGTTGTTCCGCTGTGATTTCAGAGATTTATGCCAAGAGAATTTCAATGCAAGTAAGCAAGAGAAGGCAAGGCATATTTCTTATCCATGATTTCATGACCCTGCCTCCTGAAACCCCAATTGCCTGACATGCCATTTACAAAGCAGTAGCAAGGGAATAAGTACCCAGATAAGAAACCCCCATGGTACTCGCTGATAGAATCAAGACTTATACCCTGGGACTCGTGGAAAAGATGCTTTTGCCCAACATGGGCAAAGCGTCACCATGCACTCGCCTTCATGCTGATGACGTGGGACCCAACAAGCAGATATAAATAGCTGATATGAGCCTAATCTCCTTATTTGTGCCACCAGGAAAGCCACATCTGTTTCAAAGCCTTCCTTCTCTCATTCCTCCAGGTATCAAAGAGACTACATGACTTTGCAGCCAAGCCGTTGCATTATTTTATGTTCTCAAATCAAGCATGATGGAAGACACGACAGAAAAGCAAAACACTAATTGACTTTTTCTTTAGATGTCTTTTGGTTGGGTTGTTTGGTTGTTGTTGCCGGAACTGTCGCATTGGTTTCGTCACAACCCAAGTGTGAATATTTTGGGTTTAATGCTGGGGAGATTTCCTTATAAATGGGTCTTGTGTTAGGCATGTGGTATATGCTCTTCGTGGACATCGTCCCCTGACGCTGTTTTATTGAAACGACGTCGCTGCAGGGCTAGGCAATTCTGCCAGAGATGGGTTCCCCCGGGATGGCTAACGAGACCAAGTACGAGTGCCTGCTTTTCGGTGAGTTGTTCGTAACTCTGAAGGCTCTGCGATCTGCTGGTATGAATAATGTTGTCATGTGGGATGGATTTGACTGGGGTTGCGATTTGTTTCCGACAGACATGGATGACACTCTCTATCCTTTGAGCTCTGGACTTAATCTGGCTTGTCGGAGGAAGATACAAGGCATGGAGATCATTTGTCCTAAAGTATTTTATGCTTCTGCTTTCCACGCTTGATCTATGATGAGTGCAGTGACTTGTGAGTTCAAACTGCAGAATTCATGCTGCACGAGTTGAAAATCGATGAAAGCGAAGTGCCGAGGATGTGCTTGGAGTTGTACAGGGAACACGGAACAACCATGGCAGGCCTCAAGGTACGGGGAAATTCCGAAAAACACAATCTGCAGAAAATTTTTGGTCCTGTTTCCATTGTGGTAGTGCTATTCCTATCTGAATTAAATTGTTTCTTCATGATAGGTACTGGGTTATGAATTCAACGATGATGAATTCCATGCTTATGTTCATGGAAGGCTGCCATACGAGACACTGAAGCCAGATCCCGTGCTCAGAAATCTACTGCTCTCCATGCCACAGCGCAAGATTGTAATTCAGTTATAGTTCCTTTTTCTAGAAATGTACTTAGATGCATCTCAAAGATGAATATTACTGATAAACTTGTTACGTCAGATTTTTACGAATGCCGACCAAGATCATGCGGCTCAAGTGCTGACCAGGTTGGGTCTTGAAGATTGTTTCGAAGGTGTGATCTGCTTCGAAACTCTCAATCCTCCACAGGAACAATCCTCTGTTGCTGAGACAGCAGAAGAAGAGTCTGTCCCAAGAAGAATCCTAGGTAAACCAGCTGTGGAGGCCTTCGAAACTCTCAATCCTCCACAGGAACAATCCACGATTGCGGAGACAGCAGAAGAGTCTGTCCCAAGAAGAATCCTCTGTAAACCAGCTGTGGAAGCCTTTGAAGCTGCGATCAGGATTGCTAATGTTGACCCCAGCAAGACGGTACATATCCTAGCACAACTTCCCCTCTTTTTTCCATATCCCAGCATCCTGAAGTTTCAGAGATGGAAAAAGGGAAACTCAAATTACATCTTTTTCCAGATATTCTTCGATGACAGTGCTAGAAATATTGCCAGCGGGAAAGCGGCTGGGTTGCACACCGTAATCGTAAGTTCCGTAGCAACAACGCTATCTCCGTGGAATCTGCAGACTCAATATCTCACTTACCTCTGTTTTACACGGCAGGTCGGGAGTTCAGAGATGGTGCCGGGGGCAGATCACGCATTGAGCAGCATTCACAATATTAAAGAAGCCATACCAGAGATCTGGGAAGGGCAAGAAGGTGGAGAGCAGGTGGAACAGCAAATCATCCAGTCAACTGCAGTTCAGACTGCGGTCTTGGCATAATCGATTTTGTTCCCTAACAAGATAATGGACCACATAAAGAAAAACTACTCCATCTATTACTCGGGTAGCTAACATTGGATTACTGAACATGATGCAACAGTAATCAATGCAATGACCCCCATAATACTTGTACTCTACCAATAATAAGATTCTAAAAATGGTACCATCTCTGTTTCGACTGCTACTTTTCTCTTGCGTTCCGTTTTTTCCCCAAAACAAAGAGAGATTTCATTCGGTCTCCAAACAAATAATACTAGAGCCAAAACCATAAACACGGTCTCCTTCTAAAAAACCAAGATAAAAATGGCCACAAAACTGACTTTTTTTGACTTCGTTCCAGAACAGAACCCCCGGTTTTGAAATTAAATTCCAGATTAAAAGAAAGAAATGCTCTCAACGCTTCTTGGAGACACCAACAGTTTTGCCTCTGCGTCCGGTGGTCTTGGTGTGCTGTCCACGCACACGGAGGCCCCAGTAGTGCCTCAGACCACGGTGGTTCCTGGTTGAATAAACAAGTCATTTCCAGTCAGAAACAAATCACTGCCTCATCAGAAAGAGGCCACAGCAAGCCAAAATGAGGGGAATTGAGAATATCAGCAACTAACCTGATCTTCTTCAGGCGCTCCAAATCGTCCCTCAGCTTCATGTCAAGAGCATTAGAGACCACCTGGGAGTACTTCCCATCCTTGTAGTCCTTCTTTCTGTTCAGGAACCAGTCTGGAATCTTGAACTGGCGAGGATTCGCAACGATCGTCATGAGGTTGTCCAGCTCAGCAGCCGTCAACTCACCAGCCCTGGATTCAGAATAAGAATGTCACATGAGTAGTAGCAAATCAAAGACTTCAAATTAACTAATCTAAAGACCCAATATCATGTTATGCTGTGGTAGGGTCACACAACTCGGAAGAAGTTCAAAATCTTCCCCAGATGTACACGCTTTTATTATCTAGAACAAAACGCATAATACGGCTCACACAGAGAAGTTCCTCTCTAATCTAGATTTCACGTAAGCAGCATTTCACGGTGCTATGGTTTATCAATTTGAACTCACCAACCATTTATGCAGAACAGATCTTAAGAGAGAGCCGTTCCGTATCCAACAAAGTACACGCACGAACAGATCAGGTACATACAAGAATCAACAGCCAAGTGACCCCCTATGTAGCAGAACACACGTCCCCGTCATCGGCGAACAATGACCCAGCTGCAACCAAACCATGAAATCTATTACACCGTGATGAAGGATTTACCGCTTGTTCATGTCGACGTCGGCCTTCTTGCAGACGATGTTGGCGAACCGGCGGCCGATACCTTTGATGGAGGTGAGTGCGAACATGATCTTCTGCTTCCCATCGACGTTGGTGTTAAGCACACGCAGAATGTGCTGGAATTCTTCGTTCGCCACCAACGACTGCCACCAACCACAACCACAACATCACTAAAACAATCAACATCACATGAAAACAGACAAAGATTAAAATCTCACCATCTTCCTTGGCGCTCTGCTGCTGTCCCTCGGCTTGTAGGTTTTAGGAGAGGATTCGTCGGCGCCAACTGCTAGGGTTTTTTTACCCCCTGCCCTCGATGATACTATGGGCCGGGCCTGGGGGGCCCATGGACCCAAAGCTACGATCTTTTCGCGGCAACCGGCGGTTGACGTCCCGGTTCGGACAATCCCACCACTTGGCGGCGAAAGAAGAGGGGCGACCATGCTCTGCCGCGGGCCGTTGGGACAGAGCCGTTCCCTCTACGGACTTCCCGCCTCCGCCTGTTTCGGACTACTTCTTGCGACACCGCGGAGAGTCGCTGCCCCTTCCCCGAGCTGCAATCCCCAGTCCTTTCTGATTTCTCTGGGGAGAGAGAGGCCCCCGCCCTGCTGCGTTAATGCTGATTTTGAGCCGACTGAGGTCGAGGGGTTTGCGGACGATGGTTCGGGCGAGGGTTTGGTGGGGGACGGGGTTTTCATCGAGATGACCAAGACGGGAACCAACTCCCGGAGGATCGTTTCTAGGATAGGGATCAACACAACCCTAGATGTGATTTGGGGGATCCTGACCGACTACGAGAGGTTGGCGGAGTTCATTCCCGGTCTCGCCGTCAGCAAATTGTTGGAGAAGAGGGAGAATTTCGCACGGCTTTACCAGGTAATCCCCAGACAAATGACTGAGGTTATGTAGCAAGGGATTCGCCATTAGATCAACCCTTTGATCGGGGAATGCCGTTCTCTTAAACAGATTGGAGAGCAGGAGCTGGCGTTCGGCCTCAAGTTCGGCGCGAAAGGGATCGTCGACTGTTTCGAGAAGGATCTCGTGAGCACACCTTCCAGAAGGAACCGCGACATCGAGTTCAACATGATCGAGGGTGATTTCGAGGTGTTCCAAGGGAAGTGGTCAATTGAGCAGGTAAAGATTTTTTTTACCTGGTTTTACAAGGCTTAGCGCTTGGCATTATAGATTTGGTTGACATGGTTGACGTTGCAGAGCGACGGAGGAGGACAAGGCGAATATTTTCAAACTATACTTTCTTACGTGGTGGACGTGAAGCCGAAGCTTTGGCTGCCCGTAGGCCTAGTCGAGGGAAGACTTTGCAAGGAGATACAAACTAATCTTTTGTCCATCCGCGAAGAAGCTCGGAAGGCGAGTCGCGATCATCTACCCATTTGATTCAGGAGGCAATATATATACACATACTCCCTGGGTATATACTGACACAAAATACTTGCCAGTGCACTTGTTTTTTCCTTCCTGTGTACATTGCAGAGGTAACTACTGTATTAGCTATTCTATATTCAAAAAGATTGTACTCGGCTACGTTTAGGACAAGGATCGATGGATGATGCTGGCACATACAATATAAAATCAATGACAACAACTTGATCAGGACTGTTGTCCGCCTCGCCAAGAAACAAAACTAACCTACATTCATAAAAGTTATAATAAGAAGGACACAGTTCAAAGATGAGTATGCAAAGCTGACTGCTTCTTCAGCCTCTCTTCAAATGTATGCCAAAAATTATGGGTACCAAACAAGAGTAGGCTCTTAACCTCATCCGTGGGCTTAGCCAAATCTCATGATGCCATGGTGATTTTAATTGAGTTTGTAGAAGCAGACTGCGATGAGAACACCAACCGGGAAGGAGAGGCAGCCTTGGTTCGAGATCTCGAGAGGTATCTGGCACTGGAAGATGGATTGGACGACGATGGTTTCTATGACTATGTTCTAAGAAAGATTGACATCCCGAAGCTCATAATAAAGTCTACATCCGGTGCAGATCTCCATGAGCATGTTGACTCCGTGAAGAAACTGATCCTGACATCCTTGGATGAGATGTTCATAACGGGGCAGGGGGATCTGGAGGTCTGCCTTGAGGGAGGTTAGATCTGAACGGAGGCAGTAAATGCTGCAGCGTTCACACCGGAAGTTGCCAAGAAGACGCCATGAACTGGAGGCAGATGGAAACACGGGCAATTGGATCAAGCACTGGACCGTCGTCCGTTGGCTTTCGTTGGTCGAGAATATGTATGTGGGAAGCCTACCCCCCCAACGTCTGTGTTTTTGTCGTATTCAGACTTCTTTTTCGTGGAAAGCGCCATGGCTATCTGGAGGTCTGCCTTCTGCCAACAGTATGATCCATTAGTTTTATCAAGTAGGAGGGAGGTTAGATCTGAATGGAGGCAATAAAATAACTTAAATTCTCAATTCATCTTCCCTCATCCATTGCCTCTGCCTGTGCTGAGATTAAACTTCCACCGGCAATTACTGATCACTTTTGTCGGCCCGATCAAGATGTCGCAGAGCGACCGTCTATGCAGCCTCCACGAGCGACTCTGGAACTACGGACTCACCGAGAACTTGGTTGGCCTGATCGTTGCGGTGATCGGCCCAACCTCCCTGGGGAAGACCACCTTGGCGAGGGAGATTGCCAAGTCCCTGCGAGCCACCTTCCTCGAGCACGATCTGCTCCGTTCATGTTTCCCCCCAAGGGACGGTTCAGCTTCGGATGGCGACCCTGACCCTGCTTACCAAATCCTATGGAAGATGATCGAGACACACCTGGATCGCAGGAACCACCATATCGTAGTCGACTATCCTCTGTCTCGCAGAGCTGAAATTGATCAGTTACTGGGAATAGCCGAATCCCATGACGCAATGGTCATCCTCATAGATTGTGAGCTGGGTTGGAGATCTGAAGCTCGACCCCATGACAGGGAGGGGGAGGCGACCTTGGCTAGATACCTCGAGTGGTCACTGACCATGGAAGAGGAGCGGGTGGACGATTGCTTCTATGACTATGACCCTAGCAAGATCGACGTCCCAAGGCTCGTAATAGGGGCTACATCTGACGCAGGGCTCGAAGAGCATGTTGATGCCGTGAAGAAGCTAATCCTGACATCCTTGGATGAGAAGTTAACAATCACAGAGGGAGACGGCAATATGACGTCGGATTGCAGCAGATGCCGCCTGGCTAGATTAATATATCCGAAGACTTTCAAGCATGTGCTCCATGACGATGAGTTCCACTTGTTCTGTCCCACGGATTTGCTGCTGTATGGAGAAGGCCATCGCTACTATTGCGGGGCGTGCCTTCGCTCTGGTAGCTTCCCGTTCTACAACTGGAAGGAACTCCGCTTCCATCCGGAGTGCGTCCTCGAGCTTCCGCTTGAAGTCAAGCATAAATGCCACTGGCACCCCCTCAAGCTCACGCTGCTTCCTCCCAAGGACGATACCGATGAGTACTATTGCGAGGTGTGTGCGGAGAGAAGGGGTGCCGACAATTGGATCTACTATTGCCGAGAGTGTGAATATGAGGCTCACGTCCCTTGTGTGGTTCCAAACCTTCCTGGTCAGCCAAATTCGTCATCCCATCAAGAAGAAGTTGATGAGGCAAATAAAGGAGAGCAGGGCAACAGCAGCCAAGAAGGATCGTCCCTGGAGATAGAAACACGGGAGGATCAGGAACTAGAAGCCGATTCTGGGTCTGGGTCGGGGTCTGATTTGGAAGTGAAGCCGGAGGATGGATTGGATGAGAAGGCCAGGTTCTTCTGGGAGGAAATAATGGAGAGAGATCGGAAACGGTCGGAGAGGGACTGGAGCAGCGATTTCGACAGCTACGGCCGGAGGATCTCCTTCCAGAAGAGGTTTTTGCAGGAAGCCGGTCACGTCCTGGTGGCCATATTGATGGATCCTCCAGGATCCAAGGAGGGTAATCTCTTGTCCTGCCTGGGGAGTCCAGACGCCAATGCCGACGTCAACGACGGCGACGACGACGACGCTTCCAGAGCGCTTCGATGTACGTTCCTGAGCTATGATGTCCTCTTGTCCTGCCTGGGGAGTCCAGACGCCAGATCAAGGTTTGGGAGTCTTGATGCCAGTGAAAATGTTGCGTCCTGCTTTGGGATTCCGGACGTAGGCGAAGAGGCAGTTTTTAGTGCCCTGGTGCAAATGGCTGCTTCCCAGCTTTTGCTCGGCCACAGTGTGGTTATCCGAGCCCCTCTTCCTCATCGTGCACAGATCGATTTGTTGCTGGATGCAGCCAATTCCACGCAGGCTAAACTCGTTGTCCTAGATTTACGAAAGGAAAAGCAGGTGAACAAGGAGCTATTGTCCGAATACGACCTCAATGATGTCCCCAAGCTTGTTCTTGTCAGCGGTTAAGGTTTTTAGGATTTGATTTATTTTCTAAAATATTCTAGGAATAAGATTTGATTTAGCAAATCTCATTGAGAGATTTATGAGATCTATTTAGATTCTCTTTTAGTTTTTGATTGTTTTCCTATATAAGAATCTCTTGTAAACATGAGTTTAATAAGTTGTTTTTTTTGCCAACCAATAATTTTCTACAATTTTTATCCTCGAATCAAAGTTTGACATGGTATCAGAGCTCGCAATCTTGAGGGACTGTGAGAGTATACACGCTTGAAAAATTTCCTTTCCTTTCATACCCAAATCATCCGTTTGATTTTGTCATCATGTCTTCCTCCGGTGGTTTTTCTGTGCAACCTCCACGGCCGTTTGATGGTGAAAACTATCAAATTTGGGCGGTCAAGATGACGGTTTTTTTGAAATCTCAGGATCTCTGGAGCACTATTGAGCGGAACGTTGAAGCTCGAGCCCTTCCTGAAAATCCCACATTAAATCAGTTGAGGCTACACAGTGAGGAGTCCACCAAGCCGTTCAAGGCCCTTGCTGCTATTCATGCCTCTGTTTCTGAAGGAGTACTTGCAAGAATTCTTACTTGTGAGACGGGAAAGGAAGCATGGGACCGACTAAAGGAGATGTTCGAAGGTAGTGGTCGAAATCAGAGAATAAGAGTTTCAAATTTATGGAGAGAGTTTGATTTGCTCAGAATGAAGGACTCGGAGAGTATAAAAGAATATGTCGACAAGCTGATGAGGGTTGTCAATCAGATCAGATTGTTGCAGGTAGAGTTGCCAGACAGCAGAATTGTTGAAAAGATTCTTGTGACTATTCCAGAGAGATTTGAGTCGAAAATTTCTGCATTGGAAGAATCTCGCGATCTCACTAAGTTGACAGTCGAGGAATTGGTCGGTTCTCTTCAAGCACAAGAACAAAGGAGAGCAATAAGACAGGAGGAGCAACCTGAAGGCGCACTTTTAATGAAGGCAAAGGGGAAGGAGAAATATGCCCGTAGAAACGAAACAAGAAAAAGTGCCATCGAAAAAAAATTCAAGAACAAAAAGTTTAGCGAGAAACATCAAAAAGAGTTTCCTCCATGTTCTTATTGTAGTAAAACTTCTCATACGGAAGATTTCTGTTGGTTTAGACCCGGTTACAAGTGCAAGCATTGTAATGTTCCTGGTCATGGTGAAAAATTTTGTAGGAAGAAGAAGGTTGTTTCTGAAGAGCAAGCACATGTTGCAGAGAATAAGTCGATGCAGGAAGATCAACTCTTTGCGGCAACCTTTTCAGCAGCAAGTTATGGAGCTGATGCATGGCTCATCGATAGCGGATGCACGCATCATATGTCTCCCGATGAGAAATTATTTGTAGACTTGGATAAGTCTTTCTCGACCAGCATTAAAATCGGGAACGGACAGCTTCTGAAGGCGCTTGGTAAGGGGTCGACTATTATTAAAAATTCTTCGGGTACTAACCGAATTTCAGAAGTTCTTTTTGTACCAGAATTGTGCCAAAATCTTCTGAGTTTGGGACAGTTGTTGGAGCAAAAATATATTTTGCACTTCGAGGATTTGCATTGTTCGGTGGCTGGTCATGACGGAAAGGAGTTTATGAAAGTGAAGATGCAGGATCGGTGTTTTCCGGTTAAATTTAAATCAGATTCTTTGGCCTTGTCGGCCAATGTAGATGATTCTCAGTTATGGCATAGAAGAATGGGGCATATAAGCCTCACTACTTTGAAGAAGATGCATTCAGATGAGTTGATTATTGATCTTCCGGTTATTTATGCGTGCTCAGATGTTTGTGCCGTTTGTGAATACGGCAAACAATCCAGACTTCCTTTTGAAGAAGCAAAGTGGAAATCGACGGAGAAACTTCAATTGGTTCATTCAGATGTTTGTGGTCCAATGAGTGTGCCTTCTTTAAATGGAAGTAGGTACTTTTTGATCTTCATCGATGATTTTACTCGTTTTTGTTGGATTGTTTTTCTCAAGACAAAAAGTGAAGTTTTCGGCGAGTTTGTTAAGTTTAAACAGCTGGCCGAAAATCAATGTGGTTGTAAAATTAAAGCCTTGAGATCGGACAACGGAAGTGAATATACTTCTGGGGAGTTCAAAAAATTTTGTGCGCAAGCCGGAATCATTCAACAGTTCACGGTGCCGTATTGTCCGCAGCAAAACGGGGTTAGTGAACGGAAGAATAGATCTATAATGGATATGTCAAGGTGTTTGATATTTGAAAAAGGATTGCCGAAGGAGTTTTGGGCCGAAGCGGCGAATACTTCGGTTTATTTGCTAAATTTGCTACCAACCAAAGCTTTGAAAAATTCTACTCCGTATGAAGCTTGGTTTGGAAAAAAATGCTCGGTGGATCATTTACGAGTTTTCGGATGTATTTGCTATGCTCATATTCCGGAACAAAAAAGAGACAAACTTGATTATCGAGCTGAAAAATCTATTTTTATCGGATATGGATCGAATACCAAGGGTTACAGGATCTATAATCCCACGAATAAAAAATTTTCGGTGAGTAGAAGTTTATCGTTTGATGAGGACGCGAAGTGGGATTGGTGTGTTGAAAAACCAGCCACGAGTCTTGGTGAACTTGGACAATCTTCTCCTGATGTCGCCGAATTTGACGACGAACCAGTGAGGGGATTAAGATCTTTGCAAGATGTCTATCAGAGATGTAATCTGACCATGCAAGATCCTGATTCTTATGAAGTTGCTTCTATGGATGTCAACTGGATGGCAGCCATGCAAGAAGAAATTGATTTGATTAATAAAAATCATACTTGGGATCTTGTCGATAGACCATCTGATAGAAAGGTAATCGGAGTAAAGTGGGTTTATAGAACGAAGTTAAATGCCGATGGTTCCGTAAACAAACTCAAAGCACGGCTTGTTGTGAAGGGATATTCTCAGGAAGCCGGAGTTGATTTCTGTGAAACCTTTGCCCCGGTGGCTCGGCATGACACAATAAGGATGTTATTCGCACTTGCAGCAAAGATGGGCTGGAAAATCTTTCATCTCGATGTTAAGTCGGCGTTCTTGAATGGTTATCTTGATGAGGAAATCTTTGTAGAGCAGCCCGATGGATTTTCCGTAGATGGATGCGAAGAGAAAGTTTGTTTGCTTCGCAAGGCACTTTACGGTTTGAAACAAGCCCCTCGTTCGTGGTACAGCAGGATTGATTCCTATCTCTTAGAGAAGGATTTTTCTAGAAGTGAGACGGAAGCAACACTTTACATAAAAAAGTCACGGGGTAAGGTGTTACTTATCGTGTCGTTATATGTGGATGATTTGCTTATCACAGGGGGAGATGAAACGAAAGTAAATCAGTTCAAACTCAACATAGCCGAAGAGTTCGAAATGTCAGATTTAGGGCTGATGCATTATTTTTTGGGATTTGAGATACATCAAGAAGATGACGGCGTCTTTTTTAATCAAAAAAAATATGCCACGGACTTGCTGAAAAAATTCAGAATGAATGAAGCTAAGTCCGTACCGACTCCTCTCGTTGCTAATTTAAAGTTGGTGAAAGATGATGGAAGTGATGAGGCCGATGCGACATTGTTTAGAAGTATTATTGGAAGTTTGTTGTATTTATCAGCATCGCGCCCGGATATAATGTTTGCAGCCAGTTATTTGTCCAGATTTATGCAATCTCCGAGCCAAATCCATCTTTGTACAGCGAAAAGAGTGTTGAGGTATGTGAAAGGCACAGTTGATTTTGGTATTCGGTTTGTGAAAAATAAAAGTTCAAACCTCCAAGGTTTCTGCGATAGTGATTGGGCTGGAAGTATTGAGGACTCGAAAAGCACGTCAGGTTTTACGTTCTCGTTTGGAAGTGGAGTATTTGCTTGGAATTCAAAAAAGCAAGAAGTTGTAGCGCAATCCTCCGCCGAGGCAGAGTATGTTTCAGCTGCAGCGGCCAGCAATCAAGCGATTTGGTTGAGAAAAGTTCTGGAGGACATGGGCTGGAAACAAGTGGTTCCTACGGTGATATATGTTGACAATAAGTCTGCTATTGCAATAGCTCAAAATCCGGTTCAACATGGTAGGACAAAACATATTTCGGTCAAGTATCATGCGATTCGAGAAGCGGTGAAGAACGGTGAAGTCAAGCTCGAATATTGTCCATCTCGAGATCAAGTCGCGGATATTCTGACTAAGTCTTTACCGAAAGATCAGTTCCAGCATCTCAGACAAAAACTTGGAGTGTTTCCTAAACAACCTTAAGGAGGAGTGTCAGCGGTTAAGGTTTTTAGGATTTGATTTATTTTCTAAAATATTCTAGGAATAAGATTTGATTTAGCAAATCTCATTGAGAGATTTATGAGATCTATTTAGATTCTCTTTTAGTTTTTGATTTTTTCCTATATAAGAATCTCTTGTAAACATGAGTTTAATAAGTTGTTTTTTTTGCCAACCAATAATTTTCTACAATTTTTATCCTCGAATCAAAGTTTGACAGTTCTGCCTGAGCTAAACTCTCTTAAAAATGAAGTGGATGATCATATGGACTTCATCGTAATGGCTTCATCAATGAACCACTGGCACGTTGGAGATGGCACCGAATCTGTACTGAAAGATGGTGGATGCAAGAATGAAGTCAAATTTCGACATTTCAGCCATCGCCATCCGCTCACACTGATTGAGCAGAAAGCGAGCACTGAATCTTCTCTGCCATTGCCAATCCAGTACTACTGTCACTGTTGCATGGAACATATAACATCCAATCAACGGTACTATTTGTGCGACCACTGTGATTTCTCCCTGCATAAATCCTGCGCCGAATTGCCTCAGTGTTGGGAAGCCCCATTCCACGTCCATCCTCTCAGGCTCATGATTCTGGAACACGAGATGGACAAGGAAACTCGCATTGTTGAATTCCTGGGGCGGAACAGAACCGAGCCCCATATCAGCTGCATCGTCCTGAAACAAGGTACCAAGAAAGGACCTGTTTACCGATGTTGGAGTTGTGATGGATTCTTCATCCACCATCAATGTGCCGTGCCATTGATGGAGGATGTTAGGCATGAATGCCATGCCCATCCGCTCCGTTTCCACACATCACCTGCAGTCATGACATTCAATTGCTACGGTTGCGGTGGGGACGGTGAGTCGGTTTGCTACAGTTGCTCGGAGTGCCAGTCCATTTTCCACCTGGAATGCGCGATAAAGTTAACATTAACTCCCTTCGTCAAGCATAAGTGTCACTGGGATACACTGGTATTAACCAGCACACCTCCGAAGGACGACTCTGACGAGTACTACTGTGAAGTCTGCGCACAACGGAGGCACGGGGACCATTGGATTTACTACTGTAAGCCGTGCGAGTACGAAGCACATCCACATTGCGTGAATCCCGACATTCCTCCATATACCATGCCAGAACCCAAGGACTCGTCCAAAAGGTCACAGGGAGAGTCGGAAGATGATTGGGATTTTTTAAGGGGGCTAGCTATTAAAGGAAGAAAAGGAAGATGAAGAGGAGGCAAACAGCGAAGAAGAAGGTGAAGAGGAGGCAAGCAGAGGGGAAGGATCATCCAAGTCGGACTCCCATTAGGAGTACTCATAGGATGGACTTGATCAATAACTTTCCTTTGTTCTGGGAAAATGATGTTCCAGAACCAGAGAATGAAGATAACGTCGTGACGAGGACGCCATCCAAGTTCTAACACGACACTAAAACCCCCCAAACACAGCTCGTATCGTTGAGTTTTTGGGGGAAAAGGGAAATAAAAGAATGTATAGATGGTCGGCCTTGGCCTTTGGATTTGGTCCACTTAGTCGGTTCCAATCGCGCTCTTTAGCACAGAAACTAACATCGACCGATAGATAAGGACGAGAAAATGATTCAGGAGGCAGTATATATACACATACCACCCGAGTATATACTGACACAAAATGCCTGCCAGTGCACTTGTTTTTTCCTTCCTGTGTACATTGCAGAGGTAACTACTGTCTATTAGCTATTCTATATTCAAAAAGTTTGTACTCATCTACGTTTAGGACAAGGATCGATGGATGATGCTGGCACATACAATATGAAATCAATGGCAACAACTTGATCAGGACCGTCGTCCGCCTCGCCAAGAAACAAAACTAATAATGTAGGTGTGAATTTCATACAATGGGGCACAAAACTGTGGATAAAAAATCATTAGTTGAGCACACTTATCAACAGTGATCAGCCAATCTCTGTCAAACATAACATCAGTGAATGACTTTAGGCTGTTCAAGTATGTCCATGACCCACTGCCTAGCTTGGTGAAGACAAGCCGATTATGCTTGCCAAGCTTGGTGAAGGCTAGCCGATGATGCTTGCCATAGATTGCCACAATCAGGCAATCCAGAGGGGGCCAAAACCGGGTTCTGGGACAGCACAATCTTCAAAACTGTTGATCCCGACTTGAACTGAAGCGGGAGACCAGGGGTTCCGCAGAAATAAGTGGTTTTCCGGGGACCCATGACTACAGCCACAAGCATGCTTTTAGTCATCGGATGTCAACCAAAGGCGGTAATTCTAACGAGTGATGATCATGCAACAACTAGATATGGATCTCATCGTCGAGGTAGGGGTAGGTGAAGAGGTGGCGGCTCGCGCTCTCGAACGACGGAAAGCCTGGGCATACCTGGTAGAAGGATATGTAGTCGCAGCCGGACTCTTATTTATAAAGTAAAAGATTATCAGCATTCAAAATTTGTCAAAAAGTATTACACTGATAAGTTATTGAATTCTTAGACTGGAGCAAAATTTAGGCCTAAGATACTTGGAAATTGGATTCAGATGCCACTGAATTTGCACTCCAAACAACGATCAGCATCATAAATGCTTGAAGGGATTCAACACCGGTGTACTCAGACCAACCAATCCCTGAGAACTTGATTTCGCCACCATTGACCTGAACCCAGATGAGTGGAAATTTAATATCCAGTGTGATACGATCATTCATAACGTCACGAGACTGAATCATTTAATCATAGCAGTAAACAGTTTTTTGAGGATGGCAGGTTGAGAAGAGATGCGATGAAATGGGAGCTCACGCCTGGCAAGTACCTCAACAAGATGAACATCCAGGATGATCTCTACAAGTCCTCCAAACATGGCATGCAGGATGAGAAGGGCTTACTTGGACAAATTCTAAATGAATGAACTATGTCCTCCTCCAAGGGGAACTATAGGGTTGAATCTCGCCGAGACTTGCAAGCAGGGGCAATGCTTAAAGCAGAGACTCTGAAAAGAGGAGAGAATTCAAATCAGGCATTTCAATTTTGAAGCCTTCGGAGACTCCGAATCAAAATTTTAGCTTCTCATGACAGGACTCTACAAGTTCAACATACCGGGATGCTTAATAAAACTCCCTCTAAATTGACTAAGACAGGCAAGCTTCTCCTAGCAGCCACAGGAATGGATTTCAATGCTTGAAGAGTCATGCGTGCAGATGACCTGACATGGCCATTATGCAGGCTTTCCATTGCTAGCACTGTCCCGGATTCAATACTAACGGAAAAATCTTGGGATACTTCTCGAGGACAAGGGTCTGTCAACTCTGCAAGATAAAGCCAGTCGCACTCCATCATTGGGCGCACTTTAGCTGTCATCTCATGGCCTGACGCACAAAATATGCATAACTTTCCTGCATCTTCCACAATGCCTTGACCATTGCATGCAAAATACTTGGATAATTCCCACTCTATAAGGAATCTGTTCATAAATAAAACCGTTTGTCCTGGCTTGATGTATTCACTCCCCGTTATACCATTGGTTTCTTGTGAATGATCATATGGGATCTTCTCAGACTTGGGTTTAAATAGATCTCGTTCCTCTTGCTGCAACGAAGAAATAAACTTCAATGTAGACTCTGAGATTAAGTGTAGTCTTCTTGCCTCGCATAGGATTGACTCGGAACTTGCATCCATAAAATCAACCTCTGTTCTGCTGGAAATAATGGATCTTGATTTTTCTATGGATTTGCTTACAATTTCCTTTGACTCACGAAATAACTCTTCCCTGTTACCATGATGGCTGGGACAAAGAAATTCCATTTTTGAAGGCAGAGGACAATTGACAGAACAGCAAACCAAAACTTTTGTGCCCTTAGATCCAGGAGCAGGACAAAGATAACAACCAGCAACTGTGAGGGAAGTCTGCAAAACAATCTTTAAAGAGTTAGACAACTAGAACAAAGACGGAATTTTGCTGATCAACTGACGTGACAAAATAGAAGCACAATGAAGAAAATGATGGCAGAAAACAAACTAGAGAGAATGACTTACCTCACATGGGAATGAGCAAAGGTAGCTCAATAGCAACTTCAAACTGTTAGCACGAATTGGACGGTGCCTTTGGGAGATGAACTAGAGATTTAAGGTGTGTTAAAATACATCAGCCAACAACGCAATATTCAAATTGCCTAAGGCACCAAACGTAGTGGTGATACCTGCACAAGCATTGAGATAAACTTTGCAAGGCACATATCATCAACCTTCGAAGATTGGAGAGCCGACAAGTCTATGACAGCATAGCCAGTCTACAACTAGGAAAAACACTAGAAAGTTCAGGATCGCAATCTTAAATGAAACGTGATTAAGTTTCCTTGCAAAAATTAAGCTCACCTCAGTAATCATTACAGTCTCTTCTATCAACTTGGAAGAAGTGTGATCAACATAAGCACGCGTTCTTCGCAAGGAAGAAATCAGTGCTTGCAACTCCAATCCAAATAACTCAAATGCTAAGAATCACAAAAATAAACCAGAAGTTGTAGAAAGTAACTACCATAGCAAATGAAAACAGCTATCCACCAATGGTAATCACTATGACTCACATGAGGAATACCGCATCAAGGACTTGCGAATTCTGTTTCTAACAAACAGTGAACTTTGGTTCGATGGATCTTCCACCCATTCCTGCCCTCTCTCTCGGCATATCTGCAGAATAAGGATGCTGCTTAAATAAAGTAATTGCAAGAACTCTGATTTTGACCAGGTTATAGTTAACCTACCTTATACAGATCATTCTTTGAAAAATCCAGAAGTGGTCGCACTAAAAGAATGACATCGCTCATAGCACCTCCACCATGACAATATTTATAATTTGAGAAAATTTGAGAAGTAAACGCCATGCCCGCAAGTCCAAGGACACCACTGTTGCGTGACAATCTCAGAACGAATAACTCAGCCTGGTCATCTGCGTGATGCGCAAGAAGTAGGATGCCAAACCCATGCTGGCTGCAAATTTTGTGAAACATTTCATACCTGATATCAAAAGAGTTCCAATCAGCACTATGCTAGCAAGAATCAAGATTTACAACATCCAATTACGGGAAAAATAAAATAAAATACAGAAAGATGCAAAAGACCTCATTTCACGGGCCGACACTTGCAACCGCCCAGAATCGGGCCTCCCATCTTTCCACTGGCAATGTGCAACCTCACAACTGATACCTGAAAAAATCTAGATCAACCACGGGATTCCATTAAGGGGAGAAGACCCTCTGCCAGACTTACAATGGGCCCTTGGACTGAAGGGAACAGAAAACAAGCACGACGATTTACCGAGCTTGGAGACACGCTCTCGTACTAAATTCGCTTCCTCCTTGCTCTCCACGCGGAGATTATGATCAACAACAATCACTAGAAGCCCATCAACAGCTCCGCTTCGACAACCAGGTGGGACAAGGCCGCAGGTTTTCCATTCGGCCGCGAGAACACACAACGCCATACTATCAGGGCCTCCAGACACACCCAGTGCTGTGAGATCAAAAACACAACTATCAAAACCACTATTCTAAGATCAATTTTTTTTATTATAACAAAATGAAAAGAAAAGCAGGACAAAGCTCGCAGACCAATGCGGTGGTGGGGCTCGAGACCAGCTTGGGCCATCCTCTTCGAGAAAGTCTCCCGGAACTTGTTGATATGAACAGACAACTCTTCCGCTTCCTGGCGTCGGCTACACCAGCAGCGGTCTAACCGAACCAAACGAACACAAGGAGAAGACACTCTGGGACGGTAAGCGGACGTAAAACCACCACCCGATACGCACGAAACGAAGGCCGGAATCAACTTTGGAGCCATCTCCCCTCAAAACTCCCCAGCTTGCGGCGCCGCCGATTATCCAAAATCATGCCTTCCACCCAGGACAATCAGCCATCACCGACCGACCGACCGACCGACGGTGCCTGGGAGGACGATGGTGGCGTTCAAATGTTATCGAGCTCGGCCCGCGGTGTTTAATGGGCCGAAATGAAAGTGGGCCTAATGTAGTACTTTATGACCATTTGAATTTTATAACACGTAAACTGAACGTACCTTCATATAGTGTGTCCTTCGCAACTCTTAGGAGATTTCGCGTGTGTATGATAATTGGAATGAATATACAATGAGTTGTCTTATTTGTTGAACGCGATTCGTGCTTTTAATCCGAATACTTGAGTTGATTGAGGAGTTTCATAAATATTTGGCGATTCGCAGTTTATTTCCAAATGGTATTTTAGTGTTTTGGTCCCTCAATAACGACATTCCGTTATTGTCGCCCTATATTTAGTAATGACTGTTGTACGGTAAATACAAGCAGAAATTATTAAAAGTTATTAATTACTTTAGAGAATTGACAGCCACACACGCATCAGAATCACAACTACAATAAACAAGTAAAGGAGGTGAATAGTTCCTCCATAATATGTCAAAGTTTTATCAGACATAATCTAAGATCCAATGATACGACGAAAAATTGCATTACGTAAAGTCGTTTTCTTATCACGCAATGGACAAGCAAGCCCTCGACAGAGAAATAGACGTGACCCTTTCATCAGCACCATCATCATCTATCAATTCATCCCCACAGCAAGAAGCAACACTTGGGATTTCCTTGGTCCCAATAGCCTCTTATTTTGTTGTTGATTAATAACTTCACTGAGTTTTGCCTTGCAAGCAAGACCCATCAAAAACACCAAGCAATCCATCCGGACTGAGCAGCGTAGTACGGACCACCAGGGTAACCGCAAAGAACTGAACGTGAGGGTTGTTGCTTCCATGTTCTCGTCCGACATTCACTCGATTCCCATCACGGCCGCCGTTCGCTGCTCTTCGATCGGAGTCGTTAGGCGATCCGACGAACTTACATTGAACGGTAGAGATTTTAAAGGTTAAAAATTAGGAACAAGAAAAGGCATTTCGAAGAAGGGGGAATCATTTTTTATCGGCGGAACAAGAATTTGATTGTTGTAGAAGCTTTCTCTAAAAGGCCTTCAGAGAACCCCATTTTTAATAAGTTAAACATCAACAACGGTCATTCGTTCGGACACTTGAATTTCATTTCGGGCCTTTAATGGGCTCAGCCCGAGACCAGCATTAAAGGGTTAATGGGCATACCCAATAAAAAGAAAAAGCAGGCAACAATAAAACTCAAAATTTTTTAAACAATCGATGAGGAGATATAGACCACAAAGTGGTTGAACCCTGGGAAAGAAAGGTTCGGATGCCACAGCAATCATAGGCCGGAAGATATACCTCAAATGTGATAAGGCGAAACCCCAATCAGTGCCTCCAGTCCGGCCAACTGATGCCGGAGAAATGTATAAACTGACTCGGTCGTAGTAGAAGCTACCCGAACCACGGTGCCTAATCCCTGCCGAGACGTTCAACCAGGAAACAGCCAACTAAACCATCAGGGGGACTTACTCGTCGAGAAGGGTGACGGGTCAAAGCGTCGTGATCATCTAAATCGAATATACGCAGTCGTGAAAGAGTTCCCTCTTCGTCTTCCTTTTGTACAAGAAACAGTGAGAAAAAGAAGTACCTTGGGACCAAAGGAGCTACACGAAGCCACAAAAGGGGGTTTACTAGCTGCATACTGTGCCTTTGATCTCGTTTGACCGCCAAATGCACTATGGTAACCCTGTAATTGCTCCGACATCATCCTCCGTACATTTTCTTGAACATGTCCTTGTATACATGTCAACTTGGGCCTACATCGTAGCACTCTCGATTATAGAGCTTGGAGTGGATTGGATCAAGAAAGAGAATGGTAAACAAGATGCCGAGAGAATCATAGGTTAAATTACCCCAAGAATATCACCATAGCAATCACTTGATAATCTCGCATTCGTTCGGCCAGAGGTGAAACATCTTCTCCAGGCTCCAGTAGTATCTGCAACAAGACGGTCAAAAGATACTCCTATATGCATGGGTAGCCGCATTTGATCGTACTAGCAATTAGGGCCACTTTCAGTCAGTAAACACGCTATCACTACAAAAAAAAAAAAAAACTGGACGGTTTTGCTCAGTGGCTCATCAGTGATGGTGACTGGCTTTCCACTTTCAAGTATGCATATCCTAGACATTGGAAAAGCTGCTGGATAAAACGTTTAGCTACAAACAACTAATCATCATGTAGTTGTATTTACTTGAACTGTCTGTCGCTCTATCACTTAAAGCACGGAGATCATACCGTATCAAGAAACAGAGGAAGGTCATCCCCGGCGACAATGTTGTTCATGCTCTTATAGAGCTGGAAATCCCATTTCTCCCCGCTCTCATGACGTCCACTCGTAATCCAATCGACTACAACTAAGTTAGAGTCCGGAGCTACTCTGAAGACTTGCTTCTGGAAGTACCTCGCAGTGGAGAAGCAAGTCACAGGATCTGGAATAAGGACGAACACAGAGCCGCTCCCAATTTCTGCCTACTGCAGGAAAAACGAGATTTTTTCGACCACAAACTTCTGTATCAGTTCAGGAAAGAACATCCAGATCTGCCTGCTAACCAAAAACACAAGCATACTGGCACAAGCAGCACCATCACCAAAATCACGACCATGTACAACGAGCGGCAATCACCTCGAGGAATTGTTGAGAGCATTTCATCCCGAGGGACTTGTACACCTGCACGAAAACGCGAGCAAGCATCAGAAAAATGAATTGAGCAAGACATTCGTGATCCAGGAAGGAACCTAATAAACCCAGAAACCTTAGTCGAGGCTTGTGTAGTCAAGACAAGGGTGCAACCATCGCCAACCTCGAACTTACAAGAAATGGTATCTCCCTACAATGAAGACCAGCAACTCCAACACATCATCACTCGGACAAATTCGTAAAAAGGAAATGGAGAACCGAAACAAGAAGAGAAAGATGAAGGGAAAGAATAATCACGGAGACGATTCCACCGCCGTAGGTGAGGCCGTAAACCCAAACAGCATCGACCTCGGACGAACCGACCTGCGAGAGGAAAGAAAGAAAAACATTCGAGATCAGAAACGAGGAAGACGGAGACGACGGTTATTGACTCCGACAGTGCCCGCCGAAAACGAACCTTGCGTGGGACGATGAACTTGAGAGGGTACCGGGAGAAGCATCCAGTCACCGTTGACTTGCCGCCGACTTTACTTACCGCAATCCTCCCCGTCTCCATCGCCGCGCCCCGCCGATCGAGAGTGCTCCGAAGAAGGAAGAGAGAACTTCCTTTGTTTTGCAGGCGAGGACAAAATCATTGCGGTTATTTCAACGTTTGCGTTTAATTGTTTGATATTTTCAATTAGGTCCTCATTGTTTAAAGTCCTTTCCAATAACATCCTCCTGGTGTTCTTCCAAGTCTAGTTTTTCTTACATCCTTTTGTTTCGATGAATATGAGAACTGTTCTTGCAGCTCGCAGAAACAAGATTCATAGGAATGTCTCTGTTGCGGGTTGTCTGATTTTTTCTGTTGACTGATGGGCGATTCTCAATTTACTTATCTCCTTTAACGTGGGATTTAGCAGAGAAGTAGTTGCTTTGGATGAAGGCAGCCATTATGCAAGAACGAGCTGCGTCTGTGGTGTATTTTCGAGTTCCAGACAAGATCAATGTTACTGGTCTAGATTCTGTGGTCTGTTCCTCCGAATAGTCGGGACTCGGGATTCAAGCTAGGAGCGGCAGCTCTGGCTCTATGGCAAAATTATCCCTCCCTGTTTGAGTCCTGATACTAAACCAGTAGTTAAAGTAGCCTGCAAAAGATACAGAAAAGCATATCAGAACAGACAACTCCGTTCCTAAAAAACAGACGGAATGAGGGATTTCGCTTCAAACAAGTGAACATACACATGATGCGAAGAAAAGGATTTTCCGTGATTACCCAGCAGGCATTTTCCGTTGTCTGCTGGTGCAAACAAATCATGGCATATAGACTTACCAGTAGACATTCCGACGGATTTTCATTAACTCAGATATGGTTAAGCGCATGGGTAAGTCTAAGCTGGCATGAGAAATTCCTCCGAGGAAGCTACAAAATCCATTCTCCCAATGGTTTTGGTAGGACTTCTCCATCATCTGTTCTCGCACTACAATCTGCTTGTACTCAGGGAAAACCAAGGATCACTTGTTCGCTCCTGCTTGTCACGTACATATATGCCGGCTAAATAAGCGAGCTGAAGCTTTCTTGAATAGAATAAAGCCTACCTTTTCTTATTCCTTTTTCAATGAAGGGGATATACTCGAATATATTCCTCTGCCGGCAGGGCCTTACGATATTATAAACTTAGATAAAGCAACAACGGGTGCTCGTATAACTCCATCTTGATCCTCGAGGTGCATGTAGTTAGACATGCAGGTGGAGGAAGAGCAGAAGAAAACGGGTCCTTCAGTGGTGCCCTTCTTAAAACTTCTAAGCTATGCAGATGCACTCGATTGGCTTCTCATGGCGCTTGGTGGCTTGGGTGCTATCGTCCATGGGATGGCCCTTCCTGTTGGATACCTGTTGCTAGGAAAAGCACTCAATGCCTTTGGCAACAATATCAATGACACCGACGCCATGGTGAAAGCATTGAAAAAGGTACGCCCATTTGCTGAAGATCAAAAGCAAGTAAAATACACTTCTCGTCGCCAGAATTCTGATGCGTGGTTCTTGTTTCTTCTGCAGGTTATTCCATACGTGTGGTACATGGCCTTCGCGACATTCCCTGCTGGAATTTTAGGTAACCTTCATCCATCTCTTAAATCTGATGTACCAGAGCTCCTGATGATTGTTATGTAGCAACTTTCTGCAATTCCTGCAGAGATTGGATGCTGGATGTATGCGAGCGAGAGACAATTGGCTCGCCTCAGGTTAGCATTCCTGAGCTCAATCCTCAGCCAAGAGATAGGAGTTTTCGACACCGAATTATCCAGCGGGAAAGTAGTTTCAGGGATAACAACACACATGAGCATCATTCAGGATGCAATCGGAGAGAAGGTAACGATGATCACCACCCAAAATCGATTTCAATCTGTCGCATGGCTTAATCTGCGGATATCAAGCCAGTATCTTTCCCCAACTGCAGCTAGGACACTTCCTTTCAAGTATTGCCACTTTCCTCACCGGTGTCCTGATTGCTTTCATATGCTCTTGGGAAGTATCGCTCCTTGCCTTGTTCATCGTTCCTCTGATCTTGATAATTGGAGCCACCTACACCAAAAAGATGAATGTCATTTCGGCAACCAAAATGATTTATCTATCAGAAGCCACATCAGTTGTCGAAGAGGTAATCTATGCTCCTGTCCAGACATATGCCCTTGGTTATGATCTCCAAATAAATGACGAGAACATTGGCCATGCAGACAATATCCCAAATAAAGACCGTGTTTGCATTCGTTGGGGAAAATCGTGCAATACAGACATTTTCGCAGCGTATGGACAAACAATCCACGATAAGCAAAGGAGAGGCCATGATCAAAGGAGTTGGAACTGGGATGTTCCAAACTGTGACTAACTGCTCTTGGGCGTTGATCATATGGGTTGGAGCAGTGGTAGTCAAAGCAGGTAGATCAACCGGAGGGGACGTAATCGCAGCCATTATGAGCATCCTATTCGGTGCAATGTAAGTTCTGTCATATGCCTACAGCAGACACTTCAGTCTTTCACTTTCCTCGTTTTCATTTGATCACACACCCTCTACAACAAAAGCAATAAGAAGCGACTAAACTAACGATTGCAGTTCCCTCACTTATGCCGCCCCTGATATGCAAGTCTTTAATCAAGCAAAGGCAGCAGGGGCTGAAGTTTTCCGGGTGATCCAAAGACAGTCACCGATTAGGAAGACAACGGGACGCAAGAATCCTGATAGAGTTCAAGGAAACATCGAGATTTACAAAGTACACTTTGCATATCCATCTCGTTTAGATAAGCCGATCCTTCAAGGCTGCACGTTATCACTTCCGGCTGGAAAGACAACTGCTTTGGTGGGCAGCAGTGGTTGCGGTAAAAGCACCATCATATCCTTGGTTGCACGGTTCTACGATCCTTTGAAAGGTCAGATACACGCATCGCTTATCCTCAATCTTCCTACGGTTTCCTCAACAACTGCCACGGCAACAGAAGTACGTGAGCTAACAACACTTTTCTCTTCATTTCCAGGCACAATTCTCTTAGATGACTACAACATTCAAGACCTTGATATGAATTTCCTTAGGCAAAACATCGGAGCAGTGTCACAGGAGCCGTCCTTGTTTGCAGGAACCATCAAGGATAACATCAGAGTAGGAAATTTAGATGCAAGCGATGAAGAAATAGAGAAAGCTGCAATCATGGCGAATGCGCATAACTTTGTATCCGAACTTCCGGACAAATATCTGACTGAGGTAATACAGAAACGTGGTGAGCGGTAATGAGTGATTTCTCCGTTCACATACAAGCTCTGAAAGTCGAGTTGCATATCAGGTGGGGCAAAGGGGCTTCAAGCTTTCTGGAGGACAAAAGCAAAGAATTGCCATAGCATGAGCCATCCTGAAGGACCCTCCGATACTTTTGCTAGATGAGGCCACGAGTGCTCTCGATTCGGAGTCCGAGAAGCTGGTTCAAGACGCCCTTGAGAAGGCCATGGAGGGAAGAACGGCCATCTTGATTGCGCATAGGATGTCGACCATAGTTAATGCGGATATAATCGCAGTCGTCGAGAACGGACAGGTTAAACAGACCGGAACTCATCGAGGCTTGCTGGAGACCAGCAAATTTTACAGCAACATGTTCCATATGCAAGACATTAGCACTATTCCTGGCACCAGGTTGGTTGATTTCAAAATAGATCACACATTTCGTATGCATTTATCAAAGCACACGCCTGCTCAACTCCCGATTCTGTATTGCTGCAGTTCTACGGATGAAGCCGAAGACTCTGAAAACGGCATAACTAAGGGCTCTCCTGACAAGAAGGGGCAAAAGGAGAGACCGATCATCGTGGAGGAGTTCCAGAAGGAAACTACCGAGATCGAAGCCCAAAACCAAAGGCTGGAGCTGTCCCTCTTCTTTAGAATCTGGTATGAGTTAGACAGGAAAGAACTGGTCAGAATAGCCCTAGGCTCTCTGGCTGCGGCCTTCTCCGGCATCTCCAAGCCCCTTTTCGGATACTTCATCATCACGATCGGTGTAGCCTATTACGAACCGAATGGGAAGCAGAAAGTAGGATGGTTCTCGATCATATTCTCCGTGGTAGGGCTTCTGGCATTAGTCTCACACATTTTGCAGCATTACTTCTATGGAGTTGTTGGTGAGAAGGCCATGCTAAACCTCAGAAAAGCGCTGTTTGCCGGCGTCTTGCGGAACGAACTGGGCTGGTTCGAGAAATCTGAGAACAGCATCGGCCTCGTCACTTCGCGAATCATCAACGACACAGCCATGGTGAAAGTGATAATCTCCGACCGCATGTCCGTGATCGTCCAGTGCATCTGCTCCATCCTGATTGCAACGGTGGTCAGCTTGGTCGTGAACTGGAGAATGGCCCTGGTGGCTTGGGCGGTGATGCCTTGCCACTTCATCGGCGGCCTGATTCAAGCCAAGTCCGCCAAAGGATTCTCAGGTGATTCTGTGGCCGCGCACCACGAACTGGTTGCCCTCACGTCCGAGGCCGCAACAAACATAAAGACGGTCGCATCCTTCTGCTATGAAGAACACATCTTGGGCAAAGCCAGGAGGTCGTTGGAAGTACCGAAGAGGAAGAGCAGGAGAGAAAGCGTCAAGTTTGGAATAATTCAAGGGATCTCCCTTTGCCTGTGGAACATTGCGCACGCGGTGGCGCTCTGGTACACGACCATCCTCGTTGAGAGACATCAGGCCTCCTTCAAGAATGGGATAAGGGCGTACCAAATATTCTCGCTCACGGTCCCTTCCATTACCGAGCTGTGGACGCTGATCCCCATGGTCATAACTGCGATGAATATCCTGACCCCGGCCTTTCAGACCCTTGATCGCAAGACCGAAATAGAGCCAGACGTGCCGGAAAACGAAAATCTCCGGAGGATCAGCGGAATGGTGGAATTTCAAAACGTTAAGTTCATCTACCCTACGAGGCCGGACGTGCTTGTTCTGAGAAACTTCTCGTTAAGGATAGAATCTGGAACCAAGGTCGCTCTAGTTGGACCGAGCGGGGCGGGGAAGTCCTCGATCCTTGCCCTCGTGCTGAGATACTACGATCCACTAGGGGGAAAGGTCCTGATCGATATGAAGGATGTCAGGGAGTACAACTTGAGGATGCTGAGGGCACAGATAGGGGTGGTGCAGCAGGAACCCCTCCTCTTTAGCTCCTCTCTAAGGGAGAACATCAGCTATGGAAACGACATGGCCTCGGAGGCGGAGATCGAGGAGGCAGCGAGGCAGGCGAATATCCATGACTTCATCAGCGGTTTGCCCGAGGGATACAACACGCCCGTGGGCGAGAAGGGGTGCCAACTCTCCGGAGGCCAGAAACAGAGGATAGCCATCGCGAGGACCCTACTCAAGAGACCGGCAATCCTACTGCTAGATGAGGCGACGAGCGCACTGGACGCAGAGTCCGAAAGGACGGTCATAAGGGCGTTGGAAAGGGCGACAATGGCAGGGGAAGGGGGGTTCCTATCGAGGACAACGCAGATCACGGTAGCTCATCGACTCTCAACGATCGTGAAATCGGACACGATAATAGTGATGGACAAGGGGGAGATCGTGGAGACTGGGGATCACACCGCCCTGATCAGATCGGGCGGGATATACTCGAGGCTGTTCGAGCTCCAAAACCTAAAGGATTGATTGATTGATCCACACATTCCTCCGTCCCTCCAATTCGTCGTCGTCATCATCAACCCAATCCACACAGATAACTGTAATCAAGCAAGCATGACTGCGATACATTGAACCTGGACAATGTCGACAATTCTAACCTCCTTGCAGTTTCCTCCTCCCCCACGGGGTGTTATATTAAGGGGCTGTACACGCATCCTCGTTCCTTCCTTAATTATACTTTTTGTTTTACAATACAAGGTTGGTCGGAAAGGAGAGAGAAATAAAAAAAACAAGGTTTTCTTTTTGGTTGGTTCCCTTTGGAGGTTTTTTTAAGTTCCAGTAATCCCGGAGGGTTGAGAGTTGGTTCACGTCCATGGCTCCGGTAGCAACTGTCGATGGCGGCGGAGTCGGAGGAGAGTTGGAGCTGAAGAAGAGGAACATTTTGGATCTGGGGTGAATGTTATGCACATTTTTATCAGTAAATTTTGTGTAGATAAGCGGGGGATGACTGGTGGTTGGATATTAGTTGACTCTGAAGCACTTGTGACGGTGGTGGTCGCTCGGCTCGCTATCCCTGTCGATGGATTCCCACACCATTTGGAAGTCGTGGACGTGGCAGGGGATGTTGATGAGCCCCTTCTGATCGGACCCTTACTCCTCCTCTACCTCCTTGAGCAGCCTGGCGAACATCGGGTGATTCAAGTAGTCGACGTGGACCAGGAACCTCCTCCTCGCCGTGACCCACGGAAACGGGGATGCAGCCCTTCGGGACGTCGGCTTTGGCCATGGTGGATTTAACGTTGTTGGGGGTGTGTTCGCGCACGAAACGGATCACGTTGGAAATATTTGGCAAAGGACTCACAGTAGTTATATTGTGGTCGCCAGTAAGAAGATGCACTAATTTATACGGAAATAATGCAAGTCTTACAATCTTTAGAGAATTAAAAGAAAAGGGCTTACAGCCATTAAAAGGGAAAAAAGGGAAACGGTGGTGACGATGCGGGATCTTGGAGAACGCGTGATGAAGGCCTTGGAAGCTCGCTTCGTCGGAGGTGGTCGCTGGCGGAAGGTCGTGACGAAGGCCTTGGAAGCTCGCTTCGTCGGAGGTGGTCGCTGGCGGAGAGTTGTGACGAAGGCCCTACGAGCTCACTTCGTCGGTGGAGTCGCTGGCGGAGGATTGGCGGCAAAGGCCCTACGAGCTCACTCTGTCGATGGAAGGATAGTTGACCTCTAAGCCGGGTCAGGGCATCTAATTCCTAAGGTTGACGAACAAACTTCAGAGTTTTGGCTGTGTATGGTCGTCACTTTTTCTTGAAAAATTCCTCTGCTATTTATAGAGGACTTGTACGTGTTTAACACGTAACAGATAGATCGTGTTATAGATCGTGATCCCTAATGTCGTGGGAGTGTCTCAACAACCCCCTTGATATATGGGATCACGTTCCTGGATATTTAAGATCAGTTACGATCCTTAACAAACGTGATTGAAAATGAATAAATTTATTTCAACTTCGTCGACTTGACTGATCTGTACGGACTGCGAACGACTTGGTCGACTTTATCCAGGATTCCATCAACTTGACCCTACTAGTAGACCTAGCTACTGTTGAGTCATCTTGATTGGCTTTGATCATTATATTCCTTCATCGTGAGTCGACCTAGTCGACCCCGTTTATAAGTCGATCTAATCGACTTCGTCATAAATCGACCTAGTCGATTTCGTCGTGAGTTGGCCTAGACGACTACATCTTGGGCCGACTTGGAGTGTGACTTGAGGGATTACTGGGTTTCTGTTCTAAAACCAGGCCCAAAATTAATTGACATGTCAACATAAGCCCCCCTTTTATGCTGGGTTGGCTATGCCGACTCAGCAGAAATCATACCCTATATAGAGGAGAGTCATCGTCCTTTTCCCGCACTTTTCTTCCTTGCTCAACACTTCTCCATCTTCTCCAAGAAATCAGAAACCCTCGCTTCCTAGAAAAACTCTTCGTCTCCCTCCTCAAAAACTCTTCCGATCCTTAAAAAGATGTCGACTTTTAAGGCTTTCGAGCTCTATAATCTGCGTGCGGGGTCAACCGGACCCGTTCCGGTTGCAGAGGATCAGGGATCGGGCGTCACTCTCGGACCTATCCTGCCGGAGCATTTTTTCCCGGGGACGGTGCCGCTCAACTACCTCGTCACTGAGAAGCCCATCCCGATCTGCCATCCCAACTTCGTCGATCCCCTCAACTGGGAAGGTCAGGGATCCTTCCTGTGTTTTCCTTCTGCATCTAAATCTGAGATGGTGGAATGGCTCGAGATGTGGGAGGAGCACTTTGCAGAGAGGTTTAGGAGTCAGAAAATCCTGAGGTTCTTCATAATGTCCGTGGCAGACAAGAACTGTGATCCTAGGGTTTGCTCGGCCATGCTGCCTTTCTGGAACTCTGCTGTCAATTGCTTCTATTTCCCGGAGGGTCCCATGTCTGTTACATTGGCAGATGTGAAGATTTTGACCAGGTGCAAAATCAATGGCCTCCCTGTTCGACAATACTCTCAGGCAAGTGATATTAATCCTAAGGGCGCCCTTCAGTACATGGAGGTGGTGAGCAGGCACTTAAAAATGGCCTCAGCAGGCAAAGAACCAGATGAGAAGTTGTCGACCGAAGGTTTTGGCGCCCGGGAAGAGGTCGAGTTTCTCAGCACCTGGTTAAGCATGTTTGTTTATTGCTTCCCTGGTAAGAAGGTTAGCCACACTTCTTATGCAGTGGCCAACTTTCTGAGGGAGACCAATGAAGAAATCTCTTGGGGCCCCTTCATTTTGGGTCTTCTTTACCATGATCTGGACAGAGCGACGACTCAGATCAAGCCATTTCCGAAACATCCAGCAGGAGGGTTGCTCTGGTTAGTTCACCTCTGGTCGGCTATGTGGATGCCAGGATTGACTGGGTTCAAAGGTCCTGCTTCGCCCGTCGAGTCTGCCTATTATGGGGAGACCATCTTGGAGCAGTGCTGCCAGCGGAAGGATCAATGGCTTATGACATCTATCACTGGCCACATGAAGCACATCGTCGACTTCGGCAGGGTAGATCGACGCAACTGGGCACCCTTTCCAGGCGGCAAGACATTTGCTCAGGAAATCAATCCTCAAGCTTCTCGTGGCTTCTGGAATGGGGTATTGACCCGCAGGGACCTACCAGTTATCTTCGACGGCTACCTGACCTTTGAAGCCTATAACCCTCAGCTGTGTGCAAGGCAGTTTGGGTTCATCCAGGGTGTAGCGGTTCCACTTGCCGACCCTACTGGTGGCTTGTGCGGGGACAGGATGAAGAGAATCGTGTGCAAGCCGATCTCCCCGAAGACCCTCGACTTGCTCAACAGCAAGGCGCAGCTCTCCCAGATAGAATTCCCATCTGGTACTTCTGCCTGTTTTGCCACACAGTTCTTCACTGTGCTATGGTCGACTACCTATGAAGAGCTGCGGGCTTTGATGCATTTTTTGGAGGTCTCCAAAGAGCCTGATTTTTACATAGGCGACGCGCATATCAAAGCAAAAGGTAAAGACTTAGCTTGATTTTAAAAGTATTGGGTTCTTAGTATTAATCGTGAGCTTTCTCCTTTTCAGGATCAATGATGCCTCAGGGCTCTGGAAAATCCAAGCCTAAGGCTCCCCTTGCCCCCGCTCCTTCTAGACTCAAGTCGACTGGCAAGGGGAAAGCTAAGGTGGCGAGCCCCAGGGAGAAAGCTGCAAGTGATCCCTCTAAGGCTCGACCTAAAAACGCTCCAAAGCGCAAGGCGGCCGAGGCAGGAGATCTTGAAGAGATGCCTCTATCCCAGAGGAGGAGACTGGTGAAGGTATCATCTTCAGTGGCGGCTCCTCTTCCCAAGTCGCTGACTACCGTAGCGGCGACTTCTTCTTCGAGGTCGCCAGCAGCGGTGGCTCCATTCAGATCACCAGTAGTGAGTTCATCATCTGCTGCGGTGCCTGCGACCTTAACGACGGCCGACATCACTCGAGGAGCGACTACAGAGGTATGATTCTACTGATTCTAATTCATCTTGAGCTTCTGTATCTAACCCGCACTATATTGCCTAGGGCGAAGCGTCAACCGGAGGTGGTGACCAACCTACTCCGGTTGTGTTCGAGACAGGTGCAACGGCTTCGATCGCCGAGGTGAGCTCGACTCCCTGCTAAGATATATCACTCTAGTTCATATATGAACCTTGGTTTTATTACACTCTACTCTAGGAAGAGCAGGCTCCTGAAGTCTTGCTACAAGAAGGAACCGCTATGGTTTTAGTCGATCCTCCAACTCGGTCGACGCGAGAGGGGGCACCACCTCAGTCGATGCGAGAGGAGGAAGAACAAGGCGTTCCTTCTTCTTCAGTCCCCACTCCTGCACCACCAATGGTACGTGTTCTTCTCTCACACGGAGCATGGCGTTGTTATCGCGATTCTAACCGCGACACCTCACAGGCTCGTCCGAAGAGAGTGAAGACGACTGCTGGTCGCAAGAAGGCTCCTACTCCCTCCACTTCTTCGGGCGAAAGTCTTGAGGATTTACTACCTTCAGAGGTAAGTATTCGATTGCATGGAGGTGTCGACTTTTCGGGATGTTGTATCTTAGCAACATTTCATTTCTTATTCTGCAGGGTCCTGCTACAGCGACCTCGACTAGCGACCCATGGGTAAAGCTTCACCAGGACATTGAAGAATTTTGCCAACTCCTGCTCATTGACCCCTTAAGCGTCGACGAGTTTAGGAGGATGCAGAAGCTGTTGAAGGAGATCGAGACATCCCCTCGGGTCACGGATGAAATACTGGGGGCCTGCAAGAGCTTCAGGTCGACGTATTGGACCTGCTGGAGGGATTACTACGCCGACCTGCTCACCTACGACTTGACCGACTCGAAGATTCAGTCGATCAATGAAGCTCGAGGGCAGGCCTCTAAAGCTGCAGAGGACGCCCGCCAACGTTTGGTCGATGTGCAAGAGAGGCTGACCGAGGCAGAGAGACAGATAGAGTTCTATACGAACCTGAAGAATGACCTGACTCGGCAGCTTGCGTCGATCAATACTCAAGAAATCGAGGAGCTGGAGGCCAACGCTGAGAAGGATAGAGAAAAGGTCGTCGACCTTTATGCCCAGCTAAACAAGGTGAACGTGAAGCGACGAGCTCGTAAATCCCTTGTCCTTGATTTCAGAGAAGTTGGCGGGTTATGGAGGCTAGATTTGTAACCAAAGAACAACGCAATTCGATTATTTTTGCTTTACTGAACAAATCAAGTATCTTATGTCCCGAATGAATTTCTGCCTACTACGCTGAATTCATTCTTCCAAACAGCGTTACTGAAGCCTAGCGCGATTTTCTTAGGAATTAAGCGCTTCCCAAATTAATGGAGTCCTTTGTCTTAGGATTTTATGATGAGCTTCCCAGATAGTCGCGCGGTAGGATTTAAGATATTTACCATTGACCTTCAATGGATGCCTATCCCCTTCTCTGGTCATAAGTCGATACGTATTAGATGAGTATGTCTCGCACACTTCATATGGACCCTCCCAATTAGGAGACCACTTACCCAAGACTTGGTCTTTTGATTTAAGGGGTAGGATCATCTTCCATACTAAGTCGCCCACTTTGAAGCGCTTTTGGACAACCTTTTTATTGTAGTGCCTAGCAATTCTTTGCTTATGTACCTCGAGTCGGTCTATTACGTCGAGTCGCTTCTTCTCCAATTCTTCTAAAGCGAGGTACATTGCCTCGTCTTGCAAGTCAGGATGAGCTACCCTGAGCGACTTGTATCGAATCTCAATAGGTAGGACAACATCTTGCCCATATACCAGCGAAAAAGGGGCTTCTCCTGTGCTGTCTCTCTTGGTGACTCTTAGAGCCCACAAGGTGTCCTGTAATAGTTCGTGCCATTTTCTTGGATTTGCACCAACCATTTTCTGAATGTTATTCTTTATGAGCTTATTAGTAGCTTCAGCTTGTCCATTCGACTGGGGGTAATAAGGTGTCGAATTAGTGATTGAAAAGCTAAACTCAGCAGCGAATTCACGCACCTTCTCATTATTGAAAACAGTGCCATTATCTACTACGATATTCTGGGGAATACCAAATCTATAAATGATGGAGGATCTGATAAAATCGATCACCTCTTTGTGATCAATTTTCTGGTATACTTGAGCTTCGACCCACTTGGTAAAGTAGTCAGTAGCGACTAGAATGTAGGCATCGCCTTTACTCGAGTGTGGGTGAATCTCCCCGATTATATCTAAAGCCCAAGACCTAAACGGCCAAGGCTTGATGACTGAGACTAAATCGGACGCTGGGGCCCTTGTCACCGGACCATGTTTTTGACACTCTTGGCACCCCCTAGCCATTTCTATGCAATTCTTTAGCATTGATGGCCAGTAAAAACCATGTCTTTGGATAGTCCAAGACATTTTGGTGCCAGATTGGTGAGACCCGCATAAACCCTGGTGAGTCTCCAACATAATTGGGGTCGCTTCGTCTAAGTCGACGCACCTTAGTAGGACCCCTTCTTTGGTCTTTCTGTAAAGTACCCCATCTATAAGGGTGTACGACAAAGCCTGAGTCTTGATTCTTTGGCTCGCCTTTTGTGTTGGGTCGGAGAGGAAATCGGTGATTGGCCTCCTCCAATCTTCATCGCTTGCCATTATGTCCAGAGTGAACGCGTCGCCTGGGGGAGCTAGGTGGGAAGCTATTTCTGGGACATAATCGCTTCCTCTTTTGGCCTTGTATCCTGAAGCCTTTTGGGCTAAGTCGTTAGCAATTGTGTTTTCCTCCCGGCCTACAAAGAGGAAAGAAATTGCTTCAAACCGCCTGACTAGCCTTCGAGCGACTTGATGATAGGGTGCGAGTTTCTCTTGACATAGAGAGTCGCCGTTCATCTGGTTAACAACCAGTTGAGAGTCCCCCATTACTCTGACTTTCCTGGCTCCCAAGGCTAATAATTCCTTCAAGAGCGTGATCAACGCTTCATATTCAGTCGCATTGTTTGTATGAGTCGCCGACAAACGATATGCTAGGCGAACGTCCTTTCCTAGTGGCGAAAGTATGTGGAGGCCTATGCCTACGCCGGATTTCGCCGAAGATCCATCAAACCAAGCTTGCCAGACATCCTCGAGGGATTCCTCTTGATCGATTAATGTAGATGAATCGTGGTTTACTAAGAAGTCGGCTAAGGCCTGCCCTTTCACCGATTGTTGAGGTTTGAAACGCAGATCGTATGCGGATAGGACCAAGCTCCATTTACTAATTCTTCCGGTCAATAGGGGACTTTCGAAAAAGTATTTTATGACTGGAGACTTGGCAATAACATGAACCTCTTGGGATCCGATATAATGTCTCAGTTTCTTAACAGCATAAAAGACTGACAGGCACAACTTCTCCTTAAGTGTATAGCGCTTTTCTGTAGCAGTTAGTTGTCTTGACAAATAGTAGACTGCTCTTTCGGTTTTGTCCTCCGCCTCTTGGGCTAACATGGCACCGATGACTAATTCAGTCGCTGCCACGTAAAGGAAATAGGGTTTTCCTATCCGAGGAGGGGCAAACACAGGCGGCTTTATTAAGTACTCCTTTAAGCCTTCAAATGCTTTTTGGTGTTCGTCGCTCCACACAAAATTTCCTTTCGCCTTTAGTAAAGTCGAAAAAACTTCTGTCCGTCCAGCGACGTTACCAATAAATCGCCTTAGATAATTGACCCTTCCTAAGAAAGCCTGTAACTGCTTCTTATTACTCAGAGGGTTCAATCTTTGAATGGCATTGACTTTATTCTGGTCGACTTCTATGCCACGTTGATGGACTAGGAACCCTAGGAAATGTCCTGCTCTGACTCCGAAGGCACATTTGAAAGGGTTTAGTTTGAGCTGATGCTTTCTCATTTGAATGAAAGCATTTCTAAGGTCATTAACATGTGACTTCTCATCTTGCGACTTGACCACTATATCATCTATGTATGCTTCGACTGTTTTGTTAATCAAGGCATCAAATATAGCGTTCATGGCTCGTTGGTAGGTTGCCCCAGCGTTTTTGAGTCCGAATGGCATGACTACCCATTCAAAAATGCCTAAGGGACACCTGAACGCAGTTTTATGGATATCCTCCTCAGCTAGGAAGATTTGGTTATATCCTGAGAAACCATCCATGAAGGACATAATTTGGTGCCCTGCAGTCTTGTCGACTAAGTCGTCTGCGATGGGCATGGGGTACTCATCCTTTGGAGTGGCACGATTCAAGTCTCTGAAGTCGATGCAAACCCTAATCTTACCATTCTTCTTAATGACGGGAACTATACTGGATATCCATTCGGTGTACCTCGATGTCCTTATATATCCAGCTTTAAAGAGCTTCTTGACTTCCTCGAATACTGCTTGAGTGACTTCATGAGTCATTCTCCTCGGCGCCTGTTGGACTGGTTTAAATCCTGTTTTGATTGGTAACTTGTGTTCCACAAGTCGGCGATCTAGGCCAGGCATCTCGGTGTAATCCCAAGCGAAACAGTCTTTAAACTCTTCTAGAGTAGCTTTGATAGAATTGAAAAGTTCTTTATTTATTGAAGAACTGATGAAAACAATTCGAGGGCTTGAAGTCTCGCCTAAATTGACACCTACGAGTGAGTCACATGGCATCATCAGTGATTCACGACTCTGGACACCACCTAAATCGGTGTCGACGTTATTACATGACCTAGCTTCAAGATTGATGTTGCTTATTTGGCACCCTACTTTCCTAGACATCCTAACATGCTTCTGAAGTCGCTGTAGGATATCAGCGACTGCATGACCTTTCTCCTCACTGTCCATACATCCCTTCGTGTAGGAGTCTATCGGGCTCCAACTCCGTCGCAGTGCTCTCTTGGCTCTTAGGCGCTTCTCCCTTGTTGCCGCTTGGGCTGTTGTTCGTCTCGCTTCCAACCTTGGTCGTGACTACCTCCTGCAGGACCTCTTCTATGTCTTTGTCTGTGAAGTCGGGCCCCCATCCTGTTGGCACAATCGGTCCTTCGTCAGGCTTGGGATGAGAGGTGCCATAGCTTACGATGAAGTCGAACTTCCCAGAAGGTTGACCTAAGGGTCCGACTGTGGGGTCTCCCAGCTTGTAGCGCTGGTCCAGAGTAAGGTCCTTGACTGTCTTACACGTCTCTGCATGCAAAATACCCTTGTCACAACAAGAGTCTTCATCAGCCTTAACGATTTCTATTTCAGAGTCCAGCCATAAGATTAACTCCCTATGCAAAGTAGATGGAATCGCGGCGGCCTTATGAAGCCAATCGCGTCCTAAAAGCGCATTAAATGAAGGGGTTATATCGATTACAAAGAAAGCAGTTTCCTGCTCGTGTCTCCCGACGCCTAGGCGCACAGAGCATATGCCCAGGCACTCGGATTTTCTCCCATTGAAGCCACTTACAACTACGTCGGTTCGCACCAGCTCGCTAGGCTTGTACCCAAGTAATCTAAACTTGGCGAGGGGAAGAACATTGACAGTGGCGCCATTGTCTATTAAGACTCGACCCACTAAGACACCATCAAAGGTGGCTGAGATATACAGCGAATGCATATGCTGTTTCATGCGATCTGATGGTTTCCTCAACCAGTGCAGAGGGAAGCCAGAAGGAAATGTAATGACTTTAAAGTCGAGAGTTTTACCTTCCGGTGCCTCCGACTTGTCGTTGCAGGCGAACTCCGCAGGGAGGGTAAGAGCGTTGCAGCTCACGAGGGGCCCTTGCTCTGCGTTGAAGTCGTAGGGCTTATCTCCTTGTAGAGGAGTGTAGTCGAAGCTCGAGCCTGGGTCTTCCGAGTAGTCAGTAGACTCGACACGCTCGGGCTCTGCAACTTGTTTCCCTGTGGCGTGGTTCCCACCAAAGGGTGGCATCACAGGGGTCATTCTTGGCTTCTTCTGGGCGTGACTTAGACGTCTTTCTTTTCTCTTTTGAGCCCTTACGGGAAGCGTAAGCTTCCTTTCCGCCTTCTGCCATTGAGACGAAGGGTTAAGTGCTTTGACGAACCTTGGTTTCTTAGAACCAAAAGGGAGTCGACTTACCTCCACAAACCTTCCGTCGGCTGGGTCATATCCTACCTGCACAGGGTTATCTGCTGGCCTATTCGAAGAGGGCTTGTTAGGGTTCGAATTACCTGAGCCCTCCGGACGAACTGCCTTCACCAGCATCTCCCCTTTTGCGGATAAGTCGACGAGCCGCAAGAAGTAGTTAACGCAGCATGCTGTGCAGAGCTGGGTGATGAGTATGCGGTTGTGAGCGATCAGCTTGCACTTTTGGCACAGCAGCTTTTCGTCCAGGAATTGGGCAATAGGTGGCCCCCTCCGCAGTTCCTGAGGATCAACTGTCTGCGACGCGTAGCGGGGCCTGCGATTCACGGCCTGCTGAGGTTGGTCCGCTTCCTTATGCTCCTCTACCGGTCTAATCTCCTTGACAGGGGTAGTTCTCGTGTACCCCTGTCTGATAACCCTTTGGCCAGAGGAGTCTATGAACTCCAGTCGCCGTGCCGGGCGTTCTGTTCCTCGGGCGACTGTCTCTCCATTCCCCTTGTGACCCTGGGGGCCCCCTCTTCCTCCTCGCAAGGCTAATCGGCGATCTGCGCTAGGAGGGCTTTTGAGGGCATGAGAAGATCCTCGGGGAGTGTTCAGCGACATTGCTGCTTCCTCGAACGGGGTCAAGTAGTACCACCCCTCCGTCTTGCTGTCCAGTCGGTACTTCTTGAACGTGTGGCACTGATCCGTAGTGTGAGTGTCGTTCAAGTACCAGTGGCCTAGCCACTTCTCCCTTCCTTTGGGCAGAATGAAGACCCCACGCTCAGCCAGTCGCTTCATCAGGGCATTAGCCACCAGAGTCTCGCCGGTTGCTTGTAAATCCTGCGAGGGTACAGCAGAGTTGTTAATAACTTCTAAGAGATTAACCTCAGTATCAAATATGTCAAACGTATGAATGGCGACTTCGTCCCTGAATGGATTATCATCCACCACGGCGACTTCATCGACCTCGGGAAAACGGAGCTCTTTAGACTCTATTAAATCCTGGATGATATTTCTAAAGGACAAACAGTCTTTGGTAGCATGGGTGAAGGACCCATGTCACTTGCAGTAATTCCTATTCTTTTCCCTCTCTGTCTGAGGGACTCGATGGCCGGGCTTAAGCCTAATCCTTTTCCTTTGATAAAGCCAGTCGAATATAGCGTCGACTTTATCCGTGTCGAAAGAATATTTTCTTTCCTCGGCATTCTTTTGGGATGCCTTAGCTTTGGAATTCTTCTTAGTCAGGGGATCACATATAGTCGACTCCCCCTTGACAAATTCCGCCACGTCGACTTCATAAGTGTCGACTTGGTAGGCTCGAGTCAGCTGAGCTTCCTCTGTAAGGAGCTGATAATACTCAGTAGCCCTCCTTGCTAAGTCATACAGGTCAGCAAAGCGCTCGCCCTGCAGCTTTTTCCGGAACGGGATAGTCAGCGCATTTAATGCGAGAAGTAACTGATCCTAAGTTTCATTAGAAACTGCCCTGGGTGTTCTCCGTTAGCCTGTTTAAGGCGCATTACTTCAAACATCGACATGGGGGTGTCCAGTCGAGCAAAGGTTTTAACGAACATAGACTGCATCTGAGTCAACGAGGCTACTGACCCTGGCGGCAAACTCGCATACCATGTAAAGGCATCTCCTGTTAACGAGTTAGGGAAGAGCTTTAGTTTCCAAAAGTCGTTCCCAGCCGTCTCACCAAGTTGGTGAGTGAAGCGAGCGACGTGCTCGAGTGGGGTCATTTCATCTTCACCCGAAAAACGAGTAAAGTCGGGCACCTTATAACCTATAGGTAAAGGGAAATCCCTGTTGACATATGCAGGATAGGGAGACCTGTACAAACAGAGATCGTCTCGCCGAGCTATTCCGGGGACGACTTGCTCTATAACCTGAGTTATGGCCTCCCTCAAGTCTGGGGGTACACCGTCTACTGGGACCTGCGCTGGAGGTCGAGTCGACCTTATCGGGCTGTATGGAGATCTTTCCCCCATTGCCTGATTCGCTGGATTCCTCATGTAGAAAGAAGGCTCCTCCCGAAAGTTTCCACCTCGGGATCCGAGCTCATAGGGGTCTCCAGTCGCATCGATTACAGGTTCTTTTCCAGGGCGACGAGACGGAATAAAATCCTCCCCTCGATCTGTTTCCTCTTGAAAATCCTCTGCCTCATTCCAATACGTATTCGTTGGTCGATTACGTGAAGAAGAGGGTCGACCAGGGGGGAACAGATTCCCGGGTTCGAAAAGAGTGTTCGTCCTTATCTCAGATTGCTCGAAAGTCACGTTACGTGGCCCTTGAGCAGTCCGTCGAGCGTCTGTCATGAACGTAGACTCCCTAAAGGGGGCTTCTCTCATATGAGGTCTTACTCTTTCCTCGTTTCTCGGGCCAGAAAGACGCCCTATTAGGGTTTGGACATCCATTAGAATATCCTTCATAGTAGTCAACTCCTGATGCACATCTCCAAGTTCCTTGTGGAACTCCAGTCTTGAAATAAATTCAGACGGGGTATGTGAATCAAAGGTGGACTGGTTTGTAACTGCCTGGCCTCCTAGGGCCGGCGCTGGCAAGTCCATTCCCGGAGGAAGTTCCTGGTTTTCCCCATCTAAGGGATTCTAAGACTCACGGCTTCGAGAATTTCTCGGCATTCTTTTTTTTTTTTTTTTCTCAACGTACTCCCACTGTGGTCGCCAAAAACGTGTTCGCGCACGAAACGGATCACGTGGGAAATATTTGGCAAAGGACTCACAGTAGTTATATTGTGGTCGCCAGTAAGAAGATGCACTAATTTATACGGAAATAATGCAAGTCTTACAATCTTTAGAGAATTAAAAGAAAAGGGCTTACAGCCATTAAAAGGGAAAAAAGGGAAACGGTGGTGACGATGCGGGATCTTGGAGAACGCGTGATGAAGGCCTTGGAAGCTCACTCCGTCTGTGGTGGTTGCTGGCGGGAGGTCGTGACGAAGGCCTTGGAAGCTCGCTTCGTCGGAGGTGGTCGCTGGCGGAGAGTTGTGACGAAGGCCCTACGAGCTCACTTCGTCGGTGGAGTCGCTGGCGGAGGATTGGCGGCAAAGGCCCTACGAGCTCACTCTGTCGGTGGAAGGATAGTTGACCTCTAAGCCGGGTCAGGGCATCTAATTCCTAAGGTTGACGAACAAACTTCAGAGTTTTGGCTGTGTATGGTCGTGCTTTTTCTTGAAAAATTCCTCTGCTATTTATAGAGGACTTGTACGTGTTTAACACGTAACAGATAGATCGTGTTATAGATCGTGATCCCTAATGTCGTGGGAGTGTCTCAACAACCCCCTTGATATATGGGATCACGTTCCTGGATATTTAAGATCAGTTACGATCCTTAACAAACGTGATTGAAAATGAATAAATTTATTTCAACTTCGTCGACTTGACTGATCTGTACGGACTGCGATCGACTTGGTCGACTTTATCCAGGATTCCATCGACTTGACCCTACTAGTAGACCTAGCTACTGTTGAGTCATCTTGATTGGCTTTGATCATCATATTCCTTCATCGTGAGTCGACCTAGTCGACCCCGTTTATAAGTCGATCTAATCGACTTCGTCATAAATCGACCTAGTCGATTTCGTCGTGAGTTGGCCTAGACGACTACATCTTGGGCCGACTTGGAGTGTGACTTGAGGGATTACTGGGTTTCTGTTCTAAAACCAGGCCCAAAATTAATTGACATGTCAACAGGGTGGGAGAGAAACTCCGGCGGTATCAGATTTGAGACATGGGTGGATGGATGGTGTTGAAATATCATCCCAAGATTGGTAAACTAAACTAAAATATAAATTAAGATATTAAACGCCATCTAATTTATAAATTAGCATGATGTGCGTCGAGACAATGTTAAGTAATAAAAAGATATTTTTTAAATCGAAAAAAGTCTAAAAAATTATAATATATTTGAAATAATCTATGCACAAATCTCCTAGCATTACTATTAATAACACGAAATGCCAAAAGTAGGATGTTTTTTATTAATCATCAGGATGAAGTATGACATCGCTGCCTTCCTCAGTCGCCCCCGTCTTCACCGTCGAACCTCCCCCGTGATCATCCTCCCCTTCCGTCCACCCTGCCGTTACCACGTCCAACGCGTCCAGTATCGGCCTTATTACCAGTATCCCTCCGCCGCCACCACCGCCGCCACCACCGACACCAATGTGCACACCACCACCCCGAACTCCGCCATTCGGTGAGCTCCTGATCCTGGTCCCCCCACCACGCTGAGCCCCAGGAACACGACCTCGACTGGTAGAGGGATGAGTACCCCGAGGGCAATCCCGTACGTCCTCATCCGGATCCCCTTGTTGATGACCACTGTCACGACGGTGTAGCATGACAGTGCAAAGCACATCCAGAATATTGCCCCGAATGAACCGAACACGATGGTGGACAACAATGGGTACATGCACGCTGTGGACTGGGAGGTTCCGTCCTTGAGCGAGGCGTACGTGTATGAACTTCGGGTGAAGAGTTCGGGGAGGCGGTCATCGAACGGGGAGAAGTATACGAATATTGTCTGGAGGATGAGCATGGGGAGACAGGAGAACAAGACGGCAGTAACCACGCGGGAGGAGTGCAGAGGGGGTCTGATTGAGGAGTTGAGGAGGAAGAGGACGGTGAGGAGGATGGAGGGCTCGAGGAGGCCGAGGGAGAGGGTGACATGGAGCTGGCAGAGGAAAGGGTTGCTGCCGAACAGAGGGAGGAGCTGGGACACCGACCGGAGGATGGCGGCCGATACAAGGAGGAGACGGACGGTCCACAGGGGGGGAGAACCGGTGGAGTGACGGGGAGGCAAGTGACTTGCGACGGAAGTGGATGATGAACGCCAAGGAGAGGAAGGAGAGGACGACGACGGCTACGATCAGCACGAACGTGGCGAGTTCGACGACCGGCCGTGCGGATGCCACGACCATCAGGTCATGAGAACCGCGGCCCTATCAAATATTTCCAAGGGGGGAGAGAGACCCCCTTAAGCCGGACCCGTCTCTCTCCCGGGCAAGCAATGCCGGAAGCAGCGACAGGCCGGGAGGGGACAAAAGCGTGGGGAGATGATTCGGAGGCCAGCAGCAGAAAGACGAATGTCATGGGTGGTCGGATCAGAGACTGAAGATCCTCTTCCTGGGAATGGCGTGGAGAGGGAGGGGGGGGGGGTTGAGCCTCAATCCTTTTAAAACCCAAAGTTTTAGATAAAATCGAAAAGGACAGCCCATCTTCCCCCGGGAGGAAGGGAAGAACAGGCTGGGAAGGAAGGGTTAAAAGGTTTTTGTTTTGTTAACTGCAGTCGTTTCCTTTGGTTTCGGAGACATTAAGGTTTTCTTTTTTTTGGTTTGTAATAAGTTTTAAGTTATTGCTTCCTCATCCTGCATGACAGCATTGAAAGTCCTGCATAATCATGGCATTTTCTCTCGGATTGGACGTGTCAATCACGGATCCCTCCCCAAAGAACTACACACCATCTTACAAACAACAGTAGATATCATGCACAGCCAAAAAAACAAAAAAAAACAAACGTGAAAGAAGGAAAGGGGAATGGCGAAAAGTAATCCTGGTGGGAATCAGAGATGATGATGATGATGGACTGAACAAGCAAACTCCCGTCCGTCATCCAAAATCCTCCAATTCGTACGTGTTCAAAAGAAAAAGTTATCCTGGGTTTTGCATGCATGCATCACTTTCTTCAGGTAGACAAAACAAAACACACACACCAGCACCAGGATTGCTTTTTAGATTCCTGCACAAGTCATTTTGCACTGCGACAAACACAGACACAGACACGGTACAGTACATTTTTCTTTTAGCACGAGGAGAGGGAAACAAGGACAAAAACTGCAGTTATATGTAAGAGTCGATAATGATTTGTCGTGTGGTCAGAATTTCAAGGATGAATAAGAGAAGAAGAAGAATCTTCGGATGCATAAAGACAGACAAGCTTGTTTCTGTTTCTTCTGGAGAAGAGAAAAGATGGATTATAAATAAGTGGGTTGGGGGGGGGGGTGTACATCTTCCATGGAAGAGAGGATTGATGATGTCATCTTCTGATCATCCCCGTTGCTTAAACCCTGCCAAAAAGGAGGAGGGCGGTGGATTGACCGGAAAGAGGTATAAATGAATGGAGGAGGGACATACGAACCAACTGCTACAAACTAAAACTACCAAGTGTATTGTAGACAGGGAACTTTCCTGCTGCATCGCCATTCATCGTGCATTTACGACTTCTATGTAGATTTTCCTTAAGAAAACTGTGAAAAGATCTTCCAAAGTCAAAATATGTGACTCCTTTTCTGTTCCCCCCCTTTGTGTGTGGACAAAGTTTGTTATGTTCACTAAACAGGAAGAGTCATTAAGTCTGACATCACTTGTTGATCACAAACCTTTTCGAAGGATCAGATCCCCCTTCTCGTGTTTAAACACCGGTCAAGCCTTTCAAATTTGGGGCGAATCCACCAGGCCTTTGTTGAGACCCAAAAACTTTAATCTTCAAACGACTGTTATACACCCTGCAAATTCCTCCATGAAAGGCGTGTAACACAAGGATCATGCATGAATATGAAGATTAAGGGAGTAATGCAACGAGAAAGAAAAAGGCGTGAGCGCCCCAACGACAAAACAACCCTCACCTGCACAGCCGGCGGACCTCGCGCTTTCGGGCAGAGTTTAAGGTGGGGCTGCGGGAGCCAAAAGGACGAAAACAAAAGAAGCAAGAGATGTTGAGGGGAATGAAGCCTGGTCCGAGGCCATGGGAGAGGAAGCTTGCTTTAACCACAACAACAACGTAAGAGACGAGACGTGTAATAATAATATTTTCATGGCAGCCTTGGACCAAACAACATTCCCCACAATTAACCATTGCTTTCTCTCCGCCCCCACCTTAAAACATTCCCTGCCCTCACTCTGATTCCCTCTGGAGTAGTCGCTCTCCTTCAGTTGTGCTTTTTGAGACCGGGTGTGAGATCGAGAGAGAAGGGCGGGGGTGGGTGATCAATAAAAAAGAACAAAAACCACGCAAATGGATGGAACCCAGCTGTAGGTGTTTGGATAGGGGAGGAGGAGGAGGAAGGTGTAGGTATAAATGATTGCTTCAATTATAAATCCGGCACAGGATTGTTGACACTGCTACCCTTCTCTTCATGAGGCAAAGTAGATGGCATACAACTACTATTCACATCTTGTACTTTGGGATCGAGGTGGGTGGGAGGAGTCCATCCAATAAAAAAACAAAACAAAACTTTCTTTGATTATTCTTCAAGGTTGTTGTCTAATCTGGGTTCTTCTTCTTCTCTCCCAAAAAGGCGAGGCAGTGTGAATGAGGCAACTTTTCTAACTTACTCTGCCTTGGAAAAAAATGCACACAAAAATAAAAGGAGACTTGACTTATTTTGGGCCCTTTTCTTCTCTGGGTTTTATCCATCTATTCCTCCCCAATTACTTTACTACAAGAGGAAAATTCCTAACCCTCAACCCCCTTTCATTTATGTTATGATTGAAAAGAATATGTCATAATCAAAAGATGGTAGTACTTTCTGTCGTGCATAAGTATTGAGACAACCAGGGCCCAATCTTAATCTGCCTCTGGCTCTGGCTCCTGCTTGTAGGCCCAAATATGATTGGGCTTACTGAAGTGGCCCAATTGTCATTCCCCCATGGGCTTTTGCGCTTCAACGCTGTCGGCGCGCCGGCTTACGCTTCAGTCCTCCGCTGCTCGGCGTAAAGAGTAAGATTCTTTAGGAATGGCGGAGGAGGAGGAGGAGAGCAAGATGAAGAAGAAGAAGGTCGAGATCTTCGATACGGAGGAAGAACTGGCCGTGTCACTTGCCAGGTACATCGCCGATCTCTCCGTCGACTTCATCAGATCGAGAGGTTCCTTCACCGTCGTCCTTTCCGGCGGATACCTGATCCATAACCTCAGGTTTGTGCCAGGAGATTCGAACTCCCCCCCCCCCCCTTCCTCTTCTTTTTTGAGTGAAGTCGAGTCTTGATCGGATTGGGGGGAATGGAGAATCTTCCTCAGGAAGCTGAAGGAGCCTCCTTACGTGTGTTCGCTGGATTGGTCCAAATGGCATGTTTTCTGGCTAGACGAGAGAGTCGTCCCCAAGAGTCACCCCGACAGCAACTACAAGCTCGCCTTCGACGGTTTCCTGTCCTATGTATTGTTCGATTCCCCCCTTGAAACTTCCTCCGGCTGTTGTTTTCTGTGAAGCAGTGATGCTGACGGCTGGCGTTTCTCTCTTTGGTTCAGGTGCCGATTCCGGTGGAGAATGTGTACGCCATCAATGACGCCCTCCCGGCCGAAGGTGCCGCGGAGGACTACGAGAACTGCGTGAGGCAATTGGTCACGGATAAGGTCGTGCCACTGTCTACCGCCACCGGGTTCCCGGCTTTAGATCTTATGCTCCTGGGGATGGGGCCCGACGGGCACGTGGCGTCGTTATTTCCGGGGCACCCTCTCCTCATTGAGAATGAGAGGTGGGTTACCTACATCAAGGACTCCCCCAAGCCGTCTCCGGAGAGAATCACCTTCACTTTCTCTGTGATAAACTCCTCCAAGTACATAGCAGTTGTGGTTGCTGGGCCTGGCGAGGTCGAGGCGGTGCGTAAGGTCTTGGGAAGTGGAGATGGGGATGGTCATGATAGTCGTCTACCTGCAGGGATGGTATCCGCGGAAGACGAACTGACATGGTTTCTGGACAAGGATGCCGCTTCCAAGCTTTAAGGCAACAGAATGAATGGATTATGTATATGCCCCAGGAAGCTGCCTCAGCTAAAAAAGCTTATTTATATGAGAATTTATGAGATTGCACAAATAATTTGACCTAAAGAAAAGTCGACGTAATTTGTGTTTGGCAAACATGGCATTGTTTCTATGCCTCTAAACAGACGTTCCTATCTGCTCTGCCCTTTCTAACAGCCTCTTATTTTCTCATGGTCTTGGACATTCATACGGTGAGAGGATTCTCTCTGTTGTTGTTTTTGTGGTTTCCTACCAACAGCTAACAACAGTGGACCTCGCATTTGTGGCACAAATTTGTCAGCATAGGAAGTGACATGATTTAAGGTGCACAAGATTTTACAGTACTAGATTAAACGTTTCTTACATATATTAATCAATGCCACTGGTTTCTTTTTATTTTATCAAAATCTTACACCCACTACAGTAGATTCTCGTATTATTTTCCCAAAAAATCAAATATTTTTTTCTTGTAAATTAAAAGAAAATAATATCCTTAAAAATGAATATTAAAAATTATCACCAAGGAGAAATATCTTATCTAATTTAGGGAAAGGCGATGCTGAGGAACGCGCAACCCACCGATCCCTTTCCATATGAGACGAGGAGAAGGACCCGTCAACTCCAATGTGATAAATACGATTAGGAAGCACGCTGAAAATACCAAGACACGGCACCGAAATGGATTGGTTGAATCCTACTAATATTGTTTCATTGTCCAGCCGTTCTGTCTTTTCCCACCAAGCCTCCTCCTCCACAAGGTTGAAAATTTGAAAATCACCGTAATACCATCTTCTTATCATCTGTATCGCTCCTCCACTACTACGAGATCTGACGACAAATGTATCAGTGACCATATCGCTGAACAATTCGTTGTGCAAATACATACAGCGCGACACGATCATGTCAACCTCTGTAGTACAAGGCAGATCCATGCGTGTATATGCGACGCTCATGAGACGTCCTCGCAAATCAACAGCAACCAACCGATCTGAGTCAAATAAAACATCGCTAAAGAGATCGAGACTCCTGTCCACATATGTCCAGGAAGACCTCCCTAGCTTGGTGAAGGCCAGGTTACGAGTGTGGCTATAGATCGCTGCGACCACGCAATCTTTGGTCACATCAGGGTCGCCGGACAGCACAACCTTGGAGGCGGCGGGGTGAATAGGCGGGAGGGGGATGGTTCTATGGGACCAAGGATTAAACAAAACCAGAACGTCATCTTCATCAGCAAAAATCAACCAGCCATTACTAGATCCGCACAATCTCTTGAAATCGCAGGAAGTCAGCCAAAGGCGATACTTACAACCAATCAAGGGGTTCCTCAAAAGCCATATATGAATTTCGTCGTCCAGGTAAGGAATCATCAGTAGGAGCAGCGGTCTGAGAGCAAGAGCCTCCTTTTCTTCTCGCTCTCTGACAACAGAAAGCCATGACTTGCAAACCTGAGGGAAGGATCGATACTCACGATAGGATGCAACCTTATCCAAAACGATGAGAAGCAGATCACTGGGAAGGCCTGCCCAGTCTCGCAGAAGAAAACCCATTGCACCCAAAACAAACTAAGACGATTGGATGCCTCCTGTTGATTGTATCGTGTCATTAAATACCCGGCACATTGGCTGTGCAATCTCTGATTTACATCTGATTTCAACATATTTTCTATCTCACAAAAAACATAAATCAAATCAAATTATAATCTAATATATGTCAAGATCTATCAGGATTACCGGAATTCTTGGCAATTAGAAAATATTGTGATACGAGCAGATTGGCAATTAGAAAATACTTAACTGCAGTTCATAAGAAAAGGCCAAGGTCCCAAATTTAAACAACCCCCCATTAATCACAAAACCAAAACCAGGAACCGGGTAATTGTGATACGAGTAGATTAGCCTCCCCTTAAGACATCGCGGGACATGTAGTACAAGAATGCACATAGTGAGCATGTAGTAAGAGTAAAGTAAAGGCTGGGCCTTTTGCAGTAGGACAACAACCTGTTAAAACCCCCAAGACATAAATGGAACAGTGGGGGGCGGGCATCGTTTTCCCATTTACCCACAAGTGTCTGGTGAGGATTAAAACATCGGATTCGTGGGTTTGATCCCTCCTTACCCCCCTCTTCTTCCCCCACTTGTGACCGCTGTTAGGAAAAAGCAGTGGTAGTAGCCCGCGTTCAAGTATTCAATGAGCGTGAGGAGTGGGGTGGATAGAGTTCCTGATGTAAAAGGAGGCTGGTCTTCTCTTCAACTTGGCTGGGACCACGCGGAGAAGATGGGATGGGGATCGGAAGACGTGGGATTTTTTTCCCGGAGTCAAAGCCAAAAGACAACGAGGTGCGTGCGTGCGTGTCGGTGGTGGTTTCATCCGACTCATTTGGTCTTTCTTGATTTTTGGAATATTTTTCTTATTAAAAAAACACAACATCTGTCAAATGAAAAATAGGAACACGGACTTGGGCTCCGTCACCGAGGCCCTCGCTGACAAGAACGACGGCCCTTGACCAAAAAGCGTCCGGCCCATGGGCTATTTTATTCTGCCCCGGTTGAGATCCGGTTTCTCGTTATTTTATACCCCAACCAACCATCTTCCACGAAAGCTACGAAAAATCAAAATCGAGAACAACAGTATATTCACTTCTTCTTCGTCAGGCCCCTCCGCTACAAGCCCTCGAAAAGGTCTCTGAAAGGTCACATCAGCATGAACGAACGACGGTATCTTGTTACTTTTTTAATGTTTTGTTTATTTTGTTTCTTGTTTTTTTCTTGCATGTGTTACGGGGTTTAATCGGTTTCTTTTCCTTGAATGGTAGGCTCAAGGCCCTAGGGAACCTCTACCTTGGAAGGGCTCATGCAAGAGCCGCCATCCATAGTGATAATCTGCCAGACGCCAAGTTGCAGGATCTTCTCGATCACTGGTACGCAGATGGCGAACCGGGAGGACACGACGTGTGGCTGCACGTTGCCCGAAGACTGGAAGACATGGGTTTTCCAAGAACCGCAGAAAAAACCGTCCGCGAAGTCGTCAATGTTTTTCAAAATGAAAACATAATCTCATGGCTTGAGTTGGCATATCAATATCGACAAGAAGGCTACCCCGGCACAGCCACTGCAATTCAAGAGTCTGATCAAGAATACCTCAGTCTGACTTTGAGGAGGCGTGTTTAGAAGTTAAAAGAATTTGTGATACTTGTGTAAATGGGGTTTTTACAAAATAAATAGATAAAAAAATACCGATCTTTCTTATTATGACCTCCTGTAGTTGTCTGTGCCACGCCTCTTTTAACCGATAAGTACCGTTAAAGAAGGAAAATGGCTAAACTGCGATGGTACCCTTATTTCAAAGCCACGAAACTATCGCCGGAAAGGCAAGTCGGACTTAATTCTTCTTGACATCTAGTGTCCTAGGTGTGTTTATTCATCGAGTTAGCTTGCGTCGTAATTCATTGTCATTATTTTGTTTTATTCATGATCTCTGCGGAGCCAATTCAAGGGAAAAAGGTTGAGCACAACGGTGTTTGATACGCATTGACCACTGTTTCTCGTAACCAACAAAAGGCCAAAATTTGCCTATAGAGTATGTTTCTACTTGGCAGGTCAGCGCATTTTGCAGCATTACTTCTATGGAGTTTTTGGTGAGAAGGCCATGCTAAACCTCAGAAAAGCGCTGTTTCCCGGCGTCTTGTGGAACGAACTGGGCTGGTTCGAGAAATCTGATAACAGCATCGGCCTCGTCACTTCGCGAATCATCAACGACACAGCCATGGTGAAAGTGAAATCTCCGACCGCAAGTCCGTGATCGTGCGGTGCATCTTCTCCATCCTTATTGCAACGGTGGTCAGCTTGGTCGTGAACTGGAGAATGGCCCTGGTGGCCTGGGCGGTGATGCCTTGCCACTTCATCGGCGGCCTGATTCAAGCCAAGTCCGCCAAAGGATTCTCAGGTGATTCTGTGGCCGCGCACCACGAACCGGTTGCCCCCACGTCCGAGGCCGCAACAAACATAAAGACGATCGCATCCTTCTGCTATGAAGAACACATCTTGGGCAAAGCCAGGAGGTCGTTGGAAGTACCGAAGAGGAAGAGCAGGAGAGAAAGCGTCCAGTTTGGGATAATTCAAGGGATCTCCCTTTGCCTGTGGAACATTGCGCACGCGGTGGCGCTCTGGTACACGACCATCCTCGTTGAGAGACATCAGGCCTCCTTCAAGAATGGGATAAGGGCGTACCAAATATTCTCGCTCACGGTCCCTTCCATTACCGAGCTGTGGACGCTGATCCCCATGGTCATAACTGCGATGAATATCCTGACCCCGGCCTTTCAGACCCTTGATCGCAAGACCGGAATAAAGCCGGACGTGCCGGAAAACGAAAATCTCCGGAGGATCAGCGGAATTGTGGAATTTCAAAACGTCAAGTTCATCTACCCTACGAGGCCGGACGTGCTTGTTCTGAGAAACTTCTCGTTAAGGTTAGAATCTGGAACCAAGGTCGCTCTAGTTGGACCGAGCGGGGCGGGGAAGTCCTCGATCCTTGCCCTCGTGCTGAGATACTACGATCCACTCGGGGGGAAGGTCCTGATCGACGGGAAGGATGTCAGGGAGTACAACCTGAGGATGCTGAGGGCACAGATAGGGGTGGTGCAGCAGGAACCCCTCCTCTTCAGCTCCTCTCTAAGGGCGAACATCTGCTATGGAAACGACACGGCCACGGAGGCGGAGATCGAGGAGGCAGCGAGGCAGGCGAATATCCATGACTCGTTTGGTCGTTTCTTGATTTTTGGAATATTTTTCATTTTAAAAAAAACACAACATCTGACAAATGAAAAATAGGAACACGACTTGGGCTCCGTCACCGAGGCCCTCGCTGACAAGAACGACGGCCCTTGACCAAAAAGCGTCCGGCCCATGGGCTATTTTATTCTGCCCCGGTTGAGATCCGGTTTCTCGTTATTTTATACCCCAACCAACCATCTTCCACGAAAGCTACGAAAAATCAAAATCGAGAACAACAGTATATTCACTTCTTCTTCGTCAGGCCCCTCCTCTACAAGCCCTCGAAAAGGTCTCTGAAAGGTCACATCGGCATGAACGAACGACGGTATCTTGTTAGTTTTTTAATGTTTTGTTTAGTTTGTTTCTTGTTTTTTTCTTGCATCTGTTACGGGGTTTAATCGGTTTCTTTTTCTTGAATGGTAGGCTCAAGGCCCTAGGGAACCTCTACCTTGGAAGGGCTCATGTAAGAGCCGCCATCCATAGTGATAATCTGCCAGACGCCAAGTTGCAGGATCTTCTCGATCCCTGGTACGCAGATGGCGAACCGGGAGGACACGACGTGTGGCTGCACGTTGCCCGAAGACTGGAAGACATGGGTTTTCCAAGAACCGCAGAAAAAATCGTCCGCGAAGTCGTCAATGTTTTTCAAAATGAAAACATAATCTCATGGCTTGAGTTGGCATATCAATATCGACAAGAAGGCTACCCCGGCACAGCCACTGCAATTCAAGAGTCTGTTCAAGAATACCTCAGTCTGACTTTGAGGAGGCGTGTTTAGAAGTTAAAAGAATTTATGATACTTGTGTAAATGGGGTTTTTACAAAATAAATAGATAAAAAAATACCGATCTTTTTTATTTTGACCTCCTGTAGTTGTCCGTGCCATGCCTCTTTTAACCGATAAGTACCGTTAAATAAGGAAAATGGCCAAACTGCGATGGTACCCTTATTTCAAAGCCACGAAACTATCGCCGGAAAGGTATGTCGGACTTAGTTCTTCTTGACATCTAGTGTCCTAGGTGTGTTTATTCATCGAGTTAGCTTGCGTCGTAATTCATTGTCATTATTTTGTTTTATTCAAGATCTCTGCGGAGCCAATTCAAGGGAAAAAGGTTGAGCACAACGGTGTTTGATACGCATTTGACCACTGTTTCTCGTAACCAACAAAAGGCCAAAATTTGCCTATAGAGTTTGTTTCTACTTGGCAGGTCAGCGCATTTTGCAGCATTACTTCTATGGAGTTGTTGGTGAGAAGGCCATGCTAAACCTCAGAAAAGCGCTGTTTGCCGGCGTCTTGCGGAAAGAACTGGGCTGGTTCGAGAAATCTGAGAACAGCATCGGCCTCGTCACTTCGCGAATCATCAACGACACAGCCATGCTGAAAGTGATAATCTCCGACCGCATGTCCGTGATCGTCCAGTGCATCTGCTCCATCCTGATTGCAGTGGTGGTCAGCTTGGTCGTGAACTGGAGAATGGCCCTGGTGGCCGGGGCGGTGATGCCTTGCCACTTCATCGGCGGCCTGATTCAAGCCAAGTCCGCCAAAGGATTCTCAGGTGATTCTGTGGCCGCGCACCACGAACCGGTTGCCCTCACGTCCGAGGCCGCAACAAACATAAAGACGGTCGCATCCTTCTGCTAGGAAGAACACATCTTGGGCAAAGCCAGGAGGTCGTTGGAAGTACCGAAGAGGAAGAGCAGGAGAGAAAGCGTCAAGTTTGGAATAATTCAAGGGATCTCCCTTTGCCTGTGGAACATTGCGCACGCGGTGGCGCTCTGGTACACGACCATCCTCGTTGAGAGACATCAGGCCTCCTTCAAGAATGGGATAAGGGCGTACCAAATATTCTCGCTCACGGTCCCTTCCATTACCGAGCTGTGGACGCTGATCCCCATGGTCATAACTGCGATGAATATCCTGACCCCGGCCTTTCAGACCCTTGATCGCAAGACCGGAATAAAGCCGGACGTGCCGGAAAACGAAAATCTCCAGAGGATCAGCGGAATGATGGAATTTCAAAACGTCAAGTTCATCTACCCTACGAGGCCGGACGTGCTTGTTCTGAGAAACTTCTCGTTAAGGTTAGAATCTGGAACCAAGGTCGCTCTAGTTGGACCGAGCGGGGCGGGGAAGTCCTCGATCCTTGCCCTCGTGCTGAGATACTACGATCCACTCGGGGGGAAGGTCCTGATCGACGGGAAGGATGTCAGGGAGTACAACCTGAGGATGCTGAGGGCACAGATAGGGGTGGTGCAGCAGGAACCCCTCCTCTTCAGCTCCTCTCTAAGGGCGAACATCTGCTATGGAAACGACACGGCCACGGAGGCGGAGATCGAGGAGGCAGCGAGGCAGGCGAATATCCATGACTCATTTGGTCGTTTCTTGATTTTTGGAATATTTTTCTTATTAAAAAAACACAACATCTGACAAATGAAAAATAGGAACACGGACTTGGGCTCCGTCACCGAGGCCCTCGCTGACAAGAACGACGGCCCTCGACCAAAAAGCGTCCGGCCCATGGGCTATTTTATTCTGCCCCGGTTGAGATCCGGTTTCTCGTTATTTTATACCCCAACCAACCATCTTCCACGAAAGCTACGAAAAATCAAAATCGAGAACAACAGTATATTCACTTCTTCTTCGTCAGGCCCCTCCGCTACAAGCCCTCGAAAAGGTCTCTGAAAGGTCACATCAGCATGAACGAACGACGGTATCTTGTTACTTTTTTAATGTTTTGTTTATTTTGTTTCTTGTTTTTTTCTTGCATGTGTTACGGGGTTTAATCGGTTTCTTTTCCTTGAATGGTAGGCTCAAGGCCCTAGGGAACCTCTACCTTGGAAGGGCTCATGCAAGAGCCGCCATCCATAGTGATAATCTGCCAGACGCCAAGTTGCAGGATCTTCTCGATCACTGGTACGCAGATGGCGAACCGGGAGGACACGACGTGTGGCTGCACGTTGCCCGAAGACTGGAAGACATGGGTTTTCCAAGAACCGCAGAAAAAACCGTCCGCGAAGTCGTCAATGTTTTTCAAAATGAAAACATAATCTCATGGCTTGAGTTGGCATATCAATATCGACAAGAAGGCTACCCCGGCACAGCCACTGCAATTCAAGAGTCTGATCAAGAATACCTCAGTCTGACTTTGAGGAGGCGTGTTTAGAAGTTAAAAGAATTTGTGATACTTGTGTAAATGGGGTTTTTACAAAATAAATAGATAAAAAAATACCGATCTTTTTTATTTTGACCTCCTGTAGTTGTCTGTGTCATGCCTCTTTTAACCGATAAGTACCGTTAAATAAGGAAAATGGCCAAACTGCGATGGTACCCTTATTTCAAAGCCACGAAACTATCGCTGGAAAGGTAAGTCGGACTTAGTTCTTCTTGACATCTAGTGTCCTAGGTGTGTTTATTCATCGAGTTAGCTTGCGTCGTAATTCATTGTCATTATTTTGTTTTATTCAAGATCTCTGCGGAGACAATTCAAGGGAAAAAGGTTGAGCACAACGGTGTTTGATACGCATTGACCACTGTTTCTCGTAACCAACAAAAGGCCAAAATTTGCCTATAGAGTTTGTTTCTACTTGGCAGGTCAGCGCATTTTGCAGCATTACTTCTATGGAGTTGTTGGTGAGAAGGCCATGCTAAACCTCAGAAAAGCGCTGTTTGCCGGCGTCTTGCGGAACGAACTGGGCTGGTTCGAGAAATCTGAGAACAGCATCGGCCTCGTCACTTCGCGAATCATCAACGACACAGCCATGGTGAAAGTGATAATCTCCGACCGCATGTCCGTGATCGTCCAGTGCATCTGCTCCATCCTGATTGCAACGGTGGTCAGCTTGGTCGTGAACTGGAGAATGGCCCTGGTGGCCTGGGCGGTGATGCCTTGCCACTTCATCGGCGGCCTGATTCAAGCCAAGTCCGCCAAAGGATTCTCAGGTGATTCTGTGGCCGCGCACCACGAACCGGTTGCCTCCACGTCCGAGGCCGCAACAAACATAAAGACGGTCGCATCCTTCTGCTGTGAAGAACACATCTTGGGCAAAGCCAGGAGGTCGTTGGAAGTACCGAAGAGGAAGAGCAGGAGAGAAAGCGTCAAGTTTGGAATAATTCAAGGGATCTCCCTTTGCCTGTGGAACATTGCGCACGCGGTGGCGCTCTGGTACACGACCATCCTCGTTGAGAGACATCAGGCCTCCTTCAAGAATGGGATAAGGGCGTACCAAATATTCTCGCTCACGGTCCCTTCCATTACCGAGCTGTGGACGCTGATCCCCATGGTCATAACTGCGATGAATATCCTGACCCCGGCCTTTCAGACCCTTGATCGCAAGACCGGAATAAAGCCGGACGTGCCGGAAAACGAAAATCTCGGGAGGATCAGCAGAATGGTGGAATTTCAAAACTTCAAGTTCATCTACCCTACGAGGCCGGACGTGCTTGTTCTGAGAAACTTCTCGTTAAGGTTAGAATCTGGAACCAAGGTCGCTCTAGTTGGACCGAGCGGGGCGGGGAAGTCCTCGATCATTGCCCTCGTGCTGAGATACTACGATCCACTCGGGGGGAAGGTCCTGATCGACGGGAAGGATGTCAGGGAGTACAACCTGAGGATGCTGAGGGCACAGATAGGGGTGGTGCAGCAGGAACCCCTCCTCTTCAGCTCCTCTCTAAGGGCGAACATCTGCTATGGAAACGACACGGCCACGGAGGCGGAGATCGAGGAGGCAGCGAGGCAGGCGAATATCCATGACTCGTTTGGTCGTTTCTTGATTTTTGGAATATTTTTCTTATTGAAAAAACACAACATCTGACAAATGAAAAATAGGAACACGACTTGGGCTCCGTCACCGAGGCCCTCGCTGACAAGAACGACGGCCCTTGACCAAAAAGCGTCCGGCCCATTGGCTATTTTATTCTGCCCCGGTTGAGATCCGGTTTCTCGTTATTTTATACCCCAACCAACCATATTCCACGGAAGCTACGAAAAATCAAAATCGAGAACAACAGTATATTCACTTCTTCATCGTCAGGCCCCTCCTCTACAAGCCCTCGAAAAGGTCTCTTAAAGGTACAATCGGCATGAACGAACGACGGTACCTTGTTACTTTTTTAATGTTTTTTTTGTTTGTTTCTTGTTTTTTTCTTGTATCTGTTACGGGGTTTAATCGGTTTCTTTTTCTTGAAAGGTAGGCTCAAGGCCCTAGGGAACCACTACATTGGAAGGGCTCATGTAAGAGCCGCCATCCATAGTGATAATCTGCCATACGCCAAGTTGCAGGATCTTCTCAATCCCCGGTACGCAGATGGCGAACCGGGAGGACACGACGTGTGGCTGCAGGTTGCCCGAAGACTTGAAGACATGGGTTTTCCAAGAACCGCAGAAAAAATCGTCCGCGAAGTCGTCAATGTTTTTCAAAATGAAAACATAATCTCATGGCTTGAGTTGGCATATCAATATCGAAGAGAAGGCTACCCCGGCACAGCCACTGCAATTCAAGAGTCTGTTCAAGAATACCTCAGTCTGACTTTGAGGAGGCGTGTTTAGAAGTTAAAAGAATTTGTGATACTTGTGTAAATGGGGTTTTTACAAAATAAATAGATAAAAAAATACTGATCTTTTTTATTTTGACCTCCTGTAGTTGTCTGTGCCATGCCTCTTTTAACCGATAAGTACCGTTAAATAAGGAAAATGGTCAAACTGCGATGGTGCCCTTATTTCAAAGCCACGAAACTATCGTTGGAAAGGTAAGTCGGACTTAGTTCTTCTTGACATCTAGTGTCCTAGGTGTGTTTATTCATCGAGTTAGCTTGCGTCGTAATTCATTGTCATTATTTTATTTTATTCAAGATCTCTGCGGGGCCAATTCAAGGGAAAAAGGTTGAGCACAACGGTGTTTGATACGCACAACTTGATTTTTGGAATATTTTTCTTATTAAAAAAACACAACATCTGACAAATGAAAAATAGGAACACGGACTTGGGCTCCGTCACCGAGGCCATCGCTGACAAGAACGACGGCCCTTGACCAAAAAGCGTCCGGCACATGGGCTATTTTATTCTGCCCCGGTTGAGATCCGGTTTCTCGTTATTTTATACCCCAACCAACCATCTTCCACGAAAGCTACGAAAAATCAAAATCGAGAACAATAGTATATTCACTTCTTCTTCGTCAGGCCCCTCCGCTACAAGCCCTCGAAAAGGTCTCTGAAAGGTCACATCAGCATAAATGAACGACGGTATCTTGTTACTTTTTTAATGTTTTGTTTATTTTGTTTCTTGTTTTTTTCTTGCATGTGTTATGGGGTTTAATCGGTTTCTTTTCCTTGAATGGTAGGCTCAAGGCCCTAAAGAACCTCTACCTTGGAAGGGCTCATGTAAGAGCCGCCATCCATAGTGATAATCTGCCAGACGCCAAGTTGCAGGATCTTCTCGATCCCTGGTACGCAGATGGCGAACCTGGAGGACACGACGTGTGGCTGCACGTTGCCCGAAGACTGAAAGACATGGGTTTTCCAAGAACCGCAGAAAAAATCGTCCGCGAAGTCGTCAATGTTTTTCAAAATGAAAACATAATCTCATGGCTTGAGTTGGCATATCAATATCGACAAGAAGGCTACCCCGGCACAGCCACTGCAATTCAAGAGTCTGTTCAAGAATACCTCAGTCGGACTTTGAGGAGGCGTGTTTAGAATTTAAAAGAATTTGTGATACTTGTGTAAATGGGATTTTTACAAAATAAATAGATAAAAAAATACCGATCTTTTTTATTTTGACCTCCTGTAGTTTTCTGTGCCATGTCTCTTTTAACCGATAAGTAGCGTTAAAGAAGGAAAATGGCCAAACTGCGATGGTACCCTTATTTCAAAGCCACGAAACTATCGCCGGAAAGGTATGTCGGACTTAGTTCTTCTTGACATCTAGTGTCTTAGGTGTATTTATTCATCGAGTTAGCTTGCGTCGTAATTCATTGTCATTATTTTGTTTTATTCAAGATCTCTGCGGAGCCAATTCAAGGGAAAAAGGTTGAGCACAACGGTGTTTGATACGCACAACTTGATTTTTGGAATATTTTTCTTATTGAAAAAACACAACATCTGAGAAATGAAAAATAAATACACGGACTTGGGCTCCGTCACCAAGGCCCTCGCCGACAAGAACAACGGCCCTTGACCAAAAAGCGTCCGGCCCATGGGCTATTTTTTCTGCCCCGGTTGAGATCCGATTTCTCGTTATTTTATACCCCAACCAACCATCTTCCACGAAAGCTACGAAAAATCAAAATCGAGAACAACAGTATATTCACTTCTTCTTCGTCAGGCCCCTCCGCTACAAGGCCTCGAAAAGGTCTCTGAAAGGTCACATCGGCATGAACGAACGACGGTATCTTGTTAGTTTTTTAATGTTTTGTTTAGTTTGTTTCTTGTTTTTTTCTTGCATCTGTTACGGGGTTTAATCGGTTTCTTTTTCTTGAATGGTAGGCTCAAGGCCCTAGGGAACCTCTACCTTGGAAGGGCTCATGTAAGAGCCGCCATCCATAGTGATAATCTGCCAGACGCCAAGTTGCAGGCTCTTCTCGATCCCCGGTGCGCAGATGGCGAACCGGGAGGACACGACGTGTGGCTGCACGTTGTCCGAAGACTGGAAGAAATGGGTTTTCCATGAACCGCAGAAAAAATCGTCCGCGAAGTCGTCAATGTTTTTCAAAATGAAAACATAATCTCATGGCTTGAGTTGGCATATCAATATCGACAAGAAGGCTACCCCGGCACAGCCACTGCAATTCAAGAGTCTGTTCATGAATACCTTAGTCTGACTTTGTGGAGGCGTGTTTAGAAGTTAAAAGAATTTGTGATACATGTGTAGATGGGGTTTTTACAAAATAAATAGATAAAAAATACCGATCTTTTTTATTTTGACCTCCTGTAGTTGTCCGTGCCATGCCTCTTTTAACCGATAAGTACCGTTAAATAAGGAAAATGGCCAAACTGCGATGGTACCCTTATTTCAAAGCCACGAAACTATCGCCGGAAAGGTATGTCGGACTTAGTTCTTCTTGACATCTAGTGTCTTAGGTGTATTTATTCATCGAGTTAGCTTGCGTCGTAATTCATTGTCATTATTTTGTTTTATTCAAGATCTCTGCGGAGCCAATTCAAGGGAAAAAGGTTGAGCACAACGGTGTTTGATACGCACAACTTGATTTTTGGAATATTTTTCTTAATGAAAAAACACAACATCTGACAAATGAAAAATAGGAACACGGACTTGGGCTCTGTCACCAAGGCCCTCGCCGACAAGAACGACGGCCCTTGTCCAAAAAGCGTCCGGCCCATGGGCTATTTTATTCTGCCCCGGTTGAGATCCGGTTTCTCGTTATTTTATACCCCAACCAACCATCTTCCACGAAAGCTACGAAAAATCAAAATCGAGAACAACAGTATATTCACTTCTTCTTCGTCAGGCCCCTCCTCTACAAGCCCTCGAAAAGGTCTCTGAAAGGTCACATCGGCATGAACGAACGACGGTATCTTGTTACTTTTTTAACGTTTTGTTTAGTTTGTTTCTTGTTTTTTTCTTGCATCTGTTACGGGGTTTAATCGGTTTCCTTTTCTTGAATGGTAGGCTCAAGGCCCTAGGGAACCTCTACCTTGGAAGGGCTCATGTAAGAGCCGCCATCCATAGTGATAATCTGCCAGACGCCAAGTTGCAGGATCTTCTCGATCCCTGGTACGCAGATGGCGAACCGGGAGGACACGACGTGTGGCTGCACGTTGCCCGAAGACTGGAAGACATGGGTTTTCCAAGAACCGCAGAAAAAATCGTCCGCGAAGTCGTCAATGTTTTTCAAAATGAAAACATAATCTCATGGCTTGAGTTGGCATATCAATATCGACAAGAAGGCTACCCCGGCACAACCACTGCAATTCAAGAGTCTGTTCAAGAATACCTCAGTCTGACTTTGAGGAGGCGTGTTTAGAAGTTAAAAGAATTTGTGATACTTGTGTAAATGGGGTTTTTACAAAATAAATAGATAAAAAAATACCGATCTTTTTTATTTTGACCTCCTGTAGTTGTCTGTGCCATGCCTCTTTTAACCGATAAGTACCGTTAAAGAAGCAAAAATGGCCAAGGTACCCTTATTTCAAAGCCACGAAACTATCGCCGGAAAGGTAAGTTCGACTTGGTTCTTCTTGACATCTAGTGTCCTAGGTGTGTTTATTCATCGAGTTAGCTTGCGTCGTAATTCATTGTCATTATTTTGTTTTATTCAAGATCTCTGCGGAGCCAATTCAAGGGAAAAAGGTTGAGCACAACGGTGTTTGATACGCACAACTTGATTTTTGGAATATTTTTCTTATTAAAAAAACACAACATCCGACAAATGAAAAATAGGAACACGGACTTGAGCTCCGTCACCGAGGCCCTCGCTGACAAGAACGACGGCCCTTGTCCAAAAAGCGTCCGGCCCATGGGGTATTTTATTCTGCCCCGGTTGAGATCCGGTTTCTCGTTATTTTATACCCCAACAAACCATCTTCCACGAAAGCTACGAAAAATCAAAATCGAGAACAATAGTATATTCACTTCATCTTCGTCAGGCCTCTCCGCTACAAGCCCTCGAAAAGGTCTCTGAAAGGTCACATCAGCATGAACGAACGACGGTATCTTGTTACTTTTTTAACGTTTTGTTTATTTTGTTTCTTGTTTTTTTCTTGTATCTGTTACGGGGTTTAATCGGTTTCTTTTTCTTGAAAGGTAGGCTCAAGGCCCTAGGGAACCTCTTCCTTGGAAGGGCTCATGTAAGAGCCGCCATCCATAGTGATAATCTGCCAGACGCCAAGTTGCAGGATCTTCTCGATCCCTGGTACGCAGATGGCGAACCGGGAGGACACGACGTCTGGCTGCACGTTGCCCGAAGACTGGAAGACATGGGTTTTCCAAGAACCGCTGAAAAAATCGTCCGCAAAGTCGTCAATGTTTTTCAAAATGAAAACATAATCTCATGGCTTGAGTTGGCATATCAATATCGACAAGAAAGCTACCCCGGCACCGCCACTGCAATTCAAGAGTCTGTTCAAGAATACCTCAGTCTGACTTTGAGGAGGCGTGTTTAGAAGTTAAAAGAATTTATGATACTTGTGTAAATGGGGTTTTTACAAAATAAATAGATAAAAAAATACCGATCTTTTTTATTTTGACCTCCTGTAGTTGTCCGTGCCATGCCTCTTTTAACCGATAAGTACCGTTAAATAAGGAAAATGGCCAAACTGCTTTGTTACCCTTATTTCAAAGCCACGAAACTATCGCTGGAAAGGTAAGTCGGACTTAGTTCTTCTTGACATCTAGTGTCCTAGGTGTGTTTATTCATCGAGTTAGCTTGCGTCGTAATTCATTGTCATCATTGTCATTGGCGCTCTGGTACACGACCATCCTCGTTGAAAGACATCAGGCGTCCTTCAAGAATGGGATAAGGGCATACCACATATTCTCGCTCACGGTCCCTTCCATTACCGAGCTGTGGACGCTGATCCCCATGGTCATAACTGCGATGAATATCCTGACCCCGGCCTTTCAGACCCTTGATCGCAAGACCGGAAAAAAGCCGGACGTGCCGGAAAACGAAAAATCTCCAGAGGATCAGCGGAATGGTGGAATTTCAAAACGTCAAGTTCATCTACCCTACGAGGCCGGACATGCTTGTTCTGATAAACTTCTCGTTAAAGTTAGAATCTGGAACCAAGGTCGCTCTAGTTGGACCGAGCGGGGCGGGGAAGCCCTCGATCCTTGCCCTCGTGCTGAGATACTACGATCCACTCTAGGGGAAGGTCCTGATCGACGGGAAGGATGTCAGAGAGTACAACCTGAGGATGTTGAGGGCACAGATAAGGGTGGTGCAGCAAGAACCCCTCCTCTCTAAGGGCGAACTTCTGCTATGGAAACGACACGGCCACGGAGGCGGAGATCGAGGAGGCAGCGAGGCAGGCGAATATCCATGACTTCATCGGCGGTTTGCCCGAGGGATACAACACGGGCGTTGGCGAGAAGGGGTGCCAACTCTCCGGAGGCCAGAAACAGAGGATAGCCATCGCATGGACCCTACTCAAGAGACCGGCAATCCTATTGCTAGACGAGGCGACGAGTGCACTGGACGCAGAGTCCGAAAGGACGGTCATAAGGGCGTTGGAAAGGGCGACAATGGCGGGGGAAGGGGGGTTCCTATCGAGGACGACGCATATCACAGTAGCTCATCGACTCTCGACGATCGTGAAATCGGACACGATAATTGTGATGGACAAGGGGGAGATCGTGGAGACGGGGGATCACACGGCCCTGATCAGATCGGGCGGGATATACACGAGGCTGTTCGAGCTCCAAAACCTAAAGGATTGATTGATAACGCATTCCTCCATCCCTCCCTATAGTCATCATCAATCCAACCCCACACAGATAATATAGTAAGGGGTAACTGTAATCAAGCAAGCATGACTGCGATCGAAATCTCTTGCATTTTGGAATCGCGATTCATCACGGGGTGGGGATGCAGGAAGAAAGAATCTCGAGGTTACCGACTGATTCCTAGGGAATATTCCCTCGACCACGAATGACTGATTTGATTGGTCGAACGACCTATTCGTCCATTAAATATGGAAATGGACCCCCCAAAACGCAACAGTCAGAGGTCGTTTTCCGCGATTTCCCATTGGGGAGGGTGGGGGTCGTTATACTGTTTCTGGAAACATCTGTTTGTGGCGGCACGAAAGCCCTCCCGTCACCACCCAAATCCCTCCTTTATTCATCTATCTCTTCAGAGCAGAGGTTGTTTTACCCATCATCCATCCACCAGCGACATTCTTACGAGATCCGTTGTTAAAAAAATATTTGACAGTAAGTAATCATTGAAGTCCGAAAGTTAATTTGATACGGGGAAAGTGTTGTGAAATTTGGACCCTTTGAGAACGTGGTTTGGACGTCTGCGGTAAAAGTCAATTGCTCGCGTAATGCGTGAGGCAAACCAAACAAAAAAATAAAAGAGTAATTTTATTTTACTTAATATTTATTCGAGGGTTGCCTCTGGTCCAGGGAATTTATATCATCAATTATTTTAATGCATTAGAGAAAAATAAGAAAATGGGCGACCCCCAAGTAGTAGTAGATACATTGAACCTGGACAATGTCGACAATTCTAACCTCCTTGCAGTTTCCTCCCCGGGGGGGTGTGGGGCGCTGGCTTCCACGCACGCATATATATGTACACACATCCTCCTTCCTTTCTTAATTTTACTTCTTATTTAAAATACAAAGGTTGTAAGGAAAGGAGAGGGAAACAAAAAACAAGGCTTTCTTTTTGGTTGGTTCCTTTGGAGGTTTTTTTAAGTCCCAGTAATCCCGGAGGGTTGAGAGTTGGTTCACGTCCATGGCTCCGGTAGCAACTGTCAATGGCCGCGGAGTCGTAGGAGAGTTGGAGCTGAGGAAGAGGAACGAGGAGCTGGAGACGGAGCTGAGGCGTAGCCTCGAGAGGGAGGAGAGGATGAGGGCAGAGATGGACAGGGTCTGGGCACGTCTCCGCGTCGCCGAGGAGGCGGAGGAGCGCCTCTGTTCCCAGCTTGGGGAGCTCGAGGCGGAGGCCGTCCAGCAGGCCAGGAGCTACCGCGCCAGGATCGTCGGGCTTACGGAGCAGCTCGCCCAGGCCCAGCAGCTCCTCCAGTCTGGTTCCTCCATCTCCCTGTAGCCAGGAAGGAGGCTGGCACTCACGACGTCGACGTGACGCTGGGGGAGGATGCTGCCGCAACATCCAGCAGTCGCTCTGTCCGTGCGTCCTACGTGACGTGCCTTTTTGTTCTTTATATTGTCGGTTGTTTGCCGCCGTTGTTGGTAAGTGCCAAGGCAATCTCGTCGACGCTATTTCTAGAGCCCGGGTGGGGTTGTCTGTTGTAGTAGAGCATAAGGAAGTAGTTCGATATGGTTTTCCTTCGTTTTTTTTTTTTTTTTCCTCCTTGTAATTTAATGTACTGCGTGAATCCTGTGAATTGAATGAATGAATATGAGATAAATTCAAGACCAAAGAAATGGGTGTTTGTTTCGGACATGGTAATACCAGTAGCCACACTGTTTTCAGACATTGAAGGAGATGGATAAAGGACTGAACATAGATGTTGGGGGAGTGGGGGGGAACTTCCTCATTTCATTTTCAACCAATGTCCCATTCTCCAGCACACATGATTCGCGGCCCGGCCGATGACTTCAGCGCGAGATTTTGGTTTAGTATCTCCGGCACATCATTGATCCCAATGTATCCACACGATAAGTCTTCGGTTGTTTTGTCCAAAAGGAAAATTAAAGCAGCGCTTACCAATCGCCAAATAGGAAGACTCGGGTACGCAAACGCAAACGCAAACACAAACGCAAGCGTTGTTTTCATGGTGACAAAAGGAGCTCAAAAATCAATAATCTTACTAGTCAGCTATTTTAGCCAGTTGTCTTGCCCCACACCCAACTCATCAAAAATCATTTTTAATCATCCAGAGGCCTTACCCTTTGCCGGTGAATCCGCCCCGGTTAGCTCAGGGCCGGCAGCAGATCTAATACGAGACGGGTCGGACCTTCCACCGACAGCTCTTCTACGGCTTCCTTGCTCCTTTCAGGCTAGCGTCCCTGACAAGCAATTGAAAATGACAAGTGTGATGGATTGGGGTAGCACAAAATACTTCGGAGAACAATGTCGCCGGTAAGGGATAGGTGGTTTCACCTCTGAATGTGGTCGAGAATGAGCAGTCTCGGACCAGGAGGGATCTTCACGTCTCTAAGGGCACTGTGATTCCCACGAATGTCACGGTTTGATAAGAGAATACGAATAGTTAAAGAGTAGGAGAGACGCAAAAATCTGGAGGCAACAGACTTCAACCTGTCGGTTAGTAAAGGCAAAGTGCTGTCAGTGAGCAAGCCTTTCTTGAAGTTCTTCTCGTAGTTTTGAAGCCCCAGGCCAGTCAGCATGCTTTTGGTTCTCGAATAGTAGATATCTTCAGCCGGAGGCTGAGAAAATTTTTGCCCAAGCTGCAAAAGGACAAAATCCAGCTGTGAGCGAGCCGGCAACCATCCAACAGGCAGGCACATCGAACCCCTGCCTTGTAGAATCAAAACCATCTCATGCTTAAAGATCGTTGTGGCGCCAAGCAAATGACACTCCGCAAATCAATTCAGTGCATTGGGAACTATGAAGTCGACCAAGAGATCGCACCTTGAAGATTCCACCTTGAACAAGAGCGAAGAAAAGTCCCGAGGAAACAGCGTTTGCCACCTGGTTTTGGCCTCCCATGCCACTGACCAGCGAAAACATGGCACCAGAACCAAAAGCTGCCACCATACTGGAATAGGAACTAACAAACTGAAGTGAAAACTGATAAACAGCATTTGCACAAACATAGATGCGCACTAACAAAACAGACCCCTAAAAGAACAATCAGAAAAGATTCGATAGACTGAAGAGCATGCATTCTATGGAACTCCAAAATTACAATAGCAGGTGCACGAGCCGATAAAAAAAACACCAGAAACCTCTGAGTAGCCTGTTACTTTCTGGGTAAAGTTTCCTCACGTAACTCACCTAGATTCCACATCCTCCTTCCCTCTCAACCTTTTCATGACACAAGATATCCCAGCATTCACACCTGTCATGACTGCAAAGTTGCGAGCTTGTACAAGTGGACCGCCCGACAGAGCCTGAGTTCATAAAAAATTATCACAATCAGTGGTCCCTGGAACATCTTTTTCAAAAAATAAAAAACACACAGCAAGGAAACCACTCAAACACAACCTCTTTGAAAAATGGATGCGGCTACTACAACTACAAGAGCATCTACTGCATTGATTTCGAAGCAAGCTCAGCGAAACTTTCATCCCCACAAGAAGTCAGTGGCCATCCATCAAGCAATAGACGCAGCTTCGTCAACTCACAACATTTAGGGAATACAAGAATGCCTCCACGAGTATTTCCCGATCAATTTCTTCAACAATTATCCCACAACACATATCCTCATCAATCAAACAAAACCTACGCCTCATCATCTCATCCAACCCCCATAAATTCTTCAAAACGCAATCCAATTATACAAAACCTTCCGAACTCGCAATACTCCGAAATCCAGGAGGGGGTGGGGGGGTCAAAACCTGGGCCTGCTTGAGGGAAGCCATGGCCTGGGGATTGAGGTTAGCCTGGGGGGGAGGGGCTAGCGTCGAGGAAACGTCATTGGTCAGGGTTCCCATGATGGCACCGATGGCGGCGCCCTGGACGGCGCTGATGGCGGTGACGACGGCGGCCTCGACGGGCAACGACTGCTTGGACAGCCAGTCCTTGAACCCGAGCTCGACCTCCTTGAACTTAACCTGGAGCTGCTCGATCGGATTGTTCGGAGGCAACAGCTTCGAGATCACATCTCCTTGCTTCCCATGCTCCATTTGGCAAGGCTGGTGGCGTAAGACGCAAGGGGCGTGCCACGGAGGTGGGGGGTTTAAGAGGTGGATTTGGATAGGGAATTGCCGGAGTCGCTTCGGACCGTCGTTTTTTGTTTTCTTACGTTGTCGTACTACTTGGGCCTGTAAGTCGGCGGGGTCTTGTTTTAGGCCATAATGGGCCTTGGGCCCGGTCCAATAAAAAGTTCAATTAGAACGCATCAGAAACTTTTGCATGGTCTGATCAACTAAAAAAACCATTTGGTCATTGTTGATTCAAGTAAACTGATGCAATGAAGAGGGTAAGGATTGACCCAGGAAATGTGGAAATTCTGCTGACTCCGGAAACCATCTGCACCGCCCTCTCGTGGCTTGTGATCTGTAGCGGCGACAGAGCTCCGTCTTGTCCCTTCACCCTGCAAGACTATGTTCATCGTATTCGAGAGTGGCAGTTTAACTCAGGTTAGTGAATTTACCCATCCATGTCGGGGCAGAAGACGATTCCGTAGTCAAAGGCCTTGCACGTGAATGTGCTCGTTTCTCTGTTGAAAGCGTAGCTATAGGCACTGGGGCATGCCTTTTTGAAGATGGCCGAATAGAAGGATGGCCAGCGAGTCCTCAGATTGGCAAACTCCCCGCTGAAGCAGTAATGATCGAGACCAAATGCTTCGCAGGCACTCTTACACGCAACGACTCCTCCAGTTTTGTTCCTGTCATCGCCTCCAATAACCTGCAGCTCTTTTAAACAAACTGTTCAAAGCATGAGCATGGCGACTCTCTGCATTAACGTCATCTAGTGACCATTAAAAGATAAATAGTTGCCATCAGATCACTTCCCGATATTGATGTCTGAAGTGCATCTAGTCACATTGCATTCGCAGTAAGCACCCTGTGGCACCGTGATGAGGGGTAGATTGCATCCATCCACCCTGTTGACATCGAAAAAGTCCTTGTCTTCTGTCCCTTTCCCCATGGTAATCTCAAAGAGGGAAGCAGGAGCCAGGTCTCTACAGAGAAAACATATACTTTCCAGAGAAATGACGACCAGAAACAGTAACGAAAATTACCGATTTAACCCTATGTTTTACTTATAAAAAAAAAAAGAAACAGTAACGAACCCTGCCAGGGAGAGTTTAACCGTCAAGCTGCATGAGAACGAGCTTGCTTACTGAACAAATAAACTATCCAGGAGATGCCATCGTCAACAATGCCCCTGGTAACAAATCAAGACCCCACAGATGCAAGCGATCAGATTCCAAAACGAAAGCTAAGTAAAAAAAAAAAAAAGAGGAAGATGGAAGCAGTACCGATAAATGAATGAATTATCCAAGCTGCAATGCATTAAGGGACGCAACAGAACATAAGCTCCCATACCCATTAACAATTACAGGATAAATCCAGAATTATTTACAGGAGCATAATAATTAGGACAGATACATATAAGTAGGAGATGGCAATTGCGCAAATTGTTAAGTCAAAAAGATAATTCCAGTAGTAGAACAAGGATAGTGGAAAATAAAAGAGTCTCCCCACAGGAAAAGGCAGGCAAAGCATACTGCCAAATGAGTCCACACAGGCTTTGCTCATAGGTGTTCCATTAAAACAAAATCCCAAAGTAGATCAGATTTCCCTCACTACGAATATCTATCTAGCTCATATCCATTCCATCTCCAACTTGACCGCAGATAGGACCGACAGCAGAGAAGGACCTCTCAAATGGAGAAGGATGGAACTGTGTATCACGCCTGCGCTTAAAAGCACAGCTGTCGTTAGAAGAATTCTCCACATCAAGCCTCCTACGGGCGCCTCTCACGGCTTGTTCCTCGGACATTGTTAGAGGGAAAAGCTTCCCGCTCGCTAAGCATAAGGAGCTATGGTTATCATACAAAATCCTCTGGTCGCAATTCTTGTCACAGATGTGGGTCAACCCTGTCAGTTTGCAGCGATAGATGTTGCCACAAACATGTTCGTTCTCACAATTCCTGTTGCATTTGTGGCCAAGACCAGGCCCATCTCGGCCAAGAATAGTCGACAGATAAATAATATTCGCATGACCTGCAGCTGCAGATTTTCCACATACCTCCATCACTCCTCGAACAAGAAACTCTCTTGCAAAATCCAGATTCCTAAGGCCTAATGCCTCCGGATCCGATCCTGCAGGTCCCCAAGATGACCAGTATCACACATTCGACATAACTAACGGATATACCCAGAAACACCCAATCTACACGAACAATAAATCATCATCTCCAGATGTTGATATCTATGACCAAGAGTGCAAATAAGGGAGCTGGAAAAAGGGAAGACAAACGCGACAAGCATGCATATTTATAGTATAAATCATCATCAATTTCTAGAATTGAAGAGATGGGCAGGAGTCCTACGTCAAGCTCATGACAGTTAAGACATTCCCTAGAAGTTTTCTGTTTGCTAAATATAAGGATAAACACAGCAAAACAGACTAAATTAATCATCAACGAGATAATCATACTCTAATATTGGAACAGTCCCAGTAAACGCCCCCAATATCCCAACACAAACATCACAAAATTTAACCAGAAGGGGAAAAAAACATTCACCAGTGCATCCAACCAAACACCCTTAAAAGGAAACCACGAAAAATCTCGACTTTCTTTCACATTGACACGAAAGATCTGGACTATATTCAGAGATTCACATCAGGTGAATCAAGAATTGAACAAGACGACAAAACAAATAGAGAGAGACCCACACACACATACAGACAACAACAACAACCGGAAATAGGAATGATATAAGGACAAGAGACCGCCTTTCATCACGTTACCTGCAGAAAGAATCAATCTCATACACTTTTTCCCCCAAGATTTTTGAAAAACAATTTAAAAACCAAGAATTACCTCACTGGCTTTGAAAGAAACATGAGAGAAGAACCAGTCTCACCTCCTTCTAACGACCCCCCTAAAGAAAAGGAAAGCAGAAAGAGCCGCTGATTCCGCCCTCGACCGCACACCAAAACACAAGGATGCACTATCTCTCTCTACACACAAACACAAACAAACGGATCCCAAGTGGGAGGAGAAAAGGGGGGAGTCGGAGGGAGGGGGAGAGAAGCATTGTTTATATAGAAAATGGAGAGTGGTGGTGGGTGTTGGCTCATAGAGTCCCCCCCCCCCCCCCCCCCGGCGGGTTCTCAGTGTTTGACGTTGAAGCCAAAGATAAGGGAGGGGAGTGTGTATGATGATTTCTGGGTGTCGTTAATTAGGACAGGACCAGTCGGTCGTAACTGGACACGGTTGGATTGCACTAACAGCTTCTTCCCCCCCTTCACCTAAAAGCTGGTCGTCACACTTAACCGCCAAATCATAAAATGACTCAAATATTAAATCTGTTTGAGTAACGGATCTCTTACACGTCAGTTAGGTTTGGGGATTTTAGATACAAAAATATATGCATTTGATTAAATTCGACTTTCCTGTTGGAACGGGCCTAGGCCCAATGGTCCCTCAAGCACACCCCCCTCCCTCCCAAACTAACTCCCTCAATTTAAAGGGAAGGATCAGCTATGTTCTCTAATAACATTCTACGAAAATATTAAATAATATGTTAGAAATAAACCTGAAAATATTGATGAGATGTCCTCGTGAAGGAGCTCGCGTGCGGGGTGCATGGCAAAGATATCGTGGCCAACAGCAACGCACTGAAAAAAGAACAAACTTTCATCACCGGGTGCTCCCTCCCCGCACTTAAGAAAAAGATCACATGCAACAAAATCAGGGGCTTTGCTTTGTGGTTGTTAATTTATGTATAATATCGGCCGACTTTTCCGAGGGGGAAGGACTCCTCTTCCAATTTGGCTTCTTCCTGTTTAATCCCATCCTTTTATATAATACGACGGACCAAGAGACAGCAAACGCATCTCCCTCCTCCCACAACATCTGACGTTTTCACCGAGTCTTACGTTGACACTCGGGGCTTCCTCTTTCTCCTTCCCTGAGGGATCTCTGCGTTCTGTTTCGATTCCCTCTCCTGTCTCCTCCTGAGGCGGTGATCAGAGATCGGACACATGGAGGAACTGATCCTGGACTGCACATTGGTCCCCCTGGGCCTTCTCCTCATGATTTCTTACCATGCATGGCTTCTCCATCGCATCGTCAAAACCCCCAAGCAGACTGTCATCGGCGTTAACGCCGTCATCCGCCGTTTCTGGGTTCGAGAGATGATGGAGGTAAAGTTATATATCCTTCCCTTCCCCTCGTTCCTTTCCCTATATCCCCCGGATTCAGTTCCTCCGGGTTCTTTTTCCTTGATCTTTCCAGGACATATCCAAAAATGGTGTCTTGGCGGTTCAAACGCTCAGGAACAACATCATGGCGTCCACCCTCCTGGCCTCCACGGCCACCCTCACTGTCAGCTTCATATTCACCGTCCTGATGACTAGGTCGCAACAGTCGTCGTCGTTGCCGGCAATCCACGCGCACAACACCCTCTTCTTTGACCTGAAGGGAGACGGGAGCCAGCTCATCTTCTCCATCAAGTTCTTCTCCATCATCCTGTGCTTCCTCGTCGGCTTCCTCCTAAACATCCAGTCCGTGCGTTACTACAGCCACGCGAGCATCCTCATCACCGTCCCCTACAAGAAGGTCCTGCCGAGCCAGCGTCACTACAACGACAGGGTCGAATACGTCGCCTCGACGGTGAACCGGGGCGGATACTTCTGGTCCCTGGGGCTGAGGGCGTTCTACTTCTCGTTCCCACTATTCCTTTGGATCTTCGGGCCAGTCCCCATGGCCGTGACGTGCGTGTCACTCGTGTTCGGGCTTTACAAGCTGGATGCTCCCAAGGGCAGGGTTGGCCTGGTGGGTGTTTGCGAGGATGGCCGGGGCGACGAGGAAGACGAAGAGGTTGCGAGAAACTCCAGCTAGGGAGGGGTGCTGACTTGCTAATGATATGACATGGTCCAGTGACACACTTCATCGACATTCAATCCAAGTTGAATGTGGTCGAGGAGAACAAATTCTGGGTGTCTTCTCACAACCTCGTACCTGTGCTTAGGTTTAAGTAATCCAAGTAGTTGACGAAACATGTCCCCTTTCAAAAGGATCACAGGAAAACATTGGCGACTTACCTCCATTTTCCGCATTATTTTATAGAAAGTGGGATTCTTTCCTTGTTCCATTTTGGTTTAAACTTTTCTCCATGATGGAATGATCAGCTGGCTCACCTTTTGGCGTGACTGCAGAGGCCTGGCAGCAAATGACATCGTTAGTCTTTGCGGGAGATAAGAGACAAAAAGGTAGGAAGAAACAATAAAAAAGAGCTGCATTGTCAATAACAATGGGTTTGGTGAGAAAGTACGGCCAACAACAAGAAGTGCGTAGTGACCATGTCTGCACCCAAAAGCAAACACAGAGAGCCACTCAGCCAAGCCGCCGGAATCTAATCTCATTGTATACACTAAGTGGGAATTTGCATCAACCCAACTCTTGACATAAGCAGCCGGATCTGAATTGAGATTCGAATATGCGGGACAGTGGTGAAATTATACTTGACTTGGGACAGTGGTGAAATTATACTTGACTTGGCAACCTTCTAACGAAACCGCACTTGGGCATGCCGCCCACTCGTTATTCCATATGTAACAAGAGCCTGATACCATCCATGCTACTGCTCCTCTAAAATCACAGCAAGAGCCTGTTTTTAGTAAAACTTAAATATGTGTGTAAAGTTATCTGGGAATGAAAAAATGAAAGGTGAGTCAACAGCTATATGGTCGACTGATAAGACAAGAATTCAGCTTCATAGGATTCTTTGAAGGCAGATAGTATTTGTAAAAGAATTTGAAACGAAGATCAGCACCTTGACACCAATAAACCCTTCAAGTTCGCCAGTATCTCTACCCCAGATTGTACTACCATCTTCCGTTGACATTAGCTATTTCCTGAATATAAAACGAAGATAAATGCCTCGTAAAGAGATGAAGGATTGAAAATGAAGATTTTATTTTTGTGATTTCTTACAATAAAAGATGTTTCGTCTACTTCTTTCCTGATTATGTGGTCCATCATTTGATGTAGCTTAAAAGTAGAAGGCTCAATTAACAGCCAATCAGTACTAGGATTTCTCAAAAAGATCAAGAACCATAAAACCGTGTTGATTTTTTTTAGGACAAAAGTCAATCTAATACGATGATCAGAAGCAACAATCATTACCATATTAATATCTCTGCAGGAATATAGGCCGCAGCTGCCTGAACATTAGAAATCATCCAGTTTCTCACTCATATAGAGAATTCTTAGGCACATCAGAACGTAGTAGCCCTATGACTTGATTCATTGTACACCTCATGTATGAACTGGCATTGAGATAATAAAAAATCTTATTAATGTAAAAAGTACATACCACCTATCAATTTAGAAACATATCCAATATTTCTACCCTCCGATGACTTTAGACAACAAGGCTAAATAAATTGTGAACCTTCATGAAAAGCTTCTAAGGTTTACTAATCCTGTTATGGCCCACAGCAGCATTAGCTTTAGGATGTGATAAATTCAGTTTTCCTATCAAGAGACAAGACATGCTCATAATTAGTCACAAGGATAACAGATGCACGTCAGATAAGAGCCAAAAACCTCCTTTCCAGCAACCGTATTTGTTCACGTGTTTGCTTCAGCAGAGGACTCCGCAACAGAAATAAAACAATGGTTTTGATTAAATTTACGTTAGTGATATCTCCTACTATGATATGCTTTCAAGTTTCTGTAATCAACCAGACTTAAAATAGCAGACAACTCTGAAAGCTGGTTAACTTGAGCAACAAAATCATCCGCTGAAAACCAACTACAGATAAGAAACAGATAAGAAAAAAATACGGAGAACTCACTGCAGTGTCATTGACCAAGCCATCCTCATCAACAGTGTGTTTTATCAACTTCACGAGTGGTTGATTCACCTGAAACTCCAACACCCGAAAATCAGGGAAATACTGGAAAATAACCAATAGAACATTAATGTAGAGGAAAACAAATTCATTTCAGTGACCCTACTTCTTCTATTAGAGGCAAGAACCCTGAATACCAATCCGAATCTTCCTTGATTGCTGCTCTAACACTGAGCTGTCGATTCTCTGAGAATTCTAAGAAAGCAACTAAAGCAATCACTTCTTTCCCGCACATTGGTAAATCCATCTAAATATTTAGTTGCAGACCTCATCTTTGAGGTGTGAAAAAGAAAGATTAGTCATCTATACTGCAATCAGATGGTCCACATTGATGTAGATGTGCTAGCTGTAAGAAACCAAAGGCAAAGGTCTCCGGTAACTTCTACAGTGGAAATCGAGAAAATTAAACCAGCGGCAACTGTCTATAACCAGATTAGCCAATTTCCCCCAATTTAAAAATATATTAGCAGGGCGAAAATTAAGCGGCAAAGGGTTTGTATACACAATCAAAACAAACGGTTCATCGTCAGTAACTAATAGTAACAAAAGATGCACTCAATCAGAACCTCACAAGAGAACCAACAAATAAGATGGTCAAACTTACCATTACGGCATTAATCCTGCTAAAATCCAGCATAAAGCACCCATGCCGGTGCATCTGAACAACCGTATTGGTCTCCTCAAGAAGCCTCACGCTTTCCTCATATGTCTCACTCAAAGACCACAGCCGCCTGTACATCATTATCACACTGAAACACCGATATAAACAAAAAAAGAACCAAGTTTAACCGACCATTACCTTGGTAGCTTCGCCGCCTAGTGAAGCATCGGCGAAGGAAGAGACGGAATCGCAGAGGGTATCCCACTCGAGCACCTTCATACTGTTGTATCGAGCAGAGGAGGACGTCGACGATGAAGATTCCGAAGAAGAGTTCTTGGCGTGGATGGAGACGGATGATCATCGGGAGACGGTTTCTTGATGAAAAGAACCTAGAAGGTGAAAGCAAGATCGGTGTGGGTGGAGGATGAGGACAAGAAGACGAAGATACGAAGGAAGTAAGATGACGACGGAGACGGCGGCGGGGACGATGGCGCCGTGATCAGGTTCTTGCGGCAAGCTTCGAGAGGCGACCGTTGGGGGAAGGCGGGGGCGGGGAGAGGAAATGAGAGGATGAGATAGAGGGGGAGAATGACAGCGAGGCGGAAGAGGGGGCATCCCTGGTTGGGCCTCTGTTTTGTATGGGCTTGAAATGGGCCTAAAATGATTGTACCATTTACACGTGATTTGGAAAATGGGGGACAATGAGAGGGAGGGAGGAAAATAAGGGCAACATCATCGCCTTGGCAACCACCACATGGGCGATGTGATGTCCTTGGAAAAATGGAAAGGAATAAATATCAAATAACTAACGCCGTGCCGTGCCGTGCGTGGATGGATTGGACTATCAAAGGTAAAAAATGATGATGTCATGGGGGGACATTCTGAATAACACCCAATTAAATTGACAAAATCCCCTTTCTTTAGATTATTAGTATAAAAAAAAATCAGCATTAGTAATGCAAGTGGGGGGAGGGGGGGGGCACCTTTTGACTTATCTAAAGAAACTAAGTAAATGTAGCGGACAAGGACACCGCCGAATTTACGGATCATATCTTCACAAGTTAAAAAAATAAAAAAAATTTGAAATTTTTTAAAATATTACCATAGATTGAGTGGCCAATTTTCTTCTAAAGCTCCGGATCTTAGCCTTACCATAGATAGAGCTGGCTGGGGGATCTTCTTCCCTAAATCAGATCAAAGTGCCGCGCCCCCAGTCCCCTCCAATAACAGTAGCCCGTGGTGATCTCAAAGCCCAGTAGAATTTGCGGGTATTCACCCGTGGATTCTGGTTCCTGAGGGACCCCCTTTATAGGATTTGACCGTAAAGTTTATGCCTTTTGCAGTCATGGGTTACGACGAGGTGTCCACGATGGAGGAGCAGAGGCAGCCGCCTGGGCCACCTTTATCCTCCTCGTCCTCCTTTCGCTACAACTCTCCCCTGATTCAGGTCAGCCTGATTGGCCTGGTGTGCTTCTGCTGCCCCGGGATGTTTAATGCCCTCTCCGGGATGGGAGGCGGTGGCCAGGTCGACGCCACGGCCGCCAACAATGCCAACACCGCCCTCTACACGACCTTTGCGGTTTTCGGGATCCTCGGCGGTGGAATTTATAACGTCCTGGGGCCTCGGCTGACCCTTGCCGCGGGGTGCTCCACCTACGTGCTCTATGCGGGGTCCTTCCTTTACTACAACCATCATCACCACCAGACTTTCGTGGTCGTCGCTGGGGGGATCCTTGGGGTTGGGGCCGGGCTTCTCTGGGCCGGGGAGGGGGCGATCATGACCTCGTACCCGCCGCCTGACAGGAAGGGCACTTATATCTCCATATTCTGGAGCATTTTCAACTTGGGAGGGGTCGTTGGTGGGCTCATCCCTTTCATACTGAATTACAATAGGACTGAGGCTGCCTCTGTGAATGATGGCACGTACATTGGATTCATGTGTTTCATGACTGTTGGTGTCCTGTTGGCACTCGGGATCCTGCCTCCTAGTAAGGTCGTTAGGGAGGACGGTAGCAAGTGTAGTGATATCAAGTACTCGAGCGTGTCGACCGAGGCAGTCGAGATCCTTAAGCTCTTCCTCAACTGGAAGATGCTTCTGATCGTGCCAGCGGCTTGGGCTAGCAACTTCTTCTACAGCTACCAGTTCAACAATGTGAATGGAGCCTTGTTCAATCTCAGGACTAGGGGTCTGAACAATGTTTTCTACTGGGGAGCCCAGATGATCGGGTCAGTAGCCATTGGGTACATCCTGGATTTCAGCTATAAGAGCAGGAGGAAAAGGGGGTTCGTCGGGATTGGGTTTGTCGCAGTGATCGGGACCGCGATCTGGGGTGGAGGTCTTGCTAACCAGCTGGGGTATTCCTTCAGTAAGATGCCAGAAAAGTTGGACTTCAAGGACTCGGGATCAGCTTACGCTGGGCCGTTCGTGCTGTACTTCAGCTACGGGCTGCTGGACGCGATGTTCCAGAGCATGGTTTATTGGGTCATCGGTGGATTGGCAGATGACTCCGAAACCTTGAGCAGGTAATGACCAGCTTGTGCCATCCAAGTTATGGTGATATGTAACTGGGACTGCATGTTAACGAGCTACTGCGGCTGTGTTATTGCAGATACAGTGGGTTCTACAAAGGGGTGCAAAGTGCAGGGGCTGCAATTGCCTGGCAAGTCGATACCCACAAGGTCCCGATGCTGTCCCAGCTCCTTATAAACTGGTCACTCACGACTGTGAGTTACCCATTGTTGCTAGTCCTCGTTATGCTAGCTGTGAAGGACGAAGACAGAGATGACGAGAAGGCAGGTCTCTCTGTCGCTCACTGAGAGTGATCTTCTTCTTCTGCAGTCGGAGCAATTACTCTTTAGATGTGGCATACACACCATTCTCTGTAAAAGTCAATACAGGTCTATTTCCCCAGTATACGATAATTGCAAGCCACCACCAAGCCTATTGTGACTATGCACTTCTATCACATTTCATTCAGGTGCCTGCTGACATCGGAAAGCATCAAATGGAATGACACGTTTCACATTAGCAACTCAAAAAAACCAGGGAGAAGGACGATGAATTCTCTGCAATAAGAATAAGAAATTTCCCCGATAAATTTCACCCCGAATTCCCTCTCATTCGGACAAGAAATCCTCACTTTGACAAGCATTACTGTCTAGGAAAAAAAAAAATGAACATTCTCCCAAAATTCCCAACTACAACAAAGCCGACCTTAAATCCAAAGACACCATCAATTGAAGCAAGTCAGATAACGTAGTAGAAAAAGTTATGGTGGAACACATTGTGCATTTTGCTCGATGAAACTGTAATCATGTTTATTCTTCTTTCTGAGGACTCTGAAGGGAAAACACTGGTTCGAGCCGTAGGGTATTCTTCTTAGGAGTCTTAGGAGCATCGAGCACCTCACTCACGTCTCCATAGATGCTGTCATCCTGTGAAGCATCTGGTAGCCTAGGGGAAGATTCCACAAGAGAACCTTCTTTAGGGACAATGCCAATTAAGCTTTTGTACATTGTCATAGCTTGGGCCATCATATTGGCCGGATTGGCGGCAGAGCTGGGAAGCAGTAATGTTGTCCCCTGATGAAGTCCAATAAAGTCAGTACAGCAAGCCAAGATTCAGATCTACTTAAAAAATATAATGCTTCCTTTTACCTCCTTGGCAATATTACTAAATGCTTGTATATATTGTTCAGCAACTCTCAGACTGGCAGCCTGAAAACAAAACAAAGTGATAGCTCAAACCACCAGCTTCAATGCTTCTGCAGCAGCGGCCATACAAAACTTGAAATTGTAGCTTAATTAGGTATTGTGGCAATGACCCCATCAGATACTAGATGCTCACAAACAGACACCGCCTAATTGTAACTAAATGACATTAGAACAAAGACTTGTCTGGTGGAGATTACTTTCACTGGGCAGAAGACGTTAAAACTTAAAACAGAGAAAAGAATAACTTACTTCAACACCTCCAGATTCCTTTAGGGTCTCAGATACCATGACAATTCCTTTTGCGGTTGCCTGTGCTCTCGCAAGGATAGCTTCTGCTTCTCCTGACATTATAAATGCAGAACACAGATATTGAGAAGAGATGCAAAAACGGTAAGAAAAGTTTATCAGACCAATCGCCAGGAAAGAAACAGAACCATGCCAAAGGTGCAAACTATACTCCACAAAAAGCTAAGGTCAAATGTCACATTCCACCGTCCTCTTATCTGAAGATAGGCTGATTTTCAACCACTAACCTTGTGCTCTGTTAATCTGATCCATCTTTGCAGCCTCTGACGCCAAGATGACAGCACTCTTTCTCCCATCAGCAATGTTGATGTTGGATTGTCTTTCTCCTGTAGAAAATTAGTATGATCAATAATCCACCATGTAAAATGCATCTTAACATATCTAATATATAATGTGCCCATTTGTAGAAGAGGAATTCAAGGACATAGAGACAACTATTTTAACAAAAACTAGTACCTAGGTTCCCACCCACCAAAACACAAATTCAAGAATCAATTTATCCAGATGAAATATCACGCCATCATTAATTGAAAAACACTACACACCAGCCTTAAATCAGAGACTACAGTGTCAGCTATATTACATTGATCCCGTAGGCATTGCTTGGGAAGGAAATGGTAGATTAGAAGCCCTCCCCAAAAACAAAATTATGACTTCACATCGAAAAAGCAGTGTCATCACAACTACGAGGCAGAACAGTCCCATTACCCTCTGATTCCAGGATTTGGGCTCTTTTCTTTCTTTCGGCTTCAGCTTGCATTTCCATAGCCTGCCTCACTCCACGCGGAGGTGATATATCCCCTGTTAAAAGAATGGAATATGATACCAGAGGACCCATTCTAATAGTAGATTTTCAGTACCAATCCTGTACAAAAAAGTAACTTCAGAGAAACCGTATTACTCACTTATTTCATAGCGAAGGCATTTCAGACCCCAGTCCTGAGCAGCCACATTAATAGACTCCTGGAAGCAGAAAATTACCTAAGATTACTAACCCTACTAAGACAAACATAGTGTATCTCCATCATAACTGCATAAGGCATGTCCCACATAGGCATTCATAGCACCGGTCAGATGGAAACAGCAGTGGCACCTCTGTCTTGTCCCATGCTATTCCACATCAACAAAATCCAAATAACTAAAAGAACCTGTTTGGAATGGAGAAGCCTAACTTCCTAACAAGACAAATGTGAAAATCAACTTCTAACTTCTGGACTTCAATATCCAGTTCACACTACTAATATTGTGGGTTCATGATATCCTCAATGGGGGGAAGAACGAAAACAACTGACCACTATCTTCTCGTTGAGCGTATCTCTCTCCTCAAAAGTCTTATCAAGAGTAATCTTCCCAAGCTCGCTGCGCATAGTCGTCTGCGCCAGCTGAATCACCGCATAAATTGGGTTCTCGACGCCATAAGACGCATTATATGGATCGACAATCTGCAGCCAATTCCACCAAATCAGTCCGAATCACACATTGCAAAAGTAAAAAACAACAGATTCACACCTAAACAGAGGCCTTTTCTAGCACACCTTGACATACAAAACGCCATCAATGAGGATGCTGACATTGTCCTTGGTAATGGCAGACTGGTCAGGGATCGGAATAGCCTCCTCCTTTAGGGAATGAACGTAAGCGATCCTCTCGACCAGTGGGATGAGGAAATGGATACCGGAGGTGAGTGTCTTGACGTACTTGCCGAAGCGCTCAATGACGTAAGCCTTCTGCTGGGGAACGATCCTTATCCCCCAGTTGACGGGAGGGGTGATCTCGTATCTACAAAACTGCCACCGCTATGAACATCAATGAGAACAAGACAGAGATACGAATAGAGAGCCAAGGATGAGAAGTAAGGGGTGGCACTCACCCGGAGTTGGGGTCGCGACCGGTTCGGAGGCCGCGGAGGTGGGAGGAAAAGGGGGACGGAGGCGCAGGGAGGAGGTGCCGGCGAGCAACGGTTGCGGCCACGGGGGAGATGGAGGGTAATGGGGAGGAGAGGAAGTGGAGGTGACGGTGGTGGTGGTGGAGGAGGAGTGATCGTAGGGAAGCGGACGATCGGATGAGGTTGTTCATCGTCGGTCGACCGGCGGTGGTGGTTGGGGGTTTTGTCGCGGAGGAAAAGAATGCGGGGGCGGGTAGTTCACAAAGCCCTAGAAGACGAGATTTTCTTTTTCCCCAAGCAAACCCACTCCAACCCCCCACCCCCCCCCCGCGCCGACTCTTAATGTGCTGACGTGTCCTCACGTAATCCCATTTTAATCACTGTCATTTGTCATATTATTAAGATCGTATAAACCCCGATTAGGACTGTCCATGAAACGCATCAGTGGGGCTGGTCGATTTATGGAGGCCTGGATTAAATGATTCTTTTGTTAATTCACATCCCGCAGCTTCCAGCCAAGCAAGCACGAAATAATAAAAAGGGCCACTAAAACTCAATGCTCTCGTCTGGTAAATGACACAAGGCAGAAAGAAATCACCTTACCATATAACTGATAAGTCTGTATAACAAACAAAGTTGTCCGAATAACAAAACCTTGGATGGTCAACTACTACTACTCCTCTTCATCCCTCCTCGAGGATTGTTCCCTTCTCGCTGACGTAGATACCATCAAGGAACTTCCGAATATCCTTGTTCTTGACATGGCATTTCTGTCAGCAAGCAGGAGGAGCAACCCAGTCATAGTCAATATCATCCGCGCCTTCATATTTCAGCAACAGAGAAGAAAAGAAGGTACCTGGTTAATGAGGGCACAGGATCTCGAGACAAGCTCGATGTCATTACCATCAACGACAAGCTCATCCTTGACCTTCTCGGAACGGACAACCGACACACCATCAAGCATGTCGACCTTCCTCACCTGGCAAAGAACAATAACCAAAATGCTTAGAAAACCACAAAGACACGAGGATTGCAAACATCGACTGCCAAAGCAGAAATCCCAGATCAAATTCATCAGGCAATCATGAATCATCCCAATACTTCCATCACACGAAACATACATGGCATGTCTTCTGCAGCAGAGATTCAAATACCCTAATCCATCAATTCTAACCATCAAACTAACCTATTGACTAATGAATATCTACTAGTAACTCCCGGAAACGATTATCACAAGCAAGAAATCACAAAAACAGGCTAACACACACATTCGCCGACATGTATTACCCCCTGCAGAACATAACCGACGACACAAGAAGTAGAATAAGCGAGTGCAAATCACCTTCTTCTCGCCCAAGAAGTTTCTTATCTCGATCGACTTGCTGCCGTTGGTGATGGAGGCATTGATCGGGAAGTGAGCGTACACGAACCTCATCTTGTACCGGTAACCCTTGGTGACGCCAGTGATGAGGTTCTCAACATGGCTGAGGGCAGTCCTGATGGCGGCGGAGGTCTTCCTGGAGCCGAACCATGCCTCGATCTTGAGCTTCCTCTTGCCGGTGTCATCGTCCTTGATGAGCTGGAAGTCGAGGTTGAGGTGCTTGAAGTTGCGGACGAGCTTGCCGCGGGGGCCCTCGACCTCGATGATCTTAGCGTTCACCTTGATGTCGACCCCATCGGGGATGTCCATCGTCTCCGACGAGAGGATCGTCTTCATCTTTGGCCGGTCCCTCTCGCACTCCCTTCCCTAGCGGCGTCGTCGGGCGGCAGGAGGGATCACTTAGACCTAGTGATTCTCTTTATACTGGGGGGACAAATAAAGACTAGGGTTTTTCTTACCTGGGCCGTAATCATTTTATGTAATAAGTTTCTGGGCCGGAACATGCATAGAGAAGAGAGGAAGGGAAAAAATAAAGGCAAAATATACGTTTATGGCCTCAACTTTGAGTCAACTTTCTGTTTTGTCATTAACTTAGTTTGTTATATAATCTTGTCACCAACTTTTATTTTTATTTTTATTTTGGCCAATCATGAATTTCTTTTAGCGAAAGCCAAACAAGGCCTTAATATAGTTTGACCCGTGTCTTATAATAGTTGAGTTTCAACCTCTCATTCGTTCATCACATAATCTACTTTAACCGTAGTAGTCACCCCATAATAGAACATCATCCGACCTTCATCGATTTTTCATATTTTTTGACAACTTCAGCAACTATCGTTAACTTCTGCTTCCAATTCACTTGATTTGTCCATCAAAATTTTATAAAAAAAATACAAATGAAAGGTTTCAATATTATTTCCTATTTTTTGAAATTTTTTTTCCTTTTTAGTCGATAAATGAAAATTGTCTATTAAGGTCTGTTTGGCTTACGCACGATAAAATTCAAGATTGGCCAAAATCAAAATAAAAACAAAAGTTGGGGACAAAATTATATAACAAACTAAGTTAATGACAAAACAGAAAGTTGGCTCAAACTTGAGGCCATAAATTGATATTTTGCCAAAAATAAACGAGAAACTGGGTTGAGACACTCACTCATCTTATAGTTTCGAAAAAGAATTACCCAAAAATAAAAATGGATAAATTCGCCTCTAAATCGGAGTCAGCGTCCTTTCAACTTATACTCAGCTGAAAGAAAACGACGCACGTATTTCATTGTTTAATATGCCCCCGGTCAAACAAATTTGGCACGGCACGTCACATAACATTTTGTTGGTCCAATGGGGACATTATAAGATTAAAAAGCTAATACGTTACAGGACAACCCCCGCCGGCCAAATGTTAGACGGAAGGGCTCCATCGTGATTCGAGGACGAAAGAAACGCGTCGGAATTATTACAAGCCCCTTTGTCCTCTTGCTTACAGTTACTTGAAATAAAAAATAATAAAATAAAATAAAAAGGAATGAATGGCCTCGGAAAGAAAGCTTCTATAAAAAAGTGGCTGGATGTTACGTTTCCATTTCCCCATAGTCTCTCTAACTTCCCAATTCCATCCACACATTTCCCCCTTTTCAAGCGCACAAACTGCCACCTCTTTCGAGGTTTTAAGGAATCGCACAATAATTAGCTGCTGTCCGAAATCCTCGAGTAGGAGGAGTAGGAGGAAGTGATGATGACGGTGGCCGTCGCGATGGAGCTGCTGGTGGAGTGCACTTACGTGCTGGCTAGGCTGGCGGAGCGGCTGTCGCATGCGCAACTGGTGGGGAGGTGGAGGTTTGTCTCGTCATCGTCACCGTCCGCGTCCGCAGCCATTGGGAACTCGTGTTTCCTCGTTTACTTCTGAGTGGGGTGGATGGAAGTTTACGCTGTGTATGCAGCTTGTTCCGAGCGCGCCGAGCCGACAAGGAAGCTTCTTCTTCCGGACGATCGGGATTCATAAGAAAGGTTTGTGGGGAGGAAGTTCATGTTTGTAAAGATTACTCCAAAACAAAATTAGCTCCTTTCTTTCTTTCTTACAGGGAGAGAAGAATGGTTAAGTTGCCGCCATTGTCTTGTTTACTATAAAACATTTTAATATGATAAACATTTTTATTAGACAGAGTGAGGTGATTAGTCCATCGAAATCATGATTAATAATATCATTATTATCATCAGAACCATCATCATACGGGAAATGATTGAATATCCGAAAGCGAAGGAATGTTAATGACGCCGTCGTAATCAAGGGATAATAATTAAGAATAATAATATAAGAATCTGATCCTGGGAGGGTAAAGAGGTAATTTCAAACAGGCTGCCGCGCCGCTCCTTTGTCAAGTGGGAAACCCAAAAGAGAGCTGCAAAAAGATCGGAGGCTGACGAACGAAGCAACCGACCACAGACTTCGTCGTCGTCGTCTCCCTCGCATTTCGCTGCGTCTTCCGGATTGTTTCTTTACTCGTGAGAAGGTGACGGACGACGAAGAAAACGACGCTTCCGTCTCTCCCCTTCCTATCAAAGAAGAAGAAGAACTGAAATTCTCCCGAGTCTTGCGGCTTGTCGGGTGAAGTTTCCACCCTTCCCCCCTTTTCCGTGTCAATTACGTGACCTTTTAATTGTTAGAAGTAGTGACGTCGGTCCCTCATCCAGAGCGATTTCGTCACGATTTGATCCGTCGTCTTCCTCATCGTGTAGTCACTTGTCTCCGGCTTCTTTGGGAAAGATTGCGTCGAAAATCCGCCATTGAAGTCTTGGAGTTTCTTGATCAGCTGTGAATATGGGGTAGATAACGAGGAGAGGAGGAGGAGGTGGTGGTGGTGGTGGACATAGGTCTTGAAAGGATGAAGAATTGGCTGGGGAGCGGAGGCATGTCCCCCTCGTCCTCTAATCTGTCTGCTTTCGCTATGCCTTTTACGGCTCCCAGAGAATACTTGTATCCGAATTCAATGCCCGGTGATGATCTTTCTGAGGAATCGAGAGTTGTGCCCTTGAGTGGCGAAGTTAACAGTTGTGATGGCCCTGGGTTCTCGCCTAATTTGTGTCCAGTTTCCAGTTACAAGGTTGATCCAATCGTGGCAACTCGCGCGAACTACTCTGGTTTTCCGGTTCCCGAGACTAGCCGCGAGATGAATTGCCATCCGTACTCTTGGGACCTTCCTGTTTGTGTCTCATCAACCAATGATGTGGCCACACGTCTTGGTGGTTTGGGTGGAAATAACGGGGCAGATCCTAGAGGGTTCTTTTATCCGAATTCGATGTCATGTGTTGATCCGGGTGAGGGAGGAGGCGTTGTGCCCCTGAGTGGTGAGGGTAACAGTTGGGATGGCCCTGGGTTCATGCCTAATTTGTCTTCGGTTTCCAGTTACAAGGTTGATCCGATTGTGCCAACTCACGCGAACTACTCTGGTTTTCTGGGTCCCGGGACTATTTGCAAGATGAATGGCCAACCGTTCCCTTGGAGCCTTCCTACCGATCATGTGACCTCCCGTCTTGGTGTTTTGGGTGGAGATAACGGGGCCAATCCTTCCCATCCTTCGTTCTCCCTGTTGGGACGTTCTACCAATTCAATATCAAAACCTTTCATTGGAGAGTCGGATGATTCATTTTCTGATCATCACACTAAAGTCTTCTCGAGGGACACTTGTGGTGACCGATTGGAAGAAACTGCAGTTAAATATCCTCTTAAAGATGCTCAAATCAACGGGAGTTACCAGCTAGAGGGGGCGAACTTGGCTTCACAACATGCTGTTGGAACTTGCCACAGCAAAGGTATTCTACTTTTTTGGTCGGCCGTGTTTTTCAAGGACTCTGCTGCTCCGGAGATTAAATTGTTAGTTCTTGTTTTAGCTTAATGATACAACATTATGCTCATTACTTGATGTAACTCATTGTCATATACGTAAGCACTAACTAAACAATTGACATGGACCTGTCAATTGTAATCATCGCTTTACATGGTCTCTAATGCATTGAAGATGGATGGATTAACTAGTGGTATGGACATGGAACTAAATACCCTCGTGAAAGTGTCAGAATTGATGGGAATAACTGATTTGTGGATGGGCAACTGCCTCCGAAACGTCTCATAGGAACTAGCGATTGGGAGGTGAACTGCTTTTTTATTTGGCAATGATTGATGATAGCTCTGTATTTCTTTATGTTAATCACAATTCTGGATGTTTCTTTTGTCTTAGAAAATAAAAGATTTAGTTACAATTGATGGGATATCATTAAATTGAATAGAGGCAAGCAAATGGGAAACGAAACAATGCTGTTATATCTCTTATTAATTTCTTTCTCTCAAGGCTCATTTACATCTTGTAGATCCATGGATTGATGGATGGGGTGGACCTTCTGGGGAGTATCCTCCAAGAAGCGTTCGAGTAGTTGGGGAAGGTACACTGCTTCTTTGTTGGTCATTGTTGGCGATGATCCTAAGTTATTGTACTTCTGGGGTTTTCTTTTATTCTGTGAAAGTCCTCTTATTTTCCATATTTATACTTGAAAGCAGTAGAATCCTCAAAGATCCTACTTGAGAGCTTTTTTTTTTTTTTTTGAAAGTAGGACCAGGAAGGAAGAATTTCACTCATAATCTTTTCGCTCTTCCTCACCGGATGGTTTAATTTTTCCAATTCATGCAAAATAACGTGGGCATTAATAGCGGTTTCTCTTCTCAAATGATATTTAGCATTGATCCACTGGTTGCAGAATCATGGCGCCGAGCACCTCGCCCTGAGTTGGCCTCTGATATTTGGAAAGAGCAGACACTGTTCACACCTTTGTGGGAGCAGTCCACGACCACGTGGTGTAAGGGGTCTAATCCAGATTATGAAAATTTAGTTATGAAGTCTGCCTCTTTGCCTGCAGCAGTATTACAAGCCAATGCTTCAAGTATTCCTATTGGACAAGTCACCCCGAGCAATGGAAATAGTGGGATTGGTATAAATGATGAAATTATTGCTGACTTGACGCCATTTCATGAGGCGAAGTCTTATCCGCTGCTAGACACTGAGTCTGAACATCATTTTGGCGCGACCTACCACAACATCCCACCAGATACTTACTCATTTGGAAACATGTCTGTGGCAGATGGTGAAGGTCTTCCAAAGGAGAAATTTTCCTCTAAGAACTCATTCGACCATATGCTCCACTCAGGTTCCAGACACAGATTTCCTAGTCTACATTTGGAGAACACTTATGGACAAGAACGATCTCGTCTGGCTTGTGACTTATCCACGAGCAATGCTTGGAGCTTCCACCATTCTGATCGGGGAACAGACTCCCTATTTTCAGATAAAGGTCCACTTACAATAAAAAGTCTTGATCAGCCCTGGTGGGAAGTCTTTTACTCTCCAGATGTTCCATTGAAGTCTGATAGCCGGGTCTCCTCTCATAAAAACCCAACAGGAAATCTTGACCAGGAAATTTGTGGAAAGGGCCCTGGTTCATTCTTTAAACCGCCTGCTATCTCTTGTACTCCTGACGGGATGCAAAAATTTGATGGCACTGTTGAAGTTGGTCCTAGTTGGTCAAAGGAAATTCAATCTCCTCATGGCACTGGTGGGACTATTACAACTGAACATCTGCTGACTGAAGGTGAAAAGACTTGTGAAATATATCTGCATGGGAACCTTGTTGATGCTGGTGACATGGGAAGTGGATATTTGGCTGATGTTGTCGGCAAAGAATCACCTGTTACAGTAAAGGGAAACTCAAATTCTTGTAAATCTGCGCATGCACCTGAGAATCCAAGTGATAAAGAAAAGAGCAAGTCTATTCCAAAAGTAGATATACACGCGATGGTTTTGACTCTGCATAATCTCTCGGAATTACTATATTATTACTCTTTGACCGGTGAATGTGAGGTTACAGAGGAGGATCGCCATCTTCTTGAGAAAGTGATACACAATCTTGCTTCATCTTCATCAAAGGATGTAGTTCTGATGGCTAATAGCAAAAAGGTTTTGAAGAACTCGAAAGAGGAGCCGACCTCATGTTCTGAAGTTACCACACAGCTTCACATGGTAAGCTTGATTATTTGATTTAGTCCCGGACCCAACAGCTACTGAATTTTGATATCCAGTTTGCTTGATTGTGGTGATCAAACTGGTCGGCCTATTGATGTGGTCCTTTGTGGAGAGGCCCTGGAATGCTGATGGTTTTCACTTTCTCTGCCTCATGTTACATTGAGCATGCAATCAGCTTTGGCATCTGTTTGAGTGAAACCATTGGCACGATTATTCTCATTTATCATTTGTGCATCTAGAACGGATTCCTTTTACTTTTCTTTGCCTATATGTTAATTCTTTCTTATTTATGGAGATAAGTGGCCTTGGTCAATCTCACAGTATAATTTGAAAAGGTTTCTTTTTTAAGTAAATAGGACTCTCTTTGTTAACTAGCCACTTCTTGTCAGCTGGAGGATCAACTCGATGGCGATAATGGATCGGTAAAAAGTATGTCCACTAGTGAAGAAAATTGCTCGGGGATGCTATCATCTGGGGTAGATCTGCAAGCGGAGGATAAGAACTATACCGAGGTAATGATGTAATCATCCTCAATCTGAAGTGATTTTACAAAAGAAAATAATGAGAATGAGTAAGTATCGGTCGGTGGATTCCTAGTCCTATATCTGAAGTTAGTGATTTTGACTAAATTTAGTTATCTCGATAAACAGCAAAGCACTGGTGAAGGCAAATTTAGCTCCAAGATACTTTCCTCCGAGGTACATTCTCGTACGGACAAAGATGGTACCATGATCCAGATACATACACATGCATGATCAATATATTTGATTTATCCTCAGAATTTGTGTTTTGGTTGTGATATGATTTTAATAATCTCTTTGGACAATCCATATAGGCCATTAAGGATATCCTTGGCCAGCACTGTCATGATTGGCCTGAATCAGACCAGCAGGTTCATTTCTTTAGGAATTTATGGCTAGAGGCAGAAGTGGAGTTATGTTCTCAGAATTGCAAGGCTCGCTTCGATCACGTGAAGTCCAAGTTCGATGCATTTGGAATGAAAGGTTTATTTGCCTCCTAAACTTATTTTCCCATATGCATTTTGGGTAAAGCGTTTCTGCTGAATCTATGAAATTGAATTTATCCTATGTAGATTCTTCTGGTACAAGGAGTCTCGAGCAGAATAAGAATATGACTGACTCTCCTAGGAGCTGCAATAACTCAAAAGTTAGTGGGGTAAGTGATGTCATGGCGAGGTTTGCTATTCTAAAAGGTCAATCTCATGATTTGGTGGGAGCTCCTCCTCCCTCAATCATAGCTCAAGATAACGAAGCTGATATTCTCACTGAGAAGGCCAGCACATCTCCTCATGTCTCCCCCAGTTCCATCTTGATTGGTACAAGATGCCATGGAGAAAACATTGATGACGATGTCATGAGTAGATTCAAAATCCTGTTACAACGGGATGAAAGCATGAGATCCAAAGAAGAGAATTTCGCGAGAGCAGAAACTGATGAGGGTGTTACAGAAGAAAAGATGTGCACTACTGCTACCGGCTTCCCTGAACACAACAGTGAAGCAGTGGCATCCACTTTTTCCGAACATATGGAAAATCTTTGTCCCCATATTTCTGACATTTCTGTGATGTCCAGATGGAATAATCTGAAACAACGTAATGAGATTGCTGGTACTTTCGAGAATGTTGGTTATCAAGAAACCGTTGAAGTTGAACCAAGAGAGGAACCAGTCGATGGGCTCGGAGATAGAGAAGGTGGTTACTTTTATTCTGAAATTGCTCACTATCATAACAGATTTAGTTCAAGTAGCTGCGGAGAGCCGGGAACAGAGTCAGTGCTGGAAAGGTTAAAGGTCCTGAAACTGCGAGATGGGCATCAGAATTCAGCTGTGGACAACTTGATGTTTCAAGAATCTGTTGATCTTGGAGCAGCTGTCAGAGGAGACTACCTGTCTTCTTTGAAAGAAAGAGCCGTGGAAGGATCTACAGCTAAAGCCAGGTATGCTTCACAAAAAGAAACTGATTCACTTGCAGATGATGCTGCAAAACTTGACAATGGGCTAGGAAGAGGAGATAACCCCGCAGTGGGTTCATTCATCAAGGGCAAAACCTCCGGAGGTTGGTTTGACATTGCATCGTCCGACTGGGAGCATGTGTTGAAGGAGGAGGTTACCGGCAGAACCACGTAGTCACGATCCATTCCTTTTGGATTGGATTGCAGTCTTTCTTTTGGAGATTTGGATCCTCTGGCAAGATCTTCCCTTCAAAAGACGTAAATAAGACTTCAACTGAAACTACCCTACTCTATGAACCGTTGACTGTTCATACCATCCTGAAATAATGCTTGAACCATCCCTTCATGTCTGAATCACTGCAATCGTTGTTTTTCACTCCCAAGTAAGGGTGCCGCCTTTCGCCCTCTTCTCACGTAATAGAGGTAGGCACATAACCTCGGCAATTTCAATCAAGAGAACATAAATTTCATCAAGGAAGCTCGTATCCAAGATAAATCAAAATCAATCAGCAACGGATAAACTCTTCTACTAAGTTCCAAGCAAAAAGAAAAGGCTCCACTTCAACAGGATACGGAGATCCATCCAATCCAGTAACCAAAACCTGACAAAAATACTTCAATCCAGATAGCTGAACCAAAACTACTTGGCATCATCCTGCAGTTTTATGTAGTAAGCTCCATGATCGCGCTAACAATGTCTCCGTCATGAGTCTTGAGGGCCTTCACGGCCTTGCTCCTCGATACTCCAGCCTGAGTCATGACCAAATCAATGTCGCGAGGCTCAACGCCAGTCTCGTCGATCTCTTCCTCTTCTTCATCGGCCTGAGCCCCAGCAGAAGTAGCTGCAGACTCCTGTTTGGTCATCACAGAACTCATGTCTGGCATCCTGAACTGCTGAGCAGCTTGTGACTGCAGCTGGGAGCTCAAGTCCTCAATCTTTGCCTCCCCGAATATGACATAAGTCTCAGAATGAGAACTCTTGAAAACATCGGGCTTGGAGATGAAGAACAGTATCTGAAGTCGACAGAGAAACAACGACGCCGTTGATTCGCAGAAAACACATCTTCCTACAGAGACAAAAGGTCATCAGTACTACTTACGTTCTTGGTCCTCTTGATGGTGACCCTGCTCACACCAGTGACTGGTTTCATGCCCAACTTCAGCATGGCCTTCCGGCTCTTCTTTTCACTTCTACTCTGCTTGGAGCTCCCATTTGCACCTGTATTTTCGTTCATCAACAAACTCCTCTCAATCAACAAACATCGCATAAAGAAAAAGCAACTCCTCTATCATGGGTACCCATGTGTAAAAACAGAAAAAATTGTAGTTCAAGATGAAGAGTCAGAACCTCCATTCTAAGATTACTAGCGATTGCGAGACACCCGGTAAACAAACCAACAATTACCAAGAAATTCACATGCTCACATCCCGAGGAATGCATCAACAACAATGACCCAAATCCAAAACAAGTTCATACGGCTCAAACGTATGAACTCCGCTTAAACAGCAGCAACAGCGCAAATCCAATCTCCACTCAATCGCTCAACAAAACTATCCTCCAAGTTTACACCCCCTAAGCTAGGGGAAGAAAAAATCAGTCCGACTCGCCCAAAAGTAAAGGCGAGTAATCGAAACCTCACCAGGAGTACCATCATCTTTGTCATCATCGCCGTCGTCGTCGTCGTCCTCATCGTCGTCCTCGTCCTTCTCATCCTCCTTAACATCCTCCACGACGACCTCCTCCCCCTTAATCAAAATCAAACACCCCAAGAAACAAAACAAAAAAACCCACACAACAATCAACAAAACCCCAACCTCCAAAAATAAAAAAGCCAAGCACTCGGGGGATAGGGACACATCAGGGGGTACCTTAGGGTGAGGCTTATTCTCGACCACCTCGGCGTCGGCGTCGACGGCGGCCACTACGGGGTCTGCGACCGGAGCAGGCGTCATCCTTCCTTTCTGTTCCTGCGAGGGTTTTTCTTTTCCTTTTTCTGGGAATATGGATAGAGCGAATCGAATCACTGAAAGCTCTCGCTCTCTTGCGCAAAAACCAAATGGATAGTTAATTGGGCTTTACAGAATCACAGTACGGGCTTGGGCTTCTGGGCCTGGACGACGGGTACTTCCAAGTTTTGGGCCTAACTACGGGCTTAGGGAAAATCTATATCTTATTTTTTATTTAGAATCTGTCACGTTATTAATTTTTTTACGAATACTGCATCGTGTTTTAATCACCAAATCCATTACAAACTTACAAAATGAAAACAATAATTTGTGGGGGATGATTGATTTTGTAGTAGATGCGACGTTGCGAGGTGAGGGTGGGGTCTCTCCACTCCCCATTATCATTTGCCATTGCTGCAAAACCAAAAGCTTCCTTTCTCTACAGCTTCGTGGAGCAAAGACCTCCCTGTTGGGAAGTCAATGGCCCCGTCGGCAACCCCCGGCCAAAGTCCATAGCGGTGTTACACTCCACGTTCATCCTGTATTTGCCCGACACCCATGTCCCGACCTTATACCTTACCCTCCCATCCACCTCGAACCTCACCGTCAGCTTCCCGGAGACCTGGTCGCTGGCCACCTCTGATCCGAAGTATGGCGAGACGGGGAGGTTGCTCCCCGCGAGGGAGGCAGACAGCAGGTTCTTCTCCCCGTGGTCCTGGTAGAACGGCGGGAAAGAGGTGAGTCCTGTGATTTGTTGGCCTCGGTAGGAGGCATAGACGCGGAGGGAGTCGTAGTAGATGCCGAGGCGGGAGTTGGGGTTCGAGGCAATGAAGGTGAGCTGGACAGAGGAGTTGAGGAAGGAGGCGGCTGCGGGGGCTGAGTCGGAGAGGGAGAGGCTGTAGACGGAGGCCTGCTGGAGGGAGAAGGAGGGCTTGCTTGGGCGGAGGACGAGCCACACGAGGAGGATGACGGCCAGGATGGCGGAGAATAGGGAGGACAGGAGCTTCCAGAAGTTGGAAGAGTTGTTGAAGGAGTGGCGGTGGTGATGGGGGGAGTAGTGGGGTTGTTTTGCGGCGCAGTGTTCTGGCGATCTTACGTCGAGTTTAGACATCTGTGTGAGTGCTCTGCTTTTGCAAGAGGGGTGGGAGGTGGGAAAGTCACGAGGTTTTCTGCTTAAAAAGAATTTTGGTTCGAGGAAGTGGGAAAAAGGGAGGGCTGCTTTTCTGAGGGGAGGTTAGGTTTTGACTGACGGATGGTTTTGAAATGAGAAGTGATATTTGGAGAAGAAGTGTGATCCAATCTTAAGATGAATGATTACAATTCTTAACAAGGAAGGAAGGAAAGAGGGTGTTGTTGTAGGAAGACGAGGATATGTAAGAAGTGAATCTTGTTTTGGATGTTGTGGTCGTCGGGGCATGTAACAAGTCATGTAAATTGTAATGTCCTGATAAGGTAAATAGTGGGTCCCCCCAAAACTTTCTCGCATATCTCACTCTTTCGCGATATTCAAATCAAATTCCCAATCATGAACATGAGAGAATGGTAAAAGATGGGAACTAAGACTAATCTGCATAGCTAGCTGGCATCTAGAGACGAGTCCGCCGGAATAGCCATCACATCGTCGCCTTCTCCTTTTCTCTTGTCATCTTGTTGAACCTTTCGGCGGAAATGGTCAGGAGCTTGTTCAGCGACACTGCCTCGCCGGCAGTCTTCCCTTTCGCCTCATACCTATGCTTGATCCTTGTATCGAGGTTGTAACCGAGGAAGGCCGGGAAAGCTAACAGCTCTTCTATTCCCCGACCCATTTCCCCGGTCAGATACTCCACCTTGTCTTCCAGGGAATCTGGATTATATTGCAACATCTGAGGATGCTTCCTGCTCATCGCGACGATGTCTTCGCATGAAACCCCATAGTTCAAGAACAGATCGACCACCTTCTGTAGGTTCTCGCAGCTCGTCCGGGTGACGGCCCCCACAGCCACAGCCATTTCCTTCGTTCTGTACCTGTAGCCAATCTTGACCAGAGTCGCGAGCTTGTGCGCGAGGTTCTCTTCGAACGAAAGGCCGAGAAATAATGGGGCTTGACTCAAGAACTTGAAAATCTCCCGAGAGTTCAAGCCGCATTCCTTGAGGAAACTAATCCTGGGGCGCAACTTCCTTTCCTTACTCGCACTGATCATGTTGGGGAACACAACGAAGATCCTGAAAATCTCATCATCTTCCAATCCAGCAAATGACCTCAGGAGCTCCACATGACCCCGGACGTGTTCAACACTGTAACTCAACAAAGTCGCCCGCTTCCTCAACAGGTTTCCGGTGGCATCCTTGTCGCCTCCACTTAGTTCAAGGATATTCTCAACCCTGGGAACCAGCTGCTTGTCCAAATCAAAGTTTAGTGTAACGGGACGCCTGACTATCAGGTCGAAACACCCAAACTGGTCCAGGTACTCTATCAATCTTACGATCTCTTCCGTCGATCGCATACACAAAGCTTTGCTTAAATTCAAGCTGCCTAAGACATGGGCCATCTTCTCGCTGGGAACTCCTCTCCTGATCAGCAAATTCACCTTCTCGTCGAATCCCACCAGGTATCTCGGGTGTGTCGCCACCAATGCCCGCTTAATCTGCACGGCATCGATCTTTCCCTCCAAGCCACCCCTCACGAAGCATACAAAAGGATCGACTTCCTCGGCCGTCAAGACAAGCGGACGCTTCACGATCAAATGGCAGAGATCGAACCCGTCTATCCCAACAGACTTTAATAATTCGACCCGGTCAGTCAACAACGAGGAGGAGCTCATCCACAAGTCCGGATTCTGAGCCAGGACGGATTCCACCTCATTCTCACCCAGTCCGATACCACTGAGAAAAGCAAACACGGTACCTGAAAATCTCCCAGGACTTCCATAAGGATAACAAACATAATCAACCACCCAGCAGAACACCGCCAAGTGTTTGACGATTTGACCGAGAGAGAGAATCGACTACTTGCCTTGTCCCGCAAGCCCATCGACGGGCGAGTTGAGACACCGGCGGGCGGCCCAACTCCAGCCAAGCGAAACGCCCGATCTTCGCGCGAACGAGGAGGAGACATCTCTTATCCGAGGAGCTGGCGATGGCAGATTAGTGCAACAGCGTAGCTGGGTAGATTTCGAGTGAGGAGGACGGAACGCGGGGGAGACAGCGTTCGCGCTCCCCAACATTTCACAGACACTTGGGTCTCAAGTTCCAGCGGTCATCGCATACATTTTCGGGGAAGTACAAGGTTGTCTTCCTTCGACTTAACAGAGTCGTTCAAAACCCCCCCGTAACTGTTCCCTACACAAAAGGAAGGAAGCCAAATCACAGTGAGTTCAACAGCCCAAAAATCAATGCTTGCACATGTAACCACGAAGCACACCCATCTTCATGCAGGATCAGTCCTCCCAAGTCATGGAATCAAAACATAGCAGCAATGAGATAACGAAAGAGTTTTCCCAATGAACTTTATCATGTCCTCAGTCCGTGGCTTGATTTTCTGTTGATTCTAGTGTCTAGATTAAAACTCCATTCATTGATTTTCTGTTTATAAAGTTGTATAGATTGATTATTTATCATTTAAAATTGTTCTTTATCGAATAAATATTTAGAGAGGACATGAACATCTAGATCAATACCGAGTATAACTTAGAATGAGTTAGACTAAAGGGATGAATGTACAAGTTATTATACTTAGGGTGGCTAAGTTTATGGTACACTAGATACGACCACTTATAAAGAATATCAATAAGCGTCATTTGTCGCTTTTCTTGTTGAAAGAGTGTAACTGATGTCCTGACTTGAGAGATTCATTTATTCTATGCGTGGAGTTATTCACTTTGATGCCATTAAAAACAGTCTTTAATCAGATTATGAGTAATATGGTTATTGGGCGTACTACGAAGTGTAGAGATGATAAATGATAATGTTGAGTTAATAGAGTATTCATCACTCTCTTGGAATAAAGAGTTGACATCCCGGCCACTTGATTGAGATATTAGTTATTTTAAACACACGGCCGTGGAGGGGTGTTTATCATTCAAGTTAAGATCTATTATAACTCAGAAATAAAGTAAAACGGTTAATTCGGTGATGACTCATGATGTATTAAATTAATCGGGATGTCAATGAGAAGAAGATATTGAATTATACTCGTTTCATAGTGGTTTTAGTTCATGACCAATATTCTATTACGTTGGGTGGCTGAAAACTGTTGCTAGACGGTTACCTTAATTATAGAACCTAAGGGGTCGCACGTAAAAGTACGTGCGACTATAATTAATATTAGAATTAAAAATATAAAGTATCATAATTAGAATTTATTACACTTCAATTATTAGTTTATTACATCATTAGGACAAGAATCGTAGCTTTTGCTACGTGGGAATTTTATTGTTAAACGTAATCTAATTGGTTAAGAAAGGCAGTAAAATCATTAGCTACTATCTATCCATCCTAGCATAGCTTTGCTACGTGGGTGAGTTAAATCATCAAAATAAACTTTGATGGCGGTACCCGTGCGTAAAGAAACCTACGCTATAAATTTAATGAAATCAATTCAATTTGGAGTAGTGAAAAAGACACAGAAAGAAAACACTCGTATTGGATTAAATTCGGCCGAGAGTAAAATTGGCCGATACACAAAAAAAAAAAAAGAATAGTTACCGAAGAACTCCGATTAAGGATCGTTTATGGGCCTAGCGTAGCCCGTATTCCCTTATTGGCAACGGAACTTCAATGTGATGTGAGGGCCGAAGCCCATTACATCCTATCACATCACCGTTAGCAATCAAACAAGGGCCCGCCATCCCATCAAATGGGGAACAAATTTTCTGCTGATGTTGTCGGGTGACGACGTGGTCCGTACCGGGTGACGACGTGGGCCATCCAAGATTTGCATCCGCTGGGTTCAAATTCGTCACGCGGTCTAATATCCCCCGGATGGAATACCTTTCTTCATATTTTTTGTTTTTGTCTTCGTCTGACGGTGGGCAATCATATTGTGTGTAAATGGGACTGTAGTAGTAGATGATGATTCTTCCCAAAGAAAGAAAAGGAAAGCCTTTCTGGCCGATGCAAGAAAAGGAAGATCCGAATCAGTAGTTCGTTCTCCTTTTCTTTTGTCTTGTTCCGGGGAAGTCATTTCTCTCGGATATAACGAACTCCCCGAAAGAAAGGCTTGATTTTTTTGGGGTGTCAAATCTCGATGGTTTAGTCTGTACAGGTGTGTCTGGGGTGGGACTATCCTTTTTTTTTTTTTTGAAGGATTCGCGTGTTTTGATCGTCAGCCCACAAAAAAAGTTGTGATTTTGGTTACTGGGTTTTGCAGGTTGAATCCCCTTCCCTGTGATCAGTCATGGGTGTTCTCCAGAATCACGGGGTCGACGTTGCTCAGTCTGTTCAGGATATGGACAGAGTCGTGGCCTCGCCTGACTCCAATCCGCAGCTTAATTATACAAACGGCAATGCTGCCAGCATAATCGTCAACGGTTCTACTAAAGTGACTAATCTGTCTGTTAAGGATCAGAATGGGGTTAGTGATGCAGTCGATGGCGATGGCGATAACCAGCTGAAGAGTAACTTGGTGAGAGGTCAGAAGACGGTGGGAGTAGTCAAGAATGGCGTGTATGAGAGTGGGGCGATGGCGAACGGTGGGGTGAGGAACATTGTGGAGCTAGCTGAGATGTTGAGCAAGTTGAATCCCATGGCCGCGGAGTTTGTGCCTCCCTCATTTTCTCCCAACAGTGGAAACCTGGTCGATGGAAAGGGTTTTGGATATGGCGTTGGTATCAGGGTAGATGAGAATGGACCCGACTCCTTGGGTTTTACTCCTCCAAAGGTTAGTCGGTGCTCATGACCAGTTCATCTTGCTTTTTTAATAGACTGAGTTTTGACAATAGAAAGCCCCGGAGTGCTATTGGTTTTGCTTTTCTGTTGGATTTTGTATACCTTTTAGAGGAATAGTTACCAGAGTAAACCCAGGATCAATAATAGAACTAACATGGCCCAGCGCGAAGAGATCATTAGGAGGACCGTGTATGTATGGGACATAGATCAACAGGTATGGAATTCGCTGTTTACATCATCAATTGGATATTTGATGAGCTTGGTCCTCTAATTTCAGCCGATGTGATTCGCGATTCTTGTATTTCAATGTAGCAGGTTACAGAAGAACAGCTTGCTGCACTTTTCAATACATGTGGGCAGGTAAAAAAGTGTTGGTTCTGCATGCAGTCCGGCTTTTTTTGTCTGATCATCTAACAGTTTCTGTCCATGTCGATGTAGGTGGTGGATTGTCGCGTGTGTGGTGATCCAAACTCGTGTCTCCGTTTTGCTTTTATAGAATTTACTGAAGATGGTAGTCGTCTTGCTACTTGTGATGTCAATCTGTTGATAGCTTTATTATTCGACGAATTACATGGATTGAAACTAATAACTGCAGAAGGTGCAAAGGCTGCCTTGGGTCTGTCAGGAATGATGCTTGGTTTCTACCCGGTCAGAGTGATGCCTTCTAAAACTGCAATTACTCCGGTCAATCCCACGTTGTTGCCCAGGGTAGGTTTCCTCCGTCATCTCGTGTTCCTTCATTGTTAATATATATGACGCAAATTTGTGGATATTCGGAGGTAACTGAATACTGCCGGTAACTCTGTCAGTCGGACGGTGAACGGGAGATGTGCTCGAGAACCGTTTATTGTACTAACATTGACAGGAAGGTACATTAGATCTCCTTCAGGAATGAATTATAATGTATGCAGCGGACCTTCTTGCGAATTATGGCGCTTAATTCTAGGTTACTCAAGCCGATGTCAAGATCTTCTTCGAATCACTTTGTGGAGAGGTTTGAGTCCAACCCGCTCCGCAACGATTCTCTCAGTAGAATTTCTACCCAGGTGTCACTGCTCGTTCCAATTTGCAGGTTCAACACTTGAGGCTACTCGGGGATTACCAACATCCAATGCGCATTGCCTTTGTCGAGTTTGTCATGGTGAGGTTATCTGGCCGCCATGTCTTTTGCTATTTTTCACCCCATACTTGGTTTGGTATATGTTGGATTACCACCTCTGATTGCAGGCGGAAAGCGCGATCGCTGCTCTCAGCTGTAGTGGTGCCATCTTGGGATCTTTCCCCATAAGGTGACGGATCTCATTAAACGTTATAACTGGGTATATCGGTTCACCAGCTACGCATTGAGCCGGTGTTAATCTACTAAATTGCAGGGTGAGTCCATCAAAGACTCCAGTCAGGCACAGGATCCCTCGACCTCGGACGCGGTGATTTCTTCTGCGTATCCGTTGCACGGGCGGCCTGTCTAGACATTATGTAAATGCAATTATTATGTAGAGGGACACAGATCCAGAGTTGTTCGCAAGGCGAACGGATGTCCATGGAACCTTTTGTTTTCGTTCATGTCCATACGCACATTCTGCGACTTTTCCCGCCGAATTTGAGTTGAGTAGTAGAGATGGACGGGAATGAGTTTTGAGGAAGACTGATATGGTGGCTGGTTTTGACAGATCTTACACGATGAGAATAATCTGGCCTTTCTTACATGTACTTAGAATCGATGCCTCTATATGTCCACTCGGGGTGACCATGTGTTCTACTTCAGCTCGATCGGCTACTCCACCGTGTCCAGGTAGTCGAAGCCTGGGCGTCTGCGTGCACTCACGCTGTGGCCAGACCACTTGGAGTCCTCTCTGCTTCCTACCTCCTCACTTCTTCCCTTTTGAAAATCCCGGGACGTTCAACCGCATCCACAGGCCATGACAGGTCCCCCCCCCCCCCCCCCCCGGCGCCTCCCAACTTTAAAAACAACCAAGCAGAGAGCATTAATGGCGGGCGTGTTCATCCACCCTGTCTCACTTGGTCTCATCCCCCCTCTTCACTCGCTCCTCGCATTCCCAACCCAATTCCCCACTTTCTGCCTCCTCCATTTGCTATCTCTTCTTCTCTTCACCTCTTCGTCATCCTTTGAAATTTAATTATTATTATTTAGTTTGTATTAGCTTGAATTTCAACTTAACCCCATGTGATGCTTTCTGACTTCTCCCTCCCCACCATCCCCCAATCATCACCCTTCTCCCCTTCCCCATTTGACCCTTAACTCCCCCTTGATCGCACTCCCCCACCTTCCTCCATGGGCCAGTGCTGCGCTAAGCAGAGCTCCGTCGCCGCCACTACCCCTGCCCCCACCACCACCGCCCCCGGCGCTTATAATGACCACCACGCCGCTGTTCCGCAACCAGCCGCAGCGGCGGCACACGGCGATGATCGCCGTTCCCCCAGGTCCCCTGCTCGGGGACGGGCCTCCTCGGAGGCGAATTCCTTCGCGGGAAGCCCGTTCGCTAGCCCCCTGCCAGCTGGGGTAGCCCCCTCGCCTTCCCCTGCATGGACGCCTCTGAGGAAGTTCAGGTGGCCTCTTCCCCCGCCTTCCCCTGCTCGGCCAATCATGTCGGCGATTGCCAAGAGGGTGGCTGGCCGGGGAGGGCCTAAGAATGAGCCCATTGCGGAGGAGCTGGCCGATGGGGTGGCCGAAGCCGAAGAGGATGGGGAGCCACAGCTGGATAAGAACTTTGGTTATGGGAAGAATATCGGGGCCAAGTTCGAGCTCGGGAAGGAGGTTGGGAGAGGGCATTTCGGTCATACTTGCTGGGCAAAGGGGAAGAAAGGAGAGCTCAAGGGGCAAACCGTGGCCGTGAAGGTCATTTCTAAAGTTAAGGTGTGTGGGGGTATGTGTTTTTCTGTAGTTGATTCTGATCTTCTTACATGGTGAATGATGATGGACTATCTGGGACTGGCTATGGCTAGAAATTGGAAGCGATTCGTGGGTTAGTTCATCAGGTTTGATTACTTAGATAAGTATACTTAGGAATTAGGATCCATCTTTATGCTGCTATGGCATTGACATCTTCATGGGTCATGGTTTGTGATGCTGGCTGAAGACGTGCAAATGGATCCCGATGCATTTGCGTAAGTGAGAATGGCACATTCGTGTGGTTTGACTCTAAGTATTCTGCATCGATCACATTGTCCTTGACGACGTAACTACGACAACTCTGGATAATTATGGCGGTTGTCTCACTTGGTGGATCAGAAAGATCATCCAGGTCTACAATAATTGGAGGATGTATCTCTTCCAGATTATTTTGTGTTGTCTATTTTACGGCCGGGCTTTATGTGAACCAGTAGTCTTCAAGGAAGTATGTGAAAGTCCATATGTAACTAATCCTGTCGGGGAAGCCTCTATGTGATCTAAAGTCGTGCTTTCTCAGATGACTACAGCAATTGCAATTGAAGATGTCCGACGAGAGGCCAAGATTTTGAAGGATCTATCGGGACATCGACATCTAATAAAGTATTATGATGCTTTTGAGGATGTGAATAATGTCTACATAGTCATGGAGTACGTCCTCTCTCAAGTACCCTCTTAGCTTTGCAAAAGATGTCCGGTCTTAATCATGGGCAAACAGTCTTTGGAATCTTCTTGTCTTTACCTTTCTTTGGAATTCTAAATCTTGATATATCTTTTCTTTGTTCTTTGCTGATGAAGTCACATTCCTTTTTCTTATCATGACCCATTTCACTCATTACATTCCTTCATAGATTGTGCGAAGGAGGAGAGCTGCTGGACCGAATTTTATCCAGGTAATAGTCACAATAGGTAGACATTTCTTTTCCTAATGATTGGGAAAGCTAATAACTGCTTCCTTTTTGTTTGCAATTCTGCTGCTGCAGAGGTGGAAGATATCGAGAGGATGAGGCCAAACAAATTGTGGTGCAAATTTTAAGTGTGGTATCTTATTTTCATCTTCAAGGAGTTGTGCATCGGGATCTAAAGCCTGAGGTTTGTCTTGCCAGATTAATCTTGTGTTGCATGTATTGGCTTTCCGGGGATGACAGTCGACCTTTTTGGTATGACAGAATTTTCTTTTCACCTCAAAAGATGAGGATGCTCCAATGAAGATCATAGATTTTGGTCTATCTGATTTTATAGGACCAGGTACTTTCCATTTGAAGCCTGTGGATTCCAGTATTTACGTTGATTGATATGATATTAATGTCCTCCCCCATCATGAACCTCTTAGATGTCAATATTTGAGTCCATTAGATGTAGGACATGGTAAGCTAGACCAGTTTATCCATGGACCAGTTTTCTTTCCCCGTTTACCAAATGCATTTGTTTGCAACGAAAAATTTCGAGTAAAGTCTAGCTATAATTTGCTCGTAACTTTAATGTAAAACTGCTTCCATATGCGTCCAAAATCACGTTCTCCTTTTCACCGCCATCTGGCTACTCTGCTTGTTTGGCTCGTTTCTTTTCTGAGGTTACCTTTTGTACAATTTAAAACCACCATGTCTGGGAAAAAAAAGTGAGATCTGTCTGTGGAATTTGTCGGTCAAGTAAGCCAAATCATTGGTTTCATTTTTTTTATTCTGGACCGAAGAACCATGGGTTTGATACGTATTGACCACTGTTTCTCGTAACCAACAAAAGGACAAAATTTGCCTATAGAGTTTGTTTCTACTTGGCAGGTCAGCGCCTGAGCGATGTTGTCGGCAGTGCATATTATGTTGCTCCTGAAGTGCTTCATAGGTTGTATAGCCTTGAAGCAGACATGTGGAGTATCGGTGTCATAACATATATATTATTATGTGGAAGCAGACCATTTTGGGCTCGAACCGAGTCTGGAATTTTTCGTTCTGTGCTTAGAGCAGACCCTAATTTTCAAGATACACCTTGGCCTGGGGTATCAGCAGAAGGGAAAGATTTTGTGAAACGGCTCCTGAACAAGGACTACAGGAAAAGAATGACAGCAGCCCAAGCTCTTAGTAAGACTTCTACTGAATGATCAACCGTGGTTCATCCAAAAAATGGATCTGTGCAGACATACTTGATTGTCTCCGCCTTTCTTTTGCTTTAGTCTAATTTATTTACGTGCATTATTGCCCCTAATTGCAGCTCACCCATGGCTATGGGATGAAACTCGTGCTGTCCCGCTCGATATCTTGATTTTCAAGTCAGTGAAGTCATATATTCGGACGACGCCTTTCAAAAGATCCGCACTTAAGGTAATCACGCTGTCTATGGTAAATGGGAAGATAAAGGCGGATTTTCTTGTGAAGTTAGTTTAACTAAATCGGAACTTTTGCTTGGACTTCACCTTATCTACCATCAATAGATTGTTAGAACTTATTTATAGCTTTAGGGATTTATCTTTCGTAACTTCTTATTCGATAGCTCCAATCTATGCAGGCTCTGTCAAAAGCATTACCGGAGGAAGAACTTGCCTACATAACTGCTCAATTTAATAATTTAGAACCAGTGGATGGATATGTTTCTCTGTCTAACTTTAGAAAGGTAAGCATTTTCTCGCTTGTAACTGTACTTGGCTATGTGTCCATGTTTTGCTTTATTCTACAATTTGCAAAAGGCAAGAATCACTTGTGCAAAACAATCCTTAAGTATATGCTCACAGATTATGACAATGTAGTGGTCGTTACTCTTCCATAGAACGAAACAAACTTAAATTCAATATATATGTTCCTGATGATCCCCTAATTGTACTTGCTCTACGGCATTGACTCTCCTCTGTCGAAATGCTGTTACGGTGTAGGCTTTGATGGAAAATGCAACCGACGCAATGAAGGAGTCAAGGGTCCCTGAGATTCTGGATTTGGTAAGGCATTTTCATTCTGCAGATAAATCAACCGTGTATTCAGTTTAGACTGTCAGAAGACTGTATTTGTCTATCGTGTTGTGTGTTTCAAAATTCATGCGGTTTCTTTCTAAATATGTCTGTGTCTGGTCCCTAGATGGAACCCCTGGCCTACAAGAACATGGATTTTGAAGAGTTCTGTGCAGCGTCGATAATCCCGCATCAGCTCGAGGGTCGAGAAGACTGGGACCACATTGCAACTGCTGCTTTCAATTACTTTGAGCGCGAAGGCAACCGTGTTATTTCGGTCATTGAGCTGGCACGGGTATTCGACACGGAGCATTTTTTATTTATTTACATCAAACCTTTCTCCAACTCGTAAAGATCAACTCTTCATTCATATGTGGCACAGGAGATGAACTTAGACCCCAGAGCTCAATCCATGCTGGATAACTGCGTGAGGAGTTCGGACGGGAAGCTCAGTTTCCTTGGGTACACCAAGTTCTTACATGGGGTGACGCTTCGGAACTTCACTAGCAGACAGAGATAGGAGCAAGGGATCCGAATGCTGTAGAACAGGGGAAATCGATTTTTCGCACAATTTGTCATTTTATGATGTATAGAGTCGGATTCTTCTTCTATATATAACGAGGTTGTATACAGTACAGCAGAAAGGCCCGGCGATTGATGTTGTGTATGAGATGAGGATGAATATGTTTAGTGTCTGTTCCAAGAACATTGTTCTTCCATGAGTTGGGTTGTCTTTTTAACACAGTATGGGACCATTTATAATCCCAATAATTGTTGTAATGAAAACGATTAGGGGTTGACTTTCGATCTCTAATCAGGCCAACACGAAGCCGTGCACTCCTCGACATCTGCCGACCAAAGACTAAACCAACACTACCCAACTCCCTGAGGCAAGGCGTCGCCCGTTAGTAGTTCGGTGAACGGCTTCGACGAACGAACGGGGTATATGGGTCTGCCCTTTGAGAAATCTTCCTGTTTGATTACATTTTGGATCTCGGGTGAAAGTTATGCACATTTTTATCAGTAAATTTTGTGTAGATAAGCGGGGGATGACGGGTGGTTGGATATCAGTTGACTCTGAAGCACTTGTGACGGTGGTGGTCGCTCGGCTCGTTATCCCTGTCGATGGATTCCCACACCATTTGAAAGTCGTGGACATGGCAGGGGATGTTGATGAGCCCCTTCTGATCGAACCCGTACTCCTCCTCTGCCTCCTTGAGCAGCCTGGCGAACATCGGGTGGTTCAAGTAGTCGACGGGGACCAGGAACCTCCTCCTCTGTTCCTCCTCGCCGTGACCCACGGAAACAGGGATGCAGCCCTTGGGGACGTCGGCCTTCGCCATGGTGGATTTGACGTTGTTGGGGGGGGTGGTAGAGAAACTCCGGCGGTATCAGATTTTTGAGACAGACATGGGATGGAGGGATATTATATAACATGCAAGTGAGACAAGGGATGGGGCCTGGTCTTAGTGAAGCTAAGGAAGGTGAGATGACATCTTCCCAGGAACAGAGACCGAGTTTTTGACTTCCGCGGTTTCTCTAATTAATAATAATAATAATAAACGTGTTCAAAATATCAACCGAAAAATATAAATAAATATTTTGATATTTTTCTCGATTCAACTGAAAAAAATATCTTGACATTAAATAACACATTTCAGATTAAATAGAAAAAAGACTCAAAATTTATAATATATTTAGTAATTTGACAATTCTTTAGTTAATCTAAGCACAAATCTCCTAACATTACTATTAATAATAACACGAAATAACAAAAGTAGGATGTTTGTTAATCATCAGGATGAAGGATGACATCGCTGCCTTCCTCCGTCGCCCCTGTCTTCACCGTCGAACCTCCCCCGTGATCATCCTCCCCCTCCGTCCACCCTGCCGTTCCCACGTCCAACGCATCCAGTATCGGCCTTATTACCAGTATTCCCTCCGCCGCCACCACCGACACCAGTGTGCACACCACCACCCCGAACTCCGCCATCCGGTGAGCTCCTGATCCTGGTGCCCCCACCACGCTGAGCCCCAGGAACACGACCTCGACTGGTAGTGGGATGAGTACCCCGAGGGCAATCCCGTACGTCCTCATCCGAAGCCCCTTGTTGATGACCACCGTCACAACGTTGTAGCATGACAGTGCAAAGCACATCCAGAATATTGCCCCAAATGAACCGAACACGATGGTGGACAACAATGGGTACATGCAAGCTGTGGACTGGGAGGTTCCGTCCTGGTGCGAGGCGTATGTGTATGAGCTTCGGGTGAAGAGTTCGGGGAGGCGGTCGTCGAAGGGGGAGAAGTATACGAATATTGTCTGGAGGATGAGCATGGGGAGACAGGAGAACAGGACGGCAGTAACCACGCGGGAGGAGTGCAGAGGGGGTCTGATCGAGGAGTTGAGGAGGAAGAGGACGGTGAGGAGGATAGAGGGCTCGAGGAGGCCGAGGGAGAGGGTGACATGGAGCTGGCAGAGGAAAGGGTTGCTGCCTAACAGAGGGAGGAGCTGAGACACCGACCAGAGGATGGCAGCCGATACAAGGAGGAGACGGACGGTCCAGAGGGGGGAGAACCGGTGGAGGGACGGGGAGGCAAGCGACTTGTGACGGAAGTGGAGAATGAACGCCAAGGAGAGGAAGGAGAGGACGACGACGGCTACGATCAGCACGAACGTGGCGAGTTCGACGATCGGCCGTGGGGATGCCACGACCATCTGGTCATGAGAACCGCGTCCCTATCAAATATTCCCACTTGGCGAGAGAGACACCCTTATGCCGGACCCGTCTCTCTCCCGGGCAAGCAATGCCGGAAGCAGCGACAGGCCGGGAGGGGACAAAAGCGTGGGGAGATGATTCGGAGGCCAGCAGCAGAAAGACGAATGTCATGGGTGGTTGGATCAAAAGACTGAAGATCCTCCTCCTGGAAATGACTTGGAGCTTCCCCCTAATCTTATCAACTTTTTGTTCCTTTTAAAACGGAGATAAACTCGAAAAGGACAACCCATCTTCCCCCGGGGAGAAGGGAAGTACAGGATGGGAGGGAAGGGTTAAAAGGTTTTTTGTTTTGTTTTGGTAACTGGTAGTTGTTTCCTTTGATTTCGGAGACATTTAGGTTTGGTTCTTCTGGTTTTGTAATAAGTTTTAAGTTATTGCATCCTCCTCATCCTCCTGCTCCTACATGACAGCAAAGCAACGACACTCCTGCATAATCATAGCATTTTCTCTCGGATTGGACGTATCAATCACGGATCCCTCCCCCAAGAACTGCACACCATCTCAGAAACAACAGTAAAATAATATGCATTGCCAAAAAACAAACGGTAAAAACAAGGGATGGGAATGGTGAAAAGTAATCCTGGTGGGAATCAGAGATGATGATGATGGACTGAACAAGCAAACTCTCGTCGTCCAAAATCCTCCAATTCGTACGTGTTAAAAAGAAAAAAGTTATTCTGGGTTTTTTTTTTTGCATGCATGCATCGCTTTCTTCAGGTAGACAAAACAAAACACACACACACACACACCAGCACCAGGATTGCTTTTAGATTCTTGCGAATCTGACAAGTCATTTTTGCCTGTGACACCCACAGGAGGCTCAGACAGACACAAACACAACACAGGCACATACACAGAACATTGTCCTTTCAGCATGAGGAGAGGAGAGGGAAACAAAGAAACTGCAGTTATATTAGAGATAAGAGTGGGTTTTTCCCATGTCTAACCCGGGCCACACAAGCAATGAGTTGTCGTGAAACTCTGGTGGGGTTAGAATTTCAAGGATGCATAAGAGTGTTGTTGCTTGGGAAATAAGAAAAGAAGAATCTTCGGATGCGTAAACTCATGCATAAAGACAGACAAACTCGTTTCTGTTCTTCTTGGGGGGGGGGAGAAATGATGGATTATAAATAGGGGGTGGTGTACATCTTCCATGGAAGAGAGGATTAATGATGTCATCTTCTTATCATCCCCCTTTGCTAAAAACCCTGCCAAAAGGATTGACTGGAAAGAGGTATAAATGAATGGAGGATATACGAACTGCTACAAACTAAAACTACGAAGTGTAGACAGGGAACTTTCCAGCTGCATCGCCATCATCATGCATTTACGACTTCTATGTAGATTTTCCTTATTAAAACTGTGAAAAGATCTTCCAAAGTCAAAATATGTGACTCTTATTTGTTGCCCCCCCCCCCCCCCTACTTTGTGTGGGGACGAAGTTTGTTATGTTCACTAAACAGGAAGAGTCATTTAAGTCTTCACTTGTTGATTGTAAATCTTTTTGAAGGATCAAATCCCCCTTCTGGTGTTTTAACACCGGTGCGAATCCACCAGGCCTTCTTGGGGGGGGGGGGGGGGGGGGGGTCTTTTACTTTGTTGAGACCCACAACTCTCCCCCCAAAACTTTGATCTTCAAACAACTGTTATACACTGCAAATTCCTCCATGAAACACAAGGATCATGCATGACTACGAAGATTACGCGAGTAACGCAACGAGAAAGAAAAAGGCGGGAGCGCTCCTCCGACAAAAGGAGGCCCCCGGAACAACCCTCACCTGCACAGCCGGCGGACCTCGTGCTTGCGGAAAGAGTTTAAGGGGGGAGCCAAAAGAACTAAAAAAAGAAGAAGCAAGAGATGTTGAGGGGAATGAAGCCTGGTCCGAGGCCATGGGAGAGGGAGCTTTAACCACAAACAACAATGTAAGAGACGAGCGAGACGTGTAATAATAATATTTTCTTGGCAGAGCCTTGGACCAGACAACATTCCCCACAATTAACCGTTGCTTTCTCTCCACCCCCACCTTAAAACATTCCCTGCCCTCACTCTGATTCCCTCCCTCTGGAGTCGCTCTTCTTCAGTTGTAGAGATGTGTTTTTGGAGACAGGGTGTGAGGTCAAGATCGAGAGAGAGAGAGAGAGAGAGAGAGAGAGAGAGATCAATAAAGAACAAACCCCATAAATGGATGGATCCCAGCTTAGAGTTTGGGTAGGGGAGGAAGAAGATGTAGGTATAAATGATTGCTTCAATTATATATCGGCATCGGATTGTTGACACTACCTTTCTCTTCATGAGGGGAAGTAGATGGAATACAACAACTATTCACATCTTGTACTTTGGGATCGAGTTGGGTGAGGTGGGTGGGATGGGAGGGACCCCCCAATCCAATAAAAAACAAAGCAAAACTTTCTTTGATTATTCAAGATTGTCGATTCCGGTGTTATCTAATCTGGGTTTTTCTTCTTCTTCTTCTCTCCCAAAAAGGCGAGGCAGTGTGAATGAGGCAACTTTTCTAACTTACTCTGCTTTGGAAAAATGCACACAAAAAAAAAGGAGCCCCTGTCTTGACTTTTATTGCATTATTTTAGGCCATTTTCTTCTCTGGGTTTTATCCATTTGATTCTTCGTGTGTAAAGGTAGACGTTAACTATTTCTCCCCAATTACTATGAGAGGGAAATTCCTAACCCTCAACCCCTTGCATTTACATTATGATCTGAAAAGATAATGGGCTCAGTTTTAATCTGGCTTCGGCTCCTGCTTGTAGGCCCAATTAATTTGGGCTTATTATATTGGGCCCAATGGTCATTCCTCAATGGGCTTTTGCGCCTTAAACGCCGTCGTCGCCAAGTTAAGTGCCGGGCTTTGGCTTAAGTCCTCCGCAACTCGGCGTGAGAATAAGATTCTTTAGGAATGGCAGCGGAGGAGGAGATGAAGAAGAAGAAGGTCGAGATCTTCGATACGGAGGAGGAACTGGCCGTGTCACTTGCCAGGTACATCGCCGATCTCTCCGTCGACTTCATCAGATCTAGAGGTTCCTTCACCGTCGTCCTTTCCGGCGGATACCTGATCCATAACCTCAGGTTTGTGCCAGGAGATTCGAACCCCCCCCCCCCCCCCCCTCCTTTTTTGAGTGAAGTCGAGTCTTGATCGGATTGGGGGTGATGGGGAATCTTCCTCAGGAAGCTGAAGGAGCCTCCTTACGTGGGTTCGCTTGATTGGTCTAAATGGCATGTTTTCTGGCTAGACGAGAGAGTCGTCCCCAAGAGTCACCCCGACAGCAACTACAAGCTCGCCTGCGACGGTTTCCTGTCCTATGTATTGTTCGATTCCCCCCTTGAAACTTCCTCCGGCTGTTGTTTTCTGTGAAGCAGTGATGCTGACGGCTGGCGTTTCTCTTTATTGTTCAGGTGCCGATTCCGGTGGAGAATGTGTACGCCATCAATGACGCCCTCCCGGCCGAGGGTGCCGCGGAGGACTACGAGAACTGCGTGAGGCAATTGGTCACGAAGAAGGTCGTGCCACTGTCTACCATCACCGGGTTCCTGGCATTTGATCTTATGCTCCTGGGGATGGGCCCCGACGGTCACGTGGCGTCGCTATTTCCGGGGCACCCTCTCCTCAATGAGAATGAGAGGTGGGTTACCTACATCAAGGACTCCCCCAAGCCGCCTCCGGAGAGAATCACCTTCACTTTCCCCGTGATAAACTCCTCCAAGTACATAGCAGTTGTGGTTGCTGGGCCTGGCGAGGTCGAGGCGGTGCGTAAGGTCTTGGGAAGTGGAGATGGGGATGGTCATGATAGTCGTCTACCTGCAGGGATGGTATCCGCGGAAGGCGAACTGACATGGTTTCTGGACAAGGATGCCGCTTCCAAGCTTTAAGGCAACAGAATGGATAATGCCCCAGGAAGCTGCCTCAGCTAAAAAAGCTCATTATGTGAGAATTTATAATTTGATCTAAAGAAAGTCGATGTGATTTGTCTTTGGCAAACATGGCATTGTTGCTAAGCCTCTAAACACACGTTCCTGGTGAAGATGATCGATCTGCTATGCCCTTTCTGTCTGAAAACTAAACTAGTCGTTCAGCCTCATCGGAAGCAGCGTCCTGGGGCGGGCTCTTGGACATTCATACGGTGAGAGGATTATCTCTGTTGTTGTTTGTGGTTTCCTACCAACAGCAAACAACCCAATCAAAGGGCCACCAGCATGGTCCTTTTTTAGCAGGCAGGGAAGTTGAACTGCAACCCAAACCTCAATCAACCTCCCATTTGTGGCACACATTTTTCAGCATAGGAAGTGACATGATTTAAAAGGTGCACGGTCATTGCTTCCAATCACAAGATTTTTACAGTACTAGATTAAACGTTTCTTACATGTATTAATCAATCCATTGGTTTCTTTTTTTTTTTTATCAAAATCTTACGGATGGATTCTTGTTCCCTTACCCACTACTCGTATTATTTTATCCCAAAAAATCAAATATTTTTTCTTATAGATTAAAACAAAATCCTGTGATTAAAATAATATAGTCATAAGATACATTCTAAAAGAAAATAATATCCTAAAGCCAAATGAAAATGAATTTTAAAAATTATCACCAAGGCGAAATATCTTGTCTAATTTACGGCAAGGCCATACTGAGAAGGAACTCGGAACCCACCAATCCATTTCCATATGAGTCTCGTCGAAAGACCCGTCAACTCCAACTTGACAAATACGATTAGAAAAATCGCTGAAAATACCAAGACACGGCACCGAAATGGAGTGGCTGAATCCTACGAATATTGTTTCGTTGTCCAGCCATTCTGTCTTTTCCCACCGATATCTCTTGTCGGCCTCCCCCTCCTCCACAAGCTTGAAAATTCGATAATAACCGCTATACGATCTACTTATCATCTGTATCGCTCCACTACGACAAGATCTAAATACAAATGTATCGGTGACCAAATTGTTAAACATATCGTTGAACAAATACATAATGCGCGAGACGATCATGTCAACCGAGACGATCATGTCAACCTCTGTAGTAGAAGGCAGATCCATGCGTGTATATGCGACGCTCATGAGACGTCCTCGCAAATCAACAGCGACCAACCGATCCGAGTCAAATAAAACATCGCTGAAGAGATCGAGACTCCTGTCCACATATGTCCAGGAAGACCTCCCTAGCTTGGTGAAGGCCAGGTTACGAGTGTGGCTATAGATTGCTGCGACCACGCAATCTTTGGCCACATCAGGGTCGCCGGACACCACAACCTTGGAGGCGGCGGGGTGAATAGGCGGGAGGGGGATGGTTCTACGGGACCAAGGATTAAACAAAACTAGAACGTCATCTTCATCAGCAAAAATCAACCAGCCATTACTAGATCCGCACAATCTCTTGAAATCGCAGGAAGTCAGCCAAAGGCGATACTTACAACCAATCAAGACGTTCCTCAAAAGCCAAATAGGAATTTCGTCGTCCAGGTAAGGGATCATCAGTAGGAGCAGCGGTCTGAGAGCAAGAGCCTCCTTTTCTTCTCGCTCTCTGACAACAGAAAGCCAAGACTTGCAAACCAGAGGGAAGGATCGATACTCACGATAGGATGCAACCTTATCCAAAACGATGAGAAGCAGATCACTGGGAAGGCCTGCCCAGTCTCGCAGATGAAAACCCATTGCACCCAAAACAAACTAGACAGACGATTGGATTGGATTGGATGCCTCCGGTTGTATGTATCGTGTCATTAAATACTCACGGCACATTGGCTGTGCAATTTCTGATTCACATCTGATTCAATATCTATCAAAATCTTTTCTATCTCACAAAAAAAAATCAAATCAAATTATAATCTAATATATGTCAAGATCTATCAGGCTTACCGGAATTCTTGGGGCAATTAGAAAATATTCGCTCAGAAATTACCCAAATCGGATCTGAGGAGGAAGTGGCCGTTATGTGTTTTTATTACATGTCCCAGGAAACTGTCTCAGTTGAGAGCTTACTGTATGAGAAGAGGTGAGAGAATGCACAAATAATGACATCTTATATGATTTATTGCTGGCAAAGCATCCATCCCCGTCATTGTCTAAGCCTCTTCTTTGTGCACGTTGAAGATAATCTTCTCGACTCATTTTTTTTTTCCCAGGCTGCCTCTTTGATGTCCCTCCCAAAGGACAAAAGGGTAAACTAGCTGTTGCTACTAATCTAATGTCATTGTTCCATCTTCGGTAAAACCTACCCTTTTTACTTCCCTTTCAAGAAGTTCATACATATTGGAGGGTGAACTTTGGCCAGTGCGAGAATCGACGACGGGAGGATCCACAACCCATCCCCGCATATCAAACCTGATGCTATCGCCGGCACCATTAGTTCCGCCTTCTTGTTGTTTAGCTTGTTCCACACAAACACGACCAGGCTGCCGACGCACATGTCGATCGCAAAGTAAGCACCCACGAGAAAAGGCGCCGCCATGGCCATGGGAAGTGGCACCCATTTCCCTATTGCATTCGGAAGCAAGTCTCTGGTTAAGTTTGCTGCCAGGGCGAAAGCAAAAAATCCATAGCTGATCTGCAAGCAATTGTGGGGAAGTGCCGAGAACCCCTCAACTCCCAAGATCGCCATGTTCCTGTAAATGACTGCATACGGGGCTTTGTACTCTCCATCTGGGTCTCCGATGTTAAAGGCCCTGTAGAACAGGAAGAAGGTAAGAGGAGCAATGACGCATCCGAGTGCCGTCCCGATTGCCTGGCTTAGAAGCATCGACCGAGGTGAAGTCAATGTCAGATGGCCAGTCTTGAAATCATGCATCAGATCAGAGGAGATGGACACGATAGACTTGATGAGGCCACAGCCCACCAGCCCGGCCATCACACCTGAATTGTTCCCTGATATGGCTGCAAGAACAAAGAGCGCAACCTTCCCATAATTGAAGGCCATGTTCATATCGGTGAGGCCAGCCCCATACGCATTGCAGAATCCCAGGCATGGAGCTAGAACGTACGCAACAAGGACATAGTACCACTTTAACTCTGGAAACATTAGGGGGATCACAATAATTGAAATGACCGAGAAGAAGATATATCCGATGCACGCCAGTTTCAAGGGGATGCCCTCTCGCATAAAAACTTCATTTCGTTTAAGTTCACAGGGAGTTTGGTCTGTATCTACAGGAACTGTAATGCAAAGAGAAGACCCTGGTTAGATTTGCATCGATAGAGACAAAGCCAGCTGAAGAATCTCTAAATCAGTAGAGAAATAAGTCGACGAATGCATAAGAAAAATGATATTCTGGACATGAAAATGAAAAATACGACACAGAATTCATCCTCACCCACCTGATTTGTTGTTTCTGTGTTTCAATCTGGAATAGATGTTCCAAGCGGTGAAGATAAGTATTTTGAGGAAGTGGTATAAGCCGTCTCCGAGTATGAGTGAAATAGAAATAAATACCTGCCAATGATTTGCATTAATATGGGCCAACGCCTTAGACTATTCACATATGATCATGAAACCTAAAAGCCTTGCCTTGTAACCATTGAGACTCTTCATACTGCTTTGAGGTAATGACGCAGGGAACCAATCTCCTTTACGTTTTCCAATAAGCGGCCACATCAGTCCCCATGAGAGGACCGCACCGAGGAGCAGAGACAAGTTTACGAGGTGAGAACAGATCATTCCTGCTCCTATGTATGTCATACTGAAGTCAAAGTAGAACCTGACAAAAGAAAAAAAAAATTATTCGACCGAGAGATTAAGTGAAGGAACCATTGTAAACAGAGAAGCATATTAGGGAAACATGAGGCCGCACGAATTTCTCCAAGCTTCCAAGCCGAACGTCGGGAACTGCGAAAATCCACACTGAGCTCCACCCGAATAGAACCACTGGAAGAATGCCCACAGGAAGCTGAAGGAGAAACTTTTCAGGAAACCATGCACCTGCTTCCTGCAGATTATTGGATTTAACAAGTATGACCCAATTGAGGAGATAAAACAGTAAAGATTGGTGGGAAAACATGTATACATACTTGGCCATCTTGTCTCCTTTTGGCGTATGGAATCCATTGATAAGAACAGCCGTGGCGGTTCCGCTAGGATAGGATAGCTTGTAGTCTATTATCATTATCTGTCAAATCCAGAAACCACAATCAGCAGTCCTAAACCGATCAATTATGTCTCATGAATCGTCTTAGTAAACACAATACAGGACTAATCGAGCGCCTTTTGGGTAGATCTATTACCTTTCTCAAAGGAACCAAGGCAAGCAAACCAACAAAACTGCTAACGAATAGAAAACCAGTCATCCAACCAATTCCAGGTTCCTTGATGCTTTCAGGGCTATTGCCAGGAGTGTCAAAACCAGCTAGCAAATACGTCTTCCTGTTCAGAGCGAGCAAATAAGACCCAAATCCACCTGTTTGATAGCGAATCGGCATAGTCAGACAACTATATATCTTCAGCCAGTGAGACCGATGAAAGGCAATTCCCTACCTCCAACTGCAATGCTATAGCATGCCACTGCACAAGTCTGTATCACAGTGTTCTCCTGTCGGGTAAACGGCATCGACACGATTCCCGCCTTCTCCAGCAGCTTAATCCAGGACTGCAGGAACACGAAAGCCAAAAGGGCGACTGACACGTTGAGGTTCGGGACGAGGCCTGTGGTGAGATTCAGCTTCATTACTATCACGCTGTAAATGATTCCAATCACTAAACTCGCGAGGATTCCCCGGACTGTGATCTGCTTCATCCACGGGGCCATCCTTTTCACCTCTTCCAGCTTATGGTCCGCCACCTCGGAAATCCCCTCCTCATGGTGTTTCGCCGCGTCTGGCGGCGTATCTTCGATATTCTTGCCCCCCATTTGATTAATCAACCGCTGCTAAAAAAAACACAACAGCAAAAGCCCCAACTCAGGGTCCCAAAGTGCAGTGCATTGCAGTTTGTCGATGCAATCCATACTTTTATACACGACGATGGTCAAAAATGCAGAAACACAAATTAATACCGAAACCGACTCACTACTCGAGAGGATTCTCTTGCCTTTCTACCTTTTTCCTTTTTCCTTTTTAATGCTATGGTCAGATAAAGTCCCGGATCTCCCTCTAGTCGTCTCTGTCTATGGCCTCAGCAACGCCCAGGAATTCACACAGCCCACGCCTACCACACAGCGCACGGCTAGAAGACAACAAAAACACCAATCCCCCTCAAAAGAAGTTAACTCTGCCAGCGATGATCATCCCACGATCGGAGCATTCAATGAGTGACCCAAATCTGGCGGATCCCCAACACGCACACACACTCACAGCCACCACAAATACTTAATTGCAGTCCATATAAGAAAAGGCCAAGGTCCCAAATTTATACAAAACCAAAACCAGGAACCGGGTAATTGTGGCACGAGCAGATTAGCCTGCCCGTAAGACATCACGGGACATGCAGTACAAGAATGCACATAGTGAGCAAGTAGTACGAGTAAATTAAAGGCTGGGCCTTTTGCAGTAGTACAACAACCTGTTTAAACCCCCAAGACATAAATGGAAGAGTGGGGGGAGGGCATCGTTTTCCCATTTACCCACAAATGTCTGGCGAGGATTAAAACATCAGATTCGTGGGATTTGATCCCTCCCTCTTCTTCCCCCACTTAGGACCGCTATTGGGAAAAAGCAGTGGTGGCAGCCCGCGTTCAAGTATTCAACGAGCGTGAGTAGTGGTGGTGGGGGGATAGAGTTCCTGATGTGAAAGGAGGAGGCAGCTGGTCTTCTCTTCAACTTGGCTGGGACTACACGGAGAATAAGGCGGGTGGGATGGGGATCGTAAGACGTGGGATTTTTATCCACGAGTCAACGCCAAAGACAGCGAGGTGTGTGAGTGTGTCGGTTTCATTTCATCTGACTCGTTTCGTCGTTTCTCGATTTTTGAAATATTTTTCTTACTAGACAAAAAAAAAAAGGGAACATGTTAACTGGGAGAATGTGATAATTTCTGGGCAATTAATTGAGCATCGCCGGCGCTAATTTCATATAAAGTAAGTATAATAATCGCAATAAATAAATAAATATGAGTGAATTTGACTTTTAAATTTTTAAAATTAATCTAATGAAAAACAAAGTCGGATAAGAAAATTAAAATTCAATATGCAAAAAAAGTCTAAAATTTCTATTATTTCAAATTCGTACTAATTATGTTTTCTAACCAGGAAATTATTAATTTACGAGAAAACACAATAAGAATTTATGTTACTTATAAAATTTATTCTCACAATATTAATAAGTCTATTTCATTAATGTTTTCTTCTAAAATTTATCCCTTGAGTTTAAATTAAAATAACATATCACTGAAATTTATCCACAAGACAAAATAAGTAATCATCTAAAACAACGTAAAAAGAGTTCAGAAAGTTTAACCAATCACTTTTGGGAATACAGATCAATCCCTTCTCCGTTCCGTGATCTTTTTGGAAAATAGAATCTATCCCCCCTTTATGAAGAAGATCTTTCCTTTTTAAGTTATCAACCGGGCAAGAATAATCACTTTTAACAGGCTTCGAACAAGTTCTTGCTCCCATTCAGACACACACACACACACACACACGTGTTCTTACAGTCAAAGACCGGACCAGATCAGACCCAACCCCAACCCAAGCAGTCAGTTCAGTTTGATTCGGTTAAAACTGGGAAGTACAACACAGTTCGATCTCGACCCGAACCAAAAATAATGGTGTCCAACAAACATTCCCGCTCCCGCTCCGCAACCCGATTACGACATTTCTATGGAGGAGGAGGACCGCTGTAATAATGAATGGCAAATGAATTGCCAACAAAAAGAAGGGATGGAAAAGTCAACACCACCCCCACTAACATCCATAGTCAATGCCACCGTTTTTAAATTCCCACCTTTCCAAATTCATGCTAATCCCCAAAATTTGACTAAATGCTATTATTCTCTGTGGCCTTTCTTAAGACAAGGGGCAACCCTTTTTCATGAAGGATAATTAAAATGTCTTTCTCGTACAGTAAAAGAAGGGGGATTCCTTGTCTTGTTTTTAAGCTTTTTTGGGTGATTATGAAATGAGTCCCCCCTTCACTTCTCTTTTCATGGGGTTGCTGTCATCTGTCTGTCTACATATTTAAGGATGCCACCATGAGTGAGTGGTGGTGGTGGTGGTGTCCCAGCTTTGGAAAAGGACGATGGATTGTGAAAGCAAAGTGGGCCAAAAAGAGAAGATGTCAGAGGCCGAGAAGAGAATCTAATGTCTGCCTGCCTGCCTGCCTAGTTCCAACCCAATACAACAGAACACATTCAACTCCCTCGTGTTTGTTCCTGGACAAAGTTAGATTATAAGCAATTGTTTGTTTCATGGTGATATGAGAGATTTTTTTAATGATACGGAATATGGGAAAGACTGGTCCCTGTTCCAGCCGACCTAGGGACAAAGTTGGCGTGCTCTTCAATGTTCCTTCTTTGTATGTGCATCACCGGCACACCAATTCCTCCCCCACCAAATCTCTCCGACTGACTTCTCTGACCCATCCCCCCCCCCCAAGAAAAAATCAACCATCAAAACCCAAACCCATCAAGCATATCAACATCAACACGAACCTTGAAGGGGAAGTGGACAACTTTGCCCATTTCTCTCCTGCTCATACTGAATCAAAAAGGAGGGGGGCGGGGGGGTCTCCACCAATCCAATCAATCATTGTTGTCCTGTTTCTTACAAGTCACTGGATGGGGTTTCCTCCTTAATGAGTTAACTACAAGAACCGAAAACAAATCATTGTCAACACGTTTAACCTCGTTTTCAAAGCTTTTGACACACTTGAGAACAAACCACAAGCAAAACCAGTGATGGGTCAATAGATATAATTGATGTTAGGCCACCACCACCACCACCGCCACCACCTTCCCCTTCCGCTGCCTGCCAATAAAGACTCCCTCCTCTTACTCAACAAGGGGGGGGAATCAAGTCTCATTCCTTGACCAGTTAGAAACCCAGTGCTCTTATTTCTTTGTCTGTCTATATTTTTCTGACCAATTATTAACGGGTTGCCCGGATTGAACTCGTCTCTCTTCAGACCTTTCTTCGTCTCCATCTTCATCTCCAACCCAACTCAGTTCAATTCAATTGCCAGAATTTTCATCCACCCCAATATATACCCATAAACTTGCCGAAGATTTTTGTTCCAACCCCACCTTTTTTATTTCTTTTTGTTGTATTTCTCCCCGGCCGGCCATGATTCCGGATGTCGAACTCGCCCTCTGTCTCGGGATCCTGCCGGCGTTGGTGGTCGCCCGTCTCTTGTACAAGACCTCCGCCCTTCGTATCCTCCTTAAGTTTCTCCAGTCCTTGGAGGAGAGATGTTACTTGTGCCAGTCCTACAAGGTCCCTCAGTTTGATGAGAATTCTCGAGAGAACCAGCTTTACCGGAAGGTTTCGACGTACCTCGAATCCCTCCCGTCTCTCGATGACTCTGACTTCACCGACCTCGTCTCTGGCGCCAGGCCGAACGATGTGGTCCTTCGCCTGAGCCGTAGTCAGGTCGTTCGCGACAAGTTTATGGGCGCAAGGTTGTCGTGGACGAACGAGAGGGCTGAGGAAGGCTTGGAGGGACGTGCGTTCGTGTTGAAGATTAGAGGGAAGGATAGGAAGAGGATACTGCAGCCGTATCTGCAGCATATCTTTCAGGTCTCGGATGAGATCCAGGAGAAGAGGAAGGAGGCGAGGCTGTTCGTGAATTTGGGAAGGGGCGGTTCTGCTGCCGATGGAGGCAGGCAGTGGGGATCGGTCCCGTTGTCTCACCCCGCGACGATGGATACGGTCCTCATGGATGTTGACCAGAAGAACAAGGTCAAGGCAGACCTCGAGCAGTTCCTCAAGTCGAAGCAGTACTATCAGAGGCTCGGGCGTGTCTGGAGGCGGAGCTACCTGCTTCACGGGGCTCCAGGAACAGGGAAGTCGACCTTTGCCGTTGCCATGGCCAAGTTCTTGGGGTACGACGTCTATGACCTCAATCTGTCAGGGGTGAGGAACGACTCCGACCTGAAGGCTCTGCTGATACAGACGACGAGCCGGTCTGTTATCGTGGTGGAGGATCTCGACAGGTTCTTCTCAACGGCCTCAGGGACCAGCGCGAGTGTCTCCGGTGTGCTAGATTTCATGGACGGAATCGTGTCGTGCTGCAGGGAAGAGCAGATCATGATCTTCACCATGACCTCGAGGGAGGGGGTAGATGCGGCGGCTATAAGGCCGGGCCGTATCGACGTCCAGATAAACTTCCCATTATGCGACCTCGCCATGGTGAAGGCCCTGGCGGGAACATACCTGGGAGTGAAGGAGCACAAGCTATTCCCTCAGGTGGAAGAGGCGATCCAGGCTGGACCGGGAATGAGTCCAGCCCACGTCGGGGAGCTCCTGCTCGCGAACAAGGGCTCCCCGAGCAGGGCGTTGAAGGCAGTCATAGGGGCGGTGCAGCAGGCGCAGGTGGAGGCACGAGGCAAGGGGGAAGGGGCAAAGGCGGGGGAGAAGCTGACGGGGAGCAGGTCGGGGAGGTCGACCGACGAGTCGGGGGATTCGGGGTCGTTGTTCTGCAGGGAGAGTGTTCATACGGTTAGGGAGTTCAGGAAGCTTTACGGGCTGTTCAAGCTCGGGAGCAGGCGGAAGGACGACTCCATGGACTTGGGCTCTATCGACCTCAAGGAGGCCCTCACCGACAAGAACGACGGCCCAAAGTAGGCCCATTTAATATTTTCGGCCCAATAACAGGAAAACGAATGGCCTCGGTTGTAGTTAATCTTCTTGTATCATGGACATAATTATTGAAATTTTTTTGTATAATTAATTCATCTATTTATTTTTTAATTTAATTTAATTTAATGGGGTGTTCCTCCACTTGGATGGCAACATAAAATTTATGCGGCCCAATTTGTCAACAATTGGGCCTAAATCCTAAAAAAGGCCCAGTTATACAATCGTCGATTTTGTACTTGGCAAAATACAGTCCGTCTTGGTTCCCCATCATAGAGCACGGACGACGATATGCCCCGTCAAATATGTCCGCGGGAGATTGAATCTCTTCCAGCGCGTAATACGGCAAGTGCCACTGCATGTTGTTTTACGCCGCCATGGGCGTGCGCCGGGAGTTCTCTACGATCATCTCCATGGTCCACGATTTGTTCGATTAATTTTCGGGTTACACGAGGAAATATTACTCACATTCCACATAATAACATTGAGGTACCCCCAACACATGGGACTGTTTTATTATTTGCTATGGATAGATTGCTCAGGACGGTCAGGCAAACTCGGAAATCTTATCTGCGGTGAAATGAGCACGAGAGCGGCCAATGAGCAAAAGGATATGCCGAGGCGTCTACTGTTCTTTGACTTGAAGGACAACCTTTCCTATGTTGGAGCTAGAGAAGAGGGACAGCAGGCCCTCCAGGAATCCTTCTATGCCGACATACATCTGGTTCTTCGACTTGACCTTCCCTTCCTTGAGGTAGTTCCCCATCTGGGCGGTGAACTCCCCGAAATTGTCGAGGTGCGATCCCAGCATGATCCCTTCCATCCTCACCTCTTTTCCCACAGCATTGAGCAGATTCATCACCTCTTTTCTGGATGGACGTTAACTAATCGTAATTCACCTGGTTATACTGAGAAATCATGCCGCAGAGGGGGATCCTCGCATACCGATTGACATGGCGCAGCACGGCTTAGAGCATCCTGCCGCCCACGTTATCCAGGTATACGTCGATTCCGTCATGGAAGTATCTGGAAGAGAAATCGTCAGCGAGGTCAGCGCATAATCTTATGTACACAATGGAGAGAATGAAGTATCATTTTGCTGAAACAGCGTCGAGACTCATCTTGCTTAAGGTGGCATCGTAATCGGTTTCCTTCTTGTAATTGAAGGCGTCGTCGTACCCGAACTCCCTCTTTAGGAGATCGACCTGAAAACAGAGTGAAAGGCTTTGATTTATCCTGATTAAATGTTCCTTGGGTAATCCACATATACCATGTCGTCGGAACCGGTGCTGCCGACGACCCTACAGCCTCTGAGCTTGGCCAGCTGACCTGCATAAATCCCGACTCCCCCAGCAGCTGCCGATATGAACACATTGGAACCTTCCTTTGGGCAAGCTAGTATCTCCATCGCAATCCATGCTGCAAACCCGGGAACTCCTGCACACACACGAGTCAATTCCATTGGGGAAGTTTCGCTCAGCAGCTAACATTAACAACTTATATTAGAATGTCAACAACTCCGGCAATGCCGGACCTTTCCATTAAATAACACAAATACTAAAAAATAACTCCATGATTGTTAACTTTTGACGGGGTTTTAGGCAACTTGAATCACAAAGATTAACCATGCAACAGATAAAGTAACTTGCACCAAGAACCAGTTCTCCTGCACTAGAGAATAAGGTATGGAAGAAAACAATGATGGCTGAAATCAAGCAGTTGTCAAATCAAACAACTCTAAATTCAGAATCATGACCTAGGTACTTCTATAAGCAAAGATTTTGGGAAACATTCACGCATACATACATGCCAACTGAAGACAAGAACCAACAAAAGGCACAACAATGAAAGTAATAACACGGTTGCAAATAGATGACCACATCCCTAATAGCCCATTTGGGCTCCGAAATGGAATTCTGAATTGAATGGAATGGGAAGGGAGAAAAAAATTATAGTAATTAGGAAGGAAATTGCTTAAGTGTGTTTAGTTCAAGCATGAAGAGGAGTAGAGGAAGAGAATTGAATGAGGAAGTGGACATTCCCTATCATAAGCTAGGGAATGCCATAAAAAAAGGAATAAAATGAGATAGACAAAGAAAAAACAGTAGGATTATTAGTCAATTACATTCATTCCTCAAATCCATGAACCAAAGAAACCATAAGAGGATTTTCACATGCACTTGGGGAGAAATGGTAACCTAAACATGGTAGGTCAGGAGAAATATGACTAGTCTGAGATGGCTAGAGCACAAGTTTAGAAGTCAAGAATACGAACATATGCAGGATGCATCGTACAACTTGCCAAATTACACGCCAAAATTATCAGAAAAAGAAAAACAAGATTCACAGTTGCACATGACATGAACACAATACTCCCTAAAACTAAAACCAACGTTCTCTTGTCGATGTCAGGGACGTCGCTCTTCTCAGCCCTTTCAACAATAACCTGTGAATAAAATTCAATCTCAATCACATAATAAACAAGCAAAACGAGAAGGGTAATCATCAACAAAAACAGAACCAATTAGCGTACAGAAATATACCGCAAGGGGTTTCTCATCATTTTATACCCCCAACCAACCATCTTTCACATTTCATCGAAAATTTCACGGCGGGAGGGAGAAAGCTATGAAAATCGAAATCGAAAAATCGAACAAAATTCTATTCAGCTCCGGCGTGCATTGTATAACAATTGCAGAAAGTTTCAGGGCGCTGCATTTTCCTCAACGATAGCGACTGACGGGGCAGGTGCCTCGCTCTTGACCAACCTAACGCCCCTCTCCGCAACGAGCTTCTTTTTCGTCAGGCACCGCGGTCCCTCTCCGCTACAAGCCCTTTCGTTGAAAGTCTCTAAAAGGTCTCTGACGTCTCTAAAAGGTCGCAATCACCATGAACCACCGACGGCCACTCAGGTATCATGTTCCTTGTTTCAATGTTTAGTTTTTCTTATATATTAGAAATAGTTTGCAATCACCCTCACCCACCAACAGCCGCTCTCATATCTTGTTTCTTATTTCAATGTTTAGTTTTACTTGCATGTGTTTCTTGTTTCGGGGGGTTTAATCGATCTTTTTTTCGTTGAATGGTAGGTGTAATAGCCCAGACCACCGCCACAGGATATTGTCCGTTTTGGGCCTCGCCCGCACAGTTTCGTTCTTCACGACCGAACACATTGACCTGAAAACGCATCTAGTGAGGAGAGGTCTCATAGCCTATATAAGGCATGCTTCGTTCTCCTCTCCAATTGATATGGGACTTCACAATCCATCTCCCTTGGGAGCCCAGCGTCCTCTCTAACACACCGATCCGGTCCCTGGCTCTGATACCATCTGTAATAGCCGAGACCACCGCCACAGAATATTGTCCGCTTTGGGCCTCGCCCGTACGATTTTGCTTTATGCGACCCCACGACTGGTGCCTGAAAAAGGTGTCCTGTGAGGAGAGGTCTCCACAGCCTATATAAGGTCTGCTTCGTTCCCCTCTCCAACCGATGTGAGACATCACAATCCACCCCCCTGGGAGTCCAGCGTCCTCGCTGGCATACCGATCTGGTCCCTGGCTCTGATACCATCTCTAACATAGGACGCGTTTTCTGGCCGATATGTTCGGTCACGAAGAACAAAACCGTGCGGGCGAGGCACAAAGCGGACAGTATCCTATGGCGGTGGTCTGGGCTGTTAGAATAGGCGAATGGTGTTGAACGCTCTACGGAATTTCCACCTTGTAAGGGCTCGTTCTAATGTCGCCATGTATGGAGATGATTTGCCCGACGACAAATTGGAGGATCTCCTAGCTCCGTGGTACGCTGAAGGTGAACCAGGAGGGTAAGACATCTGGCTTTTCATTGCCAAGAGACTGGAAGTTATGGGATATCCAAGAACTGCCAAAAGAATCCTCGGCGAAGTCCTAAACGTGTTTCAGAATGAAAACCTACGGTCATGGGTTGAAATGACTGGTAAATACCGACTGGACGGCTATCCCAGTACTGCCACTGCCATTGAAGAGGTTATTCGTGAATACATCAGCCTGACGTTGAGGTGATGACGGCGAAGCGTGCTTAGAAATAAAAAAATTTTGCGAAGATACATTCTAAAAATATTAAATGAGATCATGTGAGATGGGACGCGCGACCCATTTTAGGACGTAGCAAAAGAACAAAAGGACGTGTTTTCGGGCCGATGTGTTCGGTCACGGAGAACAAAACCGTGCAGGCGAGGCCAGAAGTGGACAATATCTTGTGCCGGTGTTCTGGTCTGTTACAGATGGTATCAGAGCCAGGGACCGGATTGGTGTGCCAGCGAGAACGCTGGACTCCCAAGGGGGATGGATTGTGATGTCCCACATCGGTTGGAGAGAGAAACGAAGCAGGCCTTATATAGGTTGTGGAGACCTCTCCTCACAGGATGCCTTTTTCGGGCACCAGTTGTGGGGTCGCGTAAAGCAAAACCGTGCGGGCGAGGCCCAAAACGGACAATATCCTATAATGGTATCAGAGCTAGGGACCGGATCGGTGTGTCAGGGAGGACGCTGGGCTCCCAAGGGGGATGAATTGATTAAACCCCCATGAAACAAGAAACACATGCAAGGAAAACTAAATATTGAAACAAGAAACATGATATGAGAGCGGCCGTCGGTGGGTGAGGGTGATTGCGAACTATTTCTAATATACAAGGAAAACTAAACAATGAAAAAAGGAACAAGATACCTGAGCGGCCGTCAGTGGTTCATGGTGATTGCGACCTTTCAGAGACTTCAGAGACCTTTCAGAGACTTTCAACGAAAGGGCTTGTAGCGGAGAGGGACCGCGGTGCTGACGAAGAAGAAGCTCGTTGCTGAGAGGGGAGTTTGGTTGTTCAAGAGCGAGGCACCTGCCCCGTCAGTCGCTGTCGTTGAGGAAAATGCAGCGCCCTGAAACTTTGTGCAATCGTTACACAATGTACGCCGGAGCTGAATAGAATTTTGTTCGATTTTTCGATTTCGATTTTCGTAGCTTTCTCCCTCCCGCCGTGAGATTTTCAATGAAATGTGGAATATGGTTAGTTGGGGGTATAAAATGACGAGAAACACCTTGCGAAGATCTCCTTCGGGGCAGAAGAAAATAGCCCATGGGCCGGACTATATACTTGGGCTTTTCGGTCATTTTTTCTCACCTTCCTTTTCCTTCCTTCATAATTCCGTGGGAAATTCTCGTGTCGATTCGTTTAGGAGATTGAAGCGATGACGGCGAAGCGTGCCTGACATTGAGGAGATGACGACGAAGCGTGCTTAGAAATAAAAAAATTATGTGAGGATACATTCTAAAAATATTAAATGAGTTCATGTCAGAAGGGACGCGCAACCCATTTTAGAATGTAGCAAAAGATACACGTAGCAGGCCTTATATAGGCTGTGGAGACCTCTCCACACAGGACGCGTTTTCGGACCGATGTGTTCGGTCGCGAAGAACAAAACCGTGCGGGCGAGTCCCAAAGCGGACAACATCCTGTGGCGGTGGTCTGGGCTGTTACCGATGGTATCAGAGCCAGGGGTCGGATCGGTATGCTAGCGAGGACGCTGGGCTCCCAAGGGGGGTGGATTGTGAAGACCCGCATCGGTTGGAGAGGGGAACGAAGCAGGCCTTATATAGGCTGCGGAGATCTCTCCTCATAGGACGCGTTTTCGGGCCGATGTGTTCGACCGCGAAGACCAAAACCGTGCAGACGAAGCCCAAAAGGGACAATGGTTGTTAGAGTAGGCGAATGGTGTTCAACGCTCTACGAAATTTCCACCCTGTAAGGGCTCGTTCTAATGCCGCCATGTATGGAGATGACTTGCCCGACGACAAATTGGAGGATCTCCTAGCTCCGTGGTACGCTGAAGGTGAACCAGGAGGGTAAGACATCTGGCTTTTCGTTGCGAAGAGACTGGAAGCTATGGGATGTCCAAGAACTGCCAAAAGAATCCTCGACGAAGTCCTAAATGTGTTTCAGAACGAAAACCTACGGTCATGGGTTGAAATGGCTGGTCAATACCGACTTGACGGCTATTCCAGTACTGCCACTGCCATTGAAGAGGCCATTCGTGAACACATCAACCTGACGCTGAGGAGATGACGGCGAAGCGTGCTTAGAAATAAAAAAATTTTGGGAAGATACATTCTAAAAATATTAGATGAGATCATGTCAGATGGGACGCGCAACCCATTCTAGAGCGTAGCAAAAGATACACGTAGCAACCGATGACAAAATAATTATAACGTAGCAAAATATACACGTAGCAACCGATGACAAAATAATTATACTTGTGGGAATGGGGTATTAAAAAAATAAATAGATGAATTAGTTATAGAAAAAAAGGGTTAATACGGTTAAGGAGTTCAGGAAGATTTACGGGCTGTTCAAGCTCGAGAGCAGGCGGAGGGACGACTCCATGGACTTGGGCTCCGTCGACCTCACGGAGGCCCACACCGACAAGAATGACGGCCCAAAGTAGGCCCATTTAATATTTTCGGTCCAATAACAGGGAAACGAATGTCCTCGTTGTAGTTAATATTCTTTCATCATGGTCATAAATATTGAAATGTTTTTGTATAATTAATTCATATAATTAAACAAGTCTGAGCCAATGCATATAATGGGTTGGAACACTTCACCTATTTGCTAACTTTTAGGTGAAGAGATAACCCGACCACAATTTCTAATATGGTATCAGAGCCAAGTTAGTTTAGTCGGACAAAGATTTCGAACGAGAATACCCCACCCCCGGACAAAAGATTCGATGTGAGACTAAAGGGAGGTGTTGGGAATAGTCCCACACCAAATAGAAACAAGCCTAGGCCATTGCATATAATGGGTTGAGACCATTCATCTAATTGATAGCTTTCAGGTGAATGGGTAACCCCAATGCATATATAGGGTTAACACGACCACGATTTCTAACGTGGTATCAGAGCCAAGTATTTTGTTCATGTTTAGTTTTCCTTGCATATTAGAAATAGTTCGCAATCACCCTCACCCACCGACGGCCGCTCTAGTATCTTGTTTCAATGTTTAGTTTTCCTTGCATGTGATTCCTGGCTTTTCGTTGCCCAGAGACTGGAAGCTATGGGATATCCAAGAACTGGCAAAAGAATCCTCGAGGAAGTCCTAAACGTGTTTCAGAACGAGAATCTACGGTCATGGGTTGAAGTGGCCGGTCAATACCTACTGGACGGCTATCTCAGTACCGCCACTGCCATTGAAGAGGCTATTCGTGAATACATCAGCCTGACATGGCATCAGAGCCAAGTATCTTGTTCATGTTTAGTTTTCCTTGCATATTAGAAATAGTTCGCAATCACCCTCACCCACCGACAGCCGCTCTCGTGTCTTGTTTCTTGTTTCAATGTGTAGTTTTCCTTGCATGTGATTCCTGGCTTTTTGTTGCCCAGAGACTGGAAGCTATGGGATATCCAAGAACTGCCAAATGAATCCTCGACGAAGTCCTAAACGTGTTTCAGAACGAAAATCTACGGTCATGGGTTGAAGTGGCCAATCAATACCTACTGGACGACTATCCCAGTACCGCCACTGCCATTGAAGAGGCTATTCGTGAATACATCAGCCTGACATGGTATCAGATCCAAGTATTTTGTTCATGTTTAGTTTTCCTTGCATATTAGAAATAGTTCGCAATCACCCTTACCCACCGACGGCCGCTCTCATATCTTGTTTCTTGTTTCAATGTTTAGTTTTCCTTGCATGTCTCCTTGCTTTTCGTTGCCCAGAGACTTAAAGCTATGGGATACCCAAGAACTGCCAAAAAAATCCTCGACGAAGTCCTAAACGTGTTTCAGAACGAAAATCTACGGTCATGGGTTGAAGTGGCCGGTCAATACCTACTGGACAGCTATCCCAGTACCGCCACTGCCATTGAAGAGTCTATTCGTGAATACATCAGCTTGACATGGTATCAGAGCCAAGTATCTTGTTCATGTTTAGTTTTTCTTGCATATTAGAAATAGTTCGCAATCACCCTCACCCACCGACGGCCGCTCTAGTATCTTGTTTCTTGTTTCAATGTTTAGTTTTCCTTGCATGTGATTCCTGGCTTTTTGTTGCCCAGAGACTGGAAGCTATGGGATATCCAAGAACTGCCAAAAGAATCCTCGACGAAGTCCTAAATGTGTTTCAGAACGAAAATCTACGATAATGAGTTGAAGTGGCCAATCAATACCTACTGGACGGCTATCCCAGTACCGCCACTGCCATTGAAGAGGCTATTCTTGAATACATCAGCCTGACGTGGTATCAGAGCCAAGTATTTTGTTCATGTTTAGTTTTCCTTACATATTAGAAATAGTTCGCAATCACCCTTACCCACCGACGGCCGCTCTCGTATCTTGTTTCTTGTTTCAATGGTTAGTTTTCCTTGCATGTCTTTCCTTGCTTTTCGTTGCCCAGAGACTTAAAGCTATGGGATATCCAAGAACTGCCAAAAGAATCCTCGACGAAGTCCTAAACGTGTTTCAGAACGAAAATCTACGGTCATGGGTTGAAGTGGCCGATCAATACCTACTGGACGGCTATCCCAGTACCGCCACTGCCGTTGAAGAGGCTATTCGTGAATACATCAGCCTGACATGGTATCAGAGCCAAGTATCTTGTTCATATTTAGTTTTCCTTGCATATTAGAAATAGTTCGCAATCACCCTCACCCACCGACGGCCGCTCTCGTATCTTGTTTCTTGTTTCAATGTTTAGTTCTCCTTGCATGTGTTTCCTGGCTTTTCGTTGGCCAGAGTCTGGAAGTTATGGGATATCCAAGAACTGCCAAAAGAATCCTCGACGAAGTCCTAAACGTGTTTCAGAACGAAAATCTACGGTCATGGGTTGAAGTGGCCAATAAATACCTACTGGACGGCTATCCCAGTACCGCCACTGCCATTGAAGAGGCTATTCGTGAATACATCAGCCTGACGTTCAGGAGATGACGGCGAAGCGAGCTTAGAAATAAAAAAATTTTGTGAAGATACATTCTAAAAATATTAAAGGAGATCATGTTAGATGGGACGCGCAACCCTTTCTAAAACGTAGCAACCGATGACAAAATAATTATACTTGTGGGGATAGGGTAAAAAAATAAATAGATGAATTAGTTATACAAAAATAGGGTTAATACGATTAGGGAGTTCATGAAGCTTTACGGGCTGTTCAAGATCGGGAGCAGGCGGAGGAACGACTCCATGGACTTGGGCTCCGTCGACCTCAAGGAGGCCTGCATCAACAAGAAGACGGCCCAAAGTAGGCCCATTTAATATTTTCGGCCCAGAATGGCCTCGTCGTAGTTAATCTTCTTTCATCGTGGTCATAATTATTGAATTTTTTTTTATAATTAATTCATCTATTTATTTTGTATAATTATTTTGTCATCGGTTTTAATTAATTAAATAGCAATAAATAAAGTACGGGTGGGACCAGGAGTATAAGGTCACGTGACAAGCTCGTGCAGGCCGGCATTTTCGTAATATTTATTTCGTTGGTTTTTGCCGTCTTCATCTGAAAGCCAAAAACAAGAAGGAAAGAAGGGCAGAGAGAGGAGGAAATAGACAGCTGGGGATCAAGAAACGATCTTTGGAATTTCTCTCGGTTTTTCCCGTCAGCTTCAACCAGGGAGAGGAGGGCTTCGATTTCTAGGGTTCTTCCTCCGATCGATCCGCTACGGCGGCCCCCGATCCTTCTCCCTCGGAATAGTTTTGGGTCAGTCGTTTCATGTGATCGGATTGCCGTCGTTTGATTTTGGATTCGATTTTTCCGGGGCATGATCTCGTCGAAGGGGGAAGGTTTTTAGCTTCGTTTTCCTTCGGGTATTGCTCGTTCTTTGTTACTGGAATTGCAATGATTCTTCTTGCTGATTATTGGAAATTGGTTTAGGGGTTCGCCTCACCCGCATGCCCTTTGGTTTTTAGGTCGAGGAGAGATTCAGGGTGGTCATCATGGTAAGACATGATTCTCGTTCCGATGCTACCCGATCTTACTTCAGTCTGCTTCTTAGAATTTTTAGTGGGGGAATGATTTTTGACTTCTTCCTGCTTGATTTCAGAATTATCTTCTTGGAGCATTCAAGCCGGCCTGCAATATTTTCATTACCTTTAATGACGGGAAAAGCCGTAAGCAGGTAATCGCACATTGTGATTAAAAATCTTCTTGTATTACGCTTACTTGGGTGGTGGTTCCACTTACGATGGCTTCGTATGGAACGGATGCAGAGTGTTCTATTCGTTTGTGGCCACTTTCTATTTTAGGGTCCTAGAATTTTTCAGTTATTTGTAGGAGAGCATGCTTTTATGTGCACAACACCGATCTTTTTTGTTTTGACCTCATGTAGTTGTCTGTGCCATGCCTCTTTTAAATGATAGGTACCGTTAAAGAAGGAAAATGGCCAAACTGCGATAGTACCCTTATTTCAAAGCCACGAAACTATCGCCGGAAAGGTAATTCGGACTAGTTCTTCTTGACATCTAGTGTCCTAGGTGTGTTTATTCATCGAGTTAGCTTGCGTCGTAATTCATTGTCATTATTTTGTTTTATTCAAGATCTCTGTGGAGCCAATTCAAGGGAAAAAGGTTGAGCACAACGGTGTTAAAGTTGAGCTCCTTGGACAGATCGGTTAGTACTTCAGCTAGCATGACGAGAACTTTTTCTTTGAGATGACTGCCTAGCTATTTTTGTTCCCATAACTTTGATGTTATTTTAATGGAAGGAATATATTAATCTGAGATGGCATTCTCACTTTGCAGAGATGTACTTTGACAAAGGAAACTTCTATGATTTTACTTCACTTGGTGAGTTGAAGTTTTAGCTTTTCATTCTTACCATTCTCTGATCTTTTGTTTGTTAATTTCTGCTTGATAATCCTTTTTTGTAGTTCGTGAGTTGGATATTCCTGGTGAAATATATGAGAGGAAGACTTATGATTTTGAATTTTCCACTGTTGAAATGCCGTATGAGACATACAATGGGGTGAATGTTAGACTTAGGTAAGTGTTGCATGAAATTTCCACACTCGATTTTCTTTGTTGTAACTTGATATCTTATCTTTTGATGTGCAAAAAACAACATTTTTTATTATTTTAAAAAGTTGATCTTGGTTTATCTGTTGTAGGTACGTTCTTAAAGTGACAATCAACCGAGGTTATGCTGGAAGCATTATGGAATACCAGGATTTTGTGGTAATCTTTTGCAACCTGATATTATTGTGGACAGATCTTAGCTTATTTCAGACAAAATGATTTCAGCGTTTCCAGTCGTGTAAAATCATATCTCGCTGCTTGTTGCCTCCCTTGTTAGGTCCGCAACTATACACCTCAGCCATCAATTAATAACAGCATAAAGGTGTGTATTGACTTATGAATTTTTGTGTTGTGATACTTGAGATGTAAAGCGGGAAACAAGTTTTTACGTTATTTCTGCTGAACCACTAAAAGAAATTTTAATTTTTTGGATATCCTCGTTATGCAGATGGAAGTGGGTATAGAAGATTGTCTCCATATAGAGTTTGAATATAATAAGAGCAAGTGAGTATTTCCTTCTTCAGCTCTTCTTTCCTATTTTTTATGGATGAACTCCGACCCTACCATCATGTCTTGATACAAATTTTTCCTGTATGTGCTATGAGCAGACAAAATGGGGGTAGCAATTTATTACTCTAAAACAGATTGATAATGTATTAGGGCTGGATAAATAATTCCTTCATCTGTTTGTGAATGCTGCAGGTACCACCTGAAAGACGTTATTATTGGCAAGATATACTTCCTCTTGGTGAGGATCAAAATAAAGAATATGGATCTCGAGATAAGACGAAGAGAATCAACTGGGTCAGGAGCCAACACTCATGTCGAGACGGAAACATTAGCTAAGTTTGAATTGATGGATGGAGCTCCTGTCAGAGGTATGCTTCTTGAATTTCGTTTGTTCGTAGAACAGGTTCGGGTGTTGAAATAGACTTTACAAATATGCATCCGGTGGGCACAATATGCATGACCTGCTAGAGTAACCTAGCAAAATTTCCTGTTAATGTGTAGTTTTGGACTGCGGAACCATTCAATATGAGAATAGGACAGGGCAGACCACCGCTGAACCGGGTGATGGCGGTTTTGTAGTTGGCTCGTAATCCATTATAATGGGTCCAAGGCTTATACTTTTTTGCAGGTGAATCAATACCAATCAGATTATTTCTCAGTCCTTACGAGTTGACACCAACTCATCGTAATGTGAACAACAAATTCAGTGTGAAGTACTACTTAAACCTCGTTCTTGTGGATGAAGAGGACCGCCGATACTTTAAGCAGCAGGAAATCATGATTTACAGGCTGCAGGAAACTTCATCGTAACACCTACCACCAACAATTTGTAATGGGCAAAGGCTCGTGATTACACGTGGAGCCACGGATTATGAACTTGGTGTCTAGGAGGCTTTCTTTCGCCAGAGAAGAGGATCTTTTTGAAGTTCAATTATGTCCGCCTTTTCAGGATTCATTGTGGTTCCTGTAGGAGAGGATTCTCTGGTGGATTCACACGCCTAGTACAATCTACAGTTTGTTGATGGCTGACCTCGTATTTCTTGACCTGCCAAGGGAGTCGACTGTGCTGCCAAAAGCCGGGTAATCCTCGCTGGTTGCTGGTTAGGTTGTGGTAATCGAACAGGGTTCTTGATTATGCGATTTTATGGTTTCACAGACAAATGTCAGATTTTCTGATTCTGGGTTGACTGTGCCTTTTAGCTTTTTTGTGGCTATGTTGATGTCTTGGAGTGTATCTTGTGATGTTATCAGTCTTTCTGAACCAATCGAACTTTGAAATCCGCCTACAGGGCCGAGCACAGGCAACTAGCAACATCATGTTACTCTTTCCTGCGGGTCATTACAACAAAACCTCATATTACAAGGAAATACATACTCTTTCCTGCGGATTCGCTGAAATAGCACCTGCTGCGGCAAATAATTGAGGGCGTAACCACTGGAGGAGTGACGAAGTCTCGTCGAGAAGTTCGTTCTTGTCCTTGTCTTTGAATTCCCGCAGCAACGAGAGAAGACGACGGAGTTCTTCCCTTCCGTCCGTTCTTCAGCTCACAAATAGGTTGGGCTTACATTTAGGGTCCCATTCTTTGGGCCTCGCCGTTGCTTAAGGACGGACAAAGGTTTTGTCCAGAAACAGGGGGGAAGTAAACGACGAGCATGTCGTATTCGTAAGAACGCACTTGCTTGTCCGCAAGTTCCTCTTCTTTTACCACTTTCTGCGCTCACCTTGGTTTCGCTTCGCTTCCGCCGATCAATCCCACCAAACCACTCCCTAGTCCAAAGTTCTCTCGTCTTTTCTCTTCCTTCCCCTTATTTTCTCCGTTTCTACTAAAACCCATCTCGCACTTTTCCCAGTTCATCCCCTTCCGGATCAAATCAGGGTTTTTTTTTTGCCCATTTCTTGATTCCTACTTTGTGGAAGCATTGCTTGCTAAGTCAATATTTGCTGAGGTTATTAGATGGAAGCCAGATGAGGATCGTTCCTTGATCTTTTTCAGGGTAAGAAGTCTACCGTTTGTTACAGTATATTCCTAAAGAATTACTTTTTGTTGCTGGTGAGAATTGGGTTATTTCATTTCTGTCGGCGTTTTTGTCCTGTCAGGGAGCTGGTTGGGATTGTCGATTTGATGGCGGAAATTGTGGGGCCTCGGTTGTATTGCTGTTATAGGTGCCGTAATCATGTTTCCTTTCACGATGATATCATATCAAAGACTTTCCAGGTGGGTGCGTCTTTTGTGCCCTTGATGATGTTGAGGGACGAAGATTTTTTTGTTCTCGTTGGTTGAAATGAGTTTCTGCCTGGCAACTTTGTTAAATGAACGGATAGGTTGAGCTAATGTGCTAGTACTTGATTGGACTCGGTTGTTTGGCTTCGTAGAGTGTGCTTGCGGGCAAGTGTTAATGGGTTGCTATTCCTTGGGGGGATTTTGATTTCGTTTCGGGCCTTCCCCTGCTTTGAATTTCTTGATCCTCAAGTAACATCGGGCGCTCTGAGTTGGGTGTTCTGTTTTTATTCCAGGGAAGGAATGGAAGAGCTTTTCTGTTTTCTCATGCCATGAATGTCACCGTTGGTCCGAAAGAGGATAGGAATCTTCTCACTGGCCTTCACACTGTTGCGGATATCTCTTGTGCTGATTGCAATGAGGTGTTGGGATGGAAGTATGAGAGAGCTTATGAAGCCTCACAGAAGTACAAGGAAGGGAAGTTCATCCTGGAGAAAGCTAAGATTGTCATGGACGACAATTGGTAGAGTGTCGCCTGTACTCTGTGATTCATCATCAATCTCCCAGATGGTGAATATTGGCTATGCCCGCAATGTAAATATCCCTTACTCCATTCGGAAGTTTTGCGTGGCGTCTCTTGTGTCTCTTGCCTTCTATTCTTTCCACACCCTCTGGCGGGAACTGTTTATAAGAAGGATTGTGAATATTTGTCACATTTGTCTGAAATGACCGCAGAATCTATCTGCTGGTACTCTGCAACTTGTCCAAATCATTGTCATCTTTATTTATGAATGAAGCATGCCGGTGTTGTCTTTGTTAATAGTGTATTAAAGATATAAAAAGTAGCTGTTTGTGTTGTTTGGCATTATTGCCTTGTCAAGGCACACTGCTTACATTGTATTGGCAATTCGATTGCGGGCAATATGGATTTGGTGGCGGTGAAGTGGGGTACATGTTTTCTCCAGTTTATTATCAAGTGGGGTACATGTTTTCTCCAGTTTATTATCAGCCTTATCGAGAATGAAAACCGAGACAGATCAACTTAAATGTTGTTTGTCAGCAATCCACCAGGGTAGTGGGAAATATCGGGGTCAGAATGTAGGATGCTTGATAGAGGAAGCAAGCATACAAGAAAAAGGTGGGAATCCGATTCGATTGGTGGGGGTCTTATAATCTTCGCCCATCTTTTTTTTCTGAAATGTTGCTACTATTTTGACTTTCTATATGTAATCTTTGAAGCCAGACAAATATGCTTGGGAGGGTCTCCCCTTTAATTGGTGATTGTTCTTTTTTATCTTAAATATCTATCTGGCTACCCCAGGATCAATCTCGATAGGTAAAAGCTATTTTTTTGCGTAATTTGCCCTTTCAACTCAATGTAATGTTCAGTCCATGGCGGCAGGACAATGATACCTGCTGAAAGTACCTGCATTTGGTTAGGACCCTTCTTTTTCATCCCAAACCGCGTTTCAGGATCTTTGTATCGATATCTCAGCAAGAAACCCAACGATCGATCACCGTGTTCCGTGATCTCAGAACCAGGTATTTCCTTCAGAGATTGTAGTGCCGTCGGCAACATTCTGTTATGGCATCACAAGCGATGGTCCCTGGGTTCCAGAAAGCATGGTCCCTCGAGTGACCGGATCTCCAAAAGCTTTCTTTGCGTAGGATGAGAGCAACCCATACTTGCAGGACTTTCTTTGGCTGCCATCCGGGTGGACAAATTCCTTTCACATGTTTTCGAGGGACATCTCGGTGCCGCATCTCCCACATGTCAATGACAACATGGTCGCAGAGAACTTGTACTAATGATAATGTCTCGGCATCCGGTCAGGTTGAGTAAGGTGCGTTGCGGTGGCTTTTGAGTTGGACCAAGTATGGGATCTTACGAGGGGAAATGATCCTGTCAATGTCCAAACAACTGCATGCGGGGAGGTGGAAAAGGAGTATAGTTTGGGAGCCAGTGTTGCCCCAAGTGCAAGAAAGGCTTACAGCACAAAAGTCAAAAGATGGACGTCCAAAATGGTTAGAGATGTAAACGACACAAATCTGAGAAGTGGGGTTTGATTTAATCATAAACAGCAACACTCAAGAGAGGAGGAGCGGCTAGGGATGAATTTGTGTAGTGAGGAACAGCAAAAGAAAAGGGAAAAGGGCAAAGTGATGTTCGCTTTTGAGTTCAATTCGAGGTCGAGAAAGGAATCTCGATCCCACTAACAAAGCTAAAAGATCTTTTCTAGTGGAACACAGCATAAAAAAGACAACAACAGTGTGATCCCATCGAGGAGGAAAAGATAATCAAAGTTCGACATCTTCCCTCCACCCTCCCACTAAAACATGTTGTTCCTCCTCTGCATCCCCACAATCCCATGTTTTATGATTTAGTAAGGAGGCAAAACAAGGTTTGATTTATTCTGATCCATCCTCTTAAGATGTTCGGATTCATGGTTTGTAAACAGATGAGCTTCAGACACTTCTAACTACTTAAAAGCTCTTTGTGGGGATGAACCGTCCACAATGCCATTACCGATGGGCTACGTTTCTCGCGGCTTCTTCGTCGGCCAAAGGCAAACGCATGGAACCATAATGAAATAAAAAGGAGCAGATAGCATGCATATGCTTTATAACAAAGCTTTCTACTATGCCTTTTTCCCTTTAAGACCAGCATCCCCTCCCTTTGAAAGTCTTTTGTTCCCCCACTACCTCCACTTATTTTCCTTCTCAAACACACCACTGACCCTCTCTCTCAGCCTTCTCTCTTTTCTCCACCTTCTTCTTCTTCCTCCTCCTCCTCTTCATATCCTTCTCCTAAGTGAAAGAGAAGCACCCTTAGCTTTTCAATCACCCTTTGCCCCCCCCAAACCCCCTTTGTGGTTTTCCCCTTTTCCCTTTGGCTCTTTTATCCATGGATGCTTCTCAGTGGACTCAGGTACCATCTCTTCTTCCTCTCCCTCTACCTTTTTCACCTTTCTCCACAAAAGCAAAGACAACTTTCTTCTTCTTCTTCTTCTAATCTCCCACCCCTCCTTTTTTTTGCCTCTTTTTTTGACCAGTGCTTTTTATGTCTTTATGTTTCTGGTGATTGATTAGGGGTCGTTTCCAGGCGATATTAAGCCGCACATGGGAAGTTCTAGACAGCAAGCACCACTGCATCAACGAGAACAACAACAAGAGAGGAAGACCGTGCAGCCACACAAGGACCAGGCCTTGAATTGCCCGAGGTGCAACTCCGCCAACACCAAGTTTTGTTACTACAACAACTACAGCGCCTCTCAGCCCAGGTACTTCTGCAAGACCTGCCGAAGGTATTGGACTGAGGGCGGGTCCCTTAGGAACGTCCCGGTTGGTGGGGGATCACGAAAGAACAAGAGGTCCTCTTCGTCGGCGTCGGCATCGACTTCAGGATCGAAGACAAAGCTCCCTTTGGAGCATCATCATCAGCAAGACCAGGACCAGAACCCCAGAATTATCCACCAGGGCCAGGATCTCAACCTGGCGTTCCCCCCACCGTCCGATCATGACCGGGACGAAAACCCTAAATCTCCCTCCATAGACCTTCTCAAGGGGAACAGCGGGATTTCCTCCATGGTCCTCAGCCTGGGATCCTTCATGCCTTCCCTGCCGATCCTGGAGACGAGCACGAGTTACTCTGCAGGGTTCCCTTTGGTGGAATTCAGGCCAAGCCTCGGGTTCCCAAACTCTGATGGCTTCGAGAACAGCTACGGAAGCCTTCAGGGCTTGCAAGAGAGTAGTTCTACCGGTGCAAAGCTGTTCTTCCCGGTGGAGGATTTGAAACAGGTTCCTGGCCCATCACCAAGCAACAGCACCAATCATCATCACCATCATCATCAGTTCGATAATAACAGGCCGCAGGGCGACCCTAGTGGGTATTGGAACGGTGTTTTGGGCGGAGGTTCCTGGTAAATCACCGAGAGTATATCATTATGCAGACCAAGTCGCATGGGAAATGATACTGGTCCATTCAACGCGAGGAGGCCTTGGATGGCATTGTACGGGACTAATGGCATGCTGCATCATTGGAGTTCATCGCTAACTTCAATGGCGATTGACCCTTAATAGCTTGGTTTGAGTTTATTTTTTCCCAAGTCATATATTAGGGTTACTGGCTCTCATCTTCTCACGGTGTTTTGTATTTTCTTGGGTTTTTTTTTCCTTAAACAATTTGTTTTACATCTTTCCTTAGTAAATATTAATGATATATATCATTTTATGATATTTACTTTATTGGGTTTGGATTATTCATATTTTGGATGTCCTTTGAGAGAGCAAATGGTAGGAGGGATACATAGAGATTGAGATGAAATGAATCACGGAATGATAATCATCGATCCCTACCCAGAATCTCCAACCCTTTTCATTTTCTTTTTCTTTTCTTTCAACTTTTTACAGATGGCAATGCAAAATGCTTTATACCAAGTCAGAGGGAAGTCGGGTCTTATCCGCGAGACCAATCTTGATAGATGAGATTAGAAAGTCCCTTTTACAGATTCTTCTTCCTACTTCCTCTTCCTCTTTCACAGACATGGGAAGAAGGAATTTCTTTCAGTAAAATTTGATATCTCAAATTATAAGATGGATCAAAGCAACAGTGCTGCCTTATATATATATATATAATGTGCTATTGACCCCATCCATCCCCGACTTTATTCTCCCCCACATGGGGAGTGGTGGGGTGGTGATTCCTCTTTGGAATTACAGAGAGAGAGAGAGAGAGAGAGAGAGACGAGACACACCGGGACATCATGATGCTCGTGATGGATGTGTTGCAGCCTTTTAAGTTTTATTTTCATCCACTAACGAAACATCTCATGAGTATGGCCTCAGATCAACTTGGGAATTGAGGTGTGGGAGGGGGGAGGATAAGGGCTTTGTTTTTGCCTGGCCTTATTTAGTCAGCGTCATCCCGGGGAGATGCTTTCCCATGTCAGCTTACTGTCGTATACAATATGGGGTTTTCAACATCATCCCCTTTGTGATAACTTGCCTTTAACATAATCAAATTTTCTTAGGGAAGTCGAAACAAGGGTAACGGGAGTGCTCGTAGGCCCCCTCCACCAAGTCAACATTCTCCTCGGCATCCGTGCATCAACTTTAAGAAATTCTAAGCTGGGCTTCGTGGGGGGAGGGACGGTTTTTTGTGGGGTTTAGGGATGAACAAAAGAAGCGCAGGTGTCACACGCCACCGCCCCCTTCATGAGAAACGACAGATGATGATGATGAATGCCAATGGAAGTAGGGGGAAGTCACTTTCGCTGTTGCCAAACACGAGCAAGCGGTCTTGCCTGCCCCACCCTTTCTCTCTCGTGGAATCTCTTGATTGTGCTTGCCCTAAATCTAGTCTTGGGTCATTTGTCTCGGTCCAATATTTTTGTATTATTTGGATTTCAATTTCATCATTCATTCTTACCTCCTCGTCCTCGCCTAATGGGGCGTCCTCCTCCTCCTCCTCCTCCTCCTCCTCCTCCTTATTGTCCTCTCTTACCTCCACCCATCCTCGTGAATATCAATCATTACGTCTTCCCAGTGCTAACACTTGGTCTTCGTTTCCAGGAAATCAACACGTGACGCGATTAAGGTTGCTTCTTTTATTAGTGGTGTTTACTAACTTTCCCATAACCCCAGAATTTGCAGACACCCAACAAACACTGAACACAATAAACAAATGATGAATATGTAATAAGGGGTGCTGAGATTATATATATGTCAATTCGAATAGGGACCACCCACACACATCATCAAATATCATCATTACCAAAACCCTATGATTCCTCCACGCTGTTTGAGAAGGCACGGCACACCCCATGATTCAACCATCCCCAAACCTAGTCCCGAAATTTTCGCTTACTCTTTCTTTTGCCCTGAGATCCATTATTCAAATCTCTAAACCGGTTTCTTCCCCCCATGATGTCAAATTATTACACAAAATCAGAAGTGAGTGCCTCTCTCTCTCTCTTTTTTGCTTCTGGGGGGACATCAATGCTCCTCACTAAGATTTTCAAGCAACAATCCATTAGAGATATGTAAAATAAAGGAAGGCAATCTAGTCATTCATCACAATCATAAGACTTCCATTGCCCCCAGGTTTTTGAGGATTTTTGGCGCATAAGGAAATCGTTGTTCCTCTTAAGAATGGGCCGATAATGGGCCTCGGGTAATGTCCAACGTAGGCCCAATTTTTAGCAGTTCCCGCCTCCCACAACGGTCTACCCCTCCGTCGCTCTCCTCACGCACTTCCTCTGCAAGGTACTTTATGCCCTGTTTTGCAAGATGCAGTTTTTTTGCTATATTGATCTTCAGAATCTTTGCACCGATACAACTATTACTGAAGACGGAAGAGCGACTCTGGGATGCCGGTGATAGTAACTTTACACTCTCGTGCAGAGACTTTTTGTAATCCTATAAGATCAGCATTTGGTCTCCACGGACGAGGCAATGAATGAGTGTTCGGTGATGCGTGGCTCCTGAGGTGGGAGAAATTGTAATTGGCTTGTTGCATAGAAGCATTTATTGTAAATGGTTATGTGAGATTTCCTTGTCAAAATGCATGGAGTTTCCAGAATGATCTGACCAAAATGAGTCGAGCTCGTGGTTAGGACCTACCACGAGTAAGTAATGTTCATGAGCAACTCTGTTGCGGCTTCATTGGGTCTGCTAAGGCATCATATTTTGGGATAACAGGAGCATTGTCTATGAAATGTTCATCTGCCTGCCGATTAGACCAGCACTCACTGCTAAGAAGTGGGACTTTCGCCTTTCTGGCATGCTATGCATCTTTCTTGTCATATTGAACAGGTGGTTTTAAGGGTTGTTCAGCGAGAGAACAGATGGGATTAGATTTGGACACTATAGCTGCCATTCCAACAACAACTACTATTCTCCTTTCAAGAACAAAACCTCCTCCTCCCTCTATGGCTATTTTTGGTTGTTCACAATGACCATGTTCGCCTCGCTATAACGGCTGTCTTTGGACCGTTCTTATTCCAAAATACACTTGATCGTTGATAACCCCGTCATCAAAACTGACAGTCAAAAGTGAGTCTGGGACAAAGCAGAGCTGCTAGGCAGCATCTCCCCCTCGGGTGAAGAATTGCTTTCGCTTTTGGGATATCAACTTGGCCGATGGCCATACCAAGGCTAGAAAATTAAAAGTATTTGTCCATGATTCTCCTCCAATGACTAGGACTTGTTCTTTCCCTTTCCTGTCTCCCCAATATGCCCCTCCAGCCCAACCGTGAATATTATCCCCTGTCCTTAACCGAGAACAGGGGCTCTTTCATAATTTCACCTTTACGCTCGTGGGATCAACCTCTCATCTATATAGCATGGGCCAGCTGAGCCATATGCTATCCCTAGCGAGAAAGGTTGAGGAGATGGAGGGTGAAGAAGGAGAAGGAAGCTGTCGATTCGAGGAGGATGATACCGGCCTCCATAGTAACATTTCTTGCTCAAATGAGTATTCCAAACACTCCTTCGGCTGAGCAGAGAACCTCTGATCCCCTCTCAAATGATGTTTGAGATGCTCATTTGATCAAGGAATGTTATTGATGGAGGTTCTGTCGATCATGAAAAGGGTTTCAGGATCCTGGTAATCTCCCGCAGATCCTCCAATAAGTCAGATAAGTTTATCTTGAACTTTGGTTTCCTATGTCAGTCAGTTTATCTGCATAATTGCGCGGAGAACTTACTTCCAGCATACAAAACTTACATCATATGCAGCAACAACGACAACATCTCGTACCGTTTGTCTCAAAACCTCGCCATCGGCTGGTTTCTACAAGTTGAAGGAAGGATAATACAGGGAAGAAGATAAGGATGATATCAGATGTAAGAATAGTTTTGCTTTCCCTGCCGTGCCATCACAGGCATGTGCGGCATCGTTTTCACTGTCGGCCAGGAACCGTCATCTCGTTTGGCTACTCGGTAAACAAGTGAGTCTATTTCTGGAGGGTTTATAGTTGAATGTCGCCTTCAAACCAATGAATACCTGATGAAAATTACAGGCAATTGAATGATAGAAAAGAATCCCAACTGCCATTCTCAGGCGCCCCCCCTCCCCCTCCCCCCCCTCCCAAAAAAAAAAAATATTACCGGGCCTTTTCTCGGAATTGGGCCCGGGCCTCATTTCTACCAAAGGAAAGCCCATCAAGGAAAACCCGAGGGAGGGACCACCGTGGTCCGTGCCGCACTGGATCACGGCCGCGTCGGTCGCTCCGTCCCCTGTCACCGCTGCAGGCGACGTGAAATCAAAAATGGACGGAAAACGACGAAAGAAAGAGAGAAGAAAAAAGAAATTGAATTAGCGGCACCGGCCACCGTCCCCTCGCTAGTTCTTCCTGCTCTGGTCTTCTTCGCCATCGTCTACCCGCGCGGTGCAAATTCTCGACCCCCCGAAATCCCCAATCCCTTCCTCGGATTTCACCAATCGAGGCCGGTTTTTGGTCCCCGAGCGAGTGGTTTCTTGTGATCGGAAGGCCTTGTGACGTTGCGCGATGGATAATGCGGACTGGCAGCAGCTTCTCCAGTCGGTAGTTTTAGGTTTGATCTTCTCTTACCTGTTGGCGAAGCTCATCTCCATCCTGTTTTCATTCAAGGAGGATAACCTCAGCATAACCCGCGGCCGTGACGCCCCGAGGGTGGCCGATAGGGTGCCTGACCCGACGGATTTGGACTCGGTCCTCGCCGAGCACGGAAGCGTGAGGGATAACGAGGATGATGATGGCAGGGATGACGGGTTGGGGAGCGACAGCGATTGGGAGGGAGTGGAGTGCACCGAGTTGGACGAGATGTTTAGCGCTGCCACTGCGTTTGTGGCTGCGGCCGCTGCGGACAGAGCAGCCACGGCTAGGAGAGTTGGGAATGACGTTCAGCTGAAGCTGTATGGATTGTATAAGATCGCGACCGAAGGGCCTTGTAGCGGGCCGCAGCCTTCCGCTTTGAAGATGACCACGAGGGCAAAGTGGTAAGGCATTTGGCGTGTTCTGCTGTTTTGTTGAACTAGATCTAGACAGAGCTATGTCTTTGTTGTTACTCCTCAGCAATATGTTGTCTGAAGGAGATTAGATCGGGGTATTTATTATCAGATTTTGGACGATTATAGTGGACTAATTGGATTCAACCATGAATCTTGTGTTTTGGATTAAGGGTTGGTGTAACAATATAAGGCAGGCATTGATAAGAAAATAATTATTTGGTGACAGGCAAGCATGGCACAATTTAGGAGCTCTGCCTCCGGAGGATGCAATGCAACAGTACATTGACATTGTGACGGCGTTGTACCCTACTTGGCTAGATGGTTCCAGCTTGGTGAGACCCGAATGTTTCTTTACCAGATTGTGTGTTCTGATTACTTTTGTGTGGGAGATGCAGCTATTCCAGTTATCCATCTTGATATTGACTACTACTGTTTGTTTCATTTATCAGAAGAGTAGAAGTGCAGGAGGCGATGCATCCAACACAGAGACGAAAGGACCAATGGGACCAGTTTTTAGCTCATTTGTTCATGAGGAATCGGGAAGTGACTTGTAAGCTTCCTTTTGTTCCGACTGCCAATTATTCATTCTCTGTGCTCGAAAGTAATCATTCATTTAGACATTCTTCTGCATACACATGTGAAATGCTGTCAAACTTTTCGTGGTTTATACGTCACAGGGTACTTTTCTTATTAACTTTACAAGGAAGTGTGGTTAATTTGAGTGTGACATTATCTGTCTGAGGATATCTCTGTCCCTTGTTCGTTGAGATATGATTTTCAGTGGAGCAGCTGTAAATATGTGACATTCTTTATTGTTTGTATCTATGTAGTACTAATAATTGTATGGTTTTTGGCAGAAAAATGGATGAGATACATGCGTTTGCTCGGGAAGGGGAGATGGAAAACTTACTTAAATGTATTGAATCTGGAATTTCTGTTAACGTTAAAGGTACTGGCTCGCGTCTTTAGTCATGATTAAGGTATATGAATTATAGGTTCCTTTATGTTGCTGATCAAATGGCTAAAGTGATTGTTTTTCGACCAGTTGGTTTTGTTTGATTCTCTTCCACTAACCATATGGATTGTGTTATTTTATTTTATTTTTCAAAAGTTTCTCTGCTTTCATGAGTAGAACAGATTGTTAAGTATGAGCTCAGTCGTGCCTGAATGTTGATAGGATATCTGCAGTTCTTAAAGCTATTAAAAATACATGCTGTTGAATTTGGATTTGGTAAAAACGATTTGAAGATAGGATGGTTATATAGAACATAGGTAAGAAATTTAGTGTTGCCTTCTTGTACGGGCATTGAGAGGTTATACTTAAATACTTGAGAATACATGGTTGTGAAGAGTGAGTACTGAGTGGGTCTGGGACAAATTTCAGGGAGAGTATCCATGTTATGATCCTGGAAATGGTAAAGCTGAAAAGATTGGACCTTCTTTCGCAAAGTGAGATTTATTTGGCTGGTTGCAGATAGCGAGGGTAGGACTCCGCTGCATTGGGCCGTTGATCGTGGTCATCAAAAGGCTGTAGAGTTACTCATAAGCCAAAATTGTGACCTGAATGCCAAGGTACACGGTTCTTTTCCCTGACTGGCTGCATATAGGATGGTAATGCTTACAAAATTATCCCACTACTTGTCGGGGAATGCAGGCATTTGTGTTCTTTGTAGGAATATGTATAAAATATGATCAACAATCTTTCTCTTCAACAGGATGATGAAGGCCAAACGCCTTTGCACTACGCTGTTACGTGCGAGCGGGAAAGCATTGCCGAGATCCTTGTGAAGCACCACGCAGCTCTCGACATCAAGGACAACGAAGGCAGTTCTCCTGCCGATTTGTGCGAGTCGAACTGGCCCTGGTTCCAAGCCGCCATGAAGCGGGACAACTGATCCCCTGGTTGACATTGCTCTCTCTTTGCAGTAGATGAATTCGCTGTTTACTGTACATAAGATTCCAGATCCCCGCTTCTTCTGGTTTAAACGTGGGGGTGGGTGGACGGGTTATTTCCAGGTCACTTCCCCTATTGGGATCTGAATAGGACATCTCTACTTGTAACAGTCGCGCACAATGTATGCCCCACAATGTTATGGATGAAACAAGTGATGTGAATGGCGCCAATGGCGTAAGCAGGTGGTCACTGTAGTATTCTCAATCTGGACGAATTTAAGCCAGAGGGAAACATGGTGGGTGGTGGGATGGGATTACATCCACTGCAGCGAATCCACAATCCTAACCATCCCATTCCCCCAACTAGGGAAGTACCGTGGGATTACTCTTTGGGCTTTACTGGGCCGGGCCGGTAGCAAAGCCTTCTGACAAAAACAGATAATATCCCAGCGGCCTTTTATCCTCTAAGAACCCTAATTTAGTCCAGTTGGGACTCCACTTGACGGCAAGGCCACCGAAAAAAGGAAAAAAGAAAAATGGCAGCCGAATCCGTCGCCGCCAAGTCCTCTTGGGACTTCAGCTGGTATTTAGTTCTTTCATTATATTTTTAATCTTTCAATATGGAGCGATACGGAGGTGATGTTGATCGTTTCGTGTGTGTGCAGTGATTTGAAGGTAGATTTCGAGTCAGAGGAGAAGGCATCCATCGTTTACGCGGCGCTTGCAGTTGATGACGAGGTTCTAAACTCCTCTTCTCTGTACCGCATTTATTAGTTGGACTTACTTGTTTTATTACATCTGGAGTTGAATGCTTCGGGCTTTTCTGTCTCCCCGTTTGTGTTTGGTAGTTGCAACCGGATAAGGTGAGGAGGCAAATGTCAGTTTCTGACGATGGCAAGCTCAACGTGTGAGTTTTCCTTATCATCTTACCCTCCCAGGATACCATGCCCAAAGAAGAATGCCTTTTTATATGCCTGATGATTGATTCTTCTCTGTCTTTTTTTGTTTTTTTTTGGAATTTGATCAAGGCATTTCGAGGCAGTGGAAGCCAGATTCCTCAGAGCTTCCTACAGCGCTTTCTTGGACGTCCTCACCCTGGCCACCCGAACCATCGAAGAATTCAGGGAGATGGAGTTGTGACCCACCTTTGTGTTAATGCCTTCGACATCAAGGGTTGATCCATCTTCACTACTGCACTCCATCTGTATTAAGATAAATTTCCATCCTTTGCATTTCCTCCTTGACAATGTTTTCTTCACATAGGCTCGAAAAAGATTTACATTTCCCAACTTGGTAAGAATAACAACACTCAATCCTCCTCCCCAGCACAGCACACCTCAGTATTCATCGAGATAAGTATAAAGCATCTCGTCCTTCCTGGACTTTCGGCGGCTAAGCAGGGCCTTCAGAAGCCGCTTGCCCTTTCCCGGGTGAGGATGCTGCTGTTCCACCTCCTTGCCGATCTCCCTTCCCGCGTGCAATCGCATTGAAGTGGATTTACGTGGCTCCAAGGGAAACTGTTTCGATTCAAGTGCCAAGAAAATTACTACACAGTCGCATGAATTTGTAGTATGGCGGCTGTTTCGCAACAGCATGAAGCACTTACCTGGCTTCCTGGACCAACAAAACTAGGGGTGGTGGTCCGAATTGGATTTGGGGTGGTCGGCCTGCTCCCTTTGGGAGTCACTGGCCGGCTGGCGAGAGATCCAGAGCGTACCAATGGGAATCTGTTTGGCGACACTGACCGTTTATCTGTTTGAGCAAGGCATTCATCATACTGTTAGCAATATATTCTCGAATAGAAACAGGTCAAAGGGTAGGAAAATGACAGTTTACCAAGATCCTTGTTAGTAGTCATAGATGTAAAATGGAAGGTTCCTGAACGTTGTGGGGGTGGCCGCGGGGATGGCGATGGCGAACGCCCTCTATTGCGCTGGACATTATTACTGCAGGCCATTCGATTCAATTAGTTTGCTACGCACAGTAGAATCAGAAAGGCAACGGCCACAACATAACAATACTGGTATTTACCTTGCAGGAGGAGTATCTCTGATAGTGGTTCGAATAGCTTTCCGGGGTTGGGGGAGGAAAAAGAACATATTATGAAGTTAAAACAGAGGCCATTGAAATCCTGCAAAGATATGGAGTGAAAAGAGCTCCAAGGGAAATACCACTTTTGAATTGCCGCCAATCATCTTCATCGTCTAGGCTGCAACCATACTTCAGCTCGGCTCCATCAAGACCACTCGTTGTCTCTCCTGCTGAAAGTGTATCATGCAGCTGATAAGAACAGGGCATTCTACTTATTGTTGATGGAATCAAAATGAGAAACATAATTGTCAGAAGAGCAAGAAATGATTTGCCTGGCAAGATATATCGCTTATGGAACTTGGGCGTATTAATCATGAGAGACTGCTTTGAGAGACCCTCGCGATCCATGTACTCTTGGCACGTTCGAAGTCTCTAGAATGGGAAATCAGTTTGGTCATCAATAACAGTAGAAAATCTGTTAAGCCTCGTGCTTTCCCTTATTCTCGGTTGACAGTAATGTTATGTGCAAGGGTCCAGTAGGACACAACTTTGAAATGCACCACAGAAGTTCTTCTCCTACAACACACCAGATGACCATTCAAAAGGGTCCTAAACTGGAAATGATTTCCCAATTTCACTTATACTCGAAAAATATTACAAGTCTATGCTAAGAGTAACCTAACACAAGCCATAATCCATGCAGAGTGACAATCAGATATCCACCACAGTTTCAAAATCCCCCTAATCGATGAACAAGTGGGAGAGCCAACACCCAGTTACTCACCTGTTCAATGCAAGACACTCGAAGTTCTGTCCCAGAAACTTCATCCGCCTTTGCATCTAGGAGATCATTCACCTTGTATGTAATGGACCCGAGATGATCAACCGTATTGACAAGTGCCTTTGCGGCGTAATCTCGTAATGTCTCTACAACTCTGAAGGAAGGACAAAAGTATAGAAAATAAGAATATATTGCGAAATTTATCAGGTTGGTTTTACAAGCACGACAACATAATAAACCGACTCACATTTGTTTCTGGTCATCATTCGAATATGATAGTTCAAAGTACTCTGCCGCTGAATACAACTGCGTCCTCAAATTTTTCAGATCCTGGAACAACGAGATAATTAAATAAACACTAAATCAGGATAGCAAGCACTAGTGCCATGACGAGCACGCCATTTCTCGTTTGATAAAAGAAGTTAAGCACATGGACAAAATCGTAGCAGGAAAAAAGGAAGGCCAAACACTAATGTTACCTTGAGACAGTCTGAGAACAGCATGCTCTGCTGCATCGATACCTCGTCATAATTGGAAGCCCCACTGGAAATGGGGAAGGAGGAAGCGGTCATTGTCCCCATTGGGACCAAACCCTTGCTCCAACAAGTAGTTTTGGGGTTCAATGTCCAACCCAGCAGAAGATACAGTTACCCAACGAATCAAAAGGGAGAATCACCGTGGCTGCGTTATGAATTACCAGAATCAATAGTTCAACTTTACCGGTCGTCAAACTTCTAAATTAGCCACCAGAAACGATGATCAAAAGCACAACAACGACTTAACCTCGGAACCAACTGTCGGACTGCGTAACTTCTACTACAACAACAAAAACTATCACCACAATCCAACCCCAAGAGAAAGAAAATGCAGGCGGAGGCCGAAACCCAAAATCCTCAGAAAAAGCAGCAAAAAGCAGGAACAGACGACGCCACTTTCCCAGGTAAAAAGAAAAGGAAAGAAAGGAAGGAAGCAGTCCCCCATTGAGGTAGTAGACAAAGAAAGGATTAATCAAACCCCAAACCCAACCCAACCTCTGGTCCTCGTCTCCGGGAGGGAAAGAAAGGATCACCGGGCACTCGGGCTGACTCTCTTCATTCCGGGGACTAAGCAAACCAAGCAACCAACGAAATTCGGGAAAGACCCACGAACCCCGACGAAGGAAAGCTAAGTTCTTTACTGCCGTTAAGTCCAGGAGACACTTTTTAATGTATGAAAAAAAAAAGGCGCAACGCCAAGGGGAAGAGGGAGGGAGGGAGGCTTAGGCTCTTTCCTAACAATTGGGTTTGACGTGGGACCCGCAGGAAAGGAACGCGCCTATGGCTTTTTCTATGCAGAGGTAGCGAGGAAAAGGGAGGCAAAAGAAATGCAGGGCACGTCCCATATCTCAAATTAAAATGTTGGGAGGGATGGGATGCGATGTAATAATAATGTCTTCTGTTTGTTAGGCGTGCACGTCGTCTGTGAATGAGAACCCAATTTTGTACCACGATACTTATTGTCATGCCCACTCGTCCCAATCCTAACTTCGCCTTTTAAAATCATAATTAATTACTTTCACTAAAGCAAAAGATTAGGAAAGAAAAAAAAAAAAGATGCCGCCCGGGGGGGGGGGGTTTTGTGGGGGACAGTGGACTTGGGGACATTAAATTTTAAGGAAAAGGGAATTTACAGGAGAGGGAAGAAGTTGTTTTGGTTGACTACTTTTTTTTGTCTAATCTATATAAAAATTAAAAAAAAAAATGAATTAGGACAGGACAAAAATGATTGTCCTTTCCCCGTGATGCATGGCCACCAACCCCTTCACCTCCGATTGGTCATAGTTGGGCCTGGGCTTTTCCTCGATTAAATCGTAAAAGCCCATTATAGCCCGATTTGGGGGATGACGTCATCATTTTTGCCCCCCCGACCAAAATGTAATACAGGATCGAATGACTGACTGTAGCTCTCATCATGTAATCAGATACGTTTTCTCCTTTCCCCCTTATGGGAATATTGTGATCTTCGTTTGTGAAATAAAGGACGTGATTGTATTGTGTCTTTGTTGTCATTATTTCTCAAGAGCCTCGAGGGTTTTTATTTTTTTTTTTGTGTGTGTGTTCGACGAGGTTGCGATTATGGCAGGCGGTCGGCGCAATGCCGCCAGGGGAGAAGCCGGCGGAAGGATAGGTCCGGTCAGTAACTTGCCGGATGAGATCGTTCCGCATATCATATCGTTGCTTCCCCCCGTCGAAGCTGTCCGGATGGGATTGATCCTTCCCCTTCCATATGTCTGGAAGTGCCTTAGGGACCTGTCGTTCGACGAGTGCGACTTGCATGTTTGCCCGACCCGGTCCGGGTATGTTCCTGACAAGGATATCGCCAGGTTCGTGAACTTCATCGATCGTGTGCTGGCTCTGCATGATGGCCCTGCCATCGACAGGTTTCGTCTCAAGACGAACCTCAACGTGATCATAGGGGAATCGATACCTGGCTGGATCGACTTGGCGCTCAGCAAGAAGGTTAAGACCATGGATTTAGACCTCCGAGGCTGTTCCAAGGACAGGGAGCGTCACCTTTTGCAACGATTTCCTGTCAGTATGAGGGGCTGCCACTTGGTGGAGTTGTCTCTCACGTACTGCGAAGTCAGAGAGGTTCGGTTCGAGTCGCTAAGGAAGCTAAAGTTGGCATTGGCTGGCATAGTCCGCGAGCAGACCATGGCAGACATATTTGCCGGTTGTCCGTGCCTGGAGGAGCTGTCTCTCCGCGGCATGATCCTGAAACATCTGACGGTACCAAAAAACCATCCGCTGAAAAGGCTTCTTGCAGAGATTGACCAACTGGAAACTTTGGACCTGGAATGCTCCGAAGTGAAAGCGTTAACCATGGTCGCTTCTCCTCGCCTCATGAAATTGAACTGTCCCCCGAGCATGACCAAGTTGGACATCTCTGGTCACATTCATAATCTGCTCTTGAAGGGCACTGGTTCCGTCAATGACGCGGCGATTCGTCTTTGGACCACCACTCATAATGGTCTACCGATTTGTCTCTATCATAGTCCCTCACATGGTTGCAAGCCCATTGCCCAAGGGGAATTCCTGAATGTGAAAATGCTCCTGGAGATGCTGCGCCACTCGTCCCGGTCTGAGTTAGGCACTTGGGTTTTCTTAGTATGTGGTTTGAATCTCTCGCAGTCGCACTCTTTCCTCGAGATCGCTTGGTTTAGTCATGCCCTAACCCGGTGCCAATCTCTCAGGTAATTTTGATCTGGGAGATAAAGGAACGTCCGTCTCCATCCTATGAATGGAAGCAGGTGACAGTCTCGCTCGGCCTGACAAAGTGGATCAAGCCTGGGATACGCTGGTTACTAAGGCAATGTAATCGCTTGGAAACTCTTACAGTGTACTTTTACCCGTGCAACCAGAAGAACCTGAAGGTAATGTGATTCACATCTAGTTCGCTCGCTCACTGGCTATCCGAGCACACAGGACCAACTCGTCTTGTTTGGATGATTGACAGTATTTTTCAGATAAAATGCGGGAAGGTTACAACTTAGAGGAAGGGAGCTGCGGGAGCTTGTTCGAGCCAATCCAATACAGCTGCCTTGAGAACCGCCTCAGGAAGGTCACAGTGGAAGGATGCGTCACGGATCCCTTCGCCATTCAGTTTATCGCATTCATCCTCGGCCGTGCTCTATCCTTAAAGGAGATGGTGATTTCCGCTAGGAAGAATCGGGGAGATTTAGGGGACAGGAGCTTACCGCTCGTGGACAAGATCCAACTGAAGAAAGAATGCCGAGTGCAGGATCTGTCGCCAGAATTCTGCCAACAGATTTTGACGATCCCCAAGGTTGCTCGTTCCGCTGTCATAAACTTTAAGTGACGCATTCTGCATTGTACACAACATTAGACTTATCGGCTAGAACTTTTTTGCGGCTCCTCCAGGGGGCCTCGAACGCTTGCCTGCAGTTGTAGCCTAGAGACTGAATAAGCAGCACGATATTAAAGGCAGAGGCGTCCTCCTTACTTTAGTTCTATAGACCTTGGCATTGCTGTTCATCTCCTTCTCGGAGCTGATAATCATGTAATAGTCTGAGAACAGCATCTTTCTTTTTCCTTCTCTGTAAGTTTAGATGTGAAAATTCAAGCACATAAAGTATTTATGTGCTCGATGACGCGGTTCCGTCAACAACATCTTCATTCATCTCGCGAACCCTTCGCATTCCATGCACCCTTTTTGTCTCTACATGAGTTTAGTAGAGGCAGCAATGAGCTCTTCTGAAATTGCTCGCGGAGAAGTTTTGCCACCTTAACCAGTTCAAGTTATGCAGTTGGATGTTCTCATAAGTAGCGCAAATACCTAGCCACTCTTTTCATCTGTTTCCTCTTGTCTGTTTCATTCAGGCCATGCTCCTGAGCGTCGTCGATCTGGTTCCAATTGTTTCAAGTGCTTTTGATCTGGGAGATGAGGCGACGTCCATCCATCCCCTAGAACTGGAAATGCAGGAGTGCCCTGGTTGGAAAAACAATTGTGGAGTCTATACTTGGAGTAAGCCGGTTGCTGCGGGCTATGTGAAGACTCGGAATCTCCCCGTGTACTTGGTCACGTCAAAACCAGATAATCATCGGAGAGGTCATTTAAGGGTTCGTATGGCTGCCTCCGTGCCATCTCAAGAAAGTCGCAACGCAAGGATGTGCTACATATATCCCTCCGTCATCGAGTTTATGATGTTCCTCCTCGACGACGACCACTTGAACGTAGAGGAGCTGGTGATTTCCTCCAGAAAGACTCAGATAATCATCGGAGAGTAAACTGGTGAGGACGACTGAGACCGCAACAACTTCTACAACAACCGAATCTCCGAAATGAAATGGTAAAAGAAATAAACATAAAAAAATATTCGAAGGTCAGAATCTTTTATATTTTTACTTATTTGAAGATTGCGATCTTCTATTCTTTGCAATCTGCATACAACATTCGTCTCCTTTCCTTAATTTATTTTCAGTGTCTGAGCTTTTTTTTTTATCAACACGGCAGATGATCGGGCAGCTGCAAAGGCTCTTGCCATGGAAGGAGTCACCGATCTGCCTGATACCTTAATTCTGCACAGAGTAGTGGCTTTATCAACAGAGTAGTGGCTCTGCACAAAGGCCCCGCCATTGATAGGTTCCTCCTCAAGGTGAATGTTCGCCTAACAGATGTAGGAGCCAACGCAGTTCGTCTCTTTGAGTGCTCTGGAAGGCCCAGGAGAGGTTGCGGAAAGCCATCGATGATTGGATAAGTTTCGCTACGAGCAAGAAGGTTTTGTCCCTGGATTTGGACTTTGCTGGCTGTGGGAGGGACCGTAACTTTTTATGAATGGAAAGGATTCCCCCGTTGATGTTACCAACAGCCGCTTGGTGGAGTTGCGGCTTGTGTCTTGTGAGGTCAGGAAGGTTCAGTTCGATTCGCTCCGGAAGTTATCACTGATGTCGATTGTCATCTCAGGGGAACAGACCATGGCCGACATCTTTTCCGGTTGTCCGAATCTCGAGGAACCGTCTATTTGTGGTGGCACTGGCCTGATATATCTAAAATTACCGGAACAACATCCGCTGAAAAAGCTGTGGTTAAATCACAAGTGTCTTCTGAAGTTGGACCTTTGATGCTCGAACCTAAAAGAGTTGATTCTGGTCGCATCTTCTGGCTTCGAGATGTTGAACTGTCCAAACTTGATTAGTTTGGACTTCTCCGGGCACATGCACAGCGTGTTCTTGAAGGACGCAGCTTCTGTCAATGAAGCGGCAATTCATCTTCGTAACCCCTGGCTACGCGACCACCTGTTCTGTCTATACAATGCAGGACAGGCATTAGTTGTGGGAACATGGTCGAGGGGGCTAAGCCTGAAATTGCTTCTGGAGAAGTTGCGCCATTGCTCCCGGTCCAAGCTGTGCACCTGGATTTTCTCTGTACGTGACTCAAATATCTTGCAAGTCTTCTACATATTCTCCGCTCGATCGTATCTTTTGGTCATTCCACGATCCAATGCCGTCACTTTCAGGTTCTTACAATTTGGGAGATAAAGGGACGTCCGTCTCTGTCCTATCAATGGAAGCACGTGACCGCCCTACTCGGCCTGACGAATTGGATTATACCTGGAGTAAGCCGGTTATTGAGGCATTGTGAATGCTTGGAAACGCTTGCTGTGAATTTCTACCCGTGTCGTGACGATAAACTGAAGGTAATAATACTACATAGTTTGCTCGCTTGCTGTTTCCAACTGAGTTCCTTACATGGGTCTAAATCTTCTGCGGGGATGATCTTGACAGTTTTTGGAGCAAAGATGCAAGAAGCATATGGCTTTGATGAAGGGAGCTGTGGGAGCTCTTTCAGAGGTTCGAATGGCTGCCTTCAGCGCCATCTCAAGAAGGTCACGGTGCAGGGATTCGTCACAGATCCCCTCTCGATTCAGTTTATGGTGTTCCTCCTCAGTATTGCTTCATGCCTGGAGGAGCTAGAGATCTCCGCTAGAAAGCCTCCGTGATATTCTGTGGGAAGATGCTTACTTTCAAACGAGATTCGACTGACTCAAGAAGACCGTGTTCGGTATTTGTCGCCCCAATTCCGTCGACGAGTTCTGGAGATTCCTAGGGCCTCTAAATTGTCATAAGGTTTACTCGATGATGAGTGTACGTACAAGTAAGACTAATCAACTAAGAGTTTAGGGCTTCTTCTCCGTTGTTCTTGGTGGAGCGGCGTCTCCACCGGACCACCTGCTTGAATCCTTCACAAATGCTTGCCTGCAGTTTCAGTTTTTCTGTTACTCCTATTACACAACCCAGTACAAGAAGAGACCAAAGATTTGAAACTTACCCACAAATGGGATTTGTTTGGTGATAGGATGAGGAAGCTCCTCCTCCTCTTGACTCTAATAATCTTGACCTTCGGGCCGCTGTCCATCTCCTCCTGATCGCAGTTGCGGCAGGATAATCCGTGACTGTCTCCTCTGGGTGTTTCGATCTTCTTCCGATCATGAAACGGAACCTTGGAACCGAGACTGTCCCGCCTCAAGGACCCGAAAGCTGCCTTCTCGCTAGAGCCTATACACCTGAACGACCACGTCTCCATAACCCTCTTCCTGTGGCGGGGGTAAGTGCCCTCACTGACAGTGTTTGGGGAGGAAACGGTTATGCTGTCACTGGCAGCGGCAGTAGCGTCATGTCCATCGGTTAGCAGTCCTGGAGGCAGGTCCAGGGATCTCTTCTCTCCTTCCGTGACGACAGGAGGGGCGTAAGGCGATCGTGCTAGCCAGGGCGTTAGCAGTCCTGGAGGCAGGTCCAGGGATCTCTTCTCTCCTTCCGTGACGACAGGAGGGGCGTAAGGCGATCGCGCTAGCCAGGGCATAGGCTTCCCCGGAGCCTCCTCCCACAGGAAGGGGATTGCGGCCCCTGGGTGGAGGGGTGGGGTCCGAAGGCCAGGGGCCTCCGCGGCATGCTGCCTCGGCATCGAGAAGATGGGCAGTTTCGGGGCATCCCAAGGATCACGTTCTCCCATGTCGTGTTTGGTGTTTGCCCGGAGCTGACGATTGTTGGGTCAAGTCCAGCTTTTAATTCATGGGCAGCGCAGGCAACACGGTCGATTAGAGCAATGAGTTTGACGCGGTTGGGTTGGCGACAGTAAGAAAGTCTTTGGTGGGCATGTCCGAAGAGTCCTCCTCTGATAAGGACAGGAAGAGAAGAAACAATAAATTGTTGACCCACAACAGCCAAACACCCCCTTTTTCATCAAAGATTTTGATTTGTCGGGTCCCCACGATTGAGAGTTTTGAAATTATCGATCTCTCAGGCTCCCCATGTTTTCCAGTATACAGCTCAAAGTTTCCATGAAGCTTGTTTTATCACGCCTTCCACTTCAGGCTTCTCCCACCCCAACAGTGACAAGGGATGATTATGCGACCACAGTAGATCCAAACTTCCTTCGGGACAGTCTTATTGCCCCGTCATGTCCGCAAAATAAGGCCCAGCTCAATAGGACAGGCAGACAGAAGGAGTTGTGTGTCAAGACAACCAGAAAAGACCTTGGTGGCCGTGCTTCGAGTACATCGACAGGAAGCTTCGAGGGAGCACGCCCATGGATGTTAGAAATACAAGAAGAGGCACCCCTCGACTACCCCGAGCAATAGGAACAGAATGATTTCTTTGAGTTTGCTGTAAACTCAATGACAGACGCTTGTCAGTGCCCAATATTCACAAGACAAGAATGTCAGAGACGAAGCCATTAGCACCGAGACATAAGACGAGCTTACAATCTTGCCAATACATAAAACTTCATTCAGTGATTAAGTTTAATGTATTGTCGATCTGCAAACGAGCAAACACACATAAAACAAGACTGCAGCGGTAAAAAAAGGGTGTATGTTGGGAAACATGGGAAACACTTCGAGGTTATTTCTTATCAGGAAAATGGGATCTTATACTCGGGTAGGTCGAGGGGGTTAAAGAGGGTCTCAACCTAAGTTTGTACTTTATTGAATATAGTGAAATCTTCTTCTCCACCCGTGGATGTAGGTCGCTTGACCAAACCACGTAAATTTTTTTGTCTCCTTATTTTTCGTTAACTTCCGATCAAGAACCGGATCCGGATCGATTTGCTTCCGAGGGCTTTCGTGTGTGCCAACAATTGGTATCAGAGCTCGGCTGTGTAGATTCGAGAGCCATGGCTGGTGGCAAGTTCGAGATCGAGAAGTTGGATGAGAGCATGAATTTCGGCTTGTGGCAAGTCAAGATGAGGGCGCTATTGGTACAGGGTGGTTTGGAGAAGGCTCTTACGGATCAGTCGAAGAGTGCTTCGAAGTTGACTTCTGACTAGTGGGAGGAGATAGATGCTAGAGCGTTATCGGCGTTTCAACTGTATCTGTCCAACGGGGTTCTAACAAACGTGCTCAAGGAGACGACAGTGGCCGGGTTTTGGAGTAGGCTGGAGAGTCTGTACATGACGATGACTCTGAGCAACAAACTTCTTCTCAAGTAAAGGTTTTTCATGCTCATAATGACGGAAGGTATCTCCGTTAAATCCTACTTGGATAATTGGTTGTCTACATCTTTGGATTTGGAGAGGATCGGCGACAAGATCGATGAGGAGATCCAGGCGATGCTGCTGTTATGTTCACTGCCCACTTCATACCAGAGTTTCAGGGATACGTTCTTGTATGGGAGAAGTGTTCTCACAGTTGATGAGGTAAGGTCTGCTCTTTTATCAAAAGATTTGATTAATAAAGAGTTGACGGGTGAAGCAAGGCGAGCGATGACGAAGGCATTAACAGTAAGTAGGACAAGATACAAAGGTAGCGGCAGGGTAAGATGCTTCCATTGTGGTAAAAAGGGACACATAAAGAAAAACTGCAGGAAGCTAGAAGGGAATGATGAAGGATTGCAAGGGTCAGCGATGGTTGATGTGTATTCCAGCGACAGTGATGCTAGAAATGGAGATGTACAAATGGCTGGCGAGGTGCAGACTGCTGAAACCGAGTCGGAGAGACTAACAGACAAGAATTGGATTCTCGACTCAGGGAATACTTTTCACATGACTCATCATATGGCGATGTTCACGGCAACTGTTCCACTGCAGGTGGCGAGGTATGCTTGGGCAATGGTCACAAGTGTAAGGTTGCAGGTGTGGGAATGGTTCGGCTCAGAATGATGGATGGAGCTGTGAGAGAGTTGGCTGGTGTCCGACATGTGCATGACATCATGAGAAATATTATTTCCGTGAGTATTTTAGAAGCCAAAGGGTACGAATTTTCTACTTCAGGTGGAGCCCTCAATGTTCGCCGAGGAAGGCGGTTGTGGATGACTAGGAGTCGATTGAAGGGCTTATATGTTATGAGAGGTGTCGTTGCTATTACCATGGTTGGGGCTTCTAGAAGGCGTCATGAATCTTTCAAGAGAAATAATCAGTCATCGGAGAAACAGGGTAATAGGTTGCGAGTGCGGAGAATGAAGAAGATGTGGATAGTCAAGTCCGTCGTGGATGGGCTTGGATGTTCCGTTGACTAGGCTCGTCGGAGCCTGGAGGAGAAGAAGGAAGATATTCACAGTAGTCTCAGGGAAAGACTAGTACATGGAGTGATAATTCCTGAGACGTTCTATGAACTTCAGCCCAAGGTGGAGTTTGTTAAGATTTTGTGACCCGAAGTCAGATATTTTGCGATTTGGAGTATATTAGATTAGCTCGTGAAATATACGGAAGGTGTGAGAATATATCTCTTGGGGGAGTTATATTAGATGATATTTGATTATATCACGAATATATTTACCTGCCAGATTTTCGATATAAATAGGTGTCGATATACGAAGTGAATGAAAGACGAGAGATAGCAAATCCTTAGAAAATGGTGTGTGTTGGGAAAATACGGGAAACACTTCGGGGTTATTTCTTACTGGGAAAGCGGGATCTTGTACTCGGGTATGTCGAGGGGTTAGAGAGTGTCTCAACCTAAGTTTGTACTCCAGAATATAGTGAAATATTCTTCTCCTCCCGTGGACGTAGGTCGATTGACCGAACCACGTAAATTTTTTGTCTCTTATTTTTCGTTAACTTCCAATCGAGAACCGAATCAGGTTCAACTCGCTTTCGAGGGCTTCCGCATGCGCCAACACCACTTCAGCTCCTTGTGAGACCGTGTTGGTGGTTTTATCTTGTACGCGCGCCTTCCGGCCTAGCACGCGCGCTGCGGTTCGAACGACCCGAGGATCCGGGCTCGCTCCCCTAGAGTCTTCCGGTCGGCGTCGCGACTCGAGCGTCGAACGCTGCGGAAAAGACCAGGGTGGTCCCTCCTTCGATTCCTGACCGGGTCTGCCCAGACTCTTCGCCGATCGTCTCCATGCTCCTTAAGAGGCGACGGGCGAAAAGAAGCGCATGGCCCGAGGAGGAAGCTTTAGGAGGTTCCAAGAGCGGCTCGTGCCGTCAGTCCCTCATCCAAAATGACTTCGTAAAAAGATGTGTTGTTGTTTAACCTAGGTAAACTATTACGGAGTCGCCACCGACTTAATTATAAAAGCTTGGTTTAAGTCGGAAAACCAGAGTAGATTCGGGGATTCCTAATTACTAACTCTTACATTTAAACATGCGAAAAGGTGGCGTTTGCTCCAAAAGGTTTGCTTTTGGTTAACGGGCGTTGGACCCGATTGAGGCGTTGGACCCGAACTCATGTGTATATGTTTAACAATCACATGCGACGATAAACCTATGGGCCTAAGGCATGCGGACAGGCACAGACAATTATTTAGATCAAAAGGAGCGGGGAAGGGCGGTGATTGCAGGCCCTTGGGCCCACAATCCGTTACATGTGGCTTAAATAAAAATTCGGGAAGGCCCGCACCTCCCCTTTGTACCTTTAATGAAGGTTGGGGCCGCCTTACTATCTTGACATCGCGGTTTTTACTCACGCGAAAAGATCTACGCGATTTGATACACGCGCCTTCAAGTAATCTTCGAAATTTTGGCGTCGATCATCCGGAATCGCATGCTCAGTGTACATGCAAAATAAAATGCAAGTGTGGTTAGTACTGATTAAGTTTGATAAAGTTCAATAATCTAAAAAGAACAAATAAAATGCCTTATCATACTGTCGAAGAGAGGAGAAACACAAAAGAGGGCCAAATAAGTAAAATCATGGAGACGAGAACGTACTTTGGACAACCACATTTTTACAAATAACACGATCGTATTTAAAAATATCCTGCTTTCGGAAGAATTTTTGACATAAGTAATATGTAAAAATGAGATTTAAGGCATGTGAAAAGTTTAGTTTTATGAGTTTAAAAAAAAGGAAAGGGTCACGCTAATTATAAAAATGATACTGCGGTGTGTTAGAATGTTAATCAAACTAATAACAATAATAAAAATAAGTAAATAAATAAAAAGTCTCCTAAGATCGTACGAAGGCAAATAAAAAGAAAGTTAGTTAATTTTAGACCAAATTGTAACGCACGTGTAACAATTTATAACAATAGATGTATATATTCATAAAAAACATAAAAAAAAAAATTTCAAACTAACAGTCAACAAATAAACATCGAAATGTTGTAATCACTGTACCTGGTCTTCTCGGTTCTTCTTCCTTGTTTTCTCTCGAAGCTGTGTCGAAGCGGGAAGTTCCCAGGACCGCCTCGATCGAACATGTTCAGGTCGGAGCTGGGTAAGGGCTGAACTCGGGACGCTAGGAAGACCTCGCTTCGTTGTCGCAGGCCTGGGGGGGCGCCAGAAGGAGGGCTCGGTTTTGCCGGAAAAGGTAGATCCGCCGAGGGAGGACGCCGGGGGAAGTGGGTCTACCGCGGGCTGGATGCTGGACCTGGAGGGTGAGCTTCCGAGAGCTCGAGCTTCGGCCGCCTTGGTTTCTTGGAGGGTCGCCGGGAAGGAAGAACGGGAGACGCCTTTGGGCGTGGCTCGCCTGGCTTAGGATCGTCGGCGTGGGTCAACTCCGGGGTCGGGGAGGTCCTGGGCGTTGGGATCCGAGGCTGCTCGGGGAGACTTCGCCGTGACTGCGTCGCCGTCTTCGTGGCTGGGAAGGACGTGGGTCGCTGTCGCCGGGCTTGGATGCGCTGGAGGAAGCGGGGGAGCGCAGGACGGAGCTCCGGAGGTGGGGATGCGACAAGAGGGCATCGCGGAGGATGGTCGCCCGGGGAAGGATGAAAGCTGGAGGGAAGAGCCGCCTTGGGGCAGGATTGAAGGACGGATTGCCGTCACTGGTTCTGAGGACTCTGGGGCTAGGTGGTCCGCCGTGGAGAAGTGGTCGCGGCTGCGTAGTTGGTTGCTGCCGAAGTTGGTGTCGCTGCAGCTGGTTTTAAACCGGTTAGGGAAGGCCGCGGGTTACCGAGGAATGTTGGTGCAGCGAGGTGGAGAGCCGCCTTGGGGTTGCTGGGGGTGTTCGCCGTGACTGAGGAATGTTGCGGTTTGCCGCTGGTAGACGCTGGAGTGCTGGATGTCGGGGAAGGACGTGTGTTGCCCCTGTTGAAGCCGGAGACATTGTCGCCGAGAGAGGGATGCGAGGAAGACACTGGAGCTGAAGGTGGGGATTGGAGGTTCCCCTGGCTGTTGAAAAGAATCAAAGGAGAAGGGAGGAAGACACTTCGTCAACCTCCTCGGTTCTCCTCAGAAAAATTAAAGAAATTCCCTCCCCAGAAGCCTTGGTCAGAAAAATTTTGAACCCCCTTTGTTTTATCTCCTTCCCCCCCTGAAGGTGAGTCTTCCTCCCCTTTTATTTCCCCCGCTTCCTTCTCTTCTGTTTTTGGACCTAGTTTCCATTCAATTCCCTTCGGTTTGTCTCTGGTTGAGAAAACAAACCGTTAGGAGACAAGATTGCTCTAGGACGTCTGCCAGGTGATTCTAAGCGACAGAGCAAGAATTAAGGATTCAAGGAGGCCGTTTCAGCCTGTAACCGTCAGAGGGGAGGGGATGAATCGTTGGGATCATACTTGCCAGGATATTGTCGGGAGTAAAGGTGAGCTGTTCTAATCTTTACTTTGGGCTGTGGGCTGTAAGCTTGCCTTGGCTTTGGTTTGTCATCGTGGGTTGAGCTACCTTGGGCTCTTTGGGAAAGTGTGGACTGAATTTTTAGTGCTAGGCTTTTTCTTTAGGCTTGGGCTATTGAACTCTTCTTTTATTGACCTCTCCTTGGGTCAGGCTTGGGTTTGTCCAGCCCGGGTTGATTGCAAAATAATCTGCTGAGATTGATGCGAGTGTGGAGGGTTTCCCTGTTGATGATATTCCTGCCTAATTTGCCTTTGCAGCTGCGGTTGACTCTTTTCGTCGTGAAAGTGGAAGCGCCACCGTTGCTTGAGCTGTTCCAAACCAAGTCACCTTGGTCGCCAAGGTAACTGCCTTCCCTGGATTGCCCGTGGCCCTTGTGACAGCAACTATAGCCCCCCTAGTTACTGCTGCTTTAGTCGTCCTAAATGCTCTTAGAGCAGTAAGAGATGTCCTGCGTTTGAGTTGTTGCGGCCTACGTTGTAGTGATCCTTTTTGTTGGTCGTTAATATTTCGGCAAAATTGATTTCTGAGGAAGCTCCTGCTGTAGTTGTTCAATTTGCTGAACCTGGTGTTTGCATCGATGCATCTGAATTATCAGTTGTTCCAACTGTTGTTTCGGATGCTGCTGATTTTGTTGTTATACTTTCTACAGTTATTGCAGCCGAGGTTGCTGTTCCGACAAACTCTCCGGCAAAACTGGCAGAACTTGAGGCTGCAATTGTGGTTGTGGCTGTGGCAGTGCCGTCCGCGGCCAGCCTTGATGAAGGACCCTGCTCGGGTCATGAATGTCGTCTCCTCCTAGGGGCTGAACACGCTGACCGTAGCTTATGATCGTGGCCTCTTTGGAACATGTTCTTGGCAGGTGCGAAGCTCTTTCGACGTACCCTCGAACGTACGACTTCCTTCACCTCAATAGTCTCTTTACCGCCGAGAATCGCAGGTAAGATGCGTTTCAAGGACACAACTAATCTCAATCAAATGTATTATGTATCGCTAATGTGAGAATACACTCGATTGCTTTGAAGAAACGACATGAAGTCCTTGCTGCTGGAGATGGATCGGATCCTCCGATCGAATGGGTTGAGTACAAAGTCGAGAAGGAGCGACTGTTGATTTGCCAGATGAAGCTAATTAGCCCCTTTTGAAAGGCGACGGTCCTTGCTTGGCATCTGCTTTGTAGGAAAATGCACTTGTATGCAGTTTGTACTGGGGCGGATTCTTTACAGCTGGGAATTAAAGAAAACATTTCCTGAAATGAAATTCTGTCTGCCTTTGTTTAGCTCAATCGGGTTAGTTATGTCTCGAGAAAGATTTGAGGTATTACAGTTTGCCCCTCCTTGGGAGGGAATATGGGAAGATTTTCTCGCAAGGATATCAGGAATACCTCAAATTATGTTTCGAGAGCTCCTTTCGTCAATCATGCACCCTAAAAGCTCTTCAAGAAAGTCATTAGCCACAACGAAAACAAAGACAAAACAACTAAATGTACATGCACATTATGCTTCGTTTTGTTTTCTTTTTAAGAGTATGTTTCCAAGCGAGAGCAGAGAATGTTTGTTGATTTCTCTCGTGTTTCACTCTCATTTCCGAAAGCCATTTCAGTTGGATTTCAGAATTCCTTTGACATGGATGCTCATGTACCGGTCGAAGGAGACTTTACTCGGGTCATAATGTGGCTTCGGCATAAGGCCTTTAGACTGAAAGTTTGAATTTGTCATCTGAAAGAAGGAGTTTAAGGACCTCATCGGAAGCTATTGGATCATAAAGGTTCCACCATTCAAGCAAATTTTCCATCTTTCAGACAGCCCACCAGTTGACATGTTCTGTTGGGGGATGAATAAATGGTTTACTGGCAGGTGTGATCAATCCACTTTGGGGAAAGCTTTGTTTTAGAAGGGTAGCATCTTTGCTTTTGCGACCGTCAATGTCAGTCCCGATGCTTTGTTTTTGCTCTTTTGATTTTCATCTTGCCCTTTGCTTTTGAAGACTTTGGTCTTTGCGCTGATTTTGCTTTTTCTTTGCTGAAACATAGGGATTTGCCCTACTTTATTTTCTGATAATTTTCTTTGGAATTTGTGTCTTTTGGAAAGCTCTTTGAGGAGTTCGGTCTTTGGGAACGATTCAACTGATGTGCTTAACTGTCGATGGTACCTCTTCGCCTGAATTTTAAGGAAGTGTGGCCTCTACGATCCGCCGCTTCCGGGCTCTAACTACAAGATCTCCTTTTAACCTCGATGTGAGGCGGTCCTTAGACTCGTTAGGTGTAGTGTATACGAAAACTTCAACTTTGGCTCGAAAGGGGCTAGCAATGGTTGATGTTTCGTGTCTGGGATAGAGAAGAAATGCTCGATCTCATCCCGGCAGAGCATCTTTTGTCAAAGGATTCGTTATCCTCCTGAACGCTTGTGTATGAATCCTTACAGTGTTTGCACTCATCACTCTGGGTAAGTGTTTGGGGATAGGTTTGCCTTCTCCATTCTCGCTCAGAAATATTTTATTAGAGATGATTTCGAATTATATGTAGATGAGCACACGAATGCTTAAGAAATAAACAGGTTTAGGTACCCAAACCTCTGTAGTGCTCTTGTGCACTTTCGTAAATTTGGAACGGCTTCCACCCGACCACCCGCGCCGTTGCCTAGGAGTTTGTACTGTACTGTATGGATGCCCATGTATCTACACAGTTGACAACGGACAAAGACGAAGTTAGTTTATGTACTTCGACTCTTGTTTGGGGAGTTAACAATGAAATGAAGTATCAGCTGGGGAGATGAGGTGGATATGTCCGTCTCAATGATAGTTCAGGAGGAATATGCTTGTATGTTTGATCCTTGTTGAGGAATGCGATGCATGTAATCAACTCCAGCTTGAACGAAGGCAGGACTCCAGCTGGGGAAATGGAGATACGACTCCATCCGGGGAAATATAAGAAATTTTGTTAGAGAGCAGTGTAGATGATACTCCCGTTTGGTATGATCATCTTTGGTTATGACAAAGGTAATCTCGACGCTTTGGTTCGAAATTTTCCACCCAACCGCCCGCGCCTTTGTCTGTAATGTAGGATGCTCTTATACCTACACTAAGCAATGGACAGACAACAAGTGAGCTCATGTAACTTGTTTTTTTTAGAGTAGGAATGAAGTTCGCTCATGTAACTTCATTTATATGAAAGGCGAAGTAGAGTTTTGATACTTCCCTTTTGTATGATTTCGTCGTTATGTCTTCATTCGAGGGAGTTAAAGGTTTGACGAAATTGCTGCAAGACTTTGACTTGAAGCTTTGCCGCCCTGCTGCCCTTCCACCCTCGCCTTTGCCATAGGAATTTTGTACCATTCGTGTGAGGAGCTCTTGTACCTGCCCACGAGACAAAGGATGTAAACAAAATAAGCTCATGTAATCTCGTTTAACTTGATGAAGAGAGTAATGACTGTGTGATTCTCCCTTTTCATGTGTATTGTCGATGTTCAATGCCCCAGTTTTTTGGGGATATAAAGAAGTTTGTTGACGAAGATTGTTCTGAAGCTTTGGTTTGAAGCTTTATTATTTGTCTTCATGTCTGCCTAGGGCGCTCATGTACCCCTTTCATGTAATTTGTTGTCTTGTTGATGACATGTTGTTTTGAAGCTTTGGCTTTCACTGTTTGCCTGAGACGCTCATGTATCCCTTTCATGTAATTTGTGGTGTTGTTGATGACATGTTGCTCCAAAGCTTTGGTCCGAAATATGTTGATTGTATGTCTAGGATGTTCATGTACTTCTCCTTTTCATGTGATTCGTTCGTTTGTCAATGAGGAATTAATCTTGCCCCAGGATAGCTTGGAGGTGATGCCCCAGGATTGCTCGGAGATATGTCTATGATCACTCAGAGATTTGCCCCTGGATCGGTCGGGGATTTGTCCCGGATCGCTTGTAGATTTGTTTATGATTACTTGGAGATTTGCCCCAGGATTGTTCGAAGATCTGTCCCATGGTCGTTTGGAGATTTGCCCCGGATTGTTCACGTAGTGTCGTCTTCATTGTTTTGCCAACGAAGGCTGTTTTGAAACTTTGGCTCGAAACTTTTCCACCTTACCACCTTCGCCTTCGTCGTCTGTCTAGGATGTTCATGTACCTCCCTGCCACCCACGCGTTGAATGTTTGTGACGGTTCTCTTCGATAAGATGATTGACTTCGGTTGAATGCCCCGGATGTGCAAAGTTGATGGCTTTTTGTGGTGCACGTGGGCGATGACCGCAACCGTGGTGGGTGGGCTAGGGGATTGGCCGCTCATGTGGTGGGCCGAGGTGCTCGTTTCTCGTCAATGAGTGATGCGGTGACTGACCTTCTCTTCTGTTCTTTGGTGAGAGTCGGTGGTTGAATACTGTCGGGATGACCACTTGGATGCAGTAGGGAATTCAAAGGGAATTGCCCCAGTCGAAGTATGCGTCGTCGTTTGGTAGAAATCATGTTCTTTGGTATTGGTAAGCTGTTGTGTGAGTTCCAGACGAGACATTTTGTACTTGCAAGGTAAAATGGATGCCTAAGTGTTAGAGTTTAAATATCGGTAAGTTCATCATGTATGCTTTGAACTGTTGGAAGGCGAATATAGCGAATGGGGGCTTCTAATGCCAGTTGCGCTATGTGTTCGACGTCGCTTGTAGAATTTGGTCCATGTTCATGTTTTTTGTCGTTGGGATGCTGTGGATCCGTCATTCGTCAAGTTCTTGTTGTCGGAGAAACGATGAGGTTGAATAAAGTGTTCATATTTGGGGGTTGATTGCTTGCAGCTGTCCTGATCTCACGGTGCCGTTGTGAATGATGGGGTTTGTCCCTTGTGCTGGATTGTGTTGTTGAGTTGCAAGCTGGGGAATTGCCCGTGTTTGGAATGATGTTTCTGTTGGTGCCGAAGTTGTGGCAACTGATGACGTAGTGAAATCGCTTTTGTTTCTTTGGAGCGGTTGTTGGATCAATAGGGGCGTGATGACCCCAGTGTGTCCGATTGTAGCATGTCCGTGAACGGCTCGATGGGCTCGTCTCTGATGTCAACTGCGGTTGGCTGGTGAGCTGTAACCTCTTTGGGGTTTTCATGTTGTTGTAGATTCGACTTTGAACTTTGGTAGCCGTTGGGTGATCTTTGGTGTTCGTGCTTGGCTTTGTACTTTGGTAGCCGTTGATGACTTTGGACTCATGTCGTTTGACGCACGGTTTTGAACCTTGGTATCCGTAATGGAAACTTCGGTCTCCATGTTGTTATATGTTCGACTTTGGGCTTTGGTAGTCGTCGATAAATCCTTGGCATTCTTGTGCTTGTAGATTTGTAATGTCATGCTTTGTCCCTACTCCTGTTCGAGGAGCCATGTTGGATAATTAAACCTCGGAAGGAAAATAGAGAGAATGTTTGGATTAGTATAATGCAACAATGTAATCGATGCATGATAAATTTGTGATGATACTTAACCGCACTCGTACATAAAGAAAAGTATGCATTCTTGTGCTTGTACTTAATCGCACTCGTAATGATGCAATGGAGCAGTTACTGTGAATGACATGATAATGTAACTACTGCAATCAAACAGACACTCATGTGATCATGTGAATGGATTAATGCAGTAAGCAGTAAAATAGGTAAGGATAGGAGAAATAAAGGTTCTTGAAGCTCGGTGTAATAAGTACCCAACTGCAAAACGAGCAACGTTAGTTTACAGTTTATTGCAGACAAGCGTACCTGATACCTGTCCCTGCACATGTAGCAGTCACTCAGTAACATAAAAATGCATGTGCGGCGTCGTGCGGCGTCTGGTACCTGTAGTGGGCAAACAATGCTAGACTCTCGGATGAAGGTTTCTAAACCTCCCTCGGACTAAGGGAGGCGGGGCCCCGGCCAAAAACCAAACCGCAAATAGCAGCAAGCTGAGCCTCTCGGTGACCCCCTAAAAATCCTAGCCCCGGGTTCGGGCACACCTAGATATGCCTAGGAAAGCAGTAAACGAACACAACCATGAGAACAAACAAAAAGCATCGAGCCAAGCAAGTACATGCGCAAGCAAGAACTCCCCTCCGCATGTGGATTAAAAATGTAAGAGCGTTCGAAAGGAATCCACATGCAGAGTCCCCAGCGGAGTCGCTATCCGGGATGTACGCGCGCCTTCCGGCCTAGCACGCGCGCTGCGGTTCGAACGACCCGAGGATCCGGGCCCGCTCCCCTAGAGTCTTCCGGTCGGCGTCGCGACTCGAGCGTCGAACGCTGCGGAAAAGACCAGGGTGGTCCCTCCTTCGATTCCTGACCGGGTCTGCCCAGACTCTTCGCCGATCGTCTCCATGCTCCTTAAGAGGCGACGGGCGAAAAGAAGCGCATGGCCCGAGGAGGAAGCTTTAGGAGGTTCCAAGAGCGGCTCGTGCCGTCAGTCCCTCATCCAAAATGACTTCGTAAAAAGATGTGTTGTTGTTTAACCTAGGTAAACTATTACGGAGTCGCCACCGACTTAATTATAAAAGCTTGGTTTAAGTCGGAAAACCAGAGTAGATTCGGGGATTCCTAATTACTAACTCTTACATTTAAACATGCGAAAAGGTGGCGTTTGCTCCAAAAGGTTTGCTTTTGGTTAACGGGCGTTGGACCCGATTGAGGCGTTGGACCCGAACTCATGTGTATATGTTTAACAATCACATGCGACGATAAACCTATGGGCCTAAGGCATGCGGACAGGCACAGACAATTATTTAGATCAAAAGGAGCGGGGAAGGGCGGTGATTGCAGGCCTATGCCCTTGGGCCCACAATCCGTTACATGTGGCTTAAATAAAAATTCGGGAAGGCCCGCACCTCCCCTTTGTACCTTTAATGAAGGTTGGGGCCGCCTTACTATCTTGACATCGCGGTTTTTACTCACGCGAAAAGATCTACGCGATTTGATACACGCGCCTTCAAGTAATCTTCGAAATTTTGGCGTCGATCATCCGGAATCGCATGCTCAGTGTACATGCAAAATAAAATGCAAGTGTGGTTAGTACTGATTAAGTTTGATAAAGTTCAATAATCTAGAAAGAACAAATAAAATGCCTTATCATACTGTCGAAGAGAGGAGAAACACAAAAGAGGGCCAAATAAGTATAATCATGGAGACGAGAACGTACTTTGGACAACCACATTTTTACAAATAACACGATCGTATTTAAAAATATCCTGCTTTCGGAAGAATTTTTGACATAAGTAATATGTAAAAAATGAGATTTAAGGCATGTGAAAAGTTTAGTTTTATTAGTTTAAAAAAGGGAAAGGGTCACGCTAATTATAAAAATGATACTGCGGTGTGTTAGAATGTTAATCAAACTAATAACAATAATAAAAATAAATAAATAAATAAAAAGTCTCCTAAGACGTACGAAGGCAAATAAAAAGAAAGTTGGTTAATTTTAGACCAAATTGTAACGCACGTGTAACAATTTATAACAATAGATGTATATATTCATAAAAACATAAAAAAAAAAATTTCAAACTAACAGTCAACAAATAAACATCGAATTGTTGTAATCACTGTACCTAGTCTTCTCGGTTCTTCTTCCTTGTTTTCTCTCGAAGCTGTGTCGAAGCGGGAAGTTCCCAGGACCGCCTCGATCGAACATGTTCAGGTCGGAGCTGGGTAAGGGCTGAACTCGGGACGCTAGGAAGACCTCGCTTCGTTGTCGCAGGCCTGGGGGGGCGCCAGAAGGAGGGCTCGGTTTTGCCGGAAAAGGTAGATCCGCCGAGGGAGGACGCCGGGGGAAGTGGGTCTACCGCGGGCTGGATGCTGGACCTGGAGGGTGAGCTTCCGAGAGCTCGAGCTTCGGCCGCCTTGGTTTCTTGGAGGGTCGCCGGGAAGGAAGAACGGGAGACGCCTTTGGGCGTGGCTCGCCTGGCTTAGGATCGTCGGCGTGGGTCAACTCCGGGGTCGGGGAGGTCCTGGGCGTTGGGATCCGAGGCTGCTCGGGGAGACTTCGCCGTGACTGCGTCGCCGTCTTCGTGGCTGGGAAGGACGTGGGTCGCTGTCGCCGGGCTTGGATGCGCTGGAGGAAGCGGGGGAGCGCAGGATGGAGCTCCGGAGGTGGGGATGCGACAAGAGGGCATCGCGGAGGATGGTCGCCTGGGGAAGGATGAGAGCTGGAGGGAAGAGCCGCCTTGGGGCAGGATTGAAGGACGGATTGCCGTCGCTGGTTCTGAGGACTCCGGGGCTAGGTGGTCCGCCGTGGAGAAGTGGTCGCGGCTGCGTAGTTGGTTGCTGCCGGAGTTGGTGTCGCTGCAGCTGGTTTTAAACCGGTTAGGGAAGGCCGCGGGTTACCGAGGAATGTTGGTGCAGCGAGGTGGAGAGCCGCCTTGGGGTTGCTGGGGGTGTTCGCCGTGACTGAGGAATGTTGCGGTTTGCCGCTGGTAGACGCTGGAGTGCTGGATGTCGGGGAAGGACGTGTGTTGCCCCTGTTGAAGCCGGAGACATTGTCGCCGAGAGAGGGATGCGAGGAAGACACTGGAGCTGAAGGTGGGGATTGGAGGTTCCCCTGGCTGTTGAAAAGAATCAAAGGAGAAGGGAGGAAGACACTTCGTCAACCTCCTCGGTTCTCCTCAGAAAAATTAAAGAAATTCCCTCCCCAGAAGCCTTGGTCAGAAAAATTTTGAACCCCCTTGTTTTTTCTCCTTCCCTGCCTGAAGGTGAGTCTTCCTCCCCTTTTATTTCCCCCGCTTCCTTCTCTTCTGTTTTTGGACCTAGTTTCCATTCAATTCCCTTCGGTTTGTCTCTGGTTGAGAAAACAAACTGTTATGAGACAAGATTGCTCTAGGACGTCTGCCAGGTGATTCTAAGCGACAGAGCAAGAATTAAGGATTCAAGGAGGCCGTTTCAGCCTGTAACCGTCAGAGGGGAGGGGATGAATCGTTGGGATCATACTTGCCAGGATATTGTCGGGAGTAAAGGTGAGCTGTTCTAATCTTTACTTTGGGCTGTGGGCTGTAAGCTTGCCTTGGCTTTGGTTTGTCATCGTGGGTTGAGCTACCTTGGGCTCTTTGGGAAAGTGTGGACTGAATTTTTAGTGCTAGGCTTTTTCTTTAGGCTTGGGCTATTGAACTCTTCTTTTATTGACCTCTCCTTGGGTCAGGCTTGGGTTTGTCCAGCCCGGGTTGATTGCAAAATAATCTGCTGAGATTGATGCGAGTGTGGAGGGTTTCCCTGTTGATGATATTCCTGCCTAATTTGCCTTTGCAGCTGCGGTTGACTCTTTTCGTCGTGAAAGTGGAAGCGCCACCGTTGCTTGAGCTGTTCCAAACCAAGTCACCTTGGTCGCCAAGGTAACTGCCTTCCCTGGATTGCCCGTGGCCCTTGTGACAGCAACTATAGCCCCCCTAGTTACTGCTGCTTTAGTCGTCCTAAATGCTCTTAGAGCAGTAAGAGATGTCCTGCGTTTGAGTTGTTGCGGCCTACGTTGTAGTGATCCTTTTTGTTGGTCGTTAATATTTCGGCAAAATTGATTTCTGAGGAAGCTCCTGCTGTAGTTGTTCAATTTGCTGAACCTGGTGTTTGCATCGATGCATCTGAATTATCAGTTGTTCCAACTGTTGTTTCGGATGCTGCTGATTTTGTTGTTATACTTTCTACAGTTATTGCAGCCGAGGTTGCTGTTCCGACAAACTCTCCGGCAAAACTGGCAGAACTTGAGGCTACAATTGTGGTTGTGGCTGTGGCAGTGCCGTCCGCGGCCAGCCTTGATGAAGGACCCTGCTCGGGTCATGAATGTCGTCTCCTCCTAGGGGCTGAACACGCTGACCGTAGCTTATGATCGTGGCCTCTTTGGAACATGTTCTTGGCAGGTGCGAAGCTCTTTCGACGTACCCTCGAACGTACGACTTCCTTCACCTCAATAGTCTCTTTACCGCCGAGAATCGCAGGTAAGATGCGTTTCAAGGACACAACTAATCTCAATCAAATGTATGATGTATCGCTAATGTGAGAATACACTCGATTGCTTTGAAGAAACGACATGAAGTCCTTGCTGCTGGAGATGGATCGGATCCTCCGATCGAATGGGTTGAGTACAAAGTCGAGAAGGAGCGACTGTTGATTTGCCAGATGAAGCTAATTAGCCCCTTTTGAAAGGCGACGGTCCTTGCTTGGCATCTGCTTTGTAGGAAAATGCACTTGTATGCAGTTTGTACTGGGGCGGTCTTTACAGCTGGGAATTAAAGAAAACATTTCCTGAAATGAAATTCTGTCTGCCTTTGTTTAGCTCAATCGGGTTAGTTATGTCTCGAGAAAGATTTGAGGTATTACATATCTTTATCATACTCATTAGCTTTAACACCATGAATTGGGATTATAGCAAGGGAAGGTTTAGAATGCCTGGTTTTTGCCTGTCAATCCGGGGCTGGCTACCATTATCTTTCGTCACATTCTTATCCAGTTTAGTGCGAACGGTTAACCAGATACAGTTCTGCAGTTGACGTGGATTTGTGATAAAAGAGGTGAGCGCACAAAACTGGGAATCGGGCAATGATCCGGATGAGTGGACGAAGTCGATTTTACTTTCGGACTAGTAGACAGACATCTCGTGCTATGGACCATGGCACATCTCACTCCTATTAGATGAGGAAGAGTTGTGTTCTTGATGAGGGAAGAATTCTTCAATACAAACTCATTCCACTCTTCCTGGTCAATCTTTCCGTCTCCTTTGAAATCAACAGGAACTCAAAATCAGGGCACATATCTTATCTGATGAACCCGTAGGAGAAGATTGAGTTACACCTTGTCCACAATTACTTGTACGAGGTCATCCGAGAGGGCCAACTCAGACACGGGTAGAAGTTGTTAAGATATAAAATATTAACAAGCCTCATCTAACTTAAGCTTTTGGGTCATTACCTGTAACCGTGAGACCAGTTCGCGGCACTTAATGAAGTGATCTGAGGCTGTTTACAAAAATAATCCAGGCAGGATCTAAACTCTCACCTCTTCTCGCTCGATGCATCCAATATGTCTCAAGTCATATAATCTGAAGGCAACTGCAGAGCGAATGGCGGAAAAGCCAAGACGACGACGGTCAGTCTCCAACCTCGCCTCCCTCATCACTACAGCGAGGTCAGTGGTATTTAAAATCGTGCAGATAATTTGTAGCTCCGCTTTGGATCCAATCCAAATTGGGCTTAAAAAACCCCCTCGAGAGGCCCAATAACTGAACACATTTACGGGCCTCTTACAAACATGGGCCCACCCGAATCACGCCTTCGGCAAGGACCAATGAGCATCTTACCGTGACGGAATTGCGTACGTCGTGGCTTTAAACCAAAAAGCCTAGCCTGGATAAAAAGGCCCCGTGACGACGTCTTCCGACAACGAGGAATGTTCCAGATACAAGGTTCTGTTTCCGTTTTTCATTATTTGTTTTTTTACCTAATTAATTAATGATCCCCAATAAATGTAATCTCACAATAATTATTATCTAATTAAGCATTCACTTTGAGATTGGGGTTGGGGTCGAGGGGAAATTTCTTCCCAGCCAAGAAAACAAAAAATGATATTAGCGTGTCATTTCTTCCCTTTTATTTGTTAACGGCGTTAAACCTGGACGGGGTCACCTTCGGGGCAGCTTCCATTTTTTCTGGTCGTGCAACTATAAATACTCCCCCCCCCCCCCCAACGTGGACGACTCCCCATTGGCTGCCTCTGTTTTTCCCTGTCCCCACTCCTCTCCAGAGGAAACGGAGAAAAAGGCGATGGCGGATTCTCATGACGGAGGGGTCAGCTCTCGTAGCCCACCACTGTAGAGAGACGCGATGGTGATCGGGAGTTCCTACTCGCTTATCCTCTCGTTTTGAATCTCCACAGGTATGATTATGGCCGATCGGCTTGGTTTTGATGTATGTGGATGGTTATGGTTGAAGTTGTTGGACTGCGATGGGATTACCATCCCATGATCTCGATTTAGTTTTTAGGTTTTTTTTTTTTTAAATAACCAGTGATTTGATGGTCTCCTGGTGTGGTGTGGTGTGGTGCGGCACTTTCTGTAGGGTCTCTGGATTTCAAGGAGCCCTGGAACCATGCGAGGAACTCGGACGGGTGGCTTGCTCCTTGTACATACTGTCGATTCGTAGAGTAGACCTTAGGCAAAATATACGACTTTGCTTCTGTTGATTCTAGTTTGGGATTTCTGACCGCACGATTATCCGAGATAAGCCTCTGAAGGGCCTGATCCTGTGGGAGCTACAGAGGTTCGAGGTGTAAAATGTCGGTTGCTAGTGTTGCGCTTTGTCCCCTGCTGGAGGGATCGCTGAGCTTCTCCGGAATGGATTCTCGACGATGCCTTCCTCAATCTAGTGACTCCATCACCATTTACCTCAGCGTTGCGGGCTCTGTGGTCCCGATGCGGATCATGAAGTCGGATTCGATCGCATCGGTGAAGCTGAGGATACAGTCGGTGAAGGGCTTCTTTGTGAAGAAGCAGAAGCTGGTTTTTGATGGGAGGGAGTTGGCTCGTTATAGCTCTTGTGTTAGGGATTATGGGGTTGAAGACGGAAATGTTCTGCATCTTGTTTTGAGGCTCTCAGATCTTCAAGCTATTACTGTCCGAACGGTTTGTGGAAAGAAATTTGCATTCAATGTTGAGAAGAATAAGAACGTGGGTTATTTGAAGCAACAGATTGCTGAGAAGGGGCAAAACTATGTGGATCTGAAGGATCAGGAATTAGTGTGCGATGGCGAAGAGCTTGAGGATAGGAGACTCATCAAGGACGTCTGTAAGAACAACGACGGCGTCATCATTTTACTCGTCCGCAAATCTGCAAAACTCAGAGTAAAACCCATTGAGAAGAATTTCCAGCTGACTATCGATGCTTTAAATCTTCATGAAATTGCTGACCGAAAGGGTGGACATCACTCGAACGATCAGGTGATCACATGTGATCCACGAGCTGATTTTTTGTTCGAACCTCTATCCAATGGCTCTCGACACATCAAAGGTTATGCTATCTTAGAAAAGTTAGTGGCATCTACTTTCCAAGGATTAGTAAGAGGCAACCCACCCCGTCGCTCCTCTGAAGGCACTGGAGGAGCTTATTTCATGCAAGACGAATCTGGTCAGGAGTATGTGTCTGTCTTTAAGCCCCTCGATGAGGAGCCGATGGCAGTGAACAATCCCAGGGGGCTTCCCGTGTCAGTTGATGGTCAAGGAATGAAAAGGGGTACACGTGTAGGAGAGGGTGCCTTTAGAGAAGTTGCAGCTTACATTTTAGACCATCCCTGCTCTGACCTTCTAGATGATGTCAGTATAGGCTTTGCTGGCGTTCCTCCGACTGTCATGGTTAGGTGTTTGCATCGCGACTTTAATTACCCAGAAGGTTTTAAGTTCTCATCCAGCAACATCAAGATAGGTTCCCTGCAGATGTTCGTTAAGAACATCGGAAGTTGTGAGGATATGGGTCCTCGTGCTTTCCCGGTCGAGGAGGTGCATAAGATCTCCGTCTTGGACATCAGGTTGGCGAATGCAGATAGGCATGGAGGGAACATCTTGATCAGCAAAAACAATTTAGATGGACGCATAGTGCTAACTCCAATTGATCACGGCTACTGTTTGCCTGAGAATGTGAGTATTCTTCCAACTTTTGGTTATTGTTTGCAATGCTTTCTGCCATTAGATGTTAGTCAACCTTGCCGTCCTAATGCTATGTCTTCTCAATGCAGTTTGAAGATTGTACCTTTGAATGGCTGTACTGGCCCCAGGCTCGTCAGCCTTACTCTTCTAGGACCATTGACTACATTATGTCCCTTGATGCGGAGAAAGATATCCAGCTCTTGAAGCTGAATGGCTGGGACCTCCCAATGGAATGTGCTCGGACTCTGCGCATCTCCACTATGCTTTTGAAGAAGGGCGCACAGAGAAAACTAACTCCTTTCACTATAGGAAGCATGATGTGCCGCGAAACCTTGAAGAAGGAATCTGTTATAGAGCAAATCGTTAAGGAAGCAGAGCAAGCTTCACTACCAGGGACGAGCGAAGAGGCATTCCTTGAATCTGTCTCAGTTATCATGGATTACTACCTTGATGTGCTAGTAGATTCAAATGAAGGAAGGTAGAGGATTATGTATATGGATCTGCAGGCATGAATTCACTTGAGCGGGTGCCAAGTGACGTGCCTGGTGGATCTCCTCTATCAGACGAGAAAAAGCGAACTGTAAATCCTTGTGAAGCAGTGTGTACTGTATAGTGGACGCGATTTCTCTCCGGTGTTTCTGGAACCTTAAGCTGTTGTCTTTGTTGTGTGGCAATCTGTGTTCGGTGGTGGTCACACTGATGTTATGTCCGGCGGGTGAACTGCACTGCCCTGGATCTCCGATGAAATTGGCACCATAAAAAGATTGACACGAGGCCAGAGAGAGATGCCGTGTCTCAAAGGCTCCAACCAAATCACGCGGAGCCATCATCCAGGACGACGGCCGAGAGTGTAGTTGCCGAGTGAAATCCGAACAAGGTCTGGCCCTTGTAATCGAGATAACGTCCAGTGCCCCCCCAATCGGGGCAACCATTAAAGGAGAGGAATACATCGAATTCAATGAATTGAGTAAAAGACAGCCAACACAAGCGACCCACAACCCCAGGGAGTCATCATTCTCCTCAGCATTCCATTTTCAGACAAAAGGCAAGAAGACTCCCTCCCTGTCGTGTTCCTCAGTCCGAAAGCAATCAAACGATTCCCCTTCGTCTAACTCAAAACAACAACACCGCCAGATAAAAATGTTTGATCATCGTCGTGTGTTATTTAGTTACTGTGCTAGTATCTCGTGTGATTTTCTTTTTTTTTTTTTTTTATTTATGGTACGACCAAAGTAAATCCGATCCCAATAATTGTACTACACTCTCTTTTGGTTTGTCTTTTCCCTGGAGGTCAAATCCCCCGGACACCTGTTGCGTTCACAGGCAACACCAAATCCACTGAATCCTGCCAAACTAATCGACAATAATGGAAGTGACAAGAACCTCCGAACCATTACCCTTCTTCCTCCTCCTCCTGATTACGACTCCCTTTTGTGCTAGCGAAGGGGGGGGCAACGTCGATCGTAACATTCACTTCGATAGAATGTGTCTGTTATATTATTCAACCACCCCCCAACGTCGATCGCCTTCCTTCGCAATCGTTCGAACGACCGAGAAATTCAAACATTATATGCATCATGTATCCTTTAGGGATGGGCATTCCGTGTGATTAAATTTGGTATTAGGGTCCCAATATGGCCCTGTTGACATGGCAATTAATTTTGGGCCTGAGTTTAGAACAGAAACCCAGTAATCTCTCAAGTCACACTCCGAGTCGGCCCAAGATGTAGTCGTCTAGGCCGACTCACGACGAAGTCGACTAGGTCGATTTATGACGAAGTCGACTAGGTCGACTTATGAACGGGGTCGACTAGGTCGACTCACAACGAAGGAATATGGTGATCAAAGTCAATCAAGATGACGCAACCGTAGCTAGGTCTACTAGTAGGGTCAAGTCGACGGAATCATGGATAAGTCGACCAAGTCGATCGTAGTCCGTACAGATCAGTCAAGTCGACGAGGTTGAAATAAATTTATTTTCAATCACGTTTGTTAAAGATCGTAACTGATCTTAAATATCCAGGAACGTGATCCCATATATCAAGGGGGTTGTTGAGACACTCTCACGACATTAGGGATCACGATCTATAACACGATCTGCAAAACGATCTATCTATTACGCATTAATCGCGTACAAGTCCTCTATAAATAGCAGAGGGATTTTTCAAGACAGGACACGACCATACACAGCCAAAACTCTGAAGTTTGTTCGTCAACCTTAGAAATTAGATGCCCTGACCCGGTTTATAGGTCAATTACCCTTCCACCGACAGAGTGAGCTCGTAGGGCCTTTGCCGTCAATCCTCCGCCAGCGACACCACCGACGAAGTGAGCTCATAGGGCCTTCGTCACAACTCTCCACCAGCGACCACCCTCGACGAAGCGAGCTTCCAAGGCCTTCGTCACGATCTTCCGCCAGCAACCATCACAGACGGAGCGAGCTTCCAAGGCCTTCGTCACGCGTTCTCCGCCGCTACAAGATCCCACATCGTCACCACCGTTTCACTTTTTTCCCTTTTAATGGCTGTAAGCCCTTTACTTTTAATTCTCTGAAGATTGTAAGACTTGCATTATTTCTGTATAAAGTCAGTGCATCTTCTTACTGGCGACCACAATATAACTACTGTGAGTCCATTGCCAAATATTTCCGATGTGATCCGTTCCGTGCGCGAACACGTTTTTTATGTTGACATGGCAATTAATTTTGGGCCTGAGTTTAGAACAGAAACCCAGTAATCTCTCATGTCACACTCCTAGTCGGCCCAAGATGTAGTCGTCTAGGCCGACTCACGACGAAGTCGACTAGGTCGATTTATGACGAAGTCGACTAGGTCGACTTATGAACGGGGTCGACTAGGTCGACTCACAACGAAGGAATATGGTGATCAAAGCCAATCAAGATGACGCAACCGTAGCTAGGTCTACCAGTAGGGTCAAGTCGACGGAATCCTGGATAAGTCGACCAAGTCGATCGTAGTCCGTACAGATCAGTCAAGTCGACGAGGTTGAAATAAATTTATTTTCAATCACGTTTGTTAAAGATCGTAACTGATCTTAAATATCCAGGAACGTGATCCCATATATCAAGGGGGTTGTTGAGACACTCCCACGACATTAGGGATCACGATCTATAACACGATCTGCAAAACGATCTATCTGTTACGCATTAATCGCGTACAAGTCCTCTATAAATAGCAGAGGGATTTTTCAAGACAGGACACGACCATACACAGCCAAAACTCTGAAGTTTGTTCGTCAACCTTAGAAATTAGATGCCCTGACCCGGTTTATAGGTCAATTACCCTTCCACCGACAGAGTGAGCTCGTGGGGCCTTTGCCGTCAATCCTCCGCCAGCGACACCACCGACGAAGTGAGCTCATAGGGCCTTCGTCACAACTCTCCACCAGCGACCACCCTCGACGAAGCGAGCTTCCAAGGCCTTCGTCACGATCTTCCGCCAGCAACCATCACAGACGGAGCGAGCTTCCAAGGCCTTCGTCACGATCTTCCGCCAGCAACCATCACAGACGGAGCGAGCTTCCAAGGCCTTCGTCACGCGTTCTCCGCCGCTACAAGATCCCACATCGTCACCACCGTTTCACTTTTTTCCCTTTTAATGGCTGTAAGCCCTTTACTTTTAATTCTCTGAAGATTGTAAGACTTGCATTATTTCTGTATAAAGTTAGTGCATCTTCTTACTGGCGACCACAATATAACTACTGTGAGTCCATTGCCAAATATTTCCGACGTGATCCGTTCCGTGCGCGAACACGTTTTTGGCGACCACAGTGGGAGTAAGTGCGGGAAAAGGACGATGACTCTCCTTTATATAGGGTATGATTTCTGCTGAGTCGGCATAGCCAACCCAGCATAAATGTTGACATGGCAATTAATTTTGGGCCTGGGTTTAGAACAGAAACCCAGTAATCCCTCAAGTCACACTCCGAGTCGGCCCAAGATGTAGTCGTCTAGGCCGACTCACGACGAAGTCGACTAGGTCGATTTATGACGAAGTCGACTAGGTCGACTTATGAACGGAGTCGACTAGGTCGACTCACAACGAAGGAATATGGTGATTAAAGCCAATCAAGACGACGCAACCGTAGCTAGGTCTACTAGTAGGGTCAAGTCAACGGAATCCTGGATAAGTCGACCAAGTCGATCGTAGTCCGTACAGATTAGTCAAGTCGACGAGGTTGAAATAAATTTATTTTCAATCACGTTTGTTAAAGATCGTAACTGATCTTAAATATCCAGGAACGTGATCCCATATATCAAGGGGGTTGTTGAGACACTCCCACGACATTAGGGATCACGATCTATAACACGATCTGCAAAACGATCTATCCGTTACGCATTAATCGCGTACAAGTCCTCTATAAATAGCAGAGGGATTTTTCAAGACAGGACACGACCATACACAGCCAAAACTCTGAAGTTTGTTCGTCAACCTTAGAAATTAGATGCCCTGACCCGGTTTATAGGTCAATTACCCTTCCACCGACAGAGTGAGCTCGTAGGGCCTTTGCCGTCAATCCTCCGCCAGCGACACCACCGACGAAGTGAGCTCATAGGGCCTTCGTCACAACTCTCCACCAGCGACCACCCTCGACGAAGCGAGCTTCCAAGGCCTTCGTCACGATCTTCCGCCAGCAACCATCACAGACGGAGCGAGCTTCCAAGGCCTTCGTCACGCGTTCTCCGCCGCTACAAGATCCCACATCGTCATCACCGTTTCACTTTTTTCCCTTTTAATGGCTGTAAGCCCTTTACTTTTAATTCTCTGAAGATTGTAAGACTTGCATTATTTCTGTATAAAGTTAGTGCATCTTCTTACTGGCGACCACAATATAACTACGGTGAGTCCATTGCCAAATATTTCCGACGTGATCCGTGTAATCCCTCAAATTATGGATTCCTTCATTTAGCCACTTTTAATCACTTAGAATGAGTCTGTTTGTTTTATTTTAAAGCCCAAACCCATATATATGAACCTAGGCCTTATAAAATAGCATTAAAATGACCAAAGCCCATTTTAAAATTTATTCTTTTAATAGATCAAATAAAATTACGAAATTATTTTTAATTATCCATAATTTCTTTTATTCCTTTCCCTGCTTGGACATGCCTTATCGTATCCTCATCACACAATCTTAGAAAAAAATCATAATCACATCCCCTCAATTCTTCAATCAGACGTCCATTCATCCAAGGGAAGGCAACTGCAGATTTTTTGGGATAGATTGAAGGATCGTAATCTTCGCATTTTGTCAATTCCCTCCTCCCCATACTTCAATTATATAATACGCACAGACGCTCCCATAAAAAATTAGACACACAGATATACTCCCACTCTCTCCCACTCTCAGAGATTCTCCAGACCCCTCAGAGATTCTCCAGCACTCCAGACGTTTGTTCCCCCTACATCCGGCGACCCCAAGGTAGGTCTAGCCACATCGACGGAGAACCCTACGTCACCAACTCAAACCCAGTTTCCCTAGGAAATTTCGGCATCAACAATGGAGTGAGCATCCATTACCAACACCAACCGGAAATATCGCCTTCATCAGCAAATGATCTTAACCTCCGGCTGCGATGTTCTTTTGACTTCGAATATACACGATAACCCGGTCTCAACTCTCCGCGGTCGCACAAAAGCGTCGCGGAGAGATTCCTTTTGTTCTGATATTTTACTTACATGTACAGGATGTAGGAACATGACTCCTTACCAGGATCTCCACCTTTGGCCATCCTTCCCCAGCGGCAACGTCATCAAAAACCGACGGACGACAACTTCTCTCTCACTGGAAGGGTAACGACCCCTCTATCACTTTTTTTAATTAATATTTTTTTTTATTATTATCTTTAATATTCTATTTAATTTTTATCTAAAATCTGAATAATGGACATTTTTTTTTATTAAAAAAAAAACGAATTATTTGTTTAACAAGAAAACGTGATTTTTATGATTTCGTTTGGTTATCACAATTTAAAAAAATTAACAAAAGTTAATGATTTTCTTTTTATCAAAAGGTTATAAATTAACGTGTTGTTTATTTTCTTTATTTTATTATTAAAATTCATTTAGTTTCACATTTTTTATTATTAATCATCAGATTCATTACCTAATTTTTTTTTAAATTTTATTTCACATTCTATATTATTATTTTCTTAAAAAAATCGCCACGGATTTTCCTTTTTCTTTTTTTTTTTGTGTTTTAACAACTTTAGTATCATTTTAAATTGTCAAATTTCATAATCAAAATTAATTTTTTTATTTTAATCACATCGTCCCATGTTTCTAACAATAATTATTTTTAATATATTTTTTTAATTGTCAATTAAACCATTTTAATTATATAATCAATTAATTTATTTAAAAAAAAGACAAAAACAAAAAAAAGGGGCATAAGGACAACATGTAACTTATGACGAATTAAATTATTACTATCATTCGAATTTTCTAATCACTTTCTTTGTTTGTTTTGCAAAATAACGAAAACTCCGAGGTAATCGACAAGGTGATCTCAAAGACTGCGTGAAGGGATTCGGTGGTGGAGACACATCACTAAAGAAGCCTCAACTGATGAATTCAATGCCAATACACCCCCCAGTCGGGCCTCAGGTACATGAGGGAGGTTCGGGCCTCCCGTTTTTTTTATTTCCACATGTAACGGATTGCGGGCCCAAGTGCATGGCCCGCAATCACCGCCCTTCCCCGCCCCCTTTGATCTCAATAATTGTCTGTGCTTGTCCGCATGCCTTAGGCCCATAGGCTTATTGTCGCATGCTGTTTGTAAAACAAATAAACATAAGTTCGGGCCCAAAAAGCCTGAATCGGGTCCAACGCCCGTAAAACATTGACATGAGTCCGGAGTCATGCCCGGATCGGGTCCAACGCCCGTTAAACAAAAGCAAATCTTTTGGAGCAAACGCCACCTCCCTTTTCGCATGTTAGAATGTAAGAGTTAGTAACTAGGAATCTCCGAACCAACTGTTTTTTTTCCGACTTAAACAACTTTTATAAATAAAGTCGGTGGCGACTCCGTTTAGTTCACCTAGGTTAAACAACAACCTTTTCTTATGGAGCCATCATGGATGAGGGACTGACGACACGAGCCGCTCCCGATTCCTCCCGAAAGTTCCTCCTTCGGATCATGCTCCGCCTTTCGCCCGCCGCCTCTTAGGAAAACAGAGACGGTCGGCGAGGGCCCGAGCAGGCCCAGTTAGGAACCTAGGGAGGGATCACCCAATTCCTTTCCGCAGCGTCCGACGCTCGAGTCGTGACGTCGACCGGTTGGGCCTTGGGGAGCGGGCCCGGATCCTCGGGTCGTCCGAACCGCCACGCGCGTGCTAGGCCGGAAGGCGCGCGTACATCCCGGATGGCGACTCCACTGGGGACATACATGTGGATTCTTTTTTAACACTCTTACATTTTCAATCCCCATGCGGAGAGGAGTTCTTGTTTGCGCATGTCATTGCTTGGCTCGGTGCCCTTTCTCTGCCCTCATGGTTGTGTTTGTTTACCGCTTACTAGGCATGTCTAGGAGTGCCCGAACCCGGGGCTAGGATTTTTTTTAAGGGGGTCACCGAGAGGCTCAGCCTGCTGCTATTTGCGGTATGGTTTTTGGCCGGGACCCCGCCTCCCTCAGTCCGAGGGAGGTTTAGAAGCCTTCATCCGAGAGTCTAGTATTGTTTGTTCACTACAGGTACCAGACACGGCATATGCATTTATTTGTTACTAAGTGACTGCTACCTGTGCAGGGACAGGTCTTGTATGCGATAAATTGTAAGAACTAATTTTGTTCATTTTTGCAGCGGTTTGGGTTGGTTGCGGGGGTTTTCTCAATCCCTTTACTCCCCATTTCCCTTATTACATTCATTCTGCATAAGTGTCTGCTGATTAATAATAGATGCATCAACACATCTATATTTCTTCAATGTCATTACTTTTCAAACGTAAATAACTCGCGTGCGAATTCGCATCATATTAGGATTTGGATTGGATTGTTGTTACAATTGAATGAAATCCAAGCTTGTAGGTTGATCTCATGGAATCAATAGCGCTACGCAAGGGGGTTCCATCTACGGATTTGCTTCGACGGTGGCTCGATGTCCTCAGACCCTCAGAAAGAGAGTTCGTACAACAAAAGCTTGGAGGTCTCTTTCACCTCATCCGCATGGAAGTCGACTGGTTCCTGCTTCAGCATCTCGTCGCTCGCTGGGATCCCGAGAGCTACACCTTCAGATTTGGCACTTTAGAACTGGCGCCGACTTACGAAGAATATGGGGACTTCTCTGCACTACCTCCTCACTCAGGAATCCTCCCCCTACCTTACGATGACAAGCCGAGGAACTACATTGCTCGTCTCCTTCAAATCTCACCAGCAGTGGTACCTAACTTGTTTACCGTGGAAGGACATATCAACGTCAACAAGCTCTTCGAGTTACGCAACACACCGTATGAGCCACACATGGGAGACGGTCAAGGATCAGCAAGGGCCTTTATCATCTTGTTCACAGGGACGATACTCTACCCATACAGTGAGGCATTGCTCAACAAGCGAACAGTCTACCTGACAAAAGAAATCATCGAAGGAAGACCTTTCCTTCCCAACCTGGTCGGCGAAACAAATTACAGCCTTACCCGAATTGCGCGCAGAGCCAGAGAGGGGGTGCAGAATCACAAGTTCACCTTCAGCCCGACACTACTCCAGGCATGGTTCTACATCCACATCGGCATCACCGGAGAATCGTTCAGACGAGAACAATTTCCAGATTTGCTCGACCGCATATCAGGACGTGCTCGCCTTCCGACTCGCACCTTTGCTGGTGTCCGAGCTCTCTTCCGCTCTCTGGAGCCTGAGGACTTCTATCAGATGGCCAAATGCTTCGACGTGGACTGGGCTATCATAAGTTCCCTAGATGGAGATTACATCCCGATCGTTGGGATCACCGGGACGTCCTACTACTGTCCAGCACGGGTCATGCACCAGTTCGGAGGACTTCCGCGGATCAGAGCAGCACCAACTAAACCATTTGATCCAATCGACCTAGATAACCCACCACCGATGGGCGTAATTCGACGAGCAACGACACACTTCGCACGCGTGTGGATGACTCTCACAGAGAAAGAGTTCGACCTTCCCCCAAAACATCAGAAGGACATCGACGCCCAGTCAGCCCGTTTCCAAAAGAAGCGCATTACTCCTTGGGATCGCATTTGAAGATCGACTCTATCATAACGGACTTGAAATCTCATTTCATCTTATATTCATCAAACTTTTTAATACTCTTTGTAATAAACTTTAGCTTAGACGTCGTGTTGCTAACTTGTTTTCTCTCTCTTGGATTGTGTTCATTGTAATTACAATCCAATCCTTGCATTAGACATAATCATGCATCACCACATATCATGCGTCCAAAATGAACTCACAATTGAGGCTGATTCAACTCTCATTTCGATTTTCTCGCCAAGGTACCAAAATTAATCTCCCGAGGACACGTCCGTTCGAGCTGCGAAGCCGGACGATACGCATGGCCAGCTCAGGAGTTTCCTCAACCGATATGACGACGTCCAACATAGGATCAACCGCAGCGATTGCTACTCCAACTCCCGCCGTCGTTGTGCCTTCATCAACGGCAGTACCCGTGGTTTCCTTGGAAACTTTTCCACCGCTGTCTTCCCAAGCCACGATCTTCACCATCGGGCGATCATCAGGAGGAAATGCGTCTTCGACATATATCCCACCGATGACTTTCTCCGCACCGGCTATACCAAGATCAACGATGCCAATCGCTGCGTCATCTCCTCCTGCACCACCAGCACCGGCCCAAAGTGCCGACGACAATTCCTTGGGAAACAAAGTCGAGTCGCTCACCGCAGAGTTGTCATCTTTGAAGACTATGATGACTGAGCTACTCCAACGACAGACTGCAGCCATACCTGCTCTTGTTGTCACCCAAAACCCCCATCTTCCCCCTGTTATGCCTGGATCTACCACGTCTTCAATGCCACCTTACTACCCACATTTTCAGCCAAGTCTAATCGCTTCATCAAGCCTTCCAACCCCCTATAACCATGCCATCTCCGGATCCGCTATCTCCGCAAGTATAGCACCCTTCTATAACCCATACATGCGTGGGCCGCCTTTTCCTTCAACCACAACACCACCATACCTTCCACCATACTACCCTCAACCATCCGTACCAGGGCCAACTCCCTATCAATCAGCACCACTTGGGCCATCGCCCTATTTTCCTGTCACCTCTACAACTGCCGGCTTCGGAATCCCCATACCGATCACACCGCCCTCGGCAGCGCATGCAGACCCGACCGTGCCAAACTTAAGAAACCGTAACGCGGCTATCGTGAATGAACTATTTGGCGAACAGCAGCAGGCCGACGCTTTCGAGACAAGACTCGAGGCTAAGATTGCCTCTATGCAAGAAGAGGAGGCGCGTCGTATGGCGAGGATGGAAGAGCACCTCAACGCCATTCAGGGACAACGAGGTCACAACTGGGAGTATGCCAACTACCATGTCCCACAAATTCAAGTCCCGTCGAAGTTTAAAATGCCTGAATTTGAGAAGTTCCGTGGAAACGGCTGCCCGGAATTACATCTAAAACACTTCTACCACAAGATGGCTGTGTACCCGGTGGATGATAAGTTTCACATCGCCATGTTTCAGGAGAGTTTAGCGGAGTCGGCGCTGCACTGGTATTACACCAAGGATGTGAACCAGTACGCGACATTCAGGGAGTTGGCTCTTGACTTTCTCAATTACTACAGTTTCAATGTCGAAATGGCACCCACGATATCAGACTTGCGGAAGTTGAAAAGGTACCGCTCTGAGGACATCAAACAATTTGCTTATCGGTTCAGGGAGATGGCCTCGCAGATTAAGCCAGCTTTAAAAGAAAAGGAGTTGATAGACGAGTTTTTCCAACTTCTCCCGCGCGAGTACCTACCTTACATGATTGGCCAGACCATCACAACCTTTGCCCAAGCGGTCATTAATGCAGATAAACTCGATGTGGTGAACCGAGAAGGACTGATTCCCTCCCCTTCAGTAAAGCCGGTCGTCAAACCAAAGCCCAAGGAGCTCGTCGCGGCTGCAGAGCACAATAAGGCAATGGCATCGCCGACTTCATATGCACCGAGGACCTACGCTGTCGCTACCATTAGACCGCCTGTGCCTATGGTGGCCAATCCTAGACCGCCCGCTCCTGTGATGATGCGCCAGCAGCCAAAGCCTGCACAACAAGAACGTCCTCGACGCAGATTGGAGGACCTGGTTCCGACCCCCGATCCATTAGATGTCATGTTTACCCGGCTGAGAGGCATGGGCTTCATCTCACCCGTGGACCCCAAACCGACCAACCCTTCTTCTTTTGGCTACAACCCCAAGGCGAGTTGTCAATATCACTCTGGAGCACTGGGGCACGACACCAAGGATTGCATCGCACTCAAATTCAAGATTCAGAACTTGCTGGATGACGGCGTTATTACGTTCGCGACACCGGCTACGACTCCAAATGTCATGAGCAACCCATTGCCCGCGCACGTCAATTATGTCGGGACAAATCCCTTCGCGCCGCTGGTTGATCATGAAGAGGAGGTGCATTTACATGAAGTGGAGCAGGAGAACACTGAACGCGGCAACGTTACGGGGCTCAATAGGGGACAAAGCTGGAGACGCCGACCCCGCATGTGCACTCACTACATGCCACCCAATGTGGCTATACCCCTGAACCTTATGACGACATATATTAGACAAGCCAAGAAGCAAAAGGAGTCTGATATTAAGAAGGTGGATGATACGGAGGTCAAGACGCGTGAGTTCGAAGGAAAAGAATATATCAACATGATCGAGACCAATCGCGGTCGAGGACGAAGCCGTGGTCGTGGACGTGGACGTGGATCCTACGGAGGAGATACACACCCTCTACAGATGCATGCCGCTATACCGGACATTTTCCCCAAAGTACTCCCTCGAGCACCATATGTCTACATCCCATCGGGTCCAGCACAATCGGAGATGCCGTCTCAAGTACCTGCACCGATACAGATGGAACCAAGGGGTCCAGTTGTCATTGTTCCAAGTGGCATGACACCCAGCCCAGAAGTCAAGCTCATCACCCGTTCGGGAAGAGTGGTGCCGGCTCCAGAGCCTCAACAGCAGCCTGAGTCTTCAAAGCCCAAGGGGCCGTCGAATGAGCAAATTCGCAAGGGAGATGTTGGAGAAATTTCTGGCTGAAGTACACGTACCGGAAGAGATTGAGGTCAACGCGCTAGACTCGTACATGAACGGCATGCTGGCAAACAATGCCATCACCTTCTCGGAAGATGACCTCCCGGAAGGAGGACAGGACCACAACAGCGCTTTGTTCATCACGCTCAAATGTCGCGATACTATTGTTTCCAAGGTGCTCATCGACGGAGGGTCTGGAGTCAACATCATCCCACTCGATGTGGCTCATAAGCTCGGTATCAACATCGAGAAACTCCCACCTTCCAGCTTGACCATTCGAGCTTTTGACGGCGCAAAACGTCAGGCCCACGGCGAGGTGACTCTAGAGATTAAAGTGGGGCCCACTCTCTTCTCCTCCGCATTCCAAATTCTTGAGACCGCCGGATCCTTCAACATGCTGCTAGGACGTCCGTGGATCCATCAAGCCGGGGCAATCCCTTCGACTTTGCACCAGATGGTCCGTTTTCCTTCAGATGGCAAGCTCATCACAGTCAAAGGGGAGTGTACCATGGAGTTGTGCCATGAAATTGACATGCCTTACGTCGGAGAACCAGCTGGCGAACCATCGACGGCTCAAGCGTTCGAGATGGTGAACATGGTCAGGAGGGACTTCAGGTCAGATCCCCTAATGGGTCGGGGCAACCGCAGCGCTGCTCGACAGTTCATCAGATTCGGGTACCGGCCTGGTCAAGGACTCGGAGCTGAAGGGCAGGGCATCCGACATCCGATCGATATACCTACCCAGTTGGGGACACGCGCTCTCGGATCCAATGGTAATGAACCACGGAGGCCTAAGATAACAATCCAGGACATGCGCACTGGCGGCAAGTCAGCCATCCCTTTTGTTCGTTCGTCAGCAACGACAATGGAAGGTGAGATCCTCTCCGAGCAGGTGGAGGGTTTGAAGATTGAGGCACAAGAGCCCGAAGAAGAAATCAACATGATGGAAGCGTCGAACCCGGCTGAGTCAGACATGCCGCTCGAAGGGTGAACCTTTCCAACTTTACTTGTTGCACTTAGAATAATCGAGTCTAGAATAATTTACCTTGCTACATTCTGGTCGCGGACTAGCAAGGTTGTCCGTATGTAACGTGACTCGAGTTAGTGTCTGTGGGATCGGGACGCTGATGTTAATGGGCGAATCTGAGGAAACAACGAGGGCCCCGCTGAGGACTGATCCCACAATGTTTTAATGTTTTATTCTATTTTGGAACGCTTGACTTACCATAGTTGCACATAGTATAATAATTCAAATTTCATGCAATTCAGCTACAAGCACGATCTTGACTTGTTCTTACATGTAGGAACGGCGCTTCGGACGTACCTGAAAATACCCCAGAACATGATGAAGTGATCATAGATAACCCAAGATCCCTCGATGGCTACCATGGTCTCGAGCTAGGTCTCCAACGACATGAAGAACCAAAGGAGATAACATTACAAGAACCCAAAACAATCAACATCGGAACGGATGATGAGCCCAAAGAGCTACACATCGGTGCTGATCTCCCAACAGATGAGGCCAAGAGCATCGTCAACCTACTCAGGGAGTTTTCAGATATCTTCGCTTGGACGTATGCGGATATGCCAGATCTAGACCCGGAGATAGTGGAGCACAAAATCCCCACTGATCCACTAATCCGTCCCACTAAGCAGAAACAACGACGGTACAAGCCCGAGCTAGCTCTTGCAATCAAGGAAGAAGTGGACAAACTCCTCAAGGTCAACTTCATCGAGGTAGCCAATTACCCACAATGGGTCGCCAACATCGTCCCCGTCATCAAGAAAAACGGGAAGGTCCGAGTCTGCGTCGATTACCGTGACCTTAACAAAGCGAGTCCCAAAGACGACTTCCCTCTGCCGCACATCGACTTGCTTGTAGACAATACTGCTGGTTTTAACAGGTTTTCTTTCATGGATGGATTTTCCGGGTACAACCAAATACGTATGGCTGAAGAAGACAAGGAGAAAACGACTTTCACAACACCCTGGGGCACATTTTGCTACCGGGTCATGCCTTTCGGACTCAAGAACGCTGGGGCAACTTATCAACGCGCAATGGTGGTCCTCTTCCATGACATGATGCACCGAGAAATCGAAGTCTACGTCGACGATATGATCGCAAAAATCCAGAGCGGAAGAATACCACACTGTTGTTGTCCGCAAGCTATTCGAACGACTTCGCAAGTACAAGCTTCGTCTCAATCCGGCCAAGTGCGTCTTCGGGGCGACATCAGGCAAACTTCTAGGGTTCGTTGTCAGCAGCAAAGGTATCGAAATCGACCCCGACAAAATCAAGGCAATTCGCGATCTCTCAGCACCAAAGTCAGTTAAGGAGATTCGGGGCTTCATGGGTCGCGTCAACTACATTGGAAGGTTCATCTCTAACTTGGCAGATACATGTAAACCCCTCTTCAAGAAACTAAGGAAAGATGTAAAATTTGAGTGGGACGACGACTGTAAAACCGCGTTCGAGCAGATAAAGGCTTATCTAACAGAACCGCCCGTCCTCATCCCGCCAAAGCCGGGGCACCCTCTCACGCTCTACCTCACAGTTCGAGAAGAGTCATTCGGAGCCATGCTTGCCCAACAGCTGCCAGGCGCCAAGGAACATGCAATTTACTACTTGAGCAAGAAATTCACTGATTGCGAGTCCCGGTACACTATGTCAGAACGTACCTGTTGCGCACTTGTTTGGGTGCTACACCGACTTCGACAGTACACTCTCCACTATGAGATCTTACTAGTATCCGAAAATGATCCCCTCAAGTATCTCTTTGACAAACCAACACTGATAGGAAGAATCTCCAAGTGGCAGTTGCAGCTAGCTGAATTCGACATCAGATTCCACTCAACTAAGTCAATCAAAGGTAGAACAATCGCTGATCACATTGCGGAATATCCAGGGACAGATAATTCTCCTTTGGAAATCAAATTACCAGACGAAAACATTTTCCTCACCGAGTCGCAGCAAAGGTGGACAATGTATTTCGACGGTGCAGTCAACTCTTCTGGTTCAGGTATTGGAGCAGTAGTGATATCCCCAGACGGACAATATTATCTAACAGCTGCAAAAGTCACTTTCCCTTGCACAAACAACATCGCTGAATACGAAGCGTGCATCCTCGGCCTATTACGTGCACTCGACATGCGGGTCCGATTTCTTGACGTTTATGGAGATTCGTCACTCATTATCTCCCAAACAAACGGGGCATGGCGCACACGGGATCCAAAGCTTATCCCATATCAGGAATACCTACAAACACTAGCCCGCCAATTCATTGATATTGAATTTAATTACCTCCCACGGGCAGATAATCGTTTCGCTGACGCTCTTGCTGTTCTTGCATCAATGATTCCATTAGCAGGAGAAATGGACATCGAGCCTCTTCGCATCGACATCGCCGAGGATCCGAGCTGCATGCACGTCGAGCTTTGCCAACCTGGGGACTCACCACCATGGTTCACAGACATCAAATCTTACCTAGAGACTAACGCATTTCCCCAAGGCAGCACAGGAAAGGAACGCAAATTCATCCGAAGGATTGCAAGGAGCTACTTCCTCAATGGCGACGTGCTCTACAAGAAGTCCTTCACAACAACCCACATGCGGTGCGTTACCGAACAGGAAGCCCAGGCCATCATCTTTGAAGTCCATGAAGGCGTTTGTGGACCACACATGAATGGTTATGCTCTCGCTCAGAAGATCATGCGTCAGGGATACTATTGGCTCACAATCGAGGCCGACTGCATCAAATACGTCAAAACCTGCCACAAATGTCAGATCTACAGCAACAAGGTGCACGTCCCTCCAACAAGGCTCTACCCACTGTTTGAACCGTGGCCATTCTCAATGTGGGGCATGGACGTTATCGGGCCGATTAATCCCAAGGCATCAAACGGACATCGATTCATACTGGTCGCCATCGACTACTTTACTAAATGGATCGAAGCACAATCTTTCAAGGAAGTCACCGCGAATAACATTATACGTTTCATGCGGGCAAACATCATCGCCAGATACGGAGTACCAGAGCTGCTCGTCACCGACAACGGCACAAACTTCAACGGCAACCAAATGAATACTCTATGTACTGAATTTCGAATCAAACACTTGAACTCTTCACCATACCGTCCACAAATGAACGGTGCAGTCGAAGCTGCCAACAAAAACATGAAAAGGATTCTTCAGAAGACGGCAATCACATATCGAGATTGGCACGAGAAGCTCCCTTTCGCATTACTCGCTTACCGGACGACGATGCGCACTTCGACTGGGGCAACTCCCTTTGAACTCGTCTATGGCACTCAAGCAGTCATTCCAGCAGAGGTCAAGCTGCCTAGTCTCCGGATCTCGTCCCAAAGCAACATGACCGAAGAAGAGAAGGTTAATCACCACCTCGCCCATCTCGACTTCATCGATGAGAGACGACTTGCTGCAATCGACCACATGCAATGTTATCAACAACGCATGTCCAGGGCATTCAATAAAAAGGTCAAAGAGATCAAGTACAAGCCAGGAGACCTCGTCCTCAAATGGATCCTTCCAAACGTCAAAGATCCTAGGGGAAAATTTGCTCCAAACTACGAGGGACCATTCGTCGTCAAACACGCTTTCTCAGGAGGAGCGACCATCCTGACAAAGATGGATGGAGGAGAACTGTCACAACCAATCAATGCGGACGCTCTCCGACGTTACTACACTTAAATGGTGTCAGGGTTCTGAATTAGTAGTATTCATAAAAAAAAAGGGAGAATCTTACGATTACTACTCTCTTCATCAAATTAAACGAGGTTACATGAGCTTATTTCGTTTACGTCCTTTGTCTCGTGGGCAGGTACAAGAGCTCCTCACACGAATGGTACAAAAATCCTGTGACGAAGGCAAGGGTGGCAGGGTGGTAAAGCTTCAAGCCAAAGGCTTGCGGCAGTTTCGTCAATCCTTTGATTCCTTCGGACAAAGATGCAATGACGAAACCATACAAAAGGGGAGTACCAAAACTCTACTTCACCCTTTTTATCAATGAAGTTACATGAACAAACTTCATTTTTACTCGAACGGAAACAAGTCACATGAACGTACTTGTTTTTCTCTATCTATTTGATAGGTACATGAGCTTCCTTACAAAATAGACATTGGGTAGGAGTAATCTTCGTTAATCCTTCGATTCCATCAGACGAAGATGCAATGACGAAACAAAAAAAAAGGGGAAGTATCAAAGCTCTACTTCATCTTTCATATAAACGGAGTTACATGAGCAAACTTCATTCTTATTTTAAGATAAACAAGTTACATGAGCTTATTTGTTATCTGTCCTTTGCTTGGTGTAGGTACATGAGCATCCTACATTATAGACGAAGGCGCGGGTGGTCGGGTGGAAAATTTCGAACCAAAGCTTCGGAGTTGCCTTTGTCGTCACCAAAGGTGTTCAAATCGAAAGGAAGTACCATCTACACTACTCTCTAACAAGATTTCTTGTCATTTTCCAGACGGAGTCATACCTCCATTTCCCCAGCTGGGGTCGATTACGTACACCGCATTCCTCAACAAGAGTCGAATATACAAGCACATTCTTCCAGGATGACCACCGAGCTGTGTAGGCACATGGACATCTGCACAGTACGGTATATGACTGGGACATAAGAATGCGAACACCTTCCCCACGAAGCTTACACAGGAGTACCACCTTAGTATGACGTCTCCAAAGAGGTTTGCATACCTGAATCTATTCATTTCTTAAGCATTTGCATGCCTATTTGCATACAATTCGAAAATATTTTTATTAAGAATGCTTCTGAGCGGAAGTGGAGAAGGCAAGCCCATTCCTAAACACCTACCCCAGAGTGATGAGTGCAAACACTATGAGGGTTCACATGTAAATGTCCGGGCGGACAACGAATCCTTTGACAAAAGATGCTCAAACTGGGATGAGATCGAGCATTTCTTCTCTACCCTAAACACAAAAATTGACCATTGCTAACCCTTTTCGAGCCAAATTTGAAGTTTTTTGTATACACAACGCCCTCCGAGTCTAAGGACCGCCTCACATTGAGGTAAATGGAGATCCTGTAGTAAGAAACCGGAAGCAATGGACCACAGAGGCGACACTTCCTAAAGGTCCAAGTGAAGAACCACCATCAACAAACATGAACAGTTGAGATGTTTCCAAAGATAGTCGTCTTCATCAACACAACGAAAATCCCTAAAGAGTCCAAAGCATCTCCAACAAAAGAAAAGAGGGCAAGACCACCAAAAAAAAGAGAAGAAAAATAGAGGCAAAATTATCACAGTGATCAAAAGCAAAACACAACAAGCAAAAGAGCAAATTAAAGCACTAAGGCCGACATGAACGGTCACAAAAGCAAAGGTGCTATCTTCCGGACAAAACGATGAGAAGATTTCCCCAAAACATATAAATCGGTCATGTCTCCAACGGAACATCTCAACGGACTTCCTGTCAGATAAATGGAGAATTCGCTTGGACGGTGGAACCTCTATGGTACAACAGCTTCCAATGAGATCCTTAGACTCATTTGTTCAAAATGACAAATGCAGCCTCTACCTAAAAAGGCCTTATGCCAAAGCTTCATTACAACCTACAGAGACTCTTTCAACTAGTACATGAGCATCCAAATCAAAGTAATTCTGAAGTCTAACCGAGATATATTTCAGAAAAACAAAAAAATGAGCCGTGAGAAAGTCAGAAGCCCTTCTTCAACCTCGCTCATAAGCATCCAAATAAACTTTGTTATCACGTGCATATGTTTCATAATCAAACATGTTTGCTCTTCGTATTTCACGATGCCTTATTCATTACTAATCACTTTCTTGATGAGATCCCAAGGTACAAGTCGATCAAGAATACTACAACTCCACAATTTGAGGTATTAATGAAGTCTTTGAGAGAAAATCTTCTCAAATATTAAATCTTCTCAAAGATTACCTCCCAAAGAGGGGCAACTGTAATCCCTCAAATTATGGATTCCTTCATTTAGCCACTTTTAATCACTTAGAATGAGTCTGTTTGTTTTATTTTAAAGCCCAAACCCATATATATGAACCTAGGCCTTATAAAATAGCATTAAAATGACCAAAGCCCATTTTAAAATTTATTCTTTTAATAGATCAAATAAAATTACGAAATTATTTTTAATTATCCATAATTTCTTTTATTCCTTTCCCTGCTTGGACATGCCTTATCGTATCCTCATCACACAATCTTAGAAAAAAATCATAATCACATCCCCTCAATTCTTCAATCAGACGTCCATTCATCCAAGGGAAGGCAACTGCAGATTTTTTGGGATAGATTGAAGGATCGTAATCTTCGCATTTTGTCAATTCCCTCCTCCCCATACTTCAATTATATAATACGCACAGACGCTCCCATAAAAAATTAGACACACAGATATACTCCCACTCTCTCCCACTCTCAGAGATTCTCCAGACCCCTCAGAGATTCTCCAGCACTCCAGACGTTTGTTCCCCCTACATCCGGCGACCCCAAGGTAGGTCTAGCCACATCGACGGAGAACCCTACGTCACCAACTCAAACCCAGTTTCCCTAGGAAATTTCGGCATCAACAATGGAGTGAGCATCCATTACCAACACCAACCGGAAATATCGCCTTCATCAGCAAATGATCTTAACCTCCGGCTGCGATGTTCTTTTGACTTCGAATATACACGATAACCCGGTCTCAACTCTCCGCGGTCGCACAAAAGCGTCGCGGAGAGATTCCTTTTGTTCTGATATTTTACTTACATGTACAGGATGTAGGAACATGACTCCTTACCAGGATCTCCACCTTTGGCCATCCTTCCCCAGCGGCAACGTCATCAAAAACCGACGGACGACAACTTCTCTCTCACTGGAAGGGTAACGACCCCTCTATCACTTTTTTTAATTAATATTTTTTTTTATTATTATCTTTAATATTCTATTTAATTTTTATCTAAAATCTGAATAATGGACATTTTTTTTTATTAAAAAAAAACGAATTATTTGTTTAACAAGAAAACGTGATTTTTATGATTTCGTTTGGTTATCACAATTTAAAAAAATTAACAAAAGTTAATGATTTTCTTTTTATCAAAAGGTTATAAATTAACGTGTTGTTTATTTTCTTTATTTTATTATTAAAATTCATTTAGTTTCACATTTTTTATTATTAATCATCAGATTCATTACCTAATTTTTTTTTAAATTTTATTTCACATTCTATATTATTATTTTCTTAAAAAAATCGCCACGGATTTTCCTTTTTCTTTTTTTTTGTGTTTTAACAACTTTAGTATCATTTTAAATTGTCAAATTTCATAATCAAAATTAATTTTTTTATTTTAATCACATCGTCCCATGTTTCTAACAATAATTATTTTTAATATATTTTTTTAATTGTCAATTAAACCATTTTAATTATATAATCAATTAATTTATTTAAAAAAAAAGACAAAAACAAAAAAAGGGGCATAAGGACAACATGTAACTTATGACGAATTAAATTATTACTATCATTCGAATTTTCTAATCACTTTCTTTGTTTGTTTTGCAAAATAACGAAAACTCCGAGGTAATCGACAAGGTGATCTCAAAGACTGCGTGAAGGGATTCGGTGGTGGAGACACATCACTAAAGAAGCCTCAACTGATGAATTCAATGCCAATACACCCCCCAGTCGGGCCTCAGGTACATGAGGGAGGTTCGGGCCTCCCGTTTTTTTTATTTCCACATGTAACGGATTGCGGGCCCAAGTGCATAGGCCCGCAATCACCGCCCTTCCCCGCCCCCTTTGATCTCAATAATTGTCTGTGCTTGTCCGCATGCCTTAGGCCCATAGGCTTATTGTCGCATGCTGTTTGTAAAACAAATAAACATAAGTTCGGGCCCAAAAAGCCTGAATCGGGTCCAACGCCCGTAAAACATTGACATGAGTCCGGAGTCATGCCCGGATCGGGTCCAACGCCCGTTAAACAAAAGCAAATCTTTTGGAGCAAACGCCACCTCCCTTTTCGCATGTTAGAATGTAAGAGTTAGTAACTAGGAATCTCCGAACCAACTGTTTTTTTTCCGACTTAAACAACTTTTATAAATAAAGTCGGTGGCGACTCCGTTTAGTTCACCTAGGTTAAACAACAACCTTTTCTTACGGAGCCATCATGGATGAGGGACTGACGACACGAGCCACTCCCGATTCCTCCCGAAAGTTCCTCCTTCGGATCATGCTCCGCCTTTCGCCCGCCGCCTCTTAGGAAAACAGAGACGGTCGGCGAGGGCCCGAGCAGGCCCAGTTAGGAACCTAGGGAGGGATCACCCAATTCCTTTCCGCAGCGTCCGACGCTCGAGTCGTGACGTCGACCGGTTGGGCCTTGGGGAGCGGGCCCGGATCCTCGGGTCGTCCGAACCGCCACGCGCGTGCTAGGCCGGAAGGCGCGCGTACATCCCGGAACAATCCGTTCCGTGCGCGAACACGTTTTTGGCGACCACAGTGGGAGTAAGTGCGGGAAAAGGACGATGACTCTCCTTTATATAGGGTATGATTTCTGCTGAGTCGGCATAGCCAACCCAGCATAAAAGGGGGGCTTATGTTGACATGGCAATTAATTTTGGGCCTGAGTTTAGAACAGAAACCCAGTAATCTCTCAAGTCACACTCCGAGTCGGCCCAAGATGTAGTCGTCTAGGCCGACTCACGACGAAGTCGACTAGGTCGATTTATGACGAAGTCGACTAGGTCGACTTATGAACGGGGTCGACTAGGTCGACTCACAACGAAGGAATATGGTGATCAAAGCCAATCACGATGACGCAACCGTAGCTAGGTCTACTAGTAGGGTCAAGTCGACGGAATCCTGGATAAGTCGACCAAGTCGATCGTAGTCCGTACAGATCAGTCAAGTCGACGAGGTTGAAATAAATTTATTTTCAATCACGTTTGTTAAAGATCGTAACTGATCTTAAATATCCAGGAACGTGATCCCATATATCAAGGGGGTTGTTGAGACACTCCCACGACATTAGGGATCACGATCTATAACACGATCTGCAAAACGATCTATCTATTACGCATTAATCGCGTACAAGTCCTCTATAAATAGCAGAGGGATTTTTCAAGACAGGACACGACCATACACAGCCAAAACTCTGAAGTTTGTTCGTCAACCTTAGAAATTAGATGCCCTGACCCGGTTTATAGGTCAATTACCCTTCCACCGACAGAGTGAGCTCGTAGGGCCTTTGCCGTCAATCCTCCGCCAGCGACACCACCGACGAAGTGAGCTCATAGGGCCTTCGTCACAACTCTCCACCAGAGACCACCCTCGACGAAGCGAGCTTCCAAGGCCTTCGTCACGATCTTCCGCCAGCAACCATCACAGACGGAGCGAGCTTCCAAGGCCTTCGTCATGCGTTCTCCGCCGCTACAAGATCCCACATCGTCACCACCGTTTCACTTTTTTCCCTTTTAATGGCTGTAAGCCCTTTACTTTTAATTCTCTGAAGATTGTAAGACTTGCATTATTTCTGTATAAAGTTAGTGCATCTTCTTACTGGCGACCACAATATAACTACTGTGAGTCCATTGCCAAATATTTCCGACGTGATCCGTTCCGTGCGCGAACAGGCCCCTTATTCAATCAACGCCAGCATTCATATCCAAGTTGAATAACTCAAGGTTGCACTACCGGACAAGGAATAGTTTAAAAGGGTTAGAGCGATGGCCTTCACATTAACTTTAGGGAAAACGATGGGAGGGGGGGACCATATGTTGTAATAAAATGTCGAATCGATGTCGACCTAGAGGCCACTTTCAAAACCCCTGGTGACAATCAATCAAATGATTCGAAACAGTTTGTTTGCTTCGTGGAGGGGTCTTCCCTTTTATTATGAGAGACTACAGAGATGTTGTATTGTAAGCAGCTCCAAAAGCATCGGTCCCATTTGCATGAAGATGATACAAAAACAAAATAGGAGAGAGGTGAGGAGGAGGAGGAGGAGGAAGGGGTCCCCATCCCCACCACCCATCTCCTGTAGGAAGAAACGATGCAATTCCCAAGTTGGAAGTTTTTGATCCCAAGAGCCGAATGGACAAAACCCCTCAAATGATGTAGACAAAATCCCACCCCCCAAACACCCCAACTCCAGCTGTTTGTTCTCTTAACTCGTCACTTTCTTGAGTGCTCTTCATTATCTTTGGATGGCTTCTATCGAGGATTTGGGTTATTTTGAAAATAAATTGTTCAAGTAATTCATAATCGCGACTTTTAATTTAATAAAAAAAGACTGTTGTTTTGAACAGGCCATGGTCATAAAGAATTTTTTCATATCTTTCAAAATCGCGGTTTTATTTAAAAAAAAAAACCCTTCACCATTATCATTGTACAGAACAACATCTTCTCATTCTCAGTGAATTAAAAGTTAATAACAGACTTAAGAATGGTAAATTGAGATTGAGAATTGCCTAAACTATAGTCGTATTTTAACCAATTTTTTCGATTTTTATTGATTCTTGTTGCATTATTTTACATGCAATGAAGAAATTGAGATGGTAACTTGCTACAAACTTTCTCCCTCTAAAATTATTTCCCAAAAGTGGGCATTTCTAGGTTTTGGACTTTTTGATGGGAGGGAAAAATGGGAGGAAGCACACACGCTCTCCTTTCCTTTCTTCCTTTCTTTTTATTCCATCTGCCAAAATCTGTAGGCATATACTTTCCTCTTCAACTTTAGGGTTGAAATTCTTTTAATCGGCTGGCCTTTTTTTTTTTTTTTGTCCACCTCACCTTTTACAACCCCAACAACCTAAAAAATGTTATTCCCACTCAAAAATTTTTCCTCCCAATGATCGTTTGAGTTATGGCCCACCTTCTCCCAATTGGAAATGTCATCCTCCCTCCTCTATGCCCACCCTATATAATAAATAGTAGGGCATCAATGGGAGTCCAAATATGAAAAACCAAAAAACTAAACAAGTTGTTTCTTCCAGAGGGTGTTCCTCCTTGGAGCATGAAAAGGCACGTTGAAATAGTGACAGCACATCGCATTCAGGTTCTGTCATGTATCTTTATTCCGCTTTTGTCATGTGTCTTTTACTCCAGCACGCAAGAGAGGGGAGAAGAAGGACCGAATGAATGCATTTCTTTTCTCTCTTGTTATTTCTTTTCTAGGGTTTGTGAAGGAGGGGAGAGAGAAACTCGGAGTTTTGTTTCTAAATGTTACTCCTTAAAATTATTTTGCTAAATACATTGATGTCGAGAAATCAATCGAGATTTCTTAGTCCATAAATTACTTGGAATACGATACCACAATAGTACTTAGTAGTTGGCAACTTATTTTGCGTACTTACATTATTTATTTATTATTATGGAAGAAAGCTCGGGGGAATCTCATCCCTTTTGCAGCCCACCCCACTCAAAATATAATACATGATGTATCATCGGATCCATTGATTTTTTGCCAAATACTTAAGGACTAGTGTAGTTAACACTTTCGCCCCCCTTTTTCATGTATTGGAATGGAAAGGGTGTCGTCCAATGGCTTCGCCAACCCCAGTAATATTCATCATGAAGGAAAGAATTAACAAGAAAAGAGGACCCAAAATGTAAGTGAAATTCAAGGGACAATGATGGATTCTTGAACTATAAGGAGGGAGGACTTGGTGACAATGTCTTCCCCCCACCAACACCAAAGCAATTTCTTTATTAAGTAATATTAAAAAAAAAAGGAAAAGGAAAAAGGAGGAGGAGAAGACTGAAGATTATTCTTCTTCTTATTCTTCAAAGCTTAGTGGACAATTTAATCAAGTTTATTTGTCAACCAAATTGATTAAAGCATTTTTGTTTGTTTGGTTAACTTTACGACTCTTCACACATCGTTAAAATTTAATTGGGAACTAACTCATTTTGCTTCACTGACCAAAAGTTGACATTAAGTATTTTGTTTTTTTGTTCATTTGGCCGATGAAAATAAACTCAGCTATAATTAATTTCCAAGGAGCACGTGTGGCGGCGCGTATGTGTGTGTATATATATACACAAGTTAAAAGTATTGATAAAATATAAATAAATGAAAGGAGACAACCGAACCGACGCCAAGGAGGGAAAGACAAAAGAGAGGCCGAGGGAGGTAGAAAGAGTTATGGTGGGGGTGGGAGTGTCATTATATGTCCTTGTCCTTAAACACGACACAACACGCATCGACACGTCACGCAAACCAACAAAAATATTAGTAGCAGCAATGTGTGTGTTTCCTTTTCCTGGAATAAGAGAGAGGTAAAATAAAAGCCCGAATTTTTTATTTCGTATAAATTACTACTAAAAACTGCTTAAATTTAGGTTTGCTTACATCATCAGGAGATTTGGAGGAGTGAGCGTAAGTTTAGCCTTCTTGTCCGAATAAGAAAGAGTAGAGTCAATAATTCAATTTCATTTTCATGTCAGCCCAAAGCAAAGCAAGTAGTAAACGTCAAACTCATAAAGAGAAAGCCTCCTCCTCCTCCTCCTCCTCCTCCTCCTCCTCCTCTATAAATGTTAAAGAATCACCACCTCGCCTCCATTTCATGACCTCCTTCGTTCGTTCGTTCATCCACATCCACTCCACTTTCTTCTTCTAGTTGAGTTCGAGTTTTGTGTTGTTTGGAGGGACAGAAAAGAAGGGAAACTAAATATGTATGCAGAGACAGGGCTGATGTTCCCCTGCTTCCACAACCACCTTTCCCTGGAGGAATCCCCTGACTTCTTCTGCAAATCTAACAAACCCCTCATCTCTCAAGTCTCCCTGGTAAAATTCTGTCCATGATTGATTCCTTTTCCCCATTTGTTCTTCTTTTTCTATTTACTGAATTGGATTTGGCGTTGTTGATATGTTTTCTTTTATATCCCTTCTTCTTGCAGAGCGACCTGACCCGAGCCGCCTCCTCCTCCTCCTCCTTCTCCACCACCATAGCGGAATATGACCTCGGCGGAGAAGGCGACCTGTTCAAAGCCCCTGAGCCCATAATAGAAGAACCCATAATGGTAATCGATCCCGTGACGGCTGCCATCTCGATGATGTCTGGCGGCCAATACGTGGCCTTGTCTCCGGGACTCAAGTTCCCTGACATAGTTTCGCTCCAGAACGAGCCCCTCTTCAGCGACGTTTATTATGAGTGCGGGAAGGATCTGATGGAGAAGGAGGCGGTTAATGCGGCGCTGCTCGACGAAGCTATCCTTGAGAACAAGATTCTTCCCTTGACGATCGATGAGAAAGAGCCCCTGAAGGATGAGATGCCTTTGGATATGACGTTTTCAGGCACACAGTTCCAGAAGAGCGTGAGCTCGGAATGCCTGAACTCCATGGATTGGGTACAGGGCGCTTCTCCGATGAAGCCTAGTTTCCTGGATTTCCCCATCCTGGAGTTGGGTGCTGCTCTCGGTATGAGGAGGGCCTATAGCGAAGGAGACATCAAGGTGAAATTTGCTTTGCCCTTAGTTACATCCCTTGAAGTATTGTCGAAGCGATAAGCTGCCTGTCTAAAACCTTCTGGATGTGTTTGGTCGAAACTCGTACTCTGTCTTGTCTGTCCACCGAAGATTCCCTAAAGTTTGAATGATCTTCTGGGTATGATAGAAATGTATAGAGCTAAGAAGTACGTGGGATGCTCCTCGACATCATTATCCTGGTGACTGGTTCTCTAATGTGGTGCATTTTTTGGAAGCGTGACGAGTTCACCGGACTAAGCAGTTTTTAGATGTGTTATGGTGGCCATATTCTTCACAGGGTAGAGCTGGGTCATTGACACTGCTTTCATGACAGACTCTTTCGAACAGCAATGAACGGCCGATGATGATCGTGGGTAACTGCACCGTGGAAGAGCGTAGGGAGAAGCTATCCAGATATAGAAATAAGAAGACAAAGAGGAACTTCGGGAGAAAGATCAAGGTAATTTCTTGACCGGGGCTGCACCTAGTAGAGCTGCCGCAACACGGGCTGTGGTGGTGATCCGGGTGCGTCTTGTTTTTGAAGTATGCCTGCAGGAAGGCACTTGCTGACAGTCAGCCCAGGATTCGAGGCAGATTCGCCAGGACTGACGAAATCGAAGACTGCAAGAGGCCGTAGCAGTCTGCGGCAGGACCATCGATACCTCCTAATCCAAACCGTACAGTGGAGCTAGGCTAGGAGCATGAATGCGTGAGGAGTGTTGATCGGCAAAAAAGGCTTACAAGAGGTAATTCCATCAGATGAACGAGGCATCCAGGGTTCCTGCAGACTAATTCGCAATGCTCTTAACCAGCGTGAGTGTCGGAGACCCGTCCCCGCCGCTCGGTCGGACGAGGCTGTATATGTGGTTTGACGAATAAGAGAGGGCGGCAAAGAGGAGTTAAAGCCAAAAATGTCGTACGAGTGCTTAAGAGATGTGTATATATGTTTGTCATTAAGCTTATCCGAAGCTGGTAGTCGACTGCGCAGACAGCCAATTATTAATGAAATAGCTTTTAGATAAATTTTAATGGATGGTTGCACATTCGTGAGGAGCTCTGCCCTCGCGCAACATCTCGGGATCGCAGTCAGAGCATCTTCAGCCGGCAGGCGAGGTCTCCTCTGTCCACATAATCACAGTATAATTTCATTGTAGCAAAATTACAGGCAGAGCGTTGTCAGGGCCGACTTAGACTGGGCCACGTTCGGGCCCCATTGGGCCCGTATCCGGTCCGACATCACTGTAATGGGCCAGTTTCAGGCCCAATTTGCTCTCCAGATGGTCTCTATTCTTAAAAGGAAGTGTGTATTGGAAATGGGAAGCATGTCGAGAATGGAAACCAAATCTGGGATAGATTTTGGGCTCTCAGTTACAACACACTCGACATTTTCTGTTTTTTCGGGGGTGTCAGAATCATTACACATTAATCTAAATGGCCAGGTCATTGGTTTGGAACTTATAGTTTCTGCATAAGGGTGAATTTCTGCCGCGACCTCGATTCGCCCTGCACGTCAAGGTTTCAGTAAATGCTCAGCCAAGCTGATCGGATGATGAAGCCTGCGCCGGACTGACCCCTAGGCTCCTTGTTTCCAGATCTCGCACCTCTCCAGGACTCTGCTTTGGATAGTGGAAACATCCAAAAGATGGCTTCAGAAGCCTCATGCAGGTCTTCACGATTCGCTCCGTCGACGTCCTGCTTCTCATGGACGATGGCGGCATCATAACGTTAGCGAGACTCGGGTCCTGCTTAGAAGCATCGCACGGGTTCTTTCGAGGGGGAGACGAGCCACGGGAAGGAGGTTCGGTTAAATGAGGCCGCTCTGGGGACCCGCTAAATAGCTCGTCCGCAAAAGCCAAAGGAGCCCTGGATTCTAAGCAAGGAAAACTGAACTCGGAATCCACGGGGACTGAAATAACCCGGATCCCCTTCGATGGCGGGGTCCCGAGATCGATCTCGATGAAGGTCTCCTCGTCAGAGGCATCGCCCGACTGCCTGACAGAAACATCGAGGCCGCCGGGAGACGTTTTTACGTCAACAAACCAGCGGAAGGAAAGGCTAGCCATGTCCTTTGGACAAATAGATAGCAAAGTAAGATAAAAAGAGAGGAGAAATGCAATAAACCATTACAACCTCCCCAATGTGTTATATATAGAAAAAAGAAAAAAAAAAAAGACTGTCAATAATTTCAGTGGGCGATTATGAAAGACTGTCTCTGTCCAGTCCCTGGTTTACTTTTTCCTATTTACATGAATGCTAAAATCTGTAACTTTTAACACCAAAACAAAAAAAAAATTTGCTTTAATTTCCATATAATAGGAAACCAAGAATCCCCCCAAAATAACAGCTCCTTTTTTCCTAGATTCCATACTTAAATTGAATCTAAATGCATTTAATTTGATAATCTAGACAGACAAAAAGCCCTCCAACCTAATCATTGATGCCTGATCCACAATGTCTTGATTTCTGCTGCCAAAAACAGACATTATCCGTGATTATCACATCTTCCTTTGGACAGTCACAGGTCAAGTAAAGATCTTTGCCAGAAACTATGATGAAGGAACAGAATCATTATACTTCAGCAATTGATTGCTCTCTCTTTCTGGGGTGGTCTTATTTCCTGATCTAATCTTCACAACAAATTCATGCATCTCCTTTTAGTTAGCACTGTTTGCTTCGTTGTCCTTAGCCAAATATGCAACGCACCTTCCTTTGGAGTATAGCTTGGGAAATCCTCCCCACAGAAACAGGAATTTTCGGAGTTAATCTTTGTCTTCTTTTGCTCCCTTGAGTAAAATCAAATACTTCCAAGGTTTCAAGCCTGCCCATGACATTGCAAGAACCTAACCGGCATACCCTTCGACGTCGACGTCCCGCTACGTTATGTTAACTTGTCCACAAGCAGCGAACTAGTTTCTGGGTTCCGTTCCTTTGTCTGAAATCTTGCGGCAGTGTTCCTTTCGATCGGCTGTTCCAACAAGTGGTTCGGCTACCCCCCGTGTTCTGTCTGTTCAATCAGTTGCGAGAAGACGTCTCTTATTTTGTCGTTGGCACTCTCATCTACGTTACAGAATGAAAAGCTTGAAGATAACTACCTTGGATAATGAACTCGGGGGGGATATTGAGTTCAGACAACCATCAACTTGTCCCATGTTCTACTCTTTGTGGCCTCTTTTTCTAGACAGACAGGGCAACGACCGTGTTCAGGTTAGGTCATTATCCACAGCGACGAATGGAATGATAGCGGAGACAGGGTAGCATTACAAAGCTTTCGGTCCCCCCACAAAGAGAAGCACGATACGGTGAACGAGAACATAAAAACCATAACGTAACAAATGAGAGTTTCGGGTGAAGAGGGAAGATGGTTTCCATTTTCCTTGATGAGCAAATGAAGACGGCATGCGCAAAAAAACGGCGCAAGTCATTGGTACTCTTATCTTGGGGCACATGGTCCTCAAAGAGCAGGGTCTCTGTCCATTGTCCATATCTTTCTGCGGACATGTGATTGATTTCATCCTCCTCCTCATCTGAACCTTTTCTCTTTCCAATTCCATGTTGCGATCATCGTCGGGCATCAGTCGAGGACTAACATCAATGAGAACCATCTGTTCCTTCCTAAGTGTTGTAGAAACGTAAGGATGTAATCCATTTCCACGACACTTGTTTAATATCGGGGCAAAAGACCGGGTGCTTCAATGTCAAGGAGAAAATGCAAGCCAGGCTAACTTCATCTGTTTCAGCGGTCTCGCTCTTCCTCCTTTGATTCGAAGATCATAGTTTTGGCTATCCTGCCGGCCAACTCCCGGAAACGAAACGTGAAATTCGTTGAAAATGATTTCATTCCCAGGTTTGTCCATTGAACAATCCTCGCTCATTTCATAGTCCCACTTATTTTTGCGGCATACAGATACACAGGAACCGAAATCCATCGAAATCCTGTCCACGGCGGGAGAAATATTAGCATGTTAACGGAAAGAGCAAGGGCTGAAGGAACGACGGAGTGGTTGGAAGCCATGAGTCTGCCCGCCAAGCTTTTATATAAGTGGAAATACAAATTTTAAAAGCAGGCAATGATGGAAGAGACTGCATCTTCCTCGGATCATTTGACAATCTAAGACAGACAAACAGACAATTCCTTGGCACTTTCCATACATCGTTAGAAGTGACTGGAATTCCCAAAGAGATTCAAAAGGAAAAAACAAAAGCTTGGAGCTCTCTCTGTTTTCTTTTCTTCTTTTTCTTTTATCTTTTCCCGCTCTTTCAATCCATTTCTCTGCCTATCGACTTCTTGCAGTGGAGAACCGCCTCGTAAATCGAGCACTCGGAAATGGAGGACTTCCGGCCATCGTCGGTGGAAAACGCGGAGCTTATCCGTGGAGAGCAGGATGGCAACTCTTGCGGATGCACCCAGTTCCTCGTCCCATGACCACGTTTCCTGCCCAGTTTTGTCCTAAAACTCAGCCGCCGAAGCCGGAAAATCTTGTAAAAAGTCTCGAGGAAATTCGACCGCTTGGGGAAAATCTGCTTCCGCAGCTGCCGGCACCTTTCCGTGGACGAAACGGACGTGGAACCGCTGACCTGGGTAATGACCTCAGACGCATCCCGCGAGTCGTTTCCGCTAGGGAGGGCAGGATCCGTACTCCGACATCGAAGATGCTCGACCTTCGCGGGTTCAGAAAAGAGGGGAAAGATGTGTCCCTGGGCGAAGAGATCATCGGCATGAACAACATCGAGCGGGAACCGAACGACGGGGGAGGTGAACTTGAAGTCGTGGGAGAAGGAGGTGATGGAGAATCTCCTAGATGGGGGCATAGCAGGGTCCATATCGATGAAGGAGTAGGCATCGTCAAAGGATTTCCTGAATGAACTGGCAGGAGTATCGTCGGGCTTGACTAACCAGCGGTAGGAGAAGCTTTCAACGGATAGCAGAGGTTGAGGGGCTTCCATCGCCGACCGGAACAACGTTAGTCTAAAGCACAGGGAGGAGGAGGAAGTAGAGTTGCCTCTTAGCCATTTATATATGGGTTTTTGTTTACGGGAAAATGAAGAAGTGGCAAAGCCAAAGTCTCTTCCACGTGTAAGGGAACAAAAGAAACTCGTGAGAAAAATTATACGGACCGAGTGTTCAAGAGACAACGGGGAGGCCCCACTGTTTGTCGGGACGAGGTGTTCTCGATCGTCCCAACCTTTTTCTTTATTATTATTATTATTTATTATAAGACATGCACTGCGAACGGGTCGGCCCATTTTATCTCGGCTGCTTCTTAACATTCGGCCCACCAAGACCATAGCCCAAGTAAAGGCCCATTTATACAGCCGGCCGAAGAACACCCCCCCCCCCCTCCTTGTCAACGAACGGCCTCCGGTCCCCGGTCCGTGCCATGAAGAATATGCAATCCGCGGAGGATCTCGTCCGGGAGTTCCTAGCCTTCCGTGGCTTCACCTTCACGCTCCAGGCCTTCGAGACCGAGCTGGCCTCTGAGATCGGAAGGGGTTTCCAGGTCGACAAGTTGATGGAGCTGGTTTTCTCCTTTTACGTGCCGAAGCTTCAGGTGGAGAGGTTGGTCGAGCTGTTCGGTTTCTTCCGGCAGTGCCTCTCGTCCTCCGTCGATACTGTCCTCGTCGACACTCTTTCCTGGCTGGAGACCTCCATCCTGAGGTACTACATCGTCAGTGCCGTGAAATCTGGCAGGAGAGACAAGGTCGTTGATTTCTTCGGGACAAATGGGAACGATTTGATGCTGAAGGACCAGGAATGGACCACCCCATGGTTCGGTCAGTTCTGCTTGATTATTCCGCCATTCTCTCATTTCCATTTTCTGTGTGCAGGTTCTCGATTTTTGTTTTGTTTTCTGGTGTTTACTTGTCAGCGATGAATCTATGCAGCTGTTCCGTATATGAAGAATTCGAGCACGGATCCTCGGTTTTGAGTTTACTTTTCAAGGGAGTGGTATGAAGCGCTGAAGCTCACCGTCAGGAACTTCTTTGATGAGATTTTCAATGGCTCTTCTCATATCCTTTCGGCCGTATCATTGCACTTCCTACTTCCGCAATTTTTTCTGATCGTGTGTTGTTTTCCTGTGATATTTATGGAATATTAATCGTTACATGTTTATTCTGTGGTTTACTTGTTTGGAAGAGAATTGGGGATTTCTTAACTGGATCATGCATTCCTACCCTGTTGAAGGTCTCCTTAGAGAAGAGTAATGTTAGCCACCTGAAAAAAGCAAGTTGAACAACTTAACAGTAAGGTGGCTCAACTCCAGTTGCTATTGGAAGAAAAAGAGACACAACTGGGCCAATTGAGAAGGTATTCACGAAACCTTGATCTTGGGTTCTGTCTCTTTACCGGTCGACAACAATGTGACCTACTAGTCCAATGAAGATGGTAACTTATATCACATGCAGTCGATTAGATGCTTATGCTGGACTAAGTAACAGTTCAAGTCAATCTATCAACATTCGGGAAGAGGATACTACGTTGCCATCAGATAATCAGGAGCCTCAGCATCCTGCCGGCCCTAGATTATCTGGGAATGAGCAGGTTCAGGACTGGGCCGATGCTGGAAACATAAAGTGGAGTCTGAATTCATGGTAATGGAATCTGGACAGGAGCAAAGCTCTTCAAATTCGGAGGTTCAACATGATGACATTACGGGTCCCAATTCAAAAGCCCGAGGTTCTATAAGCATCAGTAATTATCTGTTTCCTGTAGTGTCTCGACCATCAACTCTGTGAGGCATATTTACGTTTTCTCACATCCATGTTTTGGCTTTAATATGTTTTTTGTGATAGAACCAGAGAGAGAGATTGATGGTGAGGAAGAGTTCCCTGAGGTTTGGATAGATTTTCAGGTGATTGATTTCATCTTGTGCATGGAAGATTTGCTGCATCAGTTTTATCTGTGAAATTGACGATGTTGTTTTTTTCCTTGATATCTAATAAACAGGAAACATTTTTGGGTCACACTAGTCCTATTACCAGGTGCCGTTCTTCTGCCTCTGGAGACAATATTGCTAGTGCTTCAATGGATGGCACGGTCAGGTTTGTCACTTCTTTGAGTCCTTTACTTTGCCATGCTGTTGACATGGCAATTAATTTTGGGCCTGGGTTTAGAACAGAAACCCAGTAATCCCTCAAGTGACACTCCGAGTCGGCCCAAGATGTAGTCGTCTAGGCCGACTCACGACGAAGTCGACTAGGTCGATTTATGACGAAGTCGACGAGGTCGACTTATGAACGGGGTCGACTAGGTCGACTCACAACGAAGGAGTATGGTCAATCAAGATGACTCAACAGTAGCTAGGTCTACTGGTAGGGTCAAGTCGATGGAACCCTGGATAAATCGACCAAGTCGATCGTAGTCCGTACAGTTCAGTCAAATCGACAAGGTTGAAATAAATTTATTCATTTTCAATCACGTTTATTAAAGATCGTAACTGATCCTAAATATCCAGGAACGTGATCCCATATATCAAGGGGGTTGTTGAGACACTCCCACAACATTAGGGATCACGATCTACAACACGATCTGCAAAACGACCTATCTGTTACGCGTTAATCACGTACAAATCCTCTATAAATAGCAGAGGAATTTTTCAAGACAGGGTACGACCACACACAGCCAAAACACTGAAGTTTGTTCGTCAACTTTAGGAAATTAGATACCTCGACCCAGTTTGTAGGTCAACCTCCCTCCACCAGCAGAGTGAGCTCGTAGGGCCTTTGCCGTCAACCCCCGCCAGCGACACCACCGACGGAGTGAGCTCGTAGGGCCTTCGTCACAGCCTCCCGCCAGCGACCATCACCGATGGAGCGAGCTTCCAAGGCCTTCGTCACAAGTTCTCCACCGTCACAGATTTCCACGTCGTCGTCAATACTTGCGCTTTTTTCCATTTTTAATGGCTGTAAGCCCTGTTTCCTTTATTCATTAAGATTGTAAGACTTGCATTTGATTTCAATAAAATTGTGCATCTTCTTACTGGCGACCACAATATAACTACTGTGTGTCCATTGCCAAATATTTCCAACGTGATCCGTTTCGTGCGCGAACACGTTTTTGGCGACCACAGTGGGAGAAAGTGCGGGAAAAGGACGATGGAGAAGTGTTGAGCAAGGAAGAAAAGTGCGGGAAAAGGACGATGACTCTCCTTTATATGGAGTATGATTTCTGCTGAGTCGGCATAGCCAACCCAGCATAAAAGGGGGGCTTATGTTGACATGGCAATTAATTTTGGGCCTGGGTTTAGAACAGAAACCCAGTAATCCCTCAAGTCACACTCCGAGTCGGCCCAAGATGTAGTCGTCTAGGCCGACTCACGACGAAGTCGACTAGGTCGATTTATGACGAAGTCGACGAGGTCGACTTATGAACGGGGTCGACTAGGTCGACTCACAACGAAGGCATATGGTCAATCAAGATGACTCAACAGTAGCTAGGTCTACTGGTAGGGTCAAGTCGATGGAACCCTGGATAAATCGACCAAGTCGATCGTAGTCCGTACAGTTCAGTCAAATCGACAAGGTTGAAATAAATTTATTCATTTTCAATCACGTTTATTAAAGATCGTAACTGATCCTAAATATCCAGGAACGTAATCCCATATATCAAGGGGGTTGTTGAGACACTCCCACAACATTAGGGATCACGATCTACAACACGATCTGCAAAACGACCTATCTGTTACGCGTTAATCACGTACAAATCCTCTATAAATAGCAGAGGAATTTTTCAAGACAGGGTACGACCACACACAGCCAAAACACTGAAGTTTGTTCGTCAACTTTAGGAAATTAGATACCTCGACCCGGTTTGTAGGTCAACCTCCCTCCACCAGCAGAGTGAGCTCGTAGGGCCTTTGCCGTCAACCCCCGCCAGCGACACCACCGACGGAGTGAGCTCGTAGGGCCTTCGTCACAGCCTCCCGCCAGCGACCATCACCGACGGAGCGAGCTTCCAAGGCCTTCGTCACAAGTTCTCCACCGTCACAGATTTCCACGTCGTCGTCAATACTTGCGCTTTTTTCCATTTTTAATGGCTGTAAGCCCTGTTTCCTTTATTCATTAAGATTGTAAGACTTGCATTTGATTTCAATAAAATTGTGCATCTTCTTACTGGCGACCACAATATAACTACTGTGAGTCCATTGCCAAATATTTCCAACGTGATCCGTTTCGTGCGCGAACACATGCCTAACAAAAAGGCTTTTTAAACTTTCTCATGTAAATATATGGTGGCACCTTTTCCCTAATCAATAGAGTGGATATCTTATTACAAATATAACCTGGGGTTTGATGTATTAACAGAGGGCTCATTTCATTTAGTAGGCTGGATGGGTTTTATTATTTCCAGACTTCTATTGTGATGTTGTGTCGGCTGCTTTTAAGCGAAGATGATGGCGCTTCTTGGGGAACCGTACAAATAACTATCATTCCTCTCATTGCATTCAATATTCTTTCCCCGTGCACATGTATATATATATATTCTTTGGCTCTGATAGTTGGGTATTTTTTCCCCCCTATGGCACGTTCATCGGATATCAGATCAGATTCCTTTCACCTTCTTCTTGACTATAATTAGGAAACTGTCTGTTGTAAATATTTTATTCTCGACACCTTCATTCTTCATTGAAATTAAGGAAGGGGGCTCCTTGTAAATGGGTCTTGAACTAGGCTTCTATACATTTACGCTCATGATTCTATTCCTTGGGTCATTCAGTTGTCGAGAATTTTATCTTGTTCTATTCATTTGCTTGTAACTAGGATATGGACGTATGATTCGTCTACCTCAACATCAAGAAATGCAACTATATACTGCGGGACCGAGATCATGTCACTTGACTGGGGGTGTAAATCTGATCGCCTGGTATGAGTTCTCCCCCTCCCCCTCGTTGAATGGCAATACCTATCTTCAGCTTAATAGAAAAAGGATCCTTTTAGCATTTTATTGAGATATTCCTTGTTCTTGACTAAAGCTTCTTATTGGAACTGGTGATGGTGGAATCTAAGCATGGAATGTTGATGCAAAACGAGTAGTCTGTGATCTTAACACCAGCGAAGCATTTCCGAGGTCTGACAGCGGTAGCAAAGTTATATGTTTTGTGTGCTGGTTGTATCCTTCACCTTCTGTCTTCAAAAGTATTGACATTCTCGTCATGCCATAGTGTTTTAGATGTTAAATGCAGCCCTGTGGAACCGATATAGATATTTTTCCTGCTTAAATTTGAACACGGCGAGTCAAAATTTTCAGTTGTTTATGCATGCAGAAATGTCATATTTGTGCATCCTTCCTTTCTGGGGACTTGGATTCTTGTCCCTCCTTTAAAGCTCTGTAATTTGTTTGTTCATGATTCTCTACAATGAAATTGCACCTGTTATGGCCTGCTATGCTTTTGAATCATCTTTGGTCTTATCCACTTCTTTCGATATAAATAGTGGTTCCTCCTTCAACGCCAGTATTCATCAGTTCACTTGTTTATAACATAGAATCTCAAGTTGGTTGGCGAATAGTTAATTGTATGTCAATTCTTCATCTTTATAGAAATGGTTCTGATTACATAGAAAACTTGGACTTTGTGTCACTAACTGTGTGGAACATGAAGACTTGGAAGGCCATGGTATGCAGTTTTTGGTTCTAAACTTCTGCTTATGCCGAGTTCAGGATTTCATCTAATATCCCTTATGACTTGATTATTTGTACTTTTTGTGAAGACAGTTCTTCCTCTGGGTGAAGATCTGTTGCAGAAACACGAATTCTCTCGTCGATAATCCGGGGGGCAGGTAAATTTGTTGGCTCTTCTGGTGAACCAGTCTGTTTTGTTTCCGGAGCGTCTCTTTCACGACTGATGGAGATTATCTTTCTTCAACTGCGGATTTAGTGTCTTACACAATTGAAATTTGATAGGTCTAATTCCATGGCTTCCATATTTTTCAAAGTCTCGAGAGTCATAACTTTACAATTATAGAAGTTTCTGGTGTAATCTTCCTGTGTCTAACTAGTTTTGATCATTGGCCTCCCACGCAATTGGACTTTCTGAGGCAGATGGCGCGACCCTGATTGCTGCACGTTCAAGCCCGAGATGGCTATGGATGTCCATGGAAGGTCATTATTAGTAACGTCCGGCACAGGGAGGGCACCCATTTACCTGGTCAATTATCCCATCTCTGTCGAAGTTTCTAGTTTAGTCAATTGTAGATACAAAACCTCATTTATGTGAATTATGGAAATCTGATGTGGGATTAAACATTTCTTCCTTATTTCAGATTAGCAGCGATGGGCATGGTCTCATGACACTTCCACATACCGCCTCCATAACCACGGTGGACTGGCATCCATCCCTGCCCATTTACTTGACTGGATCTGCAGATAACTCGGTCAGAGTTACATCCATGTTATAGGATGCTAAACATTACGCCGTCAGAACAAAGACCAGCGGCACTTACACTCTGATTTTTTTAGTTTGATGTATCATAATCACGAATTCATTCTTTGATACCTAAGCCTTGCCGAGGGATCTCATATGTACTGGTTTACGATTTCAAATCAGCTATGTGAGCTTATTTCAGGAGCATTACAATACTGTACTGAGCAATCAACTGTGAAATTATAATTAACTATTCAACAGCAATTTGAGCCATAGGACAAGATGTTGCGTATTGATAATGGTTAGACAGCAAAAGAAGCTTTAACAGGTCGGCTCACAGGTCTTCAGGAAACAAGGTCTTCGAGACAGAAGCACCTGGCTGAGAAGTTGATACCTGTTGATCGTGAGGCCTACCTATTTGATGACAGAACCGTTTATTCTCAGTCGAAGGGGTCTCAAGAACCATGTCAAAAGTCTCCCTTGTCCTTAGTTTCCTCCTCGAAGAATCCGTCTTATTTTTTGCCAATGTGAGGACTTTGGGAGCCCATACTCTTAGCAGATCCGGCATTGAGTTAGTAAAAGACTTGAATCTCCGCGCCCTCTCTCTCCTTTCCCGAGCATTACTTAATCGACGAAGATGGTCTTCATCTTGGCTGGGTCTGTCTTCTGTAGAATTAGATCCAGTACATCCCAAGTATCTTGCGACATCCTCTCCCCCGGCGCCATCTCTGCTAGATTTATAGCTATCCTCGCTGTTGAGAGGCACCTCATCTTCGTCATTGAATAACAACAGATCCATCCTCGAATATATTTGATTAACCACATCTTCCAGAATCTCAAAGTACCTGTAACCAGCAAATAAACATAGTGAAATATTACTCCATCTGATCATGGAAACTAATTTGGACTTTCAATCTAAAACCATATCACATAAATCATATGGCATGCACCTTCTCTTGATAATCTTCTCGACGTAATCATCAAGACTCCAATCCCCAAAAAAACCTCCCTCCATTTGGCACTGGATGCACTCTAAAAGCACACAAATTTGTTTAACAAATCTCTGCTTATAGTCCTTAAAAGCCCCAGCAACCTGTGATCGCAGTATTTCCATGCGGAAAAGTATTTGTAATTCAAATCTGTCAACAATCAAGGAAAATATAATATGGACATGAAATATTTTCAGTAGAACACATGCATATCACACTACCAAGGAAATGCCTAGAGGAGAGGATGCAAAAGGATACTCTCTAGCTGCCAACGAGGACGCATCCTTTTCCAAATTTGCAGGATCCTTTTTGCTCTTATCAGCCAATTCTTTTGGTTCCGACAGTAGAAGGTCCATTACTTCAGTAGCAACTGAAAAAGACTGGCTTTCCAAGGCTAACTCCGAGTCGTACTTCTGGCTTATCCAATAGATAGCTGAATGAACCAACCGTTCTGCCAATGCACCCAAGTCTGCTCCCTCCAGTTCAATCCCCTGGCGTATCTTTCTGGGTATACTTCCAAGAAAATCGTCAAAACTTTCTACATCATTTTCAACCGCAACTTCATCTTGTACCATAGATGCTGCAGTCATGGAATCCTCTGCTGCAGATGCAGATGCAGAAACTGGATGCTCAGTTTCTCTTGGCGATTCCCTTGGGTCATTCATTTTGCTGTCTCCATCCTCTAAGGACAAATGCTTTATATTAGCTGGGGGCTTGCTAGCTGCTTTAGCAACCTGTTTCACCCAACACTTCAGAAATTTCAATTTCTTGGACTGGTTCTGCTTCCAAGCAAAGAATTCCTCCTCCAACCTTATCTCAAAACCTTCTGTAGCCTCTTTACGGAAGTCATCCCATGAGAGGTTCTGAAGTAGATGCAGGTTGCTTCTCCTCTTTTCAGCTTCTCCTTGCTTATAGTTTTTTCTACTACATGAAGGATCGGAACCACTGTTTTTTGATTCAGGGGTGTCAAATGCATCGTGAACGCTGGGATCAGCTATGTCATCATTACAGAGAAACAATAAAGCTGAAGAATATGTAAATGGTTTGAGGATCCCATATTTGGATTTTCCATCCTCATCCTGGAGTGAAACCAAAGCCCAGTATCCCTCCCTGTACATAAAACTCAGTATAATTTGCCATAATGGAAGCGACATCCGCCCAAACTCTCCCATATCCTTTGCCAACAGGTCAAGCACCTTGTTAGCAAAAAACTCGTGCCTCTTACAATCCTTCTCATCATTCCTTCGCTCTCGCAGATATTCCGTGACCAGAATTGGCTCCATGAAATGCTCCCTCAACTTTGGAAACCTCTCATGCTTCTGAACACTCAGGAAACATATTTTCACTTCTCTGTTGCTCAATCTATTATGATATTTATTATCCCCTCTCTCCATATCTGCATCAGGCAGATTAACAAACTCCTGACTCAAACTCACCTGAGTTTGATTTCTGTCCCTGATTTTGTAATCCATCAATTCAATGTCGCAACATTTGCATCCTAGGGGCTTATTGCTTACATCCATAATTTTGAGATTCAAGCTACCACGAACCGTCTTACCACAATTGTTAGCAAGAAAGTGAGGAGAAGAGATTAGGTCAGGAGAAATCAGCCCAAATGGTAGAATTGCCGACCCCAATACTATGGACTCGCTGGAACAAAATCCCCATCCCAACCTCTTAATCCCTTCCTTAAACCCTGCCAATTCAATAACTCCTTCACCCTCAACTGCTTCTCCTTCAGCTTCATATTCCACATCAACCCAACAAAGATGAATCCTCTTGCTAACAAACACGTCCCGCACACCACTCAAAACCTCGCACGCCCTACCACAGAAATCACTCTTCCCCACACCCGATTCCCCGCCGTCATCATCTGCATTGGACTCCAGAAACTCACGCACCCATTTCTCAGTCCTACCGACTGGAGAAAACAGGACCACAAAACTATTCCCGGTTGAGTCATCATCGTCCAGGACTGTATCCCAATCATACTCGTGCAGAATTTGCCTCAAACCCGCTGCGATCAGGCTTGCCCTGGGGGAAGCACTAACGGACTCAAAGTCCCGATCTTGAAGGTCGACAAGAGCACGACTGAGGGAAGCTAGGGTCTGCGGCGGGTCGAGGAAGGAGAGGTGGAGGGAGGAGTAAGGGGGAGGGAGCTTAGAGGAGGAGAGGAGAGGGGAGAGGGAGGAGAAGAAGGGCTTGAATGCGAACAGGGCCGTGGAGAACTCCGGAGAGCAGAGGAAAGGCTTTGTAGCGGAAAGGACGCGATCGAGGTAGGATCGCGAAGCACGGCCGTCGTGGCGGAGGAGGGCTAGTGGGGTTAGGTCGACGAGGAAGAGAATACGGTTGGGGTAGCGGCGATCGGTGATTAGATCCCCGGCCTCCATACAGCTGGGAGGAGGGAAGCTGGCTACAGGTGATTGTCAGCGGCGACTGCGGAGGGGCGGATCTAACGACGGCGTTTGGGTGGCGAGACTTCGGTCTTGAAGCTGCTTTGAGCGGTTGGGCGGGAAATGATTCTGACGGCGGCAAAGATAAAAACTTTGACATTCTTTTTGAAAGAAATATTTCCAAAACCTTATCCCCTTATAAAACAAAAGGTAAATCCCATGTGTCGTGTAATAATTGTGTTGCTTCCTGCAGTTCGGGGAAGCGGAAGACACAGTCCGCCAAAGGTTCCGCCTTTGGCAACAACTGGGGTCTGCCCATTTCCTTCAGTTGCCGCAGGATCACGACTTTGAACTTGGCCTGCCCCCAATTCCTCAATTGGGGTTTGCTTCGTTGCGACAATGGTCGGGACAACCTCGTTCTGTTGTTCCAGGTTGATAATCCCAATCGACGCCAGTTCGATACCCCAGCCATCCGCCGCCAAGTTTCACGCGCTTCGCTGCCATTCCTACGACCTGGGACTTTTTGGGTCCAGGAGGTTCCGCCTGTCGATCGCCCCGGTATGGTCCAAGTCGTCGTCGGAGGCTGAACCGACCGAACCAGGGGCTGCCGAAGCAGACGAGTGGCTCGAGAAGTTGCCAGAGAAGAACAGGCCTCTCTATGCCCACAGCCTGTTTTGCATCGAGGCATGGTTGAAGAGCTTAGGGTTTCGCCAGAGCAAGGAGGACCGGGCTGTCTGGCACATCGAGTTGCCCGAGTGGCATGCGCAGTTATCGCTTGACATAGCTGATCTTTACATAAGGTAACGCCATTCATCCATCCATCATTCTACTTGTTTTCTTCGGAACCGACTCTGGAGATAGAATTGTTTTGACCTTTATGGTTTCTTCTTTGATTGGTTGTGGTTGCTGAGTAGTGGGGTACGGCTTTCATTGTATGGTAGCTTGAATAGATTTATAATCTATTCCATTTGGGTTCATTGCTCTTTTGATTCATCAGTCTTGTTGATGACGAATCAGCCGGCCTTTTGGATACAAATGGCTTTGTGGCGCATTGAGAAAAGCTTAAGGTTTTTTCTTGGGGGACACCCCTGGCTAAACAGAATCAAGTTTGTGATGAAAGATTGATTGACTTGACTATAAAAGGGATTTTGTTGTAGCTGTAAAATATGGCTGGCCGTTTTCTTGATAATGAAATATTTGGATGATGCTGATGACGACAACAAAAGAAATGGCAAACCACAATCTAGGCATTTGCAATTAGTGTTTTTAGGGGAGAGTTGCAGAGACCAAAGATCAAGCAAAGATTGACTAATGGGAAGAATGGCTAAAACTTGTGGTTTTCTACTTAGACAGTAGGCCTACTGAACGGGTACTTAGACCTGAAATTGTTCGTGTCTCTTGTTTTACAATATTTTGTCATAAACATGTACCTTTGATTTGGAAACTACCACCACAGTAATCAGTGCTGACCTTCGATTTTATATTGGGAGTGTGGACCCTGCTCTTTGTTTGAATGGAGGCTGGGATGCCTCTTCTTCGGAGTCGCATTGACTCAGTGATGACCATAACTGTATCAGGCATTTCTTGAAGCCTTAGCCCCAAACCAGGGGTGTACTTAATGGCCTGTTTCCACATTCAATTTCACATGAATCAGTTTGGAAGCCTGCCTTGTATCTGATATGTTACTGTCAAATTGGACACCTCCTTCACTGCAGACTGGTTAAGCCTTGGGATATCCTCCTGCCTGTTATTTTCTGATGTTGCGATATGGACTGCCTCCTGCAGGTACCTGAAGAGTGGACCTGGGAACATCAAGAAGGACGTGGAGAGGAGATTCAGTTATGCCCTGAGCCGGGAAGACATCGAGAATGCCATCCTGGGAGGCCCTTAGAACCCGATTATACAATTTTGTTATCATCCTCGCCAAACAGACAAATGTATTTTGCATCTCTCCATTCTTCTTGACCAAACCCAAGAAAAGAAGAGCCCTCCCTATTCCCCACTTTGCTTCAATTCACACCAGGGGTGGACTGGAGGAGTAGTTGTTTCGTTACTGCAATGGAAATTCCACTTTTTTGGGGGTTAACAACAATGCCATAGATGACGCATTGCTGAATCTTTTTTTTTTACCCTCCCACCAACCCCAAACCGAAGTCCATCATCACACCGGACAGGACAAGGGTTTAGGTAAGAACAGGCCTGGGCTTGGGTTGGTACGAGGTCGCGGTCCGACAAAGGCCCGAATTAGGTTGGGCCCACCTCGGCGCAACTAACGAGGATCGTTTTCTGCTGCTTCTCAAAAAACTTCCCCTCCCCGTATAACCGGAGATCCCGTCGACCAGCCGGAGACCCCCCTCCCCCCTCTTCCCCAACAGCAGTTGCGGCTTCTCCGCCGTATGCCAGCGACGCATCGACCTCGGGAAGATCCGGTCTTTTAGGATTTCCGGTGGTGGGCGGGATTCGAAACGGTCGTTACTATTCTAGTTAAAGAAACCTGAGGATGAGGATTAGATCGGATTAGATTAGACTAGATTAGCTTAGGTTAGATCAGATTAGACTGTGTGATTTCTGCAACGAAGGGGTATTTTGATCGCCGCCCTTTTCTCAGTTGGATCGGTTTTTAGTCAGTCTGGTGGCGCTGGTTTGCTGGGGGGTTAATCATGAGAGGGTCGAGTAGTCGGTTTTCTAAGACAATTCTTCAGTCGAGGATCCCCGCCTTGATGTTCTCGATGGTGGCAACCTTTGCTTCCATATATGTTGCCGGAAGGTTTGGCATTCATTGTCTCGTGTTATTTCTGATCCGTTTTGTTGTTGGGGCATGCCGGTCAACTTTGTCCGGCCTCTTCTGGTTCTTTTTGTTGATTTATTTGCGATTAGATTGTGGCAGGAATCCCAGAACCGGGTTTACTTGATAAAGGAGCTTGATAGGTTGACGGGTCAGGTGATTGGCTCGTTTTCCTTTTCTTTTAGTGTTACAGAAGAATGTGAGCTTAAGCTGGAAAAGAGTAGAAGTTAACGCATTATGGCTACAAGCTTTGTCTTTCTCGTCAGTTTATTGCTACTGTTTAAGAAATTGTCGAGTGCCTTGGTTACAATTGCGGTGATTGATCGGCTTTTCATGTCTGGTTTATCTGAGTACATGAGCACTATTACTTGACTAGACCTTTAGTTACCTAGTTATACCAGGAAAAGCACCACTTTTGAGATGAACTAGTTCACTTCACTGATTCTGTCCTTCTCCACCTATTATAGGGGCAATCTGCTATTCAAGTGGATGATGCATTGAAAGTTATTGCTTGCAGGTATAGAAATCTTTAAGTTCATCTTCTTTAATCGAGGTGAGATTTTAGCGTTTCAATATGTATGTTTCATGGACTTTAAATTTTGTTTTGGCTTCAAGGGAGCAACGAAAGAAGCTGTCAGTTCTTGAGCTGGAACTAACTGCAGCCAGACAAGAAGGATTTGCTACAAAACGCTCATATGATAGTTCTAAGAAAACACCGATGCTAGTAATCGGTGTATTTACAACTTTTGGGGGAAAAAAGAATAGAGACGCTGTTAGAAAAGCATGGATGGGAACCGGTACCTTGCTTTCCATTCCCGAGTATCTTTGTTCCACTTCGCATCCTGAGTACTTTGCTACGTTTGTTGTATGATTACTTCTGGACTTTCCTCATCCCATCATTAACTGTAGAATATTGATTAATAATGTGATTTGGAGGATTTGATGTAGATTTATATTCTCTGTGCAGGCTCAAGTTTAAGGGCTTTGGAGGAGAAGAAAGGCATAATAGCACGTTTTGTGATTGGAAGAAGGTCCAGATTGGCTTATCGTTCTTTTCTTGCAGCAATGTGTTGTTTATTGAATAGTTTCTCTTTTTTGCAGTGCCAATCGAGGGGACAGTTTGGACATGGGCATTGATGCGGAAAATAGGCAGACCGAGGACTTCATCATCCTTGTTGGTGCTTTTTGTTTGCCACAGTTTTGATGTGTTGATCCAGTCACTATTATATGGTGATGCACAATATCTCCTAACTTGAATACTTCACTAACAGGATGATGTCGTGGAGGCAACTGACGAGACTCCAAAGAAGGCTAAACTATTCTTTGCACATGTTGCAGAAAAATGGGAGGCCGAGTTTTATTCTAAAACAAAGGATAACGTTTTCGTGAATATTGGTATGAACATCCATAACATAGGGAGGATAAATAACGCTTTTGTCACTGCATATAGTCACTTGCTATTATCAGGATGAATTCACCTTTTATGATTGAGCACACTTGCCGATTGATTCAAATTCATTTATTCAAGTAAATCTCTTCATAAGTATGAAAATTTCTCTGGTGGCGTACATTGGAGTCTTATTCTTCTCATCAAACAGATGGTTTGATGAACATACTCGCTGCTCAGCTCATGAAGCCACGTGTCTACATTGGCTGCATGAAATCAGGAGAAGTGTTCTCCGAGAAGTGAGTATGGTTTGAGATTTTAATTTCTTAGTTACCAGTTATCTTGAATTGCATTCATGTTCACACACCGTACTGCTGAATGTTTAACAGGGGTCATAAATGGTATGAACCGGATTGGTGGAAATTTGGCGACAAAAAGACGTACGCTATCTTGCTAGAACTCTATCTGTTGTAATCAGTAGAATTGGGTTGATGATGTGGCACCACTTGTTTATTGCCCATGGATGGATTCATCAGCTCTTTACTTGTCGGATTGTTCAGGTACTTCCGCTATGCCTCCGGGGAGATATATGTCATTTCTTGGGCTTTGGCCAAGTTCATTTCCATTAACAGGCAGGTTTTGTCTCCATTGATAGACATGGATTATCTGAATTCTGAATCTTTTGCGTGAATTAAACCCATCATGCATCTTGCAGGTCCATGCTGCGCACATATGCCCACGATGATGTCAGTGCCGGTTCATGGTTTATTGGCCTCGATGTTACGCATATTGACCAAGGGAAGTTTTGCTGCTCATCCTGGCCATCAGGTCCCTCCCTCTCTCTCACACACTGAAACACGCATGCTATTTCTAGGCAGCACAGAATGTTTTTACAGATTCTTATTGTCAATGCAGGAGCTATATGTTCTGGAATATAGTATGACCTTGTCTATAAACACGAGATTCCTTGATCAATGACCTGATTGTCTGGCTGATGGCATTCGCATGTGATTCAGGCTGGTCAACCATTGTTACTGACTGTAACTAAATCGCGAGCCATTCTGGCTGTATTTACACCCACATATCTGGCTTATGGAAGGCTTGAACTGCATTGCTAACATGTTGGATTGATTTGTAATGATGAGATCATTATTTAGTTGGTGAGAATTCGACAATGTTCGGCTTTGGATATATGGTTTGGGTATCTGGCAGCACCAATAAACTCGATGCAGCTATAAACTCTTTAATCCCTTTCAAAGGCTTTATGTTTTATCTTTCAAAATACCAGTTAGCTGATTGCACTCGGAATTCTTGATTTGTGGATCTCAGAGCATATCAGATGTACATTGTAGTGAAAAACACAAAGTAATGGACACCCTCGGCAAGACAAATATGATTTCTGTTGCTAGTTTATTTAAGCACAACCTTTAATCAAATGAGCTGCAAGTAACTCTAATACGGTAGAATAGCATTACTCCAAATAATCGTCCACTGAATTCATCTCCGTCGAGTATCTCCAACATTTCGAGATTGTCGTCGTTTGATCGACGGTGAATGGTCCATCTTCTTGCCGCGTTCGAGATCGCTGCGTTGTGATATATATCTAAGAAACTTTGAGTGCAGGATTAGAGAGTTTTTCAAACAAACTTTTATACATATATACACGCTTTTAAAATATGAAAATTATAATTTCATGATGTAACCCTCCTAATAAGAGTCATCACTGACCGACGACTTAGAAACAGCGTTAAGTGCTTGGAACAAAGACCTGGCCCGATAATATTCCTCAATCAATCATCCTTTTAACCTTCGACCACTCAAATATCAAATAAGAACTTTGTTTCTTTTTTCCAATCAGACTTTAGTTTAGAGACAGATTCCCAAATTTATAAAAAAAAAACAAATATAATCATAAGGGCAAAAGGGAATTTTTGCTTTTTGGGATGAAGGATTTCTTGTAATAAAAATATATATAAAAAAAGGGGAGGTAGTGCTGAGTTTTCTTTACGTTCCAATTTCCAACCCATATCATTTCATCGTCTCTCCTCTCCCTCTCCCTCCATTTCTTTCCTCTTCGTATACCCCAAAAATCTAACCCAAGAACCGAATCTTGTTCAGGTGAGAGGATTCAGCGATTCGATCGCCCGCCTGGTGATGTTTTCTCCTCTTTAATTGATTAATCACGTGGTTGTTATCGTCGATGGTGATGGCGGTGGTCTTTTTCTTAAGGGATGGCATCGAAAAGGATCCTCAAGGAGCTCAAGGACCTGCAGAAGGATCCCCCAACCTCTTGCAGCGCTGGTTATTAGCCATCCCCCTTCCCTTTCCCTATTTCCCCATGTTGCAAGTTTTCTTCTTCTTCTTTTTTTTTCCTTTTCCTTTTGGGGTTGTTTGATCTCGCTTGCTTGTAGGCATGGCTTTTAGATTGGGTTGTTTAGTATAAGGTCGATGGTTTCTCCTCCCTGATTGGTTTCCTGCGGGGGAGATCTCGTGATCGTATGCGTCCTCTGTGGTGTTGATTGATCGTGGTCCTTCTTTCATTTGTTTGAGTGCCTGTGTGGCTATGGTCATCCCCTTCTTATGTTTCATTGTCGAATTCAGCTTTATCTGTACTTCTAACATGCGAGCTTAGGGTTGGCTGAAAAGGATTCTCATAGTCTGCCTTTTGCTTTCCCATGGAGCTCCTCCGTTTGCGCAAAAAGGAATGTTTCTTCCCCGGATTCGCTGTGATATTCGAGGATTCGAAAACTTCTGTTACTCCTTTTAAGCCGGATTTGCTTCTGCTAACGCCTTTCATCCATAAGAAAAGTGATGAATGAGCATACAATTCCCTTCCCCTCCTTTTTAATGCAACAGCGATAATGCCTATCCCCCATTTCTCTTACTCTCTCCCCTCCTCTTCCCTCTCCAAGCAGCATTGTAAAACCCAATGGCCAGACCCATTTTGTATTGTGGACTCCCTGAACCTTACCCCGGCTATAACAGGGACACCCTTGTTTGTTTGACTGGTGAAAGTTGTTCTATATAGAAGTATCAACTACAATTTTAGTGCGCTTATTTGCTATGTTTTGTGACCCTTGCAGGTCCAGTTGCTGAGGACATGTTCCATTGGCAAGCAACAATCATGGGTCCTCCAGATAGTCCGTTTTCTGGTGGTGTTTTCCTAATCACTATCCACTTTCCTCCCGATTATCCATTCAAGCCCCCGAAGGTATTGATAAATGCTGATTTTTTGTTTCTTATCTGAGCTTTATTCCGGAGTTTTGCTTTTTATGCAAACTCAGCCATTGCACATCCAACCAATTGACGAGTGAGAGCTACAGTCATGCTTCAATTCGGAGTTACGAGAAGTAATTTGCTGCATGCTCGAGTGATACATTTATCACTGTAAACTTCTACTGCTGGAATGTGGTTTGCTGGAGTATGTCGTGGATTCTCGAGGATTCTGATGTGTATGCACTGTAGCTATGACAGTGAAGGGACTTGTGGAGTAAACAACCAACCTGATGGATTTTTTTGCTATTTACTTGGCTATCATTTATCTGTGTGACAAGTACGTAAATTTGCATCTATTAGCTAAGGGCTTAAGATTGCTTAGTTTTGTCCCTGTTTTCTGTGATCATGTACCGTTAGCAATGTGTTTGCCAATTTGATTATGGGAACGCCCATCGCTTTTGACAGAATAATTTAGACCCAAATTGATGTGGTAGAAAGTTTGCTGATCCGTCAGGTGCTTCATCACCTGCATTGAGAATCATCACATTTTGTGTGCTTGTCTAGTGCTTGCTCTGGGTGGGAGAATTTGTGGGAGTGTCGTGTCAATATTGATGATGGATGCTAACTCGGTTGCCTCCGACATACCTTTCTTAGGTGGCATTCAGAACCAAGGTTTTCCACCCGAATATCAATAGCAATGGGAGCATTTGCCTCGATATCTTGAAGGAGCAATGGAGCCCTGCCTTGACCATTTCCAAGGTATCACAACTGTTCAGTTCATAGTGTTGATTGTTTTTTTTTTTGGTCCGGTGACAAATGCTCGCCTTTTATATCAGGTGTTGCTTTCGATATGCTCTCTCCTGACGGACCCAAATCCTGATGACCCTTTGGTTCCGGAGATAGCCCACATGTACAAGAGCGACAGGAACAAGTATGAGACCACCGCCAGAAGCTGGACTCAGAAGTACGCGATGGGCTGAAATTGGGGGCAGACAGTAGCTAAGGGGCAAGGGGGGACCGGACCCTCTTCCCTTTCCCCACCCTCCTTCCCTCCCTGCCGGGGCATTGTTTCTACTCCGACATGAATGTCTGTAACATCCTGGACAGTAATTTATATTGTAGACTAGAGAAGAAAGAAAAGATTTTAATGACATTTATTCTCAGGAACAAGTCTTTCTGTTTTTTTTTTTTATGGATGATGAATGTGCTTTGAAATAATATTAAAAAATGCCGTAAAAATATTTTCAGTTAGGGACTGAATGTATCTGATAAAGAAGGCGTATCCATTTGCCTGCTGTGGCCAGGCATGTATACGAGGAGGCTGTCGTGATGGCATATGAGAATGCGGCAATCACCCACGAGAAGGTCATGGCGACGGGAGCAAATGGGAGGATGGCAACATCTATGTGCAGTGGAGGCTAGGAATCGACAGAGGAGTTGCAGCTTATTTCGGCCCCAACATCCGTGCCCCAGTTCAGGAGCCAGAGTAAGAACCAGTCTGCAGGGTCGGAGACGAGCTAGTTCCTGATGTAGCTGGACGACATACCATTCGTAGACGAGTTTTTCAACTTTGATGCTTCGGAGACAGAGGCACTGTTCAGGGGACGGGGGAAAGATTTGGCGAGGGAGGCGTTCCTAAACCTCAGCAGCAACAGAAAGGACCATTCGCCCATCAAATTACTCAAAGAAGCAGACCACTTTGATGTGATGTCAGGAGAGCAGGACAACGGTGTAAAGGCCAGGATATACACAGAGAGATCAGAAGCAGAAATGAACATAAGGCTGATGCAGGACTACATCTTCATTTTGAACAACTTTCAGGCCAGTGACGACACCATGCATGGCAACTGTGAGTCGGTTGATGTCTCTTGCGAGACTACAGACCACCAGCCTTATCCCCTGGCCAACAACACATCCAACCGTCTAGAAGTATTGACGCCGGAGGAAGATGTCGCCTCCTTCCTAATCCTATTTCTGTTCGTCATGATGTTATAATTATGACCTTCGTACTTCAGAAGCGTCTCCTTGCGAGATGAATTGCTGAAGTGGATCATGGCAAACATCGTTATCCCAACCAACGCAGCATTGCCCAACAACCCTCCGACGTTATCTAGTCCTAGAGATTTCCGGGCAAAGCTGAGACTAGAGACGAGAAGCTCGATCAATTTCTTACACTTCTTGCCTTGTCCGGTTAGCGAATTCTGTCCCGACAGACCAGCTGCAGTGTTAAATTGGGCATCACGCGACACAAACCGGCTGGCTTCGCCCACGTCCCCGACGAATGCAAGGGCCTCGTCGATGACGTTGTACTTCTTTCCGTGATGCTCAGCCAGTCTCATTGCAAGGATAATGCGGCTCTGCTCCAATCTAGCAATTGCGGCATCCCTCTCTGCCCGTTGCTGAATGTGTACCGTCTGCAAAATTCCAGAAGCATGACTTTCAACGAATTGAAGCAGAAGCTAAACATAAATCACAGCCGATCTTCCGAGCACAAAAATCAATGATCGATAGTCGATGTTCACAGATGATTATCCAAATGGAGATATATGGCAAGGTCTCCAGTCTCCCATTCGAAACGGACCTATCAGCAGACATCAAATTTGACTACTTGAAAGGACGACAATTTCGAGTTCCGGCGAAAATTCTGAGAAAACGAATCAGTTGAACCTCAGCTACAATTGACGCAATCGAAATCGAGCCCCCAAATGGCCCCTAGCATCGTCAACCTCGCACCCCGACTACCCATCAAATCCACAATTTAGGTTCAAATCTCATTCAAAATGGCCAACCCAAGCGCAACTAGGCATCAATCTGCACCAAATTGCATCCGGGTTTAAATCTCCGAATCCCGTCTTTCAACGGAAGTAACGGGAAAAAACCCACAAAAGCGAAACTCACGTGGAAGAACTCGAGCTGGTCCTCGAGGTTCTCGAGGGCAGTCCGAATGGCATTGAGGCTCTTCGTCTCCCGAAGGTCGTCGTCCCCGAACCCTGCCCCAAAATCCTTGACGAAGATGAACCCCGGGGGCGGGCCCTCCTTCTCGTCGTCGGGGGAATGCTTGGCGCCGCACCTGCCGGGACCTCCGACGGATTTGAGGAAGTGAGCTCGGGAAACGGAGTGGATGGCGTCGCTGAGCTTGTCGTGAAGGTCCCAGATCTTCTCCAGAACTGCCTCCACCTCATCCACCTCCATTGTCGTCGGAAATCGACGATTAGGGTTTCGTGGGGGAGTGAAGGGAGTAGAAAGAGGGGGGATTGGTATTGTTGTTGTTGTGCTGTACAAATGTTTCTAAACGAAAAAGGCGCCACCCATTGTTCTAACCTCGGGTCCTCTCCCACTCCCCCGCTTTCCCTTTTCTGTGAGGCGGAGAAATTTGTGATCAACAAAATATATTCGGATCTTCTTAATTACGAGGACTCGTAATAACTCTCCCACCCGGCCTCCCTGCGACTCCTCCTGGACTTGGCCTTCTTCAGGAATGGCAGGTGAGAGCCTCCGTGTCATGAGGACAATATACTGTTTTGTGAAGTCGTTTTCGCTCAAGTTGGTGTCTTTCCATCGAATTTCTTACAAGACTTGTAATAACTAACGTGTGCTAATCGAGAACACATTGCAGGAAGGACTTGGAAGATTGTGCAGAGGCACGAATGCTGGTCTCGCATCGGTTGTTTGTATGAGGTCTCGCATTGACAGGGCTGTTCACGGGGGTTGGTCCCCGTTTTTGGATGTACCGGACCTTCTGTAGGGATTGTAGACTCTTTCTACGAGGTCTTGAAGCATGATGTTCTACACAGCCATATGCATGAGATTAGAACGGCCAGGTATATGCTCTCCTGACCATAGAATTGGTTTCTGCGTAACTGAAGCTTGGAGATATTCTTCGTCAACTCAAACTGACGAGAAGCTTTGATATCGGGGAGGGACCTATCAGCATGTGATTCTTCCTCACTGACCTGGCAAACCCTGGAGCAGATTGTTAACCACCCTGCATTATTTAGATAATTGGTAGCACCCACCGGTGCGTTATTGGACAGGAATCTTTTGAAGGTCTGGTTTCTATTAGGTTTCTGGGTTAATAACAGCGAGGGAATTACACCAGGAAATTTTGCTAGTTTAGTTTGGTGGATGTAGTCATGGACCACTTCAACCACGAATTTTATCATTGTGTGGCTTGTGACGAAACTTGGGCAAACAGCTGAGACATTAAGAAGGAAAGGATGTCATTGCTCTGCATCTGCATCACTCATTATCATTGGAGCGACAATGATTCTCTTTTCAAATACCAAGCAGTCATGCTTTCACTTAGAAGGCCATGAAACCGGATGAGAGCAAAGCAATGGCAGCTTGACGGGGGAGACCTCATCATGATCAAGATCTTCAACTTCTTTCATTCAGATGATAACTTTCAACCCCAGAAGAAGAAGAAAAAAAAAGAGGAAGAAAGAAGGGAGGCAACATTCCATATTTCTGCACAATTTATCTTCCCATTAAATTCGAATCAATACTTTAAAAAGAATTAAGGCATACAAAAAATCGGTCATTACTGCAAAATGATAGTTTTACAAAGCGCACAGAAAAACACCCTTTGGTCTGAAAAGACAAATTAATCTGAGTTAAGTTCTCCTGCATTTGTTTAACCAAACCAAATCAATTGCCTGCTGCCCCCAGTCATTTGCCTGCAACTCAGTGGATGAGGTATGTGAGCACCAGCGCCACCAGCATCAGCACATAGGCAATTCCTTGGTCTATTGACGTCCCTGCAGATTCAAGTCCGCCAAATATTTTTAATATTCAGGAAGGAAAAGCCTTTCCTTTTTTGTGATACTTCGGACCCATTTTGATATACACCCCCCCCCCCCCCCCAAAAAAAAATTCCGACACAGACACGATTCTCCTTTCTGACCAACATCAACGACGGGGACACCTAAAAGCTGCCATCTTTTATTTTTCCCGGAAATGGATGAAAAGAGGAAGAGAGGGAGATCTGACCGTCGTTGGTGGGGGCAGGCGCCTGAGCTGGGGAATGTGCGGCGTGGGCAATGGCGGCGTAGGCCAAGAGCACAACGGCAAGGACTCCGAGTGAAGAAACCTTCGAACCGGCCATTCTATCTCTCTCTCTCTCTCTCTCGATCGAGTCGAAATGTAAAGAAGTTGAGAGAGAGAGAGAGAGAGAGAAGATCAACGCAGAGGAAAGATGGAATGAATCTGCGGTTATTTTTGTAGGCAGGGGGAGGGGGGAATCCTCCTCTCCTCCTCTGTCTAATTTTCTATTTGCTGTTTTTAATCCTTTTTTTCCATCGTTTGGTGTAGCTTAGATTTAGGCAAATTGTGAAGATGAGAACCCCCTCCCTCCCTCTCTGAGCTGTCCTCTTCCCTCCATTTGGTGCTCATCATCTTCTGTTTGTGTTTTTTTTTCATGGAAGGATGATTGAATATGAGCTGGGTTTTGGGAATTGTGTTTGGATATAGAGAAACCGAAATGACAGGCTGACAGTGTTTATTTGGTTTGGATTGTTGTTTTGTGGATGGATGTAGAAGGAAGGGACTAACCTTCGCACACAAGAGACTATCACACCATAATTGGTGCGCCATTTAGTTAAGCTGGGATTCTAATTACATGACCCTGGATAGCCACCCTACCTGAAGGCTATTCCCAGTGGCATCTCCTGCACTCAAAATATACATGCCATATATGCTTACTTAGGTTAATCTGACCCCGCTTCATATGAGCTTACTTATGCAATCTGGACAGAAAAAGGGGTCCTCTTCGTTGGTGTAGATGCCGAACAACTGCCTAGAATAGCGAGCTGCCAGGTTCTGGCACAACCCTGGAGCCTTGGGGTCATGCTCCTCTAGCTCTTGCAGCGACTTCTTCAATCCACCATAGGGGTCTCCCCCGGTGAGAAACTCGGAAATGTCAGATCCCCTATTAAAGCAGCACCATGTGGATAAAACCTTGTAAGATGCGTCGTTAAGTCGATAGAGTTACTTACATGTAAGGTAACAGCTGCACGAGCAATGCGAAGAAATGCACATACCTCGTCGCATCAAACTTGCTAAAGCCACGCCCATTGATGTGTACAGTATCCTTGCAACGTTTTTCATCGTCAGTCTGCTGCCGATATATAGCGCACACGGCTTCCATGCATAATTCGGGACTTTTACCAAATGCAGCCAGCATGTCTGCCTCAAATTCCCATTTTCGTTTCCAGTGACCTTTGCTGCTTCTACTGGCCGATTGTAACACACTAATCAATCCATCTTCATCAGATGAGTCAAATTCCCATTTTCGTTTCCAGTGACCTTTGCTGCTTCTACTGGCCGATTGTAACACACTAATCAATCCATCTTCATCAGATGAGTCTTCCAACCGAGTGGAACCTTCCAGAGAGTCAGCACTATCGTCAAGGTTAGAATTGTCTTCCAGCTGATCATCTTCCATATAAGAAACGTCAGAATCATCCACTATAAACCCTCCTAAACTGTCATCACTTCTGCTATTTGAGTCAGTATCTTCAGTTTCTGCAGAATAATCCTCCTCAACCCTAGGACTAAACTTCCTCAATCTCTTAAAATGACGCTGTCTGGAAGTGCCAACATTCTGGTTGATGGAAATAGAACCAGCGCTGGGGTGCCTGGGCCCATCCTGTAAATGCATCCTCATGAGCTTCGAGATAGGAATATTATCGTCGTCGCTCTCACTGTCGCCAGCAATGACATTGAAAGGCCGCCGTCTCCTTTTCTGAGTTGGTGCTGATGGAAGGTCCTCACAACCAGCCAATTCATCATCACTGTCAACGAGGTTGATAACACCTATAGCAGAATGATTGGTAGCACCAGGCGTACGAGGGGCAACCTTTTCGGCTGGACTCTTATCCTCTTCGAATAATAGCTGTTTCTTTACATTCTTCTTGTTTTCAATACTGCAAACCATGTGGGAAGATCCAGTATCTACATTGCAGTTATCGACCTGCCAATATGTCGGACCGTCCAGAGGCGAGGCTGCAAAAGGAAGCGTCTCCATATAAACCATAAGGTGACTCTACATAACTCAAAACTAAAAAACAGGAACAACTGAAAAACAAAAGTATGCAAAATAAGATGTAAAAACATGTCCACATTAATGGAAAAACATGAAACACCTGTACGCAAGTTCTCTCCAGTTTGTTTCCTGATATATGTAGCCAAAGACTGGGACTCCAATTCTACCAATTCTCCTCTCAACTTCTCAATCTCTTTAACAGCCATGTCCTTCTCGCATTTCAGTGCAGCATTCTCAGCCATGAGCTCAAACACCTCATCCTCATCTTTAACCACGATGAAATTAACAGCACCCTCTTTTGCATTACCATTCGCATTAGCAAATCGAATGCCCTCAAGAGCAGCAATTTTCGCCTTCAACTCATGATTCTCCCTCTTCATCTCCACAAGGTCATCTCGATAGGCATAGTTTTCTGATTCGAGGATATTGCATCTTCTCTCAAGTCCTTCGAAGATGATCTTCATCTCTTGGATCTCTAATTCCAGTCTCGCATTTTTCTCATCAGCAGTCTCAGCCATTATAAATCTTTCCTCTCCAAGTAGCTCACTTCCCTTCGGCAATCATCAAGCCACAAAGCCCTTCTGATGGACAATAAACACTATCTTCACTTAACACCAGACAATCAACGTTACCGACATAAACAGGTGACTCCCAAACAAAACTCAAGCAACTAAAAGATAGCATTATCAGTCAAGACATCTAAGAAAATGGCAGAAAAAGAAACCAGCCCAAGGACCCGTTATCCCCTCCTCCTAGACGTCCTACGCCCAGTGCAAAGGGGATGGAGCGGACGAAATTCCTGGCAAACTATTCCCAACATCACCAAGGATTGGGAGGCACACTAACCCTTGCCATTGCCACCCAAAATAAAAAAGAAAAAAGAAAGAAAGATAGCAATCCCCCCCTCCCAAACGTCAACCTCACAAAAAAGGGGCAATATTGTGATCAGGAAACAGTTCAAGGAAGAAACTTCCGCCAGAAGCAGAATTTCCTTTGTGTATCCCAAAAACCTAACAAAAAAAACAAGAAGGGAAAGCGATGGGGTAGTAACTCCGAATAGTTAACATCCCATTGAAAAGAACGGAGGGAAGGAAGAAGAGAGAGTGAGCGGGAGGAATCATAGCCACCGACAAAGAGCTTCCAGACAACACCCGAGTAAAGTAACCGCCGCTTCCTGTTCTGGCTCTCCAAAAAGAAACAAAATAATTCGCGGTTTTATACTTATTCTCCAAATTACTTCTTTCAAAAAAGGAAATGATTTTAATCTGTAGCAGTGACTTTGTTACTTATTTCCCCTCCCCCCAAAATGTTCGCCGTTTCTTCTTTATTTCAAGGATGAAACCTTTCAGGATAATTGCTCGTTGCCCCCTGGTCGTCGACCCACCCTGGTGGGTCGGTAGTCGTAGAATGTTATCCGTTGCCTCTGACCACTCGGCGATGCTGGAGTTCATGTATTACCTGGATTCGCTCAAGAACTACGAGAAATTCGGTGTGCCCAAAGACGCCGGAACCGATTCCGATGATGGGTTCGATCTGGGTCGGATGAGAAGATTGCTGGGTCGTCTTGGGAATCCCCATTCGCGGTTCAAGGTGCGATCTTTTCTTGTTTTGATTGAATCCTCTGTTTTATGGTAGTGTTGATAGTGATGACTGGACTGAACTCTGTGTGGGCAATGAGTCTGCAATTTCGTTGTCGAGGTTCACTGTCGCTGATAGCGCCAGCTTTCTTTATTATGCCACTGAATATTGTGACGAAATTTGTTTAGGCCGTTCACATCGCTGGTACGAAGGGGAAAGGATCTACGGCTGCCTTTCTCGCAAACATCCTCCGGGCGGAAGGATATTGTGTGGGTTGCTATACCAGGTTTTGATGTTGCTGCATGCTTCCTTTTGTGTTAATTCACTGTCTTCTGTAGTTAGAATTTAGTTTTTCAAGATTGTGAGTGACATCTTCTTCCGACTGCAGCCCGCACATTTTGACAATCAGAGAACGAATTTCGGTGGGAAAATCTGGTGGGCCTGTTCCAGTGGATCAGTTGAATAGACTATTTCGGGAGATCAAAAGGATTCTTGACGAATCAATAAGGATCGAAAATGGGCATCTTAGTCATTTTGAGGTGGGGTGTTAGTCTATGAATGGAAGTGCTTACCTTTGATATTATGAAGGATGGTTGCTTTAGCTATGGTTGGTCATTCTCCCTGAAACCGTCACAAAATTATCTACTACACTATTCACTTGTTAGAGATATTGTTCACACCCTGTTATCTCTTTGTCATCATTCAATGTCCAAATTAGTTTACAGATGATCCGAATTTCAGCTAACCAAGCATGATTTCAGGTGTTCACTTCTGTGGCATTTACACTATTTGCTGAAGAGAGTGTTGATATTGCTATCATTGAGGTTAGTCAGTAAGTTTCTTTTATAGGAAACACTTAATTGTTTTTCTTTTTTGATAAGTAAAATACTTAATTGCTTTGCTTGTGGAGACTGCACTTGCTCGGCTTTGAACTATCATTTCCTTTTTCCTTACATGATAAACCAGGAAAATGTCCTGGAGACTCACGAAAGATGTGCCCTGTCACTTTAACAGGCGGGGTTGGGCGGGGCACATGATGCTACCAATGTCATCTATGGCTCCGAGCTTGTTGCATCAGTTATAACATCAATAGGGGAAGAACATCTGGATGCTCTTGGAGGTTCCTTGGAAAGCATAGCGGTTGCAAAATCTGGGATCATTAAGCAAGGCCGTCCAGTTAGGTTGTCATTACAGCTAAGATGATAAAGTCCTCTTACTGTGACAACCTCACTTTCACTCAATTGTTATCTCAGGAACTGCAGTTGATATCTGCCTTAAATATAATGTTGAAATGTATAATTTGAAGGAAGGAAGATCAGTGGAAGTTTTCCATGTTGTCATAGGCCCGTATTATTTTTGGTGAATGAAGTTTTTAAAAGGAGCTAGACAAATAGGCATGACGTTATTTGGATATATAGGTGCCTATTTCAGCACCATATCCCTGCCTCTTTAATTTTACTCATGTTCATGCAATATACCTACTAATTTCAGTGACAGTGATGGAATTTTCCTAGGCGTTTTGGATACTTCATTTTTTTACACTTGTAGTAGTTGATTCTCATTGGGAGATGCTTTAGTAGTTTCAGGGACCGAGCCTTTGGAGGCACAGGCATTACCATACATAGGCATTTCCAATCTTCTTAACGAAGGCATTTCCAATCTTCTTAACGATCTGCTGATTCAGTTACCAATTTCTAGGTGGTCCTTGGTGGTCCATTTCTCCCCCAAATTGAGCGCATTTTGCGTCAGAAAGCATTGGCCATGAACGCACCTGTGGTTTCAGCTTCTGATGCTTCAACCAGAAGCACTATAAAACGGGTTGAGGTGGTGAATGGGAGACTTTATCAGCTTTGTGACATGGTTTTGCATGTCCATGGGGATTCACAGCCGGTATGAACGTTATATAATCCCTCTGGACAAGATTATGCTGTATCCATTTTCTTTCAATATTTTATGAATCCGACGAGAATTTCTTGCAGTGTGTGGAGTTATTGGACCTAAAGTTGTCTATGCTAGGAGGCCACCAGCTTCAGAATGCCGCGACTGCTATATGTGCTGTTTTGTGTCTTCGTGATTCAGGTAGACTAGCCACTCTTGTGAGTGTATAAAGGTGTTTGTTCTCAGCATACGTATATATCTCAGCCATCGTATAGTTGTAGTTCAATTGGCTGAAACTCCGTGCTGCTTCTTTTACTTCAGGTTGGATTGTTTCCGACTTGTCTATTAGAGCTGGTTTGGAGCAAACTTTTATGCTGGGCAGAAATCAACTCCTTACGGCTCCACAAGCCTCGGCTCTGGGATTAGATCCAGCAACAGTACTCCTCGATGGAGGTATAATCGCTTTAGCATGCATTTTTGGTTGATCTCGTTAATTTCTGGTGTACTGATCAACCCTGGGCCAAATGATTGTTGATCTGGTTATGTAAATTTTATTGATTGATGATTAAACTTACCCTGTAAATTTCAGCCCACACTAAAGATTCTGCAAAGGCTTTGGTTAACACAATAAGGTTAATGCTCTCCAACCCAGCATTGGCACTTGTTGTAGCAATGGCTATGGATAAAGACCACGTGGCTTTTGCGAAAGAATTTCTCTCAGGTAAGAGCTAAGTTGGTGCTTGCATGCTGTGTACTTATCGTTTTTGTAGTAATAAGGTAGGCTGAGTCGCTTGAGATATTTTAAGCCCTTCTGAACTGATTGTGAATTTCATTTGTCATGGCTTCTTGTCAGTAAAGTTAATGCTGACTAAAACTTGTGATGCCTGTTGGTAGGCGCAAGAGTGGAAGCTGTCTTTTTAACTGAAGTCAGTATCGCCGGTGCTTCAAGTCGGTCAACATCCTCGACTTTATTGCGAGATCACTGGATCCGTGCGTCTGAGGAATTGGGAATTAGTGTTCTCCATGACAGAATGCCCGAGTATTCCAAAGCAGCCATGAGTGACGACAGGGTTGTTATAGTTGCCAACAGTTCTCTTGCGAATTCTGTGCAAGGTGCATACCAAATTCTGAAGAGAAAAACCGGAAATAAGCCTGCTGTTCTTGTGATTACTGGATCACTCCATGTTGTTTCTTCAATATTGCATTCTCTTGACAATTGAAAATGAGTCTTGAAGATTTTGCTTGTTTTCTTCCCCTGTATTCATGCAGAACTTTCTTCATATAAACATTGCCTCTTGATAGAAACTGCTAGTTTTGCAAGACTTAAATAGACATTGTGAGAAATCAAGCTTCTTGATGCTTGATACAGAAAACCATCAGCAAAAGATCTAGCTTGTTATCAACTGAATGAACTCTGTGGGCGTCATTTATACCTAGTAATGATATTTCTGTCTCTTTTATATGTATTGTATGATGAATATTGTTGGTCTACTTAGAAGAGATCCCCGCATTGCCAGAACTGGTGTTGAATTCTGCAGGGTCCAATATATAATCCAGACTACTCCTTGCATCAGCTGCTCGGGAATTAGTCCTCGACGAAGTTGCGACACTGCTGGCAGCAAAGACGGCAGGATGAAGCTTGGAGTCCTCCTGAGAGTGGAAGTTCTGGTTCTCTCGAAACAATTCGCATGTGGTCACGTCCTCGGAGAAGTTGAATGCATCAAATGGAGGGTACAACTGGTGCAACTCATTGGGAATCGATGGGAGGCTGAATGCAGCAAGTGTGTTCTTGCTTGAACCCTCTGTTATGATGGCTAGGCTCTTGTAGAAGTCAAGGAGCTCATCGTGATCCTTTTGCTGTTCGAGATTGGCTTGTTGATGTTGCTGCTGTTGAGGCTCAGCCTCAACAATTAAGACATCATTTGAATTTTCATTCTCAGGCAAGGAAGAAGAAGGATCGATGCTGATGGAGGCATGGCTGCACGTGTGCCTTCCTCGGTAAGTTATCTCAAAGATGGCCGGATCTTCGTCAGACCGCTGGACTTGCTTTGTTGCCAGACAGCCTTGGGAACCTCTGTTGGTGCATCTGTAGTAGCCCCTGTGTAAATCGAAACAGTACTTCTAATGAACGTGCTCACAAATGCATGGGTACACGTGAATCTTTTATTAGTCAGTCGTGACATTGTACGACCTAGGGTGTCTGGCTCGAAGGATGTCCTTTTGACCATACTTCCTCCAGCTATGGCCATCGTCGAGCTGCCCTTCTATCGCAGCCCCATGAGGGATCCTCACACGCTTGGTCCACCGCGGCATCCCCTTCCTGCAATCCAATACATCAACAAACGTCCTGCTTTCCCCTGGATGTTAAAGCAATCGTTTTTCTTCGTTCGATCAGAGGTAATACCTGTTGTTCCCGGAATCGCCAATGCTGTTGTTGCCGATATCTGTTCCCCCGTATTCCTTGTAATCTGGTTTGGGAAAGTCCCTGCTAGTGGGGTTCTTCCCCGGCGACAGCCTTAACAGCCCGCTCGCATCATTCCAGGACAGCATGGAGAGAGCGTTGTTGTAACAGAGGAGGATCCTGAGTAGGAGGCACTCCTGGACCTCGTGGGAAGACGAGGGAGAAGCGTGGTGGAAATGGGCCTGGAGCTGCCTGGTGAGGTCCCTCCCCTGAGTCAGCTCGTGGACGAGGCTGTTCCTCTCCAATTCACCCATGTTATCCTCCACCATGGGAACTGGAGGAGAAAGTGAAGGTAGGGTGGTGGTAGTAGTAGTAGTGGTCTAGTAATTGATTGGAAGAGGAGGAGGAGGGTGGTGACATTTGACCGGAAACAAAGAAAACGTCAGATTCTTTGATTTGATTCTTGGTAAACGCAAGAAGAAGAAGAAGAAGAAGAAGAAGAAGAAGACGACGGTGGTGGTGGAGGAATGTTTTCATTTGACCGAAGAATCTTCTAAATTTCCAAACGTACAAGAGAAGGAGAGGACCGTCGATGTGGCTGGGCCTGCCTAAATACCATGGAGTGGGCCTCTTTCGGCCCAACCCGTCTCATCATCAATCCATCCCAACTCCCTCTCCCTTGATTCCCTCCACACAAAAAACGAAAACCCTAACCGTCTTCCCGATTGGTTTATGAATTATTTGTTGTGTGATTTGACGTGATCGGCGTGAGCGATGTCGTCCGTTTCCGGCCAGCCGCAGTTCCGATACACCCAGCCACCCTCCAAGGTTCTCCACCTCAGGAATTTGCCTTGGGAATGTACCGAGGAGGAACTCGTTGACCTGGGGAAGCCCTTCGGCAATGTTATTAGAACCAAGTCCAATGTCGGGGCCAACAAGAATCAGGCCTTCATCGAGTTCGTGAGTTCGGGATTCATTCCTGTTAATTTCTTTTTGGTTATTTTAGACGTGTTTTCCTGATCCGTGCTTGCTTTGCTTCTTTGCTTGGGGATGTCTATAGGCAGATTTAAACCAAGCTATTGCCATGATCTCTTACTATGCTTCTTCCTCGGAACCGGCTCAAGTGCGGGGGAAGACCGTGTACTTGCAATACTCCAACAGGCAGGAGATCGTAAACAGTCAAACCACTGCCGATGTAGCTGGGAATGTCTTGTTGGTGACGATCGAGGGCGCCGATGCACGCCTTGTCAGCATCGACGTCCTTCACCTGGTAAGAATCTACATGTCCTTTCCCGTAGACCCCCATCGGCAAGGCATTGACGCCAGACATGGAACCATTTGAGCTGTTGTTTAGGTTCTGCCTCGTCGTGTTCGTGCTCTAGTAAGCTTTTGTTGACATGAACATCGGGATTAGCAGGGCCCATTCAAGGGGATGTCTTCAATGGCAGCTTAGTGCGGGAGAAAGAGCCCATGTGTGTTTGTCTCCTTTCTCCTTCTCTCTCTGCCGCCTCTTCCTGTCCTACTCTTCCTCCTCAGCTTCAGATTCCTACTAGTGTTATTTTAAGGGTTGATTCTGACTGGGGCGATTTACACCTTCACTTGGTAGTGTCTATAGGCACTGCTGGAATTTCCTTCCAGTTTATGAAGTAGCTGACTGAGCGTTCCTCTTGAAACCGAATTTGCAAGCTTAGATGCTTTACAGGTCCTCAAAACCTAGTCACTGAGCACCCTTTTCCATTTCTTCATGCTGTCCAGGTGTTTAGTGAATAGCCTGCGTTGCCTAAGCGATAGGTAGCCTTATCTATAGAGTTGAGCTACGAATTTGATTTGATTATTGTATTGATTTAGTATTGCTGCCCTTGGAGGGCTCTATGAAGCATGGAAATTTTTTGGGCAGACCTTACCATCTCTGTGCTTGTTTCTTCATGGAAATTCACAGTTTATGTTTTCATTTGTGGAACTGGTTTTGAAATTTTGATTTGCCTTCATTGCAATACTATTACATGTACTAGTGCCCTACTGACTTGGATACATCCTTTTGGAAGGGAGGAATGCTTGAACATGCCCATTATTGTTGTAGAAATTTTGGAGCTCAACCTTTGAGAGATTATTGATAGTGGTAGTATGTTGCCTTCAACCCTTGCGGAATTTTTTGACAGTCACCTTTCTTTTTAATCTCCTGATGTCAGATGAAATTCCGCTATAGGACTTCGCCTCGTGTTCATCTAAAATCACCCTGAATGCTTTTCCAACTCTAAGAACTGCTTTGATATTGCATCCAGGTTTTCTCAGCATTTGGTTTTGTTCATAAAATCACAACCTTTGAAAAGACGGCTGGATACCAGGTCGCCATTGGGTTCACCTTCCTCTCTTGCCCATGTGTACCAGTGAAATGTGATCTAATACTTCTTATCTTATTCTCAGGCACTGGTGCAATTCTCAGATGCTGAAACTGCTTCATGTGCAAAAAATGCGCTTGATGGAAGATGCATTCCTAGGTGACAGTTGTGTTAATAGTTTTACTTTACAGGCTTTTGTCCATTGACTGTGAGTCCTATAGCTTCACCAGTAACTAGTTAATGAATTGTTTTAGAACAATTGTGGCTGGATTTATCTTTCTTCTATTAGATTTAAAATAATCAAGCTCAGTGGTCTTTTTAAGTACCAGGTTACCTATTGACTCTTTGAATCAGATAATTTTCCATGGAAACCATGTCTCTGCTTCAAAATGCTACGTACTGACTTACCCTATCATGGTGTCAGCTATTTGCTTTCTGATCAGATGGGACCATGTACTCTGAGGATCACATATTCTGCCCACACAGATCTTAGTGTGAAGTTCCAAAGTCATCGGAGCAGGTATCCTTTTTGTTGAGTTCTTTGCATCTGAATGTTGTTTGTCCTTTAGCAGTCCCTTTCCTGCTGATCATTCCCTAATTCTTAAATTTCCTACTGGTTTGATCACACCTGCACTCCCTAACTCGTTATATAAGTATATATTTACAGGGACTATACCAATCCTTACTTGCCCGTTGCCCCTTCAGCAATAGATGGCAGTGGTCAGGTAATTTGTCCTTCTTAATTTCTCATGATTCAGTAGATTATATATGTTGCCCATGTAATTTCTTAGTTAGGGTGAATAATTACTCTTGATTTATACTGGAGTAATTTTCAGGGGCGAAAGCTTTTTTTATAGTTGCATGGTGGCTTTGGGGAGGTCTCAAGTTCCGTGCTATTTATTTACTACCTTTATATAGTACTTTTATTTCATGTAAAGTTGTAAACCTCATTAGTTCTTTGTTGCTTGCTTGTGAATCTGATATTTCTTCATTTGGGACATTTCCATTTAGTGTTAATATTAAACATGATGTACATCTCCAGGCAACGGTTGGATCAGATGGAAAAAAGTTAGAACCTCAGAGTAATGTCCTCCTGGCTTCAATTGAGAATATGCAGTATGTTGTCACCTTGGATGCTCTTCACATGGTATGTGTACAAATGCAATTTCTTTCGGTTGGTATATTTTGCTTTCGTCTGTCGTCGATTGGTTTTTGAGTAAATATTCCTTTTGTCTGCTTTAGGTGTTTTCTGCTTTTGGACCAGTGCAAAAGATTGCTATGTTTGATAAGAATGGAGGAGTCCAGGCATTAATTCAGTATCCCGGTAGGTGAACATGGATCCGACAAGCACTCTTGGTGTTTATAGCTCGTATGGGAGCATAATTCTGGTGTGCATATTTTAGGATAGTTTTCCTTTTGTTTACGGGTTATTTTATTTCAGTGATGCAAAAGGTACATAGTTGTAGCAAAAGGTACAGTTCCTTCTGCTTTGACTTGGCATTGGTAATTTTAGTATCTAAGACTGCAGGGTTTAGGATTATTATCTTGGTACTCTGGTCTTCCAGGAACCATAAGTATATGCTGGTTGCTGCCTACTGATGGTTCAGAACTAGTTCAAAGGAATATTTATGCTTCAATAACATGACCGAGAAAAGCTCTGCTTTTCTTGTACACTGTTAAAGAATATTTGAGTTATTTATTGTGCCTTTGTGGCTCAACAGGAACTAACCATGTCTTTTGCAGATACACAGACAGCCACAGTTGCAAAGGAAGCCTTGGAGGGGCACTGTATATATGATGGAGGATTCTGCAAACTTCATATTTCATATTCACGTCATACTGATCTCAGTATAAAGGTAATATATATCGCATCTGTAGTGAGTTTCTATGTTAAATCTTAACTGTCCCGATGCCAACAACCTTTTCTTCACCCATGAAAAGAACCTTATCTTTGAAATGTGTTCTATAAATGGTGGAGCCATTCATTTTTGTGGATAGAATTTATTTTCCTCAAATAGGTACACTCTGGCAATATGGTCTCTATTTTCTTTCACTTTATCTTTTTCCACTCTTTGTGATGGTATATATCTCTGAGTGTGTCCCGGGTGTGTGGTGTCTCATTTATCAACCTTTATGAAGTGTAAGCTGGGTGGAATTGCACTTCCATAAGAAGGCTGGAAATTCATATCTATGAGTTACGGCCCTGCAGGTGAACAATGACCGGAGCAGAGACTACACTTTATCCAACATAGCTGCATCAAACTCTCAACCATCAATTCTGGGACAACAACCTTCAGCAACTGTTGGTGCTCCTGCTCACCAATATGTTGGGGCTCAATACATGCCAAGTCCTAGCCAACCAATGGTGCCTCAAACAACAACTGGGTGGGTTGCAGCTCCGGTCCCTCAGTCAATGCCGATGCAAGTTCCCAGTTCCATGCCCCCCTATGGCCAGCCGGGAGTGGTGCCTCGATCTATGCCAATGCAAGTTCCCAATTCCATGCCTCCGTATGGCCAGCCTGGATCAGTGCCTTATCAAATGGGACCAGGGATGATGCATGTGCCAAATCAGAATGGCTTTCCCAATCCAGGAGCTGGGAACCCATATCGCTTGGACCGGTATCAATAGCACCTCTAGTTTCCATTTATGCCATACCTCTGCCAGATATGCGAGACTCTGCTTGTACAATCCGGTAGATCCTTCCTTATGTACGGGCAAATGGCCAATCTGCCATTGCACCTTCTATGTACAATATTCGCAATACTTATGTTGTATCCGCTTTTGTGACCTGGTTACTTTTACTTGTTAGGTGGTTTTCTTTTTGTTACACTGTCACTTACAAAGATGCTCATTCTGGAGGGATTGAGATCCCAGAATTTGCTTTCGCCATTGACTTATTGATCCCTTTGGCCCAGATACACAAAAAGTAGGAGGTAAAGCAAGAAATTCCCAAGTGATGATGCTTGGCTGTGGTTGTTTTCCAATTGGAAGACGGCTGAGTTGCATGAATAGCGACTTTTTATTGTTAAAATTGTAGTTGGGTTTTCTTTCTAGTCGGCCAAGGCACAGATCCGATTAGAACACCTGCCCGAGGGCGAGGACGCCTTTCCCCATCTGGCCAGTCCCTCCAAAAATGCCAGCACTTGCGATGGGTCCCGGAGAGAGTGCAATGCCCTCGTCTCCTTTGGGATGGACGACACAATTATCGGATACCCTTGTCCTCTCTTCCGTATCACCTCGAAAGCATCTTCATCGGTTCGGTCATCGCCTATGTAGAGGGGGAGCACGTCGCTGGAGTCCTTGAGTCCGAGCGTCTCCAGGAGGTACTCGAGGGCGCTCCCCTTGTTCCATTCTATGGATGGTCTAATCTCCATCACCTGCATTTTGTTTTACAAATACGGATATGAAAACATCTTCACATAGCAGGCAGCAAGAACTCAAAAGAAACGTTTACCATTTTCCCCCTGGTTATACGGAAATCTGGGTAATCCTGCAATACAGATACAACCTTCTGTTCGAGCATCTCCAAGTCCTGCAACAGAACCAGTTGAATAAATAAACAATGCTCGATCGTCTGTGTTCATCGTCTTTTCTTTATAATATGAATCTAAATCTCACTTCTTCTTTTCCTTGCCGATAATGAACGGAGACGCAAAATTTGTTGTCCTCGACCCTCGCACCCTGTATTTTCACTATCTCTTTCTGGATCCTAGCTATCATCTGCGGAAATCAAAATACCAGACGCGATCAGAAACAGAAAAAGGTTTTGATTAGGAATCATTCAAGAAAGATTTAAGCAAGCTCGCCTGTTGAATCATGGGCAAGAACTTCTTAGCCGGTTGAAAAAGCACCTCGTTTCCCTGAAATAGAAATACAGCCGCATCAACCAAAGAAAATCAACAAGCGAAGAAGAGTTAAAAGAACAGTTAGCGACTGTGCAACCTCTTTACCTTTCGATCAAGGGTGAGATGAGCATGGGAATTCCAACTCGAAACGGATTCCTTGGGAGCCGTTATGTCCATTCCATGGCTACCCGCATAGTACAGATTTTGTAGTCGCACAAATTCTTTTACCTTAAAGAGATGCAGAAAATAATCGAAAGGTCAGACCTTTACTTCAACCTTTCTCAATGTGAATCAGAACTAATTTTTTATACCAGGGAAAGTTCGACGGTTTTTCAATACCTTGTCCGTGCTCCTTCCACTGATTATGGCCGTCGGGAAGTACTTGGAAACTTGTTTTACGGCCTCCCGCATCTGTTTCAGATGGGTTTGTAGATTGTAACGTTAGACATGAAGCGAGCAGGCTTACTAATGATTTTAGTTCTGATCGACTGACTGATCGGTGGCGATGTAACACTACCTTACGGGTCATGAAGGCGCGATCAGGGTTGTCAACAATGGGCGAGAGGGTGCCGTCATAATCAAGAAACACGACAATCTTCTTTCCCTTGGCTGCCTTCAGCATCCAATCAATAGTCTTCAATGCAGAAGGATGCTTCTCCTGTCGCGCGAATTTAGTTAATCTTAGTTGACAATTGTTTCGGAAAATAACCGTAGGATTAAAGAAAAATTGAGGAGGAATAACACAGACTTACCAGCCATGAACGGTACGCTGCTTCATGGTCATTGCGCAAGGCATCAACGAGACTGCGGCTCACCGGTGACAGAAATCCACAGTCGACAAAGCCATTATGTCTGTGCTTCCTTCTAAAGAGGTAGCATGGACAGCAACGCAGTCTTCGAATCCACGGCGTCAGATTTGGACGGGAAAACTTGGTCCTCGCAACCCCTTTGTCTAGGAACATGGACCCATGTCTTGTGCTGTGATTGAAAAAGGAAAAGGAAACGGAAACATGTCAACTAGGAAGGATGCGAAAGCAAGGCGCTGATTAAACCTGAGACTTGTAACTAGCAATAATCGTAAGAGAAGGTGACAAAAATCTTCCCCATATTCATATCACGTACGAGGAAAAAAGAGTCAACGGAGTGTATTTCTATTTTCCTTGTTTATCTTGTAATTAGCTGAAGGGGACGCAACCGATGGAGAAACATCGTCCGTCGGAGGAGGAGCCGAAGTCAACTCCCGTAAATGTAACCGAAGCGACACTAAAATCGATTAAAGGAGAAAGAAAGGAGTGTTACCTTGGAATGGGGACATGATAGACCACTGACACTTTGCCGCTCTTGGCAACCAGGGAGGAGAAATATTTAAGACCCGCCGCCGCCACCTCCTGAGGCATTTTAGAGCTTTGGAAGGTGAAAATGCGGGGGGAGACTCTCCTTGGCGGAGTAATAGAGGGAGGAGGAGGAGGTGGATCTTCTATTTTAATAGTAAGAAGAAGTCGCTACTGAAGGGTGGGGGGTGTTTTTGCGTGGTGGAATCGGTGAAACTTCCCTGCCAACTTCACCTTTAACTTCCTTCCCTCCTTCCTTCCGTTTGTCAACTCTACATACTACTACTCATTTCATATATGACATAAACTAATAAAACATTGGTCGGGAGGACTGTGGTTCGATTGGGCTGCCCTTTCAGCTATATTGGGCTTACTGTCCATCCAGTCAGGCCCAATTAGAACGCCTCTCAGTAGGCCCATGGGCTTTGTCGATTCCCCTCAAAATTCCCCGGGGGGAAGGAAGAGGATCGGCGTGTTCTGTTCCACCGGTTGCCGACGATGAAGAGGATCCCTCGGATTAAATTCCCCAAGAGGCACTCTCCTCCAGGTCTCTTTCCCTTCTCTATTCGTTCTTCATATTTTAGGTTTACCGGAATCAGTCTTTGATGCTCGATGGATTCCCCGGACGTGATTTTTCTTGTTCTTTTTCTGTTTCAATTTTGTCATCCAGTTACGGTTTCCTAGGGAGGGCTCAATTGAATGCATGATCTCTGCTTGCGAGGGTGATGGTGATTCTACGGGGCACTTTTTATTGGGCGAATCCGATGAATTTTTTTTTTTTTTTTGGGGGGGGGGGGGGTGCCGTTTCTGAATTCTTTTGTTTGCGGTTGATTGACTGGAAGTGTTTTTTTTTTTTAATATTAGGGATTGTTTTACTTGTGAGTCAAAAAGTTCCTGAGGATCTTTTACCTGAGTTTTTAAGTGGTTCGTTCTCTTAAGGGGCCTTTTTGTTTTCTTCTTCTTTTCCAGATGCAAAATCTACATCTCAGGTTGCAAGCACGCCGAGTAGTCAAATGACCGCTGGAACTTCCGATGTCCCTCCACCTCCTAGGAATTTGGCGGTGGGAGGGAAAGCTTCGCTGCAACCAAAACGTACCCCCGTTTCGGATAGGGAAATCGAGGCTATTCTGGTGAGTAAGAGCTTCTTATATATACTTCTTTTTCCAAGTGGTATTATTATATCTTGCCTTGAATCCGAAAGCATGGGTTACGGCAGTTGGAATACGAACCTGAACCTTGGGGGAAAGCTCTGATTATGGCACTACTGTGATTCCGATGGATGAATTTAGTGCAAACATTTTTCTGCAAAATGTAGATACAGGGCATGACATTAATCTCACGTCTATTTTCATAGTAAAGATAGTATCTGAATGGAGAAGAATCGTCATGTCGGTTGATGTTTATTAAGAGTTATCCCTGAAACATCATTTTGACCATGTGTGTTTGGAAACTGCAATCTTCTATGCCAAAATGTGTGTTACTTTCTCCGAGCGTTGCCTCACTTGATACTTACATCTCTCTGCATTGTGATCTTTCTTCTCTACAGTTAGGTGGCTGCTTTTAACGGCGTCGTCGAAGCTTCTGGTTAATGTGCTCATCCATTCTCTTCCTGCTTATACCGTTAACCAGTTTGCTAAACCTTATTTCTCATATAGTTTGACATTTAATTCCCTAATATTTTGAAGTCACTGGACACATTTTTTTTCCCGTTACGTAGAGCTCGTCGAATGTGGCTCATTTTTGTGCCAAATATGGAGAGGTCATAAATCAAAACCTATTACTGCCAGTTGCATTTTGGGAATTTTTTGCCTGAAGATTTGTGTTTTCCAATGAAACCTGCCTCCATGTTGCAGAAATCCAGCAACACACATCATAAATTTTAGATGCACGAGCATATACTGAACATGTACTGAATTTATGACGAATCAAAGCATACTGAGTTCCCAAAACGAAATTGATTTGACAAAATTACTTTAATGGACAGTTACTGAAGCAGTAAGGAGATCTGACCCCCAACACTGGATATTCCATCTCACATATACAACAAAAAAACTGGACAGTCAGGCTCCAGAGACAGGTGAACAAGAGTGCAGGCCTTCCAAAAGAATATCTAAATCTGGTCCAGCATTCTGTATCAAATAAAATGATGCATCTGCTCGGAGGAGTCCCAAGAGGAACAAAAATTTCAGAAGCTTATTCACAATCTGTCTTTACGTCCCAAGAGGTCGTATCATATGGACAGAAAAAATGAGAGAGGACAACAATTTTCCCACTCTCGATGCTCAAGAAATTACCATTTTCCTTGAGAAAGAAATAATCAATAGCTCATTCCAAGCACACCTGAGATAACAGAGTTACAACAACGTGAAGATATGCTTGGTACGTTTCGGGATAATGGTGAAACAATTCTCACGCTGTAAAGGTAATAATTATTGTCATGTGAGGAATGGTTAGTGAACTCCAGTGATAATACTCATAGCAGAATGCTTTGACCGTTATACTCATAAGACTAGAAAATTAATCCTACCGAGGACTGAATTTGCTAGCATGGGATTTTCTTTCGATCGGTTTTAAGGTGAGTTTGAAATTTTGGAAACCTTCAAGACCGTTGAATTCACTAGCAATTAGCATGTGATCATTCCTTACCGCCGATCAGAAGCTTCAGTCAATTGGGTGTTTGTCAGCCTGCCGAGAGGTATAATGCACAGATAGTAAGACCAGTGAAAGGAACGCACTCGCGACAAATATTGCATCGAACCACCGGTGGTAGAAATCAAACTGAATGTCTCCCCCCAGAACATCAGTGATTATTGTTCTGCCAAGATGGACGATATGAAGTGGTCAGTTTAAGCAAGCAACTGAAAATTGAGACTTCTGAAAAAAATGATGAGAATTTAAAAATGGAAAAAATTACATATAAATGGGAATAGATGATAACAATGTACCTGTAATCATTGGCCAAGCTTTTCCTAATCAGCAGAATAGATGATAAAAAATACATTCCCATTATTTCAGACAAAAAGAGTACGACATTGCTTGAAGATCCACTGCCAACTCTTGAAACTGCAAAGAAAAACTGAGACAGCAAGAAGAATCTCCATTCAATCTAGTGTATGTGAGATACCAAGCAGTTATTTTAGAGGATATGGCATTTCCGGAAAGGTTGAATAACATGTAAAATAGATAGGATATCAATCTACTCCTATATGAATTACCAAATACCAATCTACTACAAGATTTGAAAGGAAGATCATGTTATATGGTCAAAATATTGGAAGGAAAAACCAACATGCACACTCTGTCATCCTAGTTTTACTTCTATGGATCAATCCGTGAGATTGTGAAGAGTGACGATCTGCAGTTTGTGAACTGTTCTTACCTGGGAAAGTCCACGAACTAACAATCAGTAAAATGCACTAGAAGAGTACTATTTTGCAATGTATGGACACATTTACATCGAACAGCACAGATTACCTTCATGAGGTTCGACAGAAATCCCCGTACAGATATAACTACCAACATTCCTATGAACAACAAAGAGACATACTGCAGAAAAGAAAAACAAGATCCATCAGCATTCATAATCAGATAAATTAATCCTGCAAAGAGTTTCAACTCTATCCGCAGGCTAGACTGGCTGAACCAAACCAAGTTTCTATGCAGGGAAACAACAACCATACTGCCGCATATTTTCTCACTTACATCTCGCTGTTTTGAATATTAAAAGGAATCTATAGCCAACCAGGTGGAAATGTAGCTTGTATATCTTGAAATAACCTTGGCCAAAGAAGCCATCCCCCTGAATAAGTTTGACGTCTAATGTATTTTTCAACCAAAAAACATCAGCACAGAACTAATGATTCGACTAATAGCTAGGGAAAACAATCTCCAAGCTATGAGAGATAACTACTGGTTTTTCATAATTTTACATAACTAATAATAGCCGGCCTACCTGAGATAACAGTGTAACATTGATGCCGATATCAAACCAACGCAAAAAAATACTGATAGTCCTTGTGACGGGATCAACAGAGCCGGACTGCAAAAGCAGCAGCCATTAAGCATAATTTAGTAAAAGAATTCCGACAATAACAAGCAGAATATATGTAGCTGTAGAATGACATACCTCTTTGAAGACAACACTCTGTAAAGACTGCCAAAGAAGGAATAAGGGAAAAAAAATCTCAATATGACAAAACAAATCACAGCAAATGGACTCGAGTCATGTGCTATGTACATAAATTATGTAAAACAACGACATTTGCAAAGCAACTCTTCAACCAAATATACAAGAAAGATTGTCGCTTCCAACATCAAAGTGAATAGAAGAGAACAAGACCTTTAAAAACAAAATGAAAAGGAGAAAATGAATCAAGGGTCTCACATCAGGCGGAAATCATTTATTGCAACTTGTGTACTTGCACCAAACTAGAATGATCAAATTAAACATACCTTAATCATTTTGTAAACGCAATAAACTGAGCAAGCATAGCCAAGAAGGTTTTGCAAATGACCCTGCCATGTTCGTGAATAGGCAGCAGCTTCCTACAAAGAGAAATCACAAAGGCGGTAATCCAACAGAAATATTTTATAATCAGGCTGGGCTGGGTTGCCCTTTCCACACCCTTTTCTCTTCACGGTTTTCGTATAAGATCACTTAATAAGGAAATACATATGCCCGTTTCAGGGTTGCTTCTAGTTTGTTTGTCCCCAAAAAAACAGAAAGTCAACCTTGGCCTGTCGAAGTTCGTAGATTTCCAAAAACAGCTGCTTCGAAAGCTCTTCCAGAGCCTGCACCTCTGCTTCCATGTTCTTAATATCTGATGTTCAGGAAAAAAGCAAGTGCCATGATACAAAAGAATGAATATGTAGCTCGAATAGAATATATTCCTCTGGAGCTACAAGATTCTTTAGGGATGAAGAAAACTAACCTTGTTCTGTTTGGTCATCCTGTACTGATCTCACGACCGTGCCAACTATGCGTTTAAATAAGGACCTAGCCTTTAAATCCTGAAATATCCAAGTTCTTGTCTCAGTTTATACAAAGTAAAAGATTCGAAATATGGTCACAATTCCTACTTCACCTAATATTGGGCTCTCAATAATTGTAGCTAAAGCAAGAAGCCACTCCTGCAAACAACCTACTTATACGTTGGAAGGGGATATAACAAGTAATGCTCCCAAGAACATTCTGTAGTAGAATTCACTACACACAAAAGACGACAGCTTCAGCCCACATGAACATTTACCAATAGCTAAATTCTGCGCATGCAGTTAGAAAAATGTTCCTCTGCATTGACAGTAGTTCAAAGGGAATGCCTATGATACTACACACTTTTGGACCAATCTTGACACAAAAATAATTCTGTCAGAAAATCCAGCCAAATAAAGTAACCTAACCTCATTTGATCCTTGAACACGATTCATTTCCATCCGGCCAAGTATGATTTTCTTTTTCTTCAGAATGCAAGTCTCAATTGATTGCATCAGTTGCCTCTCTATGGCCTTGATATCAGATTCCTCAATCTCTCTGGCAATTGTTTAAGATTAAAAAACAAATTCTTCAGACAAAGCATGAGAAGCCTCTTAGTTTTACATATATATCTAATTCTAACGGCTGACAAAAATCAAGTAGCATAAATGCAACAAAACAGTACAAGATGATAATCCAGAAACTCGGAAAAAAAAAAGAAAGAGGACAATAGAGTCAACTTTACAGAGACATGCCATGGCACTTTCTAAAAGCAAAGGTTAATCGATGAAATAAAAACGTGAAAATTGAGGCCCTTTCCATTGGTAAAGAAGAATTAGGAAGGCTATAAAGTTCTCATTTGGTGAAATGACAGAGAAACTGATTACCGGATAAACAGAGACAGATAGCTGTATGGCAAGTTAACAGCTCCAAAACCGGAAAGGACAGCCATGACAGTAACTCCAATGACCCCAATCCTACTCACCAACTGAGGCATGGTAAAGAAACCTGTCGAGCACATGCCAAATTAGTACAAGAAAGAAAGAAAACATACCAGTCGTGATCCTGACAGAGAACCGGTTAACTTCATTCGCTAATTTGGGTACGGTTATTCTCTAATCCTATCAGGAAAGAGAACGGCCAAAAACAGAGCAGTATATAAAACCTGGACCTTTATCAGGGGAAGGCATGGGGAAGTGGATGCCCATGCGCCAAAAACCATAGAGAAATGCAAGCAAGAACAAAACAGCACCGGTTGCGGCACGTTCCTTGGTGACACCTGAACTACTACCATCAATCATCATCACAAAAATATTCACCCAAACCCTAAAGAAAAAATAAACACCAAAGGGAGAATCCCAACCGCTGTTGCAGAGCATCAAGTAACAATGATAGTACGGCAGCATGAAGATCAGCAACAGAATCAGGCAGAACAAGTCCACCTTCCAATTAATCCATCTCGCCCTTCAAAAAGGAAAGAAAAACGAAGACATCACTTCCCGGTCCAATACTGTTTAACTACAAGAGGAGGAGGTGGTTGTGGTGGGTGGGTGGGGGGGTTGGGGGAATGTACTCGCGGGAGAGGAGGGGGATGATCTCAAAGAGAACAAGCTGGAGGAGGTTACAGGAGAAAGCGAAGACGACGCTGAAGATGATCTGAACCAAAACCCTCTTCTCTTCATACTCCTTGTAGAGCCGGCGGTTGAGGAACCACAAGCCCGTCCATCCCAGCAACCCTAGAGAACCCACAGCCACGAATCCCTCCAAGATGGCCCTTCCCAGCCCCAAACTCATCCTAACCAACCGACGTCTGGTCCAGCACCCACACTCGCCGGAGTAACTAGAATTCCGTTTGGTGGTGGGGGAAAGTGATTCCCGATTCTCTGCTGACACTCGAGGAACTATCAATCTACCGTTTTCTTTCTGCAACGGTTGGTTTGGTTTTTACCGCTCCTGGCATTGATCGACGTCGGCATCAGAAGAATAAAGGGAAGAGGTGAGGTGAGGTGAGGGGCGTGGGATTTCCTTAATGGGCTGCCTTACGGCCCAATTTATGGTGAAACATGGGCTTGGACCTCCCGGCAGCGACAGATGCTTAGATGGGCCAACCGAACGAGTATTGTTCTATTATTGCAGGCCCACTAAGTTGAGGGGTTCACACACACCACCATCCTCCCCCTCATCATCATGTTCCATCATTATTATTATCATGTCATTTCTTGGCTGGTGTGATATAAATGCTTTTTTTTCATTAATTGGGTTGCAAAAATCATATGAGCAAACCGTGAAATCAATCAATCGTTTCCCACACTCAAAAAAAAGGAAAGAATTAAGGAAGAAGAAGAAGAAGAGGGAATAGACAATAGAGGGGGGGGGGGGACTGAGTCTTGTGTTAGAAGTCAATTTGTAGTGGTTGAATTAGGGAGGAAATTACCTACCAAGATGCACACACGCAGAGAGAGTGAATCAATTCTTGAGGACGGACGGACTCTTCACTTCCCTTGGAAAGTTCCCACCCCCCATGTGCGCCTCCAAACCCAAATTATTGGATTGGGTGTGGGTGTAGTGCATATTATTTGGGTGTCTGGTTATTTTATTTATTCTTTTCTTCTACCTCTACAGTGAACATGAACACCATTAACAAACAAACAAATTAAGGAGAAGGCCAGGAATAGAATAGGAGAGGAGAGGAGAGGAGAGGACAAACCCCCACCAATCCCATCACTCCCAAATCCACACCCCCCCTCGCAAAATCCCTCCTTTAATTTGAAAAGGGGAAAAAAAAGGAAAAGCCGAAAAAGAGAGGAGAAGGGAACAACAACGAATCACATCAACCAAGTAAGAGATCAAAAGCACCAAATCCAGCCAAAACATACAAAATAAAAACAAACTATAAATAGTCACGGCCACGCCACGCCCCCTGCCCAAAGTCTCCCACCCCCCCATTAGGAAAAAAGGCCGCCTGCCTAAAAGGAACACCACCCCCCGTCTTCTCCGCCAGGACAAACGTGTTTCTTTTCTTTCCCTCCACCTCCCCCCCCCCCCCCCCCCCCCCCCCAAGAAAGTAAACATCTTTTACGTCTCCCGACCATCCCACTCCGTCAAGACACCGCCTTTTTCATCTCCTCCTTAGATTCTCCTCGACGTTCTCTGTTCTGGGTTTAATTCCAGATTTGGGTTCAGGAACAACTAACCACGAGATGGAGCAGAAGAATATACTTCTGTCCGCCCTCGGGGTCGGGGTCGGGGTCGGTGTCGGTATCGGATTGGCTTCCGGTCAGACCGTTAGCCGGTGGGTTGGCGGAGGCAACTGTCCTTCCGACGAGTTGACGGTAGAGCACCTCCACCAGGAGTTGGCGAGGCTGGTCGTCGATGGCAGGGACAGTATCTTCAAGTTTGACGGGTTCCCTTATTATCTGAGGTACCAACCACCCCCTTCCCTTTTTCCCTCCCCCGGGATAATATAAAAAATGAAATAAAAGCTCGTACGGAGTTGTCGGACACAGACCGGACCTCGTTGTGTAGGTGTTTATTTCAGTGTTGATCCCGTGATCTTGGGGGTAGGGAGTCATATTCTTCATTTCTGGGGAACAAAGTATTCACCTTTTTGGCTTATTTAAATTGTTTTAACCTTTTGGTGATAATGATTTTCTGGAATCTGGGGGAATCATTTGGGAATTCTGGGTGTTCGAGTACCCGGATTGACTTGGTCAAAAAGCTCTTGTAGCTTGGATACAGTTAATCTTGGGAAGAGTGGCCTTTTGGAGTACCCTTTTCGTGAACATGAGATGAAGAGAATCTGCTGCTGGACTTAGTTTTTTGAATGCCTCGTTGGATGCTATTTTCTCTGGCGGATGTGGCTTCTTGGCTTGTTTGTCTGAACAGGTTCTCCCCGCTGTTGGATTGATCCAGAAATTATGCATGTTATAACAGAATTCTAAAAACATGCCCCCTGTTGTCGGAAGTACAAAAGGCAGAGCCGTAGATTCATCTGCAGTATGAGATAATGTAGGTTGATCATGATTCTGGAGAAAATCCCTCCAATGCGTGGCGCTTTTAAAAAAAATGCCGAAGCATCATGGATAAATTCATTACTCCATGACTGAGGCCTGTTTGCACCTTGCAGAAACCAGGTGCTATGATGGTTATGTACTAGAGTGCATATATGCTGTGTGAAGGCTTTAGTAGCATCTTTCTGTAAACAAACTTCATATTCGGTTAATTGAAAATACTCTTCGAGACCGGTTCCTTTGTAGACTATTGTTGCTCAATATGAGTTGTGCCTTCGTCAATCTCTATGATTAACAAGGTGGGTTTCATGCGAATGATAGTTCATCTTTTTGCTATGTTCTGCAGTGAGCAAACTCGGGCTCTGTTGACGAGCGCTGCCTATGTCCACCTCAAGCATTCTGAAATTTCTAGACATACAAGAAATCTTTCACCTGCCAGTAGAACGATATTGCTATCCGGGCCATCCGGTATGTTGACTTATTTTTACCCCACGAAATGCAATCTATGCTTTTAAGAATCTGTCAGGACTGACTCGGTGGATCCATCACCACCCTTGCAGAGCTTTACCAGCAAGTTCTTGCCAAGGCATTGGCTCACTTTTTTGAATCAAAATTGCTACTGTTAGATATTCATGATTTGTCCATTAAGGTAAATGCTGAAATCTCGCCATTTTAGTTGTTCGAACAATTGCCAGCAGAAGTACCACTTATTTGCCTTTTCCTCTTCCATGCAGATGCAGAACAAGTACGGCGTTGTCTTTAAAGAACCGGTAAGCTCTTACATGTGACATTCTTCTAGCAACTATTGATCATAGATCTGGCATTCGATAGTCGTCTCACTTAATTCGATGGTCTAGAATGTCTTGGACTCTCGTGGTAATTTGTCCTCCTTTTATTTATACAGTCATTGAAGAAGTCGATCTCAGAGTTGACATTGGGACACATGTCCGGCTGGTTCAACTCTCTGTCAACTGGTCCAACAAGAGAGACGAGGAAAGGTAGAAACAGTTACCTCAATATCAAGAAGGTTCCGTAAAAATCGAACTTCTGTGCAGGTTCTACGACATTTCTAAACATGAGACATTGATCATGTGCAGGTTCATTGAGCAGGCAAAGTAGCTCGAACATAAAATCAAGGTATTAAGTTTATTCAATGGAAATTTCGTATCATTTTTTATTTTTGTGGAAGAGGACACTGGTTAGTAAATCAAGCTTAATATTTCCAGTTATGTGGAAGATTCGAATAATCCTTCAAGGCACCGTAGGAATTCCTCTGCGACGTCTGATACCGGTAGCATTTTATCTGATGGTGCTTCTTCTGGTACAGGTAGAGTCTGGTTCCTCTTTCCTCTAGTTGGTCAGTATGAATTCATCGCTAACATTGGGAGATTCTTCGTTGTCCTTATGAATATGACTATTTGCGGGGTATTCTGATTCTGTGTGTTCAGCAGGCACTAGGCGAACTTGCAGGTGGTGCTTTGATGAAAAACTACTTCTGCAGTCACTGTACAAGGTAATCGTTTCCTGTCTGTTCTGCCCATTATTCCATATAGAAGTACATACCAGAAACCAAAAATTATGAACTGTATAAAGCAAATAACGTTGTCATTGTGCTCCGCAGGTATTGGTTTCCATATCAGAGATCAGTCCAATCATTTTATATCTCAGGGACATAGATAAGCTTTTTAATCAGTCAGACCGATTGTACAAATTATTCCATAAAATGGTTGAGAAACTATCAGGACCAGTCCTGATTATTGGATCTCGTACGCTTGAGAATGAGGAAGACTTCAGAGAAACCGATGAAAGAATAAGTCAACTGTTCCCATACAATATTGAAATTCGCCCACCAGCAGATGAGATGCATTTTGTGAGCTGGAAGGCTCAGCTGGAAGAGGATATGAAAAAGCTCCAGATTCAGGACAACAAAAATCATATTGCAGTGGTTCTTGCCACAAATGATATAATTTGTGATGATCTTGAATCAATCTGCCAATCAGACACCATTGCCATAAGCAATTATATAGAAGAAATTGTCGTATCAGCATTATCTTTCCACCTTATGAACAACAAGGAACCGGAATACAGAAATGGAAAGCTTGTCATCTCTTGCAAGAGGTAACACCTTGATGATTGAAGTTTTCTCAATGCCATTTAATATGAAGAGGAGGTTAGGATTCAAAACATGGTTTTGCTATTTTGCTTCTCCAGCCTTTCCCATGGACTAGATATATTTCAAGGTAAAAGCGGTGACAAGGATACTCTTAAGTTGGAACAGAATGCGGAAAATGGCAAGGTTGGTCTGAAATCCCAATTTGGTGGAAATTCTGGCTAAGTGCTGGCAACTTGCTAATAATCTTCAAATATAATGTGACTGTGATTATAGGAAAATGAAGGAGAAGAAGATTTCGTCGCTAAAACAGAGACGAAGTCTGATAATCCAGCACCAGAAAGCAAGAATGAGACAGAAAAATCGATTTCTGCAGCAAAGAAAGATGGGGAGAACCATCCACCCAAAGCTCCAGTGAGTCGGAACTTCTTTTCATCAATTATGCTTGTTTATATTAGAAAAGCTCGTGAAGATAAACTCGGGACAACAACTGGTTACTCTGTGGAAATATTTGGGCATGTGTCCTGCAGTGTGCTGCTCTTTTTTTTAATCTCAGATGTCTAATTGGTCCTTTTTGAGAAGCTGAACCCAGAATCTTAATGTGAGTTGTTCTACTATTTCTTATAGGAAGTTCCCCCAGATAATGAATTTGAAAAGCGGATCAGGCCTGAAGTTATCCCAGCTAATGAGATCGGAGTAACTTTTGCCGATATTGGTGCCATGGACGAGATAAAGGAATCACTTCAAGAACTAGTAATGCTCCCTCTACGCAGACCAGACCTTTTCAAGGGCGGTCTTCTTAAGCCCTGCAGAGGCATATTGCTATTTGGTCCTCCCGGTACAGGGAAAACTATGCTTGCGAAGGCCATTGCTAATGAAGCTGGAGCAAGCTTTATCAACGTTTCTATGTCCACCATAACATCAAAATGGTTTGGGGAGGATGAAAAGAACGTCCGGGCACTTTTTACTCTAGCAGCAAAGGTCTCCCCCACAATCATTTTCGTAGATGAGGTTGATAGCATGCTTGGGCAGAGGACTCGAGTCGGAGAACATGAGGCTATGCGTAAGATTAAAAATGAGTTCATGACACATTGGGATGGGCTGCTTACTAAAACAGGCGAGCGAATCCTTGTTCTTGCCGCAACAAACAGGCCTTTCGACCTCGATGAAGCAATTATAAGGAGATTCGAACGCAGGTACGTAATATGAGGGACATGTTGTGAGTGGTGTCAATCTGGGGCTGCATTTCTGAGACAGAATTTGCATAAATTTTACTCTTTCATTCTCAGTACCTTAAACGTGTGGTAAACTGCAGATTTTGAAAGGCAGTAGTACAGTTCTGGGTTGTACATCAAACGCCAAATTATATATAAGCTCATCGATTCTTCCTTTATGACAGGATATATGCATGATGCATCCATGATTGATTATCACTGTATGTTGAAATGACGGGTAATGAGTTTGTTTCTTTTCCTCTGTTTACAAGGATTATGGTCGGTCTTCCATCCATTGAGAACAGGGAAATGATCTTGAAAACTCTCCTGTCCAAAGAGAAAGTGGGGAATCTTGATTACAGGGAGCTTGCTACTATCACTGAGGGTTATAGCGGAAGTGATCTCAAGGTTTGTCTCGTGCCAATGCTTCGCCCATCCTGTCTTTTGCATCATTTTCACCATAGCTATAACATGATTTGACTAATAACTGTATTAATTGACTGCTGGAAACAGAACTTGTGTGTGACAGCAGCATATCGCCCTGTCCGTGAGCTTATACAGCAGGAAAGATTGAAAGATTTGGTAACAATTCAATAACACTACCATCATCTCCATTCGATTATCATCTTCCTCCATTTTCTCGACTTTGCCAATCAGTTCTTTTTAAGTAGAACTACCATGATTTCCCTGTTTAGGAAAGGAAAAAGCGAGCTGAAAAAGCAAACAATCATGAAGATGCCCCAGAAGCTGAAGTCGTCGAAGAAGGGAAAGTGGGCAAGGACGAGCATGTAATCAAATTAAGACTGCTGGACATGGAAGATTTGAGGCAGGCGAAGAATCAGGTTGGCTTAACTTAATATCTTTCTTTCTCTTTTCCTCTTTGGGCAAATGCTAGATCTACATTTTCAGAGGATCACGATTTGTCCCATGATCAGCTCTTTCTGTTGTGAAATGCCTTACCTGAAAACGAAAAATAGATGAGCAGGTGGGGAACACGAGGGACATATTTTATGTTCTAATGGCGATATGATATGTCATCTGAACACAGGTAGCAGCGAGTTTTGCATCGGAAGGATCAGTAATGAATGAGCTGAAGCAGTGGAACGACTTGTACGGGGAAGGAGGATCGAGGAAAAAGCAACAGCTAACTTACTTCCTGTAGATTGGTAATCAATCAGAAGGATTTGTCAAAACATTCTTTTCAAGGGAACCTCTTCCTGGAAGACAATGTGCACATTGGAAAGCAAGAAGCAGTTGTTCAGAGTAAGACGAGTTAAAAAGAACATGGTCTGTCAATTTGTGGCTTTCCTGACGAGGAGAAGAGCATTTCGCGAGGGGGGGGGGGGGGGTTCCCTTGCCACACCATTTCAAGTGTAGTGAGAGGGCTTGCAATTTGTATGTGGTAAAAAAAAAAAAGATAGGATTGGCAGATTTTTGTGTGTATTTTTTGGGATGGTTTGGCATGTTTTCGAAATAGCAGTAGTGAAGTAACACCGTACATTCTTTATAGAAGAAGATTTTATTGAACTAAAATAAAACTACATAAAAAATAATGAAAATTAAAATTCAAATGAATTATTATTAAACTAAACTAGATAAAAAAGGAGAGAGTTCTTATATAGCAGAAGACAGCCTTTGGAAGCTCGAAATATTATATCCTTGCGGGGGAGGAATGGAGAAATCGAATCCAGATGAGAGAGATATACAGGAGGTTGGTTGTCCAATCGGGATGGTACGTCTGCTCATTTGTTCCTCGTTGGTTTCCTTTTCGTATTGCACATACTCTCACAGGTGGATGTCCGAATGGTAATTGGTTTCTTGTTGGAACATTTCCTGGCTAGAATGAAGACTCAAACCGCTGTTTCAGCGGCAACTTTGCTTGTTCGGACTGCAAAGGCTGCAATACCGAAGCAGAAGAAAATTTTGGCTGTGAGCAAATCTAACCGCGCTAAGATTGCATCTAAGAAGCAGTGTAAAACGAGGCAGGAATCGTCAGGTATTCTTGTATTCAATTAGCGCTCTGTAAGGAGTAGAAAGTGTTGTTATGTATAGAGTGTTTGACAGTCCCAAACTTCCGGATATTTCAGATTCTGCTCAGTTGCCGCAGGACGCGGCCCTACACGTCTTCACTTGTCTGCCGGTATTTTTTAACCTTGTGGCCTAGCAAGTTGTTATGTCCTTACATTGCAGATATATTTGGATGGTCCTTTTGCAATACTAACTTCATTGTTGTCCGTGAAGGGCGTGGAATGTTGCAGCCAATGAAAACTCTGTTTGACAGTCTGTGTCTGGAAAACCTTTTGATCGTGGTAATGATGAAGTCTCCAGGCAATGGGCCCCGAGGTTGTCTACGTGATGAAGTCACTGTCCATCCAAGTGCCTCCTCCTGCAATTTGCGTAGGGATCCAATCCATGCATTGTAGATAGTGCTGGCTTTTCTTTTGCATGGTGCGTGGGGCTCGGACAAGGCTCACATATTTCGACCCCAAACACTCACTGAATGAAACTCTCACCCTTTTTCTTTGTTATTTTCAAGATTAGGAATTTAGAAAGTCATAAATACAATACAATACAATCTTCTCTGTTACTCCCACTGTTTGTCTTAGATTTGATCGTTTCATTCCTAGTGGAACTCATCCCTCTGCCACTGTTAACTTACCTTCTTCCCAGATGACCGAACCACCTTCTTCCTCGATTCTCCAAGTCGCAGAGGAAGAAGACTCCCTCTTCGAGCTGAACATCGCCCCTCCCCTTTCCCCTGTCCTTCCAGAGGGGAACCTTGAAGATGATCAAACTGAGGCTGACGGTGGTAGGCAAAAAGTTGGCACTTCTCAGCAACGGCTCCTCTCCTCCTCTGCTTCCCCTGCAGACAAGTCCTTTTCCAAGCGGAAGATACTCCCCATCGAGGGTCTGTACCGGCCCCAATCCCCAATCTCCCTGTTGAAGTCTGCTCCCAAGTTCCGCTTCTTTACGTTCGCCAGCTCAAATTCAACTGCCGTGTCCGAGAAGGAAGCGGGGAAGAAACAGGACAGAAACACCCTGTTGGCCTTTCACATCAAGCCCAAGAAAATTCAACCCTTCTTAACGAGATCCTGGAGCTTGAGGAAAGAGTCCGGCAACGACAGGCCACGTGATCATGCCCCCGGTGATCCAGGGGGTTCGAGGAGGTTCTCAAGGGATGCCATCCACAAGTACCTGAGATTTGTTAAGCCGCTTTATGCCGAGGCCTCGAAGAAGCGGGTCGATGGCGAGACATACCCAGAGGAATTCCCAGCTGCGGCCACATTGGCAACCCCTCCTTTCCATGCAGGGAGCAGGAAGCCTCCCCCGGGATTACAGGCCAAACAGTTTGGGAAGAGCAGGTCTGCGTCGACAGGGACCACGAGGGTGGACGACTCACTGCTGCAGCATCACGACGGGATCCAGAGCGCCATTTTGCATTGCAAGAGATCGTTCAGCGGTTCCAGTGGTAAAAAATTTCACACTCTCGGGTCAGCAGCACCAGACCATACACAAAACATTAAGTAAATACCACAACTTCATTGAATCTGAACCATCTTCTTGTGATTTTGTTCAGATTTCTCTCCTGAGACAGCAAAGTGGAGATAAGTGACACAAAGGGAGAAGAATTTCAATTCATATCAGGGCCCATGATCTCTTCTCTTGTATCAACATCATTTTTCTTTTCTTCTCTTTTACAAAATGATCATAGCTGGAAGAGAAACCCAATACATAGTATGGGAAAAAAAAGGAGATTTCGGTTATGGGTCACTGCTGCTGCTGCCGCTGCTGCCGTGGTTCCTCCCGCCCACCGGACTCTACTCAGACTCGACTCCTACTACTTGTCTTTCTGTTCTTTTCTGTAAACGAGTTGAGAGAGGGGGCCCATGATGATGCCCACATCCTTCACGACAAAATATATCATGTCATGCCGGAAGTATCATCGCCTCCCCACACCTCTTTTTTTTTCCCAAGGGAATTTGAGAACTTTCGATTAGTCTTGATCTCCCCCGTTTGATTTTAGGACAACCAACAGCCGACAAGTACCAACAACAGTTTGTGTGTCTGTCGGGGGCAATCGATGATGTCCATTTCTGGTCCAGGATGTGTCGCGAGACCGCGATGTAAGGAGGAAGCCAACCGAGGTGGGGCTGCCCATTTGGACCCCATTACATCATCACTAAATTGTCAACTAATCCTGTAAGATTGCATCCTCTCGGGTTTTAGTGGTCCACCTCACCCCACCCCGTAAACCATCATGCCTCCAACGCCTACAAAAGACCCTCTCTGACCGCGGCGCAATACATGGGTACATACGATTCCAAGTACGCTGTATGTTCATCACAAAACACGAGTAAATGTTTGGACGAAATCAATAGCCGTGTGCCCTGAAGGCTGCTTTCACCGTTCCCTTGAAAAGGCACGCAGCACCAGGTCACATTCACAAACTACTACCACCTACCCTGCATGATCATCCTTAAAATGAGGACTGATTTCATCCGCTGGTTGTGATCACATGCCGAGGTTGTATAGTTTGTCAATGGCTTTCTGATGCGCCACCAACTACGGAAACGGAAAAAGACAACGACTATACGGAACGTACGAACGAACAAACCAAAAATGATAAAACTCGAACCGCCGCTGGATAGAGCCGGAGCACCACCAGGACTGAACGAGGGTTGAACGCCTGATAACTCTATGAAAGTAGGGTTATTTCGTATCTCTAATGATGCTTTATGTGGTTAGTCGTACGAGTATTGATAGGAATTTGGTAGGATTTGAGTACTTTTTAGTTTTGTTTTAGTTTAAGTCGATTTTTGTTATTTTCGTAGTTTTTTAATCTATTTTGATTTGAATATTTTATTTTGTTGATGTCTCTTAGTTTGTCATGTTTTAATGTAGGAAAATGAAGGAGATTTTGAAGCTGGAACGAAGTGACGTGGATGTGAGCGAAAAGTGGACAGAAAGCTGAAGGACGCGTCCTTCAGTTCTCGGGGACGTGTCCTTGAAGGTTTTGTGGATTCAAGCGACCACCGACGAACCTATTTCCAAATCGCTCAAGGAGTCTTCAAATCTTCCGGAGATTACATTATGAAGACATAGAGGATCAATTAGTCATTTATTTTGGTAGTTTTAGGTTATTTTATTTTATTCTCCCTAAAAATATTATCTAGATTTAGATAATATTAGGAAATCTTTCTAGATGGGAAGGAGAGATTCTATTTTAGAGGAACTTTAGGGGGATTTATTCTAAGGGGAGGAAGGAGAAGGAGACATTTGACTCGAGGAGCAGAGAAGAGGTGACGGCTAGGGTTGAAGCGGAAAGCAGAGAACGAGGCTACTACTTCTCGGATTGGAAGATCGGGAGGGCGTTTCTCTTTTCTTTCTTTCCCGTTGATTTCTATGTCGTTATTGTTTTCTCTTGAACTTGGGATGAATTTCTTTTACGCTATGAACTAATTCCGTTTTCTAGGACTTCAATGGAACTTAACGTTTTTATTTAACGAGTGAATTCCTTTTCTCCGTGTTATTTGAATTCGTGTGGTTACTTATTCAAATCTTGATCTTAATGCGGTTAATTGTCTGATCACCAATTAATTTGATATAGAGACCTCTTCGGGCTTGGAAAAGTTGTTTAGGTTAAGCCATGGATTGAATAGCCTACGTTAGCGTCTCGTTGGAAAACGAAGCTAATTCGCGAAAGGGATAGGAATATACTGAATCGCCTTAGGTCGCCATTTAGGGTTGTTGCATAATGGGTTCCCACTAGTTAATTGCCTAGGAATAGAGTGATTAGCTCGATACAGGGAATACGTCCTTAGAGCACTTGGGAGAGGCGTAAGGAGATAATCGAACCCTAGGTTAGTAACTTGAGAATATGATAACTGGAGAAAGGAAGGAACGAGTTAGATAATTCGTTAGGGGAAGTTGATAGTCCTAGGCTTTTAATATTTGATTGAACTACCGTTTATTTGCATTTTATTTCTCTCTTTTATTATCATTCATCTTGTTGACTTGACCTCGATATCGTTAAACGTGCGACCCTTAGGAATTTTCTCTGTTGATTCTCTGTGGGATCGACCTCTACTTACCCTATCTACAAGTTAGTTAGGTTTGCTAGAGTATTTAATTTGCCGTCTTCGACAAGTGTGATCAAATTTTGGCGCCGTTGACGAGGAATCAATTCTGAGAAATTTTCTTTTCTAGTGTTATCACGTTTAGCTATTTGACGTTCAAGTTGTTTAATTTTCTTTACTCTTTTCTGTTGATTTTAGGTGGAGGCGACGAACTCGAAGCACAGAAACTCTCCCTTTTGATCCTGAAATCGAAAGGACTTTCCATAGACGGGTTCGTGAGAAAGCTAGTGCACAACAGAGCAATATGGATGGAAACCTAATTCCAGCTCAATAGAACGAGAGACAATAGGACATTGATAACAGGCCGATGGTGGAATTCACTTCAGCAAAACCTCACATTAATCGGTTCTGCATCGTTGCACCTGCGATTCAAGCTCGGGACTATGAGATAAAAACATCGGTGATTCAGATGATTCAGAATTCAATGATGTTTCGAGGATCACCAATCGAAGATCCACATGAGCATTTGAGCAAGTTCTTAAGCATATGCGATAGTTTCAGGCAAAACGGAGTGCCACATGATGCAGTTCGATTGAAGTTATTTCCCTTCTCCTTGAAGGATAGAGCATGTAGTTGGCTGAACTCGCTACCGACTGGATCAATTAGTACCTGGGAACAGATGGAAGAAGCATTCTTAGATCAATATTTCCCGCCACCCAAGATATCCCAGATGAGGAATGAAATCAGCACATTCAAGCAACATGAGACAGAAACTTTCCTGGAGGCTTGGGAGCGCTTCAAAAACTTATTAATCAAGTGCCCATATCATGATTTACCGGGATGGCAACAACTGGAAGCTTTTTACAATGGGTTGACGGAATCATCGCGCAAGGACCTCAACTTAGCTTCGAACGGATCATTCTTACGAAAATCATATGTGGAAGGAAGAGAGCTTCTGGAGACTATGAGGAGGACTTGTGTACCAAGTCAATCATTTGACCGGATAAATGGTAAAAAGACTACGGGTGTTCATGAACTCGATGCACTCACGTCTATTCAAGCACAGATATCGGTGTTGGCTAAGAAGTTCGAGACGGTGAATGTACAGTCCATCCAAAGTACAACTAGAGGATGTGATATCTGCGGTGGTGGACATATAACATATCAATGTTTTGCAAGCATGGAAGAGGCTAATTTTATTGGAAATCAAAGGAACAATCCTTATTCCAATACGTATAATCCGGGATGGAGGAACCATCCTAACTTTTCTTGGAAAGGGCAACAAACAGTGGATCATCGAGCAACACAACCTCCGGGATTTCAGCAACCCAAAGCCACAGAACCAGAAAGGAAGACGAATTTTGAGGATTTGATGATGAAGTACATGGCGAATCAAGATGCCATAGTAAAGAATCAAACAGCATCAATCAGGAACTTGGAGAATCAGGTCAGTCAGCTCGCTCAAGCCTTGAATTCGCGTCAACAAGGAGGGTTGCCAAGTGATACTGAAGTTAATCCATGAGAATATGTTAAAGCAGTAACTTTGAGAAACGGCCGGGCACTTGAAGAAGTACCACCAAAGATTCGATCGAGTGACAATAAAAAGTCAAGTGAGATTAGTGATCTTCCACGAGAGCCAATCAATGAGGAGACGAACACATCCAGGCTGAACACAGGACGAGATCAGGAATTTGTGAATTTTCACAGAACCGAGAAGGACGTGTCCTCCGGATCTGAAGGACGCGTCTCTGAACATTCTGTGGAAGAAGCAGCACAGAAGGACACGACCCTGCCATCTGAAGGACGTGTCTTTCCCTCAACTAAACAACCACATCGTCCCACTTGGATAATACCCAACATGGGGAAGATAGAACGACCACCACTTCCATTCCCTCAAAGAGATAAGAAGCATGATGAAGCCCAATTCCGTAAGTTTCTCGACGTGTTTAAGAAACTCCATATTAATATTCCTTTTGCAGAAGCTCTTGAGCAGATGCCGAGTTACGTCAAGTTCATGAAGGACATTCTATCGAAGAAAAGAAGGTTAGGTGAGTTTGAAACCGTTGCACTAACGGAAGAATGCAGTGCCATATTGCAACGAAAGCTTCCTCCTAAACTAAAAGATCCAGGTAGCTTCACTATCCCTTGTACTATCGGTTCACAATTTCATGGTAAGGCTTTGTGTGATCTTGGCGCAAGTATCAATCTTATGCCTTTATCTGTATACCATGAGTTAGGTTTGGGGGAAGTGAAACCTACGTCTGTGATATTGCAATTAGCTGATAGATCAATAACATATCCTAGAGGTATTGTTGAAGATGTGCTTGTTAAATTGGATAAGTTTATCTTTCCAGTGGATTTCGTAGTTTTAGATTTTGAGGAAGATAAGAATATCCCCATCATCTCAGGGAGGCCATTCTTGGCAACAGGTAGAGCACTCATTGATGTTCAAAAAGGTGAATTGACCATTCGGGTTAATGATCAGGAGGTAACCTTTAATGTTTTAAAATCGATGAAATGCCCGAGTGAACCTGATGAATGCTTTCTTATTGATGTTTTGAATAGGTACTCTACCAAGATGCCCTATGATGATCCACTTGAAATTGTAATGAATTCAATGTCATCCGACAATGAAGAAGTACAAGAAGTGACAAAATCAATAGATGCAATACCACACATGTTAAGGGGAGCACATTTTGAAGCTTTGGAGAGGCCGCATAATCCGATGAAACCATCGATTGAAGAACCACCCCAATTAGAGTTAAAACCATTACCTGAACACCTGAGGTATGCATATCTTGGAAGTAATGAAACTCTACCCATTATTATTTCATCGGAATTAACAGTGTCACAAGAAGAAAAATTACTTCGAGTCTTGAGGGAATATAAAAGAGCATTAGGGTGGACAATTGCTGATATTCGAGGTATCAGTCCGTCAATTTGCTTGCACAAGATTCTATTAGAAGAAAACCATAAGGTTTCGGTGGAGAATCAACGAGACTCAACCCGAACATGAAGGAAGTAGTCAAGAAGGAAATCATCAAATGGCTTTATGCAGGTATAATATATCCGATTTCTGACAGTTCTTGGGTGAGTCCTGTGCAGTGTGTACCTAAGAAAGGTGGGATGACCGTTGTCTACAACGAAAAGAATGAGCTCATTCCCACGCGAACGGTGACTGGTTGGCGAGTTTGTATGGATTATAGGAAGTTGAATAAAGCCACACGAAAGGATCACTTCTCACTTCCGTTTATAGATCAAATGTTAGATCGTCTGGCAGGTAAAGAATTTTATTGCTTTTTAGATGGTTATTCTGGATGTAACCAAATTGCCATAGCAGCAGAAGATCAAGAAAAGACTACTTTCATGTGCCCGTATGGTACGTTTGCTTTTCGTCGAATGCCTTTTGGTCTATGTAATGCCCCAGCTACGTTTCAGAGATGCATGATGTCTATTTTCACTGATATGGTTGAGCAGTGCCTTGAAGTTTTTATAGATGATTTTTCCATCTTTGGGATGTCTTTTGATGATTGCTTGACAAATTTAGCTCATGTGCTGAAACGTTGTGAAGAAACAAACCTTATTTTAAATTGGGAAAAATGCCATTTTATGGTTCGAGAGGGTATTGTTCTTGGACACAGGATATCAAACAAGGGGATTGAAGTGGATCGAGCAAAGATAGAAACGATCGAAAAGTTGCCGCCACCAACATCAGTCAAAGCAATCCGGAGTTTTCTTGGACACGCAGGATTTTACAGAAGATTTTTCAAGGACTTTTCCAAAATTTCCAAGCTACTTTGCAATCTCTTAGAAAAGGACAGGTCCTTTATTTTCGATGATGACTGCCTTAGTGCCTTCAACGAGCTCAAGCAAAGGTTAATTTCTATCCTTATAGTTATTGCACCTGATTGGAATTTACCATTTGAACTAATGTGCGATGCAAGTGATTACGCGGTTGGAGCCGTTCTAGGACAAAGAGTGAACAAGGTATTTCATGTCATTTACTATGCGAGTCGAACTCTTGATGATGCTCAGGTAAATTACACTACCACAAAAAAAGAATTACTTGCGATTGTTTATGTCTTTGATAAATTTCGGAGTTATCTTGTCGGTACGAAAGTTATTGTGTTCATTGACCATTCTGCCATCAAATACTTGATCTCAAAGAAGGAGGCAAAGCCGAGACTTATCAGGTGGATTCTTCTTTTGCAAGAGTTTGACCTTGAAATTAGGGACAGAAAGGGATCCGAGAACCAGGTTGCTGATCATTTATCGAGGTTAGAAAATGCGACTTCATCTCATGACTATGCGGTAATTAATGAGTCATTTCCTGGTGAACAATTCTTTGCTATGAACAATTTGTCGTGCCCTTGGTATGCCGACTTTGTGAATTATATTGTTTCTGACCATGTTCCCTTTGACTTTACTCCTCAACAAAAGAAGAAATTTTTGCATGATGTACGCTATTACATGTGGGATGAACCATTTCTCTTTAAGCATTGTACCGATTAAGTTATCAGGATATGTGTGCCAGAGGAGGAAATCAAATGTATCCTCGAACATTGCCACTCGTCACCCCATGGTGGACACTTTGGAGGAGACCGAACAGCGGCTAAAGTATTACAATCAGGATTCTATTGGCCGACTCTTTTCAAAGATTCATATAATTTTGTTGCATCTTGTGACAGGTGTCAACGCGTGGGAAACATCATCAGGAGACACGAAATGCCGTTGCAAGGCATCCTTGAAGTTGAGCTCTTCGATGTGTGGGGTATCGATTTTATGGGTCCCTTTATTTCATCTTTCAATAATAAGTATATCCTTATGGCTGTGGATTATGTTTCAAAGTGGGTGGAAGCAGTAGCGTTGCCCTCTAATGATTCTAAAGTCGTGTGCAAGTTTTTGAAAAAACTAATTTTTACCCGATTTGGCACACCACGGGCTATCATAAGCGACGAAGGGACGTACTTCTGCAACCGCTATTTTGATCAGCTTCTGAAGAAGTATGGTATCAAGCATAAGATAACTACAGCGTATCACCCACAGACGAGCGGTCAAGTCGAAGTCTCTAATCGGGAAATCAAGCGGATTTTAGAGAAAACGGTATGTCCAACGAGGAAGGATTGGTCAACGAAGTTAGATGATGCATTGTGGGCATACAGGACAGCATACAAAAATCCAATTGGGATGTCACCATACAGAATGGTTTTTGGTAAGGCTTGTCATCTTCCGGTGGAACTTGAGCATAAAGCGTATTGGGCTCTGAAGAAGTTGAACCTAAATCTCGAAGAAGCCGGTGGAAGACGATTACTCCAATTGAATGAGCTCGATGAACTTCGGTTGCAGGCATATGACAGTGCGAGAGTGTACAAGGATAAGACAAAGAAATGGCATGATGGTAAGATCATACCCAGACACTTCGAGACAGACCAATTGGTATTGCTATTCAACTCCCAGCTCAAGTTGTTCCTTGGAAAACTAAAATCGAGATGGTCGGGTCCTTTCCGAGTGTTGAAGTATTCCCATATGGAGCAATTGAAGTATTAGAAGAGAGTTCGGGAAGGATATTCAAAGTAAATGGACAACGGTTAAAACATTATCGGGGAAGTTTTGACCGGGAAGCATCCTCGATTAACTTGAAAGAGGCCTGAAAACGAGAAGAAAGTCAAACCGATAACTATAAATCAAGCGCTTCTCGGGAGGCAACCCGAGTTTACTTTTATTTTTTCATTTTCATTGTTATTTTTGCATAAGTTCATCTTTTTATTTTGCTTTTTATTGACAATTTTTATTTTTATTTTGCAGAAAATTCAAGGACGCGTCCCTCACAGCCAAGGACGCGACCTTAGGCATTCTGCAATTTTACAGAATCATGGAGGATGCATCCTCCAACTTGAAGGACGCGTCCCTCCGGAAAAAATTATTAAAAAAAATAAAATAAAATAAAATAAAATAAAACGTTATAATTGCTTTTAAATAAAAACCCTAACCTACCTTTCTCACAGCCGCCTCCTTCATTTTGTGCAGAAGCCTTCGAGGACTTGGAGGGACGCAACCCATCCGCAAATTGGAGCTAAAATCAAGCAAACCACACCACCCGTTGTTGGTCCCCAACGATTTCCACGCCAGCAGCACCCTCTCATCCACTTGGGTAAGCTTCCTTGCACTCCTCGCATTCTACTTGTTTTAGTTTGGGTATTAGGAAATGGGTTTGAAGAGGCCGCGACAAGGCGAGGATGCCAAATTCGTCTCGGAGGCCGCGAGAAACGGATTCGCCGAAGCTATGACGAGAAACAAGGGGTTTATTGCGGAGCGTGGGATGGAATTAGGAAGTGGACCACAATTTGTTCATTGGGTGTTAGTTCCTGTCGCCGAAAAGGGTTGAGAGCAGTTCATCGCTCCACGGAACCCGGCCGTGAATGCGATAGTCCGTGAATTCTATGCTAATGTCCCCGACCATAGGAATTATAAAGTGCAGGTGAGGGGAAAGCAAGTACCCTTTGATGGAAGAACCATCAACGATTGCTTCAACATACCTGTCCCTGAAGTCGACTACTACGAAGAGTTGGTAATCGGTGAATTTACGGCAACACAAGCTGCGAAGGTAAGTCAGGCTTTGACTAGGACGGAGAGCTCGTGGATTGTGGCTCAAAATGAATTCATGGCGATTCCACGGAAGGCTTTAACAAATATGGCCAAGGTTTGGTTTTACTTTGTCGCCCATACAATGTTGCCGGTTACTAATCTCAATATGTGCAAAAAGAATCGTGCCATCCTGATTTATGCGATTCTGAAACGGAAGAGGATCAATGTGGGCAATATTATCCATAGAGCAATTCTGCAAACGGCTAGTAGTACCAGATGGGGATTTTGGTTTCCTTGCTTGATTACCATGCTTTGTCAATAATCTGGCGTCCCAATGGCTGCGCATGAAGAACTAGTTCAACCGGGCACGTTGATGAATGAGAGGTATATTAACGGTCTTGTGCAGGTAGTATAGGAAAAACCCAGACGACGTTCGGATATTGTGAAGGCTAGACAAGCTTCCGCATCGAGTTCTAGAGGAGTTGGATCGAGCATAGAGGAGCGGATGCTTCAATTGGAACTCAACGATGAAATTCGAACATCGTATATGGAGCTTTGCTTCCAGAGAGTGGAGGGCATGTTTAGGTTTCATGGAGCAGCGGCGGGGATTGACATGACAGGTCATCCAAGTACCCCTTCGTTTGCTGACTTCCAGAAGGAGGAGGAGCTTGGTTCGGATAATGACAACTCTCAAGACCTTGAGGACGAAAATGATGCTCATGACGGCAACGACTAGCTCACCCCAGGGGAGTACTTCGTTTCCTTAATCTTTCACTATTCATGTTTATATCGGGGCGATGTTTAGTCTAGGTTTGGGGGTGCTACAATTGTGCTGCAATTATGCTTATCTACATTGTTTGCGTTGATTGTCATTTCTGTTTTGTCGCTTGCTAGCGTTTTGATTTTTAATTTTGATTTTTAGGTCATTTCTAGAGTAAGTCTAGGTGTGTCTAACTCTTCAGTAGACTTGACGATATCTTTGATGAGCTGACCCTTATTCGATGATGACTTATTACGCACATGATTACGACTTATGGAAGAGTGAAAATTGAGCTTAATTGAGTGATTAAACTATTTTTTTAGTGGGTAATAATTCATCGGTATGGATTGGTAGTGAGTGAAAACAATTCTCGAAATTTAAGAATAATTCTCCAACTACTATGCGTTATTAGATTTCGAGAATTGTTTTCACTCACTACCAATCAATACCGAGGAATTATTACCCGCTAAAAAAAAACAGTTTAATCACTCAATTAAGCTCAATTTTCACTCTTCCATAAGTCGTAAGCATGTGCGTAATAAGTCATCATCGAATAAGGGTCAGCTCATCAAAGATATCGTCAAGTCTACTGAAGAGTTAGACACACCTAGACTTACTCTAGAAATGACCTAAAAATCAAAACTAAAAATCAAAACACTACTAGCAAGCGACAAAACAGAAATGGCAATCAACCCAAACAATGTAGATAAGCATAATTGCAGCACAATTGTAGCACCCCCAAACCTAGACTAAACATCGCCCCGATGTAAACATGAATAGTGAAAGATTAAGGAAACGAAGTACTCCCCTGGGGTGAGCTAGTCGTTGCCGTCATGAGCATCATTTTCGTCCTCAAGGTCTTGAGAGTTGTCATTATCCGAACCAAGCTCCTCCTCCTTCCGGAAGTCAGCAAACGAAGGGATACTTGGATGACCTGTCATGTCAATCCCCGCTGCTGCTCCATGAAACCTAAACATGCCCTCCACTCTCTGGAAGCAAAGCTCCATATACGATGTTCGAATTTCATCGTTGAGTTCCAATTGAAGCATCCGCTCCTCTATGCTCGATCCAACTCCTCTAGAACCCGATGCGGAAGCTTGTCTAGCCTTCACAATGTCCGAACGTCGTCTGGGTTTTTCCTCTGCTGCCTGCACAAGACCGTTAATATACCTCTCATTCATCAACGTGCCCGGTTGAAATAGTTCTTCATGCGCAGCCATTGGGACGCCAGATTGTTGACAAAGCATGGTAATCAAGCAAGGAAACCAAAATCCCCCATCTGGTGCTACTAGCCGTTTGCATAATTGCTCTATGGATAATATTGCCCACATTGATCCTCTTCCGTTTCAGAATCGCATAAATCAGAATGGCACGATTCTTTCTGCACATATTGAGATTAGTAGCCGGCAACATTGTATGGGCGACAAAGTAAAACCAAACCTTGGCCATATTTGTTAAAGCCTTCCGTGGAATCGCCATGAATTCATTTTGAGCCATAATCCATGAGCTCTCCGTCCTAATCAAAGCCTGACTTACCTCCGCAGCTTGTGTTGCCGTAAATTCACCGGTTACCAACTCTTCGTAGTCGTCGACTTCAGGGACAGGTATGTTGAAGCAATCGTTGATGGTTCTTCCATCAAAGGGTAGTTGATTTCCCCTCACCTGCACTTATAATTCCTGTGGTCGGGGACATTAGCAAAGAATTCATGGACTATCGCATTCACGGCCTGGTTCCGTGGAGCGATGAACTGCTCCAAACCCTTTTCGGCGACGGGAACTAACACCCAATGAATAAATTGTGGTCCACTTCCTAATTCCATCCCACGCTCCACAATAAACCCCTTGTTTTTCTTCATAGCTTCGGCGAATCTGTTTCTCGCGGCCTCCGAGACGAATTTGGCGTCCACGCCTTGTCGCGGCCTCTTCAAACCCATTTCCTAATACCCAAACTAAAACTAGTAGAATGCGAGGAGTGCAAGGAAGCTTACCCAAGTGGATGAGAGGGTGCTGCTGGTGTGGAAATCGATGGGGTCCAACAACGGGTGGCGTGGTTTGCTTGATTTTAGCTCCAATTTGCGGATGGGTTGCGTCCCTCCAAGTCCTCGAAGGGTTCTGCACAAAATGAAGGAGGCGGCTGTGAGAAAGGTTGGTTAGGGTTTTTATTTAAAAGAAATTATAACGTTTTGTTTTATTTTATTTTATTTTATTTTTAATAATTTTTTCCGGAGGGACGCGTCCTTCAAGTTGGAGGATGCGTCCTCCATGATTCTGTAAAATTGCATCCTCCAGGATGCGTCCTTTTTTTAACACGCCTAATGATAACTCTATGAAAGTAGGGTTATTTCGTATATCTAATGATGCTTTATGTGGTTAGTCGTACGAGTATTGATAGGAATTTGGTAGGATTTGAGTACGTTTTAGTTTTGTTTTAGTTTAAATCGATTTTTGTTATTTTCATAGTTTTTGAATCTATTTTGATTTGAATCTTTTATTTTGTTGATGCCTCTTGGTTTGTCATGTTTTAATGTAGGAAAATGAAGGAGATTTTGAAGCGGGAACGAAGTGAAGTGGATGTGAGCGGAAAGTGGACAGAAAGCTGAAGGACGCGTCCTTCAGTCCTCAGGGACGTGTCCTTGAAGGTTCTGTGGATTCAAGCGACCACCGACGAACTTATTTCCAAATCGCTCAAGGAGTCTTCAAATCTTCCGGAGATTACATTATGAAGACATAGAGGATCAATTAGTCATTTATTTTGGTAGTTTTAGGTTATTTTATTTTATTCTCCCTAAAAATATTATCTAGATTTAGATAATATTAGGAAATCCTTCTAAATGGGAAGGAGAGATTCTGTTTTAGAGGAACTTTAGGGGGATTTATTTTGAGGGGAGGAAGGAGAAGGAGACATTCGACTCAAGGAGCAGAGAAGAGGTGACGGCTAGGGTTGAAGCGGAGAGCAGAGAACGAGGCTACTACTTCTCGGATCGGAAGATCGGGAGGGCGTTTCTCTTTTCTTTCTTTCCCGTTGATTTCTATGTCGTTATGTTTTCTCTTGAACTTGGGATAAATTTCTTTTACGCTATGAACTAATTCCGTTTTCTAGGACTTCAATGGAACTTAACGTTTTTATTTAGCGAGTGAATTCCTTTTCTCCGTGTTATTTGAATTCGTGCAGTTACTTATTCAAATCTTGATCTTAATGCAGTTAATTGCCTGATCACCAATTAATTTGATATGGAGACCTATTCGGGCTTGGAAAAGTTGTTTAGGTTAAGCCGTGGATTGTATAGCCTACGTTAGCGTCTCGTTGGAAAACGAAGCTAATTCGCGAAAGGGATAGGAATATAATGAATCGCCTTAGGTGGCCATTTAGGGTTGTTGCATAATGGGTTCCCACTAGTTAATTGCTAGGAATAGAGTGATTAACTCGATACAGGGAATACGTCCTTCGAGCACTCGGGAGAGGCGTAAGGAGATAATCGAACCCTAGGTTAGTAACTTGAGAATTTGATAACTGGAGAAAGGAAGGAACGAGTTAGATAATTCGTTAGGGGAAGTTGATAGTCCTAGGCTTTTAACATTTGATTGAACTACCGTTTATTTGCATTTTATTTCTCTCTTTTATTATCATTCATCTTATTGACTTGACCTCGATATCGTTAAACGTGTGACCGTTAGGAATTTTCTCTGTTGATTCTATGTGGGATCGACCTCTACTTACCCTATCTACAACGCCTCACAACCGGATACAGAAATCACCACCGAGATTGGGAACGCTCGGATAAAATCTCGCCATGCTTGGAATCCACAATACGATAAGAGAAGTTGCGCAAAGTTTATGCAAGAACTTGACGGCTGCCAAATTGGGTAAAAATATTCCAAGGGTTCTGTCTAAGACATAAGCACAAGAGTCATATTTATAGAGGACCAAAAATGGGCTAACCCTAACTCTCCATTAGGCCCAAAATAGTAAAAACCAAAAGCTAATTGAAAAAAACAAGTTCAAAATGTAAAACTAAAGAAACTGGGCTTTATGTCGGTAAGCCCGACTTTAAGTCTTTTCGAGCTCATCTTTTCGAGCTAAAGAATCAACTCGATCACTTCAATAGCGTGAAGGTGGACCTCATCTCGAGTGCTCCTCTCGAGTACATTAATAGTGAGTAAAAAAAGAAAGGAAGAAAAAGGGGTTCCGAGTTTTTATAACTTGGTTTGGATGCACTCATATTCCAACTGCCGTGTGTGATAGAAACGAGAAATTTATCTGATACATTATGGATTTTTTAAAATGAATGTCCACATCACATCCGTTGTATTAAAGATTGACCTGCTTATATTGACTAAAAGGAGGAAGGGGAAAACGTTGAGAAAGAAAGTAGAGAGGGAGGGACTCAAAATTGGCAACACCCCAAATGATTGATCAATTGTGAATCCCCACCGGAAAGCCAGGGGGAACCACCCAACCAACCAACCTTTTCACGTGAAGAAGCTAAGCATTGTAATTATTAATAATTCATCATCCTCCGCGATGTTTTCTGCATGTCCTTAGTTATAAAGAAAAAGGCCATCTGTTTCTATGGGGTGTAGTTTATTATTATTACACCTGGTGGAAAGCCCCTAAGGGGGACTGACTGACTGACTAATAGTTGTCAAAAAGAGAAAGGCCAAGGAAGGGACAGACAGACGGCTGGATGGTAATCAATCTTGGGATATAATAAACAACAAAAGAGAATAACGAGTAAGCATTTTGTATAATAAAGAATAGCTTCTGACTGACGGAAGCGGCTAACGGTACGTGCACGTAACCGTTACGTTGTTTACTAAAATCGATTTTTTTTTTTAGTAAAGTTTACTAAAAATCGATGTTTTTTAGTAAAATCGTTAGTAAATTACTAAAAAACATTAGTAATCCGTTACTAATTTTTCACTGTTTGACCATTAGGAAAGTTATTAAACTGGGTTTAGTAAATTTGCGGAAAAATTTACTAAACTTTTTAGTAACCGATTACTAAAAATAACGATGATTTGACAGTTTTTTTTAGTAATCGTTACTAAAATTTCACTGTTCAACTTTAGTAATCGGTTACTAAAAAGTTTAGTAATTTTTTCCGCCGATTTACTAAACCTAGTTTAGTAACTTTCTGAATGGTCAAACAGTGAAAAATTAGTAACGGTTACTAATTTTTTGTAGTAAAATTTGTAATACTAGTAATTTTCCAGGTAGGCCGTCCGGAGATTTTAGTAATGATTTGCTAATTTTGTAACCGAAATTAGTAAATTACTGTTTGACATAGTAAAGTCGTTAGTAAATTACTAATTTTTTTATTTTTTTTTCGTAATCGTTTACTACTTTTTGAACAAAATTCAGTAATCAATTACTAAACTTTTTAGTAATTTTCGTAAATGAACAATACATTCCGAACCTAAAACTGAACCTGTTTTCAGTGTGAAATTACTATTTTACCCCTTCGGTAAAATTATAAATAGGTTCGGTTTTAGGTTCGGACTGAAAATTCGTAAACGATTTTGTAATTTATCGCATGGGTAAAATGGTAATTTCACACTGAAAACATGTTCAGTTTTATGTTCGAAATGTACTGTTCATTTTAGAAAATTACTAAAAAGTTTAGTAATTGGTTACTGAATTTTGTTCCAAAAGTAGTAAACGATTACGAAAAAAATTTTAAAAATTTAGTAATTTACTAACGACTTTACTATGTTACACAGTAATTTACTAATTTTTTTAACAAAATTAGTAAATCATTACTAAAATCTCCGGACGGGAAACCTGGAAAATTACTACTATTACTAATTTTTTAACAGAAAATTAGTAACCGTTACTAATTTTTCACTGTTTTTTCATTCGGAAAGTTACTAAACTAGGTTTAGTAAATCGGCGGAAAAAATTACTAAACTTTTTAGTAACCGATTACTAAAGTTGAACAGTGAAATTTTAGTAACGATTACTAAAAAAAAGTGTCAAATCAACGTTATTTTTAGTAATCGGTTACTAAAAAGTTTAGTAAATTTTTCGACCGATTTACTAAACCTAGTTTAGTAACTTTCCTAATGGTCAAACATTGAAAAATTAGTAACCGATTACTAATGTTTTTTAGTAATTTACTAATCAATTTACTAAAAAAAGTCGATTTTTAGTATAGATTACTAAAAAAAGGCAAAGGGCAAGCAAGCTGCTCTCCTCCTCACTCCCCACCAATAATTCAACTCCCCAATTCCAAAACACACATTCTCAGTTCATTCCTTGATTCCCCCCCTTCCTTCCCTTCTTTTCTAAGCCAATTGTAGTCTCTACCTGAAAAAAACTTATCCCTGACTTCCCCTCCCTCTGTTGTTATCTCCTGATTGTAAAGAATCGATCTGTACCTCGCTTCGGATCATGAGGATCGCAGGAGAAGGCATTGCCGTTGTTGGCGGACTCCACAACCGACGACACCGTCAACGCTGCCGCCACCGCCGAGGCTCGCGTTCAGCCTCCCCCTCTTCATTATGTAATGTATCCACTTTACCTACAGCTGGAGCGGCTGATGAGAATCGGTGATCTTTGTTTTCGTCTAAAAAAGTAAGAGCAATATACCAAAAGTACCTACCAGCTGAATAGGAGAAGGAAACAGCAAGTACTGGGATCTAAGTTGCTTTTCTTCCATCATTTGGTTATAAAGTAGGAGCGGATCTCGAGATCATCTCCTGAGATCCCCTAAACCATCCCCCCCTCCCCTAAATAGATAAAGAACAAGTTTACATCCCCAAGGTCGGTCTGCCACAGTTAGGGGAATTTCCTTGTTTCTTATAAATCCGTCGCCCACACTTCCAAGGTATCCTTTGACAGACCCCCGAACAATTGGAGATTTTCCCTGCTGTCCCTCCAATTCTTAAGGAAGATATCTCCCTGTCCTGGACAGCCATTTCCATCTCCTTAGTATTTTATCATTTCCCAGGTGTTTCTGCAGAGGAGAAGATGGGGTGGCTGCTGGAGCCTGTACTGGTGCTTTGGCTATCAGAAGAAGAACAACAAAAGGATAGGCCACACTCTTCTTGTTCCTGAGCTGGTGGCCACCGTAAGTATTGCTTCTCCCACGGAAATCCGGGTGCCCTCCAACACCATTGTTTTACCTTTTATTGCCCCTCCCTCGTCACCAGCATCCTTCCTTCCCTCCGATCCTCCATCGGCGACGCAGTCTCCCGCTGGATTATTGTCCCTCACGTCTCTTTCGGTTGGTGCCTACTCCCCTCGCGGCCCTCCGTCCATGTTCGTGGTTGGACCTTATGCATACGAGACCCAACTGGTGTCGCCTCCTGTTTACTAACCACAATTCTTGTTGTTCGTTAGACCTCTCTCGAGTTTGTAACGGTGAATTATAAATTATCCGTAAACCTATATCTCTATAGCGATACACGAACAACTATAATCCTTTTAAGTGCCAATTGTTGTCTCGGTTACCTACGAGCGTATATCTCTATGAGTTAACCTGATCTCTCAGACTTAACCTAGGTTATATTCTCCCTCTTCTAATCCTAAGTCCCTCTCTCGAGTCTACTAAAGGATAAGGAATCAAACAAATCGGCGATCAACCCAATATGCAAGCATTAAGCACAAGAGAACATAAGCAAACTAGAAACTTCACGAATTGATTCCGAAAAGAGTTTAGATAATCACTACACGAGTCGGTTCATCACCGTCCTAGATAAAAGATTTAGTTCAGCATCCTAGTAGACAAGCGAAACAAGAAAATAAAAGAAAGGATAATCTCCATCGTCTTCTCCAATCTCTTCCTTAGCCGTCGTCTAGGTCCTCTCTCCTCTCGTTTGACGTTTTGAAACCCTTTTATATGTAGGGTAAATCTTCCCCAAAATACCCAAAAGATTTGGAAATATTATAAAAAGATCTTCTCGTCTTGTGGCTGCACGAAATCTTCGTGTGGCTGCACAAAACTTCCTGGCCACAGCTTCCCTCTCGGCAACTCTACCATCTACCGTCTTGTCACTCCTCCTTTGAGATGTCTTCCTCGACAAAGATTTCCCGTCGTATCAACCCCTTTTTCTGCAAAGAACCACAAGTGCAAAACATATCCAAACAAAACAACTAACCCGAAAATAACATGCAACTAACTATATATGCCAATAAATGTCGGATATCTATAATTAATTAGGCTCCTAAATGAAACATATAACTCTAATTTCTTGGAGTTATCAGTAAAACTTAAAACTCTCGCTTAATTTCCCCGAGCAAGGGAAGAGGTATGATCATGGATGTCCAAACCAAAAACAGGCGGCAACGCAGCCAACTCCATGAGCAGGGAGAGTCATATTATTTCTCAAGTCCAGTTGAGAGCGCGGGAATTATTTACTGGGAAATGTCTCACTGCTTCCAAAATCATTTGCCAAGTCGAAATCAACTCGTATCACGTTGGAAAAATTGAAAGATGCAAGCAAGCGATGATGACAAAACCAAGTAGAAAAAAATTCTCCTTGTAATTTTAGTTCTTCAATGATTGCCGCCTCAGGTCGCGCGAACTTACCCCCCGTCTCGCTTTCCCTTACCTTCCCCTCAACCTCCACCTTCACTTCTCATAATGCCATTTCCAACCAGACCTCATTCATCTTCTTGTCTGCAGTTGTTCAGTTTTTGGTCTTCGCAGATATGGTTCCCCTGGAGAAGGTGATCCTGGGCTTGGTAGCCTTCCTCGTCTTCTGGGTACTAGCCGTTTTTCCATCCTTTCCCCTGCTCCCGATTGGACGGACCGCAGGCGCCCTCCTCGGGGGTCTGTTCATGGTCGTTTTTGAGGTCTTGACTCCGGCCGAGGCCTACTCCTCCATCGATCTTCAAATCCTTGGTCTCCTCTTCGGGACAATGGTTGTCGGCAAGTACCTTGAACGTGCAAACATGTTCAATTACCTGGCAAAGCTCCTGTCCTGGAAGAGCATCGGCACCAAGAGATCTCGGAATACCACATGTGCTTTCCCAGTAGCTTGTTATGCTTGATTGAAACTTTATGTCCTTACATTTCCATAGTTTTTGTAAGGGAATCACCAAAAGTAAGGATTTTGCTCATATGAATCGTGACAAAAGAACGTTTTGATAGGACGTTAGTAAGAAGCGCATATGGAATACAAAAAGGAGGCTTGATATGCTTAACTCTTACGGTCCAGGACCGCGGACACCAGAAAAGCAAAGAAAACCAACATCATCAAATTTTCATCTAAGTGTCCAAAAGAGTTGTATTTGGAGCAGTGCCCCAGTACTGGAATGTGGTTACTCTACTAAACACACGATCCAGGATTGCATTACGCTTCCCTCTAATAAAATAATTAACTGTATCCGTGTCGCTCTGTTGGAGTAGTACGTGGATGTTTTGATGGATTTGCATTCTTTTTATTATATCTATCCCAAAAAAAATAGGAAGGGGGGATATATAACACGTGTCATTTTAAGTCGTTCGAATATTTCTCTTTAAAAATATAATAAATAAAAACATCTCGGCAAACGTCCCAATCCAATCCCTGCCGACAAACCACCACTCCCACTAGACGACAATTTTCCTTTCAAGATAATTGAAGAAGAGAGCTTCATCTCGGGCGAGGTTTTACTTTTTCCATTTCTCTCAAGGAAGAAGAAATAAGATGGGGATCGGCAAGCAGCTCCATCTCATCCTCCTCGTGGCCGTCGCTGTCTCATCCTTAGTCCCGCCACAATGCGTCCCCGTCCTCGCCGCCGCTTCCCCTGTCCCTTACGGTGGCCACGTCACGAACTGGACAGCACATCCTACGCTAGTTGAGACGGCCACCAAGGTTGGCCTTGCCGCTACCACCGAGGAGTTCCTGATGGAGTCAGAAATCAGCCAGGCGGTTCTGAATCTGAACTTTGGTGTTACCCGCCCTACTGGGAAGCGGAACAGGCCTTCGGTGACTTGTGGTATCCCAGGGTACAGGGCATGCATCCCGAACGCAAACGGCAAGCGGCCGAAGCACTGTGGCAAACTTCAACGAGAATGTCTAACCTGATACTCGGCGATCTACGATTGAATCTATGCCCATCATCCCAAAAACCGTTCTGCCATATATTGTGTATGTATGAGCTTGTATTTTCAGTGAGTGTGAATCTGTATTATTCCCAGAATCTCGATCTTCTTACTAATAAGATAGAAGGGTACGTGTGTTTTATATTTAGAGCATAATCCTAATTAATTTCATATCAGTAGTACTATGCATCATGAAGTTTGTGAGATCATACATGAAATTTAATAATAATAATAATCCCGTGAACTTTTGATTTATTCAATTGCTTAAAGTTAAAACCCCCACTTACCAAAAAAAGTAAAATATACATTTACCGTCGTCCTTTAGAACGTCTTTTTTTTCTCGGTTGTGCAGAGTTTGTGTTGTGTCGGCGGTGTCTAGTGCCTTATTCACTAATGATACATCGTGCACAGTCCTGACCTGACCGAGTTCGTGCTGCGGATATGCAGGCAGCAGAAACTTCCACCTCATCCTTTTCTGCTGGCCCTGGCTTCCAGCGCGAACATCGGGTCAGCCACTACTCCCATTGGAAATCCACAAAACCTGGTTATAGCCATCGAGAGCAGGATGTTCACCTTCCTGAGCTTTATACTGGGATTGTTCCCGGCAACGCTGGTGGCTATCATAATAAACGCTGCTATCATTCTCGTCATGTACTGGAAGGAGCTCTCAGTCCCACACCCCCGCGATAGTATCACGGAGGGGGAGTGTGTGAGCCTACTTGAAGATGCCGAATCCACGAGCGTTGCTCAGGATTTCTCTGACATGTTCAATGTTGAGCTCGCGATCGATGTGGCGGTTGAAGGGCAGAGCACAGAGAAATGGAAGGCTCTGGTGTGGAAATCTTGCGTATATCTGATCACAGCGGGGATGCTGGTGGTGTTACTATTGGAGATGAACATGTCCTGGACAGCGATTGGTGCAGCCCTTGCTTTGATTGCCCTCGACTTTAAGGACGCGGCACCATGCTTGGAGAAGGTAACCAGAGGCTGTCTTTTCGTAGCCATCTTATTGAATTCTCATCACATGATAGGAGTCTCAAGTCTCGAACGTCACCCTATTGGTTTCGCCCCTGCCGTTGTTAGGTGTCGTATTCCATCCTGGTGTTCTTTTGCGGGATGTTCATATCGGTGGAGGGGTTCAAATGCACAGGGATACCAGCCCTGCTCTGGGAATACACCGAAGCCTACACCAAGGTCGATACAGCCAGTGGCATCGCTATCCTTACGGTCATCATCCTCGTGCTGTCAAATCTTGTCTCCAATGTTCCGACCGGTATGTATTCGCATCCCAGCACAAACCGTGACAAACTACCGAGTCTAACGATGATAAGATGATTGTAGTACTATTGCTGGGATCGAAGTTGGCTGCATCAGCTGCTGCAATTTCCACAGCAGATGAAAAGAAGGCATGGCTGATCCTAGCAGGGGCGAGCACCATCGCCAGGAACCTATCGTTATTGGGATCGGCGGCCAACCTCATAGTGTGTGAGCAGGCACGTCGACCCTCGCCGTTTGCCTACGAGCTGACCTTTATGAGGCATCTGGTGTTCGGCATCCCTTCCACGTTATTAGTGACTGCCGTGGGTTTGACGCTCATCAGATGATCTCTCGATATCGATCATTATATCACAACATTGTTACGCGAAGCCTTCTGGCTCTTTAGATTCATGGTCATTTGTATACATAAGAGAAAATCACGATTGGTCAAATAAAGGGGGACTTGTCAAAATCATCAAACAAACATGGACCATTAATGGGCCTAATATCTCAAAGCCCGAGTAACAAAGAAAGCCCATAAAAGATGTAAAAACCTTCGGCAAAGGCCCATTATTCCCATAGAAACGCACGTGTTGCCCGGGGAGGGGGGTTGGGGGAGCGGTTGCCAACTCCGGTAATCTCACGTGGGAAAGTGGAGGGGGAAGCAGCTCCGCGGAAATCCTCTTCAACCACCACCAACGGATCCTTCCCGGCCCAACCGAACGGACGAGAAGAGAGGGGAGAGAAGGGGATTGGATTGCCTTCCGCCACGACGAATCCTAGCTGGGAAGCTCCTCCTTCGACCGACTCGTAAAGAAACCCCCCTCTCCCTATCTCAGCAGTTCCGTTTCCTTTTTTGCTTTTGAATGAGGGGAATTGGTTGGATTAATGGCTCTGGGTGTGCGTGGCCGTGTGTGCTGGCTTGCTCCTCTGATTGCTGTTCTTGCTGTTCATTCCCACTGTAGAGGCGGCGTTTTGTCTCTTGTTATTTTGTTTCATCATTTCCAGAGTATCAGCTGAATGAGCTGCGGCTGCATGCTTGTATTTAATTGTTAATTTAGCTTCTGATTTTAATTCTTGCGGTTATTTTGGATAAGATGAGCTAGTCTCTATTCGTGCTGCAGCTGGGGAAATGGTCTGCACCCCTTTGCCGCCCTTATTGGATAAGATGAAGTGGGATATATTTGCAGATGGAGGTGTTGGTAGAATTGGTCTATCTGCTCGTGGTTTCTGTTTATCTTTTTTTTTCCCGACTCGTTCTATCTTAAAATTATGCTATCGTCCTTTTACTTGTATGTTAAGTGTACTTAATGTCAATCAAGGCTCAAATTACGTAAACTTTCGGTCAGAAAGTGTTGCTTCATTTTTTAATTAATGGACACGAGATTACTTAACTGTGAATCAATTGTTGGTTTTATGATTTTTACCAGCCCATGCTTCATGGTGAGTGGACTTTTTTTGTCCAGACCTGGATCGCTTGTTTGGTGATTTTCATGTTTTCTCCATCATTTGGGAGCAGGTTTGCAAGATATTTCCATAGAATGTTAGATTCACCTTAAGCGACTTAAGGTTGTCCGGGACGACATCTGCAGGGAATTAACGTCATCGTGGAGCAGTTGTTTTCTAACAGTGATAAAGCTCTCTTTCCTTCCATCACTGCAGATTCACTCCTGAAAATAATTCTCTGGATTCTTCCTTTTCAAATGTTGAAACTCCTAAGGCTGTTGTTAAATCTGAAGTTTATAATATTCTTCTAAATCACTGCTGTATCTTTTTTTCCCATGCTTATCCATTGGCCATTTTTTTTTAAATACATCTTCATCTTCTTCTCACGGAATTTGCAGATGAAGTCTTATATCTGGCTCCAAACATCGGATGGATTAGTCCAACCAGTTGAAGAAGAGGTTGCCATGTTTTGTCCAATGATTTGTCGAGAAGTACTTCAAACTGAAATGGGTTTCTCCAAAAATTATGCCATAGCGCTTCCCCAACGAGTAACTCCACCTTTCCTGGGATTAATTCTGGATTATTGTCGGTTTCATCAGGTGCCAGGACGCTCTAATAAGGTATTCCATCTTCACCCCTGACCATTCTTCATTTTTAATGGGAGTATCAGACCGACATACTTTTAGCGGTGTTGAATGTTTAGGTCTGAATTCAATGCTTTTGTATTTGCTTCTGATTTTAGGAGCGAAAAATATTTGACGAGAAGTTCATACGTATGGACACCAAGAAGCTGTGTGAGCTAACATCTGCTGCTGACAGCCTCCAGTTGAAGCCCTTGGTAGATTTGACTAGCAGAGCCATTGCCCGTATCATTGAGGGTAAAACTCCTGAGGAGATACGAGAGACATTTCATTTGCCAGATGACCTAACCGAGGTTTGTATTCTTACATCATAGCTCAATATGTGTTATTTTGTACAGTCCTTTAGAAATGGGGATTGAGTTGGAATTGATTTTCCCCAGGAAGAGAAATTAGAACCTTTAAGGAATATCACCGACGATCCACGTATTCGGCTTTTGAACCGATTATATGCGAGAAAGCGGAAAGAATTGATAGAACGGAAAAAGCTAAAGGTATTGAATTTTTAATAAATATTACCTCATTTTTGCTCAACTTTGCTATATTGATTGGCTTCTGTATAAGTTACAGAATGTGGAGATTGAAGAGGGGCATGTTGATGAGCGTTCTGTCGATGATCTTCTGTCATTTATAAATGGTGCAGGTATGTAGAAAGTACATTAATGGTCTTAAAGATTTTAGAATTGCTAGATAAATGCATTTTTTAGTGCTTCGCCAGACAATCGGGTATGGTTCTGGAAAATTCACTGAAATGCTCTAAGAGGCATGAGAGAATGAGTTGGCCACGTCACTCCCTGCCACAGATGAATCAATACCCCATGTCATGTATTGCAATGGGGTTCTTCCTGTTTTCTGTCAAAAATGTTGTGAATGGGTCGTTGGTTTTCTAATGCTTAATATTATTATGTGGTCATGTATGTTGAATGGAAGCAATCTACTGTGACCACACAATCTACAGCTCTGTATCGGCTGAGCTTTACCAGATCTCATGACAATTAGTTGCACCACCAGCAGATGGGAAGGAAGTACAGACCAATAAAAATAAGAAGAAAAATCGCCGGAAGAAAGATCAGATTAAAGATACATCACCGCATAAAGTGAACGGCACTCATCATGGGGTTTGTTTTCATCCTCGTGTCTGGATAATTCTGCTCATTCATTTTGCTGGAAAATAATCATACTGTGATACCTTATTACCCTAGCCTTGCACATTTTAGGAGCTTGACAATTTGTCAATTTCTTGTTCAAATGGAGATGCTAACGACATTGAGACATCCGCTTTGGGCGAGGCCTTTAAAGTGCATGATTCTGGTGGTGCCACCTTTTCTCCGAAGCTAGAGTTTGATGATGGAGATATGGATGATGATTTGGATCCTGCAATGAAGGAAGAACTAGACAGGTAAACATTTCTGGGATTTTTAAGTCACAAAAGTATTGGACTTTGCTTTTGCAAATCTCCCTGTTTTCATGGTCGTGATTTAATTGCTTTCAACCGAAGATGGTAGCCTGTACATGACCTGATAAGGGAGTTTTCTTGTGATTAGCTTAGCCTGGAATATGGAGAAGGATGTGATGTTCTGGAAAGTAAGATGTTCTGATTTATCGTATTTGGCCCTGAATTATTTGTTCTATGTAGGGAGGTGGAGGACTTTGCTCGTAGATTAAACTCCGATTGGCCCGAGAGGATTCAAGAGATTCTATCCTCAGGACCAGAGAGAAAACTTGTACCTATATCAATCGATGGAGATGCTTCCAGTCGTCGTCCATGTATAAGTATGTCCCTTTTAATTCCGCCCTACTGGATGCATGGATTCAAGTGTTTTAGCTGACATTTGATTGTGATGCCGGCAGGCTTGGACCGGAGATAATTGTTGGCCAATCCCACACTCCATTTTTTCTTGTTGTGGATATGCATGCCGGCCGTGCCATCGCCAAACCCCATGATCTGGTCGGCGAGTTATTAGGACAAAACCCGAGGGAAGCCTGTAATTGTTCGATCCTCTTTTTTTTTGGTTATTTTTTCTCCCAGTCTTCACAGCTTCTGGTTGCCGCACCATGTTGTTTAGAAAAGATTGCAATGTCAGTCTTTTCTTGACTAATTGTTGCTTCAATTCAATACGAAATTTTGTCAAGAGTTTCCTGAGCCCCCACTTGTGTCACTGTTTAAGAACGCGGGCATATATTTAAGAGTGGGTTTTTGGGTTTGACGTGAAGGTTGGGTTAGGGGGCCCAGCCCAGCCCAATAGAAGGCCGATTAAAGAAGAAGATGCGAGTTGTAAAATTTTATTGAATTATTTTAGACAAAGCTTGTCTTGTCCCCAATCAGGAGTAACCCTAATAGAAATAAATAGCCTAAAAACCCAGACAAACAGGCTGCTGCGCTGCGCTGCGCTGCGCCTTCTCAGAGGAGATGGTGAGCCAACGTCAGAGAGTGGCTCGCAAGCGGTGCAGGGAATCTCACCCTGAGCTTTTCCCCGCGTCTTTTCATACGGACAAGCCAAATAACAAGTATAAGAAGAACAAGCTCTCCAATCTCAAGAAGAAGAAGAACAAGAAGAACGCCTCTGTAACGATTGGCGTCGACCCGAGCAAGGCTACGAAAGGCTCTCTCAAAAGGCACCCTCTTAGAGTCCCCGGCATGATGCCCGGTCAGGGGTGCTTCATCTGCAGGGGTCAAGACCACATTGCCAAGCTTTGTCCCCAGAAATCTCACTGGGATAAAAACAAGGTTTCTCCTTTTCTTTTGTTATTTTGGATGGATTTTTCTTTAATCCGTGATGGCCGCTAATTTATTTTTTTGGGATGGGGTTTGATTTGCAGATATGTTTGCTTTGTAGGCGGAGGGGGCACAGTCTTAAACATTGCCCGAACAATGATGATGGGTCTGTTGTCGATAAGAAGATTTGCTACAATTGCGGAGACACGAGTCATTCTCTCGCAAGCTGTCCCCGCCCTCTTCAAGATGGTAAATTGCCTTAGGTGATCCGATGTTGTTTTCATCTGGTGTTGTGCATCAGAAGAAAGATCTTTATCTCAGTGTCGGGGTCTCACTCCGAGTTCTAGAAACACTTGTTATGATCTTTAGATGGAGACTGGAGTAGGCAGTGGTTTTCAAGCATCATTTCAGTAAGAACTACCACATGTTTGTGACAGGAGGAACAAAGTTTGCTAGCTGCTTTATATGCAATGAACGTGGGCACTTGAGCAAAAACTGCCCTAAGAGTACTCGTGGAATTTATCCAAAGGTACATTGTCTTGCCTGGCTCAAGCTTTTGCTAGTACTTGCGGGACAATATCTGTTTAACGGATAGAGTAGTATGCTATATCTTGATGGATTTTTAGTGGTCGTCTGCCTCCGCTAACCGGTCATTCTTTAGGGCGGTTGCTGCAAAACATGTGGGGGAGTCACACATCTGGCCAAGGATTGCCCGGAGAAGGGGAAGAAAAGTCTTGGCTTGATTAGCAGAAGAGGTAATGCTATCGAATACAATGATATATTGGACTTTTCAACATCATAATTTCTTCAAAAGCAATCCCTTGCACCCTCTTTAGCAAATCTCTCTCTCTATCTCCATGTATAATTGTTCCCTGAATTAATGATGGGTGACTTTAGACGGGGCAGTTTTAGTTTTAGGAAATATTGGTCTTGGTTAAAAGGTAAGATAAATTGGTTCAGTTGCGGGATACAAGTCAAGTGCAAGGTTTTGATAGAGAGAAAGTGTGTTGAATGTGGGTTCAGCTAACAGGTCTGGGCTAGCTGTGCATGGGAATATACAGTATGAGGTAGACGTCATTAATGTTCAGACAATTTGAACCAAGTATGGCAGCCTGCTATCATAGGTTGGGTCAATTGGTTGTGAAGTGTGGTTCTATATTCTTAGCACGGCATGCTTGAAAAGGTTAGTGGGTATGCATCCATAATAATCTCACTAAACCCATTGTTTTTCATGTTTTCAACATAGCATTTGCAAGCGAAGAGATGCCAAGACCACAGGTAACTAAATTTACTAGTGGGGATGATCTAGAGGATGACTTTGCTGTAGACAAGAAAGAGGTTGCTTCATCTACAGCAGATGCTGCCAGCACGGGAAGTGGTCATGCAAAAACAAAGAAGAAACCTGGAACTAAAATCGTTAACTTTGTTGGCTAGCCCCGTAGTTCGAGTCTTTCTCCTCATTCAATGTTAGATAGGATGCAGCGAGTTCACCATTGACAAGGGTGCCAGTTTTGACTTCTATGCTAAAGATAAGATAGGCTTTTCATTTCATTTTCTGGGTTGTATGATGAGTTACTTTTCCTTGAGAGACGAGACCGACAATAGACATAAACGCATAAAATCATTTATGGGAGAGTTTTTAACTGTTTATATCTCATATTTTCTCCTGTTCGAAACTAATCTTCCATTCATTGCCTTTTTGTTTACCCATGTGTGAGAAGTGTCTTCCGTGCAGCAGAATTATATGGTAATTGCATTGAATTTGTGTGTTAGAGGTTAGCTGAAAGGTTCAAAAATAGACAAAATGACAATATGATACAGCATGTATTCAGGTCACAGCTGTTCGTTTACAAAGAATACTGGAACAAGTTGATTCATCGCCAAGGTTGCAGAAAAAAAGAAAAGAAAAATGTGATGGTGTGTAAAAAGGGAAGGATCAAGCCAAATATTTGCTTTTTTTCTTCTTCTGGCCATGGACATGAAGGTGGGAAAGGGACAAAAGAATGCGACCTGGTGGGTCTAAAGGGCTCGGCTTTTGATGATGTCGATGCTCATTTCGCTGGGATCTGTGGCTTGCAACTCGACCTGAATCCCATCCAGTTCTCTCTTGAACCTGTCCTTGGAGCTGGCATAGACCATCTTACTCCTTATCTTGGCGGTGTCGGGGGACCTGAGAAAGGAATAGGAGACATCTTAAGCGATGATATAACCACGTCATTGGCAGCTGCGACACAATGTGAGGCGAATGAAAGATTCAATACCAGGCGATGAAGAAGATCTTGCTCTTCTGGCAGTTCTCGTCGGTGGTGAAATCAAAGTCATAAACAGCGTAACGGCACTCGTCGGCAGGGAGGGAAGAGGTGAAGTCGTCATAGGTCTTGTCGCTGCTGCCGAGCTCGTCGATGACCACCTGCTGATTCTGGATGCGGAAGGTGATGAACCTGTAGATCCTCTTGGCTTTCAACTCCAAGAACTTGAGCTTGCACTCATCGTTAACGGCCATCCCAGACGCGGAATTCGCCTATATTTCGTTATTTCCATAGTCGACAAACGCGAAAAGAAAAAAGAGGGAAAAGAACCGATCAGGAATCAAATAAAACGAGAAATCAAAGAAGAGGAGGAGGAGGTGACATGAAACGGGGAGGGTCGGGATGAAGGAAAGGAGGAGGTACCATTTCTTTTTTCTCCACCAAGGAAGAGGAAACGGAGAAACGTTGATTTCAGAAATGGAGGAAGGAATGGCGAGAGGAAGGGAGGAGGATGGGGAATTGAGAGTAGAGGAGGGAATAATGAGGTGGGTTTGAGCGGTGGAGAGGAATTACAGGAAGGAGAAGAAGAAAAAAGTGTTTTAGATTTAGAGTTTCACGTTCCCCCTCCCTTTTTTTTTTAAATTAGATTTTGGTCTTTATGTGCGTAGGAGGAGGGGAAGATGAGATTCATTAATCTCTTCACTATCATCTTGGGAGAGGGGGGTGCTCCTTATTGGGCCTGTGATGAAATGAGGTTGGGCTTGGTGGGCTCGATCCAACTTGGATGAGCCGGCCGAGCCCTTTGTGTCTCTCCAAGATAGAAATGACCGCCCCTTGCTACTCTTTTTTGCTGCTTTAATTGTGTTGTGTATAGACAGACAGACAGACAGACATTCTACCCTTTTCTATGTCAATTACTTAATCGCAGGTTGGATGTGAGTTTATTCAATAAATATGTGCTTCAAAGTGATTCAAATTACTCAACATCATGCTTTTGCTCTTGTTCTGTCTCTGCTTCTGTTGGTGATGAGCATGGTTCAGTTCTGCAGCTCCAGACACCCTCCCTGGACAACAACTTACTAATAGCACTGTCCCAGGAGTTGGAGCATTCAGGGTTTTCATTGTCGGAGGACGTTATTCATCAATATGCATCAGGCAAGCTGCCCTCTTTGGTTCTGCATAGAAAGGAAGAAAGAATACTTTATAGGAGCAAATGGCAAAAAGCGCAGGAGATTAGAGGCTATGGCAAAAGGATGAAGGTGGTACCTGGACTTGACTATTCCATCCTTGAGAGCATCCGGGAATGATTAGAACATCCAATCGGCAAGAATTCCAAGGTTGATCAAAATGTGCAAGGACTCCGAGTTTCGATGACGAGGACACAGGCAAGGATGACGGAAAGCGTGTCGGCCTCAATCGTGAGACCTTAAGGGGATGGAGTAGGTGGGCGCGTCTCGTGCGCCCTTCATTCTCGACCTTGAAAGGGTGGTCCGTCCGTCCATTCCAGTTCACTTCACCCAGCTAATGTTTGGTTTCAGTTTGTTTTCCCAAACCGCGGTTTGCCTTTGAACCTGAGCTTTGAGCCTTCCTTTGTCAGTAACCCAAGAAATAGCAGAGAGATGAAGGAGAGGAGTTTCAAAACCGACAGGATAACAATCAACATCTGAATAATGAATGAATACATACATCATCAGATTCTTATGCTTTGGGGTGGATCTTTTCTATCCCGTGTTCTTCCAGAAATATCTTTTTTTCCTCAATCATCATAATATTATTCATATTCGTATGGGCCGTGGATGATATTTCTGGTCCTTTCGGCCCCCACCACCACCACACCCTTTCTGATCTTTTTCACTTTTCTCTGTGTACTTTCTGATCTTTTGACACTTTTTCTTTTCTTCTCTATCTACTCTTCTCTGTGTGTGTGTGTGTGTAATTTGTGGGGACTCTTGGCCGAAATATTCTCAATCATCTTACTCGCTTTTTTCTTTAAATTTTTGAGAGAAAAAGAAAACATTCGGGAATGGAGAGTCCTGGAAAGATGCTACATTTTTTTTTTTTGCCCTTTTTCTTCTCAAATGAAGACATAATTATTACCAGTGCTGCTGTGGGAGTTACATCCAAAAGGGGATGATGGCATCACATTTGACATTTTGAGGTCTCTCCTAAGCGACAAAAACTTCACATGGGCCACCATTTTTCTTTTCTTTTTTTTTTTTAATTACATGACATTAGAATGACAATGGGATGATGTTCCCCCCACCCAGCCCAGAATAAAAAAATCACACTTAATTTGACAGGAGGAGAGAGATCAAAACTAAGCATGTCTTAAACATACATACAATGATTCCCCCCCACAAAGCTTTTGCCTTCTTTCCCCTCCCTATAAATTGGTGTGCGCTCCCACCCACAATTAACCATTTACCCTCAAGAGCGAGGCCAAAGTAAACATGGAGCATGAGCAACCGTCTGGTCATTGGACGAACGAGAAGCATTCTCATTACTTGGATGCGATGGAGTCCTCGTTCGTCCGGACCATGTTGGAAGAACGCAATGCCGGGAGGAGCACTCGCCTCGACCGCTACATCCCCGATTCCAGTGATTCCACTAGAGACTCTCCGTCTCGCACCTGGAACAAGCATCACAACTCCTCCTCCTCCTCCTCCTCAGGTGCCGACTTTTACTTTTTAGTATTCTAGTTTCACTTCCCGCCGATAAAAGGAATACGAGGAAACACTCCTTGGAATGCATAGAATATGCTGCAGATATTTGTTTTTTTTTTTTTTTTGTTCCCATGCTGTGCTTTCTTTCACTTTTTTTTTACCGTGGACTATCTTCCATCGGCTAGTCTCAGGGGAAAAAGTGTAAAAGCAGGTGTGATATTTTTGTCCTAGGATCATATCATCTTTGATAGAATGCTTTGTGGTACCAGGAAAGGGTAAGAAGGATGCCAGAGATGACAACAAGAGATGGAGAAGACATCCGACCACCGATGACAACTCTGTCCTCGATCAGGTAAACACACCCTACCCTCATCACATATCTCGCTCGCCGCTATCTTTCCAAACAGTATACATAACCTCGACGTGACCGAGTCGATCCAGCAAACACTCGGCTTGAATCCTAACATGTGAAAACCGATGTTGTCTTAACGGAGCACCCCCGTGGATTCATCCAGAGAAGGGGATTGGTTTTGTGGGGGATATCAGATAGTTTTTGGATATTGTTTTTCTTTTGTGGTTGACAGGTTGTCCCGCAGATGAGCTACAAGGGGGATAAGGGTGGCAAAGACTGATAATCATTGTAAATGTGGAGGATCTCATATGCTAAAAACAAAATATAATGTATTTGGCATAAACAGTTTGTCTTCTAGTTGGGTCCACTTTCCTGGTCTTCTTATCATCCCAGTCGCAGTGCTGTGCAGTGAAGTGAAGCAGCTTAATGATATGATGCTAGTAAGTAATATAGCGTTTTGCCTTTTTCTCATCTTCCTAGAAAATGTTGTGCTTAGGCCTCTCTAGCAAAGCATTGATTGCAGCAGCGGGTAATCCCACCTGCGCTTTTTACTGTGTTTCAAAGGAAGAAGCACGTAACTGTGATTGTATTTCTTCTCATTGATGATTATATATAAAATGTAGATGATAAAAGTAAAAAAAGAACACATACACCCAGTGGCATCAGAGTTACTCTCCTTGTCCTGTATCTGTTATCTCTGCCCCGGATCATCTGTAGCTGCTTTATGGGCCTGATCGATTCCATGCATTGCTTCCTGGTATCTGTGGATTGTCTCTCTCAGCCGTCATCTAATTCAACAAACACTTGAGCACGTTCAGACTAACATCATCCTGCTCGAACTGATGTACTTTTTCGATCATTTACTCAGTCTATTTCAATGTAGTGTCCGAAATCTCCGAACCAAGTTCAATGGAAATGCTAAATTGTTGCTATGACAAGTTGCTATAGCCCGCCGGCAATACATTCGTTAGACGCAGGATTTTCTGTAGGACTAGCTCTTCAAACGACAAAAAGCCTTCTTACTGCTGATCTCCCATGACAAAGCAGAGTTATTATTGTGAAAGGTCTTCGGGGGAGAAGTCGTCTTCGAGTCCAGCCTCGACACTTCGAATGATGTCGTTCGGAGCTTTCATCTTCAGAACACGAGATGTCGTCGCACAAAAGCAAACGTAAATGAATATTGCACATGCCCTTTTCTTAGTTGATTCAGGCATGAATTGTCTCGACATCTTAATTCACGCAGTTCCATATCTGGATCTATTGTACAAAGTGAATGGAAGCAACAGAGACAGATGCCAAAATGACCAAAATATATAAGTAAACTCCAGTGTTCATTGGTTGATGCAATAAAGCCCCCAAAAGACCGAGGACATTGAGTTGATGAAGGCCGGATGCATTTCAAATGTAAGTGTTTTTTGCTAGGCCAAAGACCTGGACCCCAGCGCAGGGCTGAGTTTGTCGTCTATGAACACATCCAATTGAAAATAGAAGGAGACAGGCTTCTTTATTACAGTAAAGCTTGAAGCCAGGGGTCACACACTTCAAATCACCCGGCATTGTTCTCAGGCACTGCTCCGGGGGAAAAGAAAGAAAAGGAAACAGAAGAAAAGTTCAAGAGGGGATAGCATTATTCAACACCAAGGCAAAAGGCAGGCGTTGAAGATCTTTACTTCACGTAATCTTCATCAGATATCTGCATTTTCAACAAACAAAGTTCCTTTAGAACAGGGATGACATTTGAGGTTCACTTCTCCATAAGAATCAACTTAGATAAAAAACTGACCGCAAGTGAGAGGAGGAGGCTGGCACATGGCTGGAGGCGAGAAGCAATCCTCAGGGTGTTACAGAGGCAGTCGTGCTGGATAGATTGGACCGCCGAGCAGCAGTCGTTGCTCGGAGTTATGCCTCTCGCTCCTGGAACCACGAAAGGTGCGCACATGTTAAGGTTGGTCAGCTCTGGCCTCGAACCTGCCCTACGAGCTGCAGCTGAACCATTGACGCAATCAAAACTGAAAGAGCAGCAACACGGACGAAAGCCGATGATTTGGTAGCTACCATGCTTCCCAACACTAGATTGATTCCTTCTTGCTATATAAGTTGTGGGTGGGTATATATAGGCCTACCTCGTGAAGCTTTGGCATGATCCACCTACATTTCTCAGGTCAACAGAACATGGCGTTTGTGCGCAAATTTTTTAGCGAAATTTCTTCTAAAGCAACGTGATCACCCGTTTGTTTTGTACGACAGATTAAGGTTTAGCAGCGGGATCATGCATTCTTCTCAGAATGATGAAACTGTCAAAGCCATGGATTATTTTGATTTGAGCTTCAGATGAAAGGAAAACTTAGTCCTCCGAGTCCACGAAACAAGTCATAGTTAACCAAAAAGTTTGTAGGGAATTAATCTACGCCCTTTTGCAGATTTACATCATGAATCTGGATTCTTTCTGGTAGCAGGAAATTACGGGAGGGGGGGTGTTTGGTTGGAGTTGCAACCTACGACCACATAAAGAATGGCTGGCTATTAATAACAAAAATAAGATCAACTGTAGGGAAGATAAGCCTGACTTAGCACCCAAAGGAAGGTCATGCAGCCGATGATGCTGGAGCCGTCCAGTAGGACTTCACTGCGAACAAGAGCTTCTGCCTGATCAAAGGCCCGTCCTCGTGATCGATGATCTGGCTGTCGTATTCCATTCCGTCCATCAACCTCTTCACCTTCACAAGGACGTCAACGTCATCCCGGATAATCACGCTCCCTTCCGGCCTCAGTATCCTGTCCATCTCCAGCAAGATATCCTCTGCTTCACATCTGCCACGAAGCATCCAGTATCTCAGTTTTTCTTTTCCCATTCTGTTAGTTGATGAAGCATCAGAAATAAACATATAGATAGATACCTGTCCTTGTATAGAGCGAAGATTGAGTCGGCATGAATGAGATCATAAGTTCTCGGATAAGTAGACATGGCTTCACACCTGGACAAATCGATAGCGAAAAAAAAAGATCAGGGTTGTGGGATATAGTTGGATCGAGGATCCACAAAATGAGCAAAACAACAGATAGGGTCCGATTATTTTACCAGCTCTGGTAAGTTCCGATCAATCCTCTTTCATAGATAACGCCGAGCGTGTTGATCTCGGCTTCAACAGGGACCACATTCATCACCCAAAGAGCATCTTCCGCAAGTGCGGCCGCGAAACCGCCCCAGTGAGCGTTCATATCCAAAAGATTACGGTACCTCCCAGCCTGTCCCAACTGGTTATTTACTGTTTTGTAGTATGACACCCTCCTCTTCCATAAATCCCCGTCACTCTGGAATTTCTCGGGGGTAACACCGGGTATTGTCCCCCTGCTGATTCTTGGAGGAACCGCGTATACCCTCTGCGGCCAGTTCTCGAGTTTGCCACCTGCCACTTCTTGCTCGGTTGAAACCGGTGGCAGCGGTGTTAAGCAAGATTCCATGTTCGTGTACCTGCAAATGACCAATACGAGTCGCGTACCCTACTTTTAGCATCTCCACGTAAGAGAACTTGGACCGTTAATTTTCTATACAGGACAGACCATGCGATGTCGGGGTCTTGGTTTGGGCAGAAGGGTGGGTTCTGGACGAGCTTACGGTTGGCCTTACAGTTGATGTGATTTATAGGCTTCTGCCATATGGCAATATCGCCTTTCTCGACTACTTTGTTCCAGCAGAGGCTGCTCGCCACATTCTCTATCGTGTCCTGCTCGGACTTCAAATCTCCCTGCGTCCTGTTCCACCCTTTATAGTACTTCCTCCAACGGATTGGAGGGCCTGAAAGGATCCAGTATCCGCCGGGTCTCAGAACTCTGTCAACCTCGATCAGATTCACGCCCCCTGGAGAGAAGTCCGCAGACAACGCCCTCATGCTCACCCAAACCATCCAGATGGAACGTTGACGGAGGAGTTAAAATAAAATTATTGTCATTATACCGAGATCGCCCCAGGGAATGAGGCAGCGAGAGCAATGCGCCATGTCGAAAGCCCTGGAAGGATAAGGGAGCCTCTTGGAGGCTAGGACTCCGATCAAGGCCGGGACGCCACGCTCGAGAGCGAATTGGACTTGAGCTTCGTGGGAGTCCCTCGGCGCAAACGACACGGTCAGGACGTTCCTAGAGAGTAGGTAAGCTCCCCAGCTCGCGACCTGGGATGAGCAAAAGGAGAGTATCCAGAGGATCACCAAATGTTACATCACACTGAAACCAAAACTTAATTATAATTTTCAGAATCAATCCCTAATTATCCCTTTTCACAAACTTCTTTTCATCACAATTTTTTATTTTTCCTAAATTTGCGAGTAGTTCAAAACACGATAAAGTCAAATGGACACGTCATTAGTATTTAAGATCACACCCCTACTCCCTTCTTAGACGAGGATGTAATTAATATTTTTGTGTACTGCCGGGGTGGTTACAACCTAAGACCAATGCTAAAATTAAGACAGCCAGCCAGACAGACATTGAGGGGATTTCATTACCATAAATTAAGAGAGAAAAGAAAACACAGACAAAACACAAGAGTAGGAAGGATGGGACAAAGCAGCGGCGACCAGTTCCAATCGTGCAAGTTTATATTATTCCGACACACAAAATGCAGACCAGACGACGACGACGACGACATCATATCGTTGGAGATTATATGATTTTGTGGAGGAGGAGGAGGAGGAGGAGGAGGAAAAGGTTATAATGGTCAGAATAAGGGGAGAAATCTTACCCCGCAGCCGGTGTCGATAGCTGTCCTGATAGACCCGTCCCTGAGGTTGATCAACTTCCCTATGTCGTCTATGTACACGTCTGCCCCGTTAGGGAACATGGTTCCCCCGCCCGGGAACTTGAACCGGTCCCCCTGGTAGTGGATCCAGTTCTGGACCGCCTTCTCTACAGTCAGCTCCTTATGAGGCACGTTCGCGTACCATGCAAAGTCCCTGCTCGCCGGCCACCTGAACGGGATCTTGTACCCAAAGGGAGCCGGCACACGGCACTTTAGAAGTTCATCCTTCCCGGGGCAGTGCCTCTCCCTGTATATGAGGCGGTTGCGGTCGAAACGGAGAGAGCGCTGGACATCCTCGCAGGGGGTGTACTCGCTGTACTTGACGTGACAGGGCGGGAACTTCCTGACTGCCTCCTCCTCGTCCAGGGGGCCGTCCTGGCGGTGGTGCACATCGAAGTCTAGAGTCACGGGGGGAGTCTCCGCGGCGAGGTTAGTGGAGTCGCAACGGGAGACGACGTCGGAGGAGGTGGTGGAACCGCGTTGTTGCCAGGAACCGAGGAGGTAGGAGGCGAGGCAGAGGCAGAGGACGAGGAACCAGGTGGAGAGGTGGGAGTTGCGGAAGGAAGAGGGGGAGTTGGGTTTATTGGTGGGGTGGTAGTGGAGGAATTGCCCTGCCATCTTGTGTTTATGATCTGAGGACTGTGTGGTGAGAACCTTTTAAAGGGAGGGGGAAGGTGATGGGATTAAGAGGGAGAGGGAGAGGGAGAGGGAGAGGGAGAGGGAGAGGAGACTGGTTCTCTAAACAAACACTGCCGCCTATCACTAGTAGTAGCACTACTTCAAATATCTTAAGAAGGTTAGATTAAGGTGTTGAGCATTCTTATTATCTAAGTGATCTCATCTTGGGTATGTGCTACATGTAGTAAGTAAAGGTGTTGTTGATCTGGTGGGATTGAAGAAACAGCATCATATTTCACTTACTTTAAATGGGGTTGCCCCTTTGATTTCCTTTCTCACTAATCCTCCCGTGAATTAAATATATATATACCAATAATGGGAATCAAATCAAGTAGATGGAAATCGAATTCATTTATTAATTAATAACATTTTGTTGCTGTTTCTATTATTATTATTATTATTTATGAGAGTGGGGGAATTGGGTTTGAATATGTATGTATTAATCTTTTTACTAGAGTTAGGGTGATCATCTAATCAAATTCTTGCTATGGCAGCGAAGCAACCTCCTTGCCCTTGTCTGGATCCACAGCAACCAATGCCCTGCTCTTGTACTCCAACAAGATCTCCCCATTTTCAAGCACACCCAACACCCTCGCAACCCTCCCTCCGCTCGAATTCTTCCATATCTTCATGATCGTCTGGTTCACGTGCTGCTTCAGACCCTTTGGCATGTACGCCCGGACGTTGTACTCCTTCACCCATGATTCCCTGTCCCCGTACTTCTTCATCCCCCAGATCTCCATCCTCCCGTAGTTGCAGTATACTATCGCGGTCAGGCACCCCCGTTGGACCCCCAGTTGGTAGTTCCCTTTCGCCAGGGACCCACCTTCCGGTTTCGGGACTTCGTGGAATCTCGCCTCTGCCAGGTCGACGGACACGATCTGCCTCTCCGATCGGTGTCTCCTGGGGCCTGTTACCCAGTGTAGCCTCCCGTGAATGAACGTCTCCGGCTGCTTCCTTTCGATCTGGTAGGGCGCTTTCCCCAGGCTCCGCCACGTTGGGCATGGCTCAGTCCCCCCAAGGGCGAGGACTTGGACGTCTGATTGCATTTGCTGGATCCTCCTAGGATGTCGTGAGGAGGATGTTTTCGTGGAATTCGCGTAGTATACAACCTTGATCACCTTGTATTGTCTTGTGGAGTGGCTGTATCCAAACCCGAATATCACTTCCTGGTCCGTGTATTGCCTCGACTGGGGCAGGCTACGGAACTCCCCAGTGAAGGGATTGTACACGCAGAGAGGCTCCCGGAAGAAAGAGTCGGAGAGGCAGAGCAGGCCGTTGCAGGACCCCACGACGTCAAACTCCGGCATGGAGTCCCGGAACGGCAGGGAGAATCTCCTGACCACGGGAGCCCTTTCCTGAGGAGATGGGATTCCGGAGGACGCCATGGTGGCAGATAACTCGACGAACCTGAGCTGGTTCCTGATGGGGTAGTCGCTGTGGAATACTAGGAAGGGCCCGTTCTCTGCCGTGAGCGAGAGGTGGTCATCCACGAGGAGGGGATCCTGGGAGAGGGACCTCCACGACCTGCAGACGAGACGGAACTGGATGAGGGACGTGATGGGCAACCGGTAGAGAACGTCGAGGATGATCTCCCGCGGCAAATCTTCCATCCTCGTCGGTGTGTGATGTGATCTGGAAACGCTGAAATCATTTTTTCTGAAATCTGACATATGTGATTTAATATTTTTTATAACGTTTCTTTACAAAATTTTTTAATTTCTAAGCTTCGTCCTCGTTGTCTCCCTAATATATTCAAGAACAGTCTTTTCAATGGCGGAGGCAGTACCGAGGTAGCCGTCGCGTCGGTCCTGAGCAGCCACTTCAACCCATAACTGCGGACTTTCATTCTGAAAAACATTCAGAACTTCGCGGACAATTCGCTGGGCAGTTCTCGTGTATCCCATATTTTCCAATCTACGGGCAACAACAAGCCAAAGATCCTGGCCTCCAGGCTCACCTTCCTTGTACCAGGGATCAAGCAGATCTTTCAACCTATCTTCGGGTAGATTGTCCCCGTACGCCGCCGCTCTAACACGTGCTTTTCCAAGGTATAAAATCTCAATAGTTTTGAGCTCCATTGGCCTAAAAACAATCGATTAAACACAACAAGAAACACAAGGAAAAATAAACATTGAAAAAAAAACAAAATACGAGAGGCCGTTCGGTGGGTGAGGAGGAAATTTGCAAGGAAAACTCAGATACCTGAGCGGCGGCCGTCGGTGGTTCATTTTTCAGAGACTGCAGAGAGGTTTCAGGGACTCAGAGACGTTTAAGAGACTGTAGCGGAGAGGGAAGAAGACCCGTCGATCGCCGTCGTTGAGGAAAACAGAAACGTTGGAGCTGAATAAAGTTTTGATCGATTAAAGCCATGAAACAAGAAACACGGAAAAATAAACATTGAACAAAAAAAGCAAAATACGACACCAGCCGTTCGGTGGGCGAGGGGGAAATACGCAAGAAAACTCAAGAAACACTTCAGAGACCTTGTAGTGGAGAGGGAAGAAGAAGCTCGTTGCCCCATCGGTCGCTCTCGTTGAGGAAAACGGAAACTTTGGAGCTGAATAAAGTTTTGATCGATTAAAGACATGAAACAAGAAACACGGAAAAATAAACATTGAACAAAAAAAAAAAACAAAATACGACACCGGCCGTTCGGTGGGTGAGGGGGAAATATGCAGTGAAAACTCAAGAAACACTTCAGAGACCTTGTAGTGGAGAGGGAAGAAGAAGCTCGTTGCCCCGTCGGTCACTCTCGTTGAGGAAAACGGAAACTTTGGAGCTGAATAAAGTTTTGATCGATTAAAGACATGAAACAAGAAACACGGAAAAATAAACATTGAACAAAAAAAAAAACAAAATACGACACCGGCCGTTCGGTGGGTGAGGGGGAAATATGCAGTGAAAACTCAAGAAACACTTCAGAGACCTTGTAGTGGAGAGAGAAGAAGAAGCTCGTTGCCCCGTCGGTCGCTCTCGTTGAGGAAAACGGAAACTTTGGAGCTGAATAAAGTTTTGATCGATTAAAGACATGAAACAAGAAACACGGAAAAATAAACATTGAACAAAAAAAAAAAAACAAAATACGACACCGGCCGTTCGGTGGGTGAGGAGGAAATATGCAGTGAAAACTCAAGAAACACTTCAGAGACCTTGTAGTGGAGAGGGAAGAAGAAGCTCGTTGCCCCGTCGGTCGCTCTCGTTGAGGAAAACGGAAACTTTGGAGCTGAATAAAGTTTTGATCGATTAAAGACATGAAACAAGAAACACGGAAAAATAAACATTGAACAAAAAAAAAACAAAATACGACACCGGCCGTTCGGTGGGTGAGGGGGAAATATGCAGTGAAAACTCAAGAAACACTTCAGAGACCTTGTAGTGGAGAGGGAAGAAGAAGCTCGTTGCCCCGTCGATCGCTGTCGTTGAGGAAAACCGAAACGTTGGATCTGAATAAAGTTTTGATCGATTAAAGACATGAAACAAGAAACACGGAAAAATAAACATTGAACAAAAAAAAAAAAAACAAAATACGACACCGGCCGTTCGGTGGGTGAGGAGGAAATATGCAGTGAAAACTCAAGAAACACTTCAGAGACCTTGTAGTGGAGAGGGAAGAAGAAGCTCGTTGCCCCGTCGGTCGCTCTCGTTGAGGAAAACGGAAACTTTGGAGCTGAATAAAGTTTTGATCGATTAAAGACATGAAACAAGAAACACGGAAAAATAAACATTGAACAAAAAAAAAACAAAATACGACACCGGCCGTTCGGTGGGTGAGGGGGAAATATGCAGTGAAAACTCAAGAAACACTTCAGAGACCTTGTAGTGGAGAGGGAAGAAGAAGCTCGTTGCCCCGTCGGTCACTCTCGTTGAGGAAAACGGAAACTTTGGAGCTGAATAAAGTTTTGATCGATTAAAGACATGAAACAAGAAACACGGAAAAATAAACATTGAACAAAAAAAAAAAAACAAAATACGACACCGGCCGTTCGGTGGGCGAGGGGGAAATACGCAAGAAAACTCAAGAAACACTTCAGAGACCTTGTAGTGGAGAGGGAAGAAGAAGCTCGTTGCCCCGTCGGTCGCTCTCGTTGAGGAAAACGGAAACTTTGGAGCTGAATAAAGTTTTGATCGATTAAAGACATGAAACAAGAAATACGGAAAAATAAACATTAAACAAAAAAAAAACAAGATACGACACCGGCCGAGGGGGAAATATGCAGGGAAAGAAACCAGATACCTGAGCTTCTTTGACTTCAGAGAGCTGAATAAAATTTTTGATTTTTCGATTTTGAATTTCTAGCTTCTCCCTCCCGTGAAATGGGTATAAAATGACCCCTTGCGGAGATCTCGACCGTAGCCCATGGGCTTTTTGATCAATTTTTCACGGCTCTCTTTTCCTTCGTTCGTTTTCATTTTCCCTCAATTCGTTCTATTCAGGTGGAGCTCAGTGTGGATTTTCGTATTAATTTGTGTTTCTCCATTTTTTATCATCGTCGTGTATGAAAGTATGGATTGCATCGGCAAACTGCAATGCACTGCAATTTGGGATCCTGAGTCGGGGATTTTTCTGTTGTGTTTTTTTTTAGCAGAGGTTGATTAATCAAATGGGGGGCAAGAATATCGAAGATACGCCGCCAGACGCGGCGAAACACCATGAGGAGGGGATTTCCAAGGTGGCTGACCATGAGCTGGAAGGTGGAAAGTATGGCCCCGTGGATGAAGCAGATCACAGTCCGGGGAATCCTCGCGAGTTTAGTGATTGGAATCATTTACAGCGTGATAGTAATGAAGCTGAATCTCACCACAGGCCTCGTCCCGAACCTCAACGTGTCAGTCGCCCTTTTGGCTTTCGTGTTCCTGCAGTCCTGGATTAAGCTGCTGGAGAAGGCGGGAATCGTGTCGATGCCGTTTACCCGACAGGAGAACACTGTGATACAGACTTGTGCGGTGGCATGCTATAGCATTGCAGTTGGAGGTAGGGAATTGCCTTTCATCGGTCTCACTGGCTGAAGATATATAGTTGTCTGACTATGCCGATTCGCTATCAAACAGGTGGATTTGGGTCTTATTTGCTCGCTCTGAACAGGAAGACGTATTTGCTAGCTGGTTTTGACACTCCTGGCAATAGCCCTGAAAGCATCAAGGAACCTGGAATTGGTTGGATGACTGGTTTTCTATTCGTTAGCAGTTTTGTTGGTTTGCTTGCCCTGGTTCCTTTGAGAAAGGTGAGAGATCTACCCAAAAGGCGCTCGACTAGTCCTTATATAGGTGGCCCTGTATTGTGTCTACTAAGACGATGCATGAGACATAATTGATCGGTTTACGACTGCTGATTGTGGTTTCTGGATTTGACAGATAATGATAATAGACTACAAGCTATCCTATCCTAGCGGAACCGCCACGGCTGTTCTTATCAATGGATTCCATACGCCAAAAGGAGACAAGATGGCCAAGTATGTATACATGTTTTCCCACCAATCTTTACTGTTTTATCTCCTCAATTGGGTCATACTTGTTAAATCCAATAATCTGCAGGAAGCAGGTGCATGGTTTCCTGAAAAGTTTCTCCTTCAGCTTCCTGTGGGCATTCTTCCAGTGGTTCTATTCAGGTGGAGCTCAGTGTGGATTTTCGCAGTTCCCGACGTTCGGCTTGGAAGCTTGGAGAAATTCGTGCGGCCTCATGTTTCCCTAATATGCTTCTCTGTTTACAATGGTTCCTTCACTTAATCTCTCGGTCGAATAATTTTTTTTTTCTTTTGTCAGGTTCTACTTTGACTTCAGTATGACATACATAGGAGCAGGAATGATCTGTTCTCACCTCGTAAACTTGTCTCTGCTCCTCGGTGCGGTCCTCTCATGGGGACTGATGTGGCCGCTTATTGGAAAACGTAAAGGAGATTGGTTCCCTGCATCATTACCTCAAAGCAGTATGAAGAGTCTCAATGGTTACAAGGCAAGGCTTTTAGGTTTCATGATCATATGTGAATAGTCTAAGGCGTTGGCCCATATTAATGCAAATCATTGGCAGGTATTTATTTCTATTTCACTCATACTCGGAGACGGCTTATACCACTTCCTCAAAATACTTATCTTCACCGCTTGGAACATCTATTCCAGATTGAAACACAGAAACAACAAATCAGGTGGGTGAGGATGAATTCTGTGTCGTATTTTTCATTTTCATGTCCAGAATATCATTTTTCTTATGCATTCGTCGACTTAGTTCTCTACTGATTTAGAGATTCTTCAGCTGGCTTTGTCTCTATCGATGCAAATCTAACCAGGGTCTTCTCTTTGCATTACAGTTCCTGTAGATACAGACCAAACTCCCTGTGAACTTAAACGAAATGAAGTTTTTATGCGAGAGGGCATCCCCTTGACACTCAGAACAAGTACCTGCAGACACCGAACACATCGTTTAGAAAATCCTAGCTCATTGAGTGATTGCAAATAAAAGCTCTTTGCGAGCTGACGTCCAGCAGTTAAGACCCCGGGAAAAACCACAGCCGAACAAATGCATCAACAATAAGAAAGCACCAGAAGCTCTCCAAAAACCCAGAAGGCACTGGTGATGAGTATCATTCATCAAAAAATGAAACATAAGTCATCATTTTCCTCAAGGAATGAATTCCACCAAACTCACATATTGCTGTCTGTTTGTAAATCCTGCTAGGAAACTCCATCTTCTCCACTCTCTTTGATAGTGCTCTGACATTTTTGAGCTACCTGGACCAGCTGATTGACCTGCATAAAATATAACATGAGACTGGTGCACTAACCCAGATGATATGTTAGACTTAGCTACTAATGACAATTTACCCAATAAAATCCCGTAATTTAGAGGCAAAGTCAGGTAGACAAATCACTGATTTGTCTGTGAACTAGCTAGAGCCTGTGACGTTCCATCCCCCTGGAAATAAATGCCAGAACTAGCTATTAGTTCTAATCGTACATGTAAAGCCAAGCTTCCTCATCGTCAAAAATCTTCCACAGTGAGAAGTTTTTCTGCCGATAATGGGCAGTGGACAAGAGCAATCAGATAGGAAAAGCAACGATTACGAGGACAATTGATCAGGAAAAAAGAGACACCTTTCTTCGCCTAATAATGCTAACCCCAATCCTAAAACAGTGGCATTAAAACCAACGAAGCCAAACAAGCAGCAGCAGAAGTGAATTCAAGTGACGATCGAGAGGATATATATATAGCCGTTGTAAAAAAGAAAACATGGTTTGGGTTGAGTTATGGCCCATGTGACGGTTGGGTCTGGCCCACAAACAAATGGGCTCTTTTTTATAAGTGCCACGTCGTCGTCTCTCAACTTTTGGGACGGATACGCCCCGTGTTGTTTTTTCTTCTTATTGATATCATCGCCCCCATAATAGTGTAGGAGGTGGCGCTCTCTCTTTATATATTTATGACGTCATCAATGTAAAATAATTAAAAAAAAAAGAGAGAGAGAGGGAGGCCATCCGTCTGAACTGGCTCCACTTTTTCCCACGTATTTCTTCCAATGGGCGGGGGGGCCACTTCACTTGTTCCGCCTAGCTGGCCTTTTTGGTTAATTGGACCCTGCTGGCTGGCTGTTTCCAACTGCTGTCTGTCGGTGGGATATGTGATCTGGGGGCCGTCCTTCTGCCTAAGTTTCCTACTTTTCTTTTGTCCACTTTTTCCTCTTCCCCCCCCCCCCCCTGCTTCTCTCTCTCTCCGCGTCTCGGAGATATGATGACTGTTAAGTCTAGGACAGCGGGAACGTCCACCCCCATGAACAGCGGCTCTGGCGAGGAGTGGGAGGTGAGGCCCGGCGGGATGCTTGTTCAGAAGAGGAACCCCGCCGCTTCTGAATGCAGTGCCGGGATGCCACCTCCGGCACCGACTATTAGAGTTAGGGTTAAGCACGGGTCTAGCTACCATGAGATCAGTATTAGTTGTCAGGCCACGTTTGGTGCGTCGAATTTCCCCCGACCTCCTTCCTGTCTGTTTGCTTTTCGGATCTCTTCTCTTAGTTGTGTCCTGTCGTCGTCCTATTTGCAGGGGAGTTGAAGAAACTGTTGACCCTGCCGACGGGGCTGCATCATCAGGACCAGAAACTCTTCTTCAAGGACAAGGAGAGAGGTTCCAGTTCTTTCCTCGACATGGTTGGGGTCAAAGACAAGTCCAAGCTCGTCCTCGTTGAGGATCCCATCAGCCAGGAGAAGCGTTTCCTCGAGATGCACAAGAGTGCCAAGATGGAGAAATCCTCCAAGTCCATCTCCGATATCAGCTTGGAGATCGATAGACTCGCCGGTCAGGTTCGGTCTGATATTACTGTCATTGCCAGGAGGAGATAACTCCTTTTTGTACTTCTTTCTTTTTTTTAAAAAAAAAAACAACAAATATTGACGAATTACGTCATGATCCGGATCGGTGTAGGTTTCAGCCATGGAATCGGTGATTAGTAAGGGTGGAAAAGTTGCTGAAACACAGATCTTGACCTTGATTGAATTGTTGATGAATAATCTCCTCAAGTTGGATGGCATAGTCGCCGATGGAGATGTTAAATTACAGAGGAAGATGCAGGTGAGTAAACTGTTATTCAACCACCCTCTGGAGTTACGAACAGATTTTGATATCTGTAGCCTTTTGCTTCGAATTCGAATGCAGGTGAAGAGAGTGCAAAAGTATGTTGAGACTCTGGATATGTTGAAGGTGAAAAGTTCAATGCATAACAACGGTGATAGTCAGGTTCGGAGGGACGACAACAGACAAGTACACTCGAATGGTGTCCTAAAACCCAATCCAAATGAAAGTCAACGACAGAGGCATCCGGATGTGTATTCTTATGAGCGAGCCCATCGAGAGCAGCCCAAACCACCAGGAGCTTCGCAGCCGCCAGCGAGGCACGCCGCATCTGGGACAGTTGTCACCACAGATTGGGAGACATTCGATGCCGTCCAACCATCGAATGCAGCTAAACCTACATCCTCGTCAGCAGCCAAACCGAAATCCGACTGGGAATTGTTTGAGTAAGGCTGGCAGAGATAAGTAGGAGGCGGGACTTGTGCGTTTGATTTCGAGAGTGGTGGATGACTTTCGTTTGTGGCATTCGGTAATCCCCTATTCTTTACTTACTGTAGTTAGATTTTTTATATGGACTCCTGTATTCGAGATAATCTGATGTTTCACCACTGCTGTGTCGATGAATAAATGGGGTCCGAATCCAAATACATATAATTAGTATTTGGGGTGGCGGTGGTGTGAAATATGAGTGAAGAAGACGTTGTCCGGGGGGAGGGACTGCTCTCAATAATGCAATTGAAATGCAACCACTCTGGTTCTGATTGAAAGATGAGAGGAGGTACAGACCTGCTGCTATTTTTGATTTATTATTATCTTAAAAGGAGGAAAAAAATGAGTATCATTTGTCGCCACTCTTTTTGATTCGGAGGTGGATTTCAGAAGGAGCGAGAGTTTTTAATCATCCCTCACTTCCTGCCATGTAAAGAAAACCGAGCAATAATAACAAGAAAATCATATATAAAATCTGTGAATTAGATTCTCTTCTTTTTTCTTTTGTTTCTGTTCTCCTACTCTGTTCTTCTTCAAGATCAAGAAGAACGTTACGACTTGATACAGATACTTCCCAAAAATCGAAATTATTGGTCAATGGAGGAACAAGATCACCACTTTTGTTCAATAAGATACCAAAGTGGATGATTGACTCATTCCATACTAGAAATAATCGCGGGAAATCTTTTGATAACACGGATTCCTATTTCTCAATGATATCCCACGATCAAGACAATTGGCTGAATTCCGTGAAACCAGTTCATAGAAGTTCATTGATATCTTCTTTTTCTAAAGCAAATCGACTTCGATTCTTGAATAATCCACATCACTAAGACGATCCATGAGCATGTTATTATTTTTAAATTTTATAATATTAGGATTATTTTAGGAATATCACGTTAAATTTCTTTTTTAGTATAAATAAGGCCTTAAGTTAAAAAAAACAGTTATTATTTTTATTATATTATCTTATTTTTAGAATTTCTTGAGAAAAATCCTAGAATTCTCTATCGTTTCATTCATCATATTCGTTTTCTCCTAATTTTTCTGTGATTTCTCCTATTTCCGCTACACTGCTCCATCAATTGATATCAGAGCATGAGTTCTACCTTAGGGTTCGAGTTTAGAATTTTAAGGTGGCTAATCGTGGTAAAGGTCGTGAGAGGGGATTCAACATCAACATACGAAACTTGCTGATATGCGAAGTATGCTTGAAGATCTATCGGAAGCAGTCCAAGAGTTGTTGCTGCTGCGACAGGAACGCGTGGGAGTCCGAATGGAGATTCCGGAAGGCAACCACAACCCCTTAAACATACCAGAAGGTGGTACTAAGGATGAATTTGATGCAATCGAAATCAATCTTTTCTGTGAAGCCGGACTTGTAAATAATACATGAGGAGATGGATTGAAAAGGGATATGCCCAAGATCTCAACGGTGGTGGGATCCAAATTGGAGTTGCAGACCTTGGCGAGAAGATGCTCGCTGATGAATAACGAGTCTGGAAGGCAGATGAAGAGTTTGGTGAAGAAATAATGCCTATTTATGATGAATATCATGTTGAGGAAGAGGATATCGATGTATATTCGATCGAAGGAGAGTCGGTCATCGTTGAAGGGGTCATGTCGAATGCTCAAGTGGATATTGAAGATTGGCATAGGCATAAGATGATCAATACTCGTGAAAATGAAGGTTCACATATTGTTATTTTCACAGATGCAGTTGAGACTTATCTAACCCTTATGAACAGAGTAAGATGCACACATTCCATTTTATGAGGAAAGACATCAAAGAGTTGGTTAGAATTGGAAGAAAAATTAGAGGATCTCTTGGCGACGACGAATTCGTGGACGAGAGTAAAGGAAGATATGAAAACTACACAAGAATTGCTAAGCCACCAAATTGGGGATTATTTATTTTCCAACTTGGAGAGATCGATGTAGGAGTCGCGTGTTGTAAGGACATACGGGCATGTGACAGTCGTGCCCAGACCTTTCCTGAAAGCGAAGTTAAGAAGATGAAAGGCCCGAGTAGAGAGTATAAGACATTTTGCAGGCAATGTTACGAGTTTGTAAAATCAATACAATATTGTGGTGTATGCAAGAGAATTTGGCACCATTCAGATGGTGGAGGCTGGGTGTGTTGTGATGGTTGTGATGTTTGGGTGCATGTCGAATGTGCAGGCTTATCCGATCGACTTCTAGAGGATTTGGAGAATATTGACTTTTATTGTCCTGATTGCCATAATGATGTTATCGTCTCTATGGATGTGAATATATTAGAGAATAAAAGAAGTGACTGTGAGGAACATCTTCGGGAGATTTGTGAGGAGAATAATCAATCGAAAGTAACAGATGAAGAAATGCCGGATAAGATGTCTGCAGAAGAAGAGATCAAGCGAGTGAAGGAAGATGTCAGATTGACTAAAGACTCGTTAATAGCCAACATGGAATATGAGAAGAAATTGCCCATCGAGAAGCTAGATAACGACACAAGTGAGCCGCTTCGAAAGCATGAATTCTGGAAAAGGGAGCTTGAAACCAAAATGCAAAATAAAATTGAGAGAGAAAACAGTTTGCTTGAAAAGATTAAAGCATTTGATAAGGAAGAAGGGTGAGAACTGAGTAACATTGATTTCATAAGAGATGTTGCTAGAAAAGATATGGAAGAGCTAAAACAGGAAAGCCTGGTCACGTTCGCTCTCTCTTATGGAGGCTGGTCTTGCCCCGCTACTAGAGTATACATTGCGTCCAAGGTTGAGGACAAGCTAAAATCCTCGAAGAGGGTTATCCTTCGGGCAGCATTAGGGATATCAAAGGTGAACCAACTGATGAGACTGAAGATGCTCAATTGGTACCTCCTGGACTTCGTCGAGGACATGGGATCGCTTCTTCACTGCGTATGTCTGCGGTTGTCAGATGAGATACAACTCAATCAAGTATTTAATGTCTTAGATTTATATGAGTTTGTGGGAGCTTATGAAGGTTATGCTGTCAAAGATCGGTTCAAAGAGCTTCCAAAGGTCACAAATGATGTTATTGAAGATGTTCTAGATATGAATGAGGCTAAGTCAAGGAGAAGAAATCAATACAGGAAATTCTTGGTGAAATGATTAGAAAAGCCAGCAACGGGAAGTACCTGGATAGTGGAAGAAGAATTGAAGAAGATTGACATTGAAATTTATGTTGAAGTCGTCGAAGTTTTCGTACCAAAGTTGCGAACTTTTCCAACCTGAGAAGATTGATGCAGGAACATATTATTATTTTTAAATTTTATAATATTAGAATTATTTTAGAAATATCACGTAATATAAATAAGGTCTTAATTTTTTTAAAGAGGACAATTATTATTTTTATTCTATTATCTAATTTTTAAAAGTTACGAAAATTTTTCGTACGAACCCGAGAATTCTTCCGTCAAAATCCCCACTGAACAAATGATTTGCTCCTAATGTACAAGCGGAGAGAAGTGAGTTGGTAATGATTGTCTTTTTCTCCTAAAGATAGGGAGGAACTCAAGTTGGAAGCGGCTAACGGTACGTGCACGTATCCGATACGTGCTTTACTAAATTCGACCAAAAAATTAGTAATCATTACTAAAAATCGACTTTTTTTAGTAAAAAGATTAGTAAATTACTAAAACAAATTAGTAATCGGTTACTAATTTTTCACTGTTTGACAATTCGTAAAGTTACTAAAAAATATTACTAAACTTTTAGTATTTTTTTACTAAAACAATCGGTCTTTTTTAGTAACCCATTACTAAAATTACGGTGACTTGAATTTTATTTTTAGTAATGTTACTGAAATTTCACTGTTCAACTTTAGTAATCGGTTACTAAAAAAACCATTTTATTTAGTAAACGGTTACTAAAAAGTTAGTAATTTTTTTTAGTAACTTTCCAAATCGTCAAACAGTGAAAAATTAGTAACGGTTACTAATTTTTTTTTAGTAAAACTTCTAATATTAGTAATTTTCCAGGTTGGCCGTCCGGTGATTTTAGTAATGATTTACTAATTTTGTAACCGGAATTTGTAAATTACTGTTTGACATAGTAAAGTCGTTAGTAAATTACTAAATTTTTAAATTTTTTTCGTAATCGTTTACTAGTTTTTGAACAAAATTTAGTAAACAATTACTAAAATTTTAGTAATTTTACTAAACAGATTACTAAATGCCGAACCTAAAACCGAACCAACTCCCGGTGTAAAATTACAATTTTACCCCTGCGGTAAAATTACTAAACCCATTCCCAATTTCCATTTGTAATTTTACCCCCTTTTGCCTTTGTCCTCGTCCTCCTCCTTCCGACTCAATCCGATCGCTGCCTTCCTCCGTCGACCCCCCCAGTGCTCCCTGAGCAACGTGCTCTGCGTAATTGCAAATCGCCTTTCGGTACGCTCCTCTTCTCCATCCTCGTCTTCATTTTCCTTTCACCGTCCCCGACCCAATAAACCCTAATCCGCGTTTCCCCCATCTTTTTTTGCTTCTTGCCTTTTCCTTTCGCCGTCCTTTACGGGAAACCCTATCCCGTGTTACCCCCTTGTCGTTCGTCGTGTTCATTTGGCTTTCCCCGTCCGGTATGCCTCCTTTGGTTCATCCCTCCCTTGTGTTTCGTGTGTTTCAATTTTTTTCGCCGTCCGGGATCCGTAAACTGTGATACGTATTTTCCCTCTTGTGGTAAGTCGTTTTTGCTGTAGGGGGTCAATTGGGTCGGTGGTCAATGGGTCCATGTTGGTACTGATTTCGGACAATGGTTATATCGCAACGTGTAGTTTGACTTTGGTTATATCTGTCCTGATAGTTTGGTTTTGGGTTTACGGGAAATAGTTCTGTTTCTTATGCAGATATGGATCGAGTAGAGGTTGAAGGAGGAGAGATCGGTGGAGTAGAGATTACAGCTGGCGAAACCAACGTTTCTGGTGGCCATGTTAATACGCCTGGAGTAGAGATTGCAGCTGGCGAAACCAACGTTTCTAGCGGCCATGTTAATACGCCTGATACGTCAAAAAAGAAAAAGGCGAAGGCTGGTGTTGCCCAGGTAAGGTGTACAATGAACGCACTTACTAAATTTGGACATGGTAATTTACATTTATGGATCGAGCTTTTGTTCGTTATATTGTTACAGGATTACCTGTATACCCGCTGTAGTCCGAAGAAATTAATTTCCGTCCTGAAGACCTTCAACGAAGCTAAGAGATCTGCTCTAGCTGAACTTGGATTTGATGGCCTGCTTCATCTGTCGAGTAAGCACGTAAATCACACTGTCGTGAAGCTGTGCTTAAGGGCGTTCAATCCGGTTAAGAGGGTGATGACCATCGGTGGAATCGAACAACCATTGTTGTCTTGTGATGTGGAAGCCATACTCGGGATACCAACTTCCAAAGTTGGTGTCCCATTTAGCGGGCATATGGAGACAGTACGGGATGATCTGAAGGAGCACATAAAGAAGGGGAAAATATCGCTAAAGTCAGTTGAGAGTAAGCTCCTTTCCAGAGATGTTCCGGATGACCTATGGAGAGTTGAGGCATGTATTTTCATCATAGGAAGCTACTTGTGTCCGACTACCGCCTTTGATATCGACAAAAGTTATCTTCTTGCCACGCGGGATGTTGCGGCAATAAGGAAATTTGATTGGGCTACGCATGTTCTTGACTGTTTGTGTACGCATGTAAAGACATATCAGAAACATGAATCGAAGTATATAGGCGGCTGTGTGCATCTACTGCCGGTAAGGTGTTTCACTTTCGTCTTAGTTAAAAATATTGAGCGATCATACAGTTTTTTACTTTGTCTTGGTTCTTAACTTTCGTCTTGGTTCTTACATTATGCCTGCTTTGTTCGTTGTGAATGTTGTAGTTGTTCTATGCTTGTAAAAGTTCGAAGGCTGGGAACGATTTGTCAAGGAGCAATCGGAACTTACCGCTGTGTCGCGAGTGGCCCGACGATCGGCTTAGAACGTTTTTCACGGCCACATTAGTGGATGTTGCGGATATTGTAAGTGTGATCCATTATGTGATTCACATGGAATGTATTGGAATGTAGGTACACTATTTATTGATCTGCTTTACTTCCACGAACAGGAATGTGAAGAATCGGACAGTACTCCAGAGGGAAACGTAGAGTGTTCAAACGAGCCAACGCAGATGCAAGTGGTTATGCGCCGGTTGAAGGTAAGTGATCATCGCAAATCACTATAATGGGCATATCACATAGGTTACATTAATTAGTCTGCTGATAGGCATGCTATGCTGCAGACCATGGAGTTTTCGGTAAGAAAACTCCAAGCCAGCAATGAACACATACTACAGAAGTTGTCCTTGATTCTGGACGAAGTTCGAAGAGTTAAAGGTGGTGAAGGCCTACCGAATCTGGTACCCGACTCTGGAGAAAACCAGGCAAAGGAAGGTAATGTTGCTCGTGGTGAGGATGTAGTGAAAGAATCTGTTGATCCGTTAAAAGATGCAGGCCAGGGGCAGCACGGTGCTCGTGATCCAATGGACAAACCAGTTCCGCAAGACGGCGGCGTGAGTGAACCTGTATGTGAGGTGGGTTCCACCATGGTTTCTGAAAGAAGTTTAGTCCCGTACCACGCTACTGCAGCAGGTCAGCCACTTCCTGAGGGTTCAGATGACTATTCCGATCCGCGGGAGGTACAACTGGCTAGAGCCCTTAACAAAATGGATATGTTCCTGGGCACGACAGTTGTGGAGAGTGAATCTGAGTTTGAAATTACAAAGTCCGAGGAAGGCATCAAGTATTTATTCATGCGGGATAAAGGGAAGGCGAAGATTGCAGAAGCCAGTCCAGTTGAAGAGAAACTGGAAACGGAGGTTGCAGAAAAAGGAAAACAAGGGACTGAAGTTGTACCTGCCGATGCAACTGAAGAGGATGTACTTGTGAAAGGGTCTGGGTTGGATATGTATTCCGACCCAGTTGCCATTCAAGAGGATGCTGTCATCACACGCATAAGAAATACAAAGAAGGCCGATGAAGCAGAGGTCCATGTGAAGGTGATGCACCAAAATTCCAATTTAGTTTTACTACTGTAGATGGGTTATTAATTGTTTTATTATTAAATGCAACAGGAAAGCGGCTCGTCTACAACAAATGTTTTCAGAAGGCATACTCGTCGTACTACCGAGAGAAAGCCTTCCACATTCATTAGCAGCCCCTTCGTACCACCGCTTCCAGTACCCCGAACAAGAAAACGTGCTCGTGAACTTATACCTGAGGTATAAGATAAAGCAGTTGTTGAAGAGTTCTCCGTAGTTGTTGTTGATGTAAGCTACTTTGTTTATCCGTATATAGGGACTTCAAAATATCATTCCAAAGGATTTCCCGTTAAGTGTGCTGAAATCGTTTACTGCGGCTCAGTTGAATATCTTAAAGTATGCTTGGAATGAGGACCTGGATAATAGGTTAGTGTCACATTCTCGTGGCTTTGTTGTCATGGAATGTTATATTCTCGATTGACGCGAGTATCGTATGTAACTTTGTTTACTTCTTGTTTCTGCAGTGAATGTCTTTGTGTCACCGAATCTGTCCATGTTAATAGGCATGCTATGCTGTCTGTCAGACCTGATAGATGGATTACCAATGATGTAAGAAGTTCTTGTCACTCAAACTACGGATATACCGACTAGATCTCATTCTGTCTATGTGATACCATAATGCAGATCATAGACTTTCATACCGTCATGTTACAGAACACTGAGGGTTCAGATAAGAAGGGGACGTGGTACCTCACAACTTGGATAGGGGTTAGTGTCACCTGCAGCAATTTTAAAAAAGTGAATGTGGTTTTACATTTTTAGTAATGAAGGTTAAAACTTCTCAGAATCTTGCCGCAAACCAGTACAGCGAAGCCAAAATGCCCATCATCTCAAAATCTGATGCCGCAGCCCTATATGGTCACTATAAGTCCCACATCGGGAAGAATCATGAAGTGCAGCAGGTAAGTGATATACTCTGTAGCATAGTTTCCATTTTACTAAATATCACTTCAATTTTTAGTAATGTCTTGCATTAACACTGCAGATTTTAATTCCAATATGCGTCGCAGCCTCGCACTGGGTATTACAAATAATATCATTTCGGAAGGCCGAGGTGATCATAATGGACACATTGCACGACTCACTAAGCAACTTCAAAGGCCGGGCAGATCTTCATCGCCGTGTTGTAAAGCTGGTGAGTGTGATCATGAACCAGAATAAGGTCAAATCCAAGGCGAAAGGTTACGAAATACCAGACATTTGTTCATGGAGCATTACATACCCAGCAAATGTCCCACACCAAATGGACGAAGGAAATTTGTACGTATAAAATCCAATAATGGTCCCTTCCGTAATTATACAAAACTTACCATGCTATGCTATGTATTGGTGGTATGCAGGAACGACTGTGGAATCTATGTCATGAAGTTTATGGCTTTGCCTGAACCACCAGAAGGGGTTGAGAAAGTGGTAATCTAAAATTTCAGCCTACTACAAACCATATAGTAATGAAGTCATGGTTTATACTCTGTTATATAGTTTCGCCGGGCATGGTTTATACTCTGTTTGCCATATAGACCCTCGGGTAGTTACACTGGCGAAATCTGAGTGAATCTCGTATTTTCAGATTGTAGGTGCTGTTGACAGGTTGAAGCTGGTGATAAGTCTTATCAAATGGTCTGGGAATCACATTAGGAAAATTATATTGCAGAAGGTGAAGGAAGACGGCAAGGCCAAGAGGAAGCGAATAGATGAAAGTGATTCAACAGTTTCTGTCCCCCACGTTCGCGCATGATCACCAACTTTTTAATACGTGAAGAGATCAATTATTTTTGAACTTGCTGACATATGAAGCATGTATAGAGGTCCTTTTTTGATAACAGATGATGCTTGTACTGTTAAGGGACCTGACCGTGACGGCATTGTGAAAAGATCTCTCTGTTGCTGATGTAAGACAGTTAACAATTATATAGAACTCTGTTGCTTATGTAAGACAGTTAACATGGGTAAGAACTTATATCTTAATCTTACATATTTAGCATCCCATAAACAGAGTTCTCTTCGGTCATTACAGGTCCATGGGTGTCCGAAGTACTTTCGTTGCCACCTGTGCCAACGTTTCTGCAGTCGTTGTCAACGTTTCTACGTACACCATCTTCTCTCTTCAACTCCTCTATTCCGCAAGTGCGCTCAAGCTCCGCTGTCAATTTTGTAACTGTCTTCTGCAATTTACGAAATGTTCCATCTGTTTTCCCGGCCAAAAAACACATACGTCTGCAATCTGCCATGAGAATACCCTGCCGCAGATCAGCCACATCAACAGAATATTCCAGCCTTGAAAATCCTTGAGAGTAAATCACTTTGGCCTTCCTAGTCCACCTTTCCATTATCAGATGCTTCGGTATGTTGACTAAGCCTTCTACTTTCGCTATGTGGAATATATGACAACACGGAAATCCAAAGGTCTCGAAATGTAAGCAGCTGCATGTAAGTTCAACTTCATTCTTCGAAGACGATACTTGCACGCACCTATGCTCACCCTCGTAACATGACAGTATGTACACGGTCGCGATATTCCCGTCGAGTACATTTTCGACGTAAAATCTCGATTCCTTTTGCATCTCAATCTGAACCTTACGAAACGATGTCATGGTGTACTGGCGACGTGCATCCTCCTCAAGTCGACGCAACATCGTAATTGGCCTTAACGCCTTTTGCGATGAGTTGAAGTCCTGCTGATATTCGCGGTGACGCAGATCAACTACCGCACGCTCAAAGTGATGCACAAAATCATGTAATTTGTGTTTCGCATTCACATATCCCTTCATAAACCGATGCATTCGTTCGCAGCGTTGAGTGCTTCTAAGTTCAGCCCAAAAATGACCATGCAAGTACGTTTGCCACCACATATGTCTGCATGCATAAATCTGTCGCAACCATCTAGTGCTTACCGATCCTGAATGTGATACCATAGTCGACCAGGACTCTTCAACTTCTTCAGATGGTCTACTGCTGTACATGAAGGACGATATATGGCCTCGCAATATCGGATCTTGTACGCGACGCGCAATGTTCCGGCTAAAGTGCCATAAACATAATCTGTGTCTTGCGGAGGGCCAAACTTCTCTAACAGATGCAATCATCGCACGGTCGGCGTCCGTGACAACGCTAATCGGATGTTTCCCTCCCATTACCTGCGTATGAGTACGGAATAGCCAAGTGTAGTCATGAATTGTTTCAGAAGTCATCAAGGCAGCACCAAATACAGTAGTTTGATGATGATGATTAACTCCCACGATGATGATCATTTGCATCCCATATTTGTTCGTCTTGAACGTAGAGTCTAGAGCTATAACATCGCCGAAAGCCTGGTAATCAGCAATGGATGTACTATCGGCCCAATATATGCGACTGACTTGGTCATTTTCAACAAAAGTTTCATAGGTCATACCACTCTCAGTACTCTTCCTGGAAAGGAGGTAAGCAATGACGGAATCACAAGTACGGAAATCCCGGGCTGACTCTTCCTTCAACTTTCTGTTATTGAGGTCTTTCATCAGGAAACCAACATGTTCGTGTCCCCCGGATACGTGTACAAGTAGTCGCATTATATCACACTGCCTGAATCCAACATCGAGCATTCGGTGAACAAATGTCATATCTTGCTGGGAAATCTTGCGCCTTTCCCGCATGAAATATGACAAACCATTGCGGACCATTTCATGATTGTGTTCTAACTTAATCGCAACCAAATTCCATTGTCCGTTCATCTCTACTCTAGCTTTGAAGAAACAACTGCAACCTGTCTTCACAGACGGCCTAACCCGACTACGTTCCGTCAACACATGGGGATCAGAACATTCACCTTCCCTTGAGCAAACCCACTTTCTCATAACACATTCATTGTTTCGAAGCTTCTGACGATCTCTTCTCCTAATTGAAAAGCCATGTACCGTCGCATAGATTTTAATGAACTCTTCAACTTCTTCAGAAGTACAGAAAGACATACTGAACAACTGGTCCTCATTCATGTCCGTTACTATATTGAAGAGTTCATTCGTATCCTGCTCACCTACAATCACGGATATCAGGTCACGCTGGACAGATTTTCTTGCATAATTGGAAGCAAACAGATTGGAAAAGTGACGACACGATTACTCACCAAATCGTGGCTGCTGCTGATTGAAGACACTATCCATTTCTTCTAAGAACATAAGACAAAGATGGTACCCGTAATGCTGATCTCGTAATGGGCCACTTCTGCTTCCACGGAATGTAATGGGCAAACGATGCTTGATAAAAATATACCTGGTTTACGATGCTTTCTGGTTTCTCAGGCAAACACTCCGGCGAATCTGTTGTTCGGGGAGGATGGGTTATCGGACGTTCAGTCTAAACGAATGAATGATTACGAGAACGCACCTCATGTCAGCATTGTCGATGGCACCGTGACGCCGAGTTCACGCAAGGCATATTGAAGCGGGTGGAGTAAACGGGGATCGCAACTCACGTCATTTTCTGAACAATGAAGGGGGTTGGAGTCGCCGATCGGAGGGGAGATTCGGATGGGATGAACGGAGGAAAGCGGCTCCTCAAGAACGATTTGATCGGGACCACGAGAGGATGGAGTTGGAAGGAGGACGACGAGGACGAAGGCAAAAAGGGGGTAAAATTACAAATGGAAATTGGGAACACGTCATTTTCTGAACAATGAAGGGGGTTGGAGTGGCTGATCGGAGGGGAGGTTCGGATGGGATGAACGGAGGAAAGCGGCTCATCAAGAACGCTTTGATTGGGGACCGACCATCGGATTGAGCTGGAAGGAGGACGACGAGGACGAAGGCAAAAGGGGGTAAAATTACAAATGGAAATTGGGAATGGGTTTAGTAATTTTACCGCAGGGGTAAAATTGTAATTTTACACCGGGAGTTGGTTCGGTTTTAGGTTCGGCATTTAGTAATCTGTTTAGTAAAATTACTAAAATTTTAGTAATTGTTTACTAAATTTTGTTCAAAAACTAGTAAACGATTACGAAAAAAATTTAAAAATTTAGTAATTTACTAACGACTTTACTATGTCAAACAGTAATTTACAAATTCCGGTTACAAAATTAGTAAATCATTACTAAAATCACCGGACGGCCAACCTGGAAAATTACTAATATTAGAAGTTTTACTAAAAAAAAATTAGTAACCGTTACTAATTTTTCACTGTTTGACGATTTGGAAAGTTACTAAAAAAAATTACTAACTTTTTAGTAACCGTTTACTAAATAAAATGGTTTTTTTAGTAACCGATTACTAAAGTTGAACAGTGAAATTTCAGTAACATTACTAAAAATAAAATTCAAGTCACCGTAATTTTAGTAATGGGTTGCTAAAAAAGACCGATTGTTTTAGTAAAAAAATACTAAAAGTTTAGTAATATTTTTTAGTAACTTTACGAATTGTCAAACAGTAAAAAATTAGTAACCGATTACTAATTTGTTTTAATAATCTACTAATCTTTTTACTAAAAAAAGTCGATTTTTAGTAATGATTACTAATTTTTTGGTCGAATTTAGTAAAGCACGTATCGGATACGTGCACGTACCGTTAGCCGCTTCCACCCAGGTTAGGATAGGGGCAGGGATCTGCTTCGCTGCACACTTCACTTTTACTTGGGAAAAATTAACCTATGATTACCCAAAAGCTAAACAAAAGAGTCTACTGCTACCCAACTAAATTTCTGGTTTGCTGCCTCTGCCGACTGCATATGATTCGGGTCTAAGTTCCTTAACATGTGACTTCCAACAAATTGACTAAAGCTCTCCGCCCATCAAAATGTGACAGGTTAGGTTGCCCGCAATTCCTCCAAAGCAAAGGCTCTTGGAATGTTATATAAACACCCATTATTATCTGATTCAGAATGTCCATGCAAAAGGCCTATAACAAGCAGGAGCATATCTTCATCTGGCCTCTTGAAAATTTCCTCCCCAAACCACAAATACCCCCGAGAACAGAAGACTCTATCCAGAGGCCATTCTCCTGTTTCGGGGTAAATATCATTCAACGGCGTCATCAGCTTAATGGCACATCGGGAGAACACATGTCCAACTTACTGCTAACCATTACAGACAAGTCTACTAACTGTCAAGCAAATGTTCAAATGAAGTCATGACATCCTACTCGCAGTCTCTGGTCAATAAACGCATAAAGGACGAAAAGAAGCCTTACAACAAGTCTGGCAAATAACATAACTACCAACACTGAATCCAGTTTGGCTCCAAGATCAATGTCTCACTTCAGTCCTCTGCTGCAGCAGGAGAAAAGCTGCAGTTGTAATAAGAAAGAAGGCACTGATCATTAAACAGATATCTTCGCAATGGACACAATGTCTATTATGCATACCTGCGCTCTCTCTCATAAGCAGGGCTCCCCCTCTTCCCGTGATCTTTCCCATTTGGACTGCCTGCCTGATGGTGAGGGTAGTCAGGTTCAGGCCCTCTTTTCCCATATGGACTGCCATCACCATCACTGTAATTCCCGCCACGTCCACTATTCTCTCGGCCATAAGGGCTGCGTTCAGGAGCAGCCCTCTCTCTCTCAACGGGACTACGGCTACCATCTCGGCCATAATCTGGGGTTCCTCTCGCTCTATGCTTGGGAGCAGGGCTGGCATCACGACCATAATCAGGACTTCCTCTCTCTCTCTTAAGAGGACCAGGACCCCGCCCATAATCAGGGCTACCTCTCTCCCTCCGGTAGGGACTTGGAGAGCGCCTTCTGCCATCGCCCCGTTCAGGTGATCTCCCACGAGGACTGTACCCACCTTTTCTGTCATCGTCATCATCACGAACAGCATACTCCACCGAAATTACTTGGTCCATTAGCTTGCTGTCCATGTAAAAAAAGAATCCCTTTAATGCCCCCGCCCAAAGCCAAAGAAGCCAGTCTTTCTAGTTCTACAATCAACATATATGTTCAATCTTAAAAGGAGCAACTGACCTCATGTGAGTAGCATCCAGGGCTTTTGAGGCGTCCTCCTGATATTCATATTGCACAAATGCGAAATTCCTCCGAATTCTTACACTAACAATCTTCCCATAGGGCTCGAAGTGTTTTTCAAGGTCCCTGGTCTTCGTATTATAAGGATCAAAGTTGATAACAAACAAGGTCTTTGCTGGCCTCACGTTGGTGGATCTCCTGGAACCATTTGATCTTCCAGCACCTCGTTCCTGCTGCAAATATGAAGAACATAAAGGACTTAAAAAATTAGCCATAAAATTGTCCAAATATGAAAAGTACATCATTCTACCTTAGTCCACTCTACACGCAGCCTACGTCCCTTACGGCCAAATTCAATTTGATCCAGTCCCCGGATAGCATCACGTGCATCCCTCTCATCCTCCATGTAGATGAAGGCGAACCCTACAAAAGTTAATCCAGCAGATACAATAAGCTCATAAAATGAAAAGTGCAGTAAAGCCCCCCTGTGAGGTTCTCCATGTATTAGGCAGTATTTCTTACCCGATGAAGAAGGAACCATCAAGTTGTACACCAGGAAAAGAATCTTTACAACATTACCAAAATCCATAAACTAAGCGACCATAAATTAGGAACAGACCTTGGGATATCGGTCTAATGTCAAGGAACAATAATCATGTGGATCTCATGGTGCATGAATGTAAAGAGACCGCATTCGCCGTCTAATTCTGCCTCCTCGGCCAATGTGGTCGGACATGTACTGACCATGAATCGGGTGAACTTTGAAGGCCAGAGGAAAATGAGGAAACGACGAAGGCGGGGCACTAATATCTGATTAAAATGTGGGATGGAATTCGCATTTTTGGATTGGAACGAGGAACCACATGGCAGGCGGGAAACAAGATGCTGTAGGGCCCATCCATAAGCAAAAAATTAAAAAGGGTTTCCAAGAAATCCCTGCGTCAAAGAAAATGTTGAGTATGGGCACTAATGCTAGTGCTTCACAAACTCCGGAGCTTTCTCTCTTTTTCTGTGTATGGTTCATGACAACTTCCTGAAAGTGCTTAAAACACACCAACGCCATAGCACACAGTTAACGATCATGCACCAGTAGGGACGGTCAACAGACAATGGGAATGCCAGTGAACTGGATCCTTCTGTTGAGGGAATCTAATTCTGTTGAACTCTCTTCCACCATGAGGGATGAGGACATTGCATAATAGTGCATTCATTCAGATTTCCCCATACACAATTAAATCGATAATCAATTTTTCAAAAGTGGAGAGAAATAAAGCCACAAATAATATGACATGCGAAACGGTCCAAGCACACCACAGTATTATATCAGAATGTACCTGAATCTAGATGGTTAGATAGGTTGATTTCCCGTCAGAACAAAATAAGAAGTTAAATCTACCTATAAACTGGTCGTCTTGTATGGAGTAATAAAAGAAGCAAACACAATAGGGATGCGAGTACTTGCCAGACTTTACGTCCACCCTTTCAACCTTTCCATACTTTCTGAAGAGCCTCTCCAGTTCAGATTCTCTGGCATCGAAGTCAAGGTTTCCACAGAATATAGCCCTCATTTTGCAAGAACAGAAGTTACAGCAGCCACAAGTCCTTCAAAACAGCCCGAGTGGAAGGCAGAATGCTGCACCGGGAAACAAGCAAACTAATCACACAAACAACAAAACGCAACAAAGGAAATCCCCTCTTCTTTTTTTTTTCTTCTTTAAATTCGAATCGAAACCACACAAACAACAAAAAGCAAAGTCGACAACAGGCCCACCCCCGAGATGACATGCACAGGCACATGCGGAACAAAGATCGAAACCAAATCGACTGATAAAAGGGACAGGAAAAAACGAGGAAGAAGAAACAGGTTATCAATTCACAGGAAAAGGATTCAGGTGAGAGACAAGTCGGTTACCACCCTTGCCTCGATTATTCCAAGGTGGGAGATTCCGAGGTAGTGACGGCTGAAAGAAGATAGAACGAAAAAAACCCTAAATCAAAGGAGAGGAGGGGGTCGAGGGGGGGGGGGATCTCTCGAGGTTAAGGGAAGGAAAGGCGGTGTTACTATTGTTATTACGCGACGTCGTTTCGGGGGAGGGGGGGGGGGGGGGGGCTCTGATTGCAATGTAGGTCCCTGATTTTTCTTTTATTATAGAAAGGTACTTTTAATGAGTCTCACTTTAGTAATTTAACCCTAAAAATCGCCCGACTCTGCTTCAGTCGAGGAACAAATATCGAATGCCCACAACACCCACACAGAGATCATGCCTGCCTCTCCCAAATATGGAAGGAAGGAAGATAATTCTTAGACAGAAACTTTCCTCAGCTGAGATTACCACCATCCTAGACAAATGATTGCAAATTACAGCCCACAAAAACTATATTAGTTTCCATCTCAACGGATAATCCATCCACTGCCTACTTTTGCTATAAACATGTTTCCTGGTCTCTCTGATGAACTCATACTATGCCCACAGCAGAATTCTGATGACAGTGTGTCCCTGACTAGACTCCTCGCGTTATTTTCAACCCTGCCTCGAGTCCCACCATCACCTGGTGATTTCCCTGCCAGATCACGAAACCGCAGATTTCCCCACCACCACCCGCTTGCTGTCGTTCACCGCTTTGCTCCGCTTTAGTGACCATGCAAGATACTGCAAATGTAAACTGTCCATTTGTCAGGCGTTATTAATGCATGCTTCATCCAAAATATACAAGGAATCTGAGCTTTAACTCCAGGAATTCTACATTAGGTGTTGAGCAAGCGACCTGCAAAATCCACTCACCGTGTCTCTTTCGTGTAAGAGGGGCTGCAGGATGCTTGATATGAGAAACTAAGTTGCTCATACAATTGATATGAACTATCACTGCTGCTGGACTCCTAAGAAGGCACGATAGAAAGCCGGTTAGTCTTCTCACGACAATAGAAGGAAGAAGACATCAGTCAATCATCAATTTGCTGAAAAATTTGAGATTACATTAAATAGAACAAAATATGTCCATTGATTTGGTAATGTGAAGTCTCAATAACAACACAGACACTAAAACAGTTCATTATGCCTGTCTACTGAATTAAAAACTCTGCAACACTGATAGATTTGCAATTCTCGAAAGAATGGAATCACTTTCTGAGCTGGTTCATTTTGGTAGGATCTAACCTAGGTAGACCGACGAGTGCAGCTACACTAATAGCATGCCTCTACAGATTATGTTGGTCGGACCAAACATTGGATATAAAAGTTTACCTGGTCTTGAGTTTCACCGCTATAAATCTCTCGCTGTGATGTAATTCCACGTTTAACTGAGGTGATTAAACTCATTTTCTGATCCCAGCTCGGACATCTCCAAGATCTTTGAAGCTACAATTAATTGAAAAGATCAAAATTTCATTTCAGACTAATTATCTGCGTCACATACAAGGAAAAAGAGCCCTCGATCTCGATCCACTTAAACATCAAAAAACAGTGATTTCCACACAGTTACTTCGATTTATCAATCTCCCTAAACGATCCGAGCACGAACTTCTTCCAATTCCGACACTTTCCGGGCTGCTCAAAACTGTGAATAGAACCAAGTTATCAAACCAGCAATGAATTTTAGGTGGTGGGAGTAAAATTTGGTGATCACCCATGAGAACATCCATCCGAGGACCACACGGCACCAAAGCAAGAAGGTAAGTAAGTTAGAAAAGAAGCTACGGGGGCGGGTGCTGAGACCAGGTCTATTATTATGGACAAATAACATGGTGTCAACATGGTTTCAGTCCCCTTGGGAAACTGTTCCTCTCCCCCATCCGGAAACACAAAAACTTGGCAAAGAGCAACACAAGAAGAAGAAACACGGGTTCTCCATCCAGCCTCTCACCACCTCATCTTCCCGCCTGACCCCTCCTATGTCAATACTGTCTATACAATGAGTGGGGAAGCCTCGTAGACGTTCCCCACCCCACAAGGAAGTATAACTTTGCCTTGCAAGCTCCCAGCGACCAGAAATCAACCTTGAAGTCGGCTTGTTGGGTCACTGCAGTGCTCAAAGTTGTCCCTGCTTCATTTCTACAGCAAGTTCTTTAGATTGTATTCTTCGGATAATTTTAAATGCCTTATACTACAAATTATTTTACGGACCAACGTTAACGAGAAACATAACAAAGTATCTGTGGATGACATTGAGTGGGGCTAAAATCTAACACGAGGCTCAGGTTGGCCTGCTGTTAGGTAATGCAAGTTTTCAGCATCAACTCCATCAGACTGGATTAGCAGATTGCAAGTATTTGTAATTCCAGCAAATCGTATCTCTTCTTGAATTCTTACGAAGGAAAAAAAGAACAGAGAAAAGAACTGCGAGAATCAACAGCATCACATGCTTATCCATCTCAAGTCTTCAGAAACGGCAGAAAAGGACCCAAAACAACTCATATTTTACAATATCTCACATCATGTCACATTGTTCTCACAATACACAAAAAATCACGGTCCCTTCCACCACTGCATGACATCAGTTAAATGTTTCCTTTTCCCCTCCAATCACGTTTCATGTGAATAATGTACAACTAAGATTTGCTAAGCCGTACCTAGCAGACAAGAGAAGATCTGAGACTAGTGGGAATGAGAGTACACGACGACCATCGGATGACCGACTCCTCTACTATGAAATCAAGCTTCTCCCGTTCTCCAAACCCAATGGTTCTATTCCTCTTGTTATGGATACCCAATATTCTGTTATCACTTGTTCCTCCTGCCCTCTTCGCTTCGGTTTTCTCACTTATTTCTGCAATTTGACCTGCAATTAATCCAGTGAAGCAGCTCAAGGGGATGGGTAAGAGGAATAAAAATTAGCCTAGCATTATTCTTTACCTTCATCATTAGCACCAAGCAAGGCCGCTTGAGACAAAGACCCATAAGCATCGTCAGAGAGTTCATTTATGGAACTTGGGCCAAGGAAAGTGAAGCTCGGCATTGAGGGAATGGGAGAGCAAAATTTCAAAGTATCAGAGCTACCACAGCTGCGGAAAGAAAACCCATCAGAAGCAAAGGGCATGGACTGCTCCACCAAGAGGGATGAAAATGATGATCTACATGTGAATGTGGGTGATTGAGCTTCACATGCAATATGTGCTCCGCTGCCAAAACTGATATCCTGATCTCTGGAAATACATATATCAGGTGCTTTTCCATCGTCAAAACCTTTTGCTATCCCATTTTGCCATAAATTTAGAACACGTGAATTTGGTCCTTGGTCTCTCATCCAGGAATGGTCTACATAAAAGGAAAACAACCCATGATCAATCCCATTTTCAAACTACAGCTGTCTTTGAATAATATCTTACAAATCTTTTTGATCCATGCTATGGTGCAAAGTCACATTTTGAAGGAGTGCATCAAAAACTGCTGCAGAGTCTTAAGGAAGATTTTAAGAAAGCAGACATTAAGCCACATCGAGGCTCCTACCAGGCGCATGAAAAGCACAAAAAAACAAAAGCAATGCCTTCAACTAGCCACAATATATATCTGCTTTCATAGCAGAGAAACAAGCCAGCGAAAGAAAGCCGCTCAACCCACTCCCTCTCCCAGTAAAAGAGCTGTTCTATGTAGGGACAACAACAAAGCAGGAAAATGTGTAAACTTGTATCCTCAGCAAAACAGGCATGAAGGCTGAAAAGCTAGCATATACAAGGAAGTCCGGAAGAAAACCTACCTAGGACATCCTTAGCAGTCAGCCTCTGGCAAGGATCCTTGCAAAGCATACCCTTGATTAATGACTTTGCAGAAGCAGAGATGCAGTCCCATGGATTTGAGGGGAACCGTAGGGCAGCGACTCTCACAGCGTCAAATATTTGGGACTTTGTCTTACCCCAAAACGGGGGCATGCCGCTCAGGAGAATATAAAGAATGACACCGGCACTCCAGACATCGGCACTTTGATTATAACCCCATGCTAAAACCTCTGGAGCTATGTAAAATGGACTTCCAACAGTCCCACGCAAGCTTTGACCTGCCAGACATTGTAAACTAGAGGATCAACTCTCCGAGAAAATTGATGCTAAGGTAGAATTGGTAATATAGAAAATGAAAGATGCTTAACCTGGTCTAATGTACGTAGCAAGACCAAAGTCAGCTAATTTGATTGGGGATAAGGAGGTTTTCGTAGCCAGCAGAATGTTTTCCGGCTTCAAATCTCTATGAACGACTCCAATGTCGTGACAGTACAAAACTACCTGCATGAGCTGCCTGAAGAGAATACGAGCATCAGACTCGGAGAAGTGCCCATGTTTTTCCAGCAGGTTGAAAAGCTCTCCTCCTGCACATAGTTCCATCACTAGGTGTACATAGTCTTCCTCCTCATACACCTCCTTCAAAGCAACGACATTCGGGTGCCCTGATAACCTCGTCATGATTTCAATCTCGAGTTTTATGCTCTGAATGTCATCTGCTGTCGACAATCTACTTCTTGCAATTGACTTACAAGCCAGAAGCTCCCCAGTAAGCTTGTTGGAGCATTCTCTGATAACTCCGAATTGACCCAAGCCCAATTCCTCTCCCAGAACATACCTATCTTTCAAGTTTGAGATAAGGCTTGCCCCTAAAATGGTTTTGCTCAAGTTTGCAACTTTGTAGTAGTTACACGCTTTAGCAAACAATTCAGCCTGGCTGCTGCTTTGGGCAGCAGCCATCACCAAAAACTAATAATGTACACAAAATCTACTCTAATCTGGTAGCGAAGCAACTCGGTTTTCCATTTTTTTTCTTTTTTCTTTTAGGCTTGCACTGGATCTCTCCTCAAACACTCTTCGGGTAAAGAACAAACTATTCGTATTAAAAGTCAAAAGTAAGATTGACTGGGACGTGCTAGAAGAAGCTTCTTCTGAATTGCGAGGCAGAGGGGGAGCAAGTGTTGAAATTTGACAACCAGGAACACAGCAAAATACACGAAACCCCGGCAATTTTGGAAAAGAAAAAACCCACCTGCAAACACAGCCAAAAGGCAAATTCCGACTCAATAGCAGAGCAGTACAAAAAGCTTCAACATCAAAGGAGCCTCAATCGATAACCTAAAACACCAGCAGTGGCGGAAAATTGACTAGATCAAGGCTGAAAGACTAACCTCCCGACAGAAATAAATGTACAACACAAGTAGATGAAACTCCAGCAGAGAACAAGTAATCCCAAAACGAAAAAAAGGGCCCTCTTTTTGAACTAGAAAAAGAAGAGGAATCTCTAAAATAACCGAGGAAACGCTGAAAAATAGAAAGAAAGAAAGCGAATTTCCGCCTCCGAGAGCCCAGGACTCCTCAATAGAAATGAAGCCCGGAACAGCGAGATCGGAACCCCAACAGCTGGAGACAAACAAACAAACAAAAGAACCGAAATTTTGAAAAGAAAAGACCACCCGCCCAGTATCCAAAATCCGACCAAGAAAGAAGCCCTGACAAGTACCGTGGAGCTTGCCTGGAAGAGGTTGGTGGGAAGGGAGGGGGAGGTGGAACTCTCCTTCTGCTTCTCCTCCTCCTCCTCCTCCTCCTCTTTTGTTGTTTGATGTGGTTGCGAAGAGGTGGAGGTATTAATGATGATGTTCTATTGATGATGATGAATGGGTCGCGTTTAGGGAGGAGGTTTCAACTAAGTACTCAATTCATTTCATCTCATCTCATATATTCTCCACTTTGTTAAATTATTTATCCCCATCATCATACCCCCCTATAAATCAATATCCTTCCTAATCCTAAGATCAGTTTGTCATTAGTTGTCACTAACACCCACCCCCCTAAATTCAATTAAACATGTTATAATGACATCACGCATCAGAATAAAACAAAACCACTTTCAATTTTTTTGGACCAATGATCAACTGCCGGTAAATATCAGATATTCTACCGGAACATACATGCATCCATTCATTTAAGACAACGACAAAAAAACCAAACAGTTTGTCTCTTTCCCTGATTCGGGAGACATTTTACCAATAAATTATAAAAACCTTACCGTTTTGACCTAAAATATAAAAATTTTATCATTTGATCTAAAATATTAAGCTATTAGACGAGACTTAATTATATATTATATAGTTTAAAAGAAGGAACCCTCTGAAGATCCCAACATGGACTTAGATCATAAAAAAGTCAAAAGACCCCATCAAACATTCGGCCTTACTATCATCCTTCCCATGTGCAAACTTTGTACTCGGGCTGCTTCCGTTTTTTCTCAGAGTTCTGTTCTAAAATAACATTACGAAACTATTTCACCAAATAAAGTTGTTAGTTTGGAAATTCACCAACTAATATGGCGAAATCGGCTTTACAAAGGCCGACTTCCATTATGAAGGAAGTCCGCCTTTATAAGGTCGTTTTCATTTTAGCCGAAGCGAAGTCGGCCTTGAAGGAAGTCAACCTTTGTAAGACCGATTTCATTTTAGCCGAAGCGAAGTCGGCCTTACAAAGGCCGACTTCATGCCATCTGTTTCACCCGCATGAAATTGGCCTTACAAAGGCCGATTTCGCTACACTTTGAAAAAAAAACTCAACTTCACGAAGTCAGCCTTTCAGAAATTTTTTTTTACCAAAGTCCGCCTTTGTAAGGCTGACTTTGCTCAGACGCTAGGTGGCTTAAGGAAGTTGACCTTTGTAAGACCGACTTCCATAGGGCGAGGAAGTCGACCTTACAAAGGCCGACTCCTTTGTGGTTAAAAATAAATAAATTTAAATTCCGATATCTCACCTATATTGCAACTACACAGAACTCAAGAACTCATGACACAATTTAACAAATATAACTAAGTCTTTCTCAAAAGTTCACATCGAAAACTAGAGTACTATGATCGTTAACAACTGTAAGTTATACAAAGTAAGCCATCTAATGTCCTCCTCGCCTACTTTTGCGCGAGTAGAAGCGCCCAAACCTCCGAGAGACCATTTGCGGGAGCTGAGAAATCTGCGAGTTATCTGCATCGCTTACTGGTAGTCGTTGGTTCCTGGTCTTCCTTGGAGCCACGGGAATGGATGACGTAGAGATATGTGCTAATGGAGTCCGAAAGGCATCCACATGAGTCGGATCAAGCACAAGAGACGGGTACACCCCATCCTCCTACGACTGCATAATAAACTCATCAATATCAAACATGTTAACCCGATCCTCATCGTCCTCCTCCTCCCCATCCTCCTCCTGCTCCTCCTGCTCCTGCTCCTTCTCCTCCTCTTGCTCGACCTGTTGTGCTTGTTCTGCTGGCTCTTCTTGAAAGTCGTTCTCTTCCTGTTGCCCTTCACCCCGTCCATACAAACGCATCGGGGTAAACTCTCTCAAGAAGCTATGGCCCTTGCGAGAAATACCAGCGATGTGCTGTAATTCCGAGGGGTAACCTCTCTCTGATCGAACAGAAATCTCGGCATTGTTGCGTCTGCGAAGAAATTATGTCAGTACAATAATTTTTGCATTAATGAAGATCATTGTTATTGTACTTACCAATATGCTCAACATGATGCCTGTATGCGATAGGTAAGGACGAGAGTGACGCATGTACCATGTACTGTAGTCCTCGTCCTGTTCCCAGTGCAAAGGAACGATGTGGCTACCTCTGTGATGCCACAACTCAATGTACTTGGCGTGAATGTGCATCCAATTATCGAACTGCTTTTCTCGCATGTCAATTCAATGAAGGCGTGCTTCAGTATAGCAGGTACAGGGTATTAGATCGTCTCCACATTGGCGAGTGAATCTGTCTGGAAAGTGCCATTCGACCACGGAGAAGCAAATGAGCAGGACACGTGCTCGCCAGCTTTCTTGACTGTCCAAGTAGTAGTCAGGTAATCTGGCACGTATATCATCCGTACATGAATGGGAAACAACCTAAAAAATAACCAAACATTATCAATCAACCAAACTTCGACAATTAAGAAATTGAAATAACATAAAGTCGAAGAAAATACCTGTCGAGGACTCTGTATGTCTAATGCTTCTCTAATCACTGATAAAACATGCGTGGCGACAGTTCTGGTGTCTAGATCTGCACCCCATCGATATGCTAAAGGGCATTCCCTGCCTTTGCCTGCTCCGGCGTCTAAGGGGAGACAAATGGGGAAACCTATCCCATGCCCTAGCAAAACTAAACAACCCCCCACCTACAATGCCTGCTTGTCTGAGGCTCTACATACTGTCTATACAACCATGCCAAACAAGCTGATCCCAAACAGTAAATACCACAATCGTCGAAATCCTCAACTAATGGTAGCCACATGAGATGAACTAAGTTGTCCGACTTGTCGGAAAAAAGCATGGACCCTATTAGCTGCAGTATGTATGCCCTAGTATGCATACGTACCTACTCATCTGGTGCTTGGGGATGTAGCACGTCAAAACAGGAGGCCCACCAACTCATCTTAATCCTTCCCGCTTTCATGTCAGTTCTGCCCGGAACCTCCCCAAGTAAATGGGCGCATACAACTGCAAAATTGAAGCCGATGAAGCCTATGATAGGGTCCCCTTCAATCGGCAATTCGAGCTGAATCGCCACATCCTCCAATGTCATTGTCATCTCTCCATTATCCACATGGAAAGTATGAGTCTTGGGCCTCCATCTCTCAACTAATGCCATAATGAGAGCATGATCCAGCTAAATGAATGGCAGCTTCGCAACTCCGAAAAATCCGGCCCGTCGAAGGTACACATCCATACGGGGGTCTCGCATTATTTTTTTGATGCTGCTTTCATGGTGGCGACATTTCAATACATTGTTCTGAAAAAAATGAAATGTCAAATGATTAGTAACGAAATCCAAAATAAACGAAAGGATAAATATGATAAACATACCTCCGCATATGATGAATCCCAAACAACGGAAGAACGATGTTGATCCTGGGAGTGCAATACATGTGGTCCTGGCTCCATAGCACAACCTGCAAAGAAAAATGTAAATTATAGATATATATACAAGCGTTTATATTAAATGGTACTAAGCGTATAAATAATTGATATCAATAAGCCTTACAAGTTCATTTATTTGGATAACTTCGCCTATTATGTCCCCCTCTTTTACAAAAACCACAGGTCAACTTAGTTTTGCGTTCTCTCACATTCATGTTATTATGGATGCGAGAGGATCTTGGTCTCCCTTTTGGTCGTGCCCTTTCAGGGTTTGGAACGACAGTTGGTAATGAATACTCACCACAATCTTCCTTACAATCAAATGATGCCCATGTAGATGAGTATAAGCCTTTTGATTAGCCCAACTGTAAATATTGTGAATACTATCGGACCCATCCACGTTCACAAAAGCGAAACAAGCAAGGGCGTGTGAACTGGACAAGTGGGGAATGTTGGGGTGAACCAGAAAGTATCCGGTAGGTTTGCCATTTCTTGCATGAACACCTCTTGTGTCACATGAAGACGTTGTTTGTCTTATAATTCCCTCTGATTGTGACAACAAACGTACCTTCGCCGCGATCTATAAGGGTGACTTGGTGATTTTGAGCCTTCTTTATTCCCTTATTTAAACGGTTCATTACAACTTTAGTGATTTTTTCTCCTCTGTTTATCGCCGCGTCAACCTCATTTCTTATATTATTCCAATACGTGACACAATTGTAGAATGTCTTTCTCACTAAAGCAAATACCATAAGCGATCGTGCACCCCTCAAAACAGTATTGTAGCTCTCGTTTAAATTCGTCGTCATTATCCCCAATGGTAGTTCCCATCGAAACTCATAATCCATTGACTCTTATATATCTCATCAAAAAACCCTGCTGACTCTGGAATACTTTTCAAAATATGACGCAAATATTACTTCATCCTTGGCGCCATATATTTCCTTGCAGCAATAGCTAGCCTTTTTTTATCACGGAGGTTCTTGTATCTCGTGTTGAAGTTTCTAGCTACATAACGTATACAACACCTCCACTGTGCAAAAGGTAGCGTCCAACCTATTTCGACATCGTTTATCGCCGCTAAAATACCGGAATGCCTATCTGAAATCAAACATACGCCCTGACAATCATCACCAATGACGTAACGTTTAAGGCATTTCAGAAACCATCCCCACGACTGATAGCTTTCTTCATCGACGATTGAAAATACGAGAGGAACGATATGATTGCTGCCATCCAAACTACAAGCAATTAACAACTTATGTTTGTATTTACCGTCAATACTGACTACAGGGCGACAATAGCGAAATGTTGTTACTGCATGACCAAAACACCAGAATACCCTCTGAAAAATAAATTGGGAATCGCCAACCATGTATGAACCTCCCCAATCAACGCAAGTATTGGGGTTAGAAGCACGAACCACGTTCAACAAATGAGGCAACTCATTGTATGATTCATCCTAATCTCCATATATCCACAAAATCGCTTTTCTTTTGGCATCCCACACCCTTCTCCTAGGGACTTCATATCCATATTTCTCCTTAACGACATTGCAAAGGACAGCAACTTTAACTTCCGGAGTTTCACTACAAACGCCCTAAATAACGGATCCATGAAATTTGAATCCAACCGCACATGATCACGCGAGAAAACGAGGTTGACGCAACTGTGGGGTTGTCCAACTAATGTCTCATCAAACTCATCGTCATATGCTTTTTGTATCGTCCTTAATCTCCACTTACAGCCCTTGTCGTATTATGAACAACATATATTTCATAATTTCTTCGTGGATACAACAACCTCATAATTGCAGTGCCTTAGAATATGGAAATTGTTCACCGCATATATGAGTTGTTTCTTATCGCCGGACCTCATTCCCTTACAAAATTCATCAATAAGGTCAGTCGCATCGACAAGTGGGTGAAAATCCCACTTATCAACTCTCTCTTGTACGACTTCGAGATACTCATTATAAAATGGCAGGGCTTTCTCTTTTCGTGCATTTCGTGCACTAGACCCTTCACCCAATTCCACAACCATGATCATCTGATTGTCGACATTTTTTTCATCTGACATCCCAATGTCGGCATTCACGTCGTTGAACAACTCGTCATCAGTGTCGTCATCTACATCAAAATTCATGATATCATCATGGATATTGCGTTCATCTTCCACTGGAGCATTAGAACATTCGTCAACCGGATAACATCTCTCTACTTCAGCCTGACAATTTCATTTCCAATTACATCATCCATATGACGATCAACATCTACCGGAATAGTGGAACATTGTCCGATTGAATAACACCGTTCTAACTTCCGCCTCAACATTTTCAATTTGGCGACCAACAACCATATGACGATTCACTTCCTTATTACGCTTTACCTCCACCATTCTAGACTCACCATGCGACACCATTACATCAGATAAAGCCAAAACATATATCTGTTGCGTATGTCTTGGATATGCAAGAGCAAACTTCATCAGCAATCTCACATCTTTATCTATTTTAATAGGCACCAGATAATACTTGACATCAATATTATTGAACTCCATAACCGGATACTTATGTGCAATATGTAGTGAAATTGCTAATTGTAAACCGATAGCATCGCATATAATGCGCTCAAAACTATCGTAATTCACGAATTCATGGACTTCTATTTTTGTTATTGGACCTTTATCACAACCAACTCCGTTTGGTCCATTAACAATATTGCCATTGTAAAAGATCAATAGCTCAATTGACGACATTGAAAGTTGATACCTATAACAATTGAGCTACCAAATTAGAATAATGTAGTTTCACAATTGATCCAACAATATTTCAAAATTATAACAATCTATCTAATAGGCAATTACATGTTACTTAGCTTAGTTACATTTAACTTAGGTTAAATATATGTTACTTAATGTAATTCGATGTTACATAGCTTAATCAAATGTTAATTAAATTCATTTGATTTTAATTATCTTAATTACATGCTAACTAGCTTGAATTAGATGTTGATCACCTTAATTACATTCCTTTTAACAAAATTATGTCAACTACTAAAAAGTTAATCAAATAAACCTTAATTGACCATAATTAATCAAATAAACACTAATTTACCGTCATTATTAGAAAAACCCTAATTTACCAAAACTCTAACTAACCAAAACCCTAATTAACTTAATTAAACGTTTACCTTACGGAAGCGGGGCGGGTCGAGATCGGGGTGTCGGAGTCGAGGACGGGCTAGTCGGGGACGTGGTGGCCGGGGACGGGTCGCTGACGTCGAGGGGTGGGTGGTCGGGGTCGAGGGGATTTCAGGAGAGACGAGCGGGGCTCGGGGTCGGGAGGCTCGCGCACAAGGGTTGGGAGGGTGCGGCGGGGGTCGGGAGGCTTGGGCGGGGCTCGGGGTCGGGAGGCCCGCGTGCGGAAGGTTCGAGGTCGGGAGGCTCGCGCGCGGAAGGTTCGGGGGCTCAAGAGGCTCGGGTTGTTTTTTGTCTCGATGGCCGAGTCCCCTCTTTAATTCTCGAAGGAGTCGGCCTTTGTAAGGCCGATTTCCTTCACGCCCTATGAATGTCGGCCTTACAAAGGCCAACGGTGAAGTTAGGTTTTTTTTTAAGCGTAGCGAAGTCGACCTTTATAAGGCCGACTTCGCTTCAGCTAAGATGAAATCGGCCTTACAAAGACCGATTTCCCTAATGATGGAAGTCGGCTTTTGTAAGGCCGATTTTGCCAAATTAGTTGGCGAATTTACAAACTAACGATCTTATTTGGTGAAATAGTTTTGACACTAACGTTATTTTGTAAAGAAACTTTTCTTCACTTCTCTGCCAAGTTTTCACAATGATTCTTCATAGGAGCCCCGTGTGTTGGTGGCTTTTTTAATGGATGCCGCAGGGGGAGGGTACCATGCATGTTTAGCACTTGGATTTGCATGCAAATCCGAAGTATTGTTGTGGAATAGAACGGTATTAAAAAGATGGACCCGCCAGGCTTGATGTCTTGCAAATGAAGGATAATAGTACATTGATTTGTGTAAAGGTTGATTATAAACATGGGTTTTCCCTTTTGTTTGGAAACAAGGGATTTTCTTTAGGAATTTTGATTGGGGATGGGGGGGGGGTGGTCTTTGGCGTTTGGGTAAAAGGCGAAAGCTCTTTAAAACTTGTGGGAAAAATTATCAAATGGAAGAGTCGCAACACGACCATCACCATCGTATTAGGTGCTGGGAAAATGACCCCCAAATTATGGGGCAAATACGGGAAGGTCTCCACCGCAAGTGGGGATCCATTTAGTCTTAAAAGGATTCCATTTTGTGTGTGTGGGAGAGGGATTGTGATTTTGGATTTTGGGCACGCGTAGAAAGATAAAAAGGAGTAAGAAAAGAAGTGGGATGGTGTTGGTGTTGGTGTTTGTGTGACATGTTTTGACAAAAGTCTCAATGGGGGGTTGAAGGTATCAAAATGTCATGTTCCTTTTCTTCACGATAATTATGTGTTTAGGATAGGAGTCGGGGAACAAAAACATTTCACCTTTTAATCCTATCATGATCTTCAAAACACATATAGTAAATAAAACAGGGAAAAAGTATTGCATTAATTTTGGGATAGAGGGAAGATAAAAAATTTTCCTTTAAAATCAACGAAAAAAATATTTCCCTAAAAACTTGCTTCCCATCCTTTTCCTAGCGGTTGTTTGTCCTTTCCATCAGGCCCAATGTGGAGGGGAGGGGGAGATCAACATCACGTTTTCTTCGCCAAGTAAAAATGTACCCCAAAAACAAAAAAAAGAATTTTTTATTACACTTATTAATTTAAAAAGGATAAAAAAAAGTATTGCGTATCGTGTCGTGCTCCCGTCACCCCTTTCCCAAATTTCATTCCACGTATATAAACACACACACACACACACGATACCATAACAACAACAACAAACAATCACGTAGTTTCCTCCTCCTATTAGTCGGTTACTCTTTCATGGCCTCCTCTCCCACCACCGCCAACAACTCCCTCGCCCCTCCAACCCTGGCTTCCTTTCACAAGGCTGCCTCCTCCTGCTTTGCCCTCCTCTTCCTCCTCCTCCTCCTCCTCCTCTGCTTCCTCACCTCCTCTCCTAACCTCCCTCATGACTCCAGCAGCTTCACCACGACGAAGAGGGGGAGGCAGCTGCTCGACCAGCCTTGCGACGAGATATACGTGGTAGGGGAGGGGGAGACACTCCACACCATTGGTGATAAGTGCGGGGACCCTTTCATCGTGGAGAGGAATCCCCACATCCAAGACCCCGATGACGTCTTCCCAGGACTCGTCATCAAGATCACCACACCCCCCAACAACTACAGGAAGCTCCTGAAGTAGGTAGATTAAAGAAGTTGTCTACTCGTGTGTGGGTCTGTCTGTGCTTGTGATGGAAAAACAAAAGGGAGTAAAAAGTTGACCCCGTTAGTTTGAACTGTCTTCCCTCTCTATTTGGTAAATGTTCGTAGGCGGTACAAATTATATATAGAACAAAAAAGTAAGGTCAAATTATGGAGAAGCAGATCATACCATCCTCCTCCTGTTTGTATGTTTCCGTTTGCTTTTTTGAGCTTTTATTAGATTTGAGCGGGTAAGTGGTTTAACAGGCAAAGCTCCAACGACACTTGATGATGTGGGAAGATGCGTTTGATGCTGGATAAAATGTCAAATCCACACAAAGAATTCGATACACGTCTTCTTCTAAGATAATCGTCTTACCCCGGGGGTTTTGGTTTAATAAGGGAATGGAATCCGAGGACCATTATTAATGGGGACAGTTTTTCTGGGGCACACACACCCTAAACCCTAAACCACCCCTTAAAAAATGTTTGGTATATACAATGGTTGTTGTATCCAATTGACAATACAAGTAAAATACCAGACTACATTATAAAAACAAAACGCAAATTCCCTTCCTTTCTTCCCCCCATCTGAGAAGAATGGCTGGCTGCAAGGAACACCGGACCCACCTGACAACAAATTTAACCTTCATCCCCCACTAACGAACACCATCAATTTTCAACTTCTCCCATCCACGTCGAACCCAGCACCAGTCCATCCTGGACCTGAAGACCCACGTCCTCTTGAATCCCCGGGATTTTTTCCCTTCCCTAGAAAGTGGACCTTCTTTCGCACCTTCTCTTCTCCTTCCCCAGCCGCACCCTTCACCAAAATTCCCCCAACGTTTTGTTTGTTTTCACCCCCACTAACTGGTTTCGGGGGAACTGTGGCTGCATTAACGGCTGCCGCACCATCCTTGATGGGTTCCATCAGAATCCCATCCTACACATCACCAAATGAGCAACTGCTCCTTGTTATGGATTTCCACTAACCAATCCACAAGTCTACCAAGGCTTTAGATGCTTCCGGCTACGATCCCCTACTAAACGTTGAGAATAACAATACTTTAACAGGAAAAAAAAAGGAGAGATCAGCAAACACTTACTTGAGTAGAAACTGGTGATGCTCTGCTTGGATTAAGAGCGGTAAGTCGTCTCTTCAGTTCCTCTAGTCTTGCAAACTGAGAATTACTGCTCTCTTGGACCTAATTAGTTGATGCCGTCAGATACACCTTCATCAGACAAAGCATTTCATATGTACAGGCAGGCAGTAGATTACCAAATTTGTCAAATCATCACAAAGCTTCTGTTTCAATTGTTCCTCTTCTTTTAAAGTCTGAGATGCTGCTTCCCACACCTGAAACATAGAAAACTATCTCAAGTCCACACGCAGAAAGGCAAATGACTTGCTTTTCCCACTGATCGGTACTCCCAGCCATCTTAATTTCAGCGGACAGATTAATCCCATAGTTACCTATGGCGAGAACACGAAACCATAGCAAGAACAGCTGGATAGATGCCGTAAATATGGAATGCAATATAGGTTTTTCATACAGGGAGGTAGATGCACGGATTTCCAGTAAATAACTAAGACAACAGACCATTTCCATCTTATTAGGAGGAGGTTACAGAAACAAATCAATAGCAATCCCACCAAATATCATATCACCACAAATGATTGAGAATCAGTAGACCCTTGAGCTTTTGGAAACTGGTAAAATTGTAGGGGTTCAGTGGGACACAACCACGTAAACAACCAAAAGCGCGACAGACCTTACGTGCTTGTTCCTCTTTCTGCTTGGCAATTCGAACCTTCTCTGTGGATGCTTCTATTTTCTTTCTCAACAACTCAAGAGCTTAATGAGCAATAAAAAAATAACGTTGTCAGTCATAGGAAGCCACATTGTGAGGGTAAAAAATGATGATATCCACCAGGGAAAGCACCAACCTGCTTTTTTAGGTCCTGCCGTGAGCTTCAATTCCATGGACAGACTGGCAAGTTCTTTTTCAACATCACGTATTTTAGAATAATTTTCTTGTATATACCTGCAGACATATGCCGATGAACATTAGAAATGGATGTTGGCGAGCTAATTCTCGCATGTAAGGCAGATCCCTGCCGATAGACCTCCAGAAACCACAGCGAAGAATCCTAACGCATACTAGTAACATACCAAAAAAAAAAAAAAAAAAAGATGAAGTATCACCGCTGAAGTCATTAAAGAAATAGCAGAACAAGGTTAGAAGTGGAGAAAATTCAAGGAACAGATGCAGCTAGCCCTTGTTCTAAGTCCAAAATCAGATAAAGATCCACCACAGTAATGAGAATGAAGAAACAGCTAAAGAGGACAGGATAGAGAGTGAATCGGCAATATATGAACCCCGAAGGATTTTACGGTAGAGCATAGGCACAAACAGAGAAGGGTGAATTGATATAACCGCACAGCAAAGAATGGAAAGAGAAAAAGGAAGGAGAAGAGGAACGCACTTCCTCAATTGGAGCTGCTCTTCCTCGATGATCTGTGAAAAAGAAGAGCCAAGAAAGGGGAGGCGGTGAACGACAGAGAAAGGAAAGGGAAGGATGTGGGGTGGGGGACTGGGACCTTCTCGGTGTAGGCAATGACGGGAGCCTCGCGAGGGAGACCGTCGGGTCCGATCTCAGGAAGAAGCGAAGGGATTCTCGCCATTGCAGGAGAATTGCCGGATATCGTCTCGAATGAACTCTGCCGGGGCGTGGTTGGAATCGGACGGAGATTGAATCGACGACGACCCACCCCCGGCCAAAAGTCAAATCGACGGACCAGGGGGGGGAGGGAGGAGACTATATTTACCGTTTAAAGAAACAAGCTCTCCTCAGCTGGGCCGATCCGATCCGCAACAATATCATGGGCCGATAGACCCATTCATATCTCCATTTTTTTTTAAGGGATTTGTGTCTAATCCTGAAAAAGGCCTCCCCCTTTAGTTGTGGAAGACAGACAATCAGTCATTGACATAACGCAAGGGAAAGCCACTGGTCAGTAATTAATTGTCCTTAAAATGGAAAAGAAAAACAGAGACACATATAGACAGACAGCATTAGAAAAAATTGAGGACTCAGTTAATAAAGGATTCCTGCACATTTGTGTGTTTGTGATGTCTCCCTTTCCCTTGCCAATTTTGATTTTTTTTTTAAAAAAAAAATTAGGGTCTCTTTTATGACTGAAACAGCAGTGTGTGTTTGAAAGAAAAGCAGCGTGATCCATTAGCTGCGCTTATCTCCTCCGATGTCATCCACGAACGTGAGATCAACTTGCTTTCGGTAAAGCAAGAGTTGACCACCATACCATCACAGAAACCCTAGTTGACTTATAATTGTGCTGATGGAAGGGGCGGGGGGGCATGCAGTGGAATCAACACAAAGACCCACAAAAGCATTTTACCCAAGGAGAGGGGACAATATAATCTTTTTGGAGGGATAAATAACGTCATGATTCGGGGAGGCTGGCTATTCGGCCTCGACGAGAGAAGATGACACTAGTGTTGTTGGCTTCTTCCATTATTAAGCAGTGTTTGTCTTCTCTTCTGCCCTCCTCCCCCATTTCCTGTTTTTCAAAGGGCGGATCCCTTTTTCTCTGTCAAAAACCACCCCCCATGATATAAAAGCAGGTAGAGATGAATCATCATCATCCTCACCACAAAGTCGATGTTCCACTTTTTTATTTTGTTTTATTTTTTAAGTAAAACGTCTAATACAAAATCCTCCGTTCGGATGCGTATGATATTATATATATATATAGAGAGAGAGTTGAGACGTTGACAGACTTGTGAATCATAGTTCTCGTAATCATTTATTTTGTTTAGGCAAAATATACGTTTTTAGCCCTAAGTATTGTCGAACTTTCTTTTGTATCAACATTTTCTTTACTATATAAAAACGTCCGTAACTTTGTATTGTACCTTTTTTCTGGCAAATTCGTGATGGCGTTACTCCGGAGTCTGACGTGGCTTTTGACGGCATCCTACGTGGCTACGTGTAAGAAGAAAAAGGCAAAATATACGTTTGTAGCCCTAAGTATGGTCGAACTTTCTTTTATGTCAACATTTTACTTTGTTATATGAAAATGTCCGCAACTATGTGTTGTACCTTTTTTTCTAGCCAATTCGTAATGGCGTTACGCCTTACCATGATGCGGCAGTAATGGAGTCGTGCGTGTATCTTGATGTGGCAATCCTACTTGGACAAAAAACCACAACGTAGGACAAAATATGCCACGTCCCACAAGAGGAGTATGACGGTCCCGATATGGCACTATTAAGTGTTAAAACTAAAAAAAGTTGAAGGAAGGTTGGGGTTCTTCCCCAAAGGCTTTTATCCCGAAAACCTAGCTCTAATTGTTTCTTTCTCAAATGTCAGAAGGCGAGCACCACCCATTCCACCCTCCCGTAACCCATCATCACCACCTGCCGCGTCACCGCCGTCAGAAGCATTCTCACCGCGTCATCAAGCAGCCACATCAAGATACACGTAGGACTCCTTTATTGCCACGTCATGGTAAGGCGTAACACCGTTTCGAATTGGCTAGGAAAAAGGTACAACACATAGTTGCGGACATTTTCATAGAACAAAGTAAAATGTTGACAGAAAAGAAAGTTAGATCATACTTAGGGCTACAAACATATATTTTGTCTTTTTCTTACACGTAGCATTGCCACCTCAACACCCACGTAGGACGTCGTCAAAGTCACGTCAGACTCCAGGGTAACGCCGTCACGAATTGGCTAGAAAAAGGGTACAATACAAAGTTGCGGACGTTTTTATATAGCAAAGAAAAATGTGAACACAAAAGAAAGTTCGACCATACTTAAGGCTAGAAGCGTATATTTTGCATTTTGTTTAAAAAAAAGCAAAATATATTCCACCTCAATTTTGAGCCAATTTTCTATTTTGTCATTAATTTGTTTTGTTATATTATTTTGTCATCAACTTTTGTTTTTATTTTGATTTTTGTCAATCTTGAATTTTTTCTAGCGAAAACCAAACAAAGCCTTAATATAGTCCGACTCGTGTCCTATAATAATGGAGTTCCAACATCTTATTCATTTGTCTCATAATCCACTTTATCCATAGTAGCAACCCATAATAGAACATTATCCGACATTCATAGATTTTACGTATTTTTTGACCGCATCAGCAAGTATCGTCTAACTTCTGCTTTCAATTCACTTGATTTGTCCATCAAAATTTTGAAATAAAAAACATACGAGAGGTTTCAATATTATTTCTCATTTTTTGTATTTTTTTTATTTTCTAGTCGATAAATGAAAATTGTGTATTAAGGTCTGTTAAGCTGACGCGTGATAATATTCAAGATTGGCCAAAATTAAAATAAACGTATTATATAACAAATTAAGTTAATGACAAAATAATAAGTTGACTCAAAATTAAGGTTATAAATTAATATTTTGCCTTAAAAAAGCACAAAGTACTTTTTCTTTCTTATTATATTTATTGTTGAAAAAGCACCCAGTGTTAATGTTATCCCATGAGCTTAAATCTCATGCTACGAAACGTGCAACGGCAGAGAGGAAGAGGATCAATTCCGATCACCCCTCCCTTGGCGGCTTTCTCCGGTTCACGAAACTTTGGTACTAACAAATAACAAGGAAATCGGAGGAAACATAATCCATTTTTCAAAAGGGTGTTGAGGATTTCTGGAATTTATTAAAATTACAGTCCCCCACGAGGCGAGGACGAAATCTTTTTTCTCCCAAAAAAAAAAAAAAATGTTTGAACAGCTACACAGCCCTAACTCCCTCTTATAAAAGAGTCCAACACCTGCTGCAACACATCGGTCGGTCCGTCCGTCCCTCACTGAACGGCCGTCCTTCTTTGGATTTTGTTGTATCATTTATTATAAAACTCAATCCCACCCTTTTCCCTTCATGCAATGGCCATCGATTGCATCTCCCCCTCCTCTGAAGCCAAAGACCTCCACCTCCCTACTAAAACCCTCGTCTTCGACGCCTCCGTTATCAACGACAACATCCCTGACCAATTCATTTGGCCCCATGACGAGAGGCCACGTTCCGATTCTCACCTCCTCGTCCCCCTCATCGACTTGCAGGGTTTTCTCTCCGGGGACCCTGTCGCCTCCTTGGAGGCTTCTAGGGTTGTCAGGGACGCCTGTTGCAAGCACGGCTTCTTCCTCGTTTCTAACCACGGGGTCGACTGTAGGCTCATCTCCGACGCCAATCATTGCATGGACAGGTTCTTCGGGTTATCACTGAGCGAAAAGCAGAGGGCCCAGCGGAAGCTCGGGGAGAGTCACGGATACACCAGCAGCTTCACCGGCAGGTTCCACTCTAAGCTCCCCTGGAAGGAGACCCTCTCTTTCAGGTACTCTGCCGAGGAGGGTTCCTCCAAAGTCGTCGAGGATTACTTGGTGGATGCCATGGGGGACCAGTTCAGGCAGTCCGGGTAATTATTATGGCCTACCGCACCTTACATCTATGCCGAGGTTTGATTAGGATAATTACATGTTCGCTTTCTCATTGTTTTGCAGTAGGATTTATCAGGAGTACTGCGACGCCATGAGCACCTTGTCCCTAAGTATCATGGAGCTGCTAGGGATAAGCCTGGGGGTCGGCCGGAACTGCTTCCGGGACTTCTTTGAAGGAAATGATTCGATAATGAGGCTGAATTACTACCCTCCCTGCCAGAAACCCGACATGACCCTGGGAACGGGTCCTCATTGTGATCCGACATCCCTGACGATCCTTCACCAGGACCAGGTCGGAGGCCTGGAGGTCCTCGTCGATGATAAGTGGCACTTAGTCCTGCCACACGTCAACACGTTTGTTGTCAATATTGGCGACACCTTCATGGTAATAACTGAAGAGAATTTTGAAAACCGTTAATGGTTTTGTTTCAAGACTCCTGATTAATGTGAATGACCTAAAAAAGGAAGCTGAGTTTAGACTAACGGGAAACTATTTTGGATATCAGGCCCTTTCCAACGGGATATACAAGAGCTGCCTGCACCGGGCAGTGGTGAACAGCACCAGGACAAGGAAATCGCTGGCCTTCTTTCTCTGCCCGAGCAAGGAAAAGTTGGTGAGACCACCAAAGGAACTAATGGAGACGGGGAGAGAGTACCCCGACTTCACATGGCCGATGCTGCTTGAGTTCACTCAGAAACACTACAGGGCAGACATGAATACGCTCCAAGCATTCAGCAGTTGGCTCCAGCAATCCCAGCTGAACACAAGTACCCCCAGTTAGGGAAGGGAGGGTGTTGTTAATTATCTTCGATTTCGCGGGTGTGTGTAGAAAGGGCGATGATGTTTTTTGTGGTTTTAGCTTTGAGCAATGGGGAGAAGTATGAATGGTGCCTCTGTCATGTAAAAATTTCCATCTTATGGCAAAAGAAGGGGGGGGGGGGTCTTCAAGTTTTATCCTCATATATTTTAGATGAGAGAATATCTGGTGGGGTTTTTTTCTATTAATAATGCAATAAACCTTAGCGGAGTTCAAATAATTGTGTGTACCGTAGAATTTCCAGCTAGTCGGTACAAAAGACAATATAATTGGTTGGTTGGTTGGGGGGTGGGGGGATGTTTTGCAACACAAAATGATATGAAAATGGCAGTGAGGAAATCCCAGGCCCAGGAGATAAACCAGGGGGAGAGGAAGAAGGATCCTGCTGAAACTTGTAGCTCGACATCTACATGCAGAAACGGTACAAAAATATCGGGGCAGAACCCACCAAAACATTGAATGATTCAGGGATATATGCTTCCGATCCATTTGAGCATCTGGACAAGACAGGGAGAGGGAGAGGGAGAAGGTGTGTGTATCTGCAGATTTGTTTTGGATCATGTTATGATGATTTGCTGTGTATCTGGTGTGTCTTGTGCCGCAGGATATGACATCGTGGGTGTCCCACGGTGTTTGTCCGTTTCAATACCAAGAAAAAGGACAAAATTCCCTCCTCCTCCTCCTCCTCGACCTTGTGCTCTCCCATCCCATCCCATCTCATCTCATCTCATCCCGTGTGTGTGTGTTTGAGCCTTCATCGTCCGAGGGCAATTACCTTGAGGGCCCCCCTCCTGCTGCAACCAAACAACCAACTCGGGAGTCCCCTACCCACACCCACACAAGATACCAAACAAAATGCAGGAGTCTCAGATTTCTACAGTCCTTTCATGGATTTCCGTAGACCCTAACACACACACACACACGGGTGGTCATTTGCCTCATTTTGGCTCCTCAACTCAGTTGTAGGTAGCTCCTGTTTATCATTCCTAAGAAAAAGGAGTACTTACTGTTGGGACGGTTTTGATGATGAACCGGACCCTCTGTACTACAGAAGGTCGAACATTCTATTCTACAGAAGCGTCTATTATTAAGGACTTCTTGTAAGAATTATTTTTGTAATTAAATAATTAGTTATCAATTATTTAATTACGAAATATGCTTTACCACGATTTGGTTTCCAAATAATCATATTGGAGATAATATTTCTTATAGAAGGAAATAAGATCTCTATTTATGGAAATGTTCTACTAGTTGGTCTACAGGCTTCTGTAAGCTCTTACGACCTCTATATGACCGTTATTTGGATACCTATCACCACCACCTATCCAGATACATTCTCACGTGTGTCTTTATCAAGATGGAACAAATATTTACCCCAATGGAAACAAATCTTCAATTGTTTCCATCTGTAGAAGGCTATCGAGCAGAACCTTCTGCGATACCTTCTGTGCTGCATTATTTAGGGAAACTATCATATTCTTATTTTATTTTGATATGATTATCTTCCTTGCTGAATGTATGCACGTGTATATCATTTTATCTATTTTGTAAACTAACTTTTAATTTCTTGTTTTGCAGATTTCGTTTTTATCTTTTTCCATTTATATTTTCTTCTTAGGCTTTATGTATAAAAGGCCATGCTCTCTCCCATTCATATACAATACACAAACACCACAACATACTCATATACTTCACGAAATTATCCATCCCATTCTGTCCAGAGAGAGCGTGAGCTTCATTGGTTTTAACTTCCTTAGTTCTCTCATTCTTTCATTCGTTTTGAGTTAGTCACACGAGGAGCACTAGCGACGGACGGCTGCATCGTTGGTGAAACCTTATGGGAGAGTGACTCGGGGGCTCGAGGGACTCGGCTGGAAGCTGCGAGACGTTGTTGGAAGCGTGTGTACGTGGGCAACGTGCAGCGGGCCGCAGAGAAGGGCTGAACCTCGGGAGCACAGAAGGTGAGGGACTAACCAGCTTTTGTTGTGTAGAACTCTGTGTGCAGGAACCTAGGACGGAGGCTGCCGTCTGCTTGCGTGGGGTTTGCCGCGTGCTTGCGCAGGGTATGCTGCGTGCTTGCGTAGGGTATGCTACGTGCTTGTGTGGGGTACGCCACATAGTCGCTATCTCGAGGAGATCGTGCAGGTCGTGTGGAGCCGCCGGAGGGAAAATCTATCCTTGAACAGGAGTCGTTGTTCGCTTGCGTAGGGTCCGCTACGTGCTCGCGTGGGGTACGCCACGAAGTCGTTTTCCTTAAGAGGATTGCGCATTTGGTTACCTTGTTAGTCACGTTAAATCGTGCAACCCGCTGTAGTACAGAATCCTACGGGTCTGTGCATACATTTTCCTTGTCACTTTTACTACAGAACCTCACGGTCTGTTCAGTAGAAGGTCGACTACCCTTAGTACAGAATCTTTCAGATCTGTGCTTCACAATTAAGTCATTTCCTATACAGAACCTTCTGTTGTGGATTGACATACTCGACACAGAACCTTACGGTCTGTGCTATACCTTCTGTGATACAGAATCCTTGGATCTGTTCTATAGAAGGTTGACGTCTCTAGTACAGAATCACTTGATCTGTGCTATAGAAGGTTAACACATTCGATACAGAACCCTCTGGTCTGTATTGTGCCTTACCTTCTTCGACACATAACCTTCTAGTCTGTGTTGTGCCTAACGTTCTACGATACAGAACCTTCTGGTCTGTATTGTGCCTTACCTTCTTCGACACAGAACCTTCGGGTTTGTGTTGTGCCTAACGTTCTACGATACAGAACCTTCTGGTCTGTATTGAGCCTAAGTTACTATAGTACAGAACCTCAGTGTTTGTGCTTCGTAACAAACCTCTACGGTACAGAACCTTCTGGTCTGTGCTCTGCCACTCAAGCCTCTATTGTACAGAACCTACGGGTCTGCTTTTAGTTGCTATCACTTGTGTAACTTGTACTGAGATACATTTGAGTGGAAACCATCCAAATATCTGGGTGAAGAGTGGACGTAAGCAATTTGCTGAACCACTATAAAAATCCTTGTGTCCATCAAACAAATTTGCGTACACAATCAAACGTTCTGTCGTACAGAAACTTACAGGCTCTGTTTAACAGAAGCTTTTCATTCCGCTGCGGGGTAAAACGAAAAATTGTTAAAATCCAATTTTGGAGATTAACACTAATTCACCCCCCCTCTTAGTGTAACAATTGGTATCAGAGCGGGTTCAACAGAGGCTTAACAGCTTGTTGTAGATCCTTGAAAAGCTCTTTCCAGCTACACACTCTTCTCCACAGAAGCTCTTAGCTCTGTGACTGTTGCTATTCTGTAGAAGCCTACGCTCTATCAGAATCAACCCGCTACTGCACAGAAGCTTTAAGCTCTGTGAAAATCTACCCGGTTATATTCTGTAGAAGCTTTCGCTCTATCAGAATTTAACCTCTGTTCCACAGAAACACCTTGTTCTGTGAGAAACGATTTGTTGCTCTACTTTGTAGAAGCCTACATTCTACAGAAGCATACGATCTGTAAACATCACGGTTGGCATTTTCTGAAGAAGCCTATCGCTCTGCGAATCCAAAAACTACAGCTTGACAGCTGATTTCTACCCAACAGAAGCTTGCTTCTTTGTCAACGTTCTATTCGTCAACGTTCTGTTCTATAGAAGTTTTATACTCTATACGAATTGAACAAATGGCTGAAAACTATAATGTGCCTAAACCACATGTTGGGAATCCTCCCATTTTCGATGGTAAGAATTTTGCCTATTGGAAAATTCGAATGAGCGCATTCGTTAATGCTATCGACGAAGACTTATGGTCTTATATAGAAGATGGTCCACCTTCTATACCTGAGAACCAACGATTTGATCGAGAAGGTCATCCTACAAGGGAATACCTTAAGATCAGACGACTCACTAAAACGGCAAAGTATTTGATGTTCAATGCTATGTCAGAAGGTGAATTCGTCAAAGTTTCAACTTGCACTTCGGGCAAGGAAATCTGGGACAAGCTTGTCACCATGTATATTGGGACAGACCAGATAAGAGAAACTAAGGTGAATTTCTTAATTCACCAATATGAAAATTTTACTATGAAGGCTGATGAATCTGTAGAACAAATGTTCCAGAGACTCAACCTCCTAGTCGATGCCCTAACTCATTTGGGCAAATCCTATCAAAACTCTGAGCTAGTTCGAAAGGTTCTGCGTACTCTACCCAAATCTTGGGAAGCCAAGAAAACGGCTATAGAGGAAGCTAAAGACCTCTCTACTCTTCGACTAGATCAGTTGATGAGCTCCTTAATCTCGTGTGAGATGGAAAGATCCTCTCAACCTGATATAAAGAGAGCACCTGTTGCTTTCAGAGCATCAGAAGAACCCACAGAAGGTTCGGATGATGAAGCAGAAGCTGATTCGGATGATGAACTTGCAATGATAGCTAAACGTCTTTTGCAGTTCGCCTCCAAAAAGCGCTTCAACAAGAGAAGCCAAAATCACATGGACCCGAAGTTGGTCACATGCTTTGAATGCAAAAAGAAAGGACACTACAAAACAGAATGTCCTTTACTTAAAGAAAAGGAGAAACCTTCTCCTAAATACAAGTCCAAGAAAGCAATGGCTAATTGGGCAGAACTTGATGATGAGGAAGCACTCATGTGCCTCATAGCTCACACAGAAACTCAAAATGAATTACATACCTGCTTTCAAACAGAAACTGTTGAAAGTGAATGGTATCTGGATAGTGGATGCTCCAGGCACATGACCGGAGACCCATCCAAATTTTCCCAACTGACTCTGCAGAATTCGGTGACAATAGCAAAGGCTCTGTCATTGGCAAAGGTACCATTGGAAATTCTAACTCCATGGTCATAGATGAGGTTCTGTTGGTTACAGAACTCAAACATAATTTGCTGAGCATTAGCCAGCTTTGTGACAAAGGTTATGAAATAACTTTTGATCAAGATAAGTGTTCCGGAATCCTAAACAATGAAGTTCGCTTCATTGGGAACCGTAAAGGGAACATCTACTCCTTGACTCAGAATAGCTTCTGTACTACAGAAAGTTGCCTTCTGTCAGTCAAAGATGAAAGCCTACTATGGCATAGAAGGTTGGGACACTCCAACTTCAAATTGTTATCCAAGCTTGTGAAAAAGGATTTGGTTAAGGGATTACCCAATATCCGTTTTGAGCATGACAGCTTCTGTGAAGCATGTTCTCTTGGAAAACAAACTAAGTCTTCATTCAAATCTAAGAATGAAGTCTCTACTTCTCAACCTCTTGAACTTCTACATATGGATCTATTCGGACCTACTAGAGTTCAGAGTGTCGGTGGTAGAAGGTACTGTCTAGTTGTAGTTGATGACTACTCTAGATACACTTGGGTAAATTTCTAACTCACAAAAGCGATGCTTTTGAAACTTTCATTAAGCTAGCTAAGAAATTACAGAATGAAACTGGTTCTTCTGTAAAAGCTATAAGAACGGATCATGGTACTGAGTTTGAAAACCATGATTTCGCTACTTTCTGTGACGAACATGGTATCGATCACAATTTTTCCGCACCATATACTCCTCAACAAAATGGAGTAGCAGAACGGAAAAATAGAACTCTAATAGACATGGCTAGAACCATGATATGTGAGAGCTCTGCTCCACAGAACCTATGGGCAGAAGCTGTTAATACAGCCTGCTACATATCAAACAGGGTTCTACTTAGACCCATCCTTGAGAAAACTCCCTATCAACTATACAAGGGGAGAAAACCGAACATCTCCTATTTCCACTCCTTTGGAAGTCCATGTTTCATCTTGAGACCTTCTAAGGACAATATAGGAAAGTTCGAAGCTAAGACAGATGAGGGCATCTTTCTTGGATACTCTCTGTCTAACAAAGCTTACAGAGTTCTAAACAAAAGAACTTCTTCTACAGAGGAGTCTATTAATGTAAAAATTAATGACCTACCTACTATCAATACAAGAGATATTATATCTCTAGAACCTACAGAAGATGCTGTAGAATCTCCACCCTCTACGAAAGAGAAGGGTGAACCCTCTGTTCATGAATCTAAAAATGATCTTGAACAAATAAATGATCATTCTGAAGAACATTCTCAGAATAATCAACAAAGCGATATTAGAGCACCTGCTCTTTATCAAAGACGGCATCCTATAGACCAAGTCATAGGAGACCTTAACAGAGGCATACAGACAAGACACTCTATAAATGCCTACTATGAACACTTTGCTTTTATTTCACAGAAGGAGCCAGAGAGTTTTGATGAAGCTCTTAATGATCCGGATTGAATACTTGCTATGCAAGAGGAGCTTAATCAATTCGAAAGGAATAAAGTGTGGCCACTTGTTCCTAAACCTGATAACCGTTCCATCATTGGGACTAAATAGGTTTCCAGGAATAAACTCTATGAGTCGGCGCTATTGTGTGGAACAAAGAACGACTCGTTGCTAAACGGTACTCTTAACAAGAAGGTATCGACTTTGATGAGACGTTTGCTCATGTAGCTCGTCTAGAGGTAATAAGACTTTTATTAGCCTATGCTTGCTACAACAACTTTAAGTTGTATCAAATGGACGTAAAAAGTGCATTCCTCAATAGAAAAATCAAGGAAGAGGTCTACGTAAGTCAACCTCCTGGTTTCGAGGATCTGCAACACAGAGACTACGTCTATAAACTCTCCAAAGCTCTATATGGCCTTAAACAGGCTCCTAGAGCATGGTATGAGAAGCTTAGCTCATTTCTTATCGAAAAGGGCTATAACAGAGGAAGAGTAGATACCACTCTCTTTCTCAAACACGGAAGCAATCATCTCATTGTTGTCCAGATCTATGTCGATGACATTATCTTTGGATCAACTGATGAAACGCTCTGTGCGGAATTCTCCAAACTCATGACAAGCGAGTTTGAGATGAGTATGATGGGAGAACTCACGTTCTTCCTCGGTTTACAAATTCAGCAAACTGTGGAAGGTACTTTCTTACATCAAGAAAAGTACACTAAGCAGCTTCTAAAAAAATTCGGCCTAGATGGCACAAAACCTTTGTCTACACCTATTGGTACTAATACTCAAATTGACAAAGATGAATCTGGTAAAGAAGTGGATAGTAAGCTCTACAGAAGCATGATAGGTTCTCTTCTGTACCTTACAGCTTCTAGACCTGACATACTATTTAGTGTGTGCCTCTGTGCTAGATTTCAATCAGCACCTAAAGAATCTCACATGACTGCGGTCAAGAGGATCTTTAGATATCTACAGGGTTCTGTGAACCTAGGCATCTGGTATTCAAAGAAATCAAATTTTGATCTCATTGGATATTCTGATGCAGACTTCGTAGGAAGTAAGGTAGACAGAAAAAGTACAAGTGGTACTTGTCAGCTCATGGGAAACATGTTGATTTCATGGTTTTCCAAAAAGCAGACTTCTGTTGCCCTCTCCACTGCAGAAGCTGAATATATTGCGGCAGCAAGCTGCTGTGCGCAACTCTTGTGGATGAAACAACAACTTGAGGACTACGGTCTCTCATTTACAAAAATTCCGATCAAATGTGATAATACTAGTGCTATTAGCCTAGCTAAGAATCCAGTATATCACTCTCGATCGAAGCATATCGAACTCAGACATCACTTTCTGAGAGATAATGTACAACAGGGTTCTGTTAGTGTGGAATACATTAACACTGAACACCAATTGGCTGATATCTTTACTAAACCTCTGGACAAAGAAAAATTTTTCTTTTTCAGAAGTGAATTAGGAATCTGCCATCCTCTTTAATGTCTTTCAGAAGACAATAAGTTAAGTAAGAACTTCAAAAACTTACTACGGAAGGTACACTTTCGTACACTTCATCATAGAAGGTAGAATTATCTACACTCTGCCATATAGAAGGTACATTTATTTGTGCACTTCATTACAGAAGGTATAATCTTCTGTTTCTACTCTACAGAAGGTACATGCTTGTACTCTTCACTATAGAAGGTAGAAATTTTAGCCTTCTATACAATAGAAGCTTGAATTTCACCATCTATCTTTTAGAAGTATAACGATATGTATACCTTAAATCTAACTTTGCTAATTTCCAATTAATTGGAAGTTTACGTCTGGAGATATCAATTATCATCCAATAAAATATTTAGATATAATCAGAATCAAATAAAATATTTGTTCTGATCAATATCGTTTCTATTAGGAAATTAATAATCCTAATAATATATTTTGGATATAATATCCATAATATTTGACTCTTCTACACTGAAGAAGCTTGCAACAGAAGGTTATGAAACCACCTTCTGCGTTGCAGAACCGTCAGATTTCCTATTATAATAAGGAAACAAATATTCCCCATATATTTTGATGCATGTCATTCGTGAAATGACAGTTTTTCATATTGAAAAATCAAAATCATGAGTATTTTGGGCGGGAGAATATTTTCTTCCCAAAAAGAAGGCATTCGGAGGCTGGTTAAAATCATTAACCGTGACTCTCCTTCTTCACACTTCATCTTTAACCCTGAAACTTCCTTGTTCTTGCCCTAACCTCGAAACTTTCGATTTCTCTGTGTCCATGGCACCCAAAGTGAAATCCCTGAGGAAAAAGGCTAAGGCCGGAAGAAAGAAGGCTCGCGCCTCTGGATCGGAGAAGCCTGCATCATCTGCGAGCAGGACTCCACCCCCTTCCTCGCCGGAGAAACCCATCTCTCCTGCGAAGGACCAGACCATTGCTGCCGTTGAGACTCTCGATGGCATGCTTCTCATCTCCACAGACGAAGGGCCCTCAAAAGTCCAAGTCTCCGTGGAAGATACAACCCAGAAGGAACCTCCGATCGTCATGACGGTGGAACCCTCTGTCTCTGAGCCTTCTGTGCCTGAGTGCTCTGTTCCTAAGGCCTCTGTCAAAGGTTCTACTGCGACAAGTGATACACTCCCTGTCGCCCCTACTGCTGAGATTGTCGCGTCTGATGAGGTGGTGGAGATCCCCCCTGCTGATGATGTGCCTGGTGAGGCTGACACGGAAGTTCCTACTCCGATCGTCACTGTCTCCCCTGATCTCAAGCTGAAAGGAGTAGCTTCCGAGCTTCAGAAGGCTTCGCAGAAGCCTGCGGCCACTCCTACCAAAAAGCTTCTCCATGATGCCATGAAACCCGGAGGAGTCTCCTCTAGGACCAGGCTGAAACGGAAAGAGCCCGAGACGGTCAGCACCTCTATCATTGATATGGCCGCCAAAAAGACCAAGTCCCCAGAGAAACCTATTCCTGAGGACACCTTCACGGAGGACCTGGATTCGTTTATCTTTCCGGTAAATCCTCTTGTCTCTAAGAAGGAGATATAAACTGTTTTGGCCGATGATAAACTGCCTAAATGTGATGCTGTGGGTAGGCAGATTGCAACCTTTAAGCGGATCGATTTTAACTGGTTTGCGGCTAATGGACTTGATATTGCCCCTCTGCTGGATAGAATCGGTTTGATAACCTTCTGTGAGACCTATGCAGAGCTGCCTGTCTCTCGTTTGAGAGAGTTCTATGCGAACATCACGTTCCATGAACAGGGCCCGCATGCCAAGTTCATAAAGACAGTCATTGAAGGGGTCACACTGGTATTCTCTGCCCATGATGTGAATCAATTGTTCTGCTGTAAGGAATATGATCCTCTGATGGACATGGGAAAAGAAGAATCCTATAGCATCATTCTGGGACAGAAGGTCAATGCGACCAAGTACCTTGAGTCCACCAAGTTGGATCTCAAAACTCGTATTCTGCATCGAGTGGTTCTGTTCTGCCTTCTACCAAGAACTGGAAGCATCGACACCATCACCTCCAATGATGCGACGTTGATGGCTCATATCCTGAAGGGCATTCCCTTTAATCTTGGTTTGCTGGAGTTCTCCCACATGAAAAGATGCTGCAATACGGCTGGGAAAGCTCTCCCTTATGGCCAGGTAATCGCCGGCCTTCTGAAATTAGCTCGTGTCTCTACTGATGCTTCTACTTTTCAAAAAAAGTGGAAAGTTGGCACTTTTGGACAACAAATTATAGCCAGCATGCATTGTGAGGAAGGGTTCTACCTAGACCCTGAAAGGGAGGTCACAGGATTCTGCGCTTGATGATGAGGATAAGCTTCTGGAGGCCAAGAAGAATGCTGATGCATCTTCTGCTCGACCCTCTGCTGCTAAGCTTGCTGGTCGGAGACGTCCTTCATCATCTGCTGAAGCTCAAGTCCCTGTGGATAACACTGCTCTCCTCAATCTTGGGGAAGACATCCGCGTCCTTCAGCGAATGGTCACTGACCTGATTCGCTTAGTGGAACGCCAGGACAAGCTTCTGCGCAAGCTTCTGGAAAAGGATTCTGCTGAGTCTGAGGACTGATCTCCTTAGTTGCTGTTTCTTTTCTGCATTTCTAGCTAGACCAAAAACTAATTTATGTGGTCTAATAGATTGTAATAAGTGCCACCTCGTGGACACATTTCCTTTTAGCAGTATGTTATTGAACTTTCTGTCACACCTTCTGCACCACATTCTGCCTGACGGTTTTGCACTCTCTGCTCTACCCTCTGCGAGAATTAAAACTACCTTCTGCATGTTGGTTATGAACAATATGTCATACCTTCTGCAAGAAATTTACTCTTCTTTATCAACCTACATTCATCTTCTTTTTGATGTGACAAAAAGGGGGAGAAAATTGTGTTGAGGGGGAGTACCTTGCTCTGTATTGGTTATAGAAAAATCCTTGATTTTCTATAACTAAATGGGTCGTAGAAGGCTATACCGTCTACGGTATAGAAGCCTATGAGACTGATACAGCTCATAATCGCAACCTTCTGCAGGGAATGCGATTCGTGATCTTTTTAAAGTCACTATTGCTGGGAGTGCAGAAATGAAATACCATCATTTTTGTCGGGCTAAATACAGAAGCTCCACGCTCTGTATAAATCACAGAAGCCTTTGTGCTCTGTAAATAACCTTCTTTATAACAGAAGCTTCTATGCTCTGTTTCACAGAAACCTTATGGTTCTGTACAAACGCGAGACTCTTACTCTCATCTATTTAGGGGGAGTTAGGGGGAGTTCTTGCGAAAACATTTCCCTCAACGATGAATGTTTTGTCATCATCAAAAAGGGGGAGATTGTTGGGACGGTTTTGATGATGAACCGGACCCTCTGTACTACAGAAGGTCGAACATTCTATTCTACAGAAGCTTCTATTATTAAGGACTTCTTGTAAGAATTATTTTTGTAATTAAATGATTAGTTATCAATTATTTAATTACGAAATATGCTTAATTTGATTAAGATATTTATCTGATCAAATTACCACGATTTGGTTTCCAAATAATCATATTGGAGATAATATTTCTTATAGAAGGAAATAAGATCTCTATTTATGGAAAGGTTCTACTAGTTGGTCTACAGGCTTCTGTAAGCTCTTACGACCTCTATATGACCGTTATTTGGATACCTATCACCACCACCTATCCAGATACATTCTCACGTGTGTCTTTATAAGTATGGAACGAACATTTACCCCAATGGAAAGAAATCTTCGATTATTTTCATCTGGAGAAGGCTATCGAGCAGAACCTTCTGCGATACCTTCTGTGCTGCATTATTTAGGGAAACTATCATATTCTTATTTTATTTTGATATGATTATCTTCCTTGCTGAATGTATGCACGTGTATATCATTTTATCTATTTTGTAAACTAACTTTTAATTTCTTGTTTTGCAGATTTCGTTTTTATCTTTTCCCATTTATATTTTCTTCTTAGGCTTTATGTATAAAAGGCCATGCTCTCTCCCATTCATATACAATACACAAACACCACAACATACTCATATACTTCACGAAATTATCCATCCCATTCTGTCCAGAGAGAGCGTGAGCTTCATTTGTTTTAATTTCTTTAGTTCTCTCATTCTTTCATTCGTTTTGAGTTAGTCACACGAGGAGCACTAGCGACGGACGGCTGCATCGTTGGTGAAGCCTTCTGGGAGAGTGACTCGGGGGCTCGAGGGACTCGGCTGGAAGCTGCAGGAGACGTTGTTGGAAGCGTGTGTACGTGGGCAACGTGCAGCGGGCCGGAGAGAAGGGCTGAACCTCGGGAGCACAGAAGGTGAGGGACTAACCAGCTTCTGTTGTGTAGAGCTCTGTGTGCAGGAACCTAGGACGGAGGCTGCCGTCTGCTTGCGTGGGGTTTGCCACGTGCTTGCGCAGGGTCTGCTGCGTGCTTGCGTAGGGTATGCTACGTGCTTGTGTGGGGTACGCCACATAGTCGCTATCTCGAGGAGATCGTGCAGGTCGTGTGGAGCCGCCGGAGGGAAAATCCATCCTTGAACAGGGGTTGCTGTTCGCTTGCGTAGGGTCCGCTACGTGCTCGCGTGGGGTACGCCACGAAGTCGTTTTCCTTGAAAGGATTGCGCATTTGGTTACCTTGTTAGTCACGTTAAATCGTGCAACCCGCTGTAGTACAGAATCCTACGGGTCTGTGCATACATTTTCCTTGTCACTTTTACTACAGAACCTCACGGTCTGTTCAGTAGAAGGTCGACTACCCTTAGTACAGAATCTTTCAGATCTGTGCTTCACAATTAAGTCATTTCCTATACAGAACCTTCTGTTGTGGATTGACATACTCGACACAGAACCTTACGGTCTGTGCTATACCTTCTGTGATACAGAATCCTTGGATCTGTTCTATAGAAGGTTGACGTCTCTAGTACAGAATCACTTGATCTGTGCTATAGAAGGTTAACACATTCGATACAGAACCCTCTGGTCTGTATTGTGCCTTACCTTCTTCGACACAGAACCTTCTGGTCTGTGTTGTGCCTAACGTTCTACGATACAGAACCTTCTGGTCTGTATTGTGCCTTACCTTCTTCGACACAGAACCTTCGGGTTTGTGTTGTGCCTAACGTTCTACGATACAGAACCTTCTGGTCTGTATTGTGCCTTACCTTCTTCGACACAGAACCTTCGGGTTTGTGTTGTGCCTAACGTTCTACGATACAGAACCTTCTGGTCTGTATTGAGCCTAAGTTACTATAGTACAGAACCTCAGTGTTTGTGCTTCGTAACAAACCTCTACGGTACAGAACCTTCTGGTCTGTGCTCTGCCACTCAAGCCTCTATTGTACAGAACCTACGGGTCTGCTTTTAGTTGCTATCACTTGTGTAACTTGTACTGAGATACATTTGAGTGGAAACCATCCAAATATCTGGGTGAAGAGTGGACGTAAGCAATTTGCTGAACCACTATAAAAATCCTTGTGTCCATCAAACAAATTTGCGTACACAATCAAACGTTCTGTCTTACAGAAACTTACAGGCTCTGTTTAACAGAAGCTTTTCATTCCGCTGCGGGGTAAAACGAAAAAGGGTTAAAATCCAATTTTGGAGATTAACACTAATTCACCCCCCTCTTAGTGTAACACTAACTTACTTCGAAAAACCGTACACACGTTTTAATGACTTACCTTATCATTTTCCATGCGTCGATGATTTTTACTCCTCAGGGTCAGGATTTATATTCATATTCTACCCGCTCGGCTCCCTACATTTGTTCACAAAAGCACCCGATCTTTGTCCTGTTCTGCATACACCACCAAATGTGGGCCCCCCTTTTTCCATCGTACTCACGTCCCATTGTTAAAAGCGGACACCGTCATGTCCCCAACTTACTACATATTTATTTATATAGCTTCCTAATCACTTCATAGTTTCCATTTCCTTTGTAATAGCGAGTTAAAGTTAAAAAGATATTAAAACTCCTTTGTTTCGAACAATAAAAACACGCCAAATAAGACTGACTCATTATTTGTAGGACTTGATATATCTTAACAATGAAGTTGTCTTAGTTAACGTGTTTCCATGAACTCATTGTCTAAAACAGCAAGTTTATCGTGCGGCTGAAACATCTTCCCGATCTTTACTGGTACTAGTTTTTTTTATTAAATGTGGGTCAACTCGTTTGCAAAAGAAGGCAAATGCATGAATCCTAACTACTTATTAGTTACAATTCCATTATTAGGGGGGGTGCAAGATCGAGACACATACTCTTCGTATGAAAACACACGAGTCGAAGCATGCTGAATTGGGCTAGCGTCTCTGGCTCTGATATCACATCACTGTTGTACAACAGTCGTCGCCAACCAACTATCATAAAAGCTTGAACTATTAAATGAAGGCGTGGTATACTATATCTTTCATTTTCAATCATGTCACTTGAGTTATGAAAATTAAATACTTTAATTCTCAAATCAAAGATATAACTAGCCAACCAACATACAATGATCCCGAAATAGCGTAGAAGAAATGCGTTGGGCAAATCGTAATCCTAAAATAATAAAAAGTGTATGTGTTAATTCTTTGTCTCATGATACCTGAATAATCGCAGGTTGAAATTTGTCATCCTTGTCGAATTATACATTCTCGATTTCTCAAATTTCGATCTCATACGATTAACCATTAATCGTTGCTGCATATAATCTCCATTCATCGTGGGCATGTGGACATGATCACTCGTTAATACGAGGGACAATGGTTTCTTGATGCGAACATTCTCCACACACTATCCACGTCTAATGTAGCAATCACCTGTATCAATCCCAGTCATGAAGACGCTTTGATGGCACTAAAAAAATATATTTTACATGTTAAAGTGAACCATCTCAACCATAAAATTCTTGACACATTGGAAATATCAATAATACAAATACAATCCTAATAATATTTCATACCCGGTCAATCCATTCACCTAAACACCTTTAGATACTTGTGCAATTAGATAAATAACTCCTTATCACATGACCTGTAAAACATGGTCATAATCTAATCCACACGCTAATCGATAATTAATATCCCTTCCTAATTACCAAAAATTGGGACATTTTAGAGGAATCATAAAAAAATAATAAAGTTCTACAACTCATATCATCATCCTTCGTGATCTATATATTATTATAACTCAAGGAACAAAATGATAAAATCATTTAGTAAAAAACTTAACATAAAACCAATTGGGTATAGGACACAATGCTACAAGATTTGCATGTCGTTCTCGTTTCACGAAAATTTTGTTAATACTTCAAGCGAACATAACTTGTTTGTGTAGGTCAGTTGCTGTATACGAAGGACTTACTTGTCATACTACCGCAATATTTTTTGGATGGGCATGATTTATGGCGCAATTGTATCCCACTCAAATGTTTATATGTGGTTGAGTGACATTTTTTGGATATACTGATCCACCAATTTGGAGATTAGCACCTTTTGCCACCTATTTACAACATTGACGTTCGTCTGCATCGGATCGACTTGCATGGAAAGCGATTGGATAATTAGGTGCACAATTAATACGTAATATATCTCTATGTGGAATGCACGGAGTAATCATATCGTGTCATTGAGATGAGAGTTTACTACAATGGATGAGAAATGATACAGGGGTTGTAGTCGTCCCTACATATCACACACGGACAGTAGGTTGGGTACAATGGTGCGTTTCATAACTTCTCCTTCTGTTAATGATAATGAATATCTACTAAATCAACTCTTATGCAGCCAAATTGCTTCTCGAATATAACTCTTCGGACGGAAAGAGGCGACCTTGACAAATTGTAACATAAAATGCCTATGCACTTATATGAACATCGTGGAGGAGTACACGACCAACCCGAACAAGGAGACGAGGATAATGCCGATGAAGATGATAATGAGTAAATCGGTGATAAGCCATTGTCGATGAGCTAAATGAGGAAGAAGTTGATGAGGCCCCCGAAGAAGAGCCACAATTGTATGTAATCAATCGAACGTGTCATTCATCATTGAAGTGTCAACACTAGGAGATATATACCTCACTCTAGATTTTGACAAGCTTTCCTCGTCACATGCTTCTTCAAAGCAAATAAAAAGACTAACAATTCCTTGTACCAAACTAAGATGGTAAGATGATCTTGTAGTTTATGCAACTGACACCGAAGGCAGTGGCACCAATGGAACGATGCTACACCAAAAGAAATAGGCAACATTCACGGAATGATTGAACGTGTTCTTCCTCGTAGTGATTTGAATCGAAGTAATTTGGTATCTAACTGTCTTGTCTCTTATGGATTGGATATTACGATAATGTTAACCTAAACATTTATGTTGGTATAGGATTGCACTAAGAAGGGGGTGGGGGGTTGAATTAGTGCCGTAAGAGTTATGACACTTTTTCGCTCACAGAAGCGTGGTTCTGTTAGGTCACAGAGGCTGGATCTGATAAACAGATTCCCAGTTCTGAGACAAGTTATCTTTTGTGTAAGACACAAAGATTTATAGTGGTTCGGCAAACAATGCATACGTCCACTCTCCCAGCTCTCACCCAAGCAGGGCGTATTCACTATGATTGGAATGTGGGATTTTACAGATGCACACTTCTGCCAGAAATGTGACTAACAAATTGCACGTTATCACGTGTCTAACACAACCCGCACGCAACGTGTCTGACTCCGGCTCCTCACTGAGCCCAACGTGGCTTGACGGCTACCACCTGCCCAACGAGGCTTAACGGCTACCTCCTGCCCAACGAGGCTTAACGGCTACCTCCTGCCCAACGTGGCTTAACGGCTACCACCTGCCCAAACGTGGCTTGACGGCTACCACCTGCCCTTGCACACAACCTGTGTGACTAACAACCTGCACGAGACAAGATTAGCAACTACAGCACAAACTCTCTGCAGTTACAGAAGACGCTCTCTGTCAGCGGTGATCGGCTCGGTGAATGCACGACGGACGCTCTCAGCTTTTGCAACGGTGAAGGCACAGGGATTCTAGTAAGCTTTTTGGTAGAACGGCGACTTGGAATCGTTGCTTCACACTTGCACTTAAGCTTGTCCGTAGAACGAAGTTTCCCAATCAATCCCAACGGCTAGTTGATTCACTTGCCATATTCTCCATGATTTAATCCTGTGGGAAAACTTCCAAAAGCATAAAGCATTACCCTTAGTTACGTTAGATAATAATTAAACAAAGTGATCGCTCAATAAGAGATAATGACTTCTGCTCAGAAGCTGTTTGCTGCGACAGCAGAACCAGCACTCTTTCTCATACGAATTTGGCATTGGGATTATAAGTTTCCATAAAATGAAAACATTCCCTTCGTAGAATTATTCTCACCATATAGGGAGATCTTAACTTGATAAGGTCATTGCCAAATTACGTAAACACAAGATCACGTTAGTTAAGGAAATAACTATTTCCAAATAACTTAAGGTCCAAAGATGAACCTAGACGTGATCCTGTGTGAGATAAATATCTCACGTGCTCGCATATAGGACAATCTCCAAGAAGGAAATCGTCACTCACAGAAATACCATTCTGTAAACCATAGCAAGTACTCCAGCAAGGAGAGTTATAGCAACTGTGACACAGATGCTCATCTCTGTAACAGAGATAGTGGATTCGATAGTAGATCTTATCCTCAGAACTCCATTTCTGATGGCTAGATCGTTTCCCCTGTTAAAGTACTCCACATAACTCTTTTACGTATTGCACGAATGACAGAGACCAGCTTCTACACCCGAAGACCTGTTCTTCTGTACACTTAAATAATACATTAGCAATACATAACCTTTGTCATCATCAAAACCAGATTATATCAACAATCTCCCCCTTTTTGATGATGTCAAAACCATGCTCATCTGGAGAGTAATGATTAAAGAGTTTTAATGGTCTTACAGATTTCCTTGTTGCGAGATGGTTGATACAGAAGCTACTTTCTATAGTAACTCCCCCTGAATCTAAGCGGACTAATTTCGATCGAAATTATTGCTTGCTCAGATCAGTGATCGAGATTAGTTAATGTTCATTAACCAAATCGATTAGAGCATTTATATGATTTGATCAAATCGACGCTCGTAATTGCAATATCATGCATTATGGACAGAAGTAATATTCTGTCATAGCTCCCCCTGAACAGGTGAGTAGTTCTAAGATGACCCTTTTTAATCAGAGCTCAGAACGTCACACAGAAGTGATACTCTGACCAGAGTATAAGTAGAGAAAGTTCTCTGACTCCCCCTGAGTTTAAGCAGTTCTGCTCAAACCCAAGTTGATCTCAACCAGAAGCATCGTTCTGGCGAGGAATTTCTCAAAGCAGAAAATAATTCTGCTGAGACCTGCATTACACTGAGGAAATCTCCTCAGCGTCTTCATGACCTGCAAACAGAGAAACACAGAACACAAAGAAAAATGCAGAGACTGTTCCTAAGTCTCACAGAACACAACACCTGTCCTAAAAACTAAAAATTCACCAGGGAGCTAGCTACTTCTCCCCCTTTTTGCATCATCAAAGAAGTCATATATCAGTTTCAAAGATATGTCATGAAACAAGTTTCAAATCACAAACATGCAGGAATTTCAAAAGAGTGAGTTTTAAAACAACAGATCCAGAGTTTATCAGTTTTCAGAAGCCGGATTCTGAAAGGACTGGTCAGTCACTTTCTTCTGCAGAAGGAGAGGAGGATGCATCATCCTTGCCCTTGATATATGCCGCGAGATCAGCAAGATCTACAAGCAGCTTCGTAATCAGGGTCTTAATCTCCTTTTGCTGAGCAATGCACTTATCCAATTTGCGTGACTCTTTCGGATTAGCAGAAGTGGACGCCTCAGAAGTATGCTTCTGTTTGGTATCAATCTTCTTCTGCTTGCTGGTGTCAGCCCGAGTCTTACGCTTGGAAGGTGCAGCAACTCTTTTCTCTTTGGAGGATGGCTCCTCCTTGCTCCTCTTTGGAACCCATTCTGACCCTGTAAAAACAAACCCCATATGATCAAGTGTCGTACCGTCAAAAGGCTCGACATGGATGGTGTCCTGATTACTCTTGGGAGTTATATCACAAGAGTAAGTCTGCAGGAGCTTCATGATGATATGGCCATAGGGTAGTCCTCTATCAGGCAGAGTTGCACATCTCTCCATGTGCTCAAAGACGATCGATCCAAGATTGACAGGAAGTCCCTCCAGCAGATGCACCATCATGGTGGCGTCCTTCGTGATGATACTGTCTGTGCTCCCAGTCCGGGGGTAGAGGCAGTACATAACAGCACGGTGGAGGATGCGCAGTTCTAGAGGCAGCTTCGTGCTCTCCAGGTATACGCTGGACTTTGTTGGCCTTTCGGCCCCTGTTATCCTGCGATACGCCGATGATTTGGATATCTCCATGGGCTGGAGCTGAGAGTGGTATCTTGCACTGAACGCCCTGCATACATCAAGTAGAGAGAAAACATAGATGTTCTCCTCTATTACCACCTTTATGTACTTGATCATCTTGTTCACCCTGTGAAAGGTGATGTGGCTGTAGAATTCTCTAACCAAGGAGGCAGAGACAGGGCTTCTGTGCTCACAGAAGTTAACCAGAGAGAGCTCACGGAAAAGAGTTTCTAATCGCCCAAGAGAGTGCTCAGAGAAGAAGCTGAATCTGATGAATCGGCAGGGTACGATTTTCCTATCCTCAAGATCTCTAGCAGGAGACTCAGAAGAATCTAACACAGCCTGAATTTCCTCAGCAGAAACGATCTCCCCAATTTCAGGAGTAAAGGTCAGAGGAGTACCTCTTCGCTTTTTGTTCTCCTTCTGCGGTTCCGCAGATGGGCGTTTCTGTGCCTTTCCTTTCTCCTGTGCCGCGACCGCAGGAGGGTTCACAGCCTGTTCCTTAGCATTAGATGAAGTTGGGGCCAACTTCTGCTTTGGAAGAGGAGGAGGAGGTGGCAGAGTCTCAATATATGGCAAGATAGCCAGAGATGGAGACTCTAGAGGAGGGCTTACGCGCTGAGGTATAGGGACCTCTTTCTCAGCTTGTCCTTGTGGAGAAATCACCATTTCCTCAATTTCTGGCTCAGAAATTTTTGCTGTAGGAGGGTCCTCCTTAGCAGGTACAGGAGGGTCCTCCTTTGTGGATGGCTGGATGACTTCTTGCTCTGCATTCAGAGCTTTGGAACTCTCGGGGGGAGAGTGCTGGGACACGGATTTCGTATCCTTCGACGAGAGACTTGCGTTCTCAGAGTCGCTCCCCTGTAATGAAGACTGGGTCTCCTGAGAGTCCCGATCGGACAGAGACTCAGTGCTGAGTCTAGCAGAGCGCCTTGCTTTGGCTTTGGCAGCGCGCATTCTCTTGATTCTTGGTGCCATGAGGACAGAAGGAAGCAAAGAAGAGAAGTTAGGGTTTGGAAGAGATGACGAAGAAGGATCGGAGGAAAAACGTGGGGGAGAGAAAAATGGGTTTCTGAGATGGAGGGAAGACGTGTGTGTGTGTGCAAAGATACTTTGAAAGGGAGAAAATAAATAAGAAAAGATTTTGGCAGGGAAGTCTTAAGGAAATTTTTAAAACAGGAAATAATAAAATTGGAAATAATTTTTGAAAATTATATCTTTCACTAAATCAAATATGCACACGATAAGGATCAATCAGATCCATTTAGAGGGGATAACAAATCCCTAATTCCATTCGCAACTTTACGAACTTCTCAAAATTTAATGGTTTTGTGAAGATATCACAGAGCTGTGTTTCTGTGCTCACATATTCCACAGCAATAGAACCATTTTGGACATGATCTCGAATGAAATGATGTCTTAGTTCTATATGTTTAGACCTTGAATGCTGAACAGGATTCTTGGTCAGATTTATGGCACTGGTGTTATCACACCGTATTGGAATATTGTCAAACTTGAAACCGTAGTCCTCAAGTTGTTGACGCATCCATAGAAGCTGTGCACAGCAGCTTGCTGCTGCAACATATTCTGCTTCTGCTGTTGATAATGCAACAGAAGCTTGCTTCTTTGAGTGCCAGGATATGAGCATATCTCCAAGCAATTGGCATGTTCCAGAAGTACTCTTCCGATCGATTTTGCAGCCAGCAAAGTCTGCGTCGGAGTACCCTACAAGATCAAATAATGATCTCTTGGAATACCAGAGCCCTAGGTTTGTAGTCCCAGAAAGATATCGAAATATCCTTTTAACATGTGTTAAATGGGACTCCTTTGGTGCTGATTGGTATCTAGCACAAAGGCAGACGCTGAACAGAATGTCAGGCCTGGAAGCAGTAAGGTACAATAAGGACCCTATCATACTTCTGTAGAGGCTAGGATCTGCATCCTTTCCTGATTCGTCTTTCTCCACAATAGCGTTTGTGCTCATGGGAGTAGACAAGTGTTTTGAGTTGGTCAACTCATATTTCTTCAGAAGTTGTTTAGTGTACTTTTCCTGATGGATGAAAGTACCTTCTGAAGTTTGGCGAATCTGTAAGCCCAGAAAGAATGTTAATTCTCCCACCATGCTCATTTCAAATTCACCCTTCATGAGTTCTGCGAACTCATTACATAAGGTATTGTTCGTAGATCCGAAGATGATGTCATCTACGTAGATCTGAACAATCAGAAGCTCGGTTCCGTGCTTCTTTAGGAAAAGAGTTGTGTCAACCTTTCCCTTTCTATAGCCCTTTTCAATAAGAAATTGGCTCAGCCTTTCATACCAAGCTCTGGGAGCTTGTTTCAAGCCATATAAAGCTTTATCAAGCTTATAAACATGATCATGTTTCTTAGGATCCTCAAATCCCGGAGGTTGGTCTACGTAGACTTCCTCCTTGATCTCACCATTCAGGAAGGCGCTTTTCACGTCCATCTGAAATAGTTTGAAATCATTAAAACACGCATAAGCTAACAGAAGTCTGATAGCTTCTAGGCGCGCCACAGGAGCGTAAGTCTCATCATAGTCAATCCCTTCTGATTGAGAGTACCCTTTGGCCACGAGTCTGGCCTTGTTCCTGACCACAGAGCCTGATTCATCAAGCTTATTGCGGAAGACCCACTTGGTTCCAACAACAGAACGATCCTTCGGTCTCTGAACAAGCGTCCAGACCTTGTTTCGTTCGAATTGATTGAGCTCTTCTTGCATGGCAATGATCCAATTAGGATCTGCAAGAGCTTCATCAATGCTTGTTGGTTCCTTTTGCGAGAGGAACGCAGAATGTTCACAGAAGAGATTCACAGAACGTCTCGTCTGTATTCCTTTCTGTACATCCCCAATGACTTGCTCCATGGGGTGTCTTTTCTTGTACAGAGTGGGCACTCTGTCCAAGAGATTCTTATCAGAATCATTATCCTCTGAGGGGCCCTCAGAGTTTGCATCCTGTCCAATGACGGACTGGATTTGTACAGAATTAGTCTTAAGAGGGACAGCGCTCTCTTTCTGTACTTCAGCAGCAGGCAGCTGCGTACTTAACCTGTCAGATAAGACAGATTCCTCTGTGTATTGAGAGTCATTAATGATGACATTAATAGATTCCTCAACAACAAGAGTTCTTTTGTTGAAAACTCGATAAGCTTTGCTTGATTCAGAATAGCCAAGGAAAACTCCTTCATCTGATCTAGCATCGAATTTACCAACATTGTCCTTAGGAAGTCTTAGTATGTAACAAGGACTTCCAAAGGGATGGAAATATGAGATGTTAGGGACTTTGCCCTTGTACAACTCATAAGGAGTTTTGTCAAGTGTCTTTCGTGCAAGTACACGGTTAGACACATAACATGCTGTGTTAATTGCCTCAGCCCACAAATTCTGTGGAACCTTGCTTTCACACATCATCGTTCTGGCCATATCAAGAAGAGTTCGATTCATTCTCTCAGCAACTCCATTCTGTTGTGGAGTATAAGGAGCAGAGAATGTGTGTTCTATGCCTTTCATGTCACAGAAGGACTTGAACTCATGGTTTACAAATTTTGTACCATGGTCAGTTCTTAAGCTTTTGAGAGAGGCTCCTCTCTCATTTTGCAGCTTTGTGACAAGGCTTTTGAACGCACCGAATGCATCACTCTTATGAGCCAAGAACCTTACCCAAGAATATCTTGAGTAATCGTCCACAACCACCATAGCATAGCGTCTGAGGCCCAGACTCTGTGTTCTGGTGGGACCAAACAGGTCCATGTGGAGAAGTTCAAGTGGTTTTGAGGTGGAAATATAACCTTTGCTTTTAAAAGAAGCTTTGGTTTGTTTTCCCAAAGAACAAGCTTCACAGAAGCTGTTCTCTTCAAAAGAGAGCTTCGGTAAACCTCGTACCAGCTTCCTTTTGGCAATCTTAGACAATAATTGGAAATTGATGTGTCCCAATTTCCTATGCCAAAGATTTGTTTCATCCTTGTAAGAAACAAGGCATTTCTCAGAAGACAAGAGGTTGTCTTGAGAAACGATGTAGACGTTCTTTCTTCGTTCAGCAACAAAACAGACGGATCCGTCTGTGGATCCAGAACATCCTTCTGCGTTAAAGGTTATTTGATAACCCTTATCACAGAGTTGGCTCACACTTAATAGACTATGTTTTAATCCTGCAACAAGCAGAACATCGTCTATTTGCATTGTTTGTGAACTACCGATAGTTCCAATGCCTTTGATGTAGCCTTTGCTATCATCGCCAAATGTCACAGAACCACCGTTCTGTAACTTCAAACTTGAAAACTTAGAAGGATCCCCGGTCATGTGGCGTGAGCACCCACTGTCCAGGTACCACTCATCCTTCCTGGCTTTAGTTTTCAAGTGTACCTGCGATTAAGAACAAGTTAGGTTACAACAGGAACCCACCTTAAGCCGGTTCCATAGGAATGTGATTTGTTCCGTGAGAGAATCGCGTTGGTTATGCTTATAGACTTCTTGATCTGACATTGTCCGATCATATGTCCAAGCATGCCACAATAATGACAGGATTTAACCTTTTCTGTCGGTCCGACAAGGTTTTTAATCCTAGATTTGTTATGCTTCTGCTCAGAAGTATAACATTTCACATATTCAGATTTCTGTGGCACCACAGACTTCTGTTTCTGTGCAACTTTGGGACTTATCACAGAACATGCGTTCTGTGTCACATAGCATACATCATCTGAACATTCAGATTTGTTTCTGTGACAATTGTGAGACTGACATTCAGGTAATAAACCTTTGTTAGACTCATCTAGTGGAAAAACCACTTTGTCACGAACGAGTAGCTCGTCCCATACCTCAGGAAGAGGTTCTCTGATCAGAGGAGATGCTTCTGTGCAGAAGATCTCAGCATCCTTTTTCAAGGCAATCTTTTCTCTGTGCAGAGAAGTGAGTTGTGATTGCAGAACCTTGTTCTGCTTTTTCACCGAGCGATATTTTGAGGATAGCTCTTTAACTCTCTCAAGGATTTCTGTCAGAAAACCTTTAAGATCATTAGAAGATAAATTAGACATAGATGTCGAGATTACCTCTTCATCTGAATCAGATTCTGATTTGGAACGAGCCATGTAGCAAAGGTTTGCCTTCTGCTCTTCCTCAGACTCAGATTCATTGTCCTCCTCATCGCTCCAAGCCAATAAGGCTCTTCTTCTGTTTCGAGAAGATTTTGACCTATCAGCCAACAGAGGACATTCATTCCTCATGTGTCCCAGTTTCTTACATTCGTAACATACTGGTCCCTTTTTGTCCTCTAAGTTAGAAGACTTGGGTTTAACACTTCGTTTGAAGCGTTTCTTGTAAAGAAGTTTGTTCAAACCCTTTACTAACAAGGAAAGTTCCTCATCAGTTTCTGCTTCTATATCATCTGATTCATCATCAGTAGAAGCTGATGCCTTAAAGGCAATAGATTTGGTCGTCTGAGGCACAGATGACCGTTTCTCTTCCTCGTAGGAGAGAAGAGAACCCATAAGCTGATCCAGCCTAAGAGTTGTTAAATCTTTGGCTTCCTCAATAGCGGTCTTTTTAGCTTCCCAATTCATGGGTAAAGACCTGAGGACCTTTCTCACCATTTCAGCATTAGAATAATTTTTCCCAAGAAGGGTTAAGCTGTTGATGATTGTATTGAGTCTATCATACATTTCAGAGATAGACTCATCAGGCTTCATTTTGAAGGCCTCATACTGCTGGACCAGCAGATTTATTCGTGTCTCCTTGACTTGATCCGTCCCTTCATGGGTTAGAACAAGTCGATCCCAGATCTCTTTTGTTGTGGTACAGGCAGAGATCCGGTTGTACTCCATAGGAGATAGAGCACAGTGAAGAAAGTTGACAGCCATAGCATTCAGCTTGATGATTTCAACTTCCTGATCAGAAAGTGAAGTCGTGCTGCCATGCTCAACTTTCAGATCTTGTCCTCTGAGAAGCAGAGGACCATTTCGGATGATCCCTAAACACCTCGGTTCTCGGGATGCAATCCAGAACTCCATCCTGCTGCGCCAGCTGGAGAAGTTTTGTCCATCAAATAATGGTGGACTATTACTGTTGGAACCAACAACGTGCATATATCCCATTTGCATCCTATCGGATCTCTCAACAAGCGGTTAAGCTTTTTTCGTTGAGCCTGCTCTGATACCAATTGTTTTTATAGGATTGCACTAAGAAGGGGGGGTTGAATTAGTGCCGTAAGAGTTATGACACTTTTTCTCTCACAGAAGCGTGGTTCTGTTAAGTCACAGAGGCTGGATCTGATAAACAGATTCCCAGTTCTGAGACAAGTTATCTTTTGTGTAAGACACAAAGATTTATAGTGGTTCGGCAAACAATGCCTACGTCCACTCTCCCAGCTCTCACCCAAGCAGGGCGTATTCACTATGTTTGGAATGTGGGATTTTACAGATGCACACTTCTGCCAGAAATGTGACTAACAAATTGCACGTTATCACGTGTCTAACACAACCCGCACGCAACGTGTCTGACTCCGGCTCCTCACTGAGCCCAACGTGGCTTGACGGCTACCACCTGCCCAACGAGGCTTAACGGCTACCTCCTGCCCAACGTGGCTTAACGGCTACCACCTGCCCAAACGTGGCTTGACGGCTACCACCTGCCCTTGCACACAACCTGTGTGACTAACAACCTGCACGAGACAAGATTAGCAACTACAGCACAAACTCTCTGCAGTTACAGAAGACGCTCTCTGTCAGCGGTGATCGGCTCGGTGAATGCACGACGGACGCTCTCAGCTTTTGCAACGGTGAAGGCACAAGGATTCTAGTAAGCTTTTTGGTAGAACGGCGACTTGGAATCGTTGCTTCACACTTGCACTTAAGCTTGTCCGTAGAACGAAGTTTCCCAATCAATCTCAACGGCTAGTTGATTCACTTGCCATATTCTCCATGATTTAATCCTGTGGGAAAACTTCCAAAAGCATAAAGCATTACCCTTAGTTACGTTAGATAATAATAAAACAAAGTGATCGCTCAATAAGAGATAACGACTTCTGCTCAGAAGCTGTTTGCTGCGACAGCAGAACCAGCACTCTTTCTCATACGAATTTGGCATTGGGATTATAAGTTTCCATAAAATGAAAACATTCCCTTCGTAGAATTATTCTCACCATATAGGGGGATCTTAACCTGATAAGGTCATTGCCAAATTACGTAAACACAAGATCACGTTAGTTAAGGAAATAAATATTTCCAAATAACTTAAGGTCCAAAGATGAACCTAGACGTGATCCTGTGTGAGATAAATATCTCACGTGCTCGCATATAGGACAATCTCCAAGAAGGAAATCGTCACTCACAGAAATACCATTCTGTAAACCATAGCAAGTACTCCAGCAAGGAGAGTTATAGCAACTGTGACACAGATGCTCATCTCTGTAACAGAGATAGTGGATTCGATAGTAGATCTTATCCTCAGAACTCCATTTCTGATGGCTAGATCGTTTCCCCTGTTAAAGTACTCCACATAACTCTTTTACGTATTGCACGAATGACAGAGACCGGCTTCTACACCCGAAGACCTGTTCTTCTGTACACTTAAATAATACATTAGCAATACATAACCTTTGTCATCATCAAAACCAGATTATATCAACAATTTAATTTTCGCATTTGGTTTTGAAACTTAGTAAAAGATGGAATTATCATTGTTTATCTAATTGTGGTTGGGAGGTCTTCAAAGAACTCAATTTCAATTTTTGGCCAAGAAATTTGTTCTTAGAAATATCAAGTTTCCACACATTTAGTTAGAAAATGAGTTCCAAGGCTCGCAAAATGAAAACAACGATTTCCTCGGGAAACCTCAACTTCTTCGAGGAACTTACTATATTATGAACGAGTCATTTAAAAGAGATATAAATTCATTGTTCTAAGTAGTGAATTCATCTTCTTATTAAATGTATTCTTATGAACTCATTGTTCCCTTTGAAGAACCTCCAAATCTTAATTCGTTTTTCGTAGAGTCGTAAACTCTTAAAAAGCATCACTAACAAAATCAAAATGCTGTTTTCAAAGCATTTTACATAAACTTTTATAGCAATAACTGTCATCTTACAACATTCTCATACGATAAGACACAAGTCTTTTTTTTAGAAGTTTGAGGGAAAGGAAAAGAAAGAAAAATTTAGAATTATGAAAGATGGATATTATTCGTTCTCGAAAAAAGTTAATAAATTACACACCATTCTTGCTAAAATAGAATAAAAAGCCCTCTCTACCTTCTACAACCTACTCAAAAACTCGCTATGTGAGAGCTCTTACCCTATTCCGCTCAGACCGCGACAGCTTATCACCCATTCATTCTTCACGTCTCAAAACCTCTGGATTGGCCTCCCACCATGCCGCAATAACCATTAGCATCCCATAAACTAGGTCAGATTCAAGCTCCAAGCATGTTGGTAGCGCCAGACCAGGCTTCTTGTGAAGGTTTCTAATCCATTCCTCACAAGAAGCTTGTACCTTGAGTAAGGTCATTCAAATTGGAGAGTATCTGGGAACGGGTTGTCCCTATCTGTTGGGCTATTCCCAACTGTTCATCCAAGGAGAGCATTTCATAACTGCATATTAGGAAAACCTGAATCAGCTCCAACTGATTAAGCTGACATAAGATTGGACAGAATATTTCTGATTCTAAAGCAAAGTTATCATTCCAAATCTGGCCTAGGCTTATCAGACATTCTGAAATGGCACAAGAACAATAATCGACCAGTATAACCATCCTTCAGCTTAGCAAGACCTGCGGTTCATCAACATACTCAATCAGCCCGGCCAAAGATTAAAGTATTCCTGATTCTACCAACCATAATGGCCACTAGCTGCACAGTGCTTCAAGCACAAAACCTACACAAGACATGAACAAGAGCTCTAACCACACTATCTAACTAAACTACCAACCCGATGGCCACCTTTAGTTCCTTGTATGAACATGATCAGGGTCATGGATTGTTCCCAAAGAGTTTAAAAAACAACCAGGTAAAGAAAGAGAATACTTACTCGCTCAGCAATTCGCAATCAACTATGCTGTCTGGCCCAGGACGATGTGCCCTGCCACAAGAGCGGAACTGTCGGAAGGATTTCGGGTTCAATCCAGCAACATGCGGAACAGCGTCAACCAGCTTCTTCTGGAGTGACTGTAGCCTCCGGAATGTAAGTTCATCAAGAGGAGCGACACAACCAATGCTTCCGTCAAGTGTACCAAAAAGAAGAGCAAACCGGTTGGTCTTGTCAGAAACAACACTGCCGCTTGTTTGACCTGATGTAGAAGGAAGCATCTGCAATCTTAGGAATTTTGTTATATGAGCTCCTACATGAAATTCCGCACGTGAAAGCAGCTTCTGCCCCTTCCAACTCTCTGACATCTTGGGTGCATAATAAAATACCTGCATGAAAAAATAGCTAGTCACCGCTAAAGAAAAAATTAGAGGACAAATTCAAAGCTCGCTGTTAGGCTTTCATGAAATCTTGCTTCCGATGATAACCCTTGAAGTGTAATTCAAGGACCGAGATACACTTTACCCAGGGAATGACAGATTGATGACACTTCAGAAATACCCATCATGATCTCACAGTACTCACGCATAGAGGCATTGCAAGTAAAATGTAGTAAAAACCTGGATATTTTTCTGTTCATCAGATACAACCAGACTCAAGGTACTCCCATCTATAAGAAATTCCGTCGCAAAACAATCGAGTGACCCAAAATCCTTAGCCAACAGATTCAGCTGAGCGCCTTGCTCTTTCCAGCTAAGGAAGTATATGCTCTTATGAATGTCGCCTAATAGAATGAAATTTTTAACCTGAAAGAAATCCACAAAATATATAAGGCAGGGAGATGGCATGGCAAGATTTAAAGGATCCAACAATCACATTTATGCCAGCCATGTCAATCTCAGTGAGAAGCCAACTGCAATCACACTGATTTATCGTTAACACAGGGCATGCAAAGCCCCTCAAAGACAGCACAATACTAGATCACAGATAGCGAGACTCGCTCCTTTTCTACAGACACACTTCTCACTGCAACTACAAGTCCCAGCTGAAAATGCATAGATTCGGCTTCATTACACTCACCACATTCAAGCTGACAACATGAAGGGGTGGAGCGTCATAGAATGCAACGCCATTCAACTCCACTCCAGACCATTTATGTAATATTATCTTGGGACCAGATGCTATTAAGAGTTGACCTTGAAGTGAGGCTACAGCTGATATAGCGCCTTTTAATTCCTTTGAGTACACTTCCGTCGCCTGATCAAGAGATGATATTTCATGAATATGGAAAGTGAAAAGTCAGATACAGGAACGTTTAATAAAGATCTAAACAAAGAGAAAAACTAAGAATCTTTGGATGCATACCACAACTTGAGAATTGTCAGCACTTTTGGCAACAGAAAACAAAAGTATGCGTCCTCTCGCTGCTACATCCTCACCTTGCACATATGCAGTTCCAACCGCTAAAACAGTCTCATTCTCTCTCGTGGTTGTATTCTGTAATGGCAACAATAAAGCATATTACAGATGAAAGGTCATGAGTTGCATTTTTAATAGGAGAAGATTGGAGAGACAAAACTGCAAACTCACAAAGAGCGTAACAACTCTGACTGTCAATGCATTCTCAGAATTTTGCATGGGAATTGTAGCCCTGGTAAGCCAAGGTCCACCTGACTTTTCTTGTTCTAGTATCCGAACCTCAAACTCTTCAACTGTGTAGGTCTGATGAACCTCATCGGGACTAACACTCTGATTCTCAAACTGATGGGTAGCTTCTTGATCAACAAGAGATGATAAGACCTGATTTAGTGGCCTTTGAACCTGTGGTGAACATCACAGGATTAATGTGCCATCATCATACACCATCAAGAAATAATAAGGAACAATATTATCTAACCGCTGTCAATAATACCAATCAAATGCAAAACCATATATTTGAAAGCTAAGACCAGAGAATTCCTCGAATCTTTAAAGTGAAGATAAAAGGATTCTTCGAATCTTTAAAGTGAAGATAAACTGATTCCTCGAATCTTTAAAAGTGAAGATAAAAAAGGATCAAGAGCATATTACCCAGAAAACAACAAGCATTCCTGGAAGTAAATTATTGTTACAAAAGATAACATCAAGACCTGGGAAACTCAATCAAGACAGGAGGCACTGGTTCAACTGAAGATGCTAGATATCTATTATTTCACATGCAGATTTATTAAGCACCATAAAAGCATTTTGGACCGTGTACAGATGAGTACACCATTCCCTACCTCCCAAGTATTCAGCCCTGCTTTGATAAACATCCTTGAGAATGTAGCTTACAATAGAGAATGAAACAGACCACATCATCGTTAACCCAACAATCTGAAGCATGGGAAGGAATGCTGCATCATATTCCTAACATGCAATACTAAACTGTACAGTTTCGTAGAAGCATCATTCAAAGAATACTAGTTTGTCAAGTCTGAATGCTTACAGGAACTGAAATTATAACAGGATAGAGATTCTTCTCGGCAAAATAAGTAACTTGATGTGGAGTCCCTTTAAGCGGAACCTGAATCATGTCAAATAGAAAGATAAGACTACCATTGCACTAGGAAGTGCTATCCACGAAGTACAAAACTAATGCATACCTTTTGAACAGGCCAGTAGTTGTCATATGAAGAGTCAGTCGGTAGTTGGCAAATTTTCAAAATCCCCTGAGGAAAAAAGACAATTTAATTGTTGAAGAAGGAATAAAGCTTGCGCTTAGGATCATGAAGGAGGAGTCTGATAAGCCAACCTGAGATGTCACATATATTAGTCCATGGTTACAATTGACATTGTGAAGGACGGTGAATGCAACAATTGTCCTGTCACATAACTGCACATGATAACCATATCAAAACCCTTGAACAGAATACATTCTTTGAAAAGCCCATGCCAATGAAGAGAGCATGAGAACTTTTCATAACAAGAATCCAGTCAATGAATACAAAGATGTGATGTGTTAAAGGCAATGGGATCTTACGTATCCGCAGCAAAGGAATGCTATTCCAAAGAATTAATAGCAATTCCAAGCTGATTGAACAAAAGGTGGTAATACATGATAGAGGATCTCCTAAATTTAAAAAGTTAATAAACAAAAGAAACAAGGGAAACAGATAAAGATGCCTTGCAGGATGGGAACCAAAAGGTAAAGTGCATAAAAACCGTTCCCTTATGATCACCATTAGATTTGCCAGCTAAAACTTGCATTATACAAAAATGGTCTGAGTTTGTGGAGAAGAAACACACCTGTTTTTTTTTTTTGGTAGTGAAGGATAGATATCATTAGATAAGGATCGTCTGGGGTTTTAGGTTACAGATCCCATGTTACAGATCGTCTGGGGAAACACATCTGTTGGGAGTTAACATATTCTTGATATACAAAGGCTTTAGGGATGATTTGTCTTTTTTGACAGTACATTAAGTTTAATGCATGGGAAATTTTATATGAATAAAGACACCAAAAACTAACCTGTGGGTGCACTCGCAAGCGATCTCTGATAACCATGAACCAAGATGGCCTAGATCCACAAAGAAATAAACCTTGATATCCTCCAATATTGTTAAAAGTGGTGATTCTATTAGATGGGTTTTCTCCAGTGGCTTCCTCCCTAGTGTACATGTCCAATGGGACCCGAACAAATCGTAGATTTCTTAGCCTTGAAGCACTATCAATGCCTTTTTTAGTATATCTGTCATTAGAAACTGCATTTTCAGATTTGACATTGGCTTCTGAACCTTCGAATATATAGGCTTGATAGGACAGGATCGTCCCATCATTCAATATTCCAAAAAGATAGGGACGACTATGCTGTCCCGACCATCTATACATGGCTAATTCCACAACCTTGAATGGCTGTAGATTCTCTTTCCTTTGTTGGGAAGCAGTTTCATCTGAACTCTTCAATGATTCCTTATTAGACTGATGTTTTGGCTCCTGCATAAATTCATCAATGATGTGCATTTTCCCAGAAACAAACTTATCCACAGTATAGACACAACTGAAGTTAGGCACGTCAAATATTTCCAGGGAACCATTTTCGTAGCAGACTACACAATATGTATCACCCTGCTCTTGTGGCACGCCATCTACGCCATCACCGGTGCCATCAACAACAGTGGTAAGCCACGCATCCATCCTTGCCTTGCGAAGCCAAGGTTCTAATCCTTTATCATGATAAAGTGTACAGGCAGATACAGAATAATTCGAGCTATGAAATGATGCTGGACTGATCACTGATATTGTGCATGTTAATGTATCTGTGAATTGAAAAGCCAAACTGTCGTTGTCAGACTCCATGGAAGGACAGATTTAACAACATGAGCCAAAGTGTATTCAAAAAGCTAATGCGCACTCAACATTGCATGACATTTCTGGCTAGACACAAAAATCCTATCTTGATTTCCATTAGCTGACCACACTACAAACAGGGTTCCCGTTCCCATAGAAATCTTTGATAGGTAAGCAAGACAGGAGTTATTTCATCTACCATGTCTCTGCAGCAACCAACTGTTAAAATGATAGAACTAAGCAGTGGCGCATGATTGAACATCATACATCAATTAGATGGTGTCATTCACTGCTGAAGCAAGATGGGAAATACTTCAACTATGATATCTCTGAAGCACCCATCTATTTAACTGATAGAACTAAGCAGTGGTGTATGATTGAATATACCAAGTCAACTAGATGGTGCCATTCACTGTTGGCTCCCTCTTTCGACACTCTTAACATTTAGGCTTCAGAATATAATTTAAAAATAATAGATAACTGTATTGGCAACATACCTCCACCAAGAAGACGAATGCTGCCGTCACTCATCTTCAGTAATACATATGGATCAGCAATGGAAACAGTTGAAACAAGACAGCTTTCCGAACTAGGTTCAGGATTTGGAGCTGCCAAGCTCAACTCTTGAGTCATAGAAGAACCGTTGAGCACTCGCAAACCATGTTCAAAAACCTGAATCACTCGCCGCCTGGAATGATGGAATAAAAGTAGAAAACCCATTAACACTTAGAAGAAGACTTGTTAACGCAATGGACATAAATCCAGTCAGTCTGACAGGTAAAACACAGAAGAAACTATGACTTCTTTAGAAATAACTCAGATCCACGTGTCATTAAAGGCGAGCACCTCGTCGCCTAGACACGACATCGATAAGGTGAAACTGAGGCATCTGCCTCAGCAAAAGGCAACGAGAGCAAAAGGTGCTCGCCTTCCTCACCTTTCCATCTCTAAGTACTTTAGAATCTCCTCTCTCCTTTAATCAGTCCCACTCATCTGTCCTCTTCCCCCCCCCCCTTCTAACATCTCCAGTCGATTCCTCCTCCAACAAACCTCTTCCTCAGACCTTCAACCATCGACACAACCTGCCTTTCAATCACTCCCCCTGCTCTTTTCATTTTTTCTGTGTTTCATCAGCTTAGCCAAGCAACCGAAAAAACTTCATGCTTTTCATAAGTAAAATTTCTAGTTATTATTACATCGCTTTTTTTATGAGGCGAGCACCACGGACGATAAACGACACCCTAGCACCTCAGGTGCGCCTTGTGCCTTTAATTAACACTGAGACTCGGTCAGGCGATATTTCTGCTAACTGAGAATAAATATACATAAGTACACTCAGAAACACGTTCCTCTGACCTCTTAAAGACACCCAAAAAAAGAGTACACTAAAATGTTCCCCCCTAAAGATGTTGATTCTGCATCATAGGGCTGAATAAGCAAATAGAGTCACCAATAGGATGTTCTCAGAGACAATACAATTCATTATATAAGAGCAGCAGCTCTGATAAAGAGAGGATGAGAGAGATGATTGAACACAACCCAAAAGCATCCAAATTACAGAAAACACAAAATTCATCCTGATAGAGTTCAACAAACTAACAAAATGAGAAACCATCCTTCACTTTAGGCTATAAGGATTAAGGAACATATATTCACCCACCTTCCAAAAAGATTTCCAGCAGCAACTGTTCTTCCTTGTACATAATAGTCAACACTTTCAGTGACTTCGGCAAGGAGTTCTCCAGTCTCAAGAACCTAGAACCAAAAGATAAAATAACAGCAGGAGTGTCATAGGGAAATCCAGTCATGGGAATTTCTCACACCAAGGAAGTTTACCATTGTTCGATTCTCCATACTAATAATCAAATATGCGTGATACTCTTCATCATCAACCACAAATTTAGCACTATCACTACTCCGAGAGTTCTTATGGTATACCGTCCAAATGCCTTTGCAGCCTGGTAGTTCAACCTGTAATATAAATATCAAATTCTTATTAGTTTGCTCATGTCATCGTCACACTAAAAATTTATCCTTTTCCTCCATCAATCCTCAACTAGCAATTAATTAATTAACGGGAACCAAACAAAACAATGAAGAGATATCAACTCAACACCTCGGTGATCGCATCTGGGCGCACTGATTGCCATAAAACACATAATGCTCCATTCTTTCCGTGACCTGAGCAGCAGACCTGACGTATTACCAAGAGGCAAGGGAACATAATTAATTTTGAAAAATAAAGAACACATCCACTCCTCTCTATTCACTTATCACAATAAAAGAAGAAGAGATGAACCGGATAAGGGATGCTTCCAACATTATGTAAAAAATGAAGATAATATAACGGCACGAGCTTATGGTACAATTAGAGAATACAAAAATCAGAAAAAGAATTATTAAGCTCGATAGAAGAGAAATTTTGCATAAAAAAGTAAATCTTGCTACAAACCAGTTCATAGTTGCTCTGCTTGGCAATTCCTGTTGCATTTGCATCAGAGTTCATCCGCAAACCATAGGCAAAATCCTTAAGCGGGCCAACATTCAGGAATGAATCTCTCACAGCAAACGAGAATGTTTTCTACATAAACGTGAAAAGAGGTCAATGTCAATACGGAACATTAACAGGACATGACTTATTACACAGAACTGGTTTCAAAGGCAGACCATTTAACCATTTGCATAAGCTCAGCGTTCCTTCCCTGCTCCAGATTTTCTTTCAAATAGGATTGCATCAAAATGCTAACTTCTTCATAATAATAATATATTCTTTGAAAAAAAAAAGAATATACCAATAAGAAAAGAAGAAAAAACAAGAATCCGATAGATCAAGCACCCAAAATTACAAACAACCTGCGAGGACTCTGAATTGCTAGCTGCTGAGCCATGAAATGACAGCTCCTCGCCACTAACCATATCTTGTAAAGCATCAGATGGGGACCTTCGTAACCTTTTTGATGAAGGGGCATCAGCTTCAATGTCTCCGAACTAAATTAATCATTTAAACAATAAGCATTTCCACATGGGAATACATGACCGTAGATGCAACAGGATTTTGGAAAGTATAATAAAAACATTGATATCGAAAGAAAATTCGTTTTAATAAAATCATATCATATTTCTCTAGACTGGGCAACAAATTTAAAAAATCAGACCTCTTCTTTAAGGCCAGATGATGATCTTGAGGTACCCACACATGTGTATTGCACGAGCAAACTATCCCCAAGCCGACTTCCCAGGAAAAACAATGAAGTCCCCAGAGTTGAGATCCCCTGACATAAAAAAGCAAAGTCCACAGAATAGTTACCCACATCCGCGAGAGGAACCTACTTAAAAGAATTGGATGACATGCAGTTACTAACCGATGTAAGAACAGAGGCTTTCGACTTTGAAAGATCAAGTCTCTGCACAATCCTGCAATTAATCAAGGAAAAGAAAACTCTAGCAACAAAGGAAAAAAAAAAAGAAACTGAAGGCATCTAAAAACCATAACGTGTCCAGAATGAATCAGCAGCCAATACTGAAAAGAGAAACTTCCACAGTGTAAAATTCTAAGGCTTCCTTTACAAAAAAAAAAAAAAATCTAAGGCTGTTGGTCGCTGCTATGTAACTTCAGGATAACAACAACTACAATAGATGTGAAGGCCACAAAGTAGCGAACAAGATGAAAAGGATTCTGATGCAACCAGTGGAAGATTTTGCTAATTTTTGTTATCCATCCGGTGTAATACTCTTTTTCTAGTTTAATGAAAGCCTTCCTACCCCCCCCCCCCCCCCCCAAAAAAAAAAGGAAAAGAAAAAGGAAAGCAATTCCAACGGCAGAATCCATGTTAGTTAAAAAAGTTCTCACCACAAAAATTGACCAATTGAAAAATATGTAATTATGTGCCTACCGTCCATCATAGACAAGGCTAAGCAGCAGCAAGTCCCCAGTTTTTGTAGACAGCAAGACTACATTGTTTAGCAACCAAGCGGAATTGGCACCATCAAGCTCAACGCTGAAACTTGATTTGGGCATCTCTTGACTGAAATAAAACAAATATAGTATGAAGTTAGAACATTAATTAAACTTCAATCAAATGGAATCTATAAGACCAATGGTTTATGCATAACCTTCCTTCTGCAGGCACAGCAAAGTGGTTCAAAGCCAAAGAGCAGGAGGCCGACTGCAAAATTTAGAGGTCAATGTTATGTAGCTGAACATACATACAAGCCAAAAGAAATGCCACTTACTCAGACTTTTTATAATAATTTCAGATTAGGAAGGTCTATAAAAGTAAGGTTACATGCAGATTTATCGGGATTCCGACCCTAAGTAGTTAAACAGCAACGGGCTTACATTTGAATGGGGATTCCGACCGTAAGTAGTTAAACAGCAATGGGCTTACATTTGAATGGGGATTCTGACCCTAAGTAGTTTTGGTTTGGGTATTTGGTTTCATAAATGAGATGCAACCCTACATGCAGATTTATGCATGAAGCCATACAGTATTCATGAGAAATTACAAAAATTAAATTACCACTATATATATTTGTTGTTTACTGTGTTAGAACCAGCAAATTCAATATATAATTCAATCAGATTGGGATTTAACTGGTAAAAAATGTACACCTGGCTATGGTAGTGTATGACGTTGGCTGAAATAACAAGCACCCCGCCAATCGGTGATGGCACAGCAAGAAGCTTGTATGAATTGCTCGGCAGATTCTGACCAAAGAAATATGATCGCAAACTAAGGAGTTAGTATGTGCATTTTATGATTTAAGGGCTTGTTAAAAGTGAAGCAACCTTGCAATAGCAGCGAGATCGATGCTCTCAAGAAAATAAAAGAGAATGTCGGATATCTGCTTTGCAATAGTTTCTGTCAGAGGATGTTGAAGACTTACAGAGGCTGACCATATCAGAGGATGCTGCTTCAATGTCGTACTGATACTAAGTGCAGAAATCATACAAGTGTGATGCTTCCATGCAGTGCGTCCTGCCCAGGTAAGCTCCACCTCATGAAGGACTACCATCACAGGTTCGATATAGCCTGAAAAATAATGCAAGGGAAAGTGTGAAACATATTCAATAGACAGAGCAAGTTCACATCTGTAATGTAACAACTTATCTGGATGTTTTCCTTCGTGGAAACTATACATCCCTAATGAATATCCTCTAACATAGTTCCAAACTTTTGCCCCACAAATTTGCAATAACTGTCCTATTGTTATTGAGCGACCCAAAAGTTCACAGTATTCTTTGCTCAATTTCAGTGACATTTTAATGTTCTAATAAAGAATTTCCATAAGGACCCTAATAAAGCAGCTCTATTAAACAAAATCAAATAATCGCCCGATAGATATATCTTTCATAGAATCCTAAAAGAGATTATTACAAGACCTGCACATACAATGACAAACTTATGTGTTTATAGAAATTGCTAACCCTAAAAGACAAAGTGCTTGGCAACAGAACTTAACAGTTGAGCTCCACACACCATGCACAAACACAAAATCTTTAACATGCTTCATCTCCAGATCCCGCAGGTTGATTATGTAGGACGATTCTACACGTGTATTAAGTGCGGTTCCAGCTCCAAAAGAACCCTCATCCACTACCAAGCCAGAACCAGCCTGTGCATAAAAAGTAATAGACTTCAAATCCAGGAGAAACTTGCTCACGGACAAGGAAGTCAGAAAAGATTCCATGCTCAATTGAAGGGAAGATCAAGGTAGCACATATAACAGAGATCTGATTGCACACTGAAGAAGCACCATTTGGGAAACAGAATGAAAAGCTTTGGCTGTGAGGAATAAATGTAAGCATGACAAACTAACACTTGCAGGTAATTTTAATTGGAGACACCTCCAGTGGGTCCAAAAGGTGGGCTCTATGTAAATGAAAAAACATTGAATTACCACAGCTCGCTGGGAACATTATATTCTCACGGGCATTGTGATAAAACATAGAAGTTGTGTAGGGAAAATCACAGACGGGACGAAAAATGAGAAAAGGGAGCATAAGAGAAAATGGGGGAGACCTGAGCAGCCTTCAGAACTATCATTTGGGAATCGTAAACAAGGACACCACCGCATCTGCCTTGGGGATCAACCTTCACAGAAGGGCCTACAGCAAAACATTCTCTGCCTCTCTTCAGATGAAGCCAGTTCGGACCTTCAAAGCAATGCATGGATCTGGGAGGTACGAAGTCAACGAAAATCAGATACCAGGCAATATCGTCTTTACAAATACAAAGAGTGAGAGAAAAAAAAGGATAGTAAGGGGGTTGCTCTCATACGTTGCACAGAGTCCATGAACAGAATCGTCGAACTCCAAGACGGAAATTTTGGCATCCCGAAATGCCAGGATAATAGAATCTCTACTCCTAGAAGTAGAGTCACCACTTGTGGAGAGAACAGCCATACTTTCCACATTGCCATGCAACCTGCAATACACAGTTTTTGTCACACAAAGAAATAAAGATAAGAAGGTGTATGCATCCCCTGAACAAAAAGAAAAGGAACCTGTAATGGCAGACGAGGTCGAGGGAAACGCCAGAAACACCATCCATTAAACCACCACGCTTGGGCTCGGAGGAGGATGGGGAATCCTTTGGGACATCCTCCTGGACCCTGACGAAGTAAACTTCGAGAACGTTGGCGGTGGTGACGATCAAATTTGGGAGGGGAAGGATCCCCCGAGGGGAGGGAAAGTCGGAGTCCAAGTTGGGGGAGGGGGTGAAGTCGGAGGGGGAGTGGGTGATGTAGCCGGAAGAGCAGTGCTCGATCCCAGTGGGCCAGTGCATCATCTTGTACGCTGCGAAGCTCATCTCCTCTCCTCTGCTGTTTTGCTTTGGAGCGGCCGAGGTTGGGGCCCTGTCCTTGAGTGGGGGAGGGGATGAGGTGAAAATTAGGGTTTCTGTTCTTCTTGAGGGGGAGGGAGGAAAAGAGAATCACTTGGCGGGAGAGATTAATTATAATAACGTATTGAGGGCATTCGGGGCAATTTCTTTTTTTGTTTTTTGTTTTTAAAATTCTATGGAGCTATCTGGACTGGACTTAACTGTCTTCCTCTTATTACTACCTTGGTTGCAGTTGCACTCTTGATCAATGATCACGGTCCAAACCAAGCAACAATTTCCAAATCAGTGTCTACTGCGGCTGCCAGGCCTCTCCTCTTCAATTTGATGCAACTTTCAAAACTAGGTTGTCTTTTGTGGTTACTTACCTCTTACAAATTGTAATCCTCAGTTCACATCCAAGGATCCATATAATTACAACACAATCGACTCATAATTTCATTCAAACCGGACAAGGAAACTCTCCTTTACTACGTAAAACACCACTCTTTTTATTCGTCCTGGTAAAAGTCCTAGACATTTACGTTCCAGCAGAAGACTAAAACTGCCATGGAGCAGCCTGACCACAACCTTCCTCCATTGTACCATTGCGTACCTGTTCGCTGATGTCCCTAACATGTCCCGGGCGGCCATGAGGAATGAAAACAGTGGTGTTCTTGGAAGAGTTGCCCAGGTCTTTGATCGTGTCAATGTACTGGGTTGACATGATAAGATCCTTGACTTTCCTAACGGAGGTGCCTCCCATCTCATGTGAGAAATTCAGGATGTTCTCCCTCAAACCATCGGTAATGACCTGCCTCTGCCATGCGACACCAACACCGCCCAAGTCCTTTGCTTCTGCCTGCCTCAGCTTCTGCTTTCTTAACCAGCAGCACCGTTTCGGCTTCTCCGTTGTATACACTACAGCAAGCTGAAGCCTTTGAGCAGTATGAACCGAGTGCCCCAGTAAAGAAAATGACAATGCCAGAGAGTAGCTAACCGTTGTCACATAAAAATAAAGAGGGGTTACGTGGACAGTAATGAATACCTATCTACCTGCATTTATCTCGTTCATGGCTCTGCGAACAGCAGCATCTGGGATGATATCAACCATGAGTATGTGTTCGATGCTGCAACCGTGAGCTCCTATGATGGGAGACAATTTTCAACGAATATAAGCAGCCGATGAATCAATTCCGTTAAAAAGTGAGGAGTCATTGAGGGGAGTGAGGTTAACCTTCTCGAGCTCCTCCAAGACAGACTTGGCAATTTCACCCTTTTGTTTGAACATTTCATCCATGGTAAGTCTATGAATAAGAGCTTGGACAACTAATGGGTCTTAAACTATATAATATATAACCAAGTATCACCTAATAATTTAAGCTTTTAGGTCAAACGATAAAGTTTCTACATGGTATCAGAATGATATGGGTTTAAACCCCGCGCACGTAAAAACCCCAAAATGTTCAGTTTGAGAGGGGCGTGTCAAACGATAAAGGTTTTGGATCTGATCCTGAGGATTATGAAGCTCGTAAGAGGCATCGTCGGCGTTCCCTTTGATGGCTCTGTGCTGGATTGAGCAGAGCAGCTGCACGAACGCATTGACCTGCAACAAGAAAAAGAAAGAAGCGAAGTTCAAACATCCCTCGAAAGAAAAAAAAAAAAAAAGAAAGAAGCGGGACATCGAGGGAACTGACACGGGTGGAGAGGACACCTCCCCGGCCAAGGGGTTGAAGAAATGAAGGCCAGGGAGAGCCAATCTCTGGAAGCGTCCCCACTTCTCCACGCACACCCCTACCTCGAACCATGTATTCCCCGTCCTTCCCTCCTCGGTGTCCGGTAATTTGATTTTGCCGCCTATTTTTTCCGGTTAGTAATAACGAATCCCGTTTGTTTTCTGGAACGAAATAGAAAACGTGAAAAAACATAATATTTAGAAAGAAAATTACTTATAAAAGAGTATTTAGTTAAAGAATGAAGAGCAAATGAATGAGCTAAGAAATTCGGCTTCATTTCCTTTTTCCTTAAAATTTTAAAAGATAAAAAATAAAATAAGTAAAATATTAATAAATTTCATTCTAGTAACAATGTCCTTTTACGTTACTACCCAAAACATCGACTTCAGAAAAACCATGCCACATGAATCCCCCCCCCCCACCCTCATTCAATCTTAGTATGGGCGGATTTGGACAACATAAGCAATCCTCCGTCTGTTCGTGTAGGAAACGGATCACGCCGGAAATATTTGGCAATAAGACTAACAGGGATTTATAAATGTAGTCGTCAGTAAGTAAAAAGATGAATTGAATTGATCGAACGAAGTCTTACAATAGAAAATAAAAGCTTACATCCATAGAAATAAAGTAAAAATGATGGTGCGGATGGTGGTGACGTCGTAGACTTGCAGCTGGGCGTTGTAGACTTGCTGTTGGACGCTGTAGACTTGCGAACTTGGATGATGGAATCTGGTCGGTTGGGGCTTGGTGGACGGAGTGTGGTTGAAGGTAGTGGCGGATGTGGGTACCAAGGCTACGGTTGCTCACCCTGGTGGCGGAACGAAGGCGGAATTTGGTTGTCGGAGCTACGGTTGCTCACTCCGACGGTGGAAGTGAAGACCAATGAAACCTTAAGGGTTTCTCCCAGGTCGGGAAATCCTAACAATCTAAGGGTGACGAGCAAAGCAAAACTTTGTGTGTTTGATTGATCGTGCTCTTTCAAGGATGATCTTCCCCCTATTTATATTAAATCTTGAGGGGTTTGGGGTGTTTGACACGTTCTCCAAGAATCTCTCCAGGTCGTGGCTCTCTCAAACAACCTCTAGAAATCTCGAAATCGGTTTGATCCCGTAGACATGGCCCATAAACATGGGCCGTAGACATGGGCCGTAGACAAGGCCCGTAGACAATGTATGCCACATTCTTAGGATATTTTGCCAGGTCGTGGCCATCTCAATCAACTTGTTAGAATCTTGGGAACAACCTGATCCTGACAAACGTGGGTCTTATCCACGTCGTAAACTTAACAATTTCTTTTCCTCACATTAAATTAAAGGATTAGAAATTTATCTCCAGATTTTCTTCAGCTGATCTTTTCAAATTATGGGAACATGGTCCCATAATCTTCTTCCCAAAAATCTCAGAGTCAAGATGTTTCCTGATCCTCGTAGACTCTAACCCTCGTAGACCCTGACCCTCATAGACACGGACCCTCGTAGACTTGACCCTCGTAGACGCGGGCGGACCCACGTAGACTCTGACCGCATAGACTCTGACCCTACCAGTCCTTTGTAGACTTAGTACTTCCTTGACGGGCTCACATAACAGTGGGCATGTAATCGCTCTTAAAGACCCCTGGACTTATGGACTTTGTGAAATGAGCCCAAAATTTATGTCACGGTCTTGGTAGATTTTATATAGGTCGACGAAATGGGTTTGTGGGTTTCTCATAATTAGGCCCGAGATTTTGCCATGCCAACACCGTGAAAGCTATCAAGATCAAATGAAAAACAGAGGAAATGAAAATCGTCCTTTTGCTGGAATGGATTTGGACTTTGGTTTGTTGTGAAAGTGAAAGGGCGTCGAGTTTTTTTTTTTTTTTTTATGTTTGGAAAAGCAGTTCCTTTTTTTTTTCCTATCTCCACCGATTTTATCGGCGAAAAGCAGTCAGATGGAGTAGCTGGGTTGAGGGGTACTGGGACTGGTCTGGAGTAGCAAGCAGTTCAAGGGGGGAAATTTTTATCTGACAAATAAGAAGAAGAAGAAGATGAAGAGGAGGAGGAATGTAGTGATTGGGGGCACCTTTAGATTTTGATCACTCCCTCTACTTTTGCCATCACCGAGTGGATATCTTTGGGATGGTGCGGCCCCACTCCACTCGCTCTCGGTCTCAGCTAATATCCAGCTTTCTCTCTAATTTTTCTCTTCTTTTTATGCAGAATCCAAAACACAGTTCCTCCTCCTGTATTGATGGACAAGTTTAAACCACCCACAATAATTCCAACACCGGACATCCATCTTCCACGTCAATTTATTAATTTATCACGGTCTTCTTCTGCACTGGCCTCCTCGAAAAATTAATTACTCTTCCTTTTATAAACCAAAAAAGTCCAAGTCCAGGTCCATCTCTGCTAAACCACAAACCACCCCCCGCAACTCTGACACAAACACCACCGTATAAGTAAGCATTTCGGAACCAACCGGACGACCCACAATCTCAACTGGTCCTACTCCCTAAATCCTCTTCCCAATCAATGGGCATGATCACCGGCTCCTTCCTTCCCCAGCCCCTCCAGATCATTTCCCCCTTTTTCATCCTCATCGCCACTTTCCCCACCACCCCTGCTCTCCCCCTGCGGTCATGGCCTCATTCTCCTTCCAAAGGCTCCATCTTCAGGGATTCAAACAAGTACGAGGGATCCTCCGAATTTGTCCACATGAAGTACCACATGGGACCCGTTCTCTCCTCCCCCATCACCGTCTACCCCATCTGGTATGGCAACTGGCAGCGGCCCCAGAAGAAGATCATCCGCGATTTCATCTCCTCCTTCTCTGCCCCACATTCCACCCACCCCTCTGTCTCCCAGTGGTGGAGGACGGTCCAGCTTTACACGGACCAGACCGGCGCCAACATTTCCGACACTGTTTTCCTTGGTGCAGAGAAGAATGACCGTCTCTGCTCCCTCGGGAAGAGGCTCACGCGACTGTCTGTCCAGTCCGTGATCAGGGCCGCCATCCGGTCCCCCTCGAACCCCCTGCCCGTCAACCCGAAAGGCGGTATATACCTTATCCTGACATCAGATGACGTCTACGTGCAGGACTTCTGCAATAACGTATGCGGATTCCACTACTTCACGTTCCCGTCCATAGTTGGGTTTGCCCTGCCGTATGCATGGGTAGGGAACAGCGAGAGGCAGTGCGCAGGCACATGCGCATACCCGTTCGCAGTGCCGAGCTACATCCCAGGGATGAAGGCATTGAAGCCGCCGAGTGGAGATGTTGGGGTGGACGGAATGGTGAGCGTGATAGGGCATGAGATAGCAGAGTTGGCGACGAACCCGCTGATGAATGGGTGGTACGCAGGGGAAGACCCGAGCTTCCCAGTGGAGATAGGGGACTTGTGCGAGGGAATATACGGGACGGGAGGTGGAGGGTCGTACATGGGGCTGACGATGAAGGGAGGGGATGGCTCCACTTTTAACATGAACGGGGTGAGGAAGAGGAGGTTCCTTATTCAGTGGCTGTGGAATCCCGTGGTTAGTTACTGCACCGGCCCTAACTCCTTGGATTATCATCATCTTTAATTACCCCCCCGCCCCCATTTCTACTCTTCCTCTTTCTGTTCTTTTTGTCCTATATTAGAAAAACACATATTCCCTGTTCTCTGTCTTTTTCGAAGCATGAATACAATAACTAATCAACAATAAAGCCTTAATCCAACCAAGAACGATCAGCATTTTTCATGCACGGATGTTCCCATAGAGAAAAGACAGCAGCAACTCATACTAAAAAGAGGAATCTGATGCTAGATAGGTCAAAAACCCACCTCCAAACCAACACCAAAAAGATAGGAAATCGGCCCTGTCTACTACATTTATCATATTTGCGCCATAAAAGAAGGGGGAACGAAGACCATAAATAAAAGTGTACAGGAGATGGAAGAACTTGAGCTACTGAGTGGGATCAGACTGGGCTAAAAAAACAGCATGTATAAATCACCCAACCACCCCATCTATGACAGGAGGCACTATGAAATGGATTAAGCTTCAAAGAGTAAAAAGAGTCACTCACAGCGAATCCTCTCCCGATCCTAGCGGAGTCTCTAGGAAATCAATTAAGCTCCTTTCCTTCCTCTACTGCAACAGAAAAGCAAAAGAATGTCCGGAGGTAACGATCATAAAGGTTGGATGTGGCGCTGCACTGGCTGGGGCAATCATACTCTCCTCTCACATTCATTATTTACTCTGCAGGAAATATCGATTTTAACATTTCAATAGACGGGGCCAATTTGAAACGAAATTACAAACATGAAGGGGGCATCTTTGAAATTCTGAAACTCCTTTAGCCCTAGGAATCGAGAGACGTATATATATATATATATATATGGGGGGTTTGGAGTTGTGTTTATGCCGGCCGTCATCGAAGGGAGTGAGTTGAGTTCCCTGCTCTCCCAATCTCATTACGCAGGAGGCAGGCAGGTTGAAGATGCCGCATGGTTTTCCTTTTTTCTTTTTTTCTTTTTAATCTTGACTGCTATCTTCGCTCATTTTGCTTGTTTTACATCTGCTCAATCATCGTCTTCTTCTGATGGGACAAAAGGGGGAAGCCTGTGATGATTACTTCCAATTCTCTTTGCCTACATTGCCTGATTCTACTTTGTGATTGAGTTGATTGAACCCAGTCTGAGGCCCCCCTCCCCCCCCTACCCCTTCCATTTTGCCAAGGCTTTATTGGCCGAATTCCATTGACAGTCTCCCTGAGTGATTTTCATCTATTCATAACCTTTTTAAAAAATCGGTATTTATAAAAATAATTATTTGAATTAATGGACATGCTATGTTATCTAAAAATGCCCGGGAAGTTTCTGTTTTCTCTGTTTCTTCTTCGGGACTACCTGTATGTACTTTACTTGTTTGCCAGTCCGAGGCTGGTTAAAATTCCTCCGCATTGGCTGGTTATATATTTAAAGCAAAGAAATATTTTCCCTCTGCAATAAGAGATCATTTATTTGAGATGAGAAAGAGATTTAGGAGGGGAGAGAAGGGGATGGCGTTAGTCTCGTGATCGATACGTGCTTTTTCTTTTTGCCTTTTGTCTTTGTCGTGTAGTTATTTACCATCGTTAGAGGAGGCGGGTAAAGGGCAGGAGAGGAAGATCATGGAAACGGAGGAGACGATCAAGGACTGGAAGGAACGGGTAGTGGTGGGGAGAGGATGACGAGGGTAAATGAGGATGGCGGCCAATCTGGCGGACTTGGTGATACGATAGCCATCTCCAATAAAGAGCCGAATCCGTTGTGCAACCACCAGGTCACTTCGGGAATAAGTGGACCGGTGCCAGCCTGGTACACAACACCACTACAGGAACTGGGCCTCCTCCTAAACTCATATATTCAATATCCTAAATTTTTTTTTAATAAGTATGTACAACATGTGCTGGTGGGTGGTGGTCTGGTACAAATTCCATTTAATAACTAGCGTTAAATTGGGGCTGATAGACTCCTGCCGTCTCCTGTTCCTTAATTGGATAATCCTAGCCCAGCCCATCAAGGCCCATCTCAGTACTAAAAGATGAAAGGCAAAACCCCGTTTAGTCCTTTTGACTCAAAGAGAGAATAATAATTTAATGACAAAATATCAATTTATGGCCTCAACTTTAAACCAACTTTCTGTTTTGTCATTAACTTAGTTTGTTATATAATTTTGTCACCAACTTTTTTTTTTTATTTCTATTTTGGCCAATCATGAATTTCTTCTAGCGAAAGCCAAACAATGCCTTAATAGACAATTTTCATTTATCGACTAAAATGAAAAAAGATTTTAGAAAATAGGAAATAATATTGAAAACTTTCATTTATTTTTTTATTATAAAATTTTGATGAATAAATCAAGTGAATTGGAAGCCGAAGTTAACGATAGTTGCTGAGGTTGTCAAAAAATATGAAAAATCAATGAATGTCGGATGATGTTCTATTAGGAAGCGACTATTACGGATAAAGTGGATTATTAGACGAATGAATGAGATGTCAAAACTCCACTATTATAGGACACATATTAGACTATATTAAGGTCTTGTTTGGCTTTCGCTAGAAGAAATTCATGATTGGCCAAAATAGAAATAAAAATAAAAGTTGGTGATAAAATTATATAACAAACTAAGTTAAGGACAAAACAGAAAGTTAGCTCAAAGTTAAGACCATAAATTGATATTTTGCCTAATTTAATTATATTTGACCCCGTCCCGTCCTCGTCCCCATCCCCGACTTCCCCAACACCCACCCCCCCCCCCTCCAATCTTGTTTTGTAAATTTGGTCAAAAAAGCTTTTTTCTTCTTCCTTCCTTGAAGTGCTTCTGCGCTCCCTCCCTCCCTACCCTAAACACCGAAGACACTGACTCCTGTATCCAGTTTCTGGTTCCCCCACCCCACCCCAAAGTCTAAGTCCTCCTCCATTCCTATCAATCCTCCTGTTTCTTTTTCTTTTTTTTTTTACGTTTTTTGATTTATGTACGACGCCCTTTGCCGTTTGTTCCTGGCCTAGATCTGACGATTGCTTTCTGATTTTTTTTTTTTTTTTGGGGGTGGCTGGCTGGTTTAGATTTTGATTTGACGGAGGAATCTTATAATGGCGGATGGATCCCGGCAATCTAAGTACGTGAAGCTGGTCAAGGACCAGGAGTCTCCTGTCGAGGACATCAAGCCCGGCGAGCTCAATCTTCCTATCGATGTTCCCCAGGTTGACTCCTCCCCGCGATCTCTTCTTCTACACCCTTGTTTCCTTTTCTTTTTCTTCAATCGTCACTAGCTCATAGATCCCAGCGTTTACTCTTTCCCCGACGAATTTGGTTGTCTTGGATGTGCTATCACGCCCTTTTCTTCGCTCGTATTCCTTGGGGCGGTTGACTTTCTGTCCCGATCGATGTCCTTACCCCCATCTGAATTTGTTTGCTTGGAAATTTTCATGTGCGAGTAGTGACACTGCCACTGAGTATGCTGATTACATGTGTTTGGTGCAGTTGGAGGTCCGCAAGTGCAATGAGTGTGGCCAACCTCTTCCTGAGAGCTATGAACCTCCTGCAGACGAAGATTGGACCACTGCAATATTTGGTTGCACTCAAGATCGGGACAGTTGTAAGTGCAGAGAGCTTCTTTATTTCGGCCTCCTAACCATTCTTCCAATCAGTTCTTTCCACTGTTTCACTTTCTTTCCATAACTCAATAGAATGAGTGATTGGGAAACAGCTTCCCAGAATGTTATCCCTTTCCAGTTCATGATTGCCTCCGTCGCTCGTTAGTTTTTGGCCGCATTGTCTACGCGATATCTTTTAATCTCTAGTTTCTTGTACCTCGGTTGTGATGGCCTGTGTTTTAGTTGTCGACCTCGACCTGAATCCCTCGCAGGTTTGACTGGATTATTTTGTCCTTGTGTCCTCTTTGGACGTAATGTTGAGAGCTTGAGGGATGATACTCCCTGGACCACCCCTTGTTTATGTCATGCCGTTTGTGTGGAAGGAGGCATGGCTCTTGCTGTGGTTGCGGCGACCTATAATGGTATTGATGCACATACGGCTTTCCTCATCTACGAGGGATTGGTCTTTGCTTGGTGGATGTGTGGCATTTATACTGGCCTTGTTCGTCAATCACTGCAGAAAAAGTATCATTTGAAGGTATGCAAACCCTCTCTCAGCCCTTTAATTTTAGAGCCTCTTCATTGAAGAGCACCATTTTGTTCAGTTGGGGTGAACTTTGTTTTCCCCTCTTATGACTGCAGAATTCTCCCTGTGATCCCTGCCTGGTGCACTGCTGTCTGCATTGGTGTGCATTGTGTCAGGAGCATAGGGAAATGAAAGGTCACCTCTCTGACAACGTCGCGATGCCGATGACTATCGTGAACCCTCCCCCTGTTCAGGAGATGAGTTCTGGAGATGATGATCGCAATGGTTCAGAATCGTCGACTGTGAATGATGGTGACCATACCAAGTTGGAAATGCAGCCTTTGTAGAGGGGGCTAGAAGTTGAACATTCGGGGATAGTATGTGAAACTTACCAGTTGGGAGGGCACTAGTTTGGTTGCCCACATGTTCTGCACTTAGACTCAGCTGTTTATTATATTCTAAGATGAAGACGGACATTGGATATTACTGAGAACTGTAAGCGGATCATGGACGTACAGATGATCGGCTTAGTTGGTCCCTCAGAAAAGCTTTTTCCTTATGTTATATATATGTTAGTTCAAACTTGTTTTCGAATGATGCAAGTGAAGAAATGCTTTTGCATGAGATCATTTGTCCGACAAGTTGCTGTCCCTCGGGCAGACAATGGTGGCCAGATAGCAAAGATTGAAGACCGGCTCTTCAGGAGATGATTCTAGCAACTACACCCGAGGATCTCGATTTGGTCATTCGCAAGCCATTCATATGTACAGAAAGACTGTTTTATGCACAGGTTAACGCAGAATCAAGACTCTCAGCTCAAGTCAATGACTGAATTTAGCGGGGAGTCATTATCAGGAGTGACAATAGCTCTCTGGCGAAGTTATCAAAGAGCACAGAAATATTTATCCCTGGTGTTGATAACTGCAACGTCTTGAGAGACTAAAATGCAACCCGATCCCGGGGATACCTGCATTTTAAAAGTCAGAGCCTGCGACATTTGGAAACTACATATATATATATATATATATATTTTCAAAACTAACCCTACCTTTTTCTCAAAAAGCTCGGACATTTTCTTCTCAAAAGCTCATCCTCATTCAAGTTATCCTAACATTCGGCGGAGCAAACAAACATACCTTTTGGGAGAGACTGGGCGATGATAGAAATTGAATCTCCGGTAAAAGGAGCTTTGCTTTTTAATGAACAAAATCCTCAATTTGCGTCCCCCAACACCTCCTCTTCTCTCACTACACTCCTCCACCAAAAGGCAGTCAAATGCAAACAAGAATAAAGAAACGTGTCAAAGGGAGGCAGCCACTTCCCTTACATGCGTCCTCTCCTCTCTGCATGTTAAGCTCCTGCCATCCCCCTACATAACTCCCTCCCCTATCCCCTGTTTCCCTTCTTCCTAATCATCATCCTTTTTTTTTTCTTCTAAATATCAACAGCCCAAAAGCAACATCAACCACCACAAGCTCACAAAGTCAGCCGGATGGCCGAGCACCACCCTCGATACCACAGCCGCCATCCCGACCAGCAACCCCTCTCCCACCAGGTCATCAAGGCCGCCACTGCTGTCACAGCAGGGGGCTCCCTCCTTATCTTGTCGGCCCTTACCCTTGTGGGCACGGTCATCGCTCTCACCATTGCCACTCCCCTTCTGCTCATATTCAGCCCTGTGCTTGTCCCCGCAGTCATCGCTGCTGGGCTGTTGGTAACAGGGTTCCTGACTTCAGGTGGGTTAGGGGTGGCTGCGGTCACAGTGTTGTCATGGATATACAGGTACATGACTGGGAAGCATCCGCCGGGAGCGGATCAGCTGGACCAGGCCGGGCATACCCTGGCCAGCAAGGCAAGGGAAGGGAGATGAGGGACAGGGACCATCACCTGACAGGCTGAGAGCTGTGTTGAGTGGGAGTGAGTTGTGTGTGCGTTTTCTTCCTTTAAAAGTTTGATCTTGTTTCGGGGGGTGTTGGAAGTTGTCGGCTTTCATGTTTTGGCAGGTGTTAAAGTATAAGGAGTGGGGGTGGTTTCTTTCCTTTTCGTTTGTCACGTCATATGATTCGTGATCAAAAGATTATGGGGTGTTTTAAGAGATTTTATTACAACTCTTTAACTCCCCAAACCCTGAAAAGACGACAACACCTAGTCATGGCCATATGAAACATCCATCGCTGGCTGGTTTTGGTTTTGTTACCTTTCTTCCAACCCTAGTCCGCGTGTTTGTCAAAAATCACTCTTCCTTATCGTAAACAAGTAATTCCATTATACAAAAGAGAAAAGAAACACAAGATTATGGGATGATCTTTACCAAAGGAGATTATATATGACTTGAGAGAACGTAAATGCAAACAACTCGGACCACCCCCTTGATTATCAGGATTATCATTATTTGTTATTTCCTTGGAGGGGTCGGGATGGTGAGGGACTGTCTTGACTATTTATTGACCTCAACAAGTAAAAATAGAAGTCTCTCTCTCTCTCTCTCCCAAAAGAGCAAAACAAGTAGTTGGGCACCCGTAACAAAGATGAAGAATCCCCCCTCCCCTTTATGTACTCTTCCGAATCTCAGAACCCTCCCTCCTCCTCCTCCTCAATCCACCAAATCTGTGATCCATCCCAGATGCGGCAGATCCCACTCCAATCCTCCACCAGATCCATTCCCACCTTCCTCCTCTTCCTCCCCGCTAACGCTCAACCTGCTCATGTATTCTGACACCCCATCCATGGATTCCTCGCTTCTTGGGGTCAATGTTGACAACGATGCTCTCGCGAACAAGCTCACTGGGGCGTTGTCCCGAGGTGTCCTTGCCCTGTACACACAGTTGCTCTTGTACTTGGTCTCCGCCCTCAGCTCCTCCGTTGAGTGCGCAAAAAAGCATACCTTGCGCTGGCAGAAGCGGCCTGCGTTGCATGCACGTGTCCTGTACCGGGCAGGATGCAGCCAGTACTCAAACACCCCATGCGCCTGCTCGCATGCGTCCCCCTTCTGGCAGCTCCCATTCCGGAAAGCAGGGCATGCGACGGCACAGTAATTGTATTTCCGAGGGTCACGGCGCTGGGCCTTCTCGCCATGGTGGGCATAAGGGCACTCTGTCCAGTCATGGCTGTGCGTCCTTGGGCAGCGCTTGATCTTGTATGCATACATGCGGAACTCGTCCGAACTATAAAAGTCATCAAAGGTAGGGGCAGGAGGAGGGACAAGGATGGTGGGATGGGCATGATCGTGAGACTCCCAATGGCAACGATCGTTCAGGTCGATCCCTTTCAACATTCTTCCTTCTGGTCAGATGTTTCTGCGAGGGTGGGGGAGAAAATGATTAAGTTTTGGCTAGCCACCCGGGATGAGGCAGCCAACGGAGAATCCCATGCACACCATTCACTCAATAGACAAAAAAAAAAGAGCAAAAAGAAGAAGAAGTGGGAATGCAGGGACCGGATCAATCAAAATTCATAGCCGAAGACGATGTAGAGTGGGATAAGTGAAGGTCGGGAATGGATAGAGTGAGGTTTTCGTTTTTTTTTGGGGTAGGGGGTGGGGAGGATGCATCCATGCATATGGATAACAAAAAAAAAAAAACAAACAGTTGAAAGATTGGACAAGAAAAGAAGAGGTGTCGACGGGAGAAGGACGTGCCCCCACCCCACCCCAACCCCGGCAGCAATTTGCATGCAACCCCTGCATGGGAATGTGAGGCACACGTGACGCCTTCCTCTCCAACATTTGTCCTCCTCTCTTCCTTTTTTTCTTTTTTTTTTTGCTTTTCTGTTTTTAACGACCTTTCCCTCCTCAAACGTACATGTTTTGCCCTTGGATATGTATCAGACCGTGATCAACAACAGAGGTGGATGTGTGTTATGTTATGGGAAAACAGGAAAAGGATTTTAACCTCCCCCTCCCTCCCCAATTCCCACCAACCAACAACCAAAACCTATGGGGAACGGGGATTCTTGTGCCTAGATTTTGCCCAAACCACATTTGTTGTTTTTTAGGGTGAGGTTAGATGTGATTATTTCATATGAATTGTTGAACGAACGTATCCCTTCCTCCCACCTTTAAAAAAGTTTAGTTTTAGGTAATCTAATCACACCTGGAGACTCTCCCCCTCCCTGCTTCTTCTAAATTATATAAACCCGTGATGAAAATTAATCTCCAAGTTAGAAGATGGACAGGCCACTGGTCTTCACCCTGTCACTCGCCTTCCTCATCGTCTTCAGCCTAGCTCCATACTCCGATGCCACCAGTTACATGGTTGGGGACACCTCCGGCTGGGATATCAGCACCGATCTCGACACTTGGCCTCAGGGCAAGACCTTCCACGTTGGGGACGTCCTAGGTAACATCCCCCTCCCTTCCTCTAGTTCCCTTGATTTATTATTATTATTATTATTAAGCCTTCTCATTGCCTTGCAGTTTTTCAATACTCGAGCTCCGATAGCGTGGAAGTGCTGAGCAAGGAATACTATGATAACTGCACGACCACCAGGGCTCTTGAGACCTTCTCCAGTGGCAACACCTCCATCCCCCTCACCCGCCCTGGCCCCTGGTACTTTTCCTCTGGCAATCGGCTCTACTGCCTAGGCGGGATGAAGCTACAATTGAATGTCGAGGAGGATAATGGTTGGACGGGCGGTCCCCCAGCCAGCTCGCCCTCAGAGTTGAAAGGATCGAAACAATTTGATTTATGCAAAAACATTGCATTTCCATTGATTGAATGAACATTCGTTACATACATGTGAGCTACAAGCTCAATTTTTCGAAAACTAAATAAATCTTGTCCATTCATGATGCGCAGCCTAAGAACCCTTCTTAAACCTGCAAGGAACTAAAATCCATTTCATTTTAAAACCCCTCATACATCCACAAGAAAGCACACGTTCCATACAAATTGTTCTAGGGCCATTTTTCCTTTTTCGAGACCTCATACGCCCTGTTCTTAAACCAATTCGGTTTTCACCTTAACCCAACAATTTCTCTTTGTTTCTACCATTTTCCACACCTTAACCAAGGTAGAAAGACACCATAAAAATCTCAGATTGAAACTCCAAACGCATCGTCCCAAAACTCATCATCTTTCCACATTCGTTTCCACCGAAAACTGTACTTTCTGGTCTCATTACTAAGCCTATTCGGCTTTAACCTTTCCTCATCAATTTCCATTCGTGTCTACCATTTTCCACTTCTTAGATGAGGTAGGAAGGCGCCCTTAAAATCTCAAAACCAAACTCCCAGTACATTTCCCCTTAGGCTAGTGAAACCATATACCCGTCTAATCGTTATTTCGGCCATTTTTCGTTTTCTGTACATCCCAATGATAACCAATTCGGCTTTGACCTTCCTCCGTTATTTTCCACTGATTTCTACCACATTCCTACTCCCTTCCAAGGTGGGAATGTGGCCACAAATTTTCACATTATAACTCATTTCCTACAGCCCCTCATTTGAACTCAAGTAACTCTCATTAACCTTGCCCGTTTCAACCGAATGTCACCCCATTCAGTCTCACCTCCCATCCACCCCCGAGCATAACTTTTCCGTGCTTTTCTAGCACGAGGGACAGCCCTTCTAGGCTTCCATTCCGGCCTTACAACGCCGCATAATTTCCAGCCCTTAGCCGATTTGATTTCCATGGCCAAAGCCACGCGATTCCGCTCTTAGAGCGCGAGGTGGAGCGCAGCCACCACGGGGCTCGACGCTCCCCTATTCCATACCTTAACTTCACTCATTTCCAGCCCCTAAGGACCGCAATCATTCCCCTCAAGGCTCGCCCCAAGCGCAGCCTTTCGGTAAGCCAACAACCACACGCATACACATACTCAAACATAGAGGGGTTCGGGTGGCTCCCCTCCACCTTAGGGGTTCGGCCACCCTCTAACCCTCTCCAAACCATCTCCAAATCACAGCCCAACCACAGCCACGAATTTAAACAGCATGCACCACAACTAAGCTTAAAAGCGAAGGAGGGATGTAGGGGTTACCGGCCGGTTGCACCTCGACACAAGTCGGTGAGCTCCGCCCTTCGCCGGATCACCTCCGCTCGCGGGGGTTGCCTTTCCTTGGCCCTCAACCTTAGGCTTGACAGGCGCCTAACTCTCCTCTCTAGCGGATCCACCTTGGTGCTTCGAACCGCCTTCCTTTCCTCTTCTTCTTCCCCTTCGCCGAGCTCCCCTTCTTCCTTTTTCTTTCCAAGTCTTTTTGTGTGTGTATGTGTTATGTGTTATGTGGGGAAGGAGGACGAATTTCCACCCCTTCAAGAGGGGTTCACCGCTTCATTTCCTTCATGAGGCCCCCTTCATCCTCTTCCATTAGCAACTAGGGACCAAATTACCATCATCATAATTTGGACTCCCATAATATAATAATAATATATTTGGTTGACTAGTCAACTTGATCCCATGGCCACAACTCATCCTTGGAAGCTTTTGTCCATGTCATCAAAGGTGGGTATTGGTTCAATGACCACATAGGCGTCCCTCCTCGGATCCCCTCTGGGCCCCCTCTGGACCTCCTCGGATCCCCTCTGGGCCCCCTCTGGACCCCCTCTGAGCCCCCGTTGGGTCCCTTCTGGACCCCCTCTGGGCCCCCTCTGGACCCCCGTTGGGTCCCCTTTGGAACCCCTCTGGACCCCCTCCGAGCCCCCGTTGGGTCCCCTCTGGACCCCCTCTGGACCCCCTCTGAGCCCCCCCCTTGCTAACATCCATATAATGTTCACGCATTGCCCACTCATCGCTCATGGGTCGCCCCCGGGATATATCTATGGTACGTCTGTCCGTTGCCCCTTGGGCGACACGGGCGCGTTCATCCTTCGCAAGGCAGTCGCCCCTTGGGCAATGCGAGGGTCGATCCTCCCTCGCCCCCTGGGCGATATGGGGGTCGATCCTATCCTCCCCTGTCTTCGCACTTGCCCGGGGTCGTCTTTCCATCGCTCCTTGGGTATGTTAGGGGGTCGATGGCTATCGCCCTCGGGGTCGGTGGCCGTTGACCCATACCCGACCTACTCCGATCCTCCTTGTGTTTAATCTAAGACAAACCTTAATATTATAACGCCCACTTCGGGCATTCGTCTTTCATCCTCTAACCCTTCGCGACAACCCCACCTTGATTCATATACCTTCATTTTTGGGCATCCAAGGCATCCATCATTAATCCATCACATGTCTAAACATTCATACACAAGTCATTCTCATTTATCATCAAACTCATCACATATACATTGATTTCATTATCTATTATCATAGAATTTCGGGTCATTACATTCTTCCCCCCTTAAGGAATTTCGTCCCCGAAATTATTTTTACTCAACCAGAGATGGATATAACTCTTTCATACGTTCTTCTAGTTCCCAAGATTGATCTTCCATTCCATCTCCTTTCCATAACACCAAAACCAGTTGCGTTTTCTTCCCTCGAGTCGTTCGCTCCTTGTGCCCGATTACTCTTGCCGGTACCATGGTCACACTCAAATTCTCATTCACCGTTGTTGCGGTCGTTTCCACCCTTGTCTCCGGATCTGGCTCATACTTTCTTAACATGGACACATGAAAAACATCATGGCAATGCGACAACTCCGGAGGTATAGTTATTCGATACGCCATTTTCCCTACTCTTTCAATTATCTCATACGGACCTATATACCTCGGACTCAACTTGTGAGCCTTGCCCATCCGGAACATTGACTTCATGGGGGAGAGCTTTAAAAATACTTTATCTCCGACTCCAAATTCCAAGGGTCTCCTTCGTTGATCCGCATAGCTTTTCTGTCGGCTTTGAGCCGTCCTCATTCTCTCTCGAACTATCGCAATTACTTCCGATGTTTCCTTGATAAGCTCCGGACCATCAAATACTTTCTCACCCGGTTCCATCCAACACAAAGGAGATCGACAACTCCTCCCATACAAGGCCTCGAACGGGGCCATTCCAATGCTCGCATGATAGCTGTTGTTATACGTAAATTCAATCAATGGAAGGTGGTCTACCCAACTACCCTTCCATTCCAATACACATGCCCTCAACATATCTTCTAACGTTTGTATTGTCCGTTCCGTCTGCCCATTCGTTTGTCGATGAAAAGCTGTGCTCATCTGCAGCTTTCTGTCCAAAGCTCCTTGGAGACTTCTCCACAATTTCGAGGTAAACCGTGGGTCTCTGTCTGAAGTAATAGTATGAGGCACTCCGTGGTACTTTATCACTTCCCGAATATAAATCTTTGCTAAGGTATCCAAAGACCAATTTATCTGTATTGGTATGAAGTGGGCTGACTTTGTTAACCTATCCACAACCACCCATATCGAATCCATATTACGACCACCCTTGGGTAGGTTCGTCACAAAGTCCATTGCAATATCTTCCCACTTCCATTCGGGTACAGGCAGTGGTTCCAACAATCCTCCTGGCTTTTGATGTTCAATCTTTACCATCTGGCAAACGGTGCACCGGTTCACATATCTAGCGACATCTCTCTTCATCTTAGGCCACATAAAATTGTCTCAAATTCCGGTACATTTTCGTTATTCCAGGATGCACACTATATGCCGTCTTATGTGCCTCATTCAAAAGCCTTTTCTTCACTACCTCATCTTCCGGAACACATATTTTTCCTTGAAATTTTAGCAATCTGTCAGCCGTTAACTCGAACCGTTCATATGGTGCCGTCCCAAGCCCCTCTCGCACAATCATCAAGTACTCATCATGAACTTGGGCGTCTCTAATCATTCCAATTACTTCCGGTTCTACTTGTCCCCTGGCTACATATAGGATTCCTTCGGATTCTTCCAAACGAATCTCCAAATTGCTCATTTGTTCGATCATCCTCGATTCTTCTACAATCAAGTACATGAGGGTTACGTGTTTTCTGCTCAATGCATCTGCCACTACATTAGCCCTTCCAGGATGATACATAATTGTACAATCATAATCCTTCAACAATTCCATCCATCGGCGCTGTCTCATATTCAACTCTTGCTGAGTAAACAAATACTTCAAACTCTTATGATCAGTGTAAATCTCGAATTTCTCTCCATACAAGTAATGTCTCCACAATTTCAACACAAACACCACCGCAGCTAATTCCAAATCATGCGTAGGGTAGTTTTCCTCATGCTTCCTTAATTGTCTCGAAGCATAGGCTACAACTTTTCCATTTTGCATTAACACTCCACCAAGGCCTTGTGCCGAAGCATCACAGTATACCACGAAACCACCTGTTCCCGTCGGTAATGTCAAAATCGGTGCGCTGGTCAATCTTTTCTTCAATTCTTCAAAGCTTGTTTCACATTTATCCGACCACTCATATTTGACATCTTTTCTCAATAGTTTCGTTATGGGAGCTACGATTTTCGAAAATCCCTCCACGAATATTCGATAATAACCCGCCAATCCCAAGAAACTTCGAACTTCGGACACACTCTTCAGGCGTGGCCACTCTTTTATTGCCTCAATCTTCGAAGGATCCACTTCCACTCCTGTGGCCGATATCACATGACCAAGGAATGCTACTTTCTCAAGCCAAAATTCACACTTACTTAATTTGGCATACAATTTGTTTTCTCTCAATATCCTCAACACAATCTCTAAGTGTTCTTTATGTTCTTCCCAACTCTTGGAATATACGAGGATATCATCTATGAATACCACTACGAAGTGATCCAAGTACGGTCTAAACACTTGGTTCATTAATCCCATAAACACCGCTGGCGCATTTGTCAATCCAAACGGCATTACTCTAAATTCGTAATGCCCATAACGTGTTCTGAATGCGGTCTTAGGAATATCCTCTTCTCTCACGCCAATCTGATAATATCCCGACCGGAGATCTATTTTCGAATATACGACGGATCCTTGTAATTGATCAAACAAGTCGTCTATACGAGGTAGAGGATAACGATTCTTAATCGTTCTTTGGTTCAACAAACGATAGTCTATACACAATCTCATACTACCGTCTTTCTTCCTTACAAACAGTACAGGTGCGCCCCACGGGCTTACACTAGGACGTACATACTTCTTTTCTACAAGTTCCTGCAATTGTGCTTTCAACTCCTTTAACTCAACTAAACTCATTCGATATGGAGCACGCGAAATAGGAGCCGTTCCAGGAAGTAGGTCGATCTCGAACTCTACATCACGCTCCGGTGGTAATCCTGGTAGCTCTTCCGGAAATACATCCGCAAAGTCTCTTACCACTTCTATTTGCTCCAACCTCGGAATTTCAGCTTCTTTGTTCAGCACCAATGCAAGATACACTTCATGTCCTGTCCTCATCCACCTGTACATTCGTACTGCAGATACCATCAAAATTCGGCCGTATCCTCCATGGCCTATGTACTCACGGGACTTCCCTTCTCCGTTCGTGATCAAAAGTCGCTTCGATTCGCAATCCACTTGGGCATGGCTCGAAGCCAACCAATCCATGCCCAATATCACATCAAAGTCACTTATCTGCAGTACAATGAGATTAATCACAAAACTCAATCCCGCAATCACCAGCGTACATGCGTAACAAGCTTTCTCTACCTCTAATTCATTTCCCGAAGGTAACACCACATGCATCCGTTTCTCAAGTTTCTCAACCGGCCATTCATGCAATTCCACACACCTTTGTGCCACAAACGAATGCGTTGCACCAGTATCAAACAATGCATGTAGTAATTCACCTTGAAGTTGAACCGTACCTGAGATCACTCCTCGTGAGGCATTCGCCTCATCCTCCGTAAGCGCATTCATCCTAGCATTAACCACCGGTCCACTCACCGATCCTCTGGAGGCCGTCACTGTCGGACCAAGTCTCATGCCACCTCTTCCTCTGGGAGTACTCATGCCAGTCCTTCGGCTGCTCACCTCTCCATCGCTTTGAGGGCAATTCCTCCTCAAGTGACCCGGTTTCCCGCATTGGTAGCACAAGGGCTCATTGATTACACATGAGAACCCAAAATGTTGTTTGTTGCACCGAGGACAAGTGGGAGGGCCGCTCATCCTTGAGTCATGGTTTCCCCCTCGGTTAAAGCTCCTCATAGGCATAGGAGGATGCGGAGGTCGTGACACAAATCCCCTCTGACCCGAGACGGATCCACTCGGCCTAAACCTCTTAGGAGGAGGCATTCCGCCCTCCACCTTTCTCTTTACCCTTTCAGCTTCCTCCACCTCCTTCACTGCCTTCCATGACATTTCTGCATTCTGAGCCCTCTTGTACACTTCCTCATAAGTAGTCAAACAAAGCGTAGACACTTGCATCCTAATATGGGGTTCCAACCCCAATTCGAATTTCCTTGCCCGACTCAACTCATCCATAGCAGGTCCGTAGTGAGATAGAACTGTATACCTTGTCTCATACTCATCTACCGACATATTTCCTTGGTTCAGTTGAGCAAACTCCAATGCCTTATCCGTCCGATAAGAAAATGGCAAGTATTTGTCCAGAAATGCCGTCTTGAACATTGTCCAAGCATCCTCACTTTGGCCCATCTTGGCACTCCCCTTACTTGCCTTCCACCAAGTTTCCGCTCCTCTTTGAAGTGAGTATTCGGCTAGGCACAATTTCTCCTCGGGTGTACACACCAAGGAGTCGTAGATCTTCTCCACATCATTGATAAAATCTTCCGCCAACTCAGGCCCTTCGTCCCCCTTAAATTTTGGAGGATCCATCTTCCGATACTGTCCCATAAGGTATGCCTTCCTCTTCCCTGGAAGAGAATGTTCCACTTCGGTGAACTCACGTACCGCTATGGGCACTCCTTCATCCGTCATTTCCCTATCAAATCACCATTCAAACATTTAGTCATACATCTCATTCATTCCAACTTAGGCACACATTTGCAGCCTCAATACACACATTTCAAATTCAATCAACCCCCTTTTTAGGTGTTCTTTTACGGCACCATGCCTTTAGCGCACAAAGCGCTTGTTTCCATCACCTTCCGTGATGTTTAAACCTCAAACTTTCCAAACCAAACACCCACTCATGTGTTCTCATACACACATAATTTGGCAATTCCGAACCCCTTTCCATTCACTTTTTTCTCAATACCAACTCATCCGAATCAACTCCAAATCAATCCAAACAATTACATACGCATGCGCATGTCACAAAGTGCATTTTCAATGCAAAAATCAACTCAAATTCCACCCTTATCACTCCAAAACGATCCTAGGCTCTGATACCACTTGAAAGGATCGAAACAATTTGATTTATGCAAAAACATTGCATTTCCATTGATTGAATGAACATTCGTTACATACATGTGAGCTACAAGCTCAATTTTTCGAAAACTAAATAAATCTTGTCCATTCATGATGCGCAGCCTAAGAACCCTTCTTAAACCTGCAAGGAACTAAAATCCATTTCATTTTAAAACCCCTCATACATCCACAAGAAAGCACACGTTCCATACAAATTGTTCTAGGGCCATTTTTCCTTTTTCGAGACCTAATACGCCCTGTTCTTAAACCAATTCGGTTTTCACCTTAACCCAACAATTTCTCTTTGTTTCTACCATTTTCCACACCTTAACCAAGGTAGAAAGACACCATAAAAATCTCAGATTGAAACTCCAAATGCATCGTCCCATAATTCATCATCTTTCCACATTCGTTTCCACCGAAAACTGTACTTTCTGGTCTCATTACTAAGCCTATTCGGCTTTAACCTTTCCTCATCAATTTCCATTCGTGTCTACCATTTTCCACTTCTTAGATGAGGTAGGAAGGCGCCCTTAAAATCTCAAAACCAAACTCCCAGTACATTTCCCCTTAGGCTAGTGAAACCATATACCCGTCTAATCGTTATTTCGGCCATTTTTCGTTTTCTGTACATCCCAATGATAACCAATTCGGCTTTGACCTTCCTCCGTTATTTTCCACTGATTTCTACCACATTCCTACTCCCTTCCAAGGTGGGAATGTGGCCACAAATTTTCACATTATAACTCATTTCCTACAGCCCCTCATTTGAACTCAAGTAACACTCATTAACCTTGCCCGTTTCAACCGAATGTCACCCCATTCAGTCTCACCTCCCATCCACCCCCGAGCATAACTTTTCCGTGCTTTTCTAGCACGAGGGACAGCCCTTCTAGGCTTCCATTCCGGCCTTACAACGCCGCATAATTTCCAGCCCTTAGCCGATTTGATTTCCATGGCCAAAGCCACGCGATTCCGCTCTTAGAGCGCGAGGTGGAGCGCAGCCACCACGGGGCTCGACGCTCCCCTATTCCATACCTTAACTTCACTCATTTCCAGCCCCTAAGGACCGCAATCATTCCCCTCAAGGCTCGCCCCAAGCGCAGCCTTTCGGTAAGCCAACAACCACACGCATACACATACTCAAACATAGAGGGGTTCGGGTGGCTCCCCTCCACCTTAGGGGTTCGGCCACCCTCTAACCCTCTCCAAACCATCTCCAAATCACAGCCCAACCACAGCCACGAATTTAAACAGCATGCACCACAACTAAGCTTAAAAGTGAAGGAGGGATGTAGGGGTTACCGGCCGGTTGCACCTCGACACAAGTCGGTGAGCTCCTCCCTTCGCCGGATCACCTCCGCTCGCGGGGGTTGCCTTTCCTTGGCCCTCAACCTTAGGCTTGACCGGCGCCTAACTCTCCTCTCTAGCGGCTCCACCTTGGTGCTTCGAACCGCCTTCCTTTCCTCTTCTTCTTCCCCTTCGCCGAGCTCCCCTTCTTCCTTTTTCTTTCCAAGTCTTTTTGTGTGTGTATGTGTTATGTGTTATGTGGGGAAGGAGGACGAATTTCCACCCCTTCAAAAGGGGTTCACCGCTTCATTTCCTTCATGAGGCCCCCTTCATCCTCTTCCATTAGCAACTAGGGACCAAATTACCATCATCATAATTTGGACTCCCATAATATAATAATAATATATTTGGTTGACTAGTCAACTTGATCCCATGGCCACAACTCATCCTTGGAAGCTTTTGTCCATGTCATCAACGGTGGGTATTGGTTCAATGACCACATAGGCGTCCCTCCTCGGATCCCCTCTGGGCCCCCTCTGGACCCCCTCTGGGCCCCCTCTGGACCCCCGTTGGGTCCCCTTTGGAACCCCTCTGGACCCCCTCCGAGCCCCCGTTGGGTCCCCTCTGGACCCTCTCCGAGCCCCCGTTGGGTCCCCTCTGGACCCCCTCTGGACTCCCGCCGAGCCCCCTTGCCACCATTCATATAATGTTCACGCATTGCCCACTCATCGCTCATGGGTCGCCCCCGGGATATATCTATGGTACGTCTGTCCGTTGCCCCTTGGGCGACACGGGCGCGTTCATCCTTCGCAAGGCAGTCGCCCCTTGGGCAATGCGAGGGTCGATCCTCCCTCGCCCCCTGGGCGATATGGGGGTCGATCCTATCCTCCCCTGTCTTCGCACTTGCCCGGGGTCGTCTTTCCATCTCCCCTTGGGCATGTTAGGGAGTCGATGGCTATCGCCCCCGGGGTCGGTGGCTGTTGACCCTTACCCGACCTACTCCGAACCTCCTTGTGTTCAATCTAGGACGAACCTTAATATTATAACGCCCACTTCGGGCATTCGTCTTTCATCCTTTAACCCTTCGCGACAACCCCACTTTGATTCACATACCTTCATTTTTGGGCAGCCAAGGCATCCATCATTAATCCATCACATGTCTAAACATTCATACACAAGTCATTCTCATTTATCATCAAACTCATCACATATACATTGATTTCATTATCTATTATCATAGAATTTCGGGTCATTACATTCTTCCCACCTTAAGGAATTTCGTCCCCGAAATTATTTTTACTCAAACAGAGATGGATATAACTCTTTCATACGTTCTTCTAGTTCCCAAGATTGATCTTCCATTCCATCTCCTTTCCATAACACCAAAACCAGTTGCGTTTTCTTCCCTCGAGTCGTTCGCTCCTTGTGCCCGATTACTCTTGCCGGTACCATGGTCACACTCAAATTCTCATTCACCGTTGTTGCGGTCGTTTCCACCCTTGTCTCCGGATCTGGCTCATACTTTCTTAACATGGACACATGAAAAACATCATGGCAATGCGACAACTCCGGAGGTATAGTTATTCGATACGCCATTTTCCCTACTCTTTCAATTATCTCATACGGACCTATATACCTCGGACTCAACTTGTGAGCCTTGCCCATCCGGAACATTGACTTCATGGGGGAGAGCTTTAAAAATACTTTATCTCCGACTCCAAATTCCAAGGGTCTCCTTCGTTGATCCGCATAGCTTTTCTGTCGGCTTTGAGCCGTCCTCATTCTCTCTCGAACTATCGCAATTACTTCCGATGTTTCCTTGATAAGCTCCGGACCATCAAATACTTTCTCACCCGGTTCCATCCAACACAAAGGAGATCGACAACTCCTCCCATACAAGGCCTCGAACGGGGCCATTCCAATGCTCGCATGATAGCTGTTGTTATACGTAAATTCAATCAATGGAAGGTGGTCTACCCAACTACCCTTCCATTCCAATACACATGCCCTCAACATATCTTCTAACGTTTGTAATGTCCGTTCCGTCTGCCCATCCGTTTGTGGATGAAAAGCTGTGCTCATCTGCAGCTTTGTGTCCAAAGCTCCTTGGAGACTTCTCCACAATTTCGAGGTAAACCGTGGGTCTCTGTCTGAAGTAATAGTATGAGGCACTCCGTGGTACTTTATCACTTCCCGAATATAAATCTTTGCTAAGGTATCCAAAGACCAATTTATCTGTATTGGTATGAAGTGGGCTGACTTTGTTAACCTATCCACAACCACCCATATCGAATCCATATTACGACCACCCTTGGGTAGGTTCGTCACAAAGTCCATTGCAATATCTTCCCACTTCCATTCGGGTACAGGCAGTGGTTCCAACAATCCTCCTGGCTTTTGATGTTCAATCTTTACCATCTGGCAAACGGTGCACCGGTTCACATATCTAGCGACATCTCTCTTCATCTTAGGCCACCAATAAAATTGTCTCAAATTCCGGTACATTTTCGTTATTCCAGGATGCACACTATATGCCGTCTTATGTGCCTCATTCAAAAGCCTTTTCTTCACTACCTCATCTTCCGGAACACATATTTTTCCTTGAAATTTTAGCAATCTGTCAGCCGTTAACTCGAACCGTTCATATGGTGCCGTCCCAAGCCCCTCTCGCACAATCATCAAGTACTCATCATGAACTTGGGCGTCTCTAATCATTCCAATTACTTCCGGTTCTACTTGTCCCCTGGCTACATATAGGATTCCTTCGGATTCTTCCAAACGAATCTCCAAATTGCTCATTTGTTCGATCATCCTCGATTCTTCTACAATCAAGTACATGAGGGTTACGTGTTTTCTGCTCAATGCATCTGCCACTACATTAGCCCTTCCAGGATGATACATAATTGTACAATCATAATCCTTCAACAATTCCATCCATCGGCGCTGTCACATATTCAACTCTTGCTGAGTAAACAAATACTTCAAACTCTTATGATCAGTGTAAATCTCGAATTTCTCTCCATACAAGTAATGTCTCCACAATTTCAACACAAACACCACCGCAGCTAATTCCAAATCATGCGTAGGGTAGTTTTCCTCATGCTTCCTTAATTGTCTCGAAGCATAGGCTACAACTTTTCCATTTTGCATTAACACTCCACCAAGGCCTTGTGCCGAAGCATCACAGTATACCACGAAACCACCTGTTCCCGTCGGTAATGTCAAAATCGGTGCGCTGGTCAATCTTTTCTTCAATTCTTCAAAGCTTGTTTCACATTTATCCGACCACTCATATTTGACATCTTTTCTCAATAGTTTCGTTATGGGAGCTACGATTTTCGAAAATCCCTCCACGAATCTTCGATAATAACCCGCCAATCCCAAGAAACTTCGAACTTCTGACACACTCTTCAGGCGTGGCCACTCTTTTATTGCCTCAATCTTCGAAGGATCCACATCCACTCCTGTGGCCGATATCACATGACCGAGGAATGCTACTTTCTCAAGCCAAAATTCACACTTACTTAATTTGGCATACAATTTGTTTTCTCTCAATATCCTCAACACAATCTCTAAGTGTTCTTTATGTTCTTCCCAACTCTTGGAATATACGAGGATATCATCTATGAATACCACTACGAAGTGATCCAAGTACGGTCTAAACACTTGGTTCATTAATCCCATAAACACCGCTGGCGCATTTGTCAATCCAAACGGCATTACTCTAAATTCGTAATGCCCATAACGTGTTCTGAATGCGGTCTTAGGAATATCCTCTTCTCTCACGCCAATCTGATAATATCCCGACCGGAGATCTATTTTCGAATATACGACGGATCCTTGTAATTGATCAAACAAGTCGTCTATACGAGGTAGAGGATAACGATTCTTAATCGTTCTTTGGTTCAACAAACGATAGTCTATACACAATCTCATACTACCGTCTTTCTTCCTTACAAACAGTACAGGTGCGCCCCACGGGCTTACACTAGGACGTACATACTTCTTTTCTACAAGTTCCTGCAATTGTGCTTTCAACTCCTTTAACTCAACTAAACTCATTCGATATGGAGCACGCGAAATAGGAGTCGTTCCAGGAAGTAGGTCGATCTCGAACTCTACATCACGCTCCGGTGGTAATCCTGGTAGCTCTTCCGGAAATACATCCGCAAAGTCTCTTACCACTTCTATTTGCTCCAACCTCGGAATTTCAGCTTCTTTGTTCAGCACCAATGCAAGATACACTTCATGTCCTGTCCTCATCCACCTGTACATTCGTACTGCAGATACCATCAAAATTCGGCCGTATCCTCCATGGCCTATGTACTCACGGGACTTCCCTTCTCCGTTCGTGATCAAAAGTCGCTTCGATTCGCAATCCACTTGGGCATGGCTCGAAGCCAACCAATCCATGCCCAATATCACATCAAAGTCACTTATCTGCAGTACAATGAGATTAATCACAAAACTCAATCCCGCAATCACCAGCGTACATGCGTAACAAGCTTTCTCTACCTCTAATTCATTTCCCGAAGGTAACACCACATGCATCCGTTTCTCAAGTTTCTCAACCGGCCATTCATGCAATTCCACACACCTTTGTGCCACAAACGAATGCGTTGCACCAGTATCAAACAATGCATGTAGTAATTCACCTTGATGTTGAACCGTACCTGAGATCACTCCTCGTGAGGCATTCGCCTCATCCTCAGTAAGCGCATTCAGCCTAGCATTAACCACCGGTCCGCTCACCGATCCTCTGGAGGCCGTCACTGTCGGACCAAGTCTCATGCCACCTCTTCCTCTGGGAGTACTCATGCCAGTCCTTCGGCTGCTCACCTCTCCATCGCTTTGAGGGCAATTCCTCCTCAAGTGACCCGGTTTCCCGCATTGGTAGCACAAGGGCTCATTGATTACACATGAGAACCCAAAATGTTGTTTGTTGCACCGAGGACAAGTGGGAGGGCTTCTCATCCTTGAGCCTTGGTTTCCCCCTCGGTTAAAGCTCCTCATAGGCATAGGAGGATGCGGAGGTCGTGACACAAATCCCCTCTGACCCGAGACGGATCCACTCGGCCTAAACCTCTTAGGAGGAGGCATTCCGCCCTCCACCTTTCTCTTTACCCTTTCAGCTTCCTCCACCTCCTTCACTGCCTTCCATGACATTTCTGCATTCTGAGCCCTCTTGTACACTTCCTCATAAGTAGTCAAACAAAGCGTAGACACTTGCATCCTAATATGGGGTTCCAACCCCAATTCGAATTTCCTTGCCCGACTCAACTCATCCATAGCAGGTCCGTAGTGAGATAGAACTGTATACCTTGTCTCATACTCATCTACCGACATATTTCCTTGGTTCAGTTGAGCAAACTCCAATGCCTTATCCGTCCGATAAGAAAATGGCAAGTATTTGTCCAGAAATGCCGTCTTGAACATTGTCCAAGCATCCTCACTTTGGCCCATCTTGGCACTCCCCTTACTTGCCTTCCACCAAGTTTCCGCTCCTCTTTGAAGTGAGTATTCGGCTAGGCACAATTTCTCCTCGGGTGTACACACCAAGGAGTCGTAGATCTTCTCCACATCATTGATAAAATCTTCCGCCAACTCAGGCCCTTCGTCCCCCTTAAATTTTGGAGGATCCATCTTCCGATACTGTCCCATAAGGTATGCCTTCCTCTTCCCTGGAAGAGAATGTTCCACTTCGGTGAACTCACGTACCGCTATGGGCACTCCTTCATCCGTCATTTCCCTATCAAATCACCATTCAAACATTTAGTCATACATCTCATTCATTCCAACTTAGGCACACATTTGCAGCCTCAATACACACATTTCAAATTCAATCAACCCCCTTTTTAGGTGTTCTTTTACGGCACCATGCCATTAGCGCACAAAGCGCTTGTTTCCATCACCTTCCGTGATGTTTAAACCTCAAACTTTCCAAACCAAACACCCACTCATGTGTTCTCATACACACATAATTTGGCAATTCCGAACCCCTTTCCATTCACTTTTTTCTCAATACCAATTCATCTGAATCAACTCCAAATCAATCCAAACAATTACATACGCATGCGCGTGGCACAAAGTGCATTTTCAATGCAAAAATCAACTCAAATTCCACCCTTATCACTCCAAAACGATCCTAGGCTCTGATACCACTTGAAAGGATCGAAACAATTTGATTTATGCAAAAAACATTGCATTTCCATTGATTGAATGAACATTCGTTACATACATGTGAGCTACAAGCTCAATTTTTCGAAAACTAAATAAATCTTGTCCATTCATGATGCGCAGCCTAATAACCCTTCTTAAACCTGCAAGGAACTAAAATCCATTTCATTTTAAAACCCCTCATACATCCACAAGAAAGCACACGTTCCATACAAATTGTTCTAGGGCCATTTTTCCTTTTTCGAGACCTCATACGCCCTGTTCTTAAACCAATTCGGTTTTCACCTTAACCCAACAATTTCTCTTTGTTTCTACCATTTTCCACACCTTAACCAAGGTAGAAAGACACCATAAAAATCTCAGATTGAAACTCCAAATGCATCGTCCCATAATTCATCATCTTTCCACATTCGTTTCCACCGAAAACTGTACTTTCTGGTCTCATTACTAAGCCTATTCGGCTTTAACCTTTCCTCATCAATTTCCATTCGTGTCTACCATTTTCCACTTCTTAGATGAGGTAGGAAGGCGCCCTTAAAATCTCAAAACCAAACTCCCAGTACATTTCCCCTTAGGCTAGTGAAACCATATACCCGTCTAATCGTTATTTCGGCCATTTTTCGTTTTCTGTACATCCCAATGATAACCAATTCGGCTTTGACCTTCCTCCGTTATTTTCCACTGATTTCTACCACATTCCTACTCCCTTCCAAGGTGGGAATGTGGCCACAAATTTTCACATTATAACTCATTTCCTACAGCCCCTCATTTGAACTCAAGTAACTCTCATTAACCTTGCCCGTTTCAACCGAATGTCACCCCATTCGGTCTCACCTCCCATCCACCCCCGAGCATAACTTTTCCGTGCTTTTCTAGCACGAGGGACAGCCCTTCTAGGCTTCCATTCCGGCCTTACAACGCCGCATAATTTCCAGCCCTTAGCCGATTTGATTTCCATGGCCAAAGCCACGCGATTCCGCTCTTAGAGCGCGAGGTGGAGCGCAGCCACCACGGGGCTCGACGCTCCCCTATTCCATACCTTAACTTCACTCATTTCCAGCCCCTAAGGACCGCAATCATTCCCCTCAAGGCTCACCCCAAGCGCAGCCTTTCGGTAAGCCAACAACCACACGCATACACATACTCAAACATAGAGGGGTTCGGGTGGCTCCCCTCCACCTTAGGGGTTCGGCCACCCTCTAACCCTCTCCAAACCATCTCCAAATCACAGCCCAACCACAGCCACGAATTTAAACAGCATGCACCACAACTAAGCTTAAAAGCGAAGGAGGGATGTAGGGGTTACCGGCCGGTTGCACCTCGACACAAGTCGGTGAGCTCCGCCCTTCGCCGGATCACCTCCGCTCGCGGGGGTTGCCTTTCCTTGGCCCTCAACCTTAGGCTTGACCGGCGCCTAACTCTCCTCTCTTGCGGATCCACCTTGGTGCTTCGAACCGCCTTCCTTTCCTCTTCTTCTTCCCCTTCGCCGAGCTCCCCTTCTTCCTTTTTCTTTCCAAGTCTTTTTGTGTGTGTATGTGTTATGTGTTATGTGGGGAAGGAGGACGAATTTCCACCCCTTCAAGAGGGGTTCACCGCTTCATTTCCTTCATGAGGCCCCCTTCATCCTCTTCCATTAGCAACTAGGGACCAAATTACCATCATCATAATTTGGACTCCCATAATATAATAATAATATATTTGGTTGACTAGTCAACTTGATCCCATGGCCACAACTCATCCTTGGAAGCTTTTGTCCATGTCATCAACGGTGGGTATTGGTTCAATGACCACATAGGCGTCCCTCCTCGGATCCCCTCTGGACCCCCTCTGGACTCCCTCTGAGCCCCCCTTGCTAACATCCATATAATGTTCACGCATTGCCCACTCATCGCTCATGGGTCGCCCCCGGGATATATCTATGGTACGTCTGTCCGTTGCCCCTTGGGCGACACGGGCGCGTTCATCCTTCGCAAGGCAGTCGCCCCTTGGGCAATGCGAGGGTCGATCCTCCCTCGCCCCCTGGGCGATATGGGGGTCGATCCTATCCTCCCCTGTCTTCGCACTTGCCCGGGGTCGTCTTTCCATCTCCCCTTGGGCATGTTAGGGAGTCGATGGCTATCGCCCCCGGGGTCGGTGGCCGTTGACCCTTACCCGACCTACTCCGAACCTCCTTGTGTTCAATCTAGGACGAACCTTAATATTATAACGCCCACTTCGGGCATTCGTCTTTCATCCTTTAACCCTTCGCGACAACCCCACTTTGATTCACATACCTTCATTTTTGGGCAGCCAAGGCATCCATCATTAATCCATCACATGTCTAAACATTCATACACAAGTCATTCTCATTTATCATCAAACTCATCACATATACATTGATTTCATTATCTATTATCATAGAATTTCGGGTCATTACAAGAGTCCCCAGCTGCCCTCACCCAGCCCTCGACCAAGAGCGACAACCCTTTCAATCCCACCTCGGACGCACAAAGGCTTTTAGTCCCAAGACCTCCTAGTCTGCTCCTCCACCTTGTTTTGAGCCTAAGCCTTTCCGTTGTGCTCCGCGGGGCTTGACACGTTGGACAAATAAAGATATGTAAAGGGTAGGGGAATTGAATTGAATGCTTGATTTTGTCTTATTTGTGTTTTTTTACGTTGTTTATGGAATGTCCATCCCTTCCCAATTCGCCTATGATAGGGAGGGTAAACAACAAAAAAAGGAAAACTATTCCAGCTTGACCTTATCACTACTGCTTCCGTAATTTAATCCAACCGGATGATGAAATGATAAACACGGTTATAAGCTAACACCATAGGGGGAATTTATATTATTAATTGGCACAAATAACCGACTAGGGGGAAGGAACCACACCGGCAACACAACTCGCCAAATGCCCCCTCTTATATATATACATATATATATAAGACCCCAATTAAACATATAGAACTGGATCAAGCCCCGACACATCAACCGTGCCGGTTTTTCTCACCAGAGTATGAGGTGGAACCGCTGCCGCCGGATTCGCTCTCACCAGTTTTGCTAGAACCTGATCCATATCCATAACCTCCCCCTTGAGCGCCACCACTGCTGTATCCATAGCCAGAACCTGATCCCGAACCTGTCCCAGAGCCAAAACCAAACCCGAATCCCCGGCCAATTCCAGTTGGAGATCGACCGTAGCCGGAGCCATAGCCCCAACCCGTACCAGGGCTGGAGCCCCAACCCCAAGTGTAGCCCCAGTTAGGGCCATGAGCAGAGCCAGAGTCGCCAGATGAAGATGGACTGCCAACGGTTCCGCTTGGCCCAGAGGAACCACCTGAGCCGTTCTCGTCAGGAGAGTTAAACATGGCCTGCACCCAAGGTGAGGTGCTCAACAGGAAGAGAACCACCAGGAAAGATCGTAACAATGACATCCCCGCAAACTGCAGAGCAGTGGGAGGTTACTGGTATCAAAAGTAAAAAAGTGGGGGAGGAGGGATGTATATACAAAGAGCAGGATTTGGGTGTCCTAAGCGAGGACCGGGACACGTGATGCCTGGCTTAGGGTGAGTGCCTCCTTTTGAGTGGAGTTTGACGCTTATAGGGGTAAACTGGTGAGGGGAGGGACCTTTCACGTGTACGCGTATTCCACAAGAAACCAAAAAAAAGTTAGAAAACGAAATATACACTTGGCGAACGGACAATGAGTTAAAAATCTTTTGCTTTTCCCCTCCATCCTTATCGTTCCCATTCCACTTCCAACCACTGGCCTCCCAACCAAAAATTTCAACCCCCCTTTAATTCGACCCTCGTGAGCTTTTCTCAACAAGAAAATTTACTAGCAAATATCAACAACAAATACATAAAACAATCAAATGATCGCTGGATTCCCCACTGAAGTCCATATCTACAAAATTGGAATGCAATCAAAATCACACCACAACTATCTCTTGAGGATGAGATTTTCCTCCCCACCCTTATATTTGTTAGAAACAAAACACTCACAACAAGAGAAATGAGGGGGGATGGTCAAACTCAAACCGAACTTGTTGCGAGTCTTTCTGTACGTATGAATGGCTTGCGAATGACCAAATCGAGATCATCAGGTGTAGTTGCTAGAATCATCTCCTGAAGAGCCGGGGCCTTCAATCTTTGCTATTGGATGGTATAACCAGCGCCGTCATCCCCTGGCCACCATTGTCTGCCCGAGGGACAGCAACTTGTTGGACAAATGATCTCATGTAGAAGCATTTCTTCACTTGCATCATTCGAAACAAGTTTGAACTAACATATATATAACATAACGGAAAAGCTTTTCCAAGCGACATATGCTGAAAAGAAAAAGAAAATAGAAAAAGTGGTTACCTACGAGTACCAATGTTTAGATAAAAAAGAAGGAAACAGATAAAGATATTGCCAAAATATGTACTTGTGGTATGAGTCTTCCGTGCTAGCTTGAGTGATTGATCGGAGAAGTGCCTTATCACCTAACACCTTGGTTCAACTGAGCCGAGAGCCATTAATCGAGAGCTTGCTATTTAAGCTTCTGTTGAAATTAGATAATACATTTAGAGTCATGCAACCCAAAAAAAAAAGAGAAGTAATGATTGTAAAAAGTCAGAAAACCTTTGATGAGTGGATAGAGATGCTTGTGGTGATCTTTGCAAGTTACTAGTTGACATGAGCTATTTGGAGTGTAGGCTTGTTAATGTTAAGTGTTCAACTTGCTGGGATGAAGATATTGTATTTTAAAGCTTTTAATTGAGCATGTGGAATCTAGATGGATGAGAAGGATGTGACCATTTCAGAGAATGCTCTAAAGAGGTGTTTCCTCATTTGGGTTTCTTAGGTTCGTTGTTGAGTGTCTTTTAAGTTTTATTTTTTTTTATCTTTGCTCGGGACTAGCAAAATTTAGGGGTAGGGGTGTGATAACTTTATGAAAGTAGAGTTATCTATGTCAATTTCATACCTAGATTATGTTAGATTTGTGAAATATTGCGTTTATTACATAATATTTCTTGTTATTTCACAATATTCCCAAAAAGTTTGGATACTGCCAAATTTTGGGTTTATTTCAGGATAAAAGTGAAAACAAGAATATATTGACGTATTTACAAAGATTCTATGAAGAGGATTTCGGTGCCGCATACGACGTGAAGGAGGACGGAAGGAAAAAAATTTTTATTTTCATAATTTCTTAGATTCTCTAGGTTTTATTTTTAGGCTTTATAAAAGTTCTTTATTCACTTCTTGCTGAGGAGGACGACTTTTATGAAGGAGAGCAAAGGAGTTAGACTATCATTTATGATGCTTTTCTTTTCTTTGATTTGTGTTCCGAAAACGATGCTTGGCTAAACTTTCTTTGCTAGGATTATGTTGAATCGAATTGTGTAATTGAATTTCTGGAACTCATTTTAGGACATATTCGTACTTTGGATGTTTACTTATTTCGTTTGATTTTAACGCATGCAATTTGTCTCGCCAATGAATTGTATTGATTTGTTATCCTAACTTAAACTCGGGAGAGGAATTTTAGGAGACAACAAGAACGAAATAATCTTGGTTAATATTGTGGGAGCGAATTAGCTAGTAAGTAGTATTGGGAGACATACTTCTAGGCAATCATAAAAGGATTGATTCTTAAAGTGTTTCTTGGCTTCGTAATTCACTGTGGGGATATAGGTTTTATGGTGGTTTGGAATAGTCCTTTGTAAACTCGGGAGAGGCACTTCGAGACATGAGAATCCAATTAGTAAACCGAATTAGTATGAATTTGGGATAAGCGAGTGAAGAGATTTAACGAAACAAGGAGGGGATATGTGATCCGCAACTGATTAAATTTCGATTTCTTTGCTTTGATTTTTGCTTTTCATTAGATTAATTTTCTAAGATATAAACCCATTTTTCTTATTGGCTTGGCTACAAAAATGCTGCGATTGTGTATGCTAAAAGGTTTTACTTACTATCCTCGTGGAAACGATATCTCTACTCATCTTATATTACTTGTTGTAATCCGTATACCTGCGATGTGCGAATTTAGCAATCAAGTTTTTGGCGCCCTTACCAGGGATAGATATTGAAATCTTTTACTTGGGACGAAAGCAATTTGTGTTGAAAAAGTCGTTTAATTTTTCGTTCTTTCATTCTTTTTCAGGTGTATGCGCCGGACGTGTAGCGAAGATTTGTTTACATTAGATCTTGAAATTGAGAGGAGATTTTGAGCACCCAGAAGGAGTCAGCGGAGCATGATGACAGACATAAATTAGAACAATGGCAATAACAACGAGATTCGAGAAGTTAATCCACCAGTTCCGAGAAGAACAATATGGGACTTTGCTCAACCTACTCCCCATGAGCCCACTAGATTTCTTCGCCCAGCAATTTAGGCTCATAATTTTGAGATCAAGCCGTCCATACTCCAAATGATAGAGAACTCAACTTTTGGAGGCTTGACAAACGAAGACTCTCACTGGCACCTCACTTGCTTCGAGGATTTATGCGACATGTTTAGATGCAATGGAGTTTCAGTCGAGGCAGTCCGCATGAGATTATTTCCATTTTTATTACGGGACAAGGCTCGATCATGGCTTTATTCCTTGCCGGAAGATGCAGTTCGATCATGGGAGGATCTTTCGAAGCTATTCTTGGCCAAATATTTCCCACTGAGCCGAACTGTAAGGATCATAAACGAGATCACAACCTTCCGTCAACATTCAACCGAGTTCATGTATGAAGCTTGGGAGCGTCTCAAAGAATTGTTAAGTCTATGTCCGCATCACGAGATTCCGAAGTGGATGCTTGTGCAAAGCTTCTACAATGGCTTGGCAGATCAACTTCTACTTTGATGAATAAGACACCTGAGGAATCCTTGGAGTTGTTTGAACAAATCGCCAACAATGGACAGCGGAAAACATCAACAAGAGGAGTCGCCAAGCAGCATCAAATGGACACAGTGACATCCATAAACGCCCAGCTTGAGAAGCTCGCCGAGGAAGTTGTTGCTCTTCGAACTATGAAACCGGTATTTAATAGCATGAATTATGATGTGTAAGTAGATGAGAACCAGGGAAAAGTGCCAAAGATAAATTATGTAGGATCCAATCTACGGAACCACTCGTATTCCAACACCTGCAGCCCTGGATGGAGAAAGTTCAATAACAAGTAGGCCACACGAAACTCTACCGAGCAACACCGAGATAAATCCGAAGAGAGAACATTGCAATGTTGTCACTCTTCGCAATGGTCGTGGTTTTGAAGAAGCCTTCGAAAAGATGGAGGTGGAGAAAGAACAACCGAGAGAGAAACTCTACAAGAAGAAAAAAAGCAAAGAAGGAGGTGAGATAAATGATAAGGAGCCGGTTGATGTCGCAACCACAAAGGTACATATCTCAACACCCTCATTTGTGCCCAAAATTCTTTTTCCGCAAATGCTTAAAAAATCTACTAACGAGCAATAATTAAGAAAGTTTCTAGATGTTTTTAAATAATTGCATATTAATTTTCCCTTTGCGGAAGCTTTGGAGCAAATACCAAAATATGCCAAATTCATGGAGGTGTTGTCAAGAAAGAGAAGAATCGGTGAGAATGAAACTATTACACTTACTGAGGAGTGCAATGCCATTTTTCAAAAGAAGCTATCACCGAAATTGAAGGACCCCCTTCAATCTCTACGTAAGTTCACTATCCCCTATTGCATTGGAACTCAATTTTCATGTTATGCCCTCTGTGATTTAGGTGCAAGCATCAATTTGATGCTATTTTCCATCTTTGAGAAGTTGAACTTCAGGGAGGTAAAACCGACATCCTTAACTTTGCAACTAGCTGATCAATCTTACACTTTTCCAAAGGACATATGTTGGCAAAGATCGATAAGTTTATTTTCCAAGTTGACTTCGTCATTTTAGATTATGAAGAAGATTAAGAAATTCCGATCATATTGGGAAGACCTTTCTTAGCCATAGGAGGTAACTTTTACCATCTCTAATGCCATGAGTAAGCGTAACGAGGCTGATGAATGCTGCTTCGTGGACATGAATGATGAAATCTTGTATGAAGACTTGTTTAAAAAATATGTTGCTGCATCCGCTACTGGAGCATGTGAGTATTCATTCTTACGTTCATCTAGCACTCTTCTGGTTATTTTTTCGGCTACATTATTTAACAAATAGGAAGAGAGACTATTGCAAGTGCTTCGAGAACACAAAACAACCCCTGGATGGAGCATTAGAGATATTAAGGGAATTAGCCCTGCGATATGCGTACATAAAATCAGGCTTGAAGACAACAAGAAAGCATTGATCGAGCAACAGAGGAGGCTCAACCCGTGTATGAAAGGGGTGGTAAGAAAAGAATTTATAAAGTGGTTGGATGCAGGAATCATATACCCCATCTCAAACAGTTCATGGGTGAGACTGGTTCAGTGCGTTCCAAAGAAAGGTGGCATGACAGTGGTGGAGAACGAAAAGAACGAGCTCATCCCGATGCGGACAGTCACCGGTTGGAGAGTTTGCATGGATTATCGCAAACTAAATGCAGTCACCTGCAAAGATCATTTTCCTTTACCTTTTATTGATCAGATGCTTGATCGTTTGGGTGGAAAAAGTTTTTATTATTTTCTTGATGGTCATTCAGGTTACAACCAAATCGCAATTGCACAAGAAGACCAGGAAAATACAACATTCACCTGCCCTTATGGAATGTTCGCCTTCCGACGGATGCCATTCGGATTGTGTAAGGCACCTGCCACATTCCAAAGGTGCATGACTGCAATTTTTTCTGATATGATTGAACAAAGTATTGAGGTATTTATGGATGATTTCTCTGTTTTTGGATTATCTTTAGAGAATTGCCCTGATAATTTGTCTGCGGTGCTACTTAATGTGAAGAAACTAATATTGTTCCCAATTGGGAGAAATGTCACTTTATGGTTCGTGAATGAATTGTTTTAAGCCACCGAATTTCATAGAGTGGAATTGAAGTCGACAAAGCTAATGTTGAAACAATTGAATGCTTGTCACCGCTTCATCTGTGAAGGGAGTGCGGAGTTTTCTTGGCCATGCAGGTTTTTATAGAATGTTTATCAAGGATTTCTCCAAGATAACGAAACCACTTTGCGGCCTGTTGGAGAAGGATACCACATTCATCTTTGATGGCAAATGCATGGAGGCATTCCTCGAGCTCAAAAAGAGGTTAGTTTATGCTCCAATTATTGTCGCACCAGATTAGTCAATGCCTTTTGAGGTAATCTGCGAAGCAAGTGACTTTGCTGTGGGAGATAAGGTATTTCATGTAATTTTATTATTCAAGTAAAACCTTGGTTAGTACACTGGTAAACTACACAACTACGGAGAAAACAATGTTAACCATAATTCATGCTTTTGATAAATTTAGATCTTATCTTATTGGATCGAAAGTCATTGTACACACTGACCATACAATAATAAGATACTTAATTTCAAAGGCTAATGCAAAATCGGGACTAATTCGATGGGTTTTTTTGCTTCAAGAATTTGATCTTGAGATTGTGGACTGGAAAGGAGCGGACAATCAAGTGGCATACCATTTATCAAGGCTGGAAAACAACAATAGGATCCCATACGAAACACATATAAATTATGTGTTTCCTGACGAACAACTATTTGGGGTTGATGTGGCCACACTATGGTATGTTTTGATTACGTGAATTACATTGTGGCCAATATCCTACCACCGGATCAATCATACCAATAAAGGAAGATGTTTTTAAATGATGTTAGATATTACTTTTGGGATGAACCTCTTTTATTCAAAAAATGTGCAGATTAGGTCATTCGAAGATGTGTGCCAGAGGAAGAAATGAAGCAGATCTTCGAATAATGCCACGCATCGCCTTATGGTGGACACCACGGTGGCCACAAAACTGCGGTGAAAGTTCTTCAATCAGGTTTCTTCTGGCCTTCATTATTTAAAGATACATACACATCAATTTGTTGCTCGTTTTTATCGCTGTCAACGTGTTGATAATATATCTCGCTGCGATGAGATGCATCTGAAAAATATTTTAGAGGTCGAAATTTTTTATGTATGGGGATTGATTTTATGGGACCATCCGTTGAATCGTTTAGAAACCGATATATTCTTGTAGCTGTGAATTGCGTGTCTAAATGGGTAGAAGCTATTGCCTTGCCTACTACCGATGCTAGTGGAGTTTTGAAGTTTTTAAAGCAGATTATTCACACGATTCGGGACACCACATGCAATAATAAGTAATGGAGGTTCACACTTTTGCAACGCCAAGTTCAATGCCCTCATGAAGAAGTATAACGTGAAACGCACGATAGCATTGGCTTATCATCCTCAGATGAGTGGCCAAGTCGAGGTATCTAACAGAGAAATAAAAAGGAACTTGGAAAAGACTGTCAGCCCAAATCGGAAGGATTGGTCGAGAAAATTGGATGACGCCTTATGGACTTATAGGATGACATACAAGACACCAATTGGGACTTCATCATACAGATTGGTTTGTGGGAAAGCTCGTCACTTACCTGTGGAACTGGAGCACAAAACATTTTGAGATGTTAAGAAGTTTAATATGGATCTTGAAACTGCAAGTGAACAACGATTACTTCAACTCGATGAACTTGAAGAATTTCGACTAGATGCATACGAGAGTTTTAAGATTTATATAGACGAAAAGAACAAATGGCATAATCGACGCATCGAAGATCGATAATTCAAACCAAGCTAGCTTGTTTTGCTTTTTAACTTACGTTTAAATTTGTTTCCAAGCAAGTTTAAATCTCGTTAGTCAGGGCCGTTCAAGATTACCCAAGATTTTCCATATGGAGCTCTAGAATTAGAGAGGCTGAACGATCAAGGTAAGTTCAAAGTAAATGCACGCAGGGTGATGTATTATTTGGGAGGAAGTGTCGAGCAAAACCAGACGATACTGTTAATGAGCGAAACGTGATTACTCGAGAACGTCAAGCCGAGGAAGTAAAACCAAGTGCTTATTGGGAGGCAACCCAAGTTCCTTTTCATTTTTCGTTTTCTTAGGTGTAATTCCTTTTATTTTAGTTAATATTTCAATTTAATTTCTTCAATTATCATGTTTAGGGGTGAAAGACACTAGGGAATGCAAAACTAAATCAAGTAGAAAGTTCGAGCAGCTGGGAGAGACATTGTGCAGCTGCACCATCGAGAGACGCCGAAGGACAAAAAGTTTGTGCAGCTGCATCGCCGAGAACACGGAAGCATATAAACTTCGTACAGCTGCACCATTGCAACCTTAAGTGCACAGAATCTTCGTGCAGCTGCATGAAAATCTCGTGCAGCTACACCGCAATAAAATTAAAAAAAATAACAACATATTAAAAACCCCTAGTCGTTTTCTTTCTTACCCTAATCTCTCTTGAATATATATTTTTTAAGGGAAATGCTGACATCACCCTCACACCCACCCAAAGGAAACAACAACTTCGCGATCGAGGCACCCATTGCCGAAGGTGGCCCGGCCCCACCATTGCCTCTACCATTGTCTGCCCTTGACGTGTGGTGAACTCGTTTGGGTTTGGGTTTGCAGTTTGAGAAGGAGATGATGATGGACTTCATTCACAAAAAGCATGTGTCAAATTAGGTTTGGTTGCGAAATATTTTTCGTTTTAAAACATCGATTTTTAAAATAATGTCATGAATTTGACTTTATGGATGTCTAGCTTGTTTGTTTTACTTTGAGATATTATTTTAAGAATTTCGAAAGTTATTGTCCTAAATTATGAAATATTTTTACTACCATAATTTTTAAGAAAACACTAGTGCCAGGACAACCATGTTTGACACCGAAGTTATGACGAAGAAAAAACAACAGTGGTCGGCCCGAATGCTCCCCCTATTGTAAAGGAGATTCCCTGGCGTTGAAATTTCCATTTGTGACCATAAAAAATGAGAGGATTGTACGGATGAACAGGTCGTTTTAAAAAAAAATCGCGAAAAACGGCCAAAGTTTTCTAAATTACCGAAATCCCGTCGATAAGGCGCGTTTTGAGAATGCGCCCCCGGGATAACAAAGAGGGCGCGTTTTGAGAACCCTCCCTCGGAATGGAAGGGGACGGGTTCCCAAAACCCGCCCCTATGGGCAATACAGACTCACCATTAAGGCGCGTTTTGAGAACCCGTCCTTCCATGAAGACGGGTTCCCAAAACGCGCCTCCCGGACACTTGGAAATTTTTCCAAGTGCACGAGGGGGTTGCTCTTAGTCCCAGAAGGGGCGGGTTTTGGGAACCCGCCCCCGCCCCGACTATACACAAGTCGGCTTCTTCCTCTCCCCGACCTAAAATACCTCCGACCTTCCCCTGCCCGGCCGTCTGTGTCTGCCTGCGCGTCCCACCTCAGCCGGCCGCCCGTTCGTCGTCTGCCCGGCCGTCCGTTCGTCCTCTACCCGTCCGTCCGTGCTCTGCCATAGATCCGCCTCCGCGTCCCCGTCGTCTGCCCTAGATCCGTCCATTCCTCCCGCTTCCGCCTCCGCCTCCACCTCCGGCCATTCCGTCCGTTATTGTAAGCGTTTCATGCCGTTAGATTAGGTTTTGTCGATTTTAGAGTTATTTTGAAATTATGGTTATTTTGAATTTAGGGTTAGTTCAATTTAGGGTTAATTGAAATTAGGGTTATTTGATGTTGGCTTTATTTGTAGGTATTTGGAAGAGGTGAATTTAGGGTTAGTTCAATTTAGGGTTAAATGAAATTATAGTTATTTGATAGTAGTGTTATTTGATTTGAGTTTCATTAGATTTATGTGTTATTTGATTTGTGATTATTTGAATGTAGAGATTAATTGTAAATTTTTTAAATAATTGTAGGTATTTGGAAGTCGATTGAAGCCGTTATTCTCTATATCGTAAGTACTATCTTACGTTTCTTCAATGTCGCACGTACATTTATTGTTGTATGGAAATGGGAAGGTTATTCATAGTAGTGAAGGAGTTGGTTATAATAGGGGTCCTCTGAAACGTTTAAAGGTATCGGGTGAAATCGATTATGTGCAATTAGAAAGGGTTATCTCTAATGCAATGAGATTGAATGAAGGAAGTAGGTTGGAAATATGTCATAGATATCCCGTTCCTTCGTATACCGCATCTGGCATTAAGTTTGTGTTAGTACCTATTGGTGATGATGAGGATGTGAGATTGTTGTGCGAATTTGCTATGTGCAATGGCGATCGCATTCAAGAAATATATGTTACATCAGTTTCTGCTCATTATGGCAATGAAGAGAGGGCAGGAAGTTCAAGAAGCATGCTTGGTGGTAATGTGGGGAATGAGATCGTAGGAGTAAATGTGAATGAGGGGAACTTTAATGTGCAAGACAACCTTGTAAATAGGAACGTGGGTGAAAGTAGTCGTCGGTTGACTCTGGTGATCGAAAGATGTAGCCGTTACGAAGGGAATGATGGGGATGGTGATAATGAGGAGGAAGGTGATAATGAGGAGGATGATGATAACGATGGGGAAAATGATAACGATGGGGATGGTCCTGAATATGATGATTATGAAGATGGTGATCCGTTTGATTGTTTAGAACGTGACTTAGGCGATCAAGGAGTGGTAGACGAAATGATGTATCGGCAATATGAAAATGATATCCTTGAGTCTATAGTGAATTCCGATAATGACGTCGATACTGATGAGGAAATGTTTAACGGAGTTGATTTGGAAAACGATAAAGAAGGGATGAATGTCAGTGCTAATGATGCTGGTCCGTCTAGAAGACGGTTGGAGAAACCTCTACCTTTCTATCTTGATAGTGGTGATACTGGGAAGGTGATTGTGGAGGAGGACGATGATGTTACGATTACAGACGATACTGAATCCGTGGTTGAATTTCGTAAAGGGAGGAGGTTCAAAAATAAGAAGGAACTCATTAAGACGGTGAACACATTCTGCATCAAGAACTATTACAATTACGATATCATCGAGACGGATAAGATTAAGTGGGCCGTTATCTGTTCGGATAGTGGGGGTGGTTGCAAGTGGAGATTACGAGGGAGGCAACGTTCTTGTGATCATGAGTTTGAAAAGCCACATACATGTTTAAATGCAGTGCTTACTCAAGATCATCCTCGGATTGATTGTAACTTCATGGCTCCATACTTTCGTACTTTTGTTAAGGAATCTCCAGAAGTGCAAGTTTCGTTCCTACGGAATGTAATAAAGGAGAGATTCGGGTACGAAGTTAGTAGGAGACGTGTATGGGATGCGAAGAGGAAGGCAATTTCACTTGAATACGGTGATTGGGATGAATCCTATAATGAGTTGCCGCATCTTCTTAATGCAATTAGAATTGCCAACCCCGGAACAGTTGTTGATTGGGGTGAATGTTGTAATGTTGGGGAAGTGGCGGATTTTTATTTTCAGAAAGTGTTTTGGGCTTTCGGTCAGTGTATTCAAGCGTTTATGCATTGTCGGCCGGTGGTGAGCATTGATGGCACTTTTCTATATGGTAAGTACAAGCATAAATTGTTAATTGCATGTTCAATGGACGGAGAGAACCATATTGTGCCGCTTGCTTTTGCTTTGATTGATGAAGAAAGCTACGACTCATGGAGTTGGTTCCTAAGATGTCTGAAGGGGTATGTTGTCGGTGGTAGGACGGGAGGTGTATGTTTAATTTCCGATAGACATTCTGGAATACAAGCGGCCGTGAATGATCCTCAGGTTGGTTGGACTCCTCCGTTTGCACATTGGCGCTTTTGTCTTAGACATGTTGTAAGTAATTTCACTGCGAGGTACAAAAATGTAGTATGTAAGAGGAAGTTGGTAGCCGCAGGGAGGAAATCAATGACTTTGAAGTATAACAACATGATGAGAATCTTGTTTCAAACATTGCCAGAAGCTGGCGAATTTTTCGCAGAGATGAGTGCAAAGCAGTGGACTTTGAGTGGAGATGGATTTTATAGATATGGTCTTATGACTACGAATTTGAGCGAGAGTTACAACTCCGTTATCAGAGGTGCCAGAAATCTTCCGGTTTCTGCTCTGGTCAGAAAAGTATGGTATAATTGCGTTTCATATTGGATATCTCGACGAGATGATGCACATTCTGCATTGCAAATTGGCGAACGTTTCACTAACGTTTGTCAAACAAGGTTATGCAAAGGCATGGAGAAAGGCAAACGATACGAAGTCGTTCTTCTCGATCGACAAGAGGGTAGATTTGACGTCAAGACTAAAGGAAGACATCGCGTGAAATATGTATTTCTCCAAAATCATAGATGCAGCTGTAAGAAGTGGCAAATATTTCGTATACCTTGTTCTCATGCGTTGGCATGTTATGCATTCTTGCATATTGATCATACGGCTGTCATAAGTCGATTCTACTCATTCGAGTGTCAGAAGGCCGTATATGCTTCACGTTGGCATTCTTTTGATTGCAAAGAAGACTGGACGGAATATCGTTTCCCTAGAGTCAATCCTGACCCGACAAGAGTCAGGCCACGTGGTCGTCGAAGGTCATCACGTATACATAATGAGATGGATATTAGGGTTCGATCTCGGAGTAGTAGTTGCTCATTATGTAAAAAGGAAGGCCATAACCGACGTAGTTGTCCTAATCGTAATATTTGTAAGTTTTTTATCATACGATTTGAGATGCTATTACTATTATATTCTTATGTTGTCCTAATCTGCTTAAATTGGCTTACAGGAAATGCGTCCAGGGCCAAGGAAGACAGATATCCTTCATGGTCAAGGAGAGCATCGATCCACGGCTGTATGGGAAGCCGGATATAATATGGTAAGTCGATTTCTTTACTTTAAAATCATTATATATTCATACATTGTTTAATAATTCGTATTATCTTTGCAGAACAATGTTCTAACATGCCGTAGGGTTGAGAAATCGCTAAAGGGACTTGCTAGCGATCCACGTATGGATGTTTATCTCCGTCAGGTCAGGATTCTACGGAGTGGCGAAGCTTCCATTCATCTCTCTGGATTGGGCTTTGATCACTGCGTTAACGGAACGGTGGAGACCGGAGACGCACACCTTCCACATGGTGCACGGTGAGATGATGGTGACCCTAGAGGATGTTGCTATTCAGCTTGAATTGCCGGTTGATGGTGATGCAGTTATAGGTGACACCTCGATATCGGCAGTCGAGGTGTGTCATGAGTTGTTAGGCCGTGTACCTGCTGGAGATAATATTAGGTCGGATCGTATTAGACTTAGTTGGTTGGACCAAAATTTCTCTGAAATTCCAGTAGATGCCACTGAGGAGGTGGTTCAGATGTACACGAGGGCGTACATCCTTCAGCTTATAGGTGGTATGTTGTTCACTACTAAGTCGGACAACTTAGTACACCTATTCTGGTTGCCACTATTAGCTGATTTAGAGAGGACGGGACAGTATAGCTGGGGTAGTGCATGCCTAGCCTGGTTATATAGGAGCTTGTGCAAGGCGTCTCACCATAAGGCGTCACAGATCGAGGGCCCACTCATTTTACTACAGATTTGGGCATGGGATAGATTCCCACATGTAGCGCCGTTGAGACGTCGATCTCCTTTCGTAGAGGATATGCCTCTTAGTTATCGTTGGGCCGTAGCCAAGGATGTGCACACGGTTGCGACGCATGTGCTTGCATCGTACAGAGAGGCCTTCGACAGGCAAAGCAGTGATTAGGTACGCGAAACGATTGAATAAAGTAATTACATTTGATTGTGTCATATCTCCCACACGTTCTCATTGAAGTATGCAGGTCATTTGGCATCCCTACCCTGAACAGTTGATAAATATGCTTCCAGCTTACTGTCGGTCCGGCCAGATGATTTGGCATGCCCGTGTACCCCTGATATGCTTCTACATTGTGGAATGGTACTTCCCAGATAGAGTAATCCGTCAGTTCGGCGATCTGCAGCTGGTACCCGATCAGTGCGACACCAGCAAAGCTCTTCATCGCATTGATCTTCGCAGGAAGAATATGAACAACTGGAGGGACATCCACCGACAATTTGTGGATATCTGGGAAGATCGGCTCAACTATGTCGTGCCGCTGGAGTGGGATTCACGGAAGAAATATTCCAAGTGGTACGCGAATCATACTCGGCGATATATTTCCCATACAGGATCCATGCTGGGGAAAATGGTAAGTACATTACTTATTTCTATCCGATTTTCCTTGTTTAACATATATTCATTTACGTCGTTGTTATTGTGTGACAGTTGAAGAATTTTAGAAAGATCAAGCTACAATCTGACCAGCTGGATTTCGTCTCTCTTGCCGAGGACTCCATGGAAATGCTCAGAGAGTACGGACCAGTTCGACTATATGGTCGAACCGGCGGCTTGGAAGACCAACCGGCGTTTGAGTTCGTGCCTCCACATGATGAACAACACTTCCAGGGCGATGCTGGAGGAGGGCAGCACTTCGAGCCAATTGACGAGGAGGAAATGCCACATGAAGGACAGCCCTTCGACAGAGATGTGGACATGCCAGAAGCATATGACGATCCCGTATTTGACGAGGAGGGTCATGAAGTGCGGGAAGGGATGCTCATATCACAAATTACTCACGTGGATGACGAGTACTGCACACCACATTTTGAGGTTGGGTCGAGTTCGACTCCTGGAGCTCCGATTAAAGGAGCGGGAGAATTTGGATAAGTTCAATAAAATTTCGAAGTTCAATAAAATTTCGAAAGATTCGTTATAGTTAAACTCAACTAACATAACCGTTTCAGGTACGACCATTTCGGAGGGCCATCTCAAATTACACAGCTATTCCCGGGCGACTCATCGGAGCAGCGTCCCGTTCTCGTACAATATGCGAGGAGGAGATCGACTAGACGTAGAGGGAAATAGAACTGTCATCGTTTTTTGCAAACCATTATGTACTTTGATGTTTGGATGTATTCAGTGATGTTTTACATATAAATCAGTGCATTTTCTGAGCTGTGAAGTGTTTCCGATTGTTGTAACGAACATGGATGGTTCATTCCTGAAACAAATTGCAGTGCAAGATAGTCGGGGCGGACCCGCCCCTTGTTAAAGTAAGAGAGGGGCGGGTTCCCAAAACCCGCCCCTTCTGGGACTAAGAGGAACCCCTCGTGCACTTGGAAAAATTTCCAAGTGTCCGGGGGGCGCGTTTTGGGAACCCGTCTTCATGGAAGGACGGGTTCTCAAAACGCGCCTTAATGGTGAGTCCGCGTTGCCCATAGGGGCGGGTTTTGGGAACCCGCCCCCTTCCATTTTACACCGAGGGCGGGTTCTCAAAACCCGCCCTCTTTATTATCCCAGGGGCGCGTTCTCAAAACGCGCCCCATCGACGGGATTTCTGTAATTTAGAAAACTTTGGCCGTTTTTCGCGATTTTTTTTTGAAACGAACTGTTCATTCGTACAATCCTCCATAAAATGATTTATTTGGTTCGATTAATCTGAACTCGAATGAATAAGCCAATTATGGTGGATGTCTCCTCCATTAAAAGTGAGTTCGTACGATAAATTTTTAACCTAAACTTAATTAAACAAATTCAAATTCTTTATCGAATTTTCATGTACTATTTATTTATTTGACATTAAAGCATTAATTATGATGTTTTGAGTGATGAAACCAACCCTCCGGAGATTTTTGTATATATATATATATATATATATATATATATGTCGACAAAAATTAAATACAAATTTTAAATGGTTGAGTAAATAATGAGAGACGGAGACGGGCTGGAGAAGAAGATGGAGAAGGAAGCCCCGGCGTTCCTGGATCGCACCTCTCGTGCCACGAGAGGGAAGAGGCGAGAGATACTCCCCTTTCCCTCTTTTTTGTCCCCCTTACCCCAATTTGGGTTGGGTTTCAATTTTCTGACCGTCTATTTTGTGGGTATCAGGATAAAGAAGCTGCTGGACGACGAGATCGAAGAGGATGATATGTTCTGGAATCAGGATGCTCTTATGGAGGTCTGGTCTCTCCCCTTTGCCTTTCCTCATCTCCTTCTACTATATTATCCCAGTCCTCCTTCTGATGCATTTCCTTTTTTTTTTGTTAGGAAGAAAATGACGATAACTATCAAGAGGAGCCAGAGCTGGCTGATGTCTTTGACAGTGATTTTGACGAAGACGTGAGAGATGCTCATCATCTAATTTCTACTCTTTCATGGAGGATGATGTGGTTTTTCCCTTTTGATTACCCCTCCCCTTTCCTCTTTTTTTTTTTGGGTCAGGAGACTGAACCCCATGAAGAAGCAGCCGCTGAGGATCCAGATGTCCGGTATACTCCCTTTCTTTTCCTCGACTCCGATTCCCGTTGCTGCTTACCCCCGGCGCCTTTCTCTACTATTTTTTTTTTCCTGTGCAGGGAGCGTCCAAAGAAAAGGCTCATATTCCCGGGCAAGCCTGCCAAGAAGAAGGAGAAGAAGAAAAAGGAAAAGGACCTTTTAAAGCTGGAAAGGTCTGACAAGCCCTCTCTAGAATCTGCACGCACTGATGCCCGCGAAGATGCCGAAGTCGAGAGAACCGTGAGAAAGTCTACAAGAACTGCTGTAATTGTCCGTCAAGCAGAGAGGGATGCCATACGTGCTGCTTTGCAAGCGACTATCAAGGCAAAGTCGTGACTACACCTCTTTCTTGTGACTCTGTGACTGAGTTGTCTGATGTTGAATTTTTGTCCAGTAAGCTTGGTATGCTGACCAGCATGTTGGGAACAATAGATTATGGACTATTTAATGACATCCATTCTCTTCCTCCAATGCTAGGTTCAACCTTGCTCTCGAAAGACTTATGCTGCATGCATGCCTTGCTTTCGGGTCAATTGTGCTACCTATTTTGAGTGTTAGTTGTTCTTGTAGCCAATCAAGAAGAAGAAGGAAGGGGAGGAGAAGAGGATGACCCAAGAAGAGATGCTTCTTGAAGCTGCACAAACAGGTCAAGAATGTTGTACTTATCTCTCCGATAAATGCAGAGCCAGGTCATGCTTGCACTTTCTAATTTAACCTTGAATCCCTCCAGAAATTATGAATTTACGGAACCTTGAGAGAGTTTTAGCCAGGGAGGAAGAAGTCAAGAAAAGAGCAATTGTGCACAAAGCTGTCTACACCGGTCCACAAGTTCGATATATTTCAAAAGATGGTGTGTTTACAGTAATATAAACTGTGAATTTCTTCACTTGTTCCGTATGACTTTGGAGTGACACGTTTATTCCTCAGGAGTGTCATTTCTGGAGTTTACAAAAGGAGCTTCGTTTGTGTCTGAAATTCCTACTGGGCCAGTTACATGTACGTAGTTTATTCATCGATTGTTTACGGATGCATGATTTTTAGATCATGGCCAGATGTTAAGTTTCTTTCCTCGTTCTATGCTTTTAGGGGAGAAATCATCTCAGTTGAATGAGGATTTGGTTAAATATTTCGATTGTATAGGAGTAGTTAATTCACCGATGGGCCTTGAGTGCTATTAGATGATTTCATGCTTCAGCTTGTGGGGTTTTAGTAGGTATTGTAATATAATAAGAGCGAATTTTTGGTGGTTCTTGTAACTGCATCCTTTCTGCTTCTGCTGGACTTCTATTGGAGCTCAAACTCTGGCATTTGAACAGATCCCAATCAGGCTGTGTGCACGGTCACTGGTCTTCCGGCCAGGCAAGTAGTTCTTTGTAAGGGTGAATTGTTGACATTGCTGCCATTGATATGTCACTGAACATATTTGTATCCCTGATTCTGTAGGTATCAAGATCCATTGACAGGGTTGCCATATGCTACCAAAGAAGCATTTAAAATTATTCGGCAACGGTATATGGCTGAATGTGTACTGCTTGATTACTTTGGCACCCCACTTCAGTTTCTCTTTTAACCGAAGGAGATGTTCATGGATCGATCTGCATTTTCTGCAGCTGCTTGACTGAATCCGGCTGCTTGCGAAAGGAGGGAAAGATGGGCACACTGGGTGAATCACTTTGTGGGATTGGTTTTTCTGTGAGGCAGAAGAGAACAACATTGGGGATCAGTAAAGAGAAATCAGCCAACACTCGGCACTTTGCTCGATATCGGACAATACCTGCTGTGGAAATTGATTCTTCAGAGTAGCTGATCTGGTCAATTTTCCTTGGTAATTCGAATGGGGGTCCGAAATGGAGTACTACGCCTGGAAGGTCAAGTGGATGGACGAGAATGTGTTAATCTGGCTGTTGGTCATTTTAGCAGCTTGATCGGCTACGCCGGAATATTTCTTTGGTTGATTGTAAGTTAAAATATGTTTTAACCTCATACTGTTTGGGATAGGAGTAGAGAATGAATCTTGAGGTGTTGTTGACAAGAGCAGACTTGTTTTTGTTTTTTGTTAGATAGTTTCGAGAGGGTGGTGATGTTGCTAACCTTGAAGTGACTTTTATGGGTTACACTTGATAATAAGCTTTGTCGGCGATCGCTAGCTACTCCCGATGAAATCCTTGTATTATATAATTGAAAGAAGTGTGCTGCCTCAGCCTCTTAGGTGGGAGTGGCCAGGGAGGGGGTGGTAACGAAGCTTCAGCTGATATTTTAAGTATGGCAGTAGGCTTTTAAGAAAGGGGTACGTGCCAATCCCTCCTCCCTGATCCGATCAGGAGGCGTGTGGCTCTCCCAACTCCTCTTCCTTTTCCATTTCCAAATCCAAACCCGGGGATGGCTTCTTCCTGGACTACGGTGGTGCCGCCAGCCTCTTCTTCCCGCGGTTCCCTACTCAACCGGAAGGCTTCTTCCTCCCACCCCCTTCCTTCCCTTCTCCAGGTTTCCTCTCCTACTACGCCCCTCTCCCAAAAAAAAAAAAAAAAAAAACCAATATCATTTTCCTGTGTGCAGAAGACTTCCTTCCGAGGACTCTCTCTCAGACAAGTCAAATGTCATCCCTCCATACTGTTCTGCCCCGTTAGGAGGACCACCTCCCCCTCTACGAATGCCTCCCGTGGGCTGTACATCTCAGCGAGGACTGCCGGTGCTGCCAAGACCATCGAAGTTGAGGTCGACAAGCCTCTTGGTCTCACCTTGGGTCAGAAGCCCGGTGGAGGTGTCGTTATCTCTGTGAGTAGCTCTCTCCCCTCTCCTCCTCCCTGGGAAGGCTTTCTTTTTAGAATGGACGGCAAGTCCATTCCTATAGGATCAGCGGTTTGTTTACTCCATTTCTTCTTGGATTAGGCAGTGGAAGGTGGAGGGAACGCTGCAAAAGCTGGGCTCAAGGCTGGGGATCAGGTCCTCTACACCAGCAGCTTCTTCGGTGATGAACTTTGGCCTGCTGACAAGCTCGGCTTCACTAAAACCGCTATCCAAGCCAAGCCCGACTCCGTCTACTTCGTTGTCAGCAGGTTCCTCTTGACGGTCTGAACAACTTTTTTGATGATTGTTGCTCTCTATCTATTTCTAGTTGGGTTTATTCAGGGGTGCAGAAGTTGATGTAAAGAGATTGCCCAAGCGACCGGCCCCTCCCCGCTTTGGGAGGAAATTGACGGAGGCTCAAAAGGTCTGGGAACTTGCCCCCCCAATGACCATGGCTTCTGTTTCCTCTTGTTTTGTCCTTGACGTCACCAAATGATGAAGATAATTAAGAGTCTGTATAAACTATGCAGGCCAGAGCCACTCACATCTGCCTGGACTGCGGCTACATATACACGTTGCAAAAACCATTCGATGAGCAGGCAAGCTTACTACTCTTTCCTTTGGTGGCATCATCTCTGATTTGTGTCCTCGGATGGATGTTGACTTATTATACTTGCAGCAAAAATATCATTCCTCATCTCAGTTTAATGTGGTGGTTGCAGCCGGATGGTTACACCTGCCCTCAGTGTAGAGCACCAAAGAAGAGGTTTGCTGAGTATGATGTGAATTCTGGGAAGCCAATAGGAGGTGGATTACCACCGATTGGAGTGATTGCTGGGTTATTTGCGGGAGTTGCTGGAGTTGTGGCCCTGCTTGTTTATGGCCTTCAATAAGTTGTTACTTTTTGCATTACCCTGCCATGTTTGTTTGGTTCTTCCTGCATTCATTTAAGAGTCTCCTATCCACGGATCTTCTCACTAAAAGTTTCTTTTCATGATAGAAGGAATCCTCACAAAGGATGTTGCATACATATGCCCTATCTGATTTTCTTTTTCCAGTAGCTTTTATTCGGCAAGGGAAGGCAGATTTTAGTTATCCTGACGATTTCATTACCAAAAGGGTTTTATTTTTCAGAATCGCATGATCTTCCTTATCCCATGAGATAGTGTAATGTGTTAGTTTATAACAGTCAACGATAAACCGACTTGGGACCTCTAGATATCTGTTATTTGAAGGACATGGCTTTGTAGTTATTTCACAAAGAATTACATATTCTTTCCGGAAGATAAGTACGACATGTTCGGTGCGGGGGATCACATACTTGGACAATAAGGCTTAACAATCACGGACGAGCCTTATCATGACTGGCGGTCGACCCAAGCCGGTCTTCAATTTCCTTGACTATTGCATGGGTACTAAGAGTAGCATTGACCTTGAAGACTCCCTCTGCTTCACGTATCCTGAGCAAATCCAGTTGAGACTGCAACAGCAAAGGGGACATACAGTGGTTTCCTTGTGCAGCTCTCGCAGCAAGACGGGTAGCGACTATGTCGGGGCTGGCTGACATCCAACAACACAAACTTCACCCGGCAGGAAAAGCTTCCAAGCTGGTAGTAGGGATCAGCTGAACGGAGGATTTCTCTGTACTGCTCTTGCAGGGTCGAGCATGCGAGAATCACAGACTTGTCGCTGGATGACCTCTCAAGTAAGGCATGTCTGAGTAATTGAAGCCAAGGGAGTCGATCTTCATCCTATAGGGGGATCCGGTCGTGCATCTTTTCTGTTTGTTTGAACCATCAGCTAATCAGAGAGGTATTATCATTGCTTGTTATTTATTTATGCACAACGGGAACCCGGGGGTTGGGGTGGTTTTACCTTTATTTGTTGGCGGATGAAAGTCATCCGCGTCCAGGAACTCACCGTTGACGACCTCCGAAAGCATTCGTTTCCAAAACGAAGATTTTACTTCTAATGAATGGGATGGACGGCATCAAACCCACATCACACACAACAACAAAAAAAAAAAAAAAAGAAGAAGAAGAAGAATAAATCGCTCCTCCTCACACCTCCCAACAAACTGGAATTTGCTAAGAAAAATTATTCAGGTCGGAGAACCAACTTACGATTTAACGGCTCCGGTGACGCTCATTATCACCACGAACACGGAGGAACCTGGGGGTACATATCGCACGGATGTGATCTCACCTTCGCCTCGATCGACCTGCATCTGGTTCTGTTTTCTTTTACTTAAAAAAAAAAAAACGAGTGGGAAGGCGACAGAGATCATCACAAAGCGAGAGAGTTTCCGAGGATTTCAGAGGGTCAAACCCAATCACGAGCCTGGCCACTCGTCTACCTTTTTCTGGTAATCAATCCTAAGCCCGCAGTGGTTAGGTTAGGGATTTTATTATTATTTTATCAGTTCAGTTTTTTGTGTCCTCCTCTGAAGCTTGTTCTCTCTAAACGCATTGTTTTTACATTGTTGTATTTGTCGCATTAAAGAATAATATATGATCATATTTTAGGAAGAGACAAAAGCGGAACTACATTGAAACTGCTGACCTCCTCCGTCTGTCATCTTTTGCTTTTGGATCCAGTCTATGGTGCTCGCAACTTCCCTCAGTTTCTCGCTAAAAAAGAAAAAAGAAATAGGGGAAAAGGCCGCACAAATCCTGGTTTTAGAACTGTTCCACAGAAACAAGTTTTCTATCTCCTCATATTCAAACCAAACGAAGCTCGTTAGTTAATCAGCATTTTAAGAGGGTTTCGTAAACCAAAAATGAGATCTCAGCGTTAGCTTCAGTTCAAGCTGGGGTATCCTCGCTCATTCCCAGTCCCTGAACATTTAGAGCTTTGTTCCTTTATGATCTTAGTCCACAAAATAATTTCCGAAATCACGTTTCCTTAACTAATGCCCAGAACTCGTGTTTATAATACTGACTTCACTAAAAAAAAAATATTTGCAGTAACAAAACCCTGAACATTCCAACCTTGCACCCCACTAATGAGCATGTCCAAGTGGTTCCCTTGGTTACTGACATGCATTTACTCATGTGCTTGTAAGCCAATCAAAACTGTATACAACTTGAACTAAAAGCATAACATCAATGGCACCACCCTACCTGTGCCAATTCATGCACAATCTGTCATGCAAACAGTTATCCATTGCCCTCGGACAAATTTATGTAGAAAAATGAAAGCACCTTGGAGGTTGGAGCAATTTCTAAAGGTCACAGAAGAAGAGAGTCCACTTTATAGCCCCATCACCCCCGTTGATTGGCATTTTCCCGCTGCATGCCAATATACTACCCCTCAGATGAGCTAGGACATGTCTGAGGGAAGAAATATTTTCATTTCCTAATCACGGCAGCCAGGGAATCACAAAATCAAAGGGCACTTTTCCAAAGAGGCAGAAAGAAGACATGACCGCTTGCCACTATTATTAGCTTTTATTAGTTCAACTGTGAACGAAAAAAAATACCTTAGGCAGGGAAAAATAAACAATGACATCTCTATTTAGCTGTACCGACAAACCAAAGAAGCTTAAACATGTACACGTCTATAACTAACTTTTAATCGTTTCACCATTCAATCGCCCCAAATTTAAGACTGCTTTTGATGGTTGCCTGTTGATCTTCTCTAATAACCTACTATAAACTAATTTTACAGGTATGCAAGCCACCGTAGTTGGTCCTGAGGAACTAGGTTTGATTATTCCATCCGCCTGGTAGTCCAAGCTGTCATGCAAAGACCTGCTAACTTGTTTCTGTTCAAGTGCAATAGAGGACAGGGTTCTTATTTTCTGGCTAGAAGATGACCCAACTTTCTTTGATGTTTTACCTGACAGGCTCTTCCCCACCTGAGGAAGATGATTTCGAGAGGCAGCACCCTTTCTCACCAACAAACCTTTTCGGCCAGAGCTTCCTCCTCCACTAACCCTTGTTGGCGAGGTTTCGTGCTGAAGTAAGAATGGAAAATCTCTTCCATCCTCATCCCCGTCAATAGATGATGGCGTAGGACGCCGTAATCGGACGTTAGCCGTTCTCCTAGCAGTCCTCCATCCAGATGGAAGCGCATAACTATCAATTGCCTCATTGGCCTCGTAACTAGCGCTCACAAGATTGTCAGAGGAACCATCTCTGATGGCTTCAATCTGGATTGCATGCCCAATAATTGAGTTGCCATTTAACTTGCTGGTCATGGAAATTATTGGAAGACGCTTTTCTCGATCTATTTGATATCTTGCCATCACCTTTAAATCCACTTCCACAAGTGTGCTTCTGTCCTTGTCTCCAAGATGAGGTTGGGCACTCATGATAGGATTATAGTAATCACCTTCCCAAGCTACATGGTCCCAACCAGTATGCAAGTTTTGATCTCTAGATAAAGCCCCAGGTGTAGGTGCATAATCATCATCTAAACCGCAAGCATCATTCTCTGTATCCTGGCTATCATCTCCGGCACCATAATCTTCTTCTTCATCATCTTCATCGTCGTCATCGTCGTCACTGTCAATGCTATAGCTAAAATCATAATCTCTGTAGTCATCGGATCTCCATATTGGCACTCTTCTTCTAGAAGTGAATCTCCTTCCATTGGCATGTAGCCTCTCTATATCCTCAACATGTCGCTTCGGTAGGTTGCGGATATTTCTCTTTCCTTTCAATTGCCATTTGGATACACTGCCATTTGCTGAACCAGTGTTTCGGTCAAATTGGCGACTAAAGTCCTCAGAAAGTATTGAATCATCATGATCCTCACTGCTCATGTTTTCAAAGTCTCCCCTTCCTTTGTGACCTCCTAAATGATCTGCGCCAATCATATCTCCAAAGAATTAGAAAGATTGATATTTATGAAAAATGATTCAAAGACAGATGGAAACCTTTATTTGTCCCCATAAATATTCTCTATCACAGCCTACAGGTAATTGGTAGTTTACATCAAAAGTTTCAAACCTGAAACCGAAGTGGTCTCATCATCATCATCATCATCATCATGCTCAGTTTCAGCAGAATCAGAGTCAGATGAGGAAAAATCTGACTCAGTTGTTCCGGCATCGGTGTCATCAGAGACCCTTGGGACATCTGGTGCCATCAAGTAATGAGCACGGTGATTTGTGGAAGTTGTCAACTCCCATGACCGCGCAGATGGGTTGCCATCATCCAAACAACCAGAGTTATCATGCTGTGAATACACACATCTAGTCCTTTTTGACCGAGAGGTTAGCCTAGAATCCACGAAGTCTGAAAAGAAAGGTGACAGTATTTCAGTCAAGAAATGAAGAAACTTTGGAAAACTAGCCATGTAGGAACACTCATAGAAAGCATGACATGCACAGGAAAGGATTCCAACAGAGAATGAGAGGATGTCACAAGATGCTTTCATATTCGCCAGGAAGGCAGTACCACCAGGGTAGTCAGCGTATCAGTTACCTCCATCCTCATCAGGAAGGGTATGGGGGCGGTGACGACCATCATGTCTCATCTTAGGTTTGACTGAAGGAGAATCCCTGCGCTTTGAGGGGACAATCCTCAGCCCAAAGTCCTGCAAATCTCTCATACGGGGGACACCTTGGTGAAAAGAATTGCTGCGCAGAAGCAGCTCTTCATCGGTCGTCTCTTGAAAACAGGAAAAAGCAACCGCATCAAGGCTTGATGGTAATTACAGACGGCAGATCTCAGGGGAGGGGTCAATGGGATTACCAGCACGACGGACATGGCCATTGTCAATGGGGAGGACACCTCCAAGCATCTGCTTCTCAAGTTCAAGGGCATGCAAGATGGCATCTTCACGGCGGGCATACTTCTCCCGCTTCTTAGGTGGCATACCGAGGGATGCCACGGCCCTCTCGATGCAGTCATCGAACTCGCCACAGCGGAAGGGCCTGACGCGCTTGGACTTCTCCAGATTGTACCAGTCCCTGTAGAGAAGAACAACAACAAGGAGAAGGAGAAGGTAAGAGGACCTCCCCCAAGGGGATGGGGATGGTGATTACAGAGGGTTGGGGGGTGGGGGGGGAGCTTACACGCTGGCGTCTTCACGGCCGAGGAGCTTGACGGGAGTGCCGGAACGGGGAGAGGTGAGGTGAGCGGAGGGGAGTTGTTCAGGGGAGAGGATCTTGCCGGGCCACCAGGAACCGTTACGCCTTCTCACCCAAACTATCGCTCCAACACCGAGAAGCCCCGATGAGGTATCGTCGTCCATCCCACGACACGCCGCTGCCGAAGGGGAAGAAGGCACGGATGCTGCTGCGTTGTTGTCCCCAGATCCTCTTTCCAATTAGGGCTAGGGCTTGGGCTAGGGCTCCCCAATTCCAATTCCCCCTCTTTCTCATTTTCTTTTTCTTTTTGGACGGGGAATTTCTATTTTTCCGCCTCGTCAGTCGGGAAAAGATAGGAAAATTCTTATAAAAAGTTAAAAAGAAAACGTTGAAGTATATGTGCTCTCGTTGAGAGTTGAACTCAAGACCTCCCGCTTACTAAACGGGTGCTCTAACCAACTGAGCTACGAGAGCCGCATGCTTAAAATTGTTTAATAAAATATTTAATAAAATTTCTTTTTATTATAATTTGGTTTCACACTTCCCCATATAAAGTCCGCTATGAAACGAGTCGAGGTTAGGGTTCCAGCGGGTGTCAATATGGCCAAGTTCAACGTGGTGAGGAAAGCAAGGAGGGCGGAAGCGGCCGAACGGAAGAGGGTGATGCACGGCGATCCTCTCACTGGGAAGCTAAGACAGAAGCAGCTGCCCAAGTCCGTCTCCGGCAAGCGAAAGCGCAAGCTCCTCAAGAAGTGGCGACGAGTAATCTCTGTCCTGCTTTTTCTTTTCTTTTCTCCGTTTTTCCTAGATTTCCTCATGTGATGACTGATGGAGTGATGCGAAACGCAGGATCAGAAGGAGGCAGTGGACAAGGGCCTTATCACTATGGAAGACGTCCAGATGGCCGCCGCAGACGGTTTGTTTCTTTTTGCTCCCTTTTTCCCCGATATGTTACCCGAGGCAGATGACCCCTTCATTTAGGTGCAGGGACGGAGTTTTCGCTTGATACGGCCGAGACCATCCCCAAGTTCCGGCTGAAGAAGAAAGCCTTGAAGCTGCATAGACATCTGAAGCGCGGTAAATTTCCTGCCCTGCATTTTCGGTTACCAGTTTTTATGATTACGTATTCATTCAATTCTCTCATGTTCTGGCTCTTCTTCTGTGGTCTGATTTTCCCAGGCAAGGGCACGAACAAGCAGCCTAAGAAGCGGACAGTTGACTCCATGGTCGATTAGAAGATTAGTAATTCGGCTGTTCCTTTGATTTTCGTTTACCTGGCTGATTTAAAATATGTTAGACATTTTCAGCTGTTATTGATTCAAAATGAGCAAAAAGCGGTCCTGGCCCCCTCCTTGAGAGAATGGATTTATGGATATATAGCAGCGTGAAAATTCCACCGAATCCCCTTTACTCCTTTTTCGCCATTTTCGAAATGATTTACTGAAGCTCTAGGAGTCATCATACCAAAATATTATCACAGCCCTTGATGGCATGATACGACAAAGGGGCTTACAATATAATGTCGATGTGGACACATAACATCTAAGACATTTAGAAATATAATGGGAATAGACCTCACAAGCAGGAACTCCCACTCAAGGCCAAGGAGTACTAAGCAGGAAGTCCCACTCAAGGCCAAGGAGTACTAACCACAAAGTAAGACAACGTTGAGTGTTACCTACGAAAGTTCTGCATGGTCCTACCATATTCTGCAATGATTGAAGAATTTCTCACCATTTCCCAAATTTTTGCCGACTTCTTCAACCACTATCGCTCAGACCCTGTCCTGGTTGAATACGCTTCAGTAACATTGGGAAGATAAGACAAACGCAGAAAGGAGGAGGAAGAAGAGGAGAGGAAGAAGAAGAAGAGAGGAACAACAGATAAACTTCTATTTTATTCTTCTATCCTTTTTACAATCTTATAGACGTAAAACACCAACAAACATTCCCCTGCCAATTATGTTGGGAAAGAGTGTGTTATGTCCTACGAGTTGTTTTCCTACATTTGTTGTTTTGTTCTTATCTTCATTTAGCAATAGCATATTGGACTTGATTAATTCCATGTGTCTTGATTCTTTGGCTTATCACAGTTTTTGGGTTTGGGTTGTGTTGACCTGGTTTTGATGATGAACTTAAGCGACATGTTACTGGTGGTCAGTAGTAATGTTTCACAAGTTATGTTTTCATTCTTAGTGATGAGCTTGAGCAATGCGTTGCTGAACCACAGCTAGTAACCACTATATATTACTGCGTTCCAGTACACTGTTACTGTGATATTACGCATAGAAGTTGAAAATATGGAAACATATTTTTAATAATCACGATTTATTCTAAGATTTATTTTAATCTATCTCAGATAATTATTCTGAGTGTCTAGGTTCATTTAACGTAGCCTAATGATTTTATCATAAGCACTTAGGCAACAAATAAAATGAGATTACCTTTCCAATTGTTATTTTTGGAAACAAAATATTTCTCTGATCTTCTGCAGCAACGTCTCGCTGTAATGGGAGAAAATATCAAATTAAATATATTTAATTATCATAATCGATTAGATATGATGTTGGAGATTGGAAATAATCTATTTGATTGAGATGCTTACATGACATGGCGAGAACTATGTTACTGGAAAGTGAGGTTGCTAAAAATCTTTGGGCTGAAGCTGTAAGCACAGCATGCTACATCTCAAATCGTATTCATTTGAGACACTCATTAGGTAAAACTCCTTGTGAGTTATATAAAGGCAGAAAGCCTAATATCTCATACTTTCATCCATTTGGAAGTAAGTGTTATATCTTGAGACCCATTAAAGATGGTGTCGGAAAGTTTGATGCTCGATCTGATGAGGGCATATTCTTAGGATACTCCCTAACGAGCAAAGCATATAGAGTTTTTAATAAAAAAACTCTAACTGTTGAAGAGTCTATCAGTGTTAAAATTGATGATTCTCCGACACAGGAGGAAGTTGCTGTGGAAGCAGCAGCACAATCCTCAACAACAGCATCAAATGAAACCTCCTAGCAAATGATTGCTGACAATAATCCGAACGAAAACACTGTAGCAGATGTACAGCAAGTGCCTGCTGCACACACTGAAAATGCTTCTGGTGATTTCTAGGATATTCAAATTAAGAATCGTGTTTCTTCGTTATATAAGAAAAGACATCCTATTGGTCAAGTAATAGGTTCTTTGCACACATGAGTGCGAACCCGCAATACAGCAAATTTGTACTGTGAACACTCTGCTTTTATCTCTCAAGATGAACCTCAAGGCATTGATGATGCACTTGATGATCCTAATTGGATTCTTGCTATGCAAGAGGAATTGAACCAATTTGAGAGAAACAAAATTTGGAGTTTAGTACCTAGACCCAATGATCGTTCCATTATTGGAACAAAATGGGTTTATCGAAATAAACTTGACGAGTCGGGAAATGTTGTAAGAAACAAAGCTAGACTTGTAGCAAAAGGTTACTCACAAGAAGAAGGCATCGATTATGATGAAACGTTCGCCCCAGTGGCGCGTCTAGAAGCAATACGCTTACTCCTAGCGTATGCTTGCTATAATAACTTTAAGTTATTTCAAATGGATGTGAAAAGTGCTTTCCTAAATGGTGATATAAAAGAGGAAGTCTATGTTGAACAACCTCCAGGATTCACCGATCCAAAGTATCGTAATCATGTTTATAAGCTCTCTAAAGCGTTGTATGGGCTTAAGCAAGCTCCGCGAGCATGGTACGAAAAGCTTAGTTCCTTTCTTATAGCAAAGGGATATAGGCGTAGAAAAATTGATACAACATTGTTTCTTAAGAAACAGGATGCTGATCTTTTAGTTGCTCAAATATATGTCGATGACATTATATTTGGTTCAACTAATGAAAAATTATGTAATGAATTCTCTGATCTAATGAAAGGAGAATTTGAAATGAGTCTTATAGGAGAACTTACTTTCTTCCTCGGACTTCAAATTAAACAAACGGAAGATGGAATTTTCATCCATCAAGAAAAGTACAGCAAACAGTTGCTCAAGAAATTTGATCTTGAGAATGCTAAACCTTTGTCAACTCCAATTGGTAGTAATACCAAAATTGATAAAGACGAAAGTGGAAAGGAAATTGATTCCAAACTATACAGAAGTATGATAGGATCATTGCTATATCTTACTGCTTCACGACCAGATATCATGTTCAGAGTATGCTTATGCGCTAGATATCAGTCTGCTCCAAAAGAGTCACACCTTGCTGCAGTTAAGAGGATCGTTCGATACCTCGCAGGAACTGTTAGCTTAGGTCTGTGGTATCCAAGAGAATCGTTGCTGGATCCTAGAGGATATTCAGATGCTGACTATGCTGGATGTCGTATTGATAGGAAAAGCACGTCTGGTACTTGCCAACTATTGGGAAATATGCTTATTTCCTGGTTCTCTAAGAAGCAGACAACTGTCGCTTTATCCACAGCTGAGGCTGAATACGTATCAGCAGCTAGTTGCTGTGCGCAGTTACTATGGATGCGACAACAACTCGAAGATTATGATCTTCATTTTGATTCTATTCCAATAATGTGTGATAACACAAGTGCAATTAATTTATCACGAAATCCTGTCTATCACTCAAGATCTAAGCATATTGAGTTGAGACACCACTTTCTACGTGATAATGTACAAAGCGGTAAAGTTGATATTCAGTATGTAAATACTGAGCAACAGCTTGCTGATATCCTTACTAAACCGCTTGACAAGGAGAGGTTTGAATATTTACGAAGTGAATTAGGGATATGTAATCCCAATCTCTAAGATGTTATTGTCATTCTTGAGAAATTCTCGATAGGAATATAAAATTCCTAAAAATGATGCAAAAATATTCGTGGGGTGCCAACCAAAATTTCTATATCCTTTATTTCCTTCTTTTTCTTTTAAATATTCTATAAAACCAAAAAACTACCTACGGTTTCTTTTCAAATCCCTAACTTCCTTCTTCTCTTCAACCTCAACCTTCGTTCTTCTTCCTTTTCTTGTGATTCTCCGACAATGGCACCCAAATCCGCTAAATCTGGAAAGGGCAAGGGAACCCCCAAGAAACGGTCACAGGCTGTGGCTGCTTCTGCCCAGCAACTACCTGTTGTGGAGCCTCCGTCAGTTACTGAGAGGGAGCCCTCGATGATGCAAACTCCTGCTCCGGTGGTCACTGAGACCAAGGAGACACCTGCTGCGGTTCCTGCCAAGGACAATGTAGCTTCGACTGGTGATGCCACCACTTTTGGCGAACCTGAGGGTGCTACGGAGAAAACTCTCGATGTTGAGGAGGAAACCGCTCCACCTGAGGCGGTTACCAAGTCTACTTCTGCGTCTCCCAAAGCAGCAAACTCCCCTGCTACTCATGCGGAGACTCAAGCCGAAAAAGGCAAGAAAAGCGCTGAGGATCCTGAGGATTTCCAGAGCGCCGATGAACAGGACTCTTTGGCTGAAGAGACTCCTGACGAAGATGAGAATGTGGAGGTGATCGGCTCTGTTCAGAATCCTCTTATTCGCTCTTCTCTGGGTGTTGCCTCTCGCACCAGGATGAAGCGACCTTATGCTGGTATAAGGGATGGTATGCATTCTGGCTCTCCTATTCAAAAGAAAGTGAGAAATGCCGATTCCTCTGTTTTTATTCCTAAGGTTGATCAGTATGTTTCTCTGGCTGAGTTAAATCGGATTCTTGCTGATGATACTATGCCAAATAGAAACATGACCAAGCGCAACATTGCCGCATGCAAGCGTGTAGACTTTGATTGGTTTACTCAACATGAGCTTTGCTTTGCTGAGATGTTTGAAAGGTTGACCTGGCGATCCTTTTGTGAATATGATGGCATCGGTTCCATCTCAAAGGTCAAGGAATTCTATGCCAATATTACCTTTCATAAGGAAGATTCTCTCATTAAATTCATCAAGGTGTTGGTAGATGAGAAAACCTTTGTCTTCTCTGTGTTTGATGTTTGCCGTCTCTTTGAATTTGATCTTGTTAACAACCTGAGGGTGATCAGTGAAGGAAAGCTGAAAGCTTATCAGACCATCAATGATGGTGAGGTGATTGCTGTCAGCGAATATCTGCAGAACACTGGGCTGAGTTTCAGCAACCGGATGTTTCACAAAGCAGTAATGTCCTGCTTGGCCCCTCGGATTGGCAGCATCGACACGGTCATGCCAAGAGATTGGAATCTGATGGTTCATCTTAAGAGAGGTATTCCTGTGAATTTGGGAAGTGTGATATTTGGCCATATGACATCTTGTGTTCAGGACGAGAACATGGCACTTCCATTTGCACATGTTATCACTGCATTGCTGCAGTTCTATGGGGAGCAGATTGTTCCTGTGAATCAAATGGACACCTGGACTACTCAGGTTATTGGAGCTAACTCTGTAGTAAGTATGGGCTACTAGTATGTGGATGGTGTTTTTGTCAAGAAACCAACCAAGCGACAGATCGCTGCTTCTGTCCGTGGCAAGTCCACAGCTGAACTTGGCAAGCAACGCTATGCTGAACGTGAGAGGGCGGCTTCTTCATCCAAGGATCAGTCCCCTTCTTCTTCTAAGCTGCAAAAGGTCCTCTGTGAGGAATTAAGCTACACCAGACGCTCCATTCTTGAGAGGCTGGATGGATTTGCTGAGAGGCTGACCCGCCTGGAAAAGATGGTCCAGACTTTGCTTGACAATGCCGAGGATTGAGCCATGCTCTCCGTTTAGGATTGAGCTACTCTCCTCTATCTTTAGGTGTCTGCTCTGTTGTTCTAGAATGAGCTATGCTCTTATATTTCTGAACTTGTTTATTGCAGCAACTGTTGGCTGCTGTTGACTTTGTCTTTTGAGTGCTAGCATATTCTTGCTGCACTAGTAATAAAACTATCCTTTGTTATCCTCTTTTCTTTTTGATATGACAAAAAGGGGGAGAAGAATCAGTTCAGGGGGAGTTAAGGATTTAAGGGGGAGTTGAGACACAAGCTCTATCCCTAAGTCAGAATATTTTGTCATCATCAAAAAGGGGGGGAATGTTGACCTGGTTTTGATGATGAACTTAAGCGACATGTTACTGGTGGTCAGTAGTAATGTTTCACAAGTTATGTGTTCATTCTTAGTGATGAGCTTGAGCAATGCGTTGCTGAACCACGGCTAGTAACCACTATATATTATTGCGTTCCAGTACACTCTTACTGTGATATTACCCATAGAAGTTGAAAATATGGAAACATATTTTTAATAATCACGATTTATTCTAAGATTTATTTTAATCTATCTCAGATAATTATTCTGAGTGTCTAGATTCATTTAACATAGCCTAATGATTTTATCATAAGCACTTAGGCAACAAATAAAATGAGATTACCTTTCCAATTGTTATTTTTGGAAACAAAATATTTCTCTGATCTTCTGCAGCAACGTCTCGCTGTAATGGGAGAAAATATCAAATTAAATATATTTAATTATCATAATCGATTAGATATGATGTTCGAGATTGGAAATAATCAATTTGATTGAGATGAGTAAAGGAAGTTATCGTTGGTGTCTTTCCTTCTATGGCACAGCAAACGTTGAGCAGACTGTTGCTGAATCCTGGCTGCCAGTTTTGGCAACAAATCTCGAAGATTGCATGGATGTCCCTTATGCTTCTTTCTCCGTTATAATCAGACCAAGGACGACATTTTCTCTAAGCCTTTGTGCGTCTGTGTAGTCTGTGTGAGCTTTGTGCGTCGACGGAGAGAGGAAGTTGCTAAGTGTCTCCTGGTTCTTTCTCTTGCAAGCTGCGTGTGAGAGTGTCAAGGGGCTGAGGTCAGATCCCTTGAATCGTCTGAGAGGGACTAGGTGTCCTCGGTGCGTTCAACGAGCAGCCGACGAATCGTCTGAGGGAAGCTAAGTGAATACCTGCTCTGAATTCAGTAACCGGTTGCTGACCCATCGGCAAGAAGCCGTTCTTGACGTGTCTTTTCGCAGGGAAGTCTCGAGCCTACGGAGTTTGAGTAGTTAGACACGCACTTGCGGGAGCGCGCCAGAAGTCTCGTGCCTGCAGGGTAGAGCAGAAGTTGGGAACGCCGCCGGAGTGAAAAGAGTTCCTCCCGAGCACAGGGGTGCTGTGCAGAAGTCTTGAACGCCTGATACAGAGGGTTAGTAAAGCAGGTTGCGTGGAAGCCAACGGATCGGAAAATTCCACCCTAGGCACTGGGTGTGCAGTGCAGTGAGTCACGGCTGTGGTAACCGTGCATGTCCGAACTGAGTGTAGGACGGATACCTTCTAAGTGGCTTTGTGGTTTTCTTTGTGATCTTTGTGGTTCCTATTTTCGTGATCTTTGTGGTTCAACTTTGTGGTTCAACTTTGTGGTTGTCTCTTAAGCAAGTGCAGGCTTATCTTAAGGAGAGACAAGATCTAAGTGGAAATCCTCTGCTGAATGATAAAGTGCTGAAGCAATCCTTCGCTGTGAAGCAGAAACGAGCTGCTCTCTGAGAAGTCATTCTTCACCGTAAGGAATTATCTGTGAGGATTTAAACTAACATAACGTTGTCTGTGTTCTTTGATAAGTCAGGATTATATTAAGCGACAACGAGCTGTGTGGAATCCATTGAGCTACCAACTGCTGAGGATAAGCATCATTCTGCTGGACACGAGAAGACGTCCACTGTGTGAGGAGCTGACCGTTGCCAGGAGTGATAATCTATTGTACGGGATTCTAAATCTCACTTTGTGAGAGGAACATACGCCTAGTGCAAGGGCTTTTTGCACCCATTATTTTATATAGTGGAATCACCTTGTTGGTGGAAAGTGGACGTAGGTCAATTAAGGCCGAACCACTATAAATCACTGTGTCCATTATGATCGCGCAACACTCGTACGAAAACCTACTCGACAAAATCGTAACAGTTACAGTAAGGTATTTCTCATTCTGAGAAACACTCTGCTGTGATACAGTACGCTTCCGCTTACACCGAGAAATGGCGAAAAAGTGATAAACACTAATTCACCCCCCTCTTAGTGTACATAAACGATCCAACAGGTTGCTTCTCATCTGTCCATCACTTCCTTGCAAACCAAACTCCCTTCCCTTTCAACAACTTTCTTTCCATAACAGCTTTCTCCCACTCCTTCTTTATTTACCTTCACACACCATAATATTTGTAGTATCCCCAGTTGTTGTTTTTATCACATCTCCCCTGCAAACTAAACTCCCTTCACTTCTTTCTTCGTCATCTTCTGCAGAAGATTCAATAGTTCTGCTTTGAATTCCTGGTTTGCTGAAAACATTCAATCTACTCCCAGTGCTGATATATTTTTGAATTGGAACAACTTTTGTTAAAGGATCAGCTAATTTATCCTTATACCTGAAAATGTTGTACTTGCAGAGTACCGGCCATTACTTTCTCCCAAACAAAATGAAAATCGATCTCAACATGCTTTGTCTAAGCATGGAGAATTGGATACGCTGCCAGCTGAATAGTACTCACATTATCACAGTAAATAGTTGGAGCTTGTTTCTTTGGTACTTGGAGCTCTTTTAGTAAAACGTATATCCATACTACTTCAGCAACTCCATCAGCAAGAGCACGAAATTCAGCTTCAATGCTTGAGCGAGATACCACCCACTATTTATGTGATGCCCATGAAATCAGATTTGTACCCAGAAAAGTGCAGTACCCTCATGTGCTCTTCCTATCACCTGGGCAACTTGCCCATTCAGAATCAGTAAAGCATGTAATATCCAAAGATTCAGCAGTTGTTATTGTAAGTCCATGAGAGATAGTTTGATATCTCAGAATTCATTTCACTGCTTGTAGATGAACCGTAGACGGTTGGCTCAAAAATTGACATGTTTTATTGACTGTAAAACTCATATTAGGTCTTGTATTTGTGCAGTACTGCAGAGCACCAACTAAGCTATGATATACTGTGGGATCAGCTAACAGTTCCCCTTCATACTTAGATAGTGGACCTACTGTTGCCATTGGTGTGACCACTGGTTTGCAATTCGCCATACCATCCTTCTCTAACAGTTCTCTGATGTACTTTTCCTGGCATAAATATAAAGTACCATGTTTCCCTGTAGCTTGAAATCCAAGAAAATAGGACAAATCACCAAGATCTTTTAATGCAAAAGCACTATGCAATTGCGGAAGTAAGTTTGTAATCCCAAAGCTGTTAGAACCAGTAATGATAATATCATCAACATACACTAAAATTATAATCACTCCTTTAGTCGTATGCTGGTAAGATAAAGAGGCATCAACTTTGGAATTCTGAAAACCCCACTGGAGCAAACAATTACTCAGTTTCATGTTCCAAGCTCGAGGGCTTTGCTTTAGGCCGTAGATTGCTTTCTTCAAACAACAGACATGAGATGGACACTTCAAATCCTCAAACCCTGGAGGCTGTTTCATAAGAATGCATTATGAACATCCAGCTGCCTCAAAGACCAACCAAATGTGACTGCAAGACATAACACAACTCTGATCGTCTGGTGTTTGACAACCAGACTAAAAGTTTCTTTATAATCAAGTCCTGGTGTTTGATGAGACCCTTTAGCAACCAGCCGGGCTTTACATCTCTCTAGAGTGCCATCAGAATTTAACTTCACCTTGAACACCCATTTGCACCCAACAACTTTCTGTGCACAACCAGATGGAACAAGCTGCCAGGTATTGTTAAGTATCAAGGCCCTCAGTTCAGCCTGGATAGCCTCTCTCCATACTGGCGTAGAAAGTGCCTCGAGTAAAGAGGTTGGTTCTGTAAGAAGAGTAGGTGAAGATGAGGGACATGTGGTATGAGGCAGTTTAGTTAAATACAGTATGTTTGAATATTCCAGTCTTAGATCTGGTTAACATGGGATGAATGTTAGCTACCTTTGATACTATTGGGTTTTCTCTCATATTTGGTAGTTCTAAATAAGGAGAAAATTTTGTTGTAGATCTGTGCACTGAATTTGGTATAGTAGATGACACTCGTAAACTGTTTGGGATAGTAACTGGTGTAAGTGTTTGGTTGCCTGTCGAGTGAACCTAAGAAGACATTTTGTGCATAAGGGCTTGTATAGCTACCTGAGCTAAGGATTGTGAAGTAAATGGTACTGACTTAGATAGGGCAAATGTTTTAAATGGGAAACTATCTTCATCATATATTACATCCCTAGAAATGTAGATTTTTCCAGATTTCCTATCAAGACAAATATATCCTTTATGAGAGGCACTCCTAGGACACATGCATTTGAATGAAACTCTACTTTATGAACATTATAGGGTCTGAGAAAAAGAAAGCATAAACAACCAAAGATTTTGAGCATTGTATAGTCTGGTGTGACAACATCTAAGAGTTCCAAGGGAGATTTAAATTGTAATATTCGGGAAGGAAGCATGTTTATCAAAGATACTGCTTCATCGAAAGCAGACACCCAATACTCCTTTGGAACATTAGCATGAGTTATAAGTGTGAGACCTACTTCTACGACATGTCTGTTTTTTCTCTCAACTCTACCATTTTGTTAAGGGGTGTATGTATAAGAAATTTGGTGAGTAATCCCATGGTTAAGAAGATAAGAATGTAAAGACTGAAATTCCCCTCCCCAATCCGACCTTATAGTTAGTATAGAGGTTTTAAACTGATTTTGAACCTTTTTATGAAACTGTATGAAAGTTGTCATAGCTTGAGATTTTGTCCAAAGAAAGTATATCCAGGTGTATCTAGTCGCATAATCTATTAATAACATAAAATATTTATCCCCTGTAACAGATTTTATAGGTGAAGGCCTCCACATGTCAGTATGAATCAATTGAAAAGGCTTAGATGACTTAGAAGTCGATACAGGAAAAGATAGGCAATGATGTTTGCCCGAAACACAGGAATGACACAATGGCAAAGTGGAGGAACTAACAGAGTCTTTACAAGAGAGTAGAGTTTTAATCGGAATTTCAGAACATGGATGACCTAGTCTAGCATGCCACCTGATTCTATTTACAACAGAAGACTTGGGCACTGAAGACTTGATCACAACTGTGGCATAAAGTGCTGGAGTTTTGTTGTAGCTTGTGGAAGAGGGCATTAGATGATGGAAAGAAGGCTGTTGTGATGACTCATGTAGTATTGGGTGGAGTTTGTACAGGCCCTATTGCATCTATCCTTAAAGTAGAGTGTGATTTGTGACCATGTCCTTAACAAAAACAGAATCTGGAGTGAATTCAACTACTACTGTATTATCTCTACAAAGTTTAGACACACTAATCAGTTTTTTAGATAGAGTTGGAATACGAAGGACATTATGAAGATTCAAAGAACCAGATTTAGCAGTAACAGGTCCATGACCAATATGAGTTCTATCTACCCGACTACCATTTCTAACCATGACAAAGGACTTACCATGATAAGGTGCTATAATGTGAAGGTCAATTGTATCAGGGATCACATGATGAGTTGCACCAGAGTCTAAGAGCCAAGACTCATGTTCATGTGTTTTATTATTGTTTTGCGAGCTTGATGTGACTAGCTGAAGGAAAGGTTGGTTTGATGAGTTAGGACAGTATGAGTGGGAGAAAGGGTAGTGCAGGTTCTGATCTGATAAGGCAATATACTGGTGTAGTGAGTTTGTGGCTGAATGGAGCAGGCAGGGTTCTGTCTATGATAGCAAGTTAAGGCCGTGTGTCCAATCTAGAAACTGATTTGACACTTGAGCTTAGGTCTGAGAAGTGGTCTATTACTCTATCTTGGGTAGGTGTTTTGGGTAGTATGACTGGGAGGTTGACCAAGAAGGCTTGATTGGTTTTGGGTGGAGTTGGTCGTGTATTTCAAGGAGATCTGGGTTGAGGTGTAGGTGGTATGGTAGGTAAATGTGTTTGGGGTCTGGGTGGAGTCTTTTCCTCACCAATATGAAGAGAAGAGAGTTGTACCTAAGGTATGATGCCATCCAATACGTGTCTTCTTCCCAAACGCAGCTTAAAACTCTGCAGCAAGCTTTGCACCTCCTCAAGAGATAGCCGATCCGGCCTGCTGTAAACTGCAGTCACCAATCCTTCTAACATATACCATATATAGTCCTTTACCGAACCGATTCTCCAACGGCACCCAACTAGTGAGCCAGAAACTTCAACGCATTCAGGTATTGATGCATAGTTTTGCCTTTTTTCATTAAGCGTTGCATCTATGTTCTAAGATTGATAACCCGGGAAGTCCAACTAGACTCATATCTCCTTCTCAAAGCTTCCCACACTTCATTAGAGGTTTAACAGCAAACCACTTGGCTTAACGATTCTGAAGCAAGACAAAAAAATAAGACTCGTCACTGCTTTGTCACTCCTCTGCCAAACCTTGTATTTTGGATTCAGGATTTCAAGACTTTCATCCAGAAATTGATTAGGAGGCTGCGTCTGACCAAAGACAAAATCCTCCAAACCACGAACAATAATAGCAGCCAATATATGTCCTTTTCATAAGGGATAATTTCCTTCATCTAGCAAACACAGTAGCTGGAATCTGCATTTGAGAAGAACTAACCACATATGTATTTACTGAGATACCCGAACCTAGAGTTTGGTCTGCCATTTCTTTCCTTGATACAGTCGATTATACTCTCTGCTTCTAAGCACTTTGCGGCTCTGATACCATCAAGACACTTCAGAAAAGAGGAAGAAGAGGAAGAAGAAAAGAGGAAGAAAAAGAAGAAGAAGAAGGGAGAAAAGAATTCTATTTTATTCTTCTATCCTTTTTACAATCTTATAGACGTAAAACACCATCAAACATTTCCCTGCCAATTCTGTTGGGGAAGAGTGTGTGTTGTGTTGTACGAGTCATTTTCCTACGTTTGTTGTTTTGTTCTTATCTTCAGTCAGCAACAACATGTTGGGCTTGATTAATTCCATGTGTCTTGATCCTTTGGCCTTTCACAGTTTTGGGTTTGGGCTACTTCTCATCTGTACATTACTGGTAAAAGATGAACTGCTAGTTGACAAAACCTGAATTAACAAAAGCAAAGTATATAACCCGAGAGTTCAATGGATAGGTCATACACAGTGCCAATTTTACTTCTTACAAATTTATTTTTGTAAGGTAGTTTGCAAAAGCAAATGCAAGAGAAAGAAACCTGATCTCTAAGATTCGATGACATAGTGAAGTAGCTTTCATAAGGATAACTGGAAGTTTCATCACTGGCTTTAGATGGAATCAGGAAGAGATTTGGAAGTGCCACACCCAGATCAGAGCTCTCCGGACATAATGGCGACTCTTCAAATAGTGAGATGAATGTCGAAAATTCTGAAAGAGAGCCTTCTTTAATGGAAAAATGTTCTGGGGGTTTATTTCTCGGTTATGTAGCCTTCAGATTGAACAAGATTCTATAATACAGCAGATGGTCATCATTCGACGGGTAAAATTCATACAGCAAGCCGTTCTACATTTGCAATTAACAAAATAAAGAGAGACACATGATATTCAACTGTCGTTCCTTAATTCAAATGCAGTTAGTTTTCAGGCGGGATCTAATTGCTTCTTCATCTGATTCATAACAATGATACCTTAAAATGATTATCAAAATTCAGCTTCTTTTTTTGGGTATCATCATTGCACCCATTAGGGATATCCTCTGAATAAGGAGGCTTTGACAAATATTAAGTATGACATGCCTCATAAAAGCTTCTTCCACAAAGAAAAGTACATAAAAGAAAATCTCGACACGTTCAGAACTTATGCATTTCACAGCTCGCACAATTGCATTTCTAATGAGAAGATTATAGTCAGTAAGTTCAGTTCACAAACTTCAGAGGAGTAATCACTTTGTGTGCACAAATAGGAGCAGACATGTACTTTTCACGTGCTAAAAGTTTGTCTTTGGATTCCTAAAGAGCTGCACTGACAGTCTGGAAATGAGCAGTGAACAATGAAGACTGATCTGGAATCCCGTGTTTCAAAAAGTCCACCTGCTCAGAGATAAAATCACAGCCAAGATTTACACTTGCCGACATCGTGCCAAAACATATCATTATGTAGAGGAAAGTTCTGCATGAGATCAAGGGTCATCCTCATAGCAAATGAAGCATGATTTACCAAAAAGCGGACCAAATAGGAAATTTCCAACCGAAAAGATTTTGGAGATAGCAACAAAAAGCCCATCACACCAAAGAAAGGGAAAAAAGGAACAACCTAGCACAAGGGCTCACAACACCTGGCATACACATTAAGGCGAGAGGTGACACAGAGGTGAGGATGGAAAAAGGCAATACCGTCAGCATGAGTTGCCATATGGCATCGTCATGAACTTCCGCTGATACTATCAGCAGGATATGGCAGATGGATGACAACAGAACACCAAGCTAGACGATTTTCTTGCAGGATTCCAAAAGGAGGTTCAATCAAATACGCACGCATTTTTTGGAGGGGTCTTCATCCATGAATTTCTAGACAGGATCTTGGAGGCGGTTCGTAAGGCAGAGTATACCTGAATAATCATAATCTCATGAGCCAATTCGGCGGAAATAGATTCAGTGGCGAGGACAGGAACGGTGAAAGAGCCATCGGGTCTCACCATTTCGGCTAAGACGAAGAGGCCAAACACAGGCTGGGAATCAAGGAGAACGATGCGTTCAGAAGAGACCTGAGGCTCAAAGCCGTTGGAGCAGTGCTTGGCAGTTGATCGGGAATCTTCTGAATGCACGCGAAAGGGGACAACATGCCAAGGCCATGGCCATATAGGTGTTCATGATGGCGGACTTACCAGCTCCAGTGGGGCCGATCACACCTACTACCGTGAAATCGGTGTTCTCGGTGAGGAAGGGGAGGAAACGATCCACGTGAAAATCCCGAGTATCAGTGGAGAGAAGGTTGAGGGATCCAGCTGGAGGAACGCAAGGGGGCCTCTGTGACGCTTCTACTTCGTCCAAGACCAAACCGAGAGGCTTCGCGAGAAGGATCTTAGGGGACGGCGACCCCGACGACCCCCAAACCCTCCCGATGTCATCTCTACCTTCCTCCGCTTGCTTTCAGTGAGAGAGCGCATGCGTGTTGTGATATAGAGGGATGGATATAACCCCCTCTCTTCAAAAGGGATCTGTGGGCCCAATCCTATTTAGGTCCGGAATTTGTCTTCTGTTGCTTTTTTGTAGTCTATTCTAATATCGGAATTTATTTATTTTTTTATGCCTATTCCGTGAACATAAAGCAAAAAGAAATATTATTATTATTTTAAATTTAGTTTAGTCGTCACTAGAGTGCAGGGAGGTAGTTGCAAGGGTGGATTAGCATGATTGGGCGACAGCTTCTTTAACCTTTGTTTATGAAACAAAACGAACCAAAAGATCCACAAATGCATGAGCATCTCAACACCCAGGCAGAAAAACAACCGACCATCTCATCTCCTCAATGACGGTGGGAAGATCGTCATTTTCCAGGAAAGACGGAGGCAAGTGTGACTGGGAAGAGCAACGGGGCGACAAATTCTGCCATTCTGGCACCTCTCGTTGGGTTGGAAGCCTGATAAGCAGTTTCTTCCGTGGATTCTCTTTTATCAGCCCATGTTGGGTGTGCTGAATAGCACTTCTTGTATCCCTGAAGAAGGGTTCTAGTCCATTCATACTAACTCGTACCAAGTTTGGCGTTACATCTGCAGAGGATGGGATAGATGAAGGGGGATCCATGGCCACCAGTAGGAGCAATATGGCGATCACAAAGGGTCCGGACCAGACAAAGATGATGGTGGAAGTTCGAGCTCATCTTCCCATGAACCCCTACGATGAGGCTTGCATAGAATCTGAAGAATACTCGGTTCATCGGGCGTCTCTACAGTGGAATTGCAGTGCAAATCATCCGGTTGAAACCGACAGCTATAACAATCGCTTTTGTCTTACGGGCAGGGTGGAATCATCAAACTGGTCGTCCATATCATGGCCATTAGACTTTGATGTCAGGGGGGATAATATTTCAGTCCCGGAAATGACCATGAACCCTAATGCACCGCCACGGGATTGGCGCTGGCGTCCAATCACCCAAATTCTCTTTCACATGAGGACGGGGTTATCACTCAAAATATAGTTCATATCAGGATGGGGTTATTAGGACATATGGGAAGAAATTTCCACGAGGCTACCACCAGCAACCACATTTTGCAACCTAGGGGCAATGATCAATGGGGGAAGACTGGCTAACCACTGCGTTGCCCTTCTCGTCACACAGCACAACAGAGACACTATAGTCGCGACTCTGGGGAAGGGGACTGGGGAAGGACCTGCTCTGGTGCTCGAACGACAAACATGTTGGGTATTTTGTATTTTGGTATGGGTATGAATATACGGAAGCGAAAATATGAATATAGGTGTACTCTCTGCTGCTCTCTCTCTAATTTTATTAAACAAAATGTATGGTTGGTTTCGAGGGTCAAAAGTTAAAATATATCAAATAAAATCTTAAGAGATCAACAAGGGATATCAACTAGCCATCGGCAAAATATCATGATCCCAGGGGATCACCATTCCTCGTAATGATCAACCCAACTCGAAAATGCTCTCCACTAGATCTGTTCTCGGGAGTATCCTAAAAAAAGGAACTTTTCCTCTTCCTAGACTTTCGGGTTAAGAAGATGTAAAAGCGCCTTTCTCTTTGTAATAACGTTGCATTCCGAGACGAGAAAGGGGAGAAAAGGGATTTCATAATCTTATTATCATGGTCAGTATTTGTTATTTATAATAAATAAAATAGGGTTTTGTGTTGCCTGGATTTGGAAGCAGGTCGAAAACTTCAGGCCCAACCCAACCAAGGCAGGAGCAGGTTAATAATAATTGGAGTGGCAGCAGCCACACAGAGAAATGATATGCGAGGGATGAGGCTTCCGCTCCCGGTCTCTCTCCGCCGGGGTTGTGCTCTGCCTCCCAGTTCGCTTGGGCGGGAGCGAAACAGGGCATTGGCCCTGTTAGGTTTTCGATGCAGAGCGTCCCTTATCACCGACTCCGCTTCCTTTCAAGTTGGCCGTCTTCTCGGCTCTTATGGCTTCATCAACGTCACCACCACCAAGTATGCTTCCCTTCCCTTCTTTTCCTCCACATCCTTTGATGGGGCTTCATCCATCCTTTGGCTTTATTTGAAGCTTCTCCGGGATGGGGACCGACCCTTGGATTGAGACGGGGCCATTCAACTTCAAGGCCCAGGACGTTGGAGAAGGCGGGGTTAACATCAGGCAGACTTCTTCTCCTTCGTCATACTACTTCTCCATGATCCTATGTCAGAGGCATCATGTTTTTTCCTTTGCCAACCACAGGCTTTACGAAGGAAGGGTCGCAGTCCAGGGTCCTCTCCGAGGCACTCCATGTGTATTCAAGGTAACCAACCTCATCTTCTCTTCCCTTCCCGCTAACCGCTCCCTCATTATACACCCGGTAAGTAAATAAAATCATAATGCTCCACCCTCTACCAATTTTCTCTCCGTCCAATGAAGGTATACCCTGGTCGACGAGCTAGTGGCATCGAGAGTGATATGATGGCTGCCAACGAGCTCAATACCCATGCCTTTCTTCAGGTAGCCCTGCACAAAGCGCGTGATGAAATGCCTGACTGATTGCCATGGGGACCGCTCCTAAAGGAGACTAATCCGCGGCTACCTTCTCAGCATTGAGCCTCACTGCTTTGTCTTTCCTTTTACTATATGCTTCCTGGACATGAAAACTCTTTTTCCTCAGAAAAATAGACTCTGTCATGCTTAATGCCCGTGCTTACAGAGCTGTCCAGGAGGATTTGACCAGAACCTTGCCCTACTAATTGGCGGATTTGAGACCTCAACTGGAGAACAGGTTTATCATCCTTCATACTTGATCTCAAGGAAGCAATTAGTTAGATGCTTTTGTTTGTGACAGACAGTGTCAAAGACGATATAGCAACAACCTTTTGCAGTGGCTTGCTTTCCGGGACGATGGCTCCTACAGTGCTGCAGACTATGCTAAAGCCTCAAGTGAAAAATTAACAAGCAGCAGTTCTAATGGAAATTTGCTGACTTGGAATTACTTTCAAAGGGAACATGTCATAAAATTGAAGCAATACTTTATAATGAAGCTTCTCCATGGAGCTTTGAGTGGTCTTGCATTCATGCACAAGCACGAACAATTGCATCAAAGTCTAGGACCTTCCTCTCTCATTGTCAAGTAAAGTCCCCCACTTTTTTTTCTTCAAATTTGTGTCCCCTCCAGATCCTCTCCTTTTGACAAAAATCAATGTCCCATAGCAACTTCACATCCCGTCCTTTCCTTTTTATTTTATTGATGTGGGCAGTACTTTGAACGAGAAGGATGGCGGGTACTTGTTTCCGCGGCTTCGGGACCTAGCTTTTTCTGTAGATATAAGGTATTGTATATTTTGTCTCCTCCTAGTGTAATATATAAGATCAGCTGGCCCTTCTTTCATCAGGAATGATAGGGAATCCGTGATCCACCTTTCCCCTTTTCCTTTTGAGTAAGGGGTACATAAATTAACTAATGTGCAAAAAAATTTGGTAAACCTCGACGGCCTGCCTGTTCCGAAGGTACTCCAAATTAGAGGAAGGTCATGGCCTGCTATCTCAGGAACTTTGGAGACGTGCGGCTGTGGCGGGCGCAGTCTCATTGTTTGACAGAAGAGCCTTTGGGCTTGCAGATGACATGTAATTTAAACACTTGAATTTCTTTGGCCAGTCGCTTTTGGCTTTTGACTGCATGAGATTACTGTGCAGATATGCAGCAGGCCTCCTACTTGCATACTTGGCTTTTGTGCCTTTTTGTGAATCAGGAACAGTTGACAGTCTCTCTTTGCAAGTATGGTTGCATGTACTTTCTGCCATATGATTTTTTTTTTGTATGCAGTGCCTTTTCTTTTGGATGAGAGGGCATTGAATCTAAAAAAAACTAGCTTTTTACGTAACATAGTCCACTGAAAAGTTGATTTTGTTTTGATAATCTTTTATTATAAAACCTGCTAAGATTGCTTAAATGTCATCTTGCAGAGACTTCTTGAGACCACTTTTCAACTCGACATTTCTGCAACAAGAGAGTATGCAACACTCGGCTCAAAATGCATAACTATTCTTTTCTAGACAACTTTTTTTTTTATTGTTTAATCCTTGATCTAACGAAATATTATGTTTCTTAACTCTTTTGTCAATTGATGCTTTGTCTTCTAAAAGAGGATGTTTGATAGCATTTATCTCTATTATTTAAAATATTTACTGTTACCTACTGGAACTGAGGCCCTGAAACTGCACTTGCTACACATCCTTTTGTCTTTCTTATCAAGGTGAAAATAGTGAAAGGTAATTGACGAATTTTTTCTTTGAAAAGATACGAAGGCCTTCTCGTGAATTGAATTTATTGAAACAGGTACTGTTTAGCTGATGATCGATTGCTGGAAGCTGTTAAATTTCTTGATCTAGGTGATAGAGCTGGTTGGGATTTGCTTCAGGTTGAAATCTCTTCCCGAAAGGATTAAATAAGACTTCATCTTTTTTTTTTTTTAAATAGAGCCATCCTTTTATTGGAAGCTTTTTATCCAAACGAGAACATGAATACAATGGATGCTCTCTGTTTTTTTTTAATTATTTCTCGGAGTTTTCAAATTTCATGTTTTAAAAGTGTTGTCCGTGATTTGCTTCGTGCAGAGGATGCTGGATCCGGACTACCGTAAGCGACCCTGTGCTGAAGCCATATTGAACCACCGGTTTCTGAACGGATCGATATTTTGATTTTTAGCTTCTCTCTCTCTGATTTTGACTGGGGAGTTAAAGTCCAGAGGTTTGGGTGGATCGAGCATGTTACTACTCCGCATGGAAAGAAAATTGCAGAAAGTCAGTTGCGATATCATATTACACGCGGTAGAGTTCAAACCTGTCCGCTTGCACCAGAGTTGGGGACCCATATAGTCATCATCGCCCATATGCAGTATGTATGTTCAACACATTTTCATTTTACTCACATGCAATTTATAAATTAGGAAGAAATTTGGTGCACGCGTGGAATGCTTTACAATAATTTCTTTTTCTATGATAAACCTCTTCAAGACTAGTTGGCAGATAATTCCTTTTAATGATTAAATATTAGTTATTAAAAAAAAAATTTGCATTTAAAAAATTTATGTAAGGGAAAAATGTTGGGCCGAAATCGAATAGAACACTTCTATTAATAGCCAGAAACTGGCTGTTGTCGCCTGTTCCACCATTCGCAATGGGAAAAGGCTGGGAAATAGGCAATTAGACTGAGGGATAGCTAAAGTTAGTTGTATGGAAAAAAAGGGGATGGCCGATGTTTGCGGGGGCCGATCGGGATGGGGATAACTCTTCTTAATTATTATAAGAACTGTCCACGCCATCCCAAGCTGTTTCAGGGTGTCTGCCTCTGCTTCCCATTCGACATATATTGGAGGCGACCCCTTCTCTCTCGCTCCCCACAGAGCCCTTCCTTTTCCTTTTTTTTTTTTCTTGTTTTGGGTTCTTGGATGACCATGGCGTCTGCATTTCTGCCCCGCGCTGGGGGGCTCTTGCTCATCTCGGCTTTGTTTTTGGTATCTCTGGCTCCCCTCGCTCTTGCTGCCGCCCCTGGACGCCTTATCAATCATGGTGGTCCCATTCTTCATGGTAACATCAACCTGGGCCTCATCTGGTATGGTCCCTTCGGCCGTGTCCACAAGAACACCGTCAGGAGCTTCATCAAGTCCCTCAACATCCGCTCCCAGGGTGCCTACCTCGAGCCCCAGGTATCCACCTGGTGGAGGGTGGTCGAGAGCTACCAGTCCTCTGCCCGTTCGCCCCCTCCTATCCACGTCCAGGTGGTTCGACAAGTCACCGACCAATCCTTCTCAGTCGGCAAGGTCCTCACCAAGGACTTCCTTCCCTCCCTCATCCAGCAGGCCACCGGTGGCAACCCCAATGTCATCCCGGTCATCTTCACCAACAGGGACGTCACAGTCATGGGCCTGTGCACGGGGATGTGCTACAACCATGGCATCATCGGCACACAGCCATATATCATCGTTGGTGACCCAATGAGCGAGTGCCCTGGTGCCTGTGCCTGGCCCTTTTACCAGTCGGACTATGGTCCCAAGGGCGTGATCCTGCAGCCCCCGAATGGGAATGTGGCCGCGGACTCCATGGTAGTCAACTTCGCGTCGGCCTTGGCTGCCACTGTCACCAATCCTTTCGGAACTGGATACTTCTATGGCTTCCCAATGAAAGCAACTGAAGCCACCATGGCATGCCCGAATATGTTTGGCAAGGGAGCGTTCCCCGGCTACACCGGAAAGGTACGTGTCGACCCAACCAACGGAGGAGGATTCAATGTACGGGGGTTCAAGGGGAGGAGGTTCTTGCTCCCAGCCATCTGGAACCCACGAACCGCCTCATGCTGGACTCCCTTGTAAATTATCTGCTTTTCATGGCTGCCAAGCGCAACACCCCCCCCCCAAAAAAAAAAAAGAAAAAAAACAATACTTTATTAAAAAAAAAAGAAAAGATGCTGCTCTTGTTGAAAATTTATTCCGATCATCAGAAAGGAGAGAAATGGATGGGATAGTCACTATCGAGGCTCAGAACTCGACGGGACGAGTGGTGGACATGGAGTTGGGGTTCGGGTGGGGCAGGAGGATTCACGTACCCATGGATTTGACTGACATTTGCATTTTTGTACTTCCTCGTGTTCTTTAGTTCACGAGCATGCAATTCACCGTGATAATGATATTCTTCCTTTTATCTATCTAGCACACTATCCTGTCTGCATGACACTTCGCCACATGTACAAGCGAATTTCAGGTCGGTCGAGCCGGAAGTTCAGGAGTTATGTGATCAATTTTTTTGAAAATGACCTCTCCATAAAAATAGGCGTATTAGAAATTGGTCACGATTTTCTCACCTAAAATGCAATCGTGTCGTTGCCTATTGGACAAAAACTGTCGTCCGGTACAGTGGCATGGTCCGATCCCACGACCTTCTGGGAAAGCCATAGGAGTAAAACAAATTTTAAAATGAAAAGATGTTATTTTTTCTTTATATTAACAGATTTTTGTGTTACATGACAAAAACATAAGGAAAACTAAATAAAACCGAAACGAATTCGCTCAATTTTTTAGCTGCTCGTTAAATTATTTATTTTGTTTTTTTTTTAAATTTAAATATATCGTATAAAAAATTTAGTGAAAATTAAAAATTTTATACATTCTTGAATGCTCCAGCGAAAATGATGATAAAGGAAACGAAACCATTCAAGGAGCAAAAGAAAAGGCTTGACAACCCAGGCAGGCCATGTGAAAAGAAAAAAGTAAATCGCAGCTTAGGGAAATGGTTTGTGCTTTACTGCAAACCCTCTATAGAAAACACACGCACATAATATAATATATTTAAAAAATGAAAAAGGAGTAAATATCACCCTTTAGCAATGAAGACATTCCTAAAAGACTACAATTTTTCAGTGACAGCCAGAAAGGTCGTGTACACTGTTTCTATAGCTAAACAAGTTCCACGATCAGATTAAGAGTATTCCACTTTCTCACCTTTTTTTTTTTCATATACATTTTTTAACTACCAACTGCCCAATACGAAACAGTGCATCTACCCCGAGGAAACAACATATAACTGGAATAAGGAAGATCATTCCCATAACTCCCAACAACTCATTCATTTAAGGCAGGCAAGTACTGAGTCTGAGGATGAAGATCGGCATGGTACATTTTAAGCTGGTACATTGCTGTAGCAATCAACTCTTTGAGCTTAGGGTTCTGCCCTATCAGCGAACGGTCAACCCCCTCGAGGGCAGTCAGCACCCTAGCTTGTCGTAGGGCTTCGCTGTCACTTGCATGCATTGTGAGATAACAGAGGAGTTCCAACCCGTACAATTGCATGTCTTCGTCCCCCCGTAACAGCCTCATCAATGGAGGAAAGCCGTTAAACTCAATTATCGCCTTTGAATGCTCTGAGTGGAGAAAATTCTCAGGGCAGGTGAACTTGCCAAGCGAAATGGCTGCCTCAGTCGCCACACTGGGATCCCTACTGTCAAGTTGAGTCACGAGTGGCAAAATTACCCGAGTCTCTCTGGCTGGGAATGTCCTAGCCAGGCAACCAATTGCACGTATTGCAGGGATATGTAACGATGAATCATCTACCTCATTTATCAGTCTCAAGAGCTGATCCACAACAGCCTTCGCAGCAGGTGAATTGGTCTTAAAAGCGCCACGCCTAAGGTCGGCACTGTACTCAGCAGCCGCTGTTATCTCCACCAGTGCCATCAAACAATTAAACTGCAATTTGCCGTGCTCCTTCTCCACCAACTTTGCCAAGCAAAGCAATCCTTTTGTCTCGGTTATCTTCCTACAATTAGAAATGCTATCCCTTGCTAGCATCCATACTGCCTCTGCGCAACTCGTTTTCAGGCAGATTTTCACCTCTGGCAACTCATTCTCTCTGTCCTTCTTATTACTTCCAAACAGTGAGTGCACGGGTGAGCTTGCAAGCGAAAGACGACTAGCAGATTTCGGCAAGGCATTCTTCCCTCTCTCCTTCTCTTTATTCATCTGGATGATTGAATGAATACTCTGCTTCCCTGGATAAACTCTAGGAACAGGATCTTCGTCCAAGAACGTTTCAAATGACAAGAGGGTCACCAGCGGCCTTATCACGTTCTCCCTGGCAAATTCCTCCTGCGCGACCCGATCAAACTCAGCCATCCTCGCCACCAGGCTTGCCACCCTAATCTGCACCTGCATCGAGGAGTCCCCCAGCACCTGCACGATCAGAGGAACTCCTGAATGATCAACTATCACCCTAACTCTCTCCCGATCATCTGAGAGATTGCACAGCGCAGTTGCTGCAGCAATCTGAGCATTGGGCGCAGCGGCCTCCTTCAGCAACTTCAACAGAGGACCCACCCCGCCTTCCTCCACAATAATCTTCTTATTCCTGTCATTATCCGTGGCTAGTGTGGCCAATTCGTTGGCCGCCTCGACCCTGTCTGACAACTGTCCCATATGCAAGCAGGCAATGAAAGACCAAACCCAGGCGAGAATGGGATCGTTGCTAGCGATTGGGGGCAAAGATATCCCGATTCCACCACTGCCGGCACCAATGTAACCGCTATTACCTTCGTAATCGTAAACGCTCAACACCCACTTCATGTCCCCGATGGAAGACTCAAGGAGGCCGGAAAGCTTCCTAAAATCGGCAACGCTGATGATGGAACAGAGGCGGCGAACAAAGTTCTGGCGCTTACACTTGCGGGTGAGGGAGAGGGAACGATGGAGGTTGGAGGACACCTCAGAGACGACCCGGCGGATGGGCCGCTCATAGAGGGAGGCAGACAAGGAGGAGGATAGGCGGATGAGGGAGCGGAGCATGTGGGAGAGCTTGTCGACCTGGCGGCCGACCTCGGAGCACTCGGACTTGTAGGACCTGGACTCGTTTATGGAGGAACGAACTCGATCAGAGAGAAGGACTGCGTAGGACAGCTCCTCCTGAAGCCGATTGCCGTCGTCGCCGCCGCGGGAGTCGGCCATTTGGGAAGCATGGGCCGAGTCGGCGATCCTCGGGAGGTTCGAAGTCATCAGAAAAACTGGGTTCAATCACTGACTATTCGTAATCGGGCTTTTTTTGGAGGGTTATCGGACAAAAAAAGAAAAAAAAAAAAAGAACAGAGGGGAAGAGAGGTCTGGGAGGGGGTGATTGGGGTTTGTCGGAGTTTGGGAATTTGGGGGAATCTGCAACTGCAACAGTCCGGATGTTTTTTATTTTCTCTTCACTATCTAACCCAATCTGTACGTGTCTTCAATTGGGACTGAAAAACAGCACATCATCTCCTTCTTCGGATTGGCAAATTCTAGTGGTAAAAAAGCTTTCTTGCTCTTTTCCATTTTTTGTGCTCATCTGGTTTCTATTGACTAATTCCAAAGTCTTTGCGAGTCTTCCAACACTCAAGGCCTACCTACGAACGACTTCCATCTAGCTTTTTTTTTTTCGTTTCTTATAAGGCACGTCCCGCAATTATTACATAAAACACTCACAAAAATTTGACCAGATGACGAAATCGAGATTGCTATTTTGCCTACCAAACATGATAACTCGTCATGACACATCACAGTCCATGTTAAGCACCACGAAGACTGTTACAATCAAATAAGCTAAAAAAAGTATAACAAAAAAAAAAAAAAAGACCCATCACTTTGAAAATTTTTGTGGCCTTGCATAGCCATCGAATTAACTCAACTAAACACCCTCAGTTCATAATATTTCTAATTGTCAACCACGTAAGAGTGACTAAGAAAACAAAATCAAATTAACTACAAAAAGGGAGACCTTCACTCCCTAACATGCACAAAAAAGCGTCAGCTCCTCAGTCTCGCTTGTGCCACAAACGAACGACTATTGTATAGACTACAGCTCGAAACGCCACAGGACCAGCAGAGCTTCATACAAAAAAGAGATATTCGGGGTTTATATCTAAACCTTGCCATGATTTTCAGTTCTCGTTATACACTCCTTACAGAAAGAGATATGTGGGCCAGTTCCCTAGGGTAAATACACCAGATAGATAGGTTACAACATGAATTGCGTACTATCTATCATCAACAGAATGGAAACCACAAGTGGCCAACTGCCTCCAACCTCGTTAAAAGGGCAAATACTACTCCGGGGTGGATTCCCGACATACTACTATAACTTGGTACAATAAGTCATCTTCGGGACTCCATTACCACAAACCCTAAACCTATTTTGAAACCAAATCACCTCAAACCAATCAAATTCAAAACCGGAAGACAACGAGATCAACGCCAGCATGAGGAACTTGATTGATAGGCCACAAATAATCAAGCAAAACCCAGAAAAAGTCATCCTTCCACCTCTGAAATGCAGAGAAAACTACACAAATCGACCAACAATTGATATATCAAAATTAAAATATTATATCAGGACAAAACCCACTAATGCAAGAACGCAAGAGCAGTTGCCATATCACATCAATCCTGATTAAGAAAAAGGAGATGTTGATCAAATAAAGGCTGGCGATTTGCAAAATGTCTAGAACAAAACCGAAGAAAAACAGAGCACATATGCAGAAGATCCTACGCGGTGAGAACAACAGCCCCACCATTCTCCTTGATCTTCTTCTCAGCATTCTTGGATACGAGCTTAGCTTTGACGACGACTGGCTGGCCAGCAGGCAAGACGCCCTTCCCCAAAACCTTAAAGAAACCAAACTGAGTGACATCAATCAACGGGACGCCGCCCTTGCCGGACTTCTCCTTGACGTCCTCGGGGACAAGAGACCAGAGCTTATCGACGTTGACAGTGGGGCAGAAGAACTTGTTTTTGAGCTTGTGGAAGTAACGCATCCCGACCTTACCGAAGTAACCGGGATGGTACTTGTCGAAAAGGATCCGGTGGTGGTGCATCCCTCCGGCGTTACCTCGACCGCCGGGGTGCTTTCTGTGCTTGCCGATTCGCCCGTGGCCGGCGCTGACGTGGCCTCGCTTCTTGCGGTTCTTCTTGAACCTGGTCGTCATAGTCGGTGGCGGCCAATGTCTAGGGTTTCAAGAAACCACCAATCTATAGGGGTATTTATATTATTTGGAGGTGAAATTACTATTTTGCAAGAAATGGACTGGGCTGAATGTGGGCTTTTTCTGAGTGATGACCGGATAGGACCAGGTCCAATTGGGTGACCTAGTGTAACTAAACTTCTGAAATAATATAATCCTTATCCTCGGTTGCCACTTCATTGGCTTTTTTTAGGAGAATTTCGACCAATTTTGTGGTCCTACGTGGTCGTATTTCAGAGAAGAGGACGACCATCTCCCCCCCACCCCCCCCTTTTTTATTTCTTTTTGACACCAAATCCCATCTAACCGACCACCCCAAAAGAAAAGCACAATGTCTCTCCGACACCCAACCTTCACTCAGTCTTCCTGCCTCCTCACTCCCCATCGCCGCCGCCCCGGCCTCCTCCTCCTCCTCCTCCCTCGCCACCCCCTCTCCCTCTCCCGTCCAACCTCTACCTCCCTTAGACGCCATGTATCGCTCTTCCCTCGAGCCTCATCTTCCGTCAACGGCTCTGTACTCAAGGAGGAGCTTTCCCTTGACGATGATGGTGAGTTTCGGAACGCCGATAAGGTCGGTAGACGGAGGTGGGGGGATTCCGTCCGTTCGGTCTTGCCTGGGGGCGCGTGGTGGGATCTCCCCGAGGACGTCGACGTCAAGCTCATGGCCAAACCCGTCACGCTCTGGCTCGCCCTCTCTCGGATGTGGGAGCTCGTCGCGAGAGACCGATGGGTCATCTATTCTGCTTTCTCCGCTCTCGTCCTTGCCGCCGTAACATCTCTCTCTTCACCCCTCCTTTCGTTTCCCCCCTCTTCTTAATATTCATTTTGCGCATGGATGAGTTTCGTTTGTTTCACTGCCGTTAGGTTCCTTTCTTTCCCCTAAACGGTTATTTTCTTCATGCAGCTCTCGGCAATTACTATTCCCCATTACTTGACTTCGTCAATTTTCTCGGCTCAGAGTGGCAACGTCCTGGTTTTTCGCCGGAACGTGTATCTGTTGGTTGTTCTGTGCATTGTCGCGGGAATTTCCAGGTTGAAACCTCGTCTGATCAAACAGGTCTTCCTTCTTTTGGTTATATCTGCCCTAGCCATCTTCCCATATTGGGAACATCTGTGATCAGCACCTTCCGTGTTTACAATTGCTCCCCTGGGCTTTGACCGGCTTATCCATGATGATTAGCTTTTCTTAACAGGTTCTTTTTGTGTTTTTCTCTTTTATGCAAAAGTTGGAGGCTTTCTCTTTTCCCTCAAGTGAACATGTCATTTTTTTCTGCAACTGTATACGGAGTCATTTGCAACATCTTTGTTTGAGCAGCCACATCCCTTTACGTCTCCATAAAGCTTTTCTTCTAGCATTGAATGGTTTTCCTTCATACTTTTAGAATAGTTTACCTTACTGATGATTCCTTTCTGCCTGGCCATGAAAAACAACTCAGTGGTGTACGGGGTTGCTGTTTTGGCATTGCAAACATGATCCTTGTAAGTTTTTTTTTTTTTGTATTTGGAATTTTCCTCTAGATAATTAACTCGACTATTTCTGATCAGTTGCTTTTACTACATTACTTTTATATTTGAATAACGTTGATTTTTGTGTCACTTCCGTTAACTATATTAGGTCAAGCGAATGAGGGAAAGATTATATCAATCTCTCCTTCTACAGGTACTGGAGGTTGTGTTTAGTCAATTTCTTTCTGTGGCTTGAAGATCTCTTTGTTTCTGTTTAGATAAGTGTTCTCTTATATATTTTCCATTAGGATATATCATTTTTTGACGAAGAAACGGTTGGCGACTTGACAAGCAGGCTGGGTGCAGATTGTCAACAAGTATCACGTGTCATAGGAAATGATCTGAATCTGATTTTGCGCAATGCCCTTCAGGTTCCTTTATACCATTTATGTCCCAAGTCCTTACAAACTTCCATGACAAGTTAAAGCTTTATCAGCGATCTCACTTTTCCTCATCTAGGGTACAGGTGCATTGATCTACTTGCTGACTCTATCTTGGCCTCTGGGTCTTTGCACTTTGTCCATATGCTCCACTTTAGCAATGATTATGCTAATTTACGGACAGTAAGATATTCATTTCAACAGACACCACCCATTACCTGTATTTGTCAAATTGCTGATGATGCCTGGAATTTGGAGCAGTTGCTCAGGGAGTGTAATCATTTAAGCCTGATTGGCTTTTTTCCCCTCGTGTGTTCTTGTTCACATAGATATCAGAAGAAAATAGCAAGGTTAATCCAGGAGTATACTGCATCAGCCAATGAAGTAATATGAACAACTCTTTAGCCTAGATTCTCTCTTTTCTGAATATTTTTAGCAATTAAAGTCAGTTCCTCTTATTGCTGCCCAATGTAGGTAGCTCAAGAGACACTTTCCCTAATGAGAACAGTTCGTGTTTATGGAACAGAAAGTCAAGAAACCGGAAGGTGGTACTTATTAGAAAGATACTTTAATTTGTTTATATTTTAATGAATTGAGATTGGATTAACAGTGTCTAGCTTACCATTGTTGATTTTGATTAAAAGGTACGGTAAATGGCTTGAAAAATTAGCTAGCATCAGCTTGAAGCAGAGTGCTGCATATGGCTTCTGGAATTGGAGTTTTAACACTCTTTACCACTCCACGCAGGTTTGCCTGTTTATGGATTTATCAGATTTGTTTGGTTGCTGGTTCTGTATCATGGAGCTGTCTGTCGTCATTTCATGATTGGCGCATTAGAGAAGGATAAACACCTTTCTTCGAAGGACATCACTATCTTATTTAGGCATTGCAAATTAGTATTCAGGAAACTTAATCTAATATATGAGGTTCATTGCAGTATTTTGGTAAATTGATATGTCATTGAGCATTACTTGGCAAAGCATTATTGGCACATATTATCGGTAGATATCTGTGATACACCATACGTTTTTTAGAACTTATGTTCGAAATAAGACGTAGGGCCTTGCTTGGTTTTACCCCTTGGTTTTTACCCCTTGGTGCACTGGCATGTGCCTGACCGAAAATATTGCGCCATCTTCAGTAGGCGTGGATCTCATTTCAACTTGTCTGGGTGGTGACCCCCTTACCAAATGCTGTTAGCTGTATATTTCAAAGTGTAAATGCTTTATTAGGTTTCAGCTTCTTGGTTTTCCAGTAAATGTTGCTGTAAAAGGCAACTTTTACCCTGGTTTCTACCATATAAATCTGAAAGTTGTGCCTTCCTTTTTCTTTTCCTGACATTGTCATTTTCTCTTCAATGTTATTTATAGGAATTTTTCAAAGGAAGTTTCAAAATCACATGTTTTGTACAGTTAAGTGTGCTTAAATTGAGACCGGTGTGATTTATTGTTGCATCATGTATGTTGTGTAGGTCATTGCTGTTCTAATTGGCGGGATATATATTCTGAAAGGTCGTATTACAGCGGAGAGACTTACAAAGTTCATACTGTACAGTGAGTGGCTAATTTATTCAACATGGTGGGTGGGAGACAATTTATCATCATTGATGCAATCTGTTGGTGCGAGTGAAAAGGTCTTCCAACTGATGGATCTTCGCCCTAGTAACCAATTCATCTCCGAAGGCAAGTGTGTCTGTGGTGTGCTGCAGCTGCTTTAGAATTTATGGTTAAACATCTCAGTTTTTTCTTCCAAATTTGTGCTGTGTGTTTGGAGATCATTTTTCTGATTAAGTTGATTATGAAGAAGTTTTTAGTAGATTTATGAATTGTATTTTTTGTCTACCCTAAGTTGTATGTTTATACAAGATAATTTTTGCTTTTTGATCTGTCCAACGAACTTTAGTTGCCTTTTATCTGGCGGCCTTTTATTGTGTTGCAGGATTAAAGTTTCCGAAGCTTGTGGGACACATTAAATTCAATGATGTCTCATTCTACTATCCTTCAAGGGCATTGGTAATTTTATGTCACTATATTTGTAGTTCCAAAATGGCCATACTCATATCCCCTTGTCCTTTGCTGTTTGTTGTTTCTGATGCGATGCTGATTTTCTCTGGCAGCCCTTCTTTTAATGCTTCTCATTCTTTTTTATTCCTGGCTGTTGTTGTCTGCTAATAAATCCATCGTCTATTTCCATCTGTTCTTTAGACTGTGTAACATACTTAGAGTGACCGGAATCAGGCAGCCTTTACTTTTTGAGATTTTTATTGTCTTACTCGTTGGAATAAGATTTATGCTTTTGTGGATTCACTTATTTGATTCTTTTCCAGGTGCCTGTTCTCCAACATGTAAACCTTACCGTGAATCCTGGTGAAGTTGTTGCAATTGTAAGCAGTTGTTTTCAGTGCAGAGTCTTATAATTTTTTAGCATACTGATCATCGATATCACTTTAAACATATAATATATTTCAGGTTGGCCTAAGTGGCAGTGGGAAAAGCACTATTGTGAATCTTCTGCTCCGCCTATATGAGCCAACAAATGGTCAGGTGACTTTTCTCAGCCATGGAGAACATAATTCTGTTTTGGTTGCCTGTGAATGTTACTTTGGATGATTGGAGGTATGGCAGTACTTGTGAACATATCTCTCGTGATTAGATGCAAGACGTCCAGTTCTTAAGGTTACAAGGTTTGGTGGTTGTTGTCAATCAGCTATATTATTTTTATTCATCCAACCCCTTGGAAACTGTCATTGATACTACGTAGCTTTACATTACATTGATTTAAAGCCCATGTGATCAGTTTATTTAATCCCAGTACACTAGCTACAGTGATAAATGCCACATATTGCTTACCCTTTAATCTGACTACTTCCATAAAAACAGGTCATGTTGGATGGAGTTCCTTTGAAAGATTGGGATGTCATATGGCTAAGAGAAAAGATTGGATTCGTTGGACAGGTTTTTGACTATCCATAAGCATAACTTGTAGGTTTTGAAATGATTGTTTTGAAATCCTAACTAGTATCTGGACAGGAACCTCGCCTTTTTCGCATGGATATAACTTCAAACATAAGATATGGATGCACAAGAAAAGTTTCTTTGGAGGATGTTGAGTGGGCTGCGAAGCAGGCATATGCTCATGACTTCATTGTGTCTCTGCCTGATGGCTACAAGACCATTGTTGATGATGATTTACTTAGTGGAGGGCAAAAACAGCGAATTGCTATTGCTCGAGCATTACTAAGGGACCCAACAATTTTGATTTTGGATGAGGCGACTAGCGCACTCGATGCGGAGAGTGAGCATAATATTAAGGTTAGCGTTTCTTGCCCGCACTTAACAGTGAAAGGAAATGAAAAAAAATGTGGGAGTGACTCGGAGTATAACGATATTCATCTATGGAAAGAGAAAGTTGATACATTCTTGTTCCTTATGTTCAAGGGTGTACTTCGTGCTGTGAGAAGTGACTTGACTTCAAAGAGATCCATAATAGTCATTGCTCATAGGTCAGATCTTGTCCTGGTCTTTTATTTGTCATGTGCTACTATGTCTCTGAATGAAGTGTCGTCTCTTTCTGCAGGCTTTCCACCATACAAGCTGCAGATAGGATTGTGGTGATGGATAGTGGCAAAATCATCGAGGTTTGCATTTAATATATGTTTATTCTAGGGAAATCCCTTTCCTGATGATTTATTATTCCTTTTCCAACTATTGACCTGTTTAGCCTTGAATTCCTTTCTGTAGTATCTGGATTTGAGATATTTTGAAGTCCATGTGATTGTTTTCTTATGGAACTCAAACCTAAACAGTAACTCCAGAAAATTATTGTGTTTCACTCTGGAACTAAGTCACTTGACTTGAATTGGATGAATCTATATTTACCAGAAAAAGAACAGAAAAGAGAATTACCCTAGACAGTACCTTGAGAAAATTGTGATTTTTTTATTTGGCAGCAGAGATAATAGTGTCTGAATGGGGCTAAAACTCTTTGCTTTCACTGCTCTAAATTCTTCTTGAAAATTGTGGAAATATGTAAATTTGATTTCTGCATTGTTGTTCACTGAAATGAATGTTTTAATCAAGAAGAAAACTTGGTAACATGATTTGAAAATCTAACTCCAAAAACATAAAATTAATTGGGAGCAAAATTCTCCCTAAGCATCAAAAAAAGAAAAACGGAATGTATGGTGTCTTGGAAGGCTTCTCCAAAGCTTGTGAATAGGAACGTCACAATATGTTGTCTGTGCAGATGGGCAGCCATGACGAGCTCCTCCTCAACAATGGCTTGTATGCGCAATTGACAAGAAGACAGGCGGATGCAGTTGCATGATTTAATTGCTGCAATTGACAAAGCAATTTTTCATTGGGGAGGAGCATACAAAATGATGAGGAATGTCAGACCCCTAATAGCAAATCTCTGATGCTGTTTTTGGTCAACCTTTTCATAGAGCATACAAGGATAAGAGGAAGTGACTGAAAACTTCCATTCTATCAGTCTCAATGCACAGTTTATATAGAATTTAAAGAAATATGTCCAGTGATATGAACCAACTAATCTGCTATGGCTCAATGTATGGCCACAGACGCCATGGGCTTGTAATTCTTTGCAATATCTGTAACTGAAGGAGATGTAATCCAACAGCGAACTTTCATTTGCATAACTACATTTTGGGGGGTGCTTTCCAGCACGGACTATTGCAGTGTAAAATTGATCTGGTAATTTCTTCTTGGACTACAGTGGGTCGTGGTTCAGATAGATGAATGTTTATGGTCATTTTTTTGTCTTATCTAATCACTTCTATATAGGAACTTATTAACTTGTTGAATATTAATTGTGTCCTCTGTCATATTATCATTTCGACAATTCCGTTGTTCACTAGTTCAGTTGTTCCTGGAAAGGGGAGTTGCCGATCTCGTAATTTTTCAAAAACTTTCAGTTTCCTTCAATGTGGGAACTTTCTTTCTGGGATAAATGCAAAACAACGTTGTCCGGTAAGGCGGACACAGTTTTTGATGCAACGTCTTTCCATTCACAGAGGCTGACCTTAAGCCGTACAAATTTCAACTTCCTGCCACGGAGATGAGATTTGACGTTCGTTCGCAAAATTAAGGTTGATATTTCACTATTACATCATTAATAACGATTTCATGTTTTTTGCCAACATTCATGAAATCGATTTCGATTTTAAAAGATTTAGATTTCTTTGTTTAAAACAACGGTTTCATGTAATTGACGCATAAAATTGAATTTTCAAGAGGTTTCAAACTTCATTTTGGGACTAGAAAATCATACTTTCAATTTAAAATTTTAAATTATTTATCCTATTTCGCGGAAATTTTAAGGACATCACTTCAAACACAATTTTGATTGCCTTTTGCTAGTATGGTGAGACTGAGGGCTACAAAGCTATTATAAATAACGTTAGTCTAATATTTCGTCACAAATCACACAAATGTCTTTTAAATCAATCGTAATATTTTTAAAGTTGAATTAAATAAATTATTTGATAGAATTTTAAAATTATTATTATATTTTATATAATCAGTAGAACGCAAAATATGATCTCAACTTTGAGCCAACTTTTTGTTTTGTTAATAACTTAGTTTGTTATATAATTTTGTCATTATCTTTTATTTTTATTTTGATTTTGGCCAATTATGAATTTCTTTTAGCGAAAGCCAAATAAGGCATTAATATAGTCAAACCCGTGTACTATAATAGTGGAGTTTCGACCCCTCATTCACTCGTCTCATAATATACTTTATCCATAGTAGTCGCGCCCTAATAGAACATCATCCGACCTTCATCAATTTTTCATATTTTTTGACAACATCAGCAACTATCGTTAACTTCGGCTTCTAATTCACTTAATTTGTTCATTAAAATTTTATAATAAAAAAATAAATGAAAGGTTTTAATATTATTTCTTATTTTTTTTTTAATTTTTTTTTTCTTTTTTAGTCAATAAATGAAAATTATCTATTAAAGTCACTTTTGCACGATAACATTTAATATCAGTCAAAATCAAAATTAAAATAAAAATTAATTATAAAACTAAAAAACAAATTAAATTAATGATAAATTTGAGTACATAAATATTTTGCCATAAATCGTTCCGAAAGTTCTACGGCTCCACCCACTTCAAGACTCGCCGTCGTGCCCTAAAGGAGTCCCAAAAGTGGATTGGCAACGGTATGACTACCGGCCTGCTCGCCGCCGTCGGCCCTGTACCCAGCCCCACTCCATCCGTCCTTTGCGGAAAGGATATCGATCCGACGACGTTGGAAACGATGGACAAGGACAAGGAGCAATTCCTCAAGGAATTCGGCGCAGACTATGGTTATCCTGACGGCCCCAAGTCCGTCGACGATATTCGAGCCACTGAGTTCAAGCGATTGCAGGATGGTCTTCTTCTGCTTCTTCTTCATCTTCTTTTTGCTTATTTAATTGGTTAGTCATCTCCTATTGTGCCCGATGAGCCTCCGGATGATTGATTTTGGTATCGGCAGGTATTGTGTACTTGGATCATGCCGGAGCGACTCTATACTCGGAGTTGCAGATGGAAGCGATATTTAAGGATCTTTCTACCACCCTTTACGCAAATCCCCGTATCCTTATCTGTCACTGTCTCCTTGTTTTGTCCTCGGGACATTGGCCGTGTGATCTATTGGATAAACGATTCTTATTTCTTTATCTGTCTAAGAGCGCTTTGCCTTTCCTTTGAGCACCAGGCCAGGTTGTCTCTTGCCTGCCCATGGATTCAGCAGAACGAATAACTTCAAGATCAACAAAATAAACGGAATTCCAGATGTTTAGAATCAAGCCAACCGACGTTTATTGGAGACTTTTTTCTATGATCTATGATCAGCTCCCTCCATATTCTGCTGATTGTGAGTAGTACACCCTTGATCGTGAAATATCGATTGAACAATAAAGAAACCTTGCTACCTGAGCTTAATTTTAGATTCTCAGAATCCTGGTCTGTGTGGACCATCCTGCTAACTGAACACCCCACCTCAGGGGCATTAGATGAACTCCCTTTGGTTCATGTGATGTGAGGATGCTGTCAGCTTAACGAGCCATTGTATATTTTACATTATTTTTTGGCTCTAGCCTAAATAATTCCGTTGGTTACTTGTTAATGCATCCAAACAAATTCCAATTCCTTAAAACTATGTAACGAAGATAGCCAAAGTGATGCTGGCATGACAACTTCTGACATTGTGAGGGAAGCTCGGGAGCAGGTAATCTGTGATATATACAACTTCATGTACCCTATCTAAGTTTTTCAATCTCCAAAACTTTACTATCGGTGTGATGGTAATGGCTTCATGTTAGATGAGCTGTTAGCTAAATTGACCGGTCCTTTCTGCCTATCTGTTCCGACCTTTCGATTATGTAAGAGTCCAAACTGTTTTTTTTGGGTCTGATCTCATTAATTCGGTTTCATTTTATTTTCTGTCTGCAGGTTCTTGACTATTGCAATGCATCTCCTATGGACTACCGGTGTATATTTACTTCTGGTGCAACTGCTTCCCTGAAGCTAGTTGGGGAATCGTTCCCATGGACTTATAGGAGCTGTTTCATGTATTCAGTGGAGAATCATAACAGTGTTCTTGGAATAAGAGAGTATCCATTATCTTCTATTGGCATAGATTTATTCTTTTGCATGGCTTTGGAAGTACATATCAGTAGATACTCCATATTCTAGAGATTGGATAATTGCCAGCTATATTACCTGTTATCGCTCTTCCTGATCCTATCCTACATGAATTATAAATTCAGTGTCTCATTCCACTCTGTTGGGTGTTCATTGATATGAAGGTGCCCCTGCCTGGGAATGAATCAGGTTATCAGTGGTTGTTCAGGTAAAGTTAACATTTCTACTTCATTCATATGGTTTCTTCTTTTCCATTGAATTTCTTTGCGAAGTATGACGGTTTACATTTAATGCTAAAAAACTTGCACCACGGTTCTGTTCTTCCATAGTGACGGAATTCAGGTTAGTTGATTTGATATGATATTTGGCAAACAATTATGGAGGGTTCAAGGCGTGAAAATAGTCTTTTTTATAAATAATTGCAAGAATAGATTTCATTGGACACATCCTGCTCTACCCTATGCTGTCCAACAATCTGGCTACATGTCCTTCCTCAACCATTCCAGATATGCTTTGCAGCAGGGTGCTTCAGCTTGTGCCATTGATATTGAAAATCCTGACAATAGTTGCACAGGTTCCTTGAAGATTACGAGACACCCATTACAAAGGAGATGCTTCTTGAATGACAAAGCACCTGGTAATCAACTGTACTGTCATGACAAAAGTTTTGTATTTCATTTCCATGATGATGTGTGGCTGCATGTGTGCATCGGCACACGTAACGATCTGAACTCTGTCGAACTATCCGAGATATTGTCTTGTTTGGCCTTATGTCTCATCAGGTTGCTACAATGTTCACTTCTGTTTTTATGATGATGAAAATCATTAGTTGAATGTTTGTCTGTGTTTATTATCTGTCCATTTGTTGGTATCGTGTAAGCTTGCTTTTGTTTGTCTTTATAGACAATTGTTCATCCCTGACATCCAAATTAGGGGGAAAGGAGGTTAACGTTGTTAGTTATTCTTTCATGAGAAGTAGTGGACTGCATTGTTCTTTTTTCTTCAGAAATATTTGTATAATTTAGTTGGTAACAATTCATGGGTGCTGTCGAAAGATATTGTCTTGTTTGGCCTTATGTCTCATTCGGTTGCTACAATGTTCACTTCTGTTTTTGTGATGATGAAAAACATTAGTTGAATGTTTGTTTGTGTTTATTATCTGTCCGTTTGTCGGTATTGTGTAAGCTTGCTTTAGTGTGTCTATATAGACAATTGTTCATCCCTGGCATCCAAATTAGGAGGAAAGCAGGTTTTTTATATGCAATGCTTTCATGAGAAGTAGTGGATTGTTCTTTTTTCTTCAGAAATATTCATATAATTTAGTTGGAAACATTTCATGGGATGCAACTTGTACTGGAGACTGTCAGAAGTTCGATTAATCTATGCAACGACACTTTTGATGGGTAGGGTTTAGATGTCGTTCAATCTTTAGAGATTTTTAGTTATTCATTTCCTTTAAATTGTGAGCATACCATTTTTATATAAACTATTGAATAAACTGTTCTATTATCAATAAATTTGTCTCTTGCGGACGGAATATTCTGAATGTGAGTTTGGGTGAAATGTTTACTTATTTCAATCTTTATGAGGAAAGAGATGAGGTGTTTTGCGGTGTTGTTAGAAGCGCGTGGGCGCTCGCCTAAAGTGCCCAGGCGAGGCGAGGCGAGGCAACCACCCAGCGCCTTAGCCCAGCCCAGGCGAGCGCTGTTAAGGAGGCGCTGCCAGGCGGGCGCTGGGGCGCCAGAAAGGCGATTGAGGCGCCTTTGGGAGGGCTTGGGGTAGAGGCGGAAGAGGCGGGGGAAATGGGAGAGGAGGAGAGGGAGGAGTGGATGAGGTTCTCGATCTTGTTGATGTTGGACTGGGAAGAGGAGTGGAGGTGGGTGGAGTGGAGGGGGATTGTGTCCCCATATTTCAACTGGTGCGACATCGCGTGGGGCGGCAGACCCGACGGGGATGGGGCGGCCAGAAATGGTTAAGCGCTGTTGCAGTCGAAGGTCATCAGATCGGACGACGAAAATGGATGATGCGAAAAAAACAGGGAGTTAGGGTTTAGTCGGTTGAGAGGGAGGGAACTGGATCGGATCGGACCGACTGAACGGGTTGGCCAGTTTGATTATTGACCTTTATTTTTGGTCCCTAAAGTTTGATAATTATCCTAATAAAATCCCTTGCAAACCAATGACAGGGATTTATTTATTTAGAAACCTTTTTCGAGATATTATTAGTTAAAGAGATTAAAACAGCAGGCCTTCTTTAACATTCCATTAATTCTTATATTTTAATGTGGAGATAGCGGGAGACAAGTTTTCACTTTTAAAAAATGAAAAAAAACGAGGATGCGAAGACACGATTTAAGTGCTATGACTTTAGAATATTGTGGTATTGTTGATGACTTTGATGGATTTTTGTGGAATTTTTGATGACTTTGATGATTATTTAGATGACTTTGATGGTTATGTTGATGATTTTGATGGTTTTGTTGATGACTATGTCATTTCTTTGAATTATGATGAATGAAAACTTCGATATTTGAGATACATAAACCAAGTGTAAGAAATAATATATACATGGCGCCTTGATCGCCTTTTTAGCGTCTTAATAGCGCTTTAGCGCCTTGGGTAAGGCGAAGCCTGGTCGCCTCGGGGGCGCCTTGGCGCCTTAACAACACTGGTGTTTTGTTGATAATGTGTTTCAGGAGGCGCTTGCAGCTTATTGGCCATTCCCTCTGAATGCAATTTCTCTGGAACGAAATTAAGCACCGACCATGTGATAGCAGTTAAAGAAGATTTTAGAAGACAAATTGAAGGCCATAACTATCACAGGTTGGTGAGCCATATTCTGTTGTGAATATATATAAAGCATTCTCGATGGCAGTTATTTGTTGCTTTTGCAGCATTATGAATTTGGAGCAGCTTAAATATAGAATGTGAGAGTCAGCGATAGTTTGAGTGTAGGTGTCTTAAATAATAAGATAGTAAGTAATCCCTTTTGCGAGAATGGAACTTAGGGTTTTGATCAAACCCAACTCTGTGCCCAATGCAAAGATGAAAATACATCCAATAAGTTGGTTATAATACAATGTGCATTCAGGTGGTATGATACCTGGTAATATATAAAGGAAAGCTATCGACAAACAAACATACATTTGCAATGCATGTGCTGTAAATTGCAGTTGGATATGAAGGTGTCATGTATTAGTCAAAGCGAAAGAGATGGTGCTACTGTATATTGAGAGAACACTGGAGCTTCTAGTGGTGATTTGAAGGACTTCACTGATTGTATTCAGTAAATTACAGAAAAATGTTTGAGGTCAGATAATGTATAATGGGGATTTTTGTACAATAACTTTGTTAGGTCTGCTACTGTTGCTCCATGACGTTTAATAGCCACCATGTAGGTTGTCATTTTTCAATGGGAAATATCATGGCATTTCTGGTTAAAGGCATGAGTCTATTATACATCCATGTCTGTCTAGTACTTTATCGTATTTATATTTTTACTACACATTTCAATTCATTTCCTTAGGTTGGACAACCATAAATTGTTGGTCCTTGTGGATGCTGCAAAAGGATGTGCCACTGAGAAACTGGATTTGCGCAGTTGTGACATTGATTTTGTTGTGATCTCATTCTATAAGGTCTGTAAGATTAAGTTTTTTGGTTCAAATAGATTTTACCTCAAGTCTGATAACCTCTACTAGAGATTGCATATGTTTTTCTTTTGGACAGATGTTTGGGTATCCCACAGGACTAGGTGCTCTCATTGTTAAAAATGGTAAGTTGCGTTGTCCCTCAAATATCTTTTATTGTTCTTTTTGTCTTTGGGGTAAGACAAGAACCATTTGTATTACACAGATAGACTTTGGGAATATGTTTTTTGGTGCAACCAATTCAGATTAAGTCAAGTAGTTCAGCGCGTAAGCTCTATTTGCTTAATCATCGATCTTCTGTCCAAGTTACTCACAAGGTGTGATCAAGTTGAAATAAATAAAAATGCATAATTTCAGTAGAATTTGGCAATTGAAGATGATGGCAGTCAATTTCTATTCTTTGATGATCACTCAAAAGTGGGGGAGTGACAGGTTATCGGTTGAGATTAACATGTGCCATTTAGGTATTTTGTTCTCTGTAAATGAAAAAGGAAGAAAAGGAATAATGGCAAGGAATGAAGGATTTTTTGTGTGCCTGTGCCATGTCGTTTAAGTAAAAGGGACGACAATGAGAGATACTGGAAATATATAAATTTTTTCTTTGTTACGAGTTTGTCAAGTTAAGCCATAGAATACTCAAACTTGACTAGTTTACATGACCGAGCTAATAAAGCTTTAGCTTGCTTAGGGATTTTTGATTGATTTTTTTCGTGTTTTTCAACTGATCAGGGGTAGCTTGTCAGCAATTCTTTTCATTTACGTGGATAGTTCAATATTGTTTCTCAAGTTCTGATTAACATCTGAAGGATTTGGCACGTGAGCCTTTTTTCATGCTAGATGTGGCTATTTATACACCCCTTTGAACTGCAGTTTAGCTTTTTGGAATAAATCCTATAAATAAGGATATAAACTGGTGATGTCCTCTAGGTATACATATAAAAGGAAAGACAACAATTTGACTGAATTCAAAATATACAGCAACAATTTGAAGGTAACAAACCAATCACAATTCAGGTAAAGATAAGGAAGCTGAATGCCAGTCTTAGCCAAAGCCCAAATTCAAGGTTTATTTTGGCATACGAACATTGATTACTTGTGAAGGCGGAGCGAATGTGATGATTTTTTCAGTGGGTTAAATTGAACTTAAATGGATGTGCAAGGAGTCATTTTGGGTGTGTATTCACCATGTTTGTTGTTCATATTAGTCAGTTTGCTACAGATAGAATTGGTAAAATAGTTGACTTGCAGCATATAAGAATATCCTGTGAGCTTTATATATATATTATTTTGTATGCTTGGCTTGGGGGTACGTATATCTTATTCTGATATTTGAGATGTTTGTTTGTAAAGGCACTGTCTATTTGTGCAGTCCATTTCATATTAGTGTGATTTGGTCTAGGATCAAGGTTTAGTGTTTTCTGGGTTAGTATGCCTCAAATTTGCTCTCTTCCCTTGCTGAGTTCTTTATTGGTTGTTTGGACTTTAGAGGCCTTTTTGGAAATATTATTTTTTGATAGTTTTTCTTTTTCCTCAAGTCATGTAAAGTTTCCATTAAAATTTTCCTTCCATGTTTTCAACCATTTCCAATGAAAGACTACGTATGGGTTTCTTTTTTTTTGGAAGGTTAGGATTTGCATTAAAGCAAAGGAGGTTGAGCCGAAATTCACGTATGAGTTTCTTTTCGTCATAAAATAATGGAACCCAAGAAGTTTGTGATGGCCATTATGGAAAATTTTTTATGTATTATACATTGGCATGGTGCTCTATCAAATTAGATCTTGTACAAGTAGAATGTATTGTTAAGTTCTGGCAAGGACATTGTAACTTTGCTGATAAACTTTCTAATTTTTCTTACTTTTATTCTATTTTCTGCAGATGCTGCCAAGTTGTTGAGGAAGACATATTTTGGTGGAGGTTGCCATCTATATTAAACTTCTTTATAGGCAACAACGTGCATTAGTTCATGTAACATGATTACAGGAACAGTTGATGCGGTGATTGCGGACGTTGACTTTGTGAAAAGAAGGGAAGGAATTGAAGAGTGGTTTGAAGACGGTTCCATTTCTTTCCTAAGTATTGCATCTATTCGGCATGGCTTTACAATTCTTAAGTCTCTAACTCCAGGAGCAATATCAAGGTGATAATTTATTTTTTGCATGTGAAAACTAGTTAATGTCAAGTAATACAGGCCTTGTCAAATATTCTCTATGTTGCCCATTCAAATTGAATTAATATTGTTCTATGATCATAGTTTTTTCTTGATTGTGGACCACTCATCTAATGAAGCATGGAAACATCTGAAATTGTCTATACGCTTAACCTTGCTTTATTTAAATAACTTCATCGCATGAAGAACAATATAGTTATTTGTATCAGTAATTAGGCTGCTTTTTGATTGTGGTTTACTAGCATTCTTTTTCTTTGTTTAGGCATACAAAAGCACTCTGCACTTTCTTGAGAAGGACACTTTTGGATTTGAGGCATGAGAATGGTACATTTGTCTGCACAATTTATGGATCTCAAAATCCAAAGGTTGGTGCTACACAGGACTTGTCTCAACTGACTACTGTTTGAAGATCTTTTTTGGTCATAGGAAAGTAATGAAGTGCAATATAGTCCCTTGAGTATTTATTCATGTTGACATTAACAAATAAGCAAAATTTTTATTCACAAGTACTCAGATTCCAATTCTCTTACACAGACATGGATATTTGTATGATAATTAAATTCCAGTCAAACAACCATCAGTTTTCTTGCGAAATGATAAAGATTATGGGCCACAGCCAAGACAGATTGATGTAATATATTTTTGTTCCTATACCTTTAGTGGATCGGCTTTGGTTGCATTAATGCTACTATTAAGCGGCTATTGAATTGTTGAGCTTGGTTCCAAAATAACGTTCATCAAGGAAATACTTCACGAAATAGGACATCGACTTTCAAAATTCGTCAAATAATGTCCTTAACTAGGTGTTAGAGACATCGAGTTCGATATAAACACAGAGTTTGCTGGAAAAAAATGAGGAATTCGGTATTTCAAACACTGAGTTCTTTAAGTAACTAAACTCGGTGTTTCTAACCCCTATTTAGGGGCATTATTTAGTGAATTTTGAAAGTTACTATCTTATTTCGCGAAATATTTTTCTCATGAATCTTATTTTGGAACATACCTCTTGAATTGTTGGCTACAGGAAGAATCTAACTAGTATTTTGGGTTACCTTGTATATGGATGATCACTTATAATGTACATATTGTGGATAGATGAGAGAAGTGCATTTAAATATTTCTTATGAGTTAATTTCATTAATGTAGTTTTCCCTAGTTCTTGACCACAGATTGCAATAAGATGTTCAAGCTAACTCTGGTTTGTTTTACTCGAATAGAACGTTGGCCCTATTGTAACATTCAACTTGAAAAGGCCGGATGGCTCTTGGCACGGGTATCGAGAGGTGGAAAAGTTGGCTGCTCTCTCAGGCATTCAGTTACGGGTAAATATTTGTCATTATGCACAGGTCCTACATTGACAACAATTACTTCAACACCAGCAGTCAACTGCTTCATTGTGCTACTTCCATCTGTGCTATGTCCTCCTTTATTGCGGTTAATATAGCAGAATGTAGCATGGCTGACACAATCGGCGAGTTACAATGAAAAGGTTGGACATTGAAGATTCTTTAAACGTGTGTTTTTAACTTTTTATCACTGCTTTCTGTCATAGACAGGATGCTTTTGCAATCCTGGCGCATGCGCAAAGTACCTTGGATTGACTCACCAGGACATTCTTTCAAATCTAGAGGTAGTCATCCTTCACATTATCCGTTGCCATTCAGGCCCGAGTTGGATGTCACCGTGGAACTTTGTCTTCTAAAAACTAGGCTGGACATGTTTGTTGGGACGATTGTGACTTAGTAGATGGAAGACCAACTGGAGCTGTTAGAGTGTCATTTGGTTACATGTCGACTTATGAGGATTTGAAGGTATCTTTTCAGAATTATCAATTTTGAGAATATTGGATCTTTATGGTGTTAAAGTGTATGGAATCATTTTTCTGCTGCATCTTCGTTTGACGTTTTTCGATTACCTGATGCAGAAATTTGTTGATTTTATAAGGAGTTCTTTTGTATCAGTACATATCAGGACCCATGCATCCAAGGAGACAATGCATGACGCCCTTGCATCTTCAGGTTGTATACATCGGCACATTTTTTGAGTAATTTGATTAGGCAAATCTACTAGTGTAGTTGAAGGTTATCATTCCTTCAGGATCAATCTCATTTCACTCTATATAAAGAATATACATTATCATCTAGAATGGTAGGGTGCTTCACAGCTGTATTTGTCTTGAAGTAATTAAATCAGATCTCCATATAATACTTTCGATCACTTGGGTGTTGTGCTCATATCAAGAAGTTAGGTATTTCTCTTTCTACGAAATGCTTTTTTGATGCTCTCTCTAATTTGTCCCTTTCCTTTTTCCGATTTATATATGCATATTTCCTTTTCAAGGTATGCTTGCATATTGAACCTTTATTTTGGCAGTTAATTGTTATTCGTATACCAACAGCTTGAATGCGGCATATATATGTGGAATTAATAAAAAGAAGTGACAGCTGTGAAGCAGTTTCTGCTATCTTGCATTATAGGAGATAACATTGCACTGATTATGTTTTGCTCGGATATATCATGTTTAAAGTTTCAGGACCGCGAAATGTTCCTTTGGAGCCGAGATTTTTTGTCAACTCCATAAACATTTATCCGATAAAATCATGCTCGGGATTCCAGAAGGAGAGCTGGCCCCTTAGCAGCACTGGTGATTATTTTTCTTTATATGGGTAGTTCTCTAGAGAATTCTTGTCTGGACGATTTACGGTGGTTGTGTATTTTTGGCTCTTTAGTTATTCTAATATCATTCTTGTTGTCTTTTCTATTTCCTTTCTAGAAGAACAACAAGTAAAGGTTTACTTTATTTTTGGTAAAAGGGAGGTAGATAGATCAGATTAAAGCGTTTAGGTACAAGCAGTACACATCAAAATCAAAACATGGAATGTCTCCATATAGTAAGTCCAAAATGTAGTCCGGAGGGTAGCAAAAAGTGCCTGATAGTTTGTCCTGTGGTAATGTTGCTTTCGCTAGCAAATCTGCGACTTGGTTTCGACTCCTCGAAGTGTGAGTGACTGAGCACTCCTTAAAGTCAGAGAACCGTAACTTTTATTTTTCTCAATAGGGGTAATTTGTGAGTTATAATGTTTTTCCCTGTGAGGCAGTGTATTAGGACTTTTGCGTCTATCAGTATGGCCAGGTGGGAGGTTCCTAGGGCCTTTGCTAGGGCCATTCCCTCGTTGAGTGCTAGTGCTTCAGTGATTAGGCTGTTAGTGCTTGGATGCCGGATGCTATAGCCTCCAATCCACGCCCCCTTCCAATTCCTAATGACACCTCATACACCGACATTTAGTTCATTCTGCCTTGCTACTGTGTGGTCTTGGCATAGCTGTTCTCCTTCTGCTTCTCCTCTGTCTCTTTGTGTATTCTGTATGCTTTGGGCATTGCTTGGTCTTTCATTGTCAGATTTCACTATCGGCAGGTTCTGGATGTTGTTTTGCCTTTGACTGCTTCTTGCTGTTCCTTTCTGTTTTCTGCCGCCTTGTAGTGCTTGTAATTTTGATGCCCTTTCCAATATTATGGTTCTTGCCTCTGTGGTGTTTCTATTGCTATCAAAGGTTAGACTTTTTCTTTGTAGCCATAGATGCCATAAGATGGAGGTAAATAGGATATTCCATTGTATGCCTCTATGCTATCATGTCTTGGCTGTATTGGTGTTTAGGTTCCCATGTAGCCACGATTGACGAGGTTTGACTAAGTAGGAGTGTAGCTTCTCTGGTGCAGGAAAAGGCTGCCACAGAGTTTGGGACAAAGGACAATCCCGCAAGGTGTGTAGTGCGGTTTATTACTCCCATTCACAAACGAGCATAATCTGTTTGTTGTTATCTTTCTGGCATATAGTGTCTCTAGTTGGCGATCTGTTCCACCAACAAAGCCGTATGAATGGTTTTTACTTGGGCAATATGTAGAGTTTCAAGATCCAACTTAAGTTAGTGTCCAGGTATCTTCCAGGAGCGGAGTGGGCTAGTGCATATGCTGATGATAGTGTAGTCACCATGGCTTGATAGCTTCCAGGTTAGCTTATCATTTACCTAACTGTCTTTTTCTATCCTTCTCTCCATTATTTGTTTCCATATATAGTCTAGGATAAGTCAAGCCGCTCATATTCTCTTCCATCCTGTGTCTGAATAGTAATAAGCCATTAGTTTGCTGGTTTCAAGTTTGTGTAGAGTTCCAATGTCTTTTCCCTTAGCTTCCCACATCCGAGCCAATCATTTCTAGAATTTAGTTTGCATCTCATTCTTGATCATGTTCCTTATCCCCTTAGTTAGTAGGTCTCTGTCTTCTTTTAATGCTTTTAAAATGCAGGATCCTTATTTCCTCTTCCCTAGGTGGAAGTCTGTTTGTTTGTGATGAATTTGCTCCATTGGGGTTCATGGTTTGTCAATAATCACCAGTTGTGGTTGCTTAAGAGTGCTTTATTTCTGTCCTTGGCTTTAAAAAGACCTGGTCGCAAGTGACCAAGTGTAGTTCCTCTTTTCCTCTGATGAACCCTATAAAAAGTTCCTTGTGATCCTGTCCAGCTCCTCTCAGGTCCTCTTTGGTAAGCTGGTGCACGTCATTTGATATGCCAGTGTGGACTTTGTCACTGATTTGATTACAACTGCTTGGGTTGCCTTGTTTAGTAGTTTAGCTTGCCAACCTGCCAGTCTGCTTCTCACCTTGTCAACAATTGATGTATATATGCCTCCGTTGTCTGCCTCAGACCTGAGGGGAAAGCCCAGATAGGTTCCTAGATTGTTAGTAACCTGAAATCCAGTTATCCTAGAAATTTTTCTCGCTTTTATCTGGTCGATTTTGGCTGAGAAGTGTATCCGGCTTTTTTTTTTTCGGGTTTACTGACTGTCTTGATAGGTCTCATAATTCACTGGGTACTCTTTTGATGGTCCTAGCGTTTTTCGCCGTTGCCTCCCCAAAATGTAGGTCATCTGCTATGAAAAGGAGGGAGAAAGCGGGTCCCCTCCGCTGGCTGTCACTTTCCTCCAATTTTTGCTTTGCACTTCTTTTCAATTATGTACCCTAGATATTTGTAGCATAGAATGAAGATGTAAGGTGATAGGGTCCCCCTGTCCGATGCCTCTTGACAGATGGGAAGGTTCTAGGTGGCCCCCATTGAACAGGATGCTGTACATTGTGCTTGTTATGCAGCTTAATATGAGCTCTGCCATTCCTTGGGGAAAAAAAACTATAGGATTCCTTGAATAAATCCCTATTCTAGCTGGTCGAAGGCCTTGCTCCTATCTACTTTAGTTGCTAAGAATCCTTTATCCCCTTTTTGGTTGAAGATGTGAGTATAAGTTCCTGTGTAATGATGTAGTTGTCATTGGCTCTTCTTCCCGGGAGAAAACTGCATTGATAGGGGGACACCAACACATTCATTACTGGCCTGAGCCTGTGTACTAAGATCTTTGAAATGATTTTATAGGCCTTGTTGCAGAGAGAGATAAGTCTAATATGGTTAACTGTTTCTGGGCTTTTGGCTTTTGGGATTAGCATTATAAATGTCTCCCCTAGCTCTTTAGGAATCTGTCGTATGTTAAAAATCTCCTGAGTGGTGAATACTAGGCAGCGTCTCCACATTTTTTTGGAGCTTCTCTGTTAGAGTTTTTGGATTAAAAATTGATAATAGTGGTTTGACTATGATCGACGTCTTCCATCTTGCATACTGCAGTAGTAACTGTTCTCTTGTGAAAGCTATAGTATTGTCGTTAGGGGCGTGTTGGGAGTCCCAATAGTTAAAATCGAGATCCTACACAGGATCGGTAGGGGGCTGAATGCCTGAAAGATTGTAACTTGTAGGATCGTAAGTAAAATCGAAGAGTTCACAAAATTCTAAATTGAACACACATTTATATGCATACATGATGATAAGTAGCAGATCACATCAATAACACAAACAATCAAGTCTTTACTCATAAAAGTTAAGGTGATGCATTGCAGGTTGTGGTCTTTGCTGTCCTGTTTTCCCTGGGTAGAAAACCGTACTTGTTCAGTCTGTGATGCACTGATGGATGTTGAGCTTCCTATCAGCCGCCTTGTAGGAGGGATGAGTCATGTATGTGGCGATTGGTCTAGCTGGTGAGTGGGTGTTAAGTGTTCTCTGGAGTGATGCTTCTGTTGAGCAGTGTTTGGTTTTGGCGGCAGCGGCCAGGGGTTTTGGTGGGGCTGATAGGCTGAGAGATGTGTTTTCGGTAGGGAGGATTCTAGTGAGGGAAACTCTAGTGCGAGAGTCCATTTTTACTTTCGTGATATAAGTATGGTGTGATCCACATAAGAAATTTGGTGACTTAATAGTTATCGTTCTGTCCTGGTTTGCTTTGAAATCTTGTAATTTAACGTGTATAAGAAATTATACAGTTCAATGAGTTATGGGAAGAACTTTAAATTTTCAATTTAAGATGATGTTTTGTGAAGGTATAGTGAATTTTCATCTTCAGTGAAGTTGTAATGGAGATATTAACAGCATGTTTACATTTTTGGCTTACGGGGCCTTTGGTGCTGCAGCTCATTTATTGAGGATTTATACTTCATACAAATTTCTCATGCTGTATGGTTTGGATTTTCTTGACAACTTGTAGGTTTTCTTTACGACAGAGAATGGCTTCTTAAAAGCCTCGCCGGTGAAGTTCTTACTCAAAAGAAGGTACATTCCTTGGAGATTGATCGTCTTGTTTATACAATTGTCCATTATTGTACATTTTCACTCCTTTACGATGATCAGTTCTCTTGTTTCTGCTGTTGGAATATTGGCGAAAGAGGTTTCGTTTCGTTTTGTTTTTTTGTGTCAAGGCTTGGTGGGATTAAATAAATGCTTGTTGAAGCCAACTCAAGTTGAAACAGTTTCTCAATTGAACAGGAAGTGAATTATTTAAACAGAAGAATTCTGTCATGCATTTCATTTTAAGTCCCCCCCTTCCAATCCTAAAACAAAAAATAAAAGATAAAAGTTTGTATAAAATATGGACTGATATTTGACCCTTAATAGTAACGTTTTGTTTGGTTCTGCAGTAGTAAAAGGTAGTCATCTTTTTACATTTTTCGATATAATTTTGCACTCAAAATTTTCCAAACTTCTCAACTCCCACATATCCCCCCATCTTTTACCTACCCAAACAATGCATAATGGAGTTATGTCAATATCACTTTCATTATCATGGTCTTTCATCAAGAATGCAAATGTTTTCTCAGATAAGGTTATATATTATGCCAATCCCCCTGAAGACACTTGGTAGTATGCTGAAGAAAAATTCTTGAATTAGCGTGAAGTGCCACCAGTAATAGGGGTTATTACAGGAAAAATGTGAAAGCGGGATTTGTATTTGCTTTAATGTTCCAACAACTCTTCTCTAACAATATTGAGGCATCTTCTTACTTCTGATGCAGTGCATGTTTGATATACCAGGTTCCTGAAATGTGCCTCCTGTCAGCTTTTATTGACCTTGAACAGGAAGTGTTGATTGTGGAGTCTCCTCAGTGCAAGGAGAAACTGGAGATTAAAATAAAGTAGGGTTTCTAAAACTTGCATAAAGAATAGTATTTCTTCCTTTTCCATTTTATAGCACCTTTTTTTTATTTGACAAAGATCACATTTCTGAAAATTTTTTGCAGTAACTGTTATAATAACTGGGTTATTTTGAATAGAACAATCACATAATACCGCCCCCTCCCCAAACTCCAAAAATAAATAAATAAAGAACAAAAATTTCAGGGTTCTCCACCTACAGTGAGGTGAGGAAAGCAAAAATGACATCATACGATTCTTTTAGATTTGATTAATTTATGGAATTTTCTCTAATTTATATATATGTGGAATCACTCAATTTATGTGAAAAACATCAACTTGAATGATATGGGTGCTAGGAAGCTATTTCAGTTAGATCTTGTGCTCCAATGTGATATTGTTTCTCCATTTATACGACGCATCCTCTGGAAATATATTAATCCCTTTATTTAAAACAAAGCAAATACTGACAATGGATTGAAAACCTTATGAATTGGGGATTGGACATTTGGCAAGCTTCTAAGTAACGCATTTGTCAACATTTTTTTTGTTTTTGAGATTTTGTTGGTTTCCTTCATGCCGTTAAGCACCCCTCAGATATCCATCACCCTGTTCACTTTTCTGTTTTGTAAAAGGCATGGACTCCATGGATATGACGACTCTGTCAATGTGTGGTTTAGTACTGCTATTGGTAGACCCTGCTACTTGGTACGACGATCCAAATCCGACAATCGCAGCTGCTTGAAGAGGAAAAATGGTCATGCCATATGTAGAGAGTCAAAAGACGGCTTAAATTTTGTCAACGAAGGCCAGTTCTTATTAGTGACCGAGGAGAGTGTGCGTGATCTCAATAACAGGATAAATTCAGGTAAATTATGTTAATGGGTCATTTAATATTAAATTCATGCTTATATTGTTGAAAACATATCAAACTGTTATTGGCACCTGTATAAAAGTGTATGCTGTGTATGTGGATATGCATGTTTTACCTTGTAAGAAACTTTTCTCTGTAATATGTAGAACTGCATTGCTGATAGTATAATTATCCCGATGGTTTAATGCATGATATATTCTATAATTTAATGAGGATGTGACGAGAGTGTTCTTAGCGGTTAAGGATGCAGTAGTTATAGATTATGGGAAAGAACCCCTGCTTGTATATTTGCATTTCGCAGTACATAACAATCAATTCATCATGTTGAGGAATTTCATGATTATATATTACAGTCTGGTGTCCTGAGCAACTTATTGTTTTTTAAAGGACATGAGGCTAGCCCTGCTCGTGGATCATCAACTCAAATAGGTCCAGATAGATTCCGCCCAAACCTGGTCATTTGCGGCGGGCATCCATATGCTGAAGATACCTGGAAGATGCTTAGAATTGGGAGAGAACCATTCACGGTAAGTTGTAGATTCACCTTGGATTAGTTAAATTCCCTGTTTTGACTTTGTTACGGGACCGAAAAACATAGAGATCGGCTGCACTATTGAACTGACCCTTTGGTGCCCATCTTCTAACCAGTCCTCTGATATCCCATTGTCCTTGAAATGGTAATGGCTTGTAATAGAATTTTGGCATTCTTCTGGAGTTATGTTTTGGTTCGATCTCTCCCTCTTTTGTTTGGGTTTTCAACTTAAAACTCGATGATTCCTAGTAGTTTATCCTCTGTCAACATGCTAATAACTAAGCTTAGCCTATCAATATGCAAATAGAGCCTTTAATGAGAGAATCTCTGGAGGAGATTAGATATTTAGGAGGTGGGATCACCTTGTGCTTGATATTCTAGGGCTATGAGAACATAACGAATAGATCAATATTTTAAGTGATTCCTTCTGCTTCTTAACTTAGTTATGAATACACATTCTACCGTTTTAGTGAGTGAGTCATGGAATTTGGAGGCTTGTAAGACTCCACCAAATGAACTATTATGTGCTGTTTGTTTATTTAAGGTAGCCTTTAAGTTAACTTTATATTTGGCTTCTTTTAAGTAGAAGTAGATTCATGGAAAGTGTTTTTTTTTGGTCATCGCTATTTTATGGTAATTCTCTTCGTGAATATAAATATTATTATAACTGTACTGAACTGTTTTTTCTGTTTCAGTCGTTGGGTGGTTGTAACCGCTGTCAAATGATCAACTTTAGGTGTGAAGGAGGGCGAGTACGAAAGTCAAGTGAACCTTTGGCCACTTTGGCATCATACAGGAGGGTGAAGGTCAGGATTACAATTGATTTTTGTGTGATTTTTTGTCGACTAAGCATCATAACTATGGCTTCTCCTCTTTTGCAGGGAAAGATTCTGTTTGGCATACTGCTAACATATGAGATTCCTGGGGATTTTGAGAACGGTAACTACCCCCTTCTACACATTGGAGACGAAGTATATCCTGATGAGTTTTCAACTGTAGTGGATAAGAGCTAAGCAAATGGGAGGTTCAATGCAAAATAAGTTGTTTTTAAAGCATGTATTCTGTGTACAAATTCTGGACAATGTTTTCCAATAATTCTAGATGTTAGATTTCGGGTAAATTTAACTTTGAAAACCCAACCCACCTGGAATGGGTAATGGGGCAAACAGGTGGAGGGGTTTAGAGTACTTATGGGCTTAGCCTCGATCCAATAATCTTCCTTTAGTCGTGGTGGCGTGCACACGTTGGGATTAGAGCTTGAAACCTGTTCCGGAACATCTAGGTTTTTTTAAGGATTTTTTATTAAGTAACAGCGTATACCCAATTGAAAGTCTTTCTAAGATCGAAAGGGAATACCTTGGTTAAAAAAAAAATACTCAAATCAACATATATCTCGTATATGTAAAGGCCTATGTAAATTAAATTAAAGATTTATATTTTAGGCAGTGAATCGAAAATAATTTCTTGGGATCCTATTAAAGTGGTGTTAATTGATATTGCGTAATAGTGTATACATATTTGTATGTTGTTTCTGGAGATAAGTATATGTTACTTTTGTGTCAAACCTAAATAAGGTCGTTGTGCAACCTTGTGGTAGTATTTGGAGGGAGGTAATGATTTAGGTTATCTTTGGTAAGTAAAACTGCATTGAATGAAAGAAAGATCACTGGGTTTAGGGTTTTAGTATTTGAGTAATTTTTTTTGGTCAGAAAATGGTCCGGATCACTTGGGAATAATACACACCACCTCACGAAGGTAGTGGTGACCAGATCTCAACTAGATCCAGGTGGACCCCGCCACATAACCACAGGAACCGGTATAACCGGCCCAACATTACCCCAACCAAATCAAGTGATTCCTCGCAGGACTCACACTGGAGCATCCTAAGCAAAATCCTAAAACAAGAAAAAAAATTCATCAGATAGCGGCTCAAAATAGGGTCTGTGATTAGCCAGCAGCAACACGCAGAGACAACCCAAAACCATGGGGTGCCCTCAATGGTAGCCAAGCAGCAGGAGTAGCACCAGCCACAGGGTCCGAACGGTATGGCCCAGTAGCCATCAATTCCACAAACCATTATACAAGCGGGGTTTAGGATTTGGATTTTTTTTTTTATTCTTTGACCGGATCTGGCCGGCGGAGGGTTTGGCTTCTTTGTTCTTCTTGTTGGGGATCTCGTCTCATGGGATCCTCTCGGATATGGGTTTGGGGGGTTCGCGAACGTCCTTCCTATCCTGCTACCTCGGAGTGAAGGAGTGGCCGGCCAAAGCTTCGTGGTGTGAGATTAGCAACTGTCATAGGGACGAAACAAGCTAAAAAATTTCTCGACCCTGCGGCATTGTAACTTCTCCGGAAGCACGACCAGCCCTCTAGTTCGGATTCCCCTTAATCCCGCCCACACTCGCTCAAGTGTTTGCTCACGTACTCTCGTGTATCGCTCACGCTCGCACTCAAGGACACTCGCAAGGACAAGGACTCGCTCACCAAGAATACAATGTCTTTACTCATCATCATTAGGACATGATTGATCGAGTCTACGTCGACCAGGTCGATAGTATTCTGGGTTTACCTGAACAAATTATCCTTATTGAGGATCGTATCATTTCAATTGTCCAACACCTTCCTTTTGAACAAAAACATGCATACAATACAATGGATTTGTGTCGATCATACCTGAAACCGCATCGTCGACAAGGACGATATGAAACTTGTTCGTAGAGGACATAACAATCAGCTTCTGCAGATAATTGTATGAGCAAAGGTGGCAGAGCTGAGAAATCAGGATCTTGTTCCCCAGGACAGGACTGCATCAACTGCATGTGTCAGCTTTCTGAATAAATTTTAGAATAGGAGGTCCATCCTTAATAGCCTGCTCATCGAGGCGAGGAGGAGGTCGAAGCCTGTCCCTAACATCGCCTCTCTTGACGGTCTCCTTTGAAAGATCACTTGATTTGGCAGGAGAGTCTACATCATTGTTTGCAGTCGGTGGCAGCAGCTGTGCATCGAGGTAATGAGACATTGCCTTGGGCTTTTGAACAACATGCCCCTTGTCAGGAAAAACTTTGTGGGCCGCAGAAAAGGATCCTCTGCCTTTGGGGTGTCTATTGAATGCATCTAGAGGCTCTTTGCAAGAAATTCCAATCGCAGCTCTTTCGAGTAAAGTCAAATCGAACCAATCCTTTGTCTGATGAGAATGAAAAAACTTCCTGAAAGTGAAACACTTGTCGGTGGTGTGGGTTTCATCCATATGCCACCAGCAAACTTCGTTCTTCAGCATCGAAGCAAGAAATGACTCCATTGTCCAGAAGCCTTTTGAAGAGCTTGTAGACGACATAAGTCTCTTCGAAAACATGGGATTCCTGAAAAGCGTGCCGAACAACATCAACTACGTTAATATCAAACGTATGTTTCTCACAATCAACAAAAGGTTTTTGGTCGACAGAAGATGATTCTTCAGAATCTTTGAAAAACAAAATTTTAGCTTCAATAAGATTCTGAAAAAGATTTCTTAAAGTTAAACAATCACTCGTGGCATGAGTGAAAGACCCATGCCATTTGCAGTAATTATTCTTCTCCCTATCAGTTTGGGGAAGTCGATGACCAGGTTTGATTTGATTCGATCTCGCTTTTGAAGCCTGCCGAAGATTTCATCAGCCTTTTCAACATCGGACAAGTACTTCCATTCTTCGTTCGATCGATAACGGGTCGTAGATGGTAGATTGTCCTTTTATAAATTCCGCCATATCAACCTCGACGATCATAGGTTCAACTTGATAGGCTTTTCGGTCCCTCGACTCTTCTCAGAGCAAATTTTCATACTTTGTAGCTCGCAGAGAGAGTTCGTAGAGGTTTCTGAACTTTTCTTTTGCGATTTTCTTTCGAATACGGATATCCAAAGCATCCTGGGCTATGTTGATGACATCATCTTCGCTGACTGAGGTTTTGCACTTTAATCGAGCCTGCCGGAACATCTGTAGGAACGCTGCTGCAAGTTCTCTAAGCTGATGTCGCATCTTAGTAAGCTCAACTAAAGTAATAGTCGAATCAAGAGTAGCGAATGTCTGCATGAACCGAGTTTGCATATCCTGCCAATTCTGCACCGAATTAGGCTGAAGGTGAATACACCAAGTGAATGATGGTCTAGTGAGCGAGTTGGGGAAGAGTCGAAGCTTCCAATGGTCATTGTTCAACGCCTCTCCTGTTTGGTGAGTGAATCGAGCTATATGCTCTATCAGTGTCATCTCATCTTCGCCGGAGAAACATGTGAAATCGAGGATCTTATAACCCCTAGGATAAGGATAATCCTGATCGACGAACTCAGGGTAAGGTGTCCCGTAAAGGTTAAACACTTCCCTTCGTGTAGCCCCTGGGACCATATGTTCTATCATTCACGCAATCATATGCCTGTATTCAACAACATCGATAGGAATCATATCGATTGTGATTCCTATGATTCCTAGGGTTTAGGGTTTATGGTTTATAAGTAATATTCTATAACCCAAATGAAAAGAGTCTGTATAAAGATCACGAGGGCATACCCCCGGAAATCAAGACCACTACACCATATCTACGTACAGAAAATACGTAACTAAATAAAGACGCCACGCTACGTCCGAGGTAGCGAGGAAAGAATAAGTGAGGCAAGTGTCCTAGTAGGGAGCAGACGCTCGCCAACCCTACGCTTATTCCGCTCTATCCACAAGTAATAAACGCATCCTCCCAACATTCGTGCGAAAGATAAACGCCTCCGGAGTGTGACTACCGCCAGCGAAAACAACAACTCAGTGATAGCAGACCACCTTCGCGGAAAGTTCGGTGCAACCTCCCGACCAACAGTATACGACCAAACCTCCGCTGAGTAGCTGCATGTAAAGAAGATGTGGTCTAACCGCTCTCGCCTCGAGCCACAAAGTGCACATGTAGATGATGACGAAACCCCTAGACTGAATAGCATGTCAGAAGTGTATAGCCTCCCCTGAATGGCCAACCACAGGAAGAACGAGAACCGCGACAACATGCCCTTAGCCCAGATAAAACTAGCCCAAGGAAAAACCTAATGATCTGTGCGGATATGTCTCCATGCAGAGGCAATAGTAAAATCTCCATCAGGACGTAAAGACCAGATGACCCGATCAGAAGTACCTGATAATGGATAACAACCGGCAGGAAGAAGCTCGCGCAATCTATCAAAGCACGCTCGCCTAAGCCGATGAATCCGCACATCACCTCCCTCAATATAGCTCCGCCAACTCAGATCAGCAAAGAAATCCGCCACTGAGATCCTAGAGGAAATCCTGGAACGCTCGATATCCTCACGCTCAAAGACATCTACCAGAGGACCCAATGGGGACCACGTGTCAAACCAGAATGAAATCCTGCTGCCATCCCCCATGCGCCACGAGATAAGTTGTCGAATAAGGTGCCTCAGCGTCAGTAATCATCTCCAGATCCAGGAGCACCCATCCGGCTGCCGCGCCTGCCAGAAGGATTCACCCCTCAAAAGATACGTCCTAGCCCAGCGAGCCCATACTGAGTCCTCTGGATCCGATAAGAGGTGTCAAATATGCTTCAGCATCGCCGCTCGGTTCCACTCTGTGACCCGCTGTTACACTAAGAGGGGGGTGAATTAGTGTTAATCCCAAATTTTGGATTTCAACACTTTTTCGTTTTACCCCGCAGCGGAATGAAAGCTTCTGTAAAACAGAGCTTGTAAGTTTCTGTAAAACAGAACGTTCGAATGTGTTCGTAATTTGTTTGATGGACACAAGGATTTTTATAGTGGTTCAGCAAATTGCTTACATCCACTCTTCACCCAGATATTTGGATGGTTTCTACTCAAATGTATCTCAGTACAAATTACACAAATGATAGCAACTAAAGTCAGACCCGTAGGTTCTGTACAATAGAGGCTTGAGTGGCAGAGCACAGACAAAAGGTTCTGTACCGTAGAGGCTCGTTATGTAGCACAAACCCGAAGGTTCTGTACTATAGTCACTTAGGCTCAATACATACAAGAAGGTTCTGTATCGTAGTAAGTTCGGCACAACACAGACCTGAGGTTCTGTGCCGAAGAAGGTAAGACACAATACAGACCAGAAGGTTCTGTATCGAATGTGTTAACCTTCTATAGCACAGATCGAGAGATTCTGTACTAAAAACGTCAACCTTCTATAGAACAGATTCAAGGATTCTGTATCACAGAAGGTATAGCACAGACCGTAAGGTTCCGTACCAAGAGTGTCAATATTTAACAAACCAAAATGGTTCGTATTAGAAATGACTTGAGTTATGAACAGACCGTAAGGTTCTGCACTAAAGTAGATTCAGACCTTAAGGTCACAACAGTAGGTTGCACGCGTTAACGTGACTAATAAGGTAGCAATTGCGCAATCCCTCAAGGATAACGACTTCGTGGCATACCCCACGCGAGTACGTTGCGAGCCCTACACAAGCTTACTGTTAGTCCTGGTTTTGATGATGAGCTTGAGAAGCTAGTCGCTGTAACACTTCGCTTATTATTAGTGATGAGCTTAAGAAATGTGCTGCTGAACCACAGCAAGTAACAATTACAGTTTGCTGCGTTACAATAAAATGTTACTGTGATTTTACGCATAAACACTGAAAATATGGAAACATATTTTCTAATATTCTCATTTTATTTTGGGCTAATTCAGAATATTCGTCTGAGTGTCCAAGTTCATTTAATCTAGCTTAATGATCTCATTATAAATGTTTAGGCATCTAAATATTGCAAGATTAGCTTTCCAAGTTTAATTTAGGAAACAAAATATTTCTTGGATATCCTGCAGTAATGTTACGCTGCAACCTAAGCAATGTGTCGTTACACTTAAGAAAGACCTTGCTGCATTATAGCGAAACTATTCTGCGTTATTGCGCTGACGAAGGAATAATTATTATTCCAGATTTGCTTATTGCAGTCTAATTATATATATTATCTGATTCTGATAATCATGTGTGAGAATCAGACAATGTCATTTGAGAAAGATTTTGGAGAAGGAAACTCATTTTCCTATTTCAATCGTTAAGTGATTTAATTGTTCCATATTTACATGATTAATGATATCAATAATCATTATTTGATCTGATAAGATTATACGTGGATTTCCTTCCCTTCTTTGTCATTATGACTGTTGAGCATCCTGTTGCTGATCCACGATTACAGCTTCCTGTATTCTGATTTTAGGAAACAAATTATTCGTTTTTGGGAAACCGATTATTTGTTTCGTTCCTTTTTATACCAGACGACCCTCACATAATCTCTGGACGTCTTCAAACGTTTTCTAAGTGGGCGGAGTGGTCTGAGTGGTCTAAGTGGTCGACGGAGAGCGGAAGGTGCTAAGTGTCTCCTGGTTCTTATTGCTCGCAAACTGCGTGCGATGGTGTCAAAGGGCTGAGTTCAGATTCCTTGATCGTCGTGAGAGGGACTAGGTGTCCTCGGTGCGTTCAACGAGCAGCCGGCGAATCGTTTGAGGGAAGCTAAGTGAATACCTGTGCTGATTGCAGTAACCGGTTACTGACCCATTGGCAAGAAGCCGTTCTTGTCGTGTCTTTTCGCAGGGAAGTCTCGAGCCTACAGAGTTTGAGGAGTTAGTCACGCACTTGCGGGTGGGCACCAGAAGTCTCGTGTCTGCAGGGTAGAGCAAGAGTTGGGAACGCCGCCGGAGTGGAAAGAGGTCCTCCCGAGCACAGGGGTGCTGTGCAGAAGTCTTGAACGCCTGATACAGAGGGTTAGTAAAGCAGGTTGTGTGGAAGCCAACGGATCGGAAAATTCCACCCTAGGCACTGGGTGTGCAGTGCAGTGAGTCACGGCTGTGGTAACCGTGCACGTTCGAACTGAGTGTAGGACGTATACCCTTTCTTAGTGGTCTTTGTGGTTATCTTTGTGGTTCTTTGTGGTTCTTCTCTTTGTGGTCTTTGTGGTGATCTGTGTGATCAACTTCGTGGTTGTCTCTTAAGCAATTACAGGCTCATATCCAGGAGAGACAAGATCTGTGTGTAAATCCTCTATTGAACGAGAAAAGTGTTGAAGCATTCCTTTGCTGTGAATTAGAAACGACCTGCTCTCCGAGAAGTCGTTCTTCACTGTAAGGAATTATCTGCGAGGATTTATATACTAACGCAACGTTGTCGTTGTGCTTTGATAGTCAGGCTTATATCAAGCGACAACGAGCTGTGTGCGAATCCTTTGAGCAATCAACTGCTGAGCGTGAGCATCATTCCGCTGGACACGAGAAGACGTCCACTATGTGAGGAGCTGACCGTTGCCAGGAGTGATCATCTATTGTACATGATTCTAAATCTCACTTTGTGAGAGAAACATACACCTAGTGCAAGGGCTCTTTGCACTCATTATTTTCAAATAGTGGAATCACCTCTACGGTGGAAAGTGGACGTAGGTTGATTAAGGCCGAACCACTATAAACTACTGTGTCCTTTACGATTGCGCAACGCTCGTACGAGAATCCAACGATTAAGTCGTAACGGTTACAACAAAGCAGTTCTTATTCTGAGAAACGTTCTGCTGTGATACAGTACGCTTCCGCTGACACTGAGAAAGGGCAAAAAAGTTATAAACACTAATTCACCCCCCTCTTAGTGTTCCTGAACGATCCATCACTTACTACGTTCCCTTTGTCTTAGGGTGGACAATGTATCCTTTGTCCTAGGATGAACAACGTGCCCTCTGTCCTGAGGTGACAGCCTTCCTCCTGTCCTGATGTGACAGCCTTCCTCATGTCCTGAGGTTGAACAGCGTTCCCTCTGTTCTGGGGTGACAGCCTTCCTTCTGTCCTGAGGTGACAGCCTTCCTTCGGTCCTAAGGTGACAACCTTCCTCTTGTCCTGAGGTTCCTGCACACAGAGCTCTACACAACAGAAGCTGGTTAGTCCCTCACCTTCTGTGCTCCCGAGGTTCAGCCCTTCTCTCCGACCCGCTGCACGTTGATCACACGACCTCCAGCCGTGCCTCCCGCCAACATATCCTGCAGCTTCCAGTCTAGTCCCTCGAGCCCCCGAGTCACTTTCCCAAAAGGTTTCACCAATGATGCAGCCTCCGCCGGTAAAAGTGCTCCTCGTGTGATTAACTCGAATGAATGAAAGAACTAAAGCTCAAGCACACGCTCTCTCTGGACAGAATGGGATGGATGGATTAATGTTTTCGTTATATTTGTAATGGGAGAGGGCGTGGCTATTTATACACAAAATTCTAACAAGAAAAGGCAAAAGGAAAAAGATAAAAAAGTAATCTGCAAAATAAGAAATTAAAGGTTAGTTGACAAAATAATTAATCTGCAATAATATCATACACGTGCAAGTTTTCAGATAGAAAATAAATCAGAATAAGATTATGATATATTTTCCATGAATAGTGCACCACAGAAGGTATCGCAGAAGGTTCTGCTCGATAACCTTCTCCAGATGGAAACAATCATTGATTTGCTTCCAAATGAATTAAAATCAATTCCATCCTTATAAAGAGACACGTGAGAGTGTATCTGGACAGGTGGTAGTGATAGGTATCCAAATAATGGTCATGTAGAGATCGTATGGCTTACAGAAGCCTGCAGATTAGTCAACAGAACCTTTCCATATATAGAAGATACATTTCCTTCTATGAGAAATAATATCTCCAATATGATTATTTGGAAACTAAATCATTGTAATCTGATCAGATAATTATCATAATCAGAGAATGTGTATTTCGTAATTAAATAATTGATAACCAATCATTTAATTACAAAAATAATTCTTACAAGAAGTCCTTAACAAGAGAAGCTTCTTTAGAATAGAATGTTCGACCTTCTGTAGTACAGAGGGTCCGATTCATCATCAAAACCGTCCCAACAATATCTCCCTTTTTGATGATGACAAAACATTCATCGTTGAGGGAAATGTTTTTGCAAGAACTCCCCTAACTCCCCAAAATAGGTGAGAGTATGAGTCTCGTGTTTTTTTACAGAACCATAAGGTTTCTGTAAAACAGAGCATAGAAGCTTCTGTTATAAGGAATGTTGTTCACAGAGCACAAAGGCTTCTGTGATTTATACAGAGCGTGGAGCTTCTGTATTTAGCCCGACAAAAATGATGGTCTTTCATTTTTGCACTCCCAGCAAAGGTGACTATACAAGATCACTATTCGCCTTCCCAGCAGAAGGATGAATATGAGCTTTGATACTCATAGCCTTCTACGACCCATTGAAGTTATAGAAAATTAAGGATTTTTCAGTAACTCATACAGAGCTAGGTACTCCCCGTCAACACAATTTCTCCCCCTTTTTGTCACATCAAAAAGAAGATGAATGTAGGTTGAAAAAGAAGAGTAAGTTTCTTGCAGAAGGTATGACATAGTGTTCATGACCAACGTGCAGAGGGTAGAACAGAGAGTTCAAAGACCATGCAGAATGTGATACAGAAGGGGTGACAGAAAGTTCAATACCATACTGTTGAAAGAAAATGTGTCAACCAGGTGGCACTTATTACAATCTAGTAGACTACAGAAATCAATTTTTGGTCTAGCTAGAAATGCGGAAAAGAGAGAACATCAAGAGAGTTCATTTTTCCTCTTCCTCCTCAGAAGGGACTTCGTCAAGATTATCACGGATAACCTTTGCCTGGCATTCCAGCTCGCGAGTCAGGTTCACTACCATTTCACGTAGGACGCGCATATCTTCCTCATTGGCCACAGCCTTCTGCTGGAGGTCCTTAAGGAGAGTAGTTTATTCCAGAAGGATGGTCATCTCAACAGAGGACTTGGGCTGTCTCTGTTTTGAAGGAGCCTTCACTGCAGAGGCAGAAGCAGAAGGTGCAGCAGCAGCCTTTCTGGACATTTTGGCAGACAGGGGCATATCCTCATTATCCTGCGCAGAACCCTGTGACCTCCCTTTCAGGGTCCAGGTAGAGCACTTCCTCACATAATGCATGCTGGCTATAATTTGTTGTCCAAAAGTGCCAACTTTCCACTTTTCTTGAAAAGTAGAAGCATCAGTAGAGACACGAGCTAATTTCAGAAGGCCGGCGATTACCTGGCCATAAGAGAGAGCTTTCCCAGCTGTATTGCAGCATCTTTTCATGTGGGAGAACACCAGCAAACCAAGATTAAAGGGAATGCCCTTCAGGATATGAGCCATCAACGTCGCATCATTTGAGGTGATGGTGTCGATGCTTCCAGTTCTTAGCAGAAGGCAGAACAGAACCACTCGATGCAGAATACGAGTTTTGAGATCCTGCTTGGTGGACTCAAGGTACTTGGTCGCTTGGACCTTATGTCCTTAGGAGTACATATGTTTGTACCTTCTGTAGTGAAGTGTACAGATGTTTGTACCTTCTCGCCTGGGTCCACCTGGCTTGCGCTCTCCTCCTGGGTTTCATTTGGGTGCAGGTCACCTACGTGGGTCATGACGCCGGCCACTACGAGGTCATGTCCAGCAAAGGCTTCAACAAGCTGGCTCAGCTGGTTGCGGGGAGTTGCACAACCGGGATCAGCATCGCCTGGTGGAAGTGGACCCACAATGCCCCCCACCTCGCCTGCAACAGCCTTGACCACGACCCCAATCTCCAGCACATCCCCATGTTTGCCGTCTTGTCGAGGCTGTTCGAGTCGCTGACGTCCAACTTCTATGGGAGGAAGATGAACTTTGATTGGCTCGCGCGCCTGCTGGTGAGCAACCAGCACTGGACTTTCTATCCGGTTATGTGCTTCGGCAGGATCAACCTGTTCCTACAGACATTCCTGCTCCTGTTCTCGAAGAGGCCGGTGCCGGACAGGGCGCTGAATATACTGGGGATATTAGTGTTCTGGACATGGTACCCGCTGCTGGTGTCGTGCCTGCCGAGCTGGCCGGAGAGGATAATATTTGTGGGGGTGTGCATTGCGGTGACGAGCATAGAGCACGTGCAGTTCTGCTTGAACCACTTCTCGGCAAACGTATACTTAGGCGCACCAAAGGGGAACGACTGGTTCCAGAACCAGACGAACGGGACGATAGACATATCGTGCCCTCCGTGGATGGACTGGTTCCACGGGGGCTTGCAGTTCCAGCTGGAGCATCACCTGTTCCCGAGGCTGCCGAGGTGCCAACTGAGGAAGATAGCACCACTGGCGAGGGACCTTTGCAAGAAGCACAACCTGCAGCACAGGAACCCAACCTTCTGGGAAGCCAACATGTGGACATTGAGGACATTGAGGACGGCGGCTTTGCAGGCTAGAGATCTCACCAATCCCGTCCCCAAGAACCTTGTTTGGGAAGCCGTTAACACCCACGGCTGAGGCTGATTCAAGATGTCATCTTTTTTTCTTCTTTTCCAAAAACAAACTAGGACAGATTGTTTGACATGGACCTCACTTATAATAAGGTCTAGGTCTCTCTCTCTCTCTCTGTGCCCTTTCTTCTTTTTGCGTAAATTCACCAAGGAAACAATAGCAAAAGCTGGGTACTGGGGCCGTATTTTAAATACTAAATGTATGCATGAAGGAGACGGGAGCGAGCAGAAACATTCTCCATTCATTTCTTTTCTTAGCACCACTTTTCCTCTTAGTTTATGCTGTTCCATGAAATTGTATTTGGTTAACTTAGACACTGACGTAGGATTTGGGTAACCCATTAATGGAAGATCCACCCATGGCTTACGACGAGGCCTCCGTGGAGCGCAGCAAGAGCTTCGTCCATGCATTGCAGGTCCCTCTTTCTTGTTTGGTGGATCCGGATCTGTTCATCTCTTCTACATAAACCCAGACTTAGGTCAACCGGGTGTGGCATTCCTTTCGATTCGGTTCTATTAGATAGCAGTTAATTGTTTCCTACTATTGGAGCATGAAACACCTGCGGTATTCAATTTTTTATGATGAAGGGCTGGAAAGAATGGCATATACCCACAGATGTTGGTGTTGGATTTTGCCGTTAACGTTAGCTGAAAGTGGTTAACAGTATATGCACTACACAAGCCTTTGGCTTTCCATTTTGTACTCAAAGTCTGCTTCAGTGATTTGATTTTTAAGTGGAGTTCTCTCAATAAATTAGGGTACTGTACAACCTGAAAGATTATGCAGTGCGAGCATTGGTGAATGCTGTTGATCACCTCGGTACTGTGGCTTACAAGCTTGCAGACCTCCACGAGCAGCAAGCGATGGATTTACAAGTCACAAGAATTAATCAGGTAGTGGAGTGCTTGGTTGTAAGTGTTGGCCATCGTAAAACCAAGGGGGGTTGCTGCACTGAACTTATATGCATGTTGAAGCAACTTTTGGCATGCCGAACATTTGCGTATAAGGAAGGTCTCAGACAGCAGCGGCTCTTGCAATTATCCCACAGCATCATAAACTCTATATTTTATCCGGTTAGTTTTTCTACCTGGACATTGTCTGCCTTGCCTCTGTCGCTGTATCAATTAGATCTTTAGCTGTAATATCAGCTTCTGTTTTCTGCTGTTGACCAAGCTTTCTCGGTGGATCAGATTCTATCAACAAAAAAAAGTTCATTTCAGTCCACAAATACATGCAGATGTGAGGCAGAACCTTTCACCAGCTAAATTTCGTAATCAAACTTCAGGTCTGGCAATGGTTGGCGTAGCCTGTATAATCTAACTAATCATTTCATGCATCTAATGCTATGCCATGGTATCCTCTAAATACAGGTACTCCAGCAGCAAAAACATTATTTTGGCATTTAGCATCCGAGAGAAAATCTACTTTGGAAGCATATCAGCCAAGGTAGACAATCGGGCATGCTCATGTTCTTCCACAAACGTAGCGTAGCTTAATTCAGAAATGTCGCCTTTGTGCAATGCAGTGAAGAACAGAAGCCTGACGTCTTCAATCTCCTGGGTATGGCTTTGCGGTTGTTCGGCCTACTTTCAAGCCTTTTTCTTTTTCATGTCTCTGGTTTGTGCATCTGAGCACCAATCCCTTGCTGGTGATGTGACATGCTTAGACAATGATGAAAGTTTGCGAAGAAAGCCAGTGCTGCTCATACTCAAGTGGGGGAGTGGACTACATACTTACAGCACATCAACATCATCAATTGGTGCTGGCCGCAAGGTAATAATTTAGTTTACGAGATTTTAGTCTTTTCAATCTCAGTGCATCTATCGTGCCGCTGCTCCTTGTTAGTGTGATGTTGGGACATTGTAACTGATCACCTGATGGTTTTAACTGTTAACAAAGAAGTTGTATTTAGCAAGAAATTGATAAGAGGGATATTCCCTTTTGCTTCTCGCAGGAATTGTTGGATGGCTTCATATCACTGATGACCTTCAAGTCATAGAACAAAGCGAACCATAATGCCATTATTCGTGCTCCTCCTTCCCGAAGCAAAAGCTTGCTATCTCCTTTCTTCGTGAAATACAAGGTTCTAAACTTGAAGGCTAGCCCTGTGATATAAATGATTGACGGGGTGTTCAAAGGCTTGTCATCCGCTGGTGAATAAGGGGGATGATGGGAAAGTATCTCTGTGCTAATGTAATAAATTTTGATGGGGATTTGCCCCTCCCAAATAGTCAGCGTGACGTTGCGCGGTGCCAACACGATT